>OZ012729.1:4024783-5392066 GCA_963942605.1 Poecilus cupreus | reverse complement strand
CCTTCTAAAAAAATACTTGTCAGTGCTGGAAAAATTGTGGTTCTTTGTGTGTTTGTTTTCCACGAATATCTCAATCATGTTTTTAGATATAAAGTTTATAATTTATTCCAATACTTTGTACTTTCACTCGTGAGCTGTCATTACCTTATATATTATTTATATTTACATGTCATTAATATTTAAATATTTCAACTTGATATTACAATGACTTCTACTTAATAGATACGCATATCTGAATAGATGGTTTATTTTTAAACGTAATATGAGGTTCTTGGAATCAAATTACAGTTGTTATCTGTAAGAAAATAGGCTTTACATTCTGGTCATTTTTTATAATTACAGGGGGAACTGTTTGTAATTATTGCATGACTTATCAACTGTAGAGAATTTGTATTTATTTTTAAATACAGTGTATACAGGCTTAAATCCCACTGAAATATAGTAATATTGGAATGCGCACTTGTAGTCTATTACGAAAGCGAAAAACAAGACTGGGCCACTCTTCTTTGTCTAACAGTTGTTTGTAGAACGGTTGCTATGCACAAACAACGGTTGCTAGGCATTGTTTGAGCAATTGATATGTAATAGTTATTTGTATCACAAGATTGGAAACTGTTATTTTGAGAGTGCGAGTTTATTTTGATAGGACGAGCCGTAGGCGAGTCCTACAAATACGAGCACTCGCAAAATAGTTTCCAACCGAGGGATACACAAGATTATTCGTTTAATAAATAAATTTAATTTATTATTCATTTTCTTAATGACAGGGAATTTTTTTATGTTGCTAACTTCACAATATTTGAATGTAAATTATTTTTATTTTCCAGTATCATACCCAAAAATATCTACATATTTTTATTTTTGTTTTACACTGCAAATACAATTATAATTACTTACAAATATGTTTAAAATCCATAAATATTCTGTTTTCTTGTATTGTAAATACTCAATTGTAGATATATTACCATAATATTTTTATGTCAATGTAATACTTTGACATTTCTAGCGTCAGAAGTTAGCAAAAATTAGTGAAGTGATGCCAACATATAACCATAAAAAGGTAGCAATTTTTGTCGAACTAGTACGACAAAAACATGATTTCCGACCGATTTAGAGATATGTAATTGTATCAATGACGGACGGCGGCGCGAAAAAACATTATACAACACAGATATATAGCTCTCAACTAGCTGTCTCTCTCGGCTCGCTTTATTAAAGTTAGTGAGAAGAATGTTGTTAAGAAAGTGGGAGTGAGTCAGTTGAGGTGGTTTAGACATGTTGAGCGAATGTCGAATGAAAGGTTGGTGAAACTAATATATGTGGGTGAACGATTGTGTGGGCGTCTGAGGAATAACTGGTTGAGTATCATTGATGGTTTGTTGCGTGAACGAATGATTCCGAGTGTGAAGAATAAACGAGCATGTATGAATGTGGACGTGGCGAAAGTGGTGTGTCAGGATAGGAATGTTTGGAGAATATTGATTGTTGGTTGACTGTGTTTCTGGGTTCGTGCTACCCCACTAAGAGGGACATAGCGTGATATTATATTTGTATGTATGTGAGCGTTCCAGTATTATTATATTTCAGTGATATAACCAGTAATAGAACTCGCCGAAACTTTTTTGCCTAAATCTTTTAGTTTTTGAGATAAAATATTTGAAAGGTTTGTTTAGATGCTAATAGAAAACATGACTGCTGTCAAATGTCAAAATTTGCATAACTTCATTCTTTATTTCGTACCATTTAATAATAATTTGTATCACTAGTACAGAAACTGCACTTTTGCGAGTGAAAATATATTTTGACAGGACGAGCCGAAGACGATACTTGCAAATTATTAGCACTCGCAAAACAGTTTCTTATTGATTTTTTCATAAATTTATTAAATGTAATTACTTGTTTATTTGCCAAATATGAAATACTACAATTTTGTTACGTTTGCAACATTCGTAAACAAAGATACGAGGAATTTGTAATCAACAATTAACTCGGTTTCTATGATGCCAAAATCATGATAGAAACTGCCAATTTCATATTTACGCGAGATTTGTGCTCTTTCTCTCTCGACGTGAGGAAAAATGCTCAAATAATGTGAAAATAAACAACATAAAATAAATCTAAAGTAACTATCATTATTATATTACAATTCAAATAATTTTGAAATACATAAAAACCATCATAAATCGTGAAAAAATAGTATATACACCGCAGGATAGATGCGTATTTTTCCCTTGTCGTATTGTAGTCCTCGTCTACGCCTCGTGCTTCAATTAATACCCCGTGAAAAAATCATATACACTTCTTTCCCTTGATGTATAATATACTACTATTGGTTGTGCATATTACAACTGAAAATTTTATTATAATAGGCTCTTCGATCACTTTAAAATTAATCGTATTTGAAACAAATTTTCAATAATACTTTTGAAAATAATGTCAACAAATACAACACTTTATTTAAAAAGTGAATATTACGCCTGTAATGAATTATTAAAAGTACATTATTTTTTAGGTGACGTCAGACCGACTAGTGACAGATAGAGATTGCGCGCGCATGATCTTGGCAATCTTGGCATTGAGTGTTGTGTTCTGTCAGTTGTGTTTTGTTTTTATTTGTTGAAATCTTTAAATTCTCGTTAAAATTACAATTATGGTTATAATATTATATACAGGGTGTTCATTTTAAGTGGTACACTATTGCTATTTCGAGAACTATAAAAGCTACGAGGTCGGTTAAATTAGCAAACAATTTCTATGTAATAAGACAATTAAAATGAGCGAAACAAGAATTTTTTTAGACCAGTGGTTCTCAAAACGCGGGATGCAACTTTCTTATTTTAAATGGCAACCTACTTTTTTTTTATTTGCTTATTCGATTCAGTATTTTTTTCTGAATTCAATGATATTCACATGTAATGACCAAATAATACAAAATATTTGAGTAAAATGCAAAATTAAAAATGTATCATTTTTATTTAAATATGCATACCTATACAAAGTTTTAGGTCATATTTCTTGCAGCCTGTTTTGAGTAATTAAGACCGCATTTGCTAGTCAAAACAATGAAAAATACCTCAGATTATGATTGCACAACACTTGCAAGAGGCCAGATAAATCACAGTGCATCATTCTCAAATGAGCTTTATTAACGGTCGTCATTAATTTCAACAGCGCTGATTAAACGAAAATCGCACCCGTCGCGCGCGAAGAAAATTAAACGTACGCGGCCGATGAAATTAGTAGTAATTTGTCTTCGTGAATACGGCTTCATTATTGATTAATTAAAGTTTGATTAAGCGCGAAGTCTTGACTACTCGACAGGGATAGGTTACATATGCGGTGACGTCATCGTGGGTGGAGGACCATTGCGAAACAATAATTGAAACCCACAAACAAATCGAACAACAGGTAAACAACGTTGTAAATGATTGCTAATTTTTTTGATACATGTTGGATTATTACGTTATGAAGAGAGGTGTTCCATAATTTGTTTCAAACAAAAAATCATTGTTTTAGTGTGTAAACTGACTATGTACTATACATATTTTTGTAGCAGAAAATCCAGGGTATACAACAGATAAAAATGTTAACTTTATTATTATCAGAAATCATTACTGAATGTGCTTCATTATTTAGCAAGGGAAATAAAAGTGACAAGTACTAGGCTAGGCCCCTAGGGAAAGAAAATGATTCAAGGCAATTAAATACAAAAAAAGAAACTGTTTATGCTTTAATCCTGTTCCTCGCTTCCATGTCAGTACCTATATTGGTGAAGGGAAGCTCGTCACTTCGTTCCTCACTTTCATTCTTTTCACGTAACTAATATGTATTCTGAATATGACCCAAATCTGATCATAAATACAATTTTACGAAATTAATGCAAAAGCACTGAAGTGCCCCAATTTACCTCTTTATAACTATAGAAGATTTATTAATAATGATTAAGAAATATGTCGAAAATTATCAATTACATTTATTTTGGAAAAAATTTAATGATTTTTATAAAAGTAAATTTAAAATAATAGTGTTATTTAGGATATAAATGTTAAAAGTGACATTTTATGAGTAAGTGGGGGCGTTTGCGAAACGAAGCGAAGCCGAGTGAAACAACCCCACGAACGAAATAAATCACTTTTAACAACACGTATATCGTACAAAATTTTATCTACGATCGTTCTAGTATATTAGTAAATACTAAAAAATGTAGAATGATATTTTGGCAGGTAGTGTTATATTTGTTGGTTTATTGATACAAATCGTTGAAACGTGTTAAAAGTAACAATAAAATCACTTTTAACACTAGTGTCAGAAAATGACACTTTTAATTTTCTAAGCAACCGTTAAAAGGGCCACTTTTAACAACGGTCGTAGACAAATGTTTTTATACGCAACCGATAAATAATGTTAACTATATTCTTATCAAAATCATTAATTAATGCGCTGCATTATTTATTTAGGAAAATAAAAATGTCAAGTACTCCCTAGGGAAATAAAGTGATTTAAAGCCATTGCGCCATTAGCAGTGCAACCTAGAAAGAATTTTATTTGCTTACTATTTTTTATTAATTAATATTGAATAGCAGATATGTCAAAATTATCGGTAATAATATAACAAGAGAGAGAGAATAAATTGAAAATAATTCGACAGATCTTTCGAAAACTTTATTGAAATCTCGAGTTAGGCATATTTAATTAGATTATTTTTTGATTTCATCATCAGGCACGTCAATAAATCTATCTTTTTTTGCTAATTTTTTACTTGTGTTGATGATATCTATTAGACATCTGACATTTGTCAACAAAAACAAAAAAGCTACAGAGATTATTCCTGGGAATAATTACTAGAGCTTTATTCTCAGCATAATAATGACAAAATTAGTTAAAC
Source organism: Poecilus cupreus (assembly GCA_963942605.1). NCBI lineage: Eukaryota > Metazoa > Arthropoda > Insecta > Coleoptera > Carabidae > Poecilus > Poecilus cupreus. The sequence goes on along the minus strand of OZ012729.1, from coordinate 5,387,181 downwards.
GCAGACACGTGACATACAATAAAGCATTTCATTGGTTTAAAGAACCGTCGAAAAATAATCATATATGTTTATTAATAATGCATTATAACACGTGTATTGTACAATATTTTATCTACGCCTGCCCAAAGTTTGAAAATTTAAATAATTTGACTTAATTTTTTTTTTTTGACAAGTAGAAAATTAATCCATGTAGTTGCTGTACAAATGTTTTTAATCCATGACGACCACAGTTTGACATTTATGTAGTTGTTTGTCATAAATTAGTTAAGCATTTTGTGAAAATGAGTGATTTAGAAAGTATTACGTCGGATATAGAAGAACAAGCTAAAAAATTATTAATTTAAAGAATTGTAAAGATTGTATTATTTACATTTATAATAGTAGTACGTTAATGTAACCAAGTGCGATAATGAAGCTCTTAACTCACGTCAAATGAGTGGGATAAGTGACATTTAACTCATGATAGGAGATAAAAACTTTTATCCAACACCTCTCAATAAACGCTCTGTAACTGTGGCGATTTTAAACAAGGAAAGTAACAGATTACCCATAAGTGGGTATAATTTTTAGAAAAATCACTAGTGAGTAATTTCTTATTAATAATAACAACACACAACACCTTGGTAACCACTTCGATTGATATTTTAATTTAAAAAATTTAAAGCATATGTCACTGTCAAATAACATTTTTAAAATAAATTTTATATTATTATGAGATGTTGGATAAAACGATATACTTCACACGTGGGCAAAGTGGAATTACCCACTCCGGCTTCGTGTGCTAATATTTATCTCGTGGGTAATTCCTTACTTTGCCTACTTGTAAAGTAAATAACTATTATTTATGTTTAAGTAATTTAGCGGTAGATTGGATTCAGTAATTTCGACTAACCCTAAGCAAAAAATTACTGGCGCGCCACTGCAATATTTTTGACAGAGTGATTTATTACTCTCCCTCAATCTCGAATGGAATACAAATTTATATTTAATCATAATCATTATATTAATCGTAATTTAGTTTTAAGTACATGCAAGAAAATTGCAAATAATACTAATGCATCTTTCACATTTGAAAGACAATAAGTATAGTTTTGCGTGTACAATGAACTACCACAAAAATCTAATCAACTTTGCACATTGCCATCAAACTTATAATTAATTTTTCTCATTCATAAGTTATTGCAACACAGACGATTTTCCCTAAAACATACATTAAATACTAGAGAAACTCTACATCAAGAAACCCAAGGTGAAAACCTGAAAGTTTCAGCCCAATGTACAGAAAGTTTTTGCATTAATTGCAATCCGAGATAAACAGCGACAAAAGAGCATCGCGCTAGGATGATCAACAATTGACAATCGGGAGAGGGAGGTAATCTCTACGACGCTGAAATCTGAATCTTTGAAAGCTGGCAGATGTTTCTAGAAGACACCGGAGCTGCTTTGATTCTTGTTTTAATTTAAAGTTTTACTCGACAAATTATTCTTTGATGGAAATCAATTAGAAGAACTCTCCGCGTGCTGGGATGTTTTGAAAAGATTATGAAAAGTTTCTTGCTTTTTAAAATGTTGGAGCGACTTGCGTATTGCTTTTTCGCTCTAATTAACTTATGGAATTAATTAATATAAAAACACTTCTTTTATTTGCATTATTCTTTTGCAACTGATTCCACGTTTGAAATAAATTGTAGTCGCGAAAAAACCTAAAACTCGATTTATAGTTTGCATAGAACACAGGAATAATTTAACACAGAATAACCTAAAATTTTGGTCATTTGGAAATGTATACTTTAATATTATATAGTTTGCACAAAAATAATTTAGCACAGCACACGAATGGGCGCATAAACCATAAACGAAATATGACAAACTTATATCAAAATCGTGTAACACTTACGGAATAATTAGTAGTAAAGTTTTTTTTCTTTTAAATATTTTGCAATAAGGCGATATAACAAAGTGAACATATTTTGACGTCACAGGTACTTATTGATGCTATTGGCCAGAAATATGAAAATTGCAAATCGCGCGACTGCCGCTGCGCCCAACGCTTATTGTGGGCTAAAATAGAACTACGAAATATCATTTAATTTTTTTGTTTGTTGGTATTTAAGAATAAAATTTGTTGGGCTTCTATTACTTGTTTCATAATTTCACTGTTTGATTGTGCTGTGTTGAAAATCTATTGAATAAAATTGTTTGTTGAGGTTAGGTTACATCACTACCAGCGCCACTGTTCTCAAACTTTTGTATGTTATTTACTCGAATATCAAGTAAAATACTCTAAAGTTGTCAAAGGAATTTTATCTTAGTTTATATTAAGTAATTGTTGTAAATTAAGACTTATAATATGTAAATATTATTTTATATTAAAAAATGTATAATATCTACTATCATGGAAAATCGTTGTTTTAGTGCCACTGGAGTAGTACCTGTGACGTTATACAAACTTTGAAAAATCATATCTCGGGAAATATATGAAATTTTTATATCGGATTTTCACTGATCGTCATGGAATCTAATAGTTTCATAAAAAAAGAAATAAAAAAAATTGATTGATGGGCCCATTGAACAATGTTTAATTTTCTGTGTCTGTGCTGTGCATTCTATGTTTTCCGTGTACTTTTGTTATTTTTCTTATTAGTTCAGGTACATGCTTCCCATGTTTCTTTCTGTCATTTCGTAAGTCGTTCTGTGCGATTTATAAAACGCCCGAATGAAGATCAATGTTTTTTTATGTTAAATTATTCTGTAGTAGATTATTTCGGTGTTCTATGCAAATTATAAATTCAGCATAAGTATTGGTGGTGGGTTGATCGGTGGTAAAATGGCGGAAGAATAAGGAAAACAAATTACTTGCCATAGCTGTGTGTACAAATTGTTCCAAGAAAGAAAATTAGAGTATTTTTAGTAAGTAAAATTGTTAACATATTTATAATAATGGAGGAAATTAAGTTTCTATAACACTGTTTTGGAAACTGGGCATTCCACTACTAAAAATTGTTATGGAATCACGAACATTCCATACGCGGCGTATGAAATATTTTCGACGAATCAGAACCGCTTATTAGCGCGACATATGAAGTATCTTGATTCAGTTACTATGGTTACGTCTGTTTGTTTTAATTTGATTTATTTGAGTTTGACGTTTTCAACAATTTTATATTTGTATTTTTTGTGTAATTTCCAAAATCTTATTATAAAAAGTATAGTCTACAACATGTAACGGAATGGCCTATCCCACGCTCGCAAACCGTAGCCCTCGCCTTTGGCTCGGGCTACAAACTTTTTGCTCGCGTGGAATTTGTGCCATTCCATCACTTGTTGTAGAATATACTATTTCCTATTTCACGTACACAAAGTCAATTTAGTGACACTGTTTTTCTCAAAAACAATGCTACAAAATTGAATTTTGTGCAACTGTTTTTGGGGTTATTATTATTTGTTAAATTAACAGTCTGTCAAACTTGGGGCTGTCATTGCTCACATAAAATTATTGAATCCCTGTGTCGGGGTTGCAGCGTGAGACCCGATAGGCCCCGCGGGCAAAGCCCCTTGGTGACCAGTGGTATATGAAACATGCCGTACAATTTTATTTTATTTTTATTGAATTTATGAACGTGAAATAGGAAAAGTAGTATTGTAATACTTGTATTTTGCGTAACTCGCCTGCGCCTCGTTTACGAACATTATACTCGTATTACAAAAAAGGTCATTGTAACACTAGTTGTTCAATATACTATTTCTATTGAGGACTTTTTGCGATAGTACAACCCTAGTTTTAAATTATCTCTTCGTTGGATGTTGAATATTGGCGAACTAAAATCGATTCATGTAAAAATAATGACTCACTTATACTAAACTAACTTAGACGAAAATCAGTAGCCAAAAAGTGATCGGAACCTATGTATTCTCTTCGAGATAGATTACCAATTCATAAAGTTGTCAATTTTTACCTCACGCTACATTCTGTTTCGAAATATATCATATATTGTTTCTCGTACGATATCCCATATGATTTTATATAACATTGAATATCGTATGAAAATAGTTATTTGTATCACAAGGTTGGAAACTGCTATTTTGAGAGTGCGAGTTTATTTTGATAGGACGAGCCGTAGGCGAGTCCTACAAATACGAGCACTCGCAAAATAGTTTCCAACCGAGGGATACACAAGATTTTTCGCGCTAACATTTATGTAAATTTAATAAATAAATTAAATTTATTACTCATTTTTTTAATGACAGGGATTTTTTTTATGTTGCTAACTTCACAATATTTGAATGTCAATTATGTTTATTTTCCAATATCATAACCAAAAATATCTATATATTTTTATTTGTTTTTTACACCTCAAATACAATTATAATTACTTACAAATATGTTTAAAATCCATAAATATTCTGTTTTCTTGTATTGTAAATACTCAATTGTAGATATATTGCCATAATATTTTTATGTCAATGTAATACTTTGACATTTCTAGCGTCAGAAGTTAGCTAAAATTAGTGAAGTGATGCCAACATATAACCATAAAAAGTTAGCAATTTTTGTCGAACTAGTTCGGCAAAAACATGATTTCCGACCGATTTAGAGATATGTAATTGTATCAATGACGGACGGCGGAGCGAAAATAATATGATATATTGGTTTAAAATGTTTAGATCGTACATGAGATAATTTTTTCTTGTATTGAAAATGTAACATATGCTTGCGCGGTGAATAAAAAAATGACAGTTTGACATTTGATGATAATTGGTAAAATGGATGAACAAATATATGTTGTTGGTATTGTTCTTACTACTTTATTTGCCGGTTGTGCAATTAGAAATAATGGTTACTATTCACAGGTCTTCTAAGTGATACTAACTAGGACATTTTATAATTCAGCACTGTTACTTTGCAAAAATTGTTGATTACCTTGGAGATCAACATTTTTTTCATAGCAACAGTGTTAAATCTTAAAATGTCCTAGTTAGTAGCCCTTAGTATAGACCTGTAAATAGCAGCCAATAAGTCTAATAAGTAATTTAAAGTAAGTTAATTTATGTTTAAATGTACTAACCTCAAAAACTGTCCAGCTGTCAGTTACAATTGTGACGATATGCGCAGTTGTTTTATTGCGCTGATATCGATACAATATTTTAGATCCCTACAATTAAAATCATGTCGTTTTCAAAATCGTGTGACATATTGGATGAAAATGTGTAGTAGACGATACAATAATTTTCATAATGGATATAGTACGAGAAACAATATGATAATATTGGCTCGTATACTACAGGCTTGGGAGGTATAGGAATTATGCTATAAATTCGGAAGTAAGTTTTCAATGGATGAGCACGTTTAGGGTCCCTAGAATATGATTTTAATATTTTCACGATATCCGTGTGTTTTTGTGTGTGAATGGATAGATGAATGTGTGTGTGTATGAATCTCTGAAGTTACGGTTCCCAAAAAATTGCTGAACTAATAATTTTATATTTTGTATTTTATAAATGTATTCAATAACCGGAAATGGTAGTTTTCTTGACTTGATTCCTTTTTATATTCTAGTAAATTAAAGATAATTTTTGTTACTAGAATCATTTAGGAATTATAATACGTTAACGAAATATTGAGTTTTGGCATATTCAATTAAATCTACAAATTCAATACTTTAATAAATATTCGTTTTCAATCACTCGACCACACGCTGTCCGAACCAACAAGTTCCCTCAAATCAAACGACACAAATCACCACAAACAAAATTACCGATCGAACAGTTCAATCCGAAACAAATCAAAAGTCAGCCAGTCCACACCTCCCCACCGAAATGAATATTCTCCCACACATGAGCGCAAACCACACGTTACCAAGCGATAATTAAACCGGTAATCACGCTGCCCGGTACCGTTACCGGTGCTGGAGAGCCTGACCAGTAACCGCGATGTTCCATATGTCATCTCTGGAATTTGTTCTAGAACAATTGGTATAGTACTGGGAAATTAGGTTGGAGAATTAATTTTGTGTAGGAACAAAGGGAGATATGAATTAAGAGTTAACATGACAGTATCATTTTATTTTGACGTTTCGTGTGCGGAATTTGGAGGGTCTAGTTATGAGGTGATTAGATTTAGGAGGATATTTATCAACCTGTAGTGGAAGTTTACTTGAAGGCCTATCAAGTTTTTTGAGCGTACCTTAGTAAATAATTGATTTATGTTTGGAAAAGAAATTTTTCTACGACCACTGAGAAATCTGCTCATTGTATGTTTGTTGTTGCTAGGGATATGAGGTACATTGCAAGCATCGTGCGAAATGAATTTGTTTTGTGAGTATTTCAATACAAGTCAGTTCATTTAAGTGCAGGTTTCATTGCTAGGATACTTATTTAGAATTGTCAAATATTGGAATGGTGAAAGCGGGACAAATTTATTATTAAAATTAAATTAATTAGGAAATAATATCGTGGTCGTAGATAAAGTATAGTGTACAACTCGCATGGAATGTCCATTTCATACTCGTATGATTTGCAGCATTCGCCTTCGGTTCATGCTACAAACTTTCATACTCGTAGGAAATGAGTAACAATCCATGCTCGTTGTACAATATACTATTGTATCTTCCGTCACATACATACCTATAAGGGAGGTATATAAATCATGCTAAAAATTCGGTTTCTAAAAAGTACTGAACTAAGAACTATGATATTTTATATTTATATTTGTATCCTCTTGTGAAGAGCTGATTAGTTTTTGGTGATATGATAACCGGAAGGGGCAGTTTACTTGAACTCACTTGAAGACCTATCAAGTCATTTCGAAATATATAGGAAATTATACTTTAACGACAATTTTTATTATTAGAATAATGTTTCAAATATTATTATCTACAATTGTTGTTTGAAACATTTTTCTCTTAGTTTCATCATTTACGAATTACACCACGTTAAAAAAATTTCATTTTGACATTTTTAAAAAAAATTGTTGTGGGCAGCACAATACCTCCCGCCATAGATTTCTTATCGAACAATGCAGGAACACGGACCACCACTATCAAGAAACGCTCATCCCTTCAAAAAAATATGGCACGTCAAAAAAATTACATTTTTCTTCAAACGTCATAAAAGTACGTTGTTATGTATTTGTATCCAACAAGCAGAAGTTCAATATTGTCGCCGCCGGCGTAAAAGTGTATCCTTGGCAACACATTTACGCCGGCGGCGGACAAAGTAAAATATTATGAAAAATAGTTAGGTTGTAATTCAATAATTTGACAGTTAAAAATGAAACAAATAAACAAAAATAACAAAACAGCATATTCTACGGCAACTTGAAATGCTAGATAAGACAGAGTATTTTTTGAAGTTTTGAGCATTTTATAATATTTATAATTTTATTTTCTATGTTTGAAGAAAAAATAGCATGTGTTATTCGGAGTAAATGTGTCTTTGGGTGCTTCGCATGTAATTGTTCGACTCGCTTCGCTCGTCGTTCAAACTTACATGCTCAGCACCCAAAGTATCACATTTACTCCTAATGACACAATATACTATTTTCAACCGTTGTTTTGTTTTTTAAAAAAACACAGGTTAGCAGATTTAAACGTAAATATCAAAATATAATTTTTATTCAACGTGTTGTAATTCGTAAATGGTGACAGTAAGAGGAAAATATTTCAAACAATAATTGTAGATAATAATATTTAAAACATTATTCTAATAACAAAATTTTCATTTAACCATAATTTACTGAGATATTTCAAAAATACTCGATAGGGCTTCAAATAATCTACCACTTCCGGTTATTGGATTATCACTAAAAACTAATCAGCTCTTTCAAAGGATTACATTTGATATATACAAAATATCAACATATGGGTTAAATAGCTCAGTTGTAACGCATCGGCCTGTGGATCGTGAGATCCTCAGTTCGAATCCCACAGTTAACAGTTGCCAATTAAAATTTACCCCTGCGGTTCCTCCTCCACTAACAGCTTTGAGGGCTATGATTTGACGGCTGGTGACCGCACTGCATACGCAAAAATATATCACCTACCGAGATCTGTGTAAGCAGAGTGCCACACCCATAATGGGTAAATGGCGTGATGATATATTTATTTATTTCAACATTTTCAGTTTAGTAGTTTTTGAGAAACTGTAACTCCAGAGATCCACACAGACTGACAGACTGACAGACAGACAGACACACATACACAGATATCATGGCGAAACTATTAAAATCGTATTCTAAGGACCCTAGAACGTGCCATTCACTGAAAACTCATTACCCAATTTTTAGCATGATTCCTATACCTCCCTTACAGAATGTGGCGAGAGGTAAAAAACCACGCGGGAAACTGTCAATTTTTGACATGTCATAATTGAAAAATAAATGTTTTGAAGGGATGAGCGTTTCTAGATATTGGTAGTCTGTGTTCCAACATTGTTAGATAAGAAATCTATGGCGGGAGGTACTGTGCTGCCCACAACGAAAATAGTTTATTTCTGTTTCTTGTACTGCAAGAAAAGTTGTCATCTAATCTCTGAAATATATATGATGTAAACGCCAAACGAGTTTCGTCATATAACTTCTATGTTTATGTTATTAAAGATACAATAAAATATAAAGCTGCATTCACATACAACTTATTGCTGTTGCCTTGCTTCGGTTGTCTTGCTTTGCTGTTGCGTTGCATTTGTATTGTATGTACACCGTTCACAAAGGACTTAACTTCGCTGTTGCCAATAATACAGTTTTAATAGTTACCGACGCTGATGGACTGTCAGTTTACTAGAAAGTTGTAATAATTAATTTAATAATGGCTACGTATAACTATAATACAAATACTTACAAAATAATTTTCTGCTAATATATGTACCTGCATCTACATTACAAAACTTGTCATAAATGTATATCTATCCTTTTTCATAGTGCTCTCTGAATGGCTGTTGCTTAAATTGCCTTGCTGTTGCATTGCTCGAGTTTGGAGTTTACAAACTCGTGCAACGCAAGGCAACAGCACTACAACAGCAACAAGTCATTGTGAACGCCTGTACGCTGTAGCGCTTGTCAAACATCTTAAGCCCTTGTCACATGGTCAATCATTACTTCATTTTTGTTTGTCAAACTATGTATGATGACGTCATATCATTCAGTTTGATGCATGATGAAAAGAAGGTGTGTCAGACGGTCATTCTTTTCACTAGAGTGAAGTTTGTCAAACAGAAACTTATGTGCATAGAGGGCATCGCTGTCGGTCATGTGATGACAGAAATGACAGTTGTTTGTTGATGAAGTTGATTTTATTTTCATAATACCTAGCGGTGCCAATGAGAACACCAGTATTTGTTTTGTATCCTATAAAATTAATTTTTTTTTCATTTCTCATTTCAATAACATTAAATTTTAACATTACCAACCAGGTTAGACAAAAATATTTTTTGAAACCTATTTATTTAATATATATATTCCAATCCAGAATAATTGAAGAATTATTAATATTTGCATAAATATAGTCTTATTAAAATACTTACTTTATTCATTACTACTATCAAATGTCACTCGATCTGTCAAAACTACAAAAGTCGAATCAAAATGTATGACAGAATAAGAAACGTTTCTATTTAGAGCATTTGACCAAACTGTATGACGTGACGTCACGTTTCTGTGTTTGTCATTCAAAAGTTTTGTCAAACGGTGGAAACACTGACCGTGTGACAAGGGCTATACGCTAGCAACGCAACAGCAAGACCACTGCAAGGCAACAGCAATAAGTTGTATGTGAATACAGCTTTAATAGTCTCATAGATATAGAGGACAAAAGACATCCAACTGTGGAAGGAAATATATTTTTAAACACATCGTTCTCAAGTTACAATAAAAAGGTCTATTTTTTAAAATGACATACTATGTATTTTTAGGCTCATTGAATAGAGTATTTTTTTTTTCTAAATTCTACATTCCAATCATAATAAATCCTTACATAAAAAAATATTGGGAAAATTCAAGTGAAAATAGCGAAATGTGTACACACTTTTATCGTAGGTCCATCAAATTAAAATTCTGTAATTTCCGGAATAAGAATAAAAGAAAACCGTTTTCATTTGATAATGAAAAGAAATTAATTACTTTAATTTACTGAATTCTTAATTTTTAATTTTCAATTTCGTTTTACTTCTTTGACTAATTTAATTACTTGAGTTTGTACACAAATTTGATTATGTAAATAGAACCCTTTTCAAACATATTTATATTAAATGAATTTTTTCTTTTTAATTACTTACCGCTCTGATTCGCCTCAGTAGAGTGCCACATTCAAACTCAGCCAAATGGTGTGATAATATATTTATATTATTTGATGAACATATTATAAGATAATTGTTATTCTAAAGTAATGATTGTCTTCAGCTGTGGGACATGAAAACTTGGCTAATTTATTAACCACTTATATGCTCAAAATTCTTCCGATTCATCGCCAGCTACCAAAATCAAATCAGCTCGTAGATGGAATTTTAAGATATCTTTAATCGTGAATATAGCGAAATCGTATTTTCCCAAAATGTGTTGTTGAAAACTCTATTAACTCACTATCAAAAATTTTGACCCGTCATAATACCTTCCATCTACGTGCGGGAGGTAAAAATATGTATTACTTGTACTTACATTGGTCTCTATAAATTCAAGTACGGATGTAAAAACACCCCGAAATCAATAGAGAAAACTTGCTATTCAATTCGCAAACAAATTTCATTTCTTCCAGTGATATAGCTTTCGTTACTCGCGTTCTCGAGTCAACGAAGCGGAATAAATACCTTTCCATCATTCTTGAAATTTAATATTTATCATTCTGAGCGATCTTCAAATGTTTTGATGCATCATACAACTGCGTATCACGTACTACTATATGCCTCTATTGGTTGCAAATGATAAAATAATGTCATCATAAACGTACATCATTCCACATATCTTCACGTTCGCCAAATAAATGGACGATTTGGTTTTCGATTAAGGAAAGAGGAAAAATGACGATCGACGGGAGAGGGGGAAGATTCAGGACCGGGCTTAGAAAATTAATTTATTATACAAAAAACTTGCAATTGTTACAAAATATAGAATAAAAATATTTCAAATTAAACTTTTACACCTTTTGCATTATAACATAATTTACTTGTTACTCACTTGTAATAGCTATTAACATATCTAGTGGCGTTATGAGTATCATAACAGCTGCAGATGTCAGTTGAAATCCGAGCTCGTAGAACGAAGATATAAAGACATCTAAGGCCTGTTATGACACATAACATCTGTGGTTTGTTCAATAGTTTACTGGTTTCAGAATATGAAGACATTAATAAATATTATTTTTGAAATTCTTTTATGAATTAACGTCATAATTTTAGAAGGTGATCAAATAAGTTTGTTTGTTTTAATTTAACACCATTGTTACTTTTGTTTTCTATCAAATTTATAAATATTTTTTTTTACTTAAACATCAAACGTGTTAGATAAAAAAATGAATTTTGCTGAATTGCCTGAAAATATTTGGAACGCAGCAGGTGAAGCTCTGAACAGCTTAATTCTGTGTGTATTAATAAATAGCGTTATATTATCATTGTGTTTTATTTTCATTTTCTTGATAGTTTTGACAGGTTAGTATGGCAATATTACCGTACAGTTATTAAATGCTTATCAGTCTACTTTTGTGCATGTACACATTGGTTTAATAACCTGAAACCGGTAAATACCATTTACCCAAGCCCTCTATTGCCTTTGAAAATGAATCTTTACAAGTTACTAATTGACAGCTGCATTGTAAAAATTGAACAAGGTAAACAATACACATTGCCACAGTAATGCTTGTAAGGCTTATGCGAAATCATTTCAAATAATTTTGGACAGAACAGTTGTGTGTAACTGACAGGACTTGGTTATAATTTTAATTTGATTTACAAGTGATTAACAAGTAAAATGTTGTATAATACACGCAAGGTAACTGTTTTTACTGTTTCAAGGAGGTGACAGGCTCGTCTGTCATTTACTCCATTCAGCAGTAAAAACTGTTTTACCTTGCTTGTAATGTAAATAACTATTTTTCACGACTGGGAGAGAAAATCGGTTTCTATGATACCTACCAAAATCATGACAAAAATAGATCTACGGGAGATTTATGCACATTCTCTCCCGTCGTGAGAGAAAGTGCTCAAATAATGTGAAAAATAAACAAAATTAAATAAATCAATGGTAACTATCATAAATTATATTATAATTCAAATAATTTTGAAATGCATAAAAACTATCATAAATATTAGGGACTTGAAATAGTTATTTGTCAAACTAGAGAGGAAAGCGCTTCGTTTTCCCCCTCGAGTTCGAAGTTTGCCTCACTCGATGCGCTCATGAGGCATTTCGAACAAGAGTGGAAGAAGAGCTTTCCGCTCGTGTTAGACACAACTTTTTTTTCACGTCATGTTTCTAAAAACGATTTGCTCGGACTTAAAATACACTTTGAGAACAAAACTGACAGTCTGACGCGTTAAAAGTTAGGTTATCAGACACAAGGCTGTGTAGCAGTGTTGCCAATGAATCAATCTTAAATATCTTTGAAAAGTTGTCAAATTGTGATTTAATAAGACAAAGAAAAATATAAGACATAATTGTAAGATAATTTAAAGTATGTATATCACTAAAATAAGGTTTTTTAATAAAATTAGGAAATTATTTAAATTTTATATTTTTTTTTGTAATATTTTTTGCGTAAATAACATTCATATTGGTAACACTTCTATATTTTCCTCTCTAGAGAGGAACAACACATTTTCCCAACTATTTCGGGAGAAGAACGGTGTGGTTTCCTACCATGTCGTATTGTAGCCCCCGCCTACGGCTCGTGCTTCAATTTACTCCGCGGGAAAAATAATACACTTGTCTCCCTTAATGTATAATATACTATTGTTCCGTTTAGAAACTATTATAATTTTAATTAAGTTCCCCTTAAGCCGGGCCTGTGCAAAATACCTGTGGTTTGAGAAAACCAAAGCCTACTCTTCGTCGTAATCTACACAGGAAGTTACAATCTTGGTTTCAATTTAAATCTCGTCGTCATTATATCTTCCCAAGGCCAAATGACTCCCCAACAAATGGACCAGAAAAAAATTGTTTTTTCTGTTCGCTGGTTCGAGTTGGCACAGCACCAGACATCAATTGTTTTTGATTCGGGATGCCCTAGTTTCAATTGAATGCAAATTGCATTATGAAGTTATTGATTTATGGGAAATAATTGACTATAATTTCATTTGTTCTGTTTTCTGTTTGCACGCTTGATTTGAAGTTTAATTTGCATTGTTTAATAAACTAAATTGTAGTAATTACAATTAATGTTTCATATTTATTGATACACAGAAATTTTAAGTACATTATTAGTCTGGAAATTACAATGAATGTAAACCAATTAAAATTTCATAATTAATTTTAGGTACATTTTTCAGCAGTAACTATTTTATTAACAATTTATTACAGTTATTTTGCTCGATATTGTCTCGTGCTAAAAGTCTCACAACCCGTGTAAAATGGACAACTTTCTACAATTCTAGAATATACTATTGAAATATTTAATTTCCGACGACCACTAAAGAAAGTATATAAATTCACACGCTAAACTATTACTGAAAGTTGATCGCTGTAAATCACAAGCAATGCTGTGTGATATGAAAGCTCGTTAACCAATCAAATGCGTCCGCAACTGTGTGATATGATTTTATCACACGCTGCGATAACAGAGCGAACTAACCTAAAAGTATTTAAAAATTTGACAGTTGTAGATAATTTGCTGAATTTATACGGATTAAGAAGGTTGGGCCCTGATTTATCAAATTTTAACATAATTTTTGGTAAATTCTGATAGCAATGATGTTAACGAAATTTGTTTTAATAGTTTTATGTAAATTTTATATTCTTTATTGTTTATAATGTAGTCGTCTGAACAATATCGTGTACAACAAGTAACAAGACTATTTCAATCGAATAATTTAATGTAATATTTTTTATTTACAGTTCACTATTTTATAAATCAATGTATAATGTAAAATGGTCGACCGTAATCCGAGTTTTACACGCTTGCTTTAATAAGAAACTAGGTAAGGTTAGGTATTGTGCTCGCCAGTAAAGTTCTGGAAAACGATTTTGTAATGTAAATTACTATATTGATTTAAATAAATATTTCAATATATTTTTTTTTTGTTACAGTTGAGGCTACGAAAGTTATGAAAAAAAAAATACAAAGAAGAAAAAATACAGAAAATAAAACACAAAAAGGTACGTGGAATGTTTTAAACACACTGTTTCAAATTTATTCATAAGTTTTTAACAGAATATTTAATTTTCTCTACATGAACATTGATACATATAGCTGTACAAAGCGCAATTCATCCCCATCTGGTATGCTTGATAATCGCCTCATCAAAATTAATTATATTATACACTTCAAGTCACAAATGCACATAAGAAATAATGTATTATTGATGTTCAAATTGAAATACCATAGAATTATAAGTTTATATGTAGTTTTTGTTATTAACGAGATAACCTTAAGGTACTTTTTCTTTTTCTTTAAATTTAGTCAATTCCATATATCACGAAACGTAACACTATCACATCATAGGCGCTAGATAGATCAAATTTAGATTTTATTTATGACGTAATTTGTACGAGTTCAAGTCACGGAAAACTACAAGCAAATTTTCATATATAATACCATTAGTGTTACAAGTTACGCCAACAATTTTTGTTGCTGTTATAATTTAAGAAGGTGGACAATAGAGAGCGGATTATATGCAAAGTGCAAATAATTTTTGCATATCTTTAAATAAAATCAGTTTTCTGGACGAATTACATTGATTAGAATTAATTAATGCTAATTACTAATTGCATATTTGGTTATTCTTATGGAAATTTTTGCCAAAATTGCATATTTCAATATATTTAAAACCTTATCTAGTGATAAACAATCAGAAATTTCTGGTAACGCACATTGATAATTCCCAAATATTGGAGGAGGCCGCAATAAATAGAATAATGCAACGGAAAAAGCAATAAACAATACAATAAGCAAATACACAAACCAATAAACTCTAATATTTCTTGGGAAATCCTTGTAACGGTAACGGTAGGTATTCATTGTATACACAAATGTTGGTAAAAGTGGGTACAATGAAAATAAGACAGCTGGATATATCTTTTACTTATGTTTCACTTTTTTTTTAGAATATTTTGAATAATTTGTTATTGTATTTATGTAAATATGTCATAATCTTAAAATATCAAGTTTCTAGACTTTGTTAATTTGTATATTAGTAGTATATTTGTTAATTGTGAATCAGGATTAAGACTGTATTGTGCAATAAAATTCATAATGCATTCATTTATACTTTATATATCTAATAATTTAAGATTTTTTTGCATATTTTGCTGCATATATTGTCATATTTGTGCATATATTTGCGCATGTATAGTGCATATTTCCCAAAAAATCAGTGTATATATTTATATATGCGCATATAATTCAGTTTTTTCGTGCATTTAGTGATTAAGTAAGACTGTTTGTTTTTATATCACACTTACAGGTGTTTTGTATCATTTATAAATATTTATTTTTTTCTCCAAACGTCATAAAAGTACGTTGTTGTGTATTTGAATTCAACAAGCAAAAGTTTAATATTGTCGCCGCCGGCGTAAAAGTGTTTCCTTGGCAACACATTTACTCCGGCGGCGGACAAAGTAAAATATCATGTAAAATAGTAAGGTTGTAATTCAATAATTTGACAGTTAAGAATAAAACAAATAAACAAAAATAACAAAATAACATATTCTATGGCAACTAGAAATACTGGATACGGTAGAATATTTGTTGAAGTTTTGAGCATTTTTTAATGTTTTAATGTCTATTTTTTATGTTTGAAGAAAAATAGCATGTGCTCGTCGTTCAAACTTACATGCTTAGCACCCAAAGTATCACATTTACTCCTAATAACACAATATACTATTACTTAAACGTCAAACGTATTACATAAAAAATGGATTCGGCGATGCTGAATTGCCTGAAAATATTTGGAACGCAGCAGGTGAAGCAAGTTCTGAACAGCTTAATTCCGTCTATTTTAATAAATGTCGTTATATTATCATTGCATTTAATTTTCATATTCTTGACTAATTTGACAGATCAGTATGGCAATATTACCGTACAGCATCGAATTAATACATGATTACCAGCCTGCTATTGTACATGTAAACATAGGTCTAACATCCTGAAACCGGTAAAGTCAATTACATACAACATACAGCAGTAAACGGACTACTCATAGACATTCAACAAGATCGAAGTGTGCTTGGATGCTTGTCGCCGAGACAGTCATTTGTCAGTGTCCGCCTGGCTAATTGAGCGCGCAGCACGCTTGCTAGTCAGTGGCGTACGCGACGGTGGCCACGAGACACCAATTAACTTATTTACTCAAAGCGTTATTACTTGTTTACATTGAACAATAGCAAAATTTACATATAACGAAGAAAAAACAATTTAATTGGTTTTTGATTAGTTGGTCCGAAAAAACAACGTTTGCAGAAAACAGAATGCAAATTAATATTGTTGCAATAATACATGTTTGAGGTCTCCCTTATAAATAATTCATAAAGGAGAAAAAATAATTATAAGTTTTATGATAATGGTTATATTTTGAAAGACGTTTACTTGACACTATGTAAAGCCATTTTACTTTTTAATACACATCACGTATATTTCTTAATATAAATACACATTTTAATGGGGTCTTTTACCATTTTTTTTTTATTTTTTTATTTTTATGAAACTTTATCTAAATTGAAGATTATCTACACTTTTAAAAAGTCTTAATTGTTATTCATTATGCCACAATGATTTTTTAAAAATGTTGTGACGTCATTGTAGAGGTGTTGGTGGATCTAAAACAGTACAGATTGTAAATAATTGTAGTCTTATATTTATTTTTTCTTATTTTATTATTATTATTATTACTATAAAATAAAACATTTATGTGGTAAAAAGTATTTAAATTTCTACTGTTTGAGATCCACCAACACCTCTATAATGACGTCACAACATTTAAAAAAAAATCATTGTGGCTTAATGAATAACAATTAAGACTTTTTAAAAGTGTAGATAGTCTTCAATTTAGATTAAGTTTCATAAAAAAAAATTTTAAAAAATGGTGAAAGACCCTATTCAATTAAAGATGCCTGTAAATCAATTTCAGATAACAAGAAGATTCCAGATATCAAAAATTCATTTATCATCATCAGTTCGAAGAAATAGGGATATCATTAATTTAATTTCGGATATCAAAAATAGAATTACAGATATCAAAAATTAATTAAGAGGTATCTCTGTATTTCAAATATCAGTAATTTTATTTTTGATATATTTAATTGAATAATTCACTAGAGTCACAAAATACTAGACCCAAAAACATCGTACTAGATATAATAGAAGTTTACAAAATATTATTAATTATTACGAAATTTGAGTTTTAAAGACAGCAATTCTTGCATCAAAGTAGTGCTTCTCTCTCACACATCTATTCTATTCTAAATTCTTTGTACTTCTCTTATGTATTATTATTGAGCAGATTGTCGAAGTGTTAAATGGCTGATACTTAATTTGAATTTTTGTTTTGTTTTGAATTCGTAACCAATAATATAAATCGCACTTGCAAATTTTACCAGTGGTAATAATAGTTATTTATGTATCAGGGCACTGAAGTTTAACTTTTTATCACGAATATGGAATTTATTTGCCGAGGCCCGCAAGGCCGAGGAAAATAAACCATGTGAGTGATAAAATGGAACTTCCGTGTCGCGATACATATTAAATTTTATATAAAATCTAAAATAAGAAAAAAAAAAACTGTAAAAAATTATTATATAGGTTAAGTTTAAGCATCTAACATGGTTTATTTTCGTCGGCCCTACGAGCCTCGGCAAATATTTTGATAAAAAGTAAATCTTCGGTGCCTTGATACTTAAATAACTATTCTTAACAATAAAATAGAATATTTATGTAACTACAATCATTTACAATCTCTACTGTTTGAGATCCAAAACACACGTCAACATCAATTTTCAAAAAACATATGAAAACTGCAGATAAAGATAAAAAAATGTGATGCACCCCATTGATGTTATATACATATTCTTAATATATACAAGTTATAATTTTTGCCACTAGAGTTCGACAATCTACTACTAATTATGTTATGTGTTGTTGAAAGCTCACAACCAAAATTCTGACCTAGTATATACCGGAGGTAATAAATAATACATTACAATGAAATTAGTTCGGAACAAAACTTAATTATTTCTCATGTTGCTTCAGTATTAATTATTCAACAAACCTGAGACTACTTTTAGGTAAATCCGTTTTGTTCCATATTCATGTTGGCAGCACTGTAGCGCCTTTATTTGTTATTCAAATGTTACATGACGCATCTAAACTTCTTCTAGAGATGACAGCGTTGCATATTTACTTCATATTTGTTACAAAACATCGCATATAAAATCATTAAACATGAAATGTCATCAGTGTCAGTTCGATCAATCAAAATTATGAGCCATCTGCAAGAGATGACGCAACGGTTCGTAATCTTCGCGTTCGCAGTTTTCGCGTATTTATTTCCAGTTCAAAGGGTTGTCAGTTTAATTTTCACGGTTTGATACCGCTTGGTTAGCAGTGACGATGTTTAACAGAGACGAGCTATTTTAAACCTTGTTTACTGAGAGTCTTGTAGAGCACCCGCCCCTGAGCCCTTACCACCCCCCCCAATCCTGGCATCAAGTTTAGGGTAAATAGCTTTTCTTCCATTAACATCTTTAAGGGCTGATATTTTTTCCTTAAAAATATATTATATTGAAATTTTATATTTGAAATTTGTAGGGTAAAATTAAGTCCTGATTAGATTTTGATAGGAAACCATCAACCGGAAGTGGTAGATTACTTGAAGACTTATCAGATTTTTACCTCCCGCCTACCTCTAAGTAAGGGTGGTATTGTTTTTGGTCAAAAAATTGGGTAGTGAGTTTTCAAGGAATAAGAACGTTTTAGGGTACCTACAATACGATTTAACTATTTTCGTGATGATGTATGTATGTATGTATGTATGTATGTATGTATGTGTGTGTGTGTGTAGTCTGTGGCAATTTTTTCGTCTCGCATAATTCAAATACTATAATACCAAAAAATACAATTTTGTGATTTTTTGCTTCTTATATTTAAATGAAGAGCTGATTAGATTTTTGATAAAATTGGTCAACCGGAAGTAGCAGTTTACTAGAAGCCCATAACAGTTTTCCGTGAAACAACATGTTTAAATTTCATTTTTCAACAATTTATGTTATTTTGAAAGTTCAAGAATATTTAATTTTACATCTGTTTTGATTACACTAATTTTATTAATTTTCATTAGTTTTGGAGATAATAGAATATAAAGAAATTAAATTTCATTAATTTTGCATTCCATGTAAGCCATGGAATCGTTTAAAAATTTTCAATTTTTTACGAAATGTGTCATATGTCATTTTGATTCTGAGCTGTTTTCTTAGTGAAATATATGTCAAAAAATTAAATAAATATGGGAAAGAAAATTAAATTTCTCAAATATAAATAAAATATAAACAAATAAAAAGGTATGTTTCTGTATCATGGTGTACATGGAATGCAAGATTTATAAAAATTTAATTTCTTTATATTTTATTATCTCCAAAACTAATGAAAATTAATAAAATTAGTGTAATCAAAACACATGTAAAATTAAATATTCTACAACTTTCAAAATAACATAAATTGTTGAACAATAAAATTCATTCCCTTGTTCCAATCTCACACCATTCATTGAAACATTACAATGAGTCATCAAATCATTCTTCTCAAACACCAACGCTCTTCATTTATTGACATTCAATAACACATATAAACCTTTTCCGTCGTTCTCAGTCATTCTTCTCAATTACTTCTTAGTTTTAAACATTGCCTTGGTACATAAATAACTATTATTTAAGTAAATGTTGAAATAAAAAGACTTTATTTTATGTACAATTCGTATTCTTACAGTTGACGAACTTGTCTGAGACCTATCAATTAGCAAAGTCGCTGCAGAGAACACGAAAAAATATGTATACCGGCAGTTGTGCGGGGACCTTACGGTGTTCGATGCTGTATTTCTACAACAGAATCTTCAAAATGTAAGTGCATTTGATTATCTAGTATTTTAAAAACATACTAAATACAGTAGACTGAGATACACATTATAGCTGATTCATGAGACGGTTTAGGAGAGATAAGAATACACTTCCCTTTCTCTGCCAACACCGTATAACGTTAGAATGAGTTCTTCACTATTTTTTTTTATTTATTTGCTAAACTATATTAAAATTGAAGACTATCTGCAGTCTTAAAAAATCTTAATTGTTAGCCGTTAAGACGAAATAATTTTTTTATATGTTGTCATGTCAGTGTTGACGTGAGTTGTAGATTTCAAACAGTAGGGATCGTAAATAATTGTAGTCATATAAATGTTCTATTTTATTGTTTAAAAAATTATTTAAAGGTATTTAATAGTATATTATGATACAAGTGTATAAGTAAGCTTTTAAAGCACGTTTGACGAGTTAAGCGTAGTGCTTTTAACGTCGTTAGTGCTTTAAAAGCACTTATACACGTGTGTCATACGCTATTTTTTATTAGACGTGCATCATACTCTGGAAAAAACTGAGAAGCAACATTTTGATTTTGATAATTTTATGCGTGTGACGTTTGACGTATATCGTTTACATAGAGTTTGGTTAGTATTTGTTATTTACGTGTACAGTTTTGACAGATATTAACAGTAATTATTTGTGTTGTTGCTTAGCAGCCTTTAAAGCACGGCGTGTTTTAATCTTGCGTTTGTGAACGCTGTAGCGTGTTTTAAACACGGATTATGATACAGGTGTAATAAAAAATAACATTGCGTAGTAAATATTTATTTCAGGAAGAAACAAAAATAAACTGAACGAATATTTTAACCAAATATTTGATTACCACTAATAAATTTTGCTAACTTATGTCATTGTACATATCTTTAATTTCGATAAACACGTGGTTTTATTATCACGCGAATTCTCAAACAAGTATGATTTGCATTATTTTGTTACAATTTCACAAGACGAAAATTTTCAAATTTGTTGCCAACCATTTGACACTTTAACAATCTGACAGCTCAATAATAAGAGAAGTACAAAGAATTTAGAATAGAATAGGTGTGCGAGAGAGAAGCTTAACCAGAGAAACATAATGTCGCCATTTTAAAATTAAATAATAATATTTTTAAAATTTATAGTACGATGTTTATAGATTTGGATATTATTATATGAGGGATTATGATAGTTATTATTCACGAAGATGAAGTTTGCAAATCATCCGATGAATAATGACCATAATCCCGAATAACATACTATCCTTTTTACTGTCTTATACAAAGTATAGGGAAATATTGGATTCACGAAAATTTCGTTGACGAGATTTTTGCGGAAATAAATATTTTGACGTCCACTGAATCAGTTAAGACCAATTTCTCAATGATGTCTGTGTGTGAGGATGGATGGATGGCTGGATGGATGGATGTTCTTGTGCACAATATCTCATGAACGAGACAAGATATGTAAATGAAACTTGGAATTTATAAGTTTCATGACGAAATTAAGAGCTGAGTTGATTTTTATTGAAATTGAAAAACCGGAAGAGGAAGTTTACTGGACACACAAAACAATAAACTCCATTTATTTCAAAAATAGAATCAACTATGAGAAAATGTTTCAAATGAAAGATGTTAGCAAAAATATTTGGAATATAAAATGTTATTTGCACTTTTCTAGTACATGCTTCTAATTTTGAGAAAAACTAAATTATATGTTTTAGAATATATTTCTATAATCTTTGTTACAATGAGAACAAAAACTAAAACATTTTTAATATCTATGTGTCAATCGTGTCAAATAATTGTGAAATGTCAAAAATATGTATCGTGTGAAATGTTATAAAAGTAATATTTGTATTGTTAGCTAGAAAGTTTAATTAATTTCTATTTTAAAATAAATTCATAGTTACAATGATTATTTTTTGACGTTTCTCTAAACCAATCAAATGCGTTATTGTATGTCACGTGTCTGCGTTTTAACCAATCCTGTCATTATTATACTGAGAATAATGCTCTTGTGATTATTCCCGGCAATTTTCTCTGTAGCTTTTTTGTTTTTGTTGACAGATGTCAGATGTCAGATAGTTATCATCAACACAAGTAAAAATGAGCAAAAAAGTTAGATTTAGTGACGTGTCTGATGATGAAATCAAAAAATAATCTAATTAAATATAACTCGAGAGTTCGATAAATTAGAAAATAATTCTCCAGTATCTTTCTCAAACTTGTCGCCATTTGGCAATAGCCACTCAAGCCCTACGGGCTTTCGTGGCTATTGCCTGGCAACAAGTTTTCGAAAGATCTGTCAAATTATTTTCAATTTATTCTCACCCTCTTGTTATATTATTACTGAAAACAAAAAATTAAACATGTTTAACATCGATATATGTAATAATTGTAGTTGGTTTTATTTGTATTAGAAAGTAATGTGGTACCCACACCAGATTTTTTTAATCCTATATATTCAGAAATTACTTTTGAAAATGATCGAAATTTGTTGAAAAACGTCACCATAAAAATATACAATGACTGATTACATGTCAACTGTCAGACGGCCGTTGCTACACATCACGTCTTTAAAATAACTGTGAATTATGGATTTCTGGCTCTGTGATTGGTCGAGAAGAGTGAATTATGAATCATAATTCACTGTCGTGTATTATGGGTACTATAATTTATTGAATAAATTGAAATAATGGGGATATTTTATAGAGGAGTAGAAAAATGACTAATTTTCCATTTTGTGACTCTAGTGACGGACTCCATAAGACTTATAATTGTTTGCTTCGCCATGTATTCCGTCTTTAATACTATGTAACACCATACAGTCAAACTAAAATGAAATTAATTTAATTTAAGTAAGAAGTTTGTCAAGTAATCAAATATGTTCGTAGCATCATAGCCTTAGAGATTGTGGGACAGAGAGGGAAAATAAGGTAGATACCACCTCTACAACAGTTTCCAAGAATAGGGAAGTTTCTTTTGTGTTGGTAACGCTGCAAACACGCGAAACAAAACAGAATCAACCGCAAAAACAATGGAAACCCGTGAATATTTCAAGCGACGGATAAACTTCGTTATGTTGATGTGATTATTGAGTTTCCGCCAGCGGCGTACCTCTCAGGAAGGGGCTTTTCCTAATAAAATAAACAAATAAATAGAGCAGATCTCGGTGTGATTTATTTTTAACAACAAAATAACAACTCTCAAAGATGTTAGTGGAGGGAGAACCACAATAAGGATGGCGTTAAAAGAGGATCGTATGATCCAATGTTTTAATTTTTAAAGAAATTTGTCACCAGTTCCGTCAAATTACAATCCCCAAAAATGTTATTCTTTAACTTCGCATTTTATTTTAATAGTTATTTATGTATCAAGGCACTGAAGTTTAACTTTTATCACGAATATGGAATTTATTTGCCGGGGCCCGTAGGGCCGAGGAAAATAAACCATGTGAGTGATAAAAAGGAACTTTAGTGCCGAGGTACATATTAAGTTTTATTTGAAATCCAAAACACGAGAAAACTGTAAAATAAATTACAATATAGGTTAAGTTTATACATCTGTCAGTTGTCAATTGAAACTGTCAGTCAGTGTTGCCAACCTCGAGAAGTGAAGTTATCGTAAATAACACTCAAAATTATGTGTTTTGTCCTCAATTTCGTACTCGGAATTAATTAGTTAATTTTTCTAGAAAATTTTGTTTCATGTTACGTCCAAATTTACTATAGTACGTCAATATATCTGCCAAAATTATCCTAATTGTATAATAATTATTTAACGGTTAGCAACACTGGGTTGCTCAAATCGTCGTATAATGGGTTACTTTAGTGACGATTTCTGAGCTTTTACTGACGATTTTTGAGCACAAAGATTTATATTGGATCTATGATATAGTACACTTTGTCCGCGATGTGATGACTGGTACTGGTACGTCATGAGTTTCCGAATTAATAATTAACAGTTATATGTCTTTGTCACATACACACTTTATCAATTGTTGGTTAATCTTATGTGTCTAATATGTCCATCTCTTTTCCACTACTTGTTTGTTAATTTTCTATTTATATTTGAGAAATTTTATTTTCTTTCGTATATTTATTTAATTTTTTGACATATATTTCACTAAGAAAACAGCTTCACAATCACAATGACATGTGTCATATTTAGTAAAAAAATTTTTATGTGTATCCATGGTATACATAGAATGCAAGATTTATGAAATTTAATTTCTTTATATTTTATTATATCTAAATCTAATGTAAAATAATCACATTAGTGTAATCAAAATAGATGTAAAATTAAATATTCTACAATTTTCAAAATAACATAAATTGTTGAAAAATGAAATATAACCTTGTATTTTCACGAAAAACTGTCAAGGGCTTCAAGTAAACTTTTACATCCGGTTGACCAATTTTATCCAAAATCAAATCAACTCCGTAGTATTTTAAACAGAGAATTGCTAATAGTAATACAGAGAATGGGGTCTTTCACCATTAAAAAAAATAATTTTTTTTATGAAACTTTATCTATATTGAAGACTATCTACACTTTTAAAAAGTTTTAATTGTTATTCATTAACCACAATGATTTTTTTTTAAATGTTGTGACGTCATAGTAGAGGTGTTGCTGGATCTAAAATAGTAGAGATTTAAATAATTTTTGTTACATAAATGTTCTATTTTATTGTACTAATAATAATAAAATAAGTAAAAAAATATATTACAATTATTTACAATCTGTACTGTTTTAGATCCACCAACACCTGTACTATGACGTCACAACATTTTTAAAAAAATCATTGTGGCTTAATGAATAACAATTAAGACTTTTTAAAAGTGTAGATAGTCTTCAATATACATAAAGTTTCATAAAAAAAAAATGGTGAACGTCCCCATTGCTAATAGTTCCATCTAGTGAGCAATGATTACAATACGGCATTTGATATTTTTCATTTACAACAAATATATTATCAAGATTTGTGATATTCAACATTTTCAACATTCGAGAAATGTATTGTAACATCCGTGTGATTCGACAATAGTATATTACGTACCGTGAACTGTAAGTGATAGTTTTTAGGTCGAGAATGTAGTTTGTAATGTCGAGACCCGTAGGGTCGAGATTTCCTAAACATTCGAGACCTAATAAATCGCATACAGTTCGAGGTTAGTAAAATATTTTTTGCAATGCCTGCGTAAATATAAGAAAAGGAAAAATAGGTATCAAAATTAACAGCTGACAGATTGAGGTTAGAAATAAAATTTGAATGATATATATTTACTTACCGTCCACCGTGAACGGTAAGTTTCACTTACCGACCACCGTGGACGGTAAGTAAATGATGTAACCATGGAAACCAATTGTGCAATAAAAGTTCCACTTACTGTGTTTAAATTTTGTTATTAATGGGTAACTTACAGTACAGGTATTGCAAAAATGTATTTTCGAGATTTGTAACATTCGAAATTTTTAACTTTTCCAACATTCGACTTTTGTATTTTCGGTAAATGTACAATCTCTCAACGTATTTTTCGACATTTATACATTCGAGAAATGTATTTTTCGAGAACTGTATAAATTCCCTTTATTTCGATAATGCAGGCGGTAATTTTGCAATATTTACAATTCAGTCAAGGTCATAAATTATTGTGTCTTTAAGCCGTTAAAATAAAACTAATTTGCATTCAGTAGTTTCCATGACGACATCTGTTTTTGTTTCCAAGTTTTTCTGATGTTTGATAGCTGTCAACATGTTTCAAATCAGTCTATATATTTTTTATCGTCTGGCACATGTTTTTAACTAGAAAACAGCATATATTTCTTCATTATTATTTCAATATTATTTGTGAAACTCATAAATTGACTAATATTGCAAATGATGATGTAGCACATATAGTTACAAACGCTAAATGTTTTGTACTCATCGCAGTTCCTTACATTCTTTATCGACGAGATCATAATTATCACGCGACTCGGTTAAATTAGCTAAATGAGTTAATTGTGAAGTTAAATTCTATAATTTTCCGCACTCATAACATGGAAGCTATGTTATCAAATAACTTTGTATTGCTTATTTTTTGAAGCGTCACAAAAAATCTGATGTACCAGCACATTAGCTTTAGTAAACTTTAATATTTAAATAAATAATACAAAATATATCATCAAGCTTTTTACACATTCTGGGTGTGGTACTCTACTTACGTAGATCTCAGTAACAGATTTTTGCGTATGAAGTACAGTTACCAGACGTCAAGTAATGACCCCAAATATGTTAGTGGAAGGGAAACCACAGGGATAAAGTTAAAATGGCAACTGTTGGCTGTGGGATTTGAACTGAGGATCTAACGATACACAGTCCGATGTGTTACCATCTGAGCTATTTACCCAATAAATTAATTTTGCCCAGTACAAAATATAGAAAAAAGGTTCAAACAAAAGTTGTAGCATATATTATTTAAAATTTTTTTATATACTCACGCACGTCATCAAAAATATTACTAGATAATGACGTCACTATGCAACAACGTTTATATGAGATTCTAATTTTTGTTGAAATGAAAATTCAATGCGTGTTGCATCACACGTGCCGCCATTTATAGACGTGATTTGTTGCAATAAACGCAATATATTTGTACATACATATTATAAAACTCTGGATCACGAGAAGCACAAATTTTAACAACACAGTAAAATCTGACAGTAAAGTGACAGTTCGACATGAATTTTATATGTAAACGTGATCATTTACCAATAGCAACAACATAGCGAACTAAAAATGAACTAGAATTATTTTTAATAATTTAAAATACCATTAAAGGAATAAAATTAACTATAAAATCACTGTAAATTGCATTAATATATACTTTTCATAATGCTAGTATTTTTACGTCGTTTTGTTTTAAACATTAGCATACCTCAATAAACTTTACAAGTTATTTTTCACTTTATAAAGTTTTTTTTCAGGTTGATGACGTGCGTCTTCTCCAAAATCATTTTGAGTATAATAACAAAATTTACTCTAACTCAATTATGTACTGTAATATACTCAAAATACCTTATAGTCCACTTCCGCTTGATGGATTGCTATCAAAATCTAATCAGCTCGAAAATTGAACATTCAAGTACTGTATAAAAAATATAAAGGCAATAAAAATTGTCAACTGTTTTATGAAATACAGTCTTTGAAGCTACTAAGTCACAGAGTCCGGCCAATCCAATCAATCTGTAACTACGGACGCATTTTGTTCTTATTGGAACTCATCAGCGTAGTGTAACCCACCAACTACTATGAGGCAGTGGCACTGAATGACTGGACCGACGAGATCTAAGAACCCAACAGCTTGGTAAATGGACCTGAGAGGTAACTTAATACATCCAGAGCCATTTTTAGACTTCAGCAGAAGTAAATGTTTTCAAAAAGAGAAAACTGTCTATCAAACAAGTAATTATATAAAAATAATATAAAGACAATAGGGTCCGTGAAGTGGGCGACCACCTAAAAGCACAAATAACTAAATATATACGGAACGTTTGTGATTGGTTTGTGCTTGATTGTGCTTTATAAATAAACTCAGCGACCCTTATAGTTACTTAGTTATAAACAATTTAAATGTGGTCGCCAACTTCACGCCTAGCGACCACATGTAAAGCACAAACAACAAGACATACATCAAACGTTTGTGCTTCGTTTGTGCTTTAAGGAAATATGTCTAAAAACACAGCGCCCCCAATAGACCGGAAGTTAGAGCGTATTTAAATGTGGTCGCCAACTTCACGCCTAGCGACCACATGTAAAGCACAAACAACAAGACATACATCAAACGTTTGTGCTTCGTTTGTGCTTTAAGGAAATATGTCTAAAAACACAGCGCCCCCAATAGACCGGAAGTTAGAGCGTATTTAAATGTGGTCGCCAACTTCACGCCTAGCGACCACATGTAAAGCACAAACAACAAGACATACATCAAACGTTTGTGCTTCGTTTGTGCTTCAAGGATCTATGTCTAAAAACACAGCGCCCCCAATAGACCGGAAGTTAGAGCGTATTTAAATGTGGTCGCCAACTTCACGCCTAGCGACCACATGTAAAGCACAAACAACAAGACATATATCAAACGTTTGTGCTTCGTTTGTGCTTTAAGGAAATATGTCTAAAAACACAGCGCCCCCAATAGACCGGAAGTTAGAGCGTATTTAAATGTGGTCGCCAATTTCACGCCTAGCGACCACATGTAAAGCACAAACAACAAGACATACATTAAACGTTTGTGCTTCGTATGTGCTTCAAGGATATATGTCTAGAAACACAGCGCCCCCAGTGAACCGGAAGTTAGAGCGTATTTTAATGTGGTCGCCAACTTCACACCTAGCGACAACATATGAAGCTCAAACAACGTAACATATGTCTTATCAACCTAATGCTTCAATCGAGTTGCTAAGAAAAAATTATTAAACACTTGCTACCAAAATAATATGTTAGCAACATTGTAAGTTAACATTTTTTTTTTGCAGAATTGGGTCTAATGTGTATTTCTTGGTTAAATAAGATTTAGTAGCCATCTTAGATGTATAGTAGTTTTCTTAAACTTTTCATAGGCCACTATATAATGACGAATAAATGTTTTTGGTGCTGTTTTTTTTTTTTTTCATTTGTAAAATAACAGTTGTATATCGGGCAAAATGTTTCAACTAAAATAGTTAGATAATCTTACAGTACATTCAGCGGCGTAGACATATGTTATGTTGAGGCAAATTTTTGAGACATAGCCTGTATTTATGTTAATGAGACCTATACGTCCAAAATAATGTTTTTTTTTTAATTTTATTAAAACTTTTACAAGCAGATAACAAAATGACTCCCATCTAACCGAAGTTGCTTCTTACATAGTTTCTGAGATTCTAATGATGAACATACTTGAACCTGGCCCACCCAAATAAAAAATTTTAAATTTTAACTACACAATAATATTGTATAATGTTTGTTTACGTTTGTGTAATCATATATGTTTACAATTATTATTTTATCATTTTTTTTAATAATGTTTAGTCGAGCCATTTTTACACTAATCCGACCAAATGTTCACATTATTTGTTTAACTTTTCTAATTTGTTCTACAGTGTTAGTTGAAATATATTTACTACTTTTATTGCTATGAAACTCAAATTAAGTATAAAATAACATGATTGCACTAGATTCACATTTGCCGAACCAATTTATTTCTTTAATATTTCTATTATAGAATAATAATGATTATCGTTTGTTTGCGATTGTTTAATCATAATTTTGTTTGTTTACAATAATTACATTATATTGTTGGTTGAAACTCTTACTGTCAACATTAACGAATTACTACACTTTAAAGAAACATTATATTTTGACATTTTAGTTTAATCTGTTAATTTGTGTCTTTTTACAAAAATAAACAAACAAACACAAGCGTTAGAGAATGTCATGTTTTGAAATCTAAAAGTTTTTTTTTTAAGGGATGAGCGTTTCTTGATACTGTTAGTACTTTTTCTAGCTTTGTTTGATAAGAAATCTATGGCGGGTGGTATTGTGGTGCCCACAACAAATTTTTACATCTAATTAGAATGATGCATAGTATTTTCAGTAATTTAAATATAATTATACATGTTAATACGAAATAATTTGGCCTCATTTACTATTTTACGTAATATTCTAACAAATGTTTTGTTATTAAATATGTATATAATTTCCATAATTTTAATAGTGCCATGGCAACGGCTATGGCAAAAGGCGTTGATTCCGGTTTACTCGATAACGCAAGTTAAGGAATACTGCCCGCGGTAAGTAGTTAGATTGGTGACCGCTGTGCAAAAACACATACCAGTGAACACTGCGAGCTATTTTCACAAGGTGCGTTAACTTGGCAGAATAACTGAAGGCACAAATTATGAAACATATACTAATAATTTGTGCTTAATTTGGGCCAATTTGTGCCCTTATTAACATTTCCTAAATATTAATAGTTTAGAAGATATTAACGTTTAAAATGTTATTGTGCCAACTTCTCACCAGCAGAAAAAAATTTAATTTGTCAAATATTATTTCACCAATAAATTGTGCCTAATTTGGGCCAATTTGTGCCCTTGTTAACATTTCCTAAATATTAATAGTTTAAAAGTTATTAACATTTAAATTGTCTTTGTGCCAACTTCTCACCAGCAGATAAAAAATTGAATTCTTAAATGTTAATAGTTTAAAAGTTATTAACATTTTAATCCTCATTGTGCCAACTTCTCATCAGCAGAAAAGAATTAAAATTTTGAAATTTTTTGCACTAATAATGTAGGCTTAATTTAGGTTTATACTCGTATGTACCTCAGGTTGCAATATTAAATATAAACATTATCTTGCAATGATACTCGTATAAGAGTAATTTGTGCGTTAGCTTGGCAAAAGGTAACTTTAAATTACCGGACTTAATGTCACTAATAATTTATCTATAATTTTGGCTTCTTGTGGCCTTGGATTTGATGTAAAAAAATATTAAGTTTACGCAAATTACAGCAGTGTGAATATATTTTAAAGAGATATTGTTAATTTTAGAAATACAATGTTCATATTATTTATAATTTTATAAAATTAAAATGTAAATAGTAAGATATAACAATTAGTAGATAATACCTAAAATGCAGAATGCGTCAATTTGTAAAAAAATAAATATCTAGATATAGCAATCTAATTTATATTTGTGCCCGTAATTAGTATGTGTGCCAGCCTTGAATAAGTATCTAAACTTGTTTTTTGAGTGAACTAAGAGGGTTTTAACGTGCTAGAGATAGCGAAAACACCAAAATACCAGGCTCTTAAAACAGGCAAAAATCGAATTTGTGGTACCAGCCATTATGTTTAGTAAAATATTCAAGACCATAACTTTAAAAAATTTTTATTACACATTTCGCTCATAAAAAATTTCTCAAGTACCACGTGAAATTATTGAATCTCGAAATTTTTAAGTAATAATTTGCAACAACGCAAAGAATATTCACCTCTAGTGGTATTACCCTTGAATATACATATACTTGTGGGTGCACTTATTTAAGTACTTGGATGTAGTTGTTAGCAATAAAAACAATTAATTAAGCTTCCAATCTCTAATCTAACAAGTTTTACAACTAATATATAACGAAAAATCGTATACAGTGTGTCCCATTTAAGGTACGAATGCATTGGGATCTCGAGAACCGTAAGAGATACGAAGTTGGTTAAATTAGACGAAAGTTGCCTCATCAGTAGGGTAGTCTGGACATGTATTTGTTTTTCCAATTGAATACATAGGTCACTAGATATTGGACAAAATGTAAATTTAGCGGTTTTCTTATTTTGCTGCTAACTTTGTTATATGACATAATACAAGATTCTGATTTACACTTTCTTATGACACTTTTTAATGGTGAATTTTCAGAAGTACTCAAATTTTTTTTTATATCTAAATATTTACGAGTTACTGGTATCAACTTTTTTTTTTCATATGGAGGTCATGGTAAGCCATGACAATTTTGAATAGAGATTTGTTTGCTTTACAACGATATAAAACACTAATAAAATATTTTTATAATTAATAAATAATAATAAAATTTAATTGAAAAAAATGAATTATAGGTTGCTATGAAAGAAAATAACAATTTCAGACAATTGAAAAATAATTTACGTAAACTTTGCTATAAATATTCTATTAATTGGCTATTTCGATCCAAGCACTTCTGCGCCTTTCATTCTGTTTTTCTATCTATAACTTACATAACATTCTTGGATTAATCTGATTTCGAATTTGTACGGTGGCATTTCGTAATACATTTTCATTCTAATATTCCCGAAAAAAGAATTTATTTTCTCAGTAACTCTATAAAAAAAATCTAATTGTGTTAAATCCCTATCTATTGTCCTCCATATCGAACATTTAATTACTGTACTATGACCTGTGAATTGTGAGCAGAAGCTCCGCCCTGCCGAAACCACATATTTTGTATTTGACGAAGTGGCAATGTATCTAAAAAATCTGCAATAACATTTTGTTACGTATTTAAATATCTAGGGCAATTTAAATTTTCGTTAATTATGATTTGGCCAATTAGTGGAATTCTTAGTATACCACACCATACAATAAAACTAAATTTAACTCGATGGCGAGATTCAATTATTTATTATTAAATTTTTTCCATAGCAGCCTACGATTCACTTTTTTATTTCAATTCTATTATAAATAACAAATTTCGTTAATTTTTTAATTAATTATAAAAATTTATTAATACAGTTTTATATCGTTGTAAAGCAAACAAATCTCTATTCAAAATTGTCATGGCTTACCATGACCTCCATATGAAAAAAAAAAGTTGATACCAGTAACTCGTAAATATTTAGATATAAAAAAAAATTTGAGTACTTCTGAAAATTCACCATTAAAAAGTGTCATAAGAAAGTGTAAATCAGAATCTTGTATTATGTCATATAACAAAGTTAGCAGCAAAATAAGAAAACCGCTAAATTTACATTTTGTCCAATATCTAGTGACCTATGTATTCAATTGGAAAAACAAATACATGTCCAGACTACCCTACTGATGAGGCAACTTTCGTCTAATTTAACCAACTTCGTATCTCTTACGGTTCTCGAGATCCCAATGCATTCGTACCTTAAATGGGACACACTGTATACGATTTTTCGTTATATATTAGTTGTAAAACTTGTTAGATTAGAGATTGGAAGCTTAATTAATTGTTTTTATTGCTAACAACTACATCCAAGTACTTAAATAAGTGCACCCACAAGTATATGTATATTCAAGGGTAATACCACTAGAGGTGAATATTCTTTGCGTTGTTGCAAATTATTACTTAAAAATTTCGAGATTCAATAATTTCACGTGGTACTTGAGAAATTTTTTATGAGCGAAATGTGTAATAAAAATTTTTTAAAGTTATGGTCTTGAATATTTTACTAAACATAATGGCTGGTACCACAAATTCGATTTTTGCCTGTTTTAAGAGCCTGGTATTTTGGTGTTTTCGCTATCTCTAGCACGTTAAAACCCTCTTAGTTCACTCAAAAAACAAGTTTAGATACTTATTCAAGGCTGGCACACATACTAATTACGGGCACAAATATAAATTAGATTGCTATATCTAGATATTTATTTTTTTACAAATTGACGCATTCTGCATTTTAGGTATTATCTACTAATTGTTATATCTTACTATTTACATTTTAATTTTATAAAATTATAAATAATATGAACATTGTATTTCTAAAATTAACAATATCTCTTTAAAATATATTCACACTGCTGTAATTTGCGTAAACTTAATATTTTTTTACATCAAATCCAAGGCCACAAGAAGCCAAAATTATAGATAAATTATTAGTGACATTAAGTCCGGTAATTTAAAGTTACCTTTTGCCAAGCTAACGCACAAATTACTCTTATACGAGTATCATTGCAAGATAATGTTTATATTTAATATTGCAACCTGAGGTACATACGAGTATAAACCTAAATTAAGCCTACATTATTAGTGCAAAAAATTTCAAAATTTTAATTCTTTTCTGCTGATGAGAAGTTGGCACAATGAGGATTAAAATGTTAATAACTTTTAAACTATTAACATTTAAGAATTCAATTTTTTATCTGCTGGTGAGAAGTTGGCACAAAGACAATTTAAATGTTAATAACTTTTAAACTATTAATATTTAGGAAATGTTAACAAGGGCACAAATTGGCCCAAATTAGGCACAATTTATTGGTGAAATAATATTTGACAAATTAAATTTTTTTCTGCTGGTGAGAAGTTGGCACAATAACATTTTAAACGTTAATATCTTCTAAACTATTAATATTTAGGAAATGTTAATAAGGGCACAAATTGGCCCAAATTAAGCACAAATTATTAGTATATGTTTCATAATTTGTGCCTTCAGTTATTCTGCCAAGTTAACGCACCTTGTGAAAATAGCTCGCAGTGTTCACTGGTATGTGTTTTTGCACAGCGGTCACCAATCTAACTACTTACCGCGGGCAGTATTCCTTAACTTGCGTTATCGAGTAAACCGGAATCAACGCCTTTTGCCATAGCCGTTGCCATGGCACTATTAAAATTATGGAAATTATATACATATTTAATAACAAAACATTTGTTAGAATATTACGTAAAATAGTAAATGAGGCCAAATTATTTCGTATTAACATGTATAATTATATTTAAATTACTGAAAATACTATGCATCATTCTAATTAGATGTAAAAATTTGTTGTGGGCACCACAATACCACCCGCCATAGATTTCTTATCAAACAAAGCTAGAAAAAGTACTAACAGTATCAAGAAACGCTCATCCCTTAAAAAAAAAACTTTTAGATTTCAAAACATGACATTCTCTAACGCTTGTGTTTGTTTGTTTATTTTTGTAAAAAGACACAAATTAACAGATTAAACTAAAATGTCAAAATATAATGTTTCTTTAAAGTGTAGTAATTCGTTAATGTTGACAGTAAGAGTTTCAACCAACAATATAATGTAATTATTGTAAACAAACAAAATTATGATTAAACAATCGCAAACAAACGATAATCATTATTATTCTATAATAGAAATATTAAAGAAATAAATTGGTTCGGCAAATGTGAATCTAGTGCAATCATGTTATTTTATACTTAATTTGAGTTTCATAGCAATAAAAGTAGTAAATATATTTCAACTAACACTGTAGAACAAATTAGAAAAGTTAAACAAATAATGTGAACATTTGGTCGGATTAGTGTAAAAATGGCTCGACTAAACATTATTAAAAAAAATGATAAAATAATAATTGTAAACATATATGATTACACAAACGTAAACAAACATTATACAATATTATTGTGTAGTTAAAATTTAAAATTTTTTATTTGGGTGGGCCAGGTTCAAGTATGTTCATCATTAGAATCTCAGAAACTATGTAAGAAGCAACTTCGGTTAGATGGGAGTCATTTTGTTATCTGCTTGTAAAAGTTTTAATAAAATTAAAAAAAAAACATTATTTTGGACGTATAGGTCTCATTAACATAAATACAGGCTATGTCTCAAAAATTTGCCTCAACATAACATATGTCTACGCCGCTGAATGTACTGTAAGATTATCTAACTATTTTAGTTGAAACATTTTGCCCGATATACAACTGTTATTTTACAAATGAAAAAAAAAAAAAACAGCACCAAAAACATTTATTCGTCATTATATAGTGGCCTATGAAAAGTTTAAGAAAACTACTATACATCTAAGATGGCTACTAAATCTTATTTAACCAAGAAATACACATTAGACCCAATTCTGCAAAAAAAAAATGTTAACTTACAATGTTGCTAACATATTATTTTGGTAGCAAGTGTTTAATAATTTTTTCTTAGCAACTCGATTGAAGCATTAGGTTGATAAGACATATGTTACGTTGTTTGAGCTTCATATGTTGTCGCTAGGTGTGAAGTTGGCGACCACATTAAAATACGCTCTAACTTCCGGTTCACTGGGGGCGCTGTGTTTCTAGACATATATCCTTGAAGCACATACGAAGCACAAACGTTTAATGTATGTCTTGTTGTTTGTGCTTTACATGTGGTCGCTAGGCGTGAAATTGGCGACCACATTTAAATACGCTCTAACTTCCGGTCTATTGGGGGCGCTGTGTTTTTAGACATATTTCCTTAAAGCACAAACGAAGCACAAACGTTTGATATATGTCTTGTTGTTTGTGCTTTACATGTGGTCGCTAGGCGTGAAGTTGGCGACCACATTTAAATACGCTCTAACTTCCGGTCTATTGGGGGCGCTGTATTTTTAGACATAGATCCTTGAAGCACAAACGAAGCACAAACGTTTGATGTATGTCTTGTTGTTTGTGCTTTACATGTGGTCGCTAGGCGTGAAGTTGGCGACCACATTTAAATACGCTCTAACTTCCGGTCTATTGGGGGCGCTGTGTTTTTAGACATATTTCCTTAAAGCACAAACGAAGCACAAACGTTTGATGTACGTCTTGTTGTTTGTGCTTTACATGTGGTCGCTAGGCGTGAAGTTGGCGACCACATTTAAATACGCTCTAACTTCCGGTCTATTGGGGGCGCTGTGTTTTTAGACATATTTCCTTAAAGCACAAACGAAGCACAAACGTTTGATGTATGTCTTGTTGTTTGTGCTTTACATGTGGTCGCTAGGCGTGAAGTTGGCGACCACATTTAAATTGTTTATAACTAAGTAACTATAAGGGTCGCTGAGTTTATTTATAAAGCACAATCAAGCACAAACCAATCACAAACGTTCCGTATATATTTAGTTATTTGTGCTTTTAGGTGGTCGCCCACTTCACGGACCCAAGACAATAAATTGTCAATGTTTCAATAAATGACTAAGTTATTAAGTCACAGCGACCAACCAATCCAATCAATCGGTAACTAAGGACGCATTTCGTTTTTATTGGAACTCATCAGCGTAGTGTAACGCACCAACTGCTGTGAGGAAGGGCACCGAATGACTGGACTCAGAGACTGAATTTTATAAAACATTAACATTTTATTTTCTTTATATTTTTTTATACGTATATTCCTCTATTTATAAACAATTTTATCTTTTTGGAAATTTAAGTGAAATTTAAAACAATATTATCATAAGTCCAGTAAAATACCTTGCTGATAATTTTAATTTCAAAACTGTACAAAATATAGAAAAATAATTCGAACGGATAGCGTTACATGCTGTAAATTCTAAATTTAAAATTTAAAAATGAGAAAAGTGAAATTACTAATTACAGTTGTTGAAAACTCACCATCAAAAATGTGTTATTACATTTGTTACGGTGTAAACTGTTCTTTAGCACATTCTATATTGTAAAGTCCACAGATAAAACAAGCCATAAATTAATTCTATTGTTGAAAACAACTTACGCAAAATGGAAAAATCAGATTTTCCACTTAAAATTGATTGTTTACAAAAACTAAAAACATGTACATTCTTTTTGTTGTTTCTTAAAACAACTGAAGTCTAACGTCTATATTTTGTCTGTAGTATAAAACATTAATTACCACTTGATGATTTTGTTACCGGAAGTTACATAAATTTTGACACATAGTATCACGGTGGATAATTATGGTAATTTATAAAAACGATACATTCGTTTTCATGTATGTACAAATATACTTTAACAGGATATCGCTAATTGACTCTTGTTGACCTTTGGAAATTTTTTCAACTGTTTTATGTAACAAGGTTATAGACATAGCGATATTTTTGTATTTGTTTGAATTTTATTTTTACTTTTATGAAAATGAAGTTTTTATTGATTGGCTTGGATATATGATAGGTAGAAATTATTTAGGACTACAAAAAAGAAAACACAAAAATTAGTTTCGTCACTTGTATTGTAATAAATTATTTCATGTGCAAACGTTTCGAGTTATATTTACTCTTCTTCAATAGGCGCATAAACCATAAACGAAATATGACAAATTTATATCAAAATCGTGTAACACTTACGGAATAATTAGTAGTAAAGTATATTTTTCTTTTAAATATTTTGCAGTAAAGCGATATAACGAATTGAACATATTTTGGCGTCACGGGTACTTGCATTGATTCTATTGGCCAGAAATATGAAAATTGCAAATCGCGCGTTGCCAAAGGAATTATATCTTTATTTATATTAAGTTTAATTGTTGTAAATTAAGACTTATAATATGTAAATATTATTTTTACATTAAAAAATATGTAATATCTACTATCATGAAATATCATTTTTTAGTGCCACTGGAGCAGTACCAGTGACGTCACACAAACTTTAAAAATCATATCTCTGGTAATATATGGAATTTTCACATCGGGTTTTCACTTATCGTCATAGATTCTTTTAAAATTTTATAATTTTTTTTTAATTTGGTTTGCGGGTCCATTGCAGTAAAACTAAATTGATTTAGGCTGCAATTGTTGACTGTAATGTTGTTCTCTATGTCATTTATTTATTTATTTTATCATTTTTATAGTTAATACAGAGTGATTCATAACGTACGGAAAAGATTTAAAGTGTAGCTACAGTTTATTTTTCTTGTGGTGCGGTTCACGTCACTATCTTCTAAAAAAAAGAAAAAGTGAAAAAGAAGATAGTGACGTGAAACGCACCACAAGAAAAATAAACTGTAGGATGATTCAAAATAATGTATTTCCCTTAATAAAACTTTGGCAAAAACTCAATAACAAATATGCTGAATCAATTAATGAGCAGTCGTTAAAAACTACAACAGGTAATTATGTTTTAATTAAAAATTGGAAATACTTTAAAGTTAGTTGAACAATGTCTAGTTAAAAAAATAATAGTAATGTATTATTATAAAAGTTACGGCTATTTAAATTTTTCTTTTATTATTCAAAAATTGTTGTGCGCATGGTTGAGAGACACTTGAAAACAAAAACACAACTGGAATAGTTATTTACATACCAAATGCGGGAACGCTTAGTTCCCGGATGAGTGTTTGGCGGCGCGAGCTTGCGAGCGCCGCCATAGAACGAATCCGGGAACCGAGTCCACGCAAGAGGTGTGTACAATATTTTTTGTACGAAATGTATAAAACTAATAACAGTCCATACAAAAAAATGAAGTTCTTAAAGTAATTTTGATAATTGTCAAAGGTGCACTCTAAATATAAACACACAAATTAATTTGTCTAATATATTATAAAACAATTAAAATATTTATAATATTTACCGTATTCACTTGTAAATTTATTATATTTCTTATTTATATTGAGATAACTAACATTACATTTGTAGGTTATGTATTTTACAGCTGTCATATGGGGCAGATTTTATTACCAACATTGGTAACCAAATGCACTAAATTTGTTATTTTAAAATTCAATTTCATACTTATTCCGTCATTGTTTATATTAATATTATGTAAAGGAATGTTTGAAATACTATACTATTTTATTATAAATATAATTTATTAATAAACGCTTTAGAAATAGGAATGTTTTCGTCGAAATTTCCCGGTTGTCTACCTGGTGGAGACCTGGGAAATGAACATTTCGGACGTTGCTTAGGCAACGTTAAACAACACATTTCAATGTATGAGTACAAAAAACTAGTTGCCGTTGAAATTCATTTAAATTTCAATTCTGGAAACTTCAAAGTATAATAAAATATAGTTTAGTGCAAAATTGTAAATACTTAGTAACCAGGAATATGTAGACATAATTATGGTTTATGGAATAAGTTCATTAGGTAACAAAAAAGATTCCTACAATTCACTGCTTTTGCCATTATTTTTGTTAAGTAAGTAATTTAAAATTTAAAAAATAGCAAATTGCCAGATTTATTAGAAACATATTTCTATGGAAACTAAAAATAGAAAATGATTATTTTCAGGGGTATTCAATAGGTGGGCGTTAATTTAACAGCTATTAACATACCTAAAGATGTTATGAGATGAGCGAGGATTTTTAAGACATCTAAGGCCTGTTATGACTCATAACATCCGTGGTTTGTTCAATAGTTTACCGGTTTCAGAATATGAAGACGCTAACGTCATTAATAAATTTTTTTTTTTTAATCCTTTTATGAATAAAATCTGTAAAAAATTTAGAAGGTGATCAAGTAAGTCTGTTTTTATTTAACACCATGGTTACAGTTGATTTGTATCATATTTGCAAATAATTTTTTTTTACTTAAACACTAAACGTGCTATTAGATAGAAATGGATTTTGGCGATTCTGAATTGCCTGAAAATATTTGGAACGCAGCAGGTGAAGCTCTGAACAGCTTAATTCCATGTATATTAATAAATAGCGTTATATTATTATTGTGTGTGCATGTAAACATAAGTTTAACATCCTGAAACCGGTAAAAGAACTTTTAAGTTGCTGTAACTTTTTGGTTATTGAGTTTTTGTCAAAAGTTTATTAAGGAAAAAGCATTTACTGGTTACTCACTTGTAAACATCGTTCACCCAAGCCCTCTACTGCCTTTGAAAATGAATCTTTGCAAGTTACTAATTGACAGCTACATTGTAAAAATTTTACATGTTAGTAAACAAGGTAAACAATGCACGTTGCCACGGTAATGCTTACAAGGCTTATGCGAAATCATTTAAAATAATTTTTGACAGAACAGTTGTGTAACTGACAGGACTTGGTTATAATTTTAATTTTATTTACAAATAAGTAACAAGTAAAATGTTGTACAATACACGCAAGGTAACTGTTTTACTGCTTCAAGGAGGTGACAGGCTCTCCTAATCGGCTCGCCGGTCATTTCCTCCATTCAGCAGTAAAAACTGTTTAACTTGCTTGTAATGTAAATAATTATATTTATTTATTTAAATTATGTTTTCAATGTTTTGTTATTTTCCGTAAGTTATCCTGTATAACTCTAAACATTTTCAAATGAAAATAATATTCGACTATTTATTATTATCATTAATTACTAAGTTTGTTGAGAAACAAGAAGAAAAAGAAGCAAGTGTTGTAACTTACGTTGTTGAAGTGTAGTCATGTTTGAAGGGTGGCTGGGATCGGATTGTCATTTATCGCGGGGTATGCGGGGCGGGCGGGCGTCGTGTCCAGCGGTGGTCGACTGCACCAGCTTGTGCGGCAACGACAACCTGAAACACCAGCAGGACATCTTCATAACTATCATATAAACGGTACCAAATAGAGAAAAATGTTTCAGACAGAAAATATAACACATCGTTTATGTTACATCAAAATTTACTCTAACCTAATTATTTACTGAGACATACCCAAAAAACCAAGTTAGTCTTCAAATAAACTACCACTTCCGGTTATTAGATTACCACCAAAATCTAATCAGCACGTAACTTGATCCTTCAAATTCTAAATATAAAATTTTTATAGTGAAATCGTATTTTGAGGAACTTACAATTTATCTTTGTATGTGGGAGGTAAAAATTAATATCACAAAAACTATTTAATTAAATTATCCAAATAAGGAAGGTAACTTTCCAAATAAAAATTTAATTAATACTTTTAGACATTTTAAAACAAATTATTTATCGGCACATGTGTGAGTTAACATGCAAAATTCTGCAAATCATTAAAATAATTCCACTTACAAAATTACATATACCAAAAACAATGTGTTATTCACAGCTATAAAAAGTAATTCCATTATCTAAATATGGAACTAACTTTCAAAACTTAAATTAAATATATAATTCGCGACTAAAATTAACTCGTAGCCACCTAGCGAGAAAAATCGCAACTACTCAAAGAAGTACTCTATTATGTTAGTGTAGTAGATTTGTTGATTGAAATTAAGTATACTGTAGTATTTTGTAGGTAAGTAATTAAACTGATTTTTGTTTATAATATATTATTTTTCATATTTATTATAGGTGCAATTATTTAAAACTTCTTATTTCACTAATATTATGTTTCAAGAAACATAACCTATAACAATGAATTTTCCGGGAAAGTTTCGAAAAGCAAACACAAATCGTTGCGTATACGGTTGTTTTTCTAAAAAAAAGTAAAGGTCTTAGTTTTTAATTATTTCCAAAATCAGGAGAAAAGAAAGAACTTACCACAAAAACTAGAAAGACCATTACCTCTTTCAAGATATAGAAGCAAGCTTACATCAAATATAGATGAACCATCTACATGTTTAGAAGAAAATTACAATATCGATGACCACTATTTATCACTTCTTCTCCCTCCATACAATTTCTTGAGGCATTTGTGGCTTGTAAAAACGAAAATAATTCTGTCAATATTAATCGATAATCTGTTCCTTCAAAAATATTCATCTTCATCCGCAAATAAATATGTTGTCACGTTGTTAAATACTTATAAACAAATAATAGACCCCTCAGCCAAAAATCAGTTTAAATAACAAATTATATTACTATTAATTTGACTTACAAAACCGATGATTTATCATAAACACTTACAGGTGTCATTTATGGAGTATCTTTTTAAGCGGCCATGTTGAATAGCACACTAGCGCTACAGTGGTAATTTTAGTCGCGAATTTTGAATATAGTTTAAGGATATACAGGGTGTTTCCTTTAAAACAACCAGTGCTCTTTGGGGCGAACTAATGACTTTAGAGAAAAATATTTTA
The DNA here is from genome assembly GCA_963942605.1 of Poecilus cupreus. NCBI lineage: Eukaryota > Metazoa > Arthropoda > Insecta > Coleoptera > Carabidae > Poecilus > Poecilus cupreus. The sequence goes on along the minus strand of OZ012729.1, from coordinate 5,344,815 downwards.
TACAAAAAATGACCAGGAAAAGGGCATCATTTAATAGGAATTACATTTACACTTTTGCTGTAAGGTGAATAGGTAAAAATTTACAGCAACATTTAAAAAATAACAATAAAATCCCAATACACCCAGTATATTTTAAAATACAGGTTGTTCATTTTAAGTGGTACAATATTGCTATTTCGAGAACTATAAGAGCTACAAGCGGCTGTATCATGTAACACATCGCTAATTTTTAAAGACGTCGCTACTCCTTTTTATCGACAACATTTAAATTTAGCTATCATGTAACAATTTACAATAACGATGATCGCTTATTTACATCGGTAAATTTCTAATTTTTAAAGACAGTGCACGGCCAGTTGTTAATAATAAACGATGTATGTTATACGGCAAATTTTGTGAAATTAACGTTAAAATTAAAAGTGAGACCGTAGAAATGGCATTCAGATTAATTATTGATGCCATGATATGAAGAATTGCAAGAAATCGAAGAATGAATGCATATCTAGAAAAATTATAACCTATAACAATATCTTACAATTTTCCTTATTTTAGAAATGAAATGAGATTAGAAAGAAGAATGATTAGAGATTCAAGTAACCCTTCTGATTTATCAAATTGTTATTTCCAACAGTTATTCCGTTTTAATAAAGATATGACAAGAGATAATATTGAAATAATATATCCACATCTGATCAATAGTGTACGGAATATAAAAATACCTAAACATTTAAAGGCATGCTTTGAGTTTTGACTAATTATTCAGAATAATTAATATAACAATGCAATTTTATTTTAGGTATTGGCTGTTTTATATTTTTTTTTAACATGGTTGTTACCAGAAAAAAATGGTCTCTTCCAAGCTTCAGTTAGTGCTTGTGTATCTAAAACTACTAACATATTTGTAAATTATTTACTGGGGGAGTACGTAAAATTTCCTATTACTGATGAAGAAATTATTATTGTCAAGCAAGCATGAATTTGTTCTTCAGTAATTAAAAAAAATAGTTAATTTAGTTTGATTTTTCAATAACAGATTTGCACAAAAATTTAATGTCGGTGGGACTTTCGGTTGCATCGATGGAACGCATGTAGCAATAAGAGCACCACCTGTTACATATGAAAATTATGCACCGGCTGTTTACTTTAAACGAAAAGGTTTTTATAGTATTAATGTTCAACTCCTGAGCGATTCAAATTTAAGAATTATTCTTCAAATACCAGATTACCTGGCTCATGTCGTGATTCTGCAATATGGGCGACATCAGTCATAAGAAAACATTTAGTTACAAAATATGAAAATGGAGAGAGTAATTCATGGCTCTTAGGAGATTCGGGCTATCCGTTGGAGCCGTGGTTATTAACTCCTGTTGAAAATTCAGTAGCTAGTACACCAAGAGCTAGATATACAGAATATCACTGCTTTGTCAGAAATGCAGTAGAACGATGCATTTGCTTATTAAAAATACGATTTAGATGTCTTACAAAAACCAGAGCATTAATGTATCATCCTTTAACAGCTCAAATAATATACTCATGCATTATTTATTTTGATATGTACTGATATCTTTTGGATTTGCTTTATCTTGAGTCACCATTTCTTTCTTCGCACAAATAAAATCAATCATTATTTCGAACTGTTGTCTTGTAGTTCTGGATGTCCTGTTAATGGCTTTCAACACTATAAAAATTCTTATAATTAGATTTTAACATTTACATGAAACCAATTAACCTCAAAATATGACAAACGTCAGAACAAATGCGATGTTGCCAATGCTAGCAACGTTAGTATATTACCGATGTCGATAAAAATTATAAATTATCGACTACCTTAGCAATACGGTTTATATGATATCAAAATAAGAAAGAGTCTTTAAAAATACAACCCATAGCTAAAATTTATCGATGTCGCTTATTATTAGCGATGTGTTACATGATAGAGCCGATTGTCGGTTAAATTAGCAAACAATTTCTATATTATAAGACAATTAAAATGAGCGAAACAAGAATTTTTTAGACCAGTGGTTCTCAAAATGCGGGGTGCAACTTTCTTATTTTAAATGGCAATTTATTTTTTTTTATTTGCTCATTCGACTCAGTATTTTTTTCTGAATTCAATGATATTCACATGTAATGACCATATAATACAAAATATTTGAAAAAAAATGCAAAATTATAAATGTATCATTTTTATTTAAATATGCCTACACAAAGTTTGCCATGGAAGAAAACAAAAAAATACTGAGTCAAATAAGCAAATAAAAAAAATAAATTGCCATTTAAGATAAGAAAGTTGCACCCCGCATTTTGAGAACCACTGATCTAAAAAAATTATTGTTTCGCTTATTTTATTGTCTTATAGTATAGAAATTGTTTGCTAATTTAACCGACCTCGTAGCTCTTATAGTTTTCGAAATAGTAATAGTGTACCACTTTAAATGAACATCCTGTATATCATTAATTTTTTAGAGCAAACAAATAACGAAATAACTAAAACATCTATTGTATATGTGAAACATGTGTCACGTCTAGCTATTAAACATTGAAAAAGACAAACCTACCATGGTTTTACAACTATTCTTAGACAATAATTAACAGTACATACATAGTATTACGCTATATCCCACTCAGTGGGATAGCATGAGACTTGAAACACACGTAACCGACAATCAAACATTCTTATTTTGACACATTACTTTCGTCTCGTTCACATTCATACAAACTCGCCCATTCTTTACACACGGAATCATTCGTTCACGCTATAAACCGTCAATCATACATAACCACTTATTTCTCGGACGCCCACGCAATCATTCACCCTCAATCTCACCCGCATATAATACTTTCACATCTTGAACTGACCAACTCCTACTTTCTTAGCAACATTTTTCTCATTCTCACACTCACCGTACATCAATGTATTCCGGACATAATCACTCTCCCCTCAAATACCTCATTTCCACAGCAGTTATACGTCATTCATACTTCTTCATCCACACCCTACATTCAATATGTACAACATACCCTTATATACTTTCAATTGAGCATCTCTAAATATATTGACATTTCAAGCAAAGGCCCGTCAAATCTGATAATGACAAAAAACTGGTTTAATTTGAATATAAAATTATTTCTTTAGTGTTTAAAAGAACATAATATTACGGTGTGATGTGATTAAAATATTAATCCATTTTTTTGTATAAAAATAAAAACAGTCTATTCATCACGTTCACAGAAGCTGAACAAAAAATTTGTTATTGAAAACTGAATTAAATTTAAATTGAATTTGGTCAGCAGTGCGTAACAAATGACAACAGATGAACTCAAAAATGTAATCGAATTAGGATGATTTTATTAGTAATTTACTTTGAAATCGTCTATGGATTTTTTTTAAAAAGGATTCATTGAATTTTACTTTGTATAGGCACCTCAAATCTAATTTTATTTTTGAGTGCTTACCGAATACAGCGTGTTTGAATATTATTGAAAAATGAATCTTCAATAACGACAAATATACAATAACTCATGTATGATGAAAGATTAACAAAAAGGTTAACTTTACACACAAAACAAACATACAAAGATGGTATTATTATTATTAAAATTTAATGTTTCGAATTACTGCACGTAATTCTTCGCCAGGAAAACTAGTAAACAACATGAACAAGAAAATAGAAACAGTAACAAATTATGATTTATAAAACAGAAATAGTTATTTCTATAACACTGTTTTGGAAACTGGGCATTCCACTACTAAAAACTGTTATGGAATCACTAACATTCCATACGCGGCGTATGGAATATTTTCGACGAATCAGAACCGCTTATTAGCGCGACATATGAAGTATCTTGATTCAGTTACTATGGTTACGTCTGTTTGTTTTAATTTGATTTATTTGAGTTTGACGTTTTCAACAGATTTATATTTGTATTTTTGTATAATTTCCAAAACCTTTTTATAGAAAGTATAGTCTACAACATGTAACGGAATGGCCTATCCCACGCTCGCAAACCGTAGCCCTCGCCTTCGGCTCGGACTACAAACTTTTTGCTCGCGTGGAATATGTGCCATTCTATTACTTGTTGTAGAATATATTATTCTGGTCTCCTGAACTGTAAACATAACAATCACACATCATTTACGTTTGCGGTAACTACGATTTTAGTTTTCATGATTTTTGAAACACCGCGGTGCGAGAACGCGCACCGATATTTTTTAGCTTTTTGAGGCCATTAAAATAAAATGTAACTTTGTAATAATAAAGAATGATTAAAAAAACTATAGTTACTGCCAAAATCGTGAAATAAAGTAACATTGAAATAAATAAAACTAAAACTTTTATATAAAAATGACATAAACGTCAAACTTTGATAAATGTCATTTGTCAAATTACGTTGAAAATGAGTCATCAGCGTTTTGAAAGTAATTCATTTGAAGAAATTGGTTGAAAAATTAAGATATTACCCCTTTTGTCCTTTTAAAACGAAGAAATTAAACTATTCCTCATTGTGTTTACAATTATTATAAATATTCGGGTATCGCACTTGTGCAAATACTCGATATGCAAAATATTCACTGTATTCGATTGACATTGATCGTAATTCAGAAAATACTGCAACGTGATTGGTTGAAATTTTTCGAGGTAAATATTCTGCATTATTGTTAACTCGATTTTAATGTAGCCTGATTATATTATTGTAGTATTGGAAAAAAAGGAACTTTCAATGTCACTAACTTTAGTTTTCATTTGCGTTTGCTTCATAGATTATAAATTTTTAATTTATTTGAGCTTCTGTTAATAATTTAAGAAGCAAATACTAAGTATTTCAAATACATTTTATTGTATTGCTATTATTGTATATTAAATACTTGTTTATGTAATTAAAATACAATTTAGGTATTTTAAATAGTCGTTAAAAGTATTTATTTCCATTGAAGAAAATATAACTTTCTTTCGCCCCCGCCACACCCCCCCCCCTAATAATTTTATTTTACTAACTGTACAATTATGTGCCTCTCTTTGCTGTATAAGCTTGTGTATTTATTTTTTCTCTAAAGTTTTTAGATAGCCAGCAAAACTGATTGGATATTTCAGAAAAACTTACCCTGTGTACAAGATAAAATAGAGGTCACAGATTTAAGGATGGATAATACATCTCAAAACAATCAAAAAAGTTCATGTAAACATATATCCGGAAATGCTTAGTTTTAGAGCTAAACAGTGATTTTAAGGTCAAACATACGCGTCGAAAGAACGAACCCTTTATTTTTTTAAAAAACAGCAAATTCTGTATTCTTTATTTATTTTCATGTTCTTTATGGTCCAACAACCTCCATCCGTCAAAATATCATGGATTTTTTACAGTGACTTGTACATTGCAATGTCAGATGAAGAACATATTTTCGTAGGGTTCGTTCACTCCCATGAATTTTGTTTTGCAAATTCAAATTTCAATACATAATTTCTTACAATTATTCTTATCGAAAAACAAAACAATTATTACTGTGAAGTCTTTGAACATTCTAGTATTTATATATGTGGATGAAAAGGATAACTGAAACATTCAACTATAAAAAAATATTCGTTGAAGTCTAGTTGGTCAAAAATTCAGAATTTTGATACTGAATTTCTAATTCCCATGAACGACGACAGTAATGAAAATAATGTGTATATTTATAAATATAATCGTCTATAACAGGGGTGGGCAACCTCCGGCCCGCGGGCCAACTCCGGCCCGCGTAAAGTTCCAATCCGGCCCGCGAGATCTTTAGAAGAAATAATAAATATTTTCAAAAACAAAAATTTTAAATTAGGTTAGTACCCAACATAAAGAAAATGGGAGATTTACAGTTTAATTTTCGATATAATTCGTCTAGTATAAATTAAGAAATAAATATAGTACTTAGTTAATTTTGTTTTATTATTGTTTTTTATATTTAAAAAAATTATAAGTAACAAAAATGTGTCAATTAACAACTACGGCCCGCGTACGAAACGAAAATCCTATTCTGGCCCCTGTTATACAAAAAGTTGCCCACCCCTGGTCTATAACATACTAAAATTATTTTACATTTGAATTTACAGTTTTTGAGAAACAAATAAGAATATACCAAAAAACACACTTTTTGGTATATTTTTATTTGTTTCTCAAAAACTGTAAATTCAAATGTAAAATAATTTTAGTATGTTATAGACGATCATATTTATAAATATACACATTATTTGTATTACTGTAGTCGTTCATGGGAATGTGTGACATATATTTGACTACTTTGAAAATTATGTTCATGTATAATATGTAAACAAAATTGGCATTTTAAAATTTATTACAAAACTTTGGACTTTTATCTACAAACGTAGGTATAAAACATTATATGTTTCATTTATTATAATAATGATATATTGTTTCAAAAAAGTCATGTTCATCTTGCGCTATCTTCAGCCCGTATTGGCCCGGATGGTTCACCTCAATATTTTAGTTCTCTCTCTCGTATACAAATTATTACAATAAAATCATAGTGGCCGTTTATAATGGTAAACAATTGAAGATAATTTTTGTTTTTCCTATTTTGTTATAATTATTGTTTTCCATAAACACAATTTTTTTACCATTGTAAACGGTCACTATGATTTTATTGTAATGCTAAAAGTAGGAGTGGTATAGGAGAGAAATAAAATATTAAAATCGCTATAGCTATGAAACTAAGCATTTCCGGATATATGTATATGAACTTTTTTTATTGTTTTGAGATGTATTATCTTTATCCACCCTTAAATCTGTGACCTCTAATTTTTGAACATCCTGTAGTTTTTACAACGTAAGAATTTTGATTGGTGATTGGTTAAAACTGAAAATAGATTAGCTGTGTAATTATTGATGGAAAACAGGAAGCACGTGTCGACATCTATTTAATCTTTAATTGAATCTATTGCTTTTATGCAGCAATCAGCAACCAATAATAATACAAGGTTGAATAACGTCCTGTTTCCAAGTTTTTCATCTACTTCCTTATTACTGAAATACGTCGTGAAACTTACGTGACTTTAAATAATAATATTATCCTGTCATTAGCTTTTTGTGAGTGTGGCACTCTATCTGGGCCAGATATTGGTGTGATATACAAGGTGTTTCAATAAGCTTGCTGTGCAAGCCAAAAATATAGAAAGTTTCTATTATTTTGGCATTCACAAGTAACACACGAATTTGATTATGTTTATACATTTAGGTGCATTATTTGTATGCATTTGTAATATTTTCATATAACTTATTCTACTAAGCCTAGAAGACACAGGTGGTGTCGAAACGTCCGCATTGTAGAAATTAAAGATATTTGACTGTTTCCCCGGTCATTGCAAACATCACTTCTCCAGTCGAACAATTATCAGTAATAATATAACAAGAGGGTGAGAATAAATTGAAAATAATTTGACAGATCTTTCGAAAACTTGCTGCCAGGCAATAGCCACGAAAGCCCGTAGGGCTTGAGTGGCTATTGCCAAATGGCGACAAGTTTGAGAAAGATACTGGAGAATTATTTTCTAATTTATCGAACTCTCGAGTTATATTTAATTAGGTTATTTTTACCTCCCGCCTACCTCTAGGTAAGGGAGGTATTGTTTTTGGTCAAAAAATTGGGTAGTGAGTTTTCAATGAATAAGCACGTTTTAGGGTCCCTACAATACGATTTTACTATTTTCGCGATGATGTCTGTATGTATGTATGTATGTATGTGTGTGTGTAGTCTGTGGCAATTTTTTCGTCTCGCATAACTCAAATACTATAATACCAAATAATACAATTTTGTGAATTGTTGCTTCTTATATTTAAATGAAGAGCTGATTAGATTTTGGATAAATTTGGTCAACCGGAAGTAGCAGTTTGCTTGAAGCCCTTAACAGTTTTTCGTGAAAAACACGGTTAAATTTCCTTTTTCAACAATTTATGTAATTTTGAAAGTTGAAGAATATTTAATTTTACATGTTTTTTGATTACACTAATTTTATTAATTTTCATTAGATTTAGAGATAATAAAATATAAAGAAATTAGATTTTACAAATTTTGCATTCCTAGTAAACCATGAAAACATTTAAAAATTTTCAATTTTTTACGAAATGTGACACATGTCATTGTGATTGTGAAGCTGTTTTCTTAGTGAAATATATGTCATAAAATTAAATAAATATACAAAAGAAAATTAAAATTCTCAAATATAAAGATAATAAACAAATAAGAAGGTATGTTTCTGTATCATCAAATACTATTTTGTACCGTTTAAGAGTAGTATTAGGCGGGAGGTTATGTGCTGGCCACATCAGATTTTTGATTTCATTATCAGGCACAACATTAAATCTATCTTCTTTGCTCATTTTTACTTGTGTTGATGATACCTAAGTGACATCTGACATCTGTCAACAAAAACAAAAAAGCTACAGAGAAAATTGCCGGGAATAATCACAAGAGCATTATTCTCAGTATAATAATCACAAGATTGGTTAAAATGCAGACACGTGACATACAATAATGCATTTGATTGGTTTAAATAAACGTCAAAAAATAATCTCTTTATTAAAATAATAAATTTATACCCCCCCATAATAATGGGGTCATAGCACCACGGTATCGTGTCGGACTGTGGATCGTGAGATCCTCAGTTCGAATCCCACAGCTGACAGTTGCCAATTTACATTTACCCCTGTGCTTCCCCCTCCACTAACATCCTTGGGGGTTATGATTTGATGGCTGGTAACCGCACTTCATACGAAAAAATATATCACCTACCGAGATCTGCGTAAGCCACACCCATAATGGATAAAAGGCGTGATGATATATTTTATTTATAAAATATAAAAAAAATATCTACGACCGTTGTTAAAAGTTGTTCTTTTAATGGTTGCTTAGCAAGTTAAAAGTGTCTCTTTCTGACACTAGTGTTAAAAATAACAAAGGAAATGTGTTAAAAGTGATTTTTTATTATACCTGCATCATAATCCGTGTTTGAAACACGCTACAGCGTTCATAAACGCAAGATTAAAACACGCCGTGTTTTAAAGGTTAATAAGCAACAACAAAAATATTTACTATTAATATCTATCAAAACTGTAAACGTAAACAATAAATGCTAACCAGTCTCCATGTAAACGATATACGTCAAACGTCACACGCGTAAAATTATCAAAATTAAAATGTTGCTTTTCAGTTTTTTCCAGAGTATGATGCAGGTATAATAAAAAAATAGCGTATGACACACGTGTATAAGTGCTTTTAAAGCACTAGCGACGTAAAAAGCACTCGGCTTCGCGTCGTGCTCTTAAACTCGTCGTACGTGCTTTAAAAGCTTACTTATACACTCGTATCATAATATACTATTATTGTTACTTCTAACGCGTTGGTAACGATTTGTATCAATACATCAAAAAACAGAGCCCTATCTGTCCAAGTATTTATTTACTAATACACTACGATTATCGTAGATAAAATTTTGTATACGTGTTAAAAGTGATTTATTTTGTTCGTGGGGTTGTTTCACTCTGCTTCGCCTAGTTTCACAAACTACCCCACTTACTCATAAAATGTCACTGTTAACACTATAACATAAATAATTATTTTATATTGTTTACATGGCTAGATTAACTGAAAAAAAACCGTGCACAATTTTTATTTTCTATTAATTTATTTGAAAACAATATTACCTTATGAAAAGAGACAAAAAAAAAATCTCTCCGGTAAAAGAATAAAAAAATGTATGGTTCTATCAATAAATATATATTTTATCCAACACCTTTAATTAAATGCTTTATAACTATGGCGATTTTAAACAAGGAAAGTAACAGATTACCCACTAGTGGGTGTAATTTTGAGAATATCCACTAGTGAGTATTTTTTTATTTATAATAATAATAATAACACACAACACCTTGGTAACTACTTCGTTTGACATTTTAATTTAAAAATTTAAAGCATATGTCACTGTCAAATAATATTTTTTAATGAATTTTTTGTTATTAAGAGATGTTGGATAAAACGTTATACTTCACACGTGAGCAAAGTGGAATTACCCACTCGATAAAATTATCACACTCAGCCTTCGGCTTCGTGAGCTAAAATTTGTCTCGTGGGTAATTTACTTTGCCTACTTGTAAAGTAAATAACTATTATGTTATCAATTTTTTTATTTAAATTGTCACAATTTCGCTCATTTATCCAACCTAGTACCTCTTCAATCTCCAAGCTTTCGAGAACACCCTATATATCTAACATATAGCAACCCTCTTTCTCTGCGTCGTTTCCAGCTAAAACTAAAAGTTATCGGTGGGTGTTTACTGTGTGTCGCTCCAGATTTTGTTTCCACATTTCACCTGACTCTCGGGGCGGTTAAACTTTCCTCTGGCAGGAGTTGGAGCGTAGACAGAGCCAGACAGCGGTGGGAAAACTCCGAACTACGGACGCGGAACCTTTCTATTATTTACCACGACTCACGGGGAGAACAAAGTTAGTACAGTTGGGTTGTTAGCAATTTAAGTACATTAGAAGTTTGGTGAACTAGTATTCATTCTTTTTGTGCTCTCATGGCAATGTTTAAATACAAATAAATAATCATCACATTATTGGCCCATGAGTCTGTAACAAGATGACTTTCATCGGTTACGCTCTGAGCTATCGCTATCTCGAGCTATTTTTAGAAACGATAGTTCAGATTCGATGACACCCCCTTGCATCCATAAAACAGACGACCCCCTGGAATTTTGGGCGTCTGAAATTAGTTTTGCGTTGGTCGTGAGTAGATACAGTTTAAAATGTAGTCGTACTACGTAAAATATGTATTTTTACATAGATTTAAGTTATTTAATTAGTTTCATTTATTACATAAGTTAGTGCAACGTTAAGTTAGTTATAAGAAGTTTTGCATTTAATAAAGTCAATTTTTACAGGTTTTACATTATTTTCAGTGTTTCGAGTGTCATGATTTAACAGCTCCCAGGATTGGTTTGTTCCCTTTCCTTCAATAAAGTTTCCTTCCCTCCTTTTTATTATCCTTATCTTATAGTCACTCCCGCATTTGCTACAAGTCTGAGTGTGGCACTCTACCTATAGTCCATTTGAAAATGAGAGACATTCCAGTGGCGCGCCAATAACACAGCCCCACAATTTTTTACCTGCCCCCACATTTTGTAAGGGAGGTATAGGAATCATGCTAAAAATTGTGTAGTGAGTTTTCAGTGGATTAGTACAATTTAGGGTCTCTATATACGATTTTAATAGTTTCGCGATGATGTCTGTGTGTGTCTGTCTGTCTGACTGTCTATCTATCTGTCAGTCTGACTGTCAGTCTGTGTGGATCTATGGAGTAACGGTTTCTCAAAAATTACTAAACTGAAAATATTAATATTTTGTATATATCAATTATATCCCCTTTGGAAGAGTTAGTTTTTGGTGATAATCCAATAACCAGAAATGGTAGTTTACTTGAAGCACTATAATGTTATTTTGAAATATTTCAGTAAATTATGGTTTAATGTCAATTTTGTTATTAGAATAATGTTTCAAAAATTATTATCTACAATTGTTGTTTGAAATATTTTTCTCTTACTGTCACCATTTACGAATTACTACACGTTAAAGAAAAATTAAATTTTGACATTTTCGTTTAAATCTGCTAACCTATGCTTTTTGAAAAAAAAAAAACAAAACAACAGTTTTAACGTGTGTCATATTTGAAAAGTAAATTTATTGAAGGGATCATAGTTTCTTGATAGTGTATTCCTGTATTACTTGATAAGAAATTTATGGCGGGAGGTATTGTGGTGTCCACAACAGAATTTTTTTATGTAAATTAGATACACGTCAAAATCACAATTGTCAAAATTCAGATCAAGACGAGTGATCAGTGCTTGATTCGTGGAATCTGACGAATCAGTTGATCACTGGATTTGATCACAGGATTAGCTTGATTGTTAATGGTGAATTGCATTGATTCACGGAACAGCATTGATCAGTAAATCAAACCTTGATCAGGGAATGGTGAATTTGGCTGTTAATCACAAATATGTTCATCATTTGTTTTGTCACTGCGAACTCAATCCAATTAAATTAGTATAGGCTCAAGTGAAGGGTGAAGTAGCGTGAACCGCTCCCAAAAAGGGATAATATAAAAATAATCTTGAATATCATATTACTTTGATAAATTGTATCTACGTTTTATGCAACGGTCCAAAAGGGATTATCGGAACGTTTATAGTGGTGTTCTAATGTTCGAGAATTAAGTTTCGTTCTAGGTATAAAGCGAGCGGCAACCTATGAGCATCCTAGTGAAGTTATACCTTATTTTTACGAGGATATATTTATCGCATAGCTGATAAAAATTCAATAGTAATCTTACAAATGTGACTTTTATTTTTCTCGTTAATAAGTTATTGCAGCACAGCACATTAAGGATTCAGAGGACTTCCTTACTGTCATAAATTTCTTTATTGAGAGTTTTTATTTATATGACCAGTAAAAAATTGGCTGCATACCAACTAACATCCAAACTGTTTGTCCTATATTCTAAATGACGAAAACAACGAAATAAATTATGTGTGTCAAAATTTAAAAAGTGTCCTAGCATTTTAAATAGAAATACTCTTATCATACAAAATGTACGTTAATAATATGCGACTTTCTTATACATTTATAAGTATATATAATAAGTATAGAATGAATGTTTCAGTTATATATTTATTCTTATAAAAATTATATTTATTGAAATATAAAAAGATACAAAAATAACATTGATAAAATTCAGGAGCCCGCATAAAATTTATATAATATATCTAAAGAAATATATCATATATCGTGAAGCCCAAAATGGGAAAATGTACCATATTTAGAAAGCTTTAATTTGGTACCAAACTCAAATATTGTAACAACTATTATAAAACGAATTGACGATCGTCCAAAATTAATTAATTAAAAAAACTTATTTATTGTTTTGTGTCAAGTAAGTTACCACTTCCGGTTTTGTAATTGTTACAAAAATCAACTCAATTTTCTGCATTGTGATAAAACTTGTAATTTTGATGTTTTGTTACTCAATCTTTCTTAGTTGTTCAGTTCTACATTCATCCATCTACCCATCCACACAGACATCATCGAGAAAATGGATCCCAATAGAATTTTCAAGATTGTTTTACTCCTTTATACTATACAATGTAAAAACTTTCTTCTAAATCCTTTAAGGGCGCGTTCGAAAGCCTAACTTTTAACAACCGCAGTACTTAAATGACCTATTTTATCTCTTCCAGCAAGACCATGTAGTGCACCGAAATGTACTTTCGGAAGAAAGTTTTTCTCACGCCTTGAACTACTAGCGCTGTCGGCGTCAAAATGTTGAACTCTATACAATTTTATTAAAAATATAAAGACAATAAAAACTGTCAACTTTTTCATAAAATACAGTCTCAGAATAATAACAAAGTTATGAATTCACTGAGACCGGCCAAGCCAATCAATCGGTAACTACAGATGCGTTTTGCTGTTATTGGAGCTCATCAGTGTAGTGTAACCCGTCAACTGCTGTGAGGCAGTGGCACCGATTGACTGGCTCAGCAAGATCTAAGATCCTAGTGAGACTGTATTATATGAAACAGTTGACAATTTTTATTGTCTGTATTTTTAATATAAATGTTTCATATACTGTTTTCGATTTTTGTACACAATTTTATATTGTCTTTATTGTCGTAAGCTAAAATTTTATCTTCATATATTTAATAAATTCGTCATAAAACTACTTGCAAATTTCACATTTCTCTACTTATTATTTTAACATTTCGTGACGAATTAGTTTATAAAAAACGTATCTTAATTGATGAGATCTAAAATACAAATTCATAGTAATAAATTTCGCAATAAATATTTTTAAATATTTCTCATATTTTTTAAGTTAACTAATAGCATATATTTAAAATTGAATCATACTTTATGAAGATAGCATAATAGTATGTATTGCACATATTTTCGTAGCCAAAGAATTAAATTGCCATAATAATAAATAATTTTTAATATTCGTATAATATTAACTAGTTGGGAGGAAATCATTTTCAAAGATATAAAGTAAAAAGTACTGTACACTTTTAAAAGGTACCAAATATACATCTATTTCAAACATAAATCAATTATATGATATGCTCAGTTAATCTGATAGGTCTTCAAATAACCAGTCAATCTCACTATACAGTCTATTCACCGTATAAAAACCATGATAATTTTTAAATCATACTCGTATAATCATTTTAAATTTCCTACAAATGGAAAACATCTTGTAATTGGATAACCGTTCCTGTCAGGTGGCAGACAGACCGACTAATGTATTCCCTGTACCCGTGTTGATACTCTATAAATATCTAGCTATCAGCTAAACTAATTTTCTTAACCAGAGCTCGTTGACGGTATAATGACAAGGCGTAATTAGTTAATCCAATCTCGAACGAGAGCATTTGCTGATGTATTAAGCGCGGAATTAATATCGAAATAGCAAACACATTCTTTGTTAGTTTGTCATTCAGGTAGAAGATACAATGTTTCGATGTCGTGATTGTCTGACAAACTTCCGTAGCGTGTAGGGATTTCTTTTTAAATAAGAACCTCCTTAATATGTTCAGAATATCTTGGTTAAGGTGGGGGTGGTTTGCCAGCCCTTAAAAACCAGGACCCTATGGGTCTAGTGGCATTCAATTTAAGTGTTCTATTCTGTTTTTCTACTGGCCGATTTATTAATCATCTGTTATGTTACTGTTATGGTAATCCTCCTGTTAAATATAGAGAAATTATGTATTATTTATGTTCCTGTTAGTTAACATTTGATTAACAGTCGATTGATAAATCAGGCATACGTCATACTATTCTAATGTTCTACTCCAATTTTCGTACGAATCTATTTTGTAATTGTAACAATATACAAGTTGAGTTTTTTAATTTAATAATAATATGGTAGGCTTAAAGAATCCAAATTTACTTCATTTTTTATATTGGACGTTTCAGGAGTGTTCCTCTGATAAATTTATTTATTGTTTTTAATTTCATGGCATACTTTTTGTGTGTGATTCTTCATAAATGAAAACGTGAATAGTTTCGGTACTGATCATTTTAGGACTATAATGAATAAGAACTATTTTAAAGGAAAACAAAAGGTCTTTGAAATTTTGCAATAAATATATAGGATATTCCATTTGAAATTATAAAGTTACATATCATTGTGAGAAAATGGAACACCCGGTAGAAAAATGTATACTGCAGATACGAGGGCATTTTAATGTAAAAAAAAAACTTTGAAACAAATTTTGGGTATATTTATAAAAATCGAATAAAGTAAAAAATACAGACCGCTGGACCAGCCTGTATATTTGAAAAAAATTACACATTTGTTTGTCCTTTTGTTTTGCTCCACGGTGAATATTATTAAATGGTAATTTTGTAAATTTTCATAATTAATTTATTTAGTTACAACCCATAGTAAATGAATTTTATTTGAAATCGGCACTAAAGTGCTCAAAAATCGTCATTAAAAGCTCAGAAATCGTCACTAAAATAACCCATTAAACGACGATTTTGAGCAACCCAGTGTTGGAACCGTTAAATAATTATTGTACAATTAGGATAATTTTGGCAAATATATTAACGCACTATAGTAAAGGACGTAATATGAAACAAAATTTGCAAGAAGAACTAATTAATTCCGATGAAGAAATTGAAGACAAAACACATAATTTTGAGTGTTATTTACGATAACTTCACTTCTCGAGGTTGGCAACACTGACTGTCAGTTTCAATTGACAACTGACAGATGTATAAACGTAACCTATATTGTAATTTTTTTTACAGTTTTTTCGAATTTTAGCTTTAAAATAAAACTTAATATGTACCTCGGCACTGAAGTTTCTTTTTATCACTTACATGGTTTATTTTCCTCGGGCCTACGGGCTTCGGCAACTAAATTCCATATTCGTGATAAAAAATTGAACTTCAGTGCTTTGATACATAAATAACTATTGTTTACTGATTTGTATGCCAAATTATAAGCTCTAGACCATTTATTTGAACAATTTTTCTCTAAAATAATTTGGAAAGCAATGCGCTCAAAAAACTGTACTTGCTCAGTATTATAAACTATAAAGAAATTACACTGAAGATACATTAACTTTCATACCAAGTCAAAATTTATATCAAGTTATCCAAATGATAATTAACTTTTGAACGGTAATGTTAAATAAGTCATAAAATAAATAGAAATAATGTACACTTATTAAAAACAAATAAATTTACTTTAAAAGTAAATTTAAAAGTGGCAGTTTAATTTCTTTATATATCGGGAATTACTGTTTTTAATTTTAAACAAAGATATATCTGAATGAATGTTCTACTACATAAGTAATTAATCAAGTTTCTGGCTCTTTAAAATTTAGATTAATTATCTAGCACAATTAATAACTACTAATAAAAATATTTCCTACGTTTTGCAACTGATACATAAATATCAAGTTGTTATGAAACAAAAAATAATTCTTATCTACAGGTATCAATTTAACTCAGAATTAAAATCTAGCGTTGCCCAACTCGGAGGCACATTAAAGTGTGTATTAATTACAGTAATTACTTCTTCGTCATTCCGTGTGTTAAACTTAAAATAATTAGCTTATTAGAAACCAATCGCTCGCCGAGCGAAGAAATTAATTACCATCTCCAAAAATGGTAATCTTCTATTTGTGGACGCATACAATGAATTATGATTTCTTCAGGGGTTCTCACTTCCGGTTAACTGTTTGTTTGTTTGGTCGTGTGGTGATAACATTTAATTATAACCAGCAACCAGGTTTTTTAATTGATCGTAAATTATTGGGCGATGCTGGGCTCTGGTCAAAATAAATCTATAAATCTTGATTGTATTGTGAGGTTTATTTATGTTGAGCACTGGCTGGGAACGAATGCTACTGGAGCGTTTTATAAATGAAACAATTGAATAAATATTGATGCATTACTGTGCTTCTTTTGTTTGGTAGTTTATTGGTTGTTTGTGATTATTTATTGTGTTCCAGAGAAATTAAAATATTGTTTTATTATTTTGGAAAAATTCACTAACACTGTTAAGGGCGTGATATTCTTATTCATATAAAACCAACTAAACCCGTATGAATTTATTTTGACAATTATTTAACATTTAGATGTTAAACTTCTTTAATTCTCCATGGTAACGTATCAGACTGTGGATCGTGAGATCCTCAGTTCGAATCCCACTGCCGACAGTTACCAATTTAAATTTACCCCTGTGGGTCCCCCTCCACTAACATCTTGGGGGGCTATGATTTGACGGCTGGTAACCGCACTTCATACAAACAAATATATGACTTACCGAGATCTGCGGAAGCAGAGTGCCACACCCACAATGGGTAAAAGGCGTGATGATATATTTATTTATACTTCTTTAATTTTATTTTCTCATATTAACTACTATGATTTTATTTTAAAATATGTACTTATTAATTAATATCTAGTCTTTCAAATTTTCTAACTAATATTACAAATATTGTTTTTTTCTACTCCTGTATAAATATATCCCCATTATTTAAATTTTTCTTTGAATTATAGTACCCATATTTTACGACAGTGAATTATGATTTCATAATTCACTCTTCTCGATCAATCAAAGAGCCAGAAATCCATAATTCACGGTTATTTTAAACACGTGATGTGGATCTCTAAGCAACGGCCGTCTGACAGTTGACATGTAGTCAGTTGTCGTTGTGTATTTTGAAGTTTTTTTTCAATGAATTTCGATTATTTTCAAAAGTGCTTTCCGAATTTACAGGAGTAGAAAAAGTATACTATTATATTCGGGATTATGGTTATTATTCACTCGGATGATTTGCTTAAATAATGATTATCATAATCCCTCATATAATAATATTTCAACCGCCATATATTGTTGACTTTTCACAAAATTATTTGACAAATGTTAAAAATATTTTAGTTTTTGTTCCCATTCTAACTAAGATTATTGAAATATATTATTAAATATGTAATTTAGTTTTTCTCAAAATTAGAAGCATGTACAAGAAAAGTGCAAATAACATTTTATATTCCAAATATTTTTGCTAACATCTTTCATTTGGAACTTTTCTTCATAGCTGATTCTATTTGAGAAAAAAAAAAATGAATTTTTGTTTTGTTTCATTCAAAATCAACTCATGTCTTCATATTTCCATGAAATTTAAGTTCGAGTTGTAGGTCTTAGTATCAATAAAATAATAGTATATTATTCAATGAGCATGTAATGTATGCTATTACTCATGAGAATGAAGTTTGCATCACGAGCGAACGCGAGTGATAAATAATTCGAATGAGTAATAGCCATTACACGGGAGTATAATACTATACTTGGTATATTTTATTCACAACATTTCGTCAAATATTTGTTCTGATATTATAAGATAAAAAGAAATACAAAAATTTGCTTGTTTATTAACATAGACAAATTGTAGTAACCATCGCTAGGCTACGTACTGTTGTAACAAAATTTTGATGTGATTTGACATTTAGCAGAAAATCTTAAAAACCAATTATTCAGTTACAGTGTACAAAATAAAATAAAAGTATGAAAAATGTGAAAACTAGTGTATTTGGCTTTTTAAGTGGAAAAAATTACTTAAAAGACATTTTGATTTTACTCTTTTGGCAGGTAAGATTTAAATTTGATATAACGAATGAATAATATTAATGTACCTGTCAATATTATTTCATCAGCAACAGTAACAAAGATCATTAATTGATAAACAACGGTTGAATTATGTGTAAATTATTTGACAGTTGTGGATAAAAAGATATATAATGTGTAATATATTTTTATTCGAAAGTTTCGACAGTAAATTACTGTCAAAATATTTTTGATATATGTTTTACAATTTAAATTCTTTACTTTATATTTTATAATTTTTAATTTTAATTTTACTTCTTGCTAAAGATGACATATAAAAGTCGAAACTTTCGAATAAAAATATACTATACATTATATATATTTTTATTTCATACTGGTTACTTAAGCCCTGTTCAGACATGGACACACAGAGGACACATTCAAGCCACACACAGGCAACAGTTGCTCAACGAAGAAGAAGTACTGAGACACACGGAAGACACAAAAATTTGAGCCGTTCACACATGGAATTTGTTTGTGACTTCAAAATTAAAGCAAAAGAGGCACTTACAATTTGTTTTTATTATTTCTCTATTTTTCTTTACACAATCAAACATAAGATTATACTAAAAAACTAAGCCAAATTAATAAAACCAAAAGAAAAATTACAATCGACAATGATCAACAATGCCAAAAGAAATTGCAAGTGACAGAAGAAATACATTTTTAAGCCTACAAACAAAACATTTCAATGATTTGAAGTTATCAGTGAATTTGAAATTCTACTTTTCCAAGACACATTGAAGCCACAAATTAGCGGCGCTGCAATTTGACAGGCGACACACACCGCACTTCTTCTTCATTGTGCTACTGTTGCCTGTGTGTGGCTTGAATGTGTCCTCTGTGTGTCCATGTCGGAACAGGGCTTTATGTTACATTTTTCGGACTATTTATCGTACGAAAAGTGAAACTTTAAAGTCCTAGGACTTTAAAGTAAAATTTGACTTTTAATTAGTTCATTATTTATAAACAAATACTTGTATATAGAAATTGTTATTTAGCCTATTTATATCAACTTATATTTCTATGAATTTCTGATAATTTCTGATAATAAATTCTATAATTTAACAACTTTAGTAACCAGTATGAAATAAAATTTTGTATGTACCGCGAACGAAAAGTGACTTTAAGGTCCTCGCAAGTAATTACAGCCTCGGCTACTCGCCTCGGCCGTAAACAACTTGCTCATACCTTAAAGATTCACTTTTCGTTCTAGATACATAAAATACTATTATATTATTGATTCTGAGACCTGCAACTCTAATTTCAATTAATATTTATAAAAGATCTAATATATTTTTAATTATATTTCCATATATATATATATTATATAAATTTCAAGTTCCATTTACATATCTTGTCTTGTTCATGGTATATTACGCACACGGACATCCATCCATCTATCCTCACACACAGACATAATTGAGATATGGTCTTAACGGATTTAGTGGGCGTCAAAATATGTATGTCTACAAAAATCTGGTCAGCGATTTTTTCATGATTCCAATACTTCTTTGTACTTTATATAAGAAAGTAAAAAAGGAGTATTTTTTTTTAATATTAGAAAAGAGGTAAAATACTACTGGCTAAAAATGTTATTAGCTTTTTGTACTGTTTAAAAATATAAATTTTCGGGAGGTTCTGTGTTGCAATTTCAGATTAATTCTACAACTATATGTCGTAGCGCTTAAAAAAGTTTAAATGATAACACAAAATGTTTGTTTCATTCTGCTAACTCATTTTGACGTCTGTATTTAATATCGTTTATATCGTTTACATCCGATGCTATTAATAATTAATATACCGCTTAACTCTTTGTTAATTTATCTGTAAATCAGTGGAGTTCATCTCAACCGGCTTTTGAATCTTCATGCCTCCGCTATCTCCAACTATTACTCAGCACAAAATAATCCACTCCTAATTGAAAACAGTTACTTTTATCCACTCCAGATGGTGCTCCGGTATGATGTGCAAATTAAAAATTAATTAGTTCGTTCTCACTCTTGTTTTTAATTAAAGTACAGAGGAATTCTGCCGATGGAATGATAGATGGCCGTCCCTCGGGAACCAGAGCAAAGAAGAAGTTGTAAGGAAGCAGGACACGCCGTGGCAGGATGTAATGAAGCCGAGGACTGTATCCTGTCGGGAAATGAAGTCTTTAATCTTGAGTGGCCAGGGCCGGACCCGCCCATTTGGACTACTAATTGATATTGGAAAACATAATTACGAAAAAATATCAGCTTGAATACTTTTTATCTACGACCGTTGTTAAAAGTGGTCCTTTTAAAGGTTGCTTAGCAAGTTAAAAGTGTCACTTCCTTACACTAGTGTTAAAAGTAACATAGCAACGTGTTAAAAGAGATTTAATTGTTACTTGTTGTATCAATAAATGAATAAATATAACCCTACCTGTCAAAATATCATTCTACATTTTTTAGTATTTACTAATATACTAGAAAAATTGTAGATAAAATTTTGTATAAGTATTAAAAGTGATTTATTTCGTCGGCTTCACCTCGTTTAACAACCTCCCCAGTGACCCATAAAATGTCACTTTTAACACTTATATTATAAATAACTATTATCTACGACCGTTGCTAAAAGTAACCCTTTTAAAGGTTGCTAAGCATGTTAAAACTGTCACTTTTTGACATTGTTAAAAGTAACATAGCAACATGTTAAAAGTATTTTTTTCTACGACCATTTAGAAATCTACTCATTGTATGTTTGTTGTTGCTAGGGATATGCGGTACATTGCAAGCATCGTGCGAAATAAATTTGTTTTGGAGTATTTCAATATAGGTCATTTCATTTCAGTACAGGTGCCATTGCTAGGATACTTATTTATAATTGTCAAATATTGTAATGGTGAAAGCGGGACAAATTTATTATTAAAATTAAATTAATTAGGAAATAATATCGTGGTCGTAGAAAAAGTATGGAATGTCCATTTCATACTGAGTACCATTCCATGGTATACTATTATTGTTACTTTTAACACATTGCTAACAATTCGTATCAATAAATAAAAAATATAACCCTACCTGTCAAAATATCATTCTAAATTTTTAATTATTTACTAATACACTAGGAAGAGCGTAGATAAAATTTTGTATGACATTCGTGTTAACAGTGATTTATTTAGTTAGTGGGTGCTTGTTTCACTCGGCTTCGCATCGTTCCTCAAACTCCTCTACTTACTCATAAAATGTCACTTTTAACACTTATATCATAAATAACTATTATATACAATCGATAAATAATGTTAACTTTATGCTTATTGAAATTATTTCTAAATGTGATTTATTATTTATCGAGGGAAAGAAATTTGAGAAGTACTCTTTAAAGACCTGTGTCCACGGTGATAGAAATCGGTCCGAGATCTCGGACATAGTTCTCGAATCAAAAACTCGGATCGTGGCCACTACCAACTTGGACGAAAAAATCGAATAGAAAACTATGATAAAAAAACGCGTTCTGTCCGATTTTTTCATACTAGTTGCTAACTTCATATAGATGTTACCAAATTAAAATGACGTTTAATGTTTGAAAGCTAAAAAATTTTCAATCGAAGCTGTTAATTTGTATTTTCAAACAGTTTCTGAAACATGAAATATAATTTTATTTATTTCTCGTATAAATAAATTTAATTTACTTATGTCAGTATAATTTCTTGAGTTCTATTTTATTAGTTTTTAGTATTGGTAGAATTGACTGAAGCTAACTTCTTAAATTCGACTTACCTGACATCTGTTGATATACAAGTTCACTATTTATGATATAAAACTATATCCGAGATCTCGAACCGATTTCTATCACCTTGGACACAGGCCTTAAGGAAATAAAGTGATTCAAAAGCATTGTCAAATATGTCGAAAATTATCAACTGCAATTACACAAGAATTTTTTATTTTGCCGGATAAATTTCCGTTTGTCACGAAACCTTGTTACCTAGCAATTTGACAAGAAAACTGTTTTCGGCTTTGTTTCATTAATTTGGTTTGGTCCTAGCTAAACAACAATGTATTCTTCATTTATTTAAAAATTCCTTTAAATTTACTTATATAATATTTATTGAACTCATTTCTATTAAGGAAAATAGTAAATAAATCACTATGTGTTATTGGATAACATGGCTTTAAGTAAATTTATTTCAATTTATATCGTCATTGACGACGTTTCGGCTATGATTACACCCATCTTCAGGTCTAAATTTAAATTACAAAATATATTTATAATAAAGTCATATTATATGTTGAAGTTAAGTTTATAACAAATTTGAACACTAAATAATTACATTTTGTAATATAACTTAATTGGAAGTATACACTTCCAAGAATCGATAACGATTTCTATTAAAGCGTAATAAACATTTTATTTAATGTCAATATCTTTATATACCATTTTTCTAAGCGGACTGTACAACAAATGCCAATCGACTGATTACCTATCTCGGCCCGCATTTTCAAAGTGTTGGCGTTCCAGTATTATTACGTCAGTGGTGAAAACAGCAAAATCTTAGTCACTCTAAAATAAACTCGCTTCACAAGTGTGAGATTTATAAGTTTATCCCTCATAAAATAAGCAACGAGCGTTCAACAGTCGCATTCCGAACAAACTGCAGCGTCGTAGCCGGCAATTGTTTCCTGCAAATACCGTCACGGGGCGTGTCGCGCGGCAATTGTTTCTCTGCGAGCGCCAATGCGCCTCAAAACATCTGAAAGTGCAGGCAGGCGACCCAATTTGGCTAGATGAGGACAATATGTCCAGATAAGCCCTATAACAAGGTAATTTGTGCCGGGAGTCAAATGCTCTCAACGGACAGGGCCGTAATCAGGCAGGGGAGAGGGTATGTTTGTACAAATTTTAGATAATTACCTCATGCACATATATCGAGTTTGTCACGATTAGCAAGTTGATACGTAACAATTTCAAACGAGTGACGTTTCTGTATGAATTCTTATACTGTGGTTGTAATATTTAAGTTTGACATTAAGTTTGAATGATTATTGACTTATTTAAATTATTTACCAGTAATTATGGTCACATTTATTATTTAATACAAAATAATACAACGTATTATTTAGCTTCAATAATATGTAATTTCATGTATATTATTAATATTTAAGTACACTTATTTCAGCAGTAATCTGACGAATATATTTATTTGGATTTTCTGGCACGCATAAAAGTACCTTTTTTCACAACCGAGAGAGAAACTCGATTTCTGTGATAATAAAATCATGACAGAAACAGCCAATTTCATTTCTATGGGAAATTTGTGCACTTTCTCTCCCGTCATGAGGGAAAGTATTCAAATGTTGGTATTTGTTGTGAAAAATTAACAAAATAAAACATATCAATGGTAACTATCATAAATTATTTCATTGTTTAAATATTTTTTTTATTATACCTGCATCATAATCCGTGTTTAAAACACGCTACAGCGTTCATAAACGCAAGATTAAAACACGCCGTACTTTAAAGGTTGCTAAGCAACAACAAAAATAATTACAATTAATATCTGTCAAAACTGTAAACGTGAACAACAAATTCTAACCAGTCTCCATGTAAACGATATACGTCAAACGTCACACGCGCAAAATTATGAAAAGAATCAAAATCAAAATGTTGCTTTCCAGTTTTTTCCAGAGTATAATGCAGGTATAATAAAAAATAGCGTATGACACACGTGTATAAGTGCTTTTAAAGCACTAGCGACGTTAAAAACATTCCGCTTTGCGTCGTGCTCTTAAACTCGTCTTACGTGCTTTAAAAGCTTACTTATACACTTGTATTATAATATACTATTAAATACATAGGACTGTGAAAAAAAATATTATATACACCGCTAGAAAGAAATGTATTTTTGCCTCGTCTTATTGTAGCCCTCGCCTACGGTTCGAGCTTCAATTTTCTCCGCGGAAAAAAATCATACACTTCTCTAATATATAGGTACTATTAGTTTATTATGTTTTTACCTCCCGCCACTAACAATGAAAATAACTATTGACAATTTCGTTGAAATCTACTGACCTGTGCTTTTTGAAATAACAAAACAACGCTTGAAAAATGTCTACTTTTGACACGTGTCAAAGTGAAAATTAAATTTTTTTGAAGGGATGAGCATTTCTTGTTAATGGCGGTCCGTGTTCCTGCATCATTTGATAATAAATCTATGGCAACATTTTTTTTTTCATTTGGATCATCATGTTCACTAATAATTTTGCACATTTTACAAAAAGCAATAAAACTTCCTGTTTTATTAACCAGCTTAATAATAATTCTGCTGCCGATTTCGGTGGTGTATTAGCTACGCCTAGCACGCCAGTGGTCTTGGGTTTGAATCTCACTGAAGAGCAAGGTCGTTAGTGTTCATATAAATTTACAATCATCCACTTATGCAGCATATGATCAAAATTAATTAGTCCGCTTACCATCTTCACAAAATAAAGTATATTTTTATTTTATTTATACGAATGAATTAACGGAAAGTTAATATTTGCGTCCTGCAATCAGATCATTTTAATTGACTTGTCACATTAAAAATATCCCGCAAATTTACTGAGAAATATAAATTTAATGAGCAAATAAAATGTATACAATTTTGTTCATAAAAGTCTAAAAATAGCTCAAAAGTTAAACTCATAAAATTTTATTAGCGCGAAACGTGGCTAAATATTAACGGGCCGTAATAATTTTGATGCGAGGAAATCAATTTCAGCCATGAAAATACCACGTAATCGATTAGTGTTCGGTGAATATTTAACGAAGTTTATAGCAAAAAAATACGTTTTGTTATCGATCACATAGCTTGTATGCATTAATTAAAATGATGCTTCAGTTGAACAATGGTTGTATGCTTAATAACTATGAATTTAATGGAGATTTAACTAAAGCCTGCTTCATGCATCATATAGGCATATCTGAAATTATTCCTAAACTCATAAAAATAACTTCTTGTTTCAAAAAAATTTTCAGTAATAATATAACAAGAAGGTGAGAATAAATTGAAAATAATTTGACAGATCTTTCGAAAACTTGTTGCCAGGCAATAGCCACGAAAGCCCGTAGGCCTTGAGTGGCTATTGTCAAATGGCGACAAGTTTGAGAAAGATACTGGAGAATTATTTTCTAATTTATCGAACTCTCGAGTTATATTTAATTAGATTATTTTTTGATTTCATCATCAGGCACGCCACTAAATCTATCTTTTTTGCTCATTTTTACTTGTGTTGATGATACTTATCTGACATCTGACATCTGTCAACAAAAACAAAAAAGCTACAGAGAAAATTGCCGGGAATAATCACAAGAGCATTATTCTCAGTATAATAAAGACAGAATTGGTTAAAACGCAGACACGTGACATACAATAAAGCATTTGATTGGTTTAAAGAAACGTCAAAAAATAATCAGTTTTCTTTATGTATGTATTCGTTGAAGGAAATTTTTTACAAAATGATTAGGTTCAATTCGAAAATATTAATTTTGATTATAAATTTTATTTATCTGCTTTTGTCTGCATTGAAAGAAATAATAATTTACGTAACAAGACCTGAAAGTGATACTTTACTTTACAGTGAAGAAACTATCAGGTCATGTTGGGTACAATATTTTTTTCGCGATCTTGAAAAAAGAAATAATAATTCTTATACCTTTTTGCAATATTAAACACATGAATGAAAAATAAATAAATAAAGAACTAATCACAATGGAAACATTGCTTTCCGATCTCTTATAGTCAATTTTCCGAGCTAGCTCGGAAAAGAATGAATTTTCCGAGCTAGCTTGGTAAAGAAGGAATTTCCAGTCTAAAAATCGATCAGAAACAGCTCATTTTCTAGGCGATCGCGAAAAAATGATTATATTTTAAATTTTGTTTTTAAAAATAATGAAAACGAAGTTGTTTTAATTTTAAACAAAACATTTTTATTTAAAACAATATCATTTTGAATTCAAACTACTTCGTCCCCATAATGTGTCTTAGTTGAATACTTTGATATGTTCCTTCAAAACTAAATTAATTTTCATACAAGAATATTTATTAAACCTATAAATGTTTTCAATGAAAACGAAATCGGATTGGCACTATTGAAATATATTTTTTCTTCTTTTAAGAGGAATCTGTTTGTTCCAAGAAAATATTTTTATCAGTGTGGTATTAAATATTTTATCTACGCCACTGATATAAACATATTATTATTATTCCCATCATTTTTTATTTTTTTTATGAACCTTTATCTAAATTAAAGACTATATACACTTTTAAAAAGTCTTAATTGTTATTCATTAAGCCACAATGATTTTCTTTAAATGTTGTAATGTCATTGTAGAGGTGTTGCTGGATCTCAAAATTTAGTTACAATAAAGTTATCATAATAAAAAAGATGCAGAATAGCATTGGCTACAATTTTTATTTGAAACTTTTTCCTATATTATGCACCGTTTTGAAATTAAAATTTTTGGGAAATTATGTGGTGTCCACATCAGATTCTAATACAGGGTTGGGCAACCTCCGGCCCGCGGGCCATATCCGGCCCGCGTAAAGTTCCAATCCGGCCCGCGAGATCTTGAGAAGAAATAATAAACATATATTTTCAAAAACGAAATTATAAATTATGTTAGTACCCAATAAAAAGGAAAAGGAGAGATTTATAGTTTAATTTTCGATATAATTTGTTTCATTTAAATTAAGAAATAAATGTAGTACTTAGATAATTTTGTTTTATTATTAATTTGTATATTTTCAGAAAAAATTATAAGTAACAAAAATGTGTTAATTAACTACTACGGCCCGCGTACGAAACGTAAATCTTATTCTGGCCCCTGTTATACAAAAGGTTGCCCACCCCTGTTCTAATACACTACCATTTTCTATCTTAATATTTATACCTTGCATGTTCAAATTAAGAACTAGTTAAATTTTTGTAATCAATAGGTCTATTGTTGTAATCAGTGTATTTTTGTAATCAGCGCATTGTATTTTGTACATTATTGTAATCAATACATTTTTGTCATGAATACACTGTAGCAATTTGTACAGTACTGCAATCATTTATTATTTCTACAATATATATATATATATATATATATATATATATATATATATATATTTTTAATTTATTTATTTGTGTTTCCTTTCAAAATATTTTAATATTTTTCAAGTTTTAAGCGGGAGGTTATGTGATAGACACATCAGATTTTTTGTTATTAAGTTTTTTTTTTAAACTTGATTGAGGAAAAAACATTTTTCTGGGCCTTGGCCCCCTAGCTATCCTTTAAATCTTTTCGGTATTTTATGAATCACCCTGTAATGGCTACAACATTTATTAGAAACTTTCTTGTCTATTTTGTATTGTTTAACTTGTTATATACTAACTAAAATTCCCTTTAGTATACAACATTTATTAGAAACTTTCTTGTCTATTTTGTATTGTTTAACTTGTTATATACTAACTAAAATTCCCTTTAGTAATCCTCTATCTCACTGAATTAAGATCCAATTAATAAACGCGAGTAAAGCATTACACCCAGACTAACCAAGTACACTAAGCAGGCTTCATTATTTCAGTTTACAACCTGCTGCTATTTGAATTGCAAGCTAATTTAATGATAAATAAATACCGGAGCTATTGATTCTCCTGGAATGATTACAGCGTCACGTAAATATGTACACACCCGGTGCAAATAAACCAGCGAATCAGGATGAATAATCGTTCCACGAAGAGGACTGTCATCTTGTGAAAACATTCTCAATGTTTACATGAACGGAATGATGTCACGGGGTATAATAAATATCAAAAAATGCTGTTCGTTATGTATAAGGAAAATATTAGCTTTAAAATGTTGGTGAATATAATGTTTGCTTAAAGCGAAAAGTTAACTTGTTGAGTTCTGGGAAACAGCGTTAAAATAAATATGCGAATATTATGAAGATTGTTATTTATGATTGAACTTATGTACTGTTCATATTATTGAAAAATATCTTAGTAAATTACGGTTTAATGATTATTTTTTGACGTTTCTTAAAACCAATGAAATGCTTTATTGTATGTCACGTGTCTGCGTTTTAACCAATCCTGTCATTATTATACTGAGAATAATGCTCTTGTGATTATTCCCGGCAATTTTATCTGTAGCTTTTTTGTTTTTGTCAAATGTCAAATGTCAGATAGTTATTATCAACACAAGTAAAAATGAGCAAAAAAGATAGATTTAGTGGCGTGCCTGATGATGAAATCAAAGAATAATCTAATCAAATAGAACTCGAGAGTTCGATAAATTAGAAAATAATTCTCCAGTATCTTTCTAAAACTTGTCGCCATTTGGCAATAGCCACTCAAGCCCTACGGGCTTTCGAGGCTATTGCCTGGCAACAAGTTTTCGAAAGATCTGTCAAATAATTTTCAATTTATTCTCACTCTCTTGTTATATTATTACTGATAAGTAATAGATGTCAAATACTTCAAATATTTCACTACATTTTAAGTTTTTTTGCAGACATGGTTAATATTGATGACATTACACAGACACGTGACATGCAATAAAGCATTTCATTGGTTTTAAGAAACGTCAAAAAATAATCAGTATAATTGTGACCTGATTGCTTACTTTTGCGCACGTGATCAGAAATACAGGGATTCGATTGGATATTTTTTTAACCAAAAAATTTTCAGTAATAATATAACAAGAGGGTGAGAATAAATTGAAAATAATTTGACAGATCTTTCGAAAACTTGTTGCCAGGCAATAGCCACGAAAGCCCGTAGGGCTTGAGTGGCTATTGCCAAATGGCGACAAGTTTTCGAAAGATACTGGAGAATTATTTCCTAATTTATTGAACTCCCGAGTTATATTTAATTAGATTATTTTTTTATTTCATCATCAGGCACAGCACTAAATCTATATTTTTGCTCATTTTCACTTGTGTTAATGATAACTATCTGACATCTGACATCTGTCAACAAAAACAAAAAAAAAGCTACAGAGATAATCCCTGAAATAATCACAAGAGTATAATAATGTAATGATTGGATAAAACACAGACTCGTGACATACAATAAAACATTTCATTGGTTTTAAGAAACGTCAAAAAATAATCAGTATAATTGTGACCTGATTGCTTACTTTTGCACACGTGATTAGAAATACAGGGATTCGATTGGATATTTTTTAACCAAAAAATTTTCAGTATAATACTGTTCCCATTGGTTGAATTTTTAACTGTTTTGCATTATGATTGATTGAAAACTAGTCGTGGGAAATTATCGTTTAAATACCTGTGGTTTTTGAAAAAACAAAACAACTCTCGAAAAATGTAATTTTTTGAAATGTATGGTGAGTTTTATTGTTAGTGGTGGTCCGTGTTCTAGCATTGTTTGATAAGAAATCAATTGCGGGAGGTATTGTGGTGCCCACAACAGATTTTTCATATTAAAAAAGATGTCGAATAATATGAGCTATTATTTTGAATTGAAACCTTTTTTCTAATTTTGTACCACTTATTGGGAACGTTCTTTCAATGCAATAGTTACATTACACCATTCAGCTTTTATCACTGAGTGTACGTTAGCGACCTCACCTCTCAGGGATTTCAATCGTAGTGTCGATACACCAACGTGAACCTCATCAATATTACAAGAACCTCAAAACAAATTCTTGTTTCTTTTTCCATTGATTGTTTACCAACCAACTGGCGAGTACCCCCGCGGCAGTCTGTAACTTTTCCCCATAAAACGTAGAAATTATTCGTTGTGAGTGGCCAGTCTCGTTTTATCGCATAAAATGGATAATTTGGTGGCTGTCCATTGGCAGCACTGAGTGATTGTGAAACTGAAACAGCCGTTAAACTGGAGTTATAGACGTACCTAACTCACTTAATTATGTTGTATACTTTCAACTCTATCGTATAATTATTTTTTAGCGATTTTACTGGATCAAACCCACTGGTTTCAATAGTTCCGTTGCCTTCATTATCGGTTACTGGTTTCTCTAAAGCGAGCCACGTTTTTAATGCTATATAATTATTTTCTTTCAACATGCCTATCTAATAATAATAAAAATACATCTTAACTGTGCTGCTTCTAAATAAATTACAGTTTTTATTATGTCCTACAGTCGTTCTCAAACATACTGCTTCCTGGGTGATTAACAAAACATTTGTGTACTTCTTTCTTTCTTATCTCCCGCTACAACTTGTAAAAATTCAGTAGTGAGTTTTCAGTGGATGAGTACGTTTCAGGGTCCGTA
Organism: Poecilus cupreus; assembly: GCA_963942605.1. Taxonomy (NCBI): domain Eukaryota; kingdom Metazoa; phylum Arthropoda; class Insecta; order Coleoptera; family Carabidae; genus Poecilus; species Poecilus cupreus. Next base: position 5,313,841 of record OZ012729.1, on the reverse strand, counting down.
GAATACGATTATAATAGTTTCGCGATGATGGCTGTGTGTGTGTCTGTCTATCTGTCTGTATGTGTGGATCTCTGGAGTTACGGTTTCTCAAAAACTACTAAACTGAAAATTTTGATATTTTGTATATATCAATTGTATCCATTTTAGAAGAGCTGATTAGGTTTTGGTGATAATTCAATAACCGAAAGTGGTAGTTTTCCTAAAGCCCTATCAAGTTATTATATAAACTTGGTATAAATCACACCATGTTTGATATCAAATTAAAAGTTTCATGGACGATATTTCAATTTAAGTGTCAAAAAGTTATTTTAGACGATTGTCAATTACCTTTTACCTCTCGTCACATCCTGTAAAGGAGGTATAGGAATCATTCTAAAAATTGTGTAGTGAGTTTTCAGTGGATGAGCACGTTTTAGGGTCCCTAGAATACGATTTTAATAGCTTCTCGATGATGTCTGTGTGTTTGTCTGCCTGTCTGTCTGTCTGTCAGTCTGTGTAGATCTCTGGAGTTACGGTTTCTCAAAAACGAGTAAACTGAAAATTTTAATATTTTGTGTATATCAATTTTATACCCTTTGGAAGAGCTGATTAGTTTTTGGTGATAATCCAATAACCGGAAGTGGTAATTTACTTGAAGCCCTATCAAGTTATTTTAAAATATCTCAGTAAACTATGGTTTAATGAAAATTTTGTTATTAATGTTTCAAATATTATTATCTACAACAAGGAAGATATTAGAGGAAGTTTCACTTGCGTCATGACCTTGGTTCGTGACTGCAGCGCCGCGTAGCGATCTGGATGGTGTAACTTATATCTCTGGACAATTTAAGAACACCAACCAAATTTCATAAATGTAGTACAGACAAAGAAAGACCAATGTTACTGTGATGAATGCAATTATAAATTATTTTCATTTCTATTTAAATACCAATGCATATATAATAAAGTAAATATATGTGTAAATGAATTAGTTGACCCCAATTAATTAATTGAACATTAATAAAATTATAAAAAGTTATATTTTAAAGTTATACTTGTGGTTTTGAGCGTACACAGTTAGCTGTTTTTGAAAAATAATAATGGTGAGCTATGTAAAAAAAACAGTATGTAATAAAAAGTTGTCAAAAGATATAATTTTCAAGTTTTAATTTTTGTAAAAAGAATCTGCTGAGGTGATTTGTGTACGGGTAGTGTTCTAATTTACCTCCATTCCAGAAACATTTGGGGAACGTGACAGGAGTGTTTTGCGTTGTGCGGAGGTGAATGGATTTTTTGATGGTGAAAAAGGCTGTTCGCGCGGCCAGTATATTTCGGCGGAATAAACTTTGACATTTCGAATTTTTCGATTGTGGATACGTTAAAAAAGGCGTCGTACAACTCTTCGTAAAGCGATCAACAAGATAACAAATCAGTTGGATACTCTATTAATTAGGGAAAATTAAAATTTGAAAGAAATAGAAAAAATATTTGAATTGTTACAAGAGAAGAGATTTTCGAAAAACTACTTGAATCTGCAACATATGTACCTGTAAACATGTATTTTAAATATTATTTTATATAATATATATTGTTATTTACAATTCCGTGTTTTATTTTCCAATCACTTTAAAGAATATGAAAACATTTTAAAATTCAAAGTAGGCGCGCTTGCCGCGCATTAGCATCAGCGCCGCGTAGCGACCTGGATGGCGTTAATCTGACGGTTCGGTCTCTCTCAAGTATAAGTGAAGCTTCCTCTAATATCTTCCTTGATCTACAATTATTGTTTGAAACATTTTCCTCTTACTGTCACCATTTACGAATTACAACACGTTAAACAATAGTATATTGTGTTATTAGGAGTAAATGTGACACTTTGTGTGCTGAGCATGTAAGTTTGAACGACGAGCGAAGCGAGTCGAACAATTACATGCGAAGCACCCAAAGTGTCACATTTACTCCGAATAACACATGCTATTTTTTCTTCATACATAGAAAATAAAATTATAAATATTATAAAATGCTCAAAACTTCAAAAAATATTCTGTCTTATCTAGCATTTCAAGTTGCCGTAGAATATGCTGTTTTGTTATTTGTTTCATTTTTAACTGTCAAATTATTGAATTACAACCTAACTATTTTTCAAAATATTTTACTTTGTCCGCCGCCGGCGTAAATGTGTTGCCAAGGATACACTTTTACGCCGGCGGCTACAATATTGAACTTCTGCTTGTTGAATACAAATACATAACAACGTACTTTTATGACGTTTGAAGAAAAAAATTATATTTTGCTATTTTCGTTTAAATCTGCTTCAGCTGTTTTTTGAGAAAAACAAAACAACGGTTGAAAAGTGTAATTTTTGACATGTGTCATAATTTGTTGAAGGGATGAGCGTTTCTTGATAGTGGTGGTCCGTGTTCCTGCATTGTTCGATAAGAAATCAATGGCGGGAGGTATTGTGCTGCCCACAACATATTTTTTTTTATAAAGGTTATTTAAATTCTACCATGTTTGGTACTAAATTAAAGGTCTCACGGAGGAGATTTAAACTGTTAAAAAGTTATTTTGGACCGTAACTTCAGAGATCCATACAGACTATCAGACAGACACACACACAGACATCATCGCGAAACTGTTAAAATCGTATTCTAGGAACCTTACAACATGCTCATCCACTGAAAACTCACTATCGAATTTTTAGCATAATACCTATACCTTTCTAACAGATAAGTGGCGGGAGGTAAAAAAAGTTTTAGGGCACTGCATGTTAACGTGTTTGAGAGCCACTGAAGTAGAATTACACCATGGCGCCTTTTCTCTAATAAAAGTTCATCACATTATAAAATTTGATTGCAGAACATGCTTATGCAATCCGTAGAAAATTAATATTTAAATTTGTTTAAAACTGCGAACATCAAATAAACTTTATAATTTATTCTCTGTATATTCCAATAAATTGCAGCACGTTAAATTATTTCCATATTTTCAAATATCAATGCAGTTGTAGAGTTTACAAAACCAATAAACTCAAACAAATTATTAGCTGACATGCAACTCAAACTGCGGAGTACCTTTACTGAGAATAATACGCAAATTGGGTAATAAATTATGCAAATAAACAAATAATCACTGTACATCATAATTTAAAGAATGAAATATGGCTCCATGTGACATTTATCCAGTCGTTATGTTTGATTCTGCGCTGGATTGCAAAATAAACTTGATTATGTTCTTTAAAAAATATTGAATTAATAGGCTATTGTTGCAGCGTTCGTTGGTAGCTATTTAAATGATCGCATATTAGACGCAAAATGACCTTAACCAGTGCTTCTCAACCTCGGGATATACCGGATGATTCATCGGTCTAATTTTTTTTTTATTTGTTTAATTGTTTAATTTATGTTATGTAGGGTGGTATATGTAAATGGCATCAGCAAATATCTCAATTATTTATAAACTTAACAATTTTTGTACTTATCATAATTTATGCAACAATATAAAATTTTAAATTTTTTAATGCAATATTAGTTATTTACTTTACAAGTGGGCAAAGTAAGGAATTACCCACGAGAGAAATTTTAGCTCACGAAGCCGAAGGCTGAGTGAGATAATTTTATCGAGTGGGTAATTTCACTTTGCCCACGTGTGAAGTATAACGTTTTATCCAACACTTCTTAATAAATGAAAAATCTATTAAAGAAATATTATTTGACAGTGACATATGCTTTAAATTTTTAAATTAAAATGTCAATCGAAGTAGTTACCAAGGTGTTGTGTGTTATTACTATTGTTATAAATAAAAAAATACTCACTAGTGGCTTTCCTCAAAATTATACCCACTAGTGGATAATATTTTACTTTCCTTGTTTAAAATCGCCATAGTTATAGGGCATTTATTGAGAGGTGTTGGATAAACTATTAACTAAATGTTAAATTTACTTTAACAAGGTCAACCATATGGGCTGAAGCTAGCTCAACATGAACATGACTTTTTTGAAACAATATATTATTATTATGCCCTGATGGCATGTCGATGATTCCTTGGGCTACGGGAAAAGCTTTGGTTTGGGATCTAACTTGTGTAGATACGGTGGCGATTTCTTACTTAGCCGGAACGAGTATGCATTGTGGTTATGCGGCTAGATTAGCTGAAGAAAGAAAAAATTTGAAATATTCAGAGCTTTCCAATTTTTACCATTTCATTCCAATTGGCATAGAAACCTTTGGTTCTATAGGGCCTTCTGCCGAAAAATTTATCAACCAATTAGGAAAATTAATGAATAGAAATCATAGTGAAAGCAGATCCCTTGAATACTTAAAACAGCGAATAAGTATTGATCTTCAGAGGGGAAATGCTGCTTCGGTGATGGGTACTTTACCCGATCAGAAGGCTCTGGATGAAATTTTTTACTTTTTGGCAAGAGATCGTTTTTCTAGAATGTTAAATAAATAAATTATTATAAATGAAACATATAATGTTTTATACCTACATTTGTAGATAAAAGTCCAAAGTTTTGTAATAAATTTTAAGAAGCTAATTTTGTTTACAAATTATACATGAACATAATTTTCAAAGTAGTGAAATATATGCCACACATTCCCATGAACGACTACAGTAATGCAAATAATTTGTATATTTATAAATATGATCGTCTATAACATACTATATAATAATAATTTATTCAAATTTGAGTTTGCAAAAAAAAAATTCATGGGAGTGAACGGACCCAACGAAAATATTTACTTCATCCGACATTGCAATGTACAAGTCACTATAAAAAATCTATGAAATTTTGACGGATGGAGATTGTTGGACCATTAAGAACATGAAAATAAATGAAGAATACAGAAATTATAGTTTTTAGAAAAGTAAAGGATTCGTTCTTCGACGCGTATGTTTGACCAAAATAGTATTTGATGATACAGATAAATACCTCCTTATTTGTTTACTTTCTATTTATATTTAATAAAATTTAATTTTATTTCGTATATTTACTTAATTTTTTGACATATATTTCACTAAGGGCCGATATTTCCATATATGAATAAACTTCCGGTTAAGTTATTCGACAAATAAATAAAATAATACGCACAAAAAAATATCATTTCAGCTATGATTTCGATGAAACATTTTTGATTTATTCGGCGAAAAATTTATTCGATACTGTATTTAATATTAGATGGAAATATCGGTCCTCAGAAAACAACTTCACAATTAAAATGACATGTGCCACATTTCGCAAAAAATTTAAAATTTTAAGTGTTTCCATTGTGTACAAGGAATGCAAGATTTATGAAATCTAATTTCTTTATGTTTTATTATCTCTAAATCTAATGAAAATTAATAAAATTAGTGTAATCAAAACACATGTAAAATTAAATATTCTACAACATTCAAAATAACATAAATTGTTGAAAAAGGAAATTTAACCGTGTTTTTCACGAAAAACCGTGAAGGCCTTCAAGTAAATTGCTACTTCCGGTTGACCAATTTTATACAAAATCATATTAGCTCTTCATTTAAATATAAGAAGCAAAAATTCGAAAAATTGTATTTTTTTGGTGTTATAGTATTTGAGTTATGCGAGACGAAAAAATTGCCACAGACTACACACATACACACACATACATACATACAGACATCATGTCGAAAATAGTAAAATCGTATTGTAGGGACCCTAAAACATGCTTTTTAATTGAAAACTACCCAATTTTTTTTACCAAAAACAATACCTCCCTTACTCAGAAGTAGGCGGGAGATAAAAATCATTTACTTCGAATCTCTTATATTTTTCTGATGACTGAATCATTCATCATAACATTTTGTTTAAATTAAATCGATGTTAGACTGATTGTAATAACACAAAGCATTTATGAACTCAAATAAAAATAGACTCATATTTTTAATCTTTTTCAGGACTCGTAACCATGGATACCCAGCGCGACAGTCTGCAGCCGTCACATGGAGGAGTCGCCTGAAAAAAGGCTGAAATCGTTAACGGGTAACTTAATTAAACTTGCTTATTAAAATAGATAAAAATATGCACGAATTTGGCGGATAATACTACAAAGATTTTATTCTTTCGTACATTCGCGAATAAATCTGCAATTTTGCCTCAATGCAACCATATGCTAGAGTGAAAGAAATAACAGTTTGTCCTGAAGCAGTCAAATAGTTGTCTCAGCATCGCGTAAAACCATCTATTTCCACTGAAATATTGTAACACAGAAACGCTAAATTTAACCTTACATTAGACCGAAAAACGAGTGTGAAACAGATAGATGTCATAGGGCCACCATACTTTGTTTAATACTTATTTGTACAACCGTTGCTGTGTAAAAACATGTTGTACACTTTTGTGTAAAAGTGATATTAGTTTTTTGTTCAACTAGGCACCAAAATATCAGATTTACAGCAGAGGTTGTCGTTTCATTGGCGATGCGAAGCCGTGGCAATGAATGCTGCCGAAGCTGTAAATTTGTGTTTGATGCCGTATTGAACACATTATATTTTGCCGATTACCGAATTAAGTTGCCATGCATTTATTGAACGATTTCTATATATTTGTTGATCGGTTGCTATGTAAACTATTTATGTGATATTTCATGCACAGATGTCAAAAAAATCACGTTTTGAATGCCAATCGATACAAAAATGATATTTTTACACGATTGGTAATTTTATGAACTTGCCAAGACTGTTTCCAAGTCAGTATGTTATTTTGTCGGTTTGGTTAAAAGAGAACCGTAAGTAATTTTCTTACCAGTCGCCGAACGATTTTTTTTTAGTATTTTATATTTAAATTTGTATTTTTTAGTTAATACTCCACAATTTTTTTTTGTCTAATTTCGCACACTCGGATGGGCTTATTGTAATGGGGTCATACACTTAAAAAAAAGTTCTGTTTTTTTACAAATTATAAAAATTTAGATCATTTCAGTCTCATATTATTCAATATTTCTTATAATTTTTCAATTTTTCATTCATAATTTCCTTTCTGAAGTTTCGCGGTAGAAAATCGTGACGTATCTTGTAATAGAATGTACAGCATGGCAAGGCAAAAGAGGTGTTGATAAATAATAATTTGTTTTTCAGGGTTGTAATAATTACTTATTATTATTAAAAGGAACACTCCGATAAATAAAATTAGGTATTCGTTAACTATAACGTTTTTAGACAAAAAGTTTAGGACGTGTTAAAATATAAAGCTTTGATGTACTATATCTTGTCGCTTGTCGGTAATGTCGGTAGTCTCATTGTCACACCTGTCATCTCAAGTCATATGTTGCAGTTAACAACGATTTTCAAGTTAAACTTATGTTTATCATAGTTGTTATATTATTTTGCCCAGGTAATGTGAATAAACTATATTTGTAAAAACCTCTCAGTAAATAACAATGACAGATGATTGTTAATTTGACAGTAGGAGTAGTTCCTCGCTCTCCGCAAGAGCGTGTTTTGTAGCATTACAAGATGACGTAGGTGCTGACATCACAAGCGAAAAATTTGAAATGTGATGCCAATTTCAAAAAAATCGTATCTTAATAACTAAATGCCTTTTAATATTAAAAATAGTTTCTATATTTATAATTTTACTCAAACTTACAGAAAAAAAAAAAAATAAAATGAAAAAGGTTTATGACCCCAATATTTTAACTGTCATCAGGTAACTATACAATTCAGTACGAATGTTATATCAATATTTGATATAGGTAAAGTCAGTGGAAATTCAAATTGTGGATTAAAATTGAAGTGTTTTTAGAATTTTCATAAACAACAATCAAAATGTATTCTTCTAACTCATCCGTAACATCTTTACACCATTTCAATAATTAGGAACAAATTTTCCAGAATCGTAAAATCACTGAACTAAAAATCAAACGTCAATCGTCAAAATCTGATAATAGTTATTTATTATACAGGTGTTAAAAGTGACATTTTATGAGTAAGTGTGGAAGTTTGTGAAACGAGGCGAAGCCCCGTGAAGCAACCCCACGAACGAAATAAATCATTTATAACACGCATATCATACAAAATTTTATCTACGATCTTCCTAGTGTATTAGTAAATACTAAGAAATGTAGAATGATATTTTGATGATTTATTTATACAAATCGTTAACAACGTGTTAAAGGAACAATACAATCACTTGTAATACGTTGTTATATTACTTTTACCTCACTGAGTGGGATATAGCGTGACGTTATATATAGAGATGGGCAGACCCGTTCGCGTAGCTAATCCGATTCTTTTGAATCGATTCACCAAAAAGATTCGTGCGACCCGTTCACTGATTCATTCGAAATGAACAGAACTGTTGTACTCAAAGATTTTATCTTGCACTGGGTAAAAATGAATCATCATACGACGTAACCATTCGGTCAGTTTAAATTTATCAACAAAATGAATAATGTTACAAAGATTTTAGATCACTGTGTTTAAGGAATAATGAACAAAACAAAGCATTACTTCTAAGAATTTCACTCTGAAAATGATATCTACGTTTATGTTGGTTCGAACTACAAATGGGATTATCGGATCGTTTATGGCGGTGTTTCTATTTTTCGAGGGGGTAAGTTTTGTTGGAAGTATAGACCGAGAGGTATTCTAGTTCTACGAGCATCCTAATAAAGTATATCTTCCAAAATTTTGCGAAGCGAACCGAATCTGTCTAATATGTACTGAAACCCGGTGACTCGTTGGCGAACAAGAAAGTGATCCGGATCTTTTCGATCACTGAAGTGATTCGTTCAAATTGAACGGATCGTTCGCGAACTACACATCTCTATTATATATTCATGTAGGTATGTATGCGTCGTGCATTTTTTTTGCATTAGGAGAATGTAGACTCTGAATTAACCAAAGAATCGTTCTACCTGAAGCTTATCACTTATCATTATTTAATTTATTTCAAAACCATTAAAGTTATATTCTCTATATTTTTTTATTAACTTTCTTGTACTTGTACTTGCTTTGCACAACAAAGACAAATGGCCCAACAACTAGCTGTCTCTCTCGCCTCACATTTTCAACATCAGTTAGTATTCCAGTATTATTAAATTTCAATGTCTATTTCACAAACCAATCTACTGCCTGGCATACAACTAATACACTAATACAGCATTGTAAATGTACTGCTCCTTGTAAACAAATGCCATAAACACATAAACAAATGATAACTACGCGTCACCAATCGCCGTCAATGGCTTTCAGGTACACTCCGTACAAATGCGTGACAAGTGCAACATGCTGATCACCTTGTAGCTAACCTTCACCTGGTAGTCGTTCAGCACGCGTTAGAGCCAGCCGGTAAAGAGGAGATCTGTTAATCGGCAATCGGGATTTGTTTCGAAGCTGCATTCCGATCTAATTTAGCGGAATTTCCTGCAGAATGTTTGAATTCCTCCGGAGCGTGTTTCAATTTTGTTGCTGATTATTCCAAATATTATCTTTCTCTTTGAATAATTTATGATAATTGGAGGGAATTGATGTGGAGTTTGTAAGGAAACATCTTTCGTGGAAAATTATGAATTGGAATTTCATTAGATCTACAATATGTACTAATGTTACCAACACATAACCTCCCGCCTTATCGATTTTTAAATGGTACAAATTAAGAAGTGTTCGTGTATATTTTAGTAATAGTTTTGTAAAGCTAGCTTTCCCTCGTTTTCACTCTTTGAAAAAATAAAAAAAAAAATATATATATATATATATATATTATCACGCCTTTTACCCACTAAGGGTGTGGCACTCTGCTTACGCAGATCTCGGTAAGTGATATATTTTTTCGTATGAAGTGCGGTTACCAGCAGTCAAGTCATAGCCCCCAAAGATGTTTTTAGAGGGGGAACCACAGGAATAAATTTAAATTGGCAACTGTCAGCAGTGGGATTCGAACTGAGGATCTCACGATCCACAGTCCGACACGTTACCACGGAGCTATTTATCCCATAAACCCTATTTAATTCCGTCATAGTTCCTTTCCTTTTAGCAATAAAGCTCTAACCTTCTGAAAATAGAAACATAGAAAGGTAATAAATGCATCAATCTTTTCCTAATATAAAGAACCCCTTTCATATACTAGTATTTTATAATCCCAGCTTTGCATTGACAATATTTTAGATATTGGACAATCCTATTATTATAGAAATAGTTCCATCCTCGAAAACATTTTCACCTTCGTCATTGGCAGATCCCTTGAGCAAACAATTCTAGGGTTGTAAGATTTTTCAGATAGATTTAACCAGATAGTCAAAACGTTTTTCCAGATAAGTTTCATACTTGTACTCACAACTTGTTAATGAAGAAATAAATTTAGCATTGGCAGAAACATGGTTTGCAGCTAATAATTTACTGCTAAATAAAGAAAAAACACAACAACTTATTATTTCTAGTAATAGAATATTCCATGAAAATAAAACTGTCCCTATTAGGTATGGAAATTGATGCTTTGCTCAATGAAAAAGCACATGTTGAAAAACTATGTGCAAGATTATCTAGAATAATTTTTCTGTAACACTGTTTTGGAAACTAGGCCTTCCACAACTAAAAATTAAGTAATGGAATGGCATATCCCACACACATATCCCATCTTTTTGCTCGCGTGGAATATGTGCCATTCCATTACTTGTTGTAGAATATACTATTCTTTTACGTAGACTTATTTGATAGACAAGTCTACAATGAGAACGGTTTACTTTGCACTTTTTCATTCGCTTATTTCTTATGGTGTAATATGGTGGGGTAATTTTTCTGTTTCATCTAAGGTTTTAAACTTCAGATAACATCAGAATTATCTCTGGTTTAGGCTACAGAGATCATTGTAAATCTGAATTTAGCAATTTAGAAATAATGACCCTTCCAAGCCTAAATATATATTATACCTTGTTAGAGATTAATCATCGTACACATATTCTTCCAAAAAACGGGGATTTTCATAATTATCAGACACGTACTTCTACTCTTTTTCGCAAACCTAGAGTAAAACTTCAAAAAAGCGCGAATAATAAAATTAATCTTGAGTTTTATAATAATAATATAGTCAATAGACAATAATAAAATATTTTGTTTTTACGTTTGTTAATCATTACCGATATACAATATAGTCGTAGAAAAGTACTATTTATTATTTATACTCCATTTGTAAATGTAGAGAGTAATAAATAAAAATTTGCAAGAGTAGTATTGGATTTTCGTCAGCTAAGCGGCAAATAGATCCACCAGAAATATAAGATACAATTTTACTAGAATCGTATAGAATGCCGCTCGCTTTATACCTATAACGAAACTTACTACTCCAACAATAGAAACACCACTATAAATATTCCGATAATCCCTTTTGGACCATAACTTGCACACAGATGGATTAGTATTTAAATGGAATTAAAATAACAATTCGTGTAAGTAATTAAAATATACATGAATTCCATTTATTTCAGGAAGCAACATGAATAAACTGTAAGATTATTTTACTCAAATATTTGGTTACCGCTGATAAATTTTGTTAATCCATTTCATTCAACAAGTCTTTAATTTCGTTGAGTCGACCTAAAGTAATATTTATTAGTTAGAAATAAATAATATATTATGTATGTATTTAAAATATAATTACGAATTTAAAGTAAAACAAAAAAACCTTCAAATTAGTTGCCAACTATTTTGACACTTCGATAATCTGACAGCTCAATAATTAGAGAAGTGCAAAGAATTCGAAATAGGATAGATATGCGCCATAATACTTAATAATATATATTCGGGATTATGGTCATTATTCACTCGGATGATATGCTTCATCGTCGTGAATAATGGCTATCATAATCCTTCATATAATAATATGCTATTAAAACTCAAATATTAGTCCAGTCAATCTAGACAAAAATGGGCAATCAGAGGAACTAAAACTACTAGTTCCAATTTTTTCAGTAATGTGTAGGGGAGGGTACCCTGAACAAGAGAAAATAAAGTCCCTCCAAATCCCGGTGCCGCTGGGGGTGGTGGGGGGCTACAAATGTTCCAGTTTTCAGTTTTTCGCTTATAACTCGAAAACGGTGCGTTGCAGTGAAAGAGTTCTTTTGTACAAAATGAAAGCTTATTAAATTTGCTACAAGTTTGATTGTCACATTTTTACGAAAAACTGGACCGTTTTTGTACTACCGATTCCGGAAAGTTGATAATTAAAAAAAAAAAATAGTTTTTCCACTCATGTTTTTCGTATATTTTTGTCTTGTAGATCCTCACACATTCATTTTAGGGGAAAATCGTCAAAATAAAACTTGTACAGCATAAAATTCCCTACAAAAATATATATCATATGTTAATTTATATTGAACACGTCGCAACTTACAGCACTTTAAAGATTTCAACGAAAACTCTTGATTTATTATTATTATTATTATTATTATTATTATTATTATTATTATTATTATTATTTCGCTATTAAAATAAGTAAAATTATGACTACGTTTACACGTAGGCAAAAATGAACTTTGACTTGATTTTGACTTTGAAAAGGCAACTTTTACCACTGTGTAAACACTATCTACTAACTAGTTTTCTTCCTAAAGTAAGTATAAAATAATATTTTATCTACGATAGTGTGTAAAATTGATGTTTAACTGTTAGTTTCAAGTTTGTAAAACGCTTGTTTAGTAACACGATCCCATAAGTCACGGGCAGTCACGGGTTGCCAAGCAACGAGTGATTAAAATTTTTAAAGCACGCCAAATTTGCAAAAATTTTGTTATCATGGCAAACTTCTCATTTAATATTGTGATCCTACTTCATAAATAAAAATATTTTTTAAATATTTTTTGGGGTTTCTCATTATATCGTAGATAAAATATTGTACGATACACATACGTAAAGCGTCTTAATTCACTCAGGGGTCTTAAAACACTCGCTACGCTCGTGTTTTAATTGACCCATTCGTGACTAAAGACTAGCTTTACGTACTTGTATCGTAAATAACTATTTAGTTCCTCTGATTTTCCTATTTCGACTGGACTATATATTAATAAAGAATAATATTTTTAAACTTGTATTATATCTAGTACGTTTTGGGTCTAGTCATTAATAAATGACTTATTTGCCATTTTGTGATTCTATTTAGTAAAGGACCCCATTATGGGAGGCAACATTTGAATATGTAAAAGTCAACTTATATAAATCATCACGCCATTTACCCATGACTGAGAGTGTATTACTGTGCGTGTGAATCGAACTGTGGATGTGGTGAGCAGTGTAAGAAGTCTTTCCATTTCCATTGTCGCTCAATATCAAGCATTTCTCTGTTGTCCACAACAAGGTCTGCTATAAATAAAACGTTCTAGTCGGAGCTACCTGACCGGCCACCTATCTGCTAAATGAAATAACTCGAGGACACTACTGCATACTCCTCGAGGGCGTTTCATTCAGCTCGGGCGTCTGCGCACTTCCCTCTTACACGCGTTTCTACTCTGCGGGCCTTACAACAATTCTATTCAACATTTTTGATGGGTTTGACTTCGTTGTGTTTAGTAGAACTCTGGCACTTTTAACCTTTTTTACCTCCCGCCATATTCTGTAAGGGAGGTATAGGAATCATGCTAAAAATTTTGTAGTGAGTTTTCAGTGTATGAGCAATTTTTAGGGTCCATAGAATACGATTTTAATAGTTTCGCGATGATGTCTGTGTGTGTGTCTGTCTGTCAGCCTGTGTGGATCTATGGAGTTACGCTTTCTCAAAAACTACTAAACTGAAAATTTGGATATTTTGTATATATCAACTCCTTTAGAAGAGCTGATTAGTTTTTGGTGATAATCCAATAACCGGAAGTGGTAGTTTACTTGAAGCCCTATCAAGTTATTTTAAAATATTTCAGTAAACTATTGTTTAATGAAAATTTGTTATTAGAATAATGTTTCAAATATTATCTACAATTATAGTTTCAAACATATTCCTCTTACTGTCACCATTTATGAATTACAACATGTTAAAGAAAATAGTTATTTACGATACATGTACGTAAAGCTAGTCTTTAGTTACGAATGGGTCTATTATTTAAAACTCCTGATTGACTAAATACGCTTTACGTATGTGCATCTTACAATATTTTATCTACGATATAATTAAAAACCCCAATAAATATGAAAAAAATATTTTTATTTATGAAGTTAGATCACAATATTAAATAAGAAGTTTGCCATGATAACAAAATTTTTGCAAATTTGGCGTATTTAAAAATTTTAATCACTCGTTGCTCGGCAACCCGTGACTAATGGGATCGTGTTACTAAACAACCGTTTTACAAACTTGAAATTAACAATTAAACATCAATTTTACACACTATAGTATATAATAGTATATTCTACAACAAGTAATGGAATGGCACATATTCCACGCGAGCAAAAAGTTTGTAGCCTGAGCCAAAGGCGAGGGCTACGGTTTGTGAGCGTGGGATAGGCCATTCCGTTACATGTTGTTGTAGACTATACTTTCTATAAAAAGGTTTTGGAAATATACAAAAAATACAAATATAAAAGTGTTGAAAATGTCAAACTAAAATAAATAAAATTAAAACAAATAGACGTAACCATAGTAACTGAATCAAGATACTTAATATGTCGCGCTAATAAGCGGTTCTGATTCGTCGAAAATATTCCATACGCCGCGTATGGAACGTTAGTAATTCCATAACAATTTTTAGTAGTGGAATGCCCAGTTTCCAAAACAGTGTTATATAAAATATATTTTGATATTTTCGTTTATATCTGCTGAACTGTTTTTTGAAAAAACAAAACAACGGTCGAAAAATGTCACTTTTTGGCATGTGTCATAATTTGTTGAAGGGATGAGCGTTTCTTGATAGTGGTGGTCCGTGTTCCTGCATTGCTCGATAAGAAATCTATAGCGGGAGGTATTGTGCTGTCCACAACAGATTTTTTGTTTAAGTTCTATAAAAAATTTTAAAATACTACACGTAAATAGAAACAGTAACTAAATACCAATAAATTATGATTCATACAAAAGAGGAAGTTATGTCTTGTTCAACTCGAAGCCTTCATTCTAATTCACTGTAGATTTATATAGGTTCTCTTGTGAGTCTGCCTCTGCCATTGGTACATTTCTATCTTGCTTTAATTTTAGTTTCTGGCAATTTTTTTTCAATGGCATGACTAGCCATAGCAGATGTATCTAGTTGGTTAAGGCCACTGATTTCTATATAACACTAGATTGGGCATAGGCCATATTCTGCCATCTGAGAGCGTTCCCAATTGAACGGGTGAAATAAAGGTTTTGTGACACTTTTGTAAAGTGCACAATCTGAAGCTCTGCCTTCACTCTCCACACACCGCGCTCGCCACCACCTCTCTTTAGGTCATGTTACGAAGTATGGTCATACCCACAGACAAGAGAGATAGATTTTTAAATATTGAAGTATCACAAAACCTCAATTTTGACCCTCATGGCGGCGTTCAATTGGAAACGCACCGTAGCGACTTATACCCAATCTAGTATTATATAGAAATCAGTGGTTAAGACGAATGCCCCAGTTTGTGTTACGTAATTCTTGTTGTTACCGTTTTGTTAATCTGTTCAGTACATTTTCCACAGTCACATGGAATTTTATACTGAAGCGGGAATAGCATATTTTACACCAAGTAATAGAATGGCACATATTCCACACGAGCAAAAAGTTTGTAGTCCGAGTCGAAGCCGAGAGCTACGGTTTGCGAGAGTGGGATATGACATTCCGTTACCTGTTGTAGACTATACTTTCTATAACAAGATTTTGGAAATTATACAAAAAATACAAATACAAAACTGTTGAAAACGTCAAACTCTTCTTCTATTTCATACTATTTAAAAGTAAAGTTTTTGATGACCGCGAAAAAACCATTCCCGCGTATGGTTTTCCCTCAACTAACATCTCTGTGAGTTATAACTTGACGGCTGGTAACCGCATTTCACGTGTTAAGAATATTTCACTTACGGAGATCTGTTACAAAATATTCGTGTTATAAATCCATTTTTATTTAAATTCAGTATTCATACATATGCAGTTTTATTGTTTTGAAGTACATACAACTACATTACTAATGGAACGAAATAATTTAAACATTGCAAGTTAAATTAAAATTTTTTGTCCATTAAAACATATCCATTAACTCTGCATTTTTCGTTTTACATGAAAACTTTGTTATGTGCATTAAAATTAGTTCTAGTTGAAATTTCCTGCAGCAGTAATTGAAAATAAATGTTTCAAACAAACAATCAGTGTATTTGTGTTTACATTCTCATCACAAATCATTACATATTCAAATAATACAAAACTGAATTGAATGTACGTCACGTCCACCCTAATTGTCTGGTTTGCCGTACAGTTTTACTCATTGCAATTTAATAGAAATCACGTTTACGTTATAATGAAAGGACATGAACAACGCAGATTCTACAAGGCAGCGTGTGTCATGAATTTGATGTGACCACACGTTAAATGATTGATGGTTGGTTTCGTGAAATGAAGGTGAACAGTGAGATAATAAATTTATTGATCTGATGTGGACACCACATGACTTCCTTATACGCCTATTATGGTTGGTTTATACTGGATTTAATTTAAACATTTAGATTCAGACATTTAATTTTAAAAATATTCATTACACAAAAATACCTTGATTGGTTTATGATAGATTTTACAAATTTAAAGATTAATAATTTACATTCAAAATATCACCATATTTCATATTCTAAATCTAAATTTCCAAATCCAACTAACCATCTTGACTGGTATACAAAAACCAACTGTGACAAGAGTAAAATGTGTCAAAATTATCAGTTGAACTAATTTATTCATGATCATCATAAAATATTGTTGTAACATGGATCGGAGAATGTTAAAAATGATATTAATTAATATCTTTGATTGAATAACATCACATATGACAAGTTGAGATTATCTTTTTGAGTATTTAATATGCATATCAAAAATCTGAAGCTTAATCTTGATTGCCAGATTTCAAATTTAATAAATTCGATATGAACCATGAGGTAAATCGCAAATTTAAAATCTAAATTTGTAAATTAAATTCAGTATAAACCAGCCATTGTATGATACACGACCGACTGCAGTCAAAAAGAGATATAATAACAATTCCACATACAAAATTTCAACATTCTCCAGCTATTGTCCGGATGATGTAACTTCAGTTCTTAAATTAGTTACTTGCATTTTTAGTTTAGGAGCTTAGTTATTAAGAGTAAAAGGATTATTTTATTTTTCGCTTTTCTGTTTTTTTTTCGTCGGTTTAATGTTCTTTTAAAAAGTTTTATTTTTGAATTTTTTGTAGTTAAGAAATATTGTTTCCATGTGCGGTGAACAGTCAAAACTAAAGTTTGCAAACTTTTGGTTTAGGTTTACGTTTATGTTTAGGAATGAACCAATAGTAACACGTATAGAATGAATCAGAACTATCTAGTTATCTCTCCGAATGAAATGTCAACAATATTCATAACTTTAAAGTTTTTTTGAATTATTATGAATCGTTAAAATAGAACAATTTTGGCAAGAACGTTGATTTTAAATATATATTTAAAAAAAATAAATAAATAAAAGAAAACGTGGACGGCGGATTTGGCCTGTTTTGCAGAAACATTACACGCAGGAAAATTGGCACAATTTTTCTAAAATGCTCATAAATGGCACTAGTCACTAAAATGATTTAAAATCTTATATGTGAACGCTCATGTTGTGTTAATCTAAAACGTAAAACCAAAACGAAAATCTTTATGTGAATCTTTAGGGCTTAAAAATAGAATCATCGAAATCGGATAACTCAGTACAAAATTATGCGTGGTAGAATCGGTTTACAGGTAAAAATTTCTTTTTGATTATTACATTTTTGTTTATTAAATTTTAGTTAAAAATATATCATGTAAAATACAATATTTTGGGCCTCATAATTGCCCTTTCAACCTCTTACGTTTCTTACGAATCATCAAGGTAATAGGTAAATTATTTTCTGGCCTCCAGAACTGTAAACTTAACAAACAACCATCATTTAGGTTTGCGGTAACTACGATTTTACAGTGATCATGATTTTTGAAACACCGCGGTGCGGGAACGCGCACCGATATTTTTTAGCTTTTTGAGGCCATTAAAATAAAAAGTAACTTTGTAATAATAAAGAATGATTTAAAAAACTCTAGTTACCGCAAAAATCGTTAATTAAAGTAACATAGAAATAAATAAAAGTAAAAATTTTATATAAAAATGACATTTGTCAGCAGCGCCATCTCTTAACACTTATCCTAACTAAGTACAGATATTTCACAGTTGGTAAATATGACATAACTAATAAAATGTCAAAAGATAAAACTGATTGATTGGATTGATGAGAATTGGTGATTTATTTTATTTTAATTATATTAAATGAATTGTAATACAGAATATCGAGAAAGGTAGGTAACATTTGAATCGCTCATGTAGTCTATGCGGAAATTATTAATTTGTCATATTTTTAGGTTATAAATGGAAATCTTTCTTTTCAAGTAGAAGGTATATCGGCCAGAAAATGTAATACATTATGTGTGCGTTAAGTTTATTATACATCGCTCAGTTTTATTAAAGCACTCCGCTGCGCGTCGTGCTTCAATACAAAACTTCGCGCTGTAAAACTAAACTTACCGCACGTATAATGTAAATAACTATCAATCAATCTATATTTCTTTTGACCTGTTTGCTTTACTTTTTGATCTGACAAAAGTCCTTAGTTTTTCCAATAATTTAAAAGTAACCTAACTCTCCTTTCTTCTCCACCCCCACCATAGGTCTCCACCAAATGACCGCAGCACAGAGGGTGAATTTATTTTTAATTTCCGTGCCGGGAATAATTCCAGGTAATTATTAATGAAGCCGTAATCGATGGCTTCTAAAATAAATATCAAAGATTAATGCGTGTTTTCCATGCTGACCCAACGTTAGTAAACGGCCAAACTACCTTGAATTGGAAACATCAACTTATCGGAAAAAACCTGACTGCAAAGAAAGCTACCGTTACACGAATAGTTTTTCTATCAGATTCGGACAAACTGAAAATGATTTTAGTGCTGTTGTTTGAGTGTGTTATAAACTAATATTTAAAAAAAAGTTGAATCCTATAGATGTTTTACAGTAAAATAATTACAACCTAGTGTATTCATTAAAAAGAAAGTGTGCATAAAATATTTCGTGGGGATAAATGTGCAAAATTTTAGTATTTTTGCAACAATTTCAGTAAATAGTAGGAACACAAAAATTCATTTTTTTCGGTATTGTGATAGCTGTTGTGGCCACCATAATACCCCCCGCCATAGATTTCTTATCTAACAATGCAGGAACACGGACCACCACTATCAAGAAATGCTCTCGCTTCAAAAAATTATGACAAGTTAAAAAATGACATTTTTGTGCAACCGGACGCGAAATAAGCATTTCGCAGCCACAGTATAGATAATTTTTACAAAACTAATTTTTTTGTTTATCAAATATAAATCCCATAGCCACTTTCTATTTTCTGGTTTAATTTTCTGTTTGTAATTTCTATTATATATGGCCCTTTTTCATTGACATTTTTTGTATATAACATTTTTCTGTCATTAGTTCGCCCAAAAAAGCGCTGGTTGCTTTAAAGAAAACACCCTGTATTTAGTTACGAAATACACAAAAATTATTTATTTGCAAAAAATTTGAAACTTGTTAAATTAACAAAAATTAACGGTGGATCGTATGGGACTGAAAATTTTGTTAAAATTTTGTCAATATTGACTAAAAATATTTAGTGTCAATACCTCCCTTAAAATTGCTTTTTAATAAATCACGATTTTGTATCAAAAAGACGGGTACTTGTAGAGTTGAAAAGAGGTATCTTGTCTAATTCGCATTCCGGGAACTTTAAGCAATCAACAATACATTGACTAGATCCTAATACCGGAAATTGTTCCGCAGGATAATGCAGGACCCCATGTTGCGGAAAGAGTATTAGCTTTGTTGAATCAGTTTAGAATACCAGTGCTTCCTTGGTCGACCCTTATGCAGATTTGTCTTAGGAACAACACAATACTTATGAACTGTAGTCCAAAGTCACACTTCAATAGTATATTGTGTAACTAGTGCTGAAAGCTTCAGCACGTGTTGTAAATTTACATAAAAATATTAAAACCCGATTATGTTAACATTATTGCTATCAGAATTCATAAAAATAGTTATTTATATATCAAGGCACTAAAGTTCAATTTGTTATCACGAATATGGAATATAGTTGCCGAGGCCCGTAGGGCCTAGGAAAATATACCATGTGATTGATAAAATGGAACTTCAGTGCCGAGGTACATATTAACCCTCTATTGCATGAATTATTATTTCTTTTAAATAAGGGCTCAAAAAAATTATTTTTTACAAAAGAAATATTCATATATGTAAAATAAGTGTGTGTTATAATTTTTTTCCAAAAATAAAAAAATTTTTTTTTTTAAATTTTGTTCACTATTGGGAACATTATGAACAAATTCAACTTACAATAGAACTTTGGTCTATTGGGTTGTCTTTGTGTACTATACAAAATTGTTTGATAAACAACCCCTTCTAGGAAAACATCAGATAAAAAAATTTTTTGGAAATTTTGTAAAGGTGTATTTAGCTGTAATATATCAGCAGGTAATAAGCTGCTTCCTTCAAATTTTACATTTTATATCTCAGTTTCTGTAATTATCCTTTTTCCAGTTAAAATTATTTTTTTATCTTGGTCAAATTGGGAGGAATGACCTAATTGGCAATTGACAAAGTGTATATAATGTTCCCAAATGTTACAACATGATTGCCATGAATGTAAATTGCATAAGAAAAGAAAAAAAAATTTTTTAATTTTATGTTCCCGTTCGGGAACAGTATGCAATAGAGGGTTAAGTTTTATTTAAAATCTAAAATTCGAAAAAACTGTAAAAAAATTTCAATATAGGTTAAATTTATACAGCTGTCAGTTGTCAATTGAAACTGACAGTCAGTGTTGCCAACCTCGAACAATGAAGTTATCGTAAATAACACTCAAAACTATGTGTTTTGTCCTCAATTTCTTCATTAATTCTTCTTGCAAATTTTGTTTCATGTCACGTCCAAATTTACTATAGTACGTTAATATATCTGCCAAAATTATCCTAATTGTACAATAATTATTTAACGGTTGCCAACACTGAGTTGCTCAAAATCGTCGTATAATGGGTTACTTTAGTGACGATTTTTGAGCTTTTAATGACGATTTTTGAGCTCTTTAGTGCCGATTTCAAATAAAGTATGTTAAAATCTGATAAACCTTCTTGATCCGTATAAATTAAGCAAATCATCCTCAACTGTCAAACTTTTAAATACAAATTTTTAGGTTAGTTCGCTTAGTTATCGCAGCGTGTGAAAAAATCACACAGTTGTAGACCCATCTGATTGGCTAACGAGCTTTTATATCACACACCCATTGCTAGTTATATGCAATGACCAATTTTCTGTAATACTTTAGCGTGTGAATTTGTGATTTTTTTCGCAGTGGTCGTCGGAAAAGTATATTTTCTCGCTTCAGTACAATTCCATGTGAATGTGGAAAATGTTACATTGCACAAACTAGCAGAACTATAAGAACAAGAATTGTAGAACACAAATGAACCATTCAACGAGAGAAATCTGATGTGACTGCTCATGCCATTGAAATACATTTAAAAAAATGTGTCAATGGCAGACTCATAAGAGAAGCTATACAAATCTGTAAGTACAAGAATACAGTAGATTAGAATGAAGGCTGCGAGTAGAACAAGACATGGTTTCCTAAATTTTATAAGTCATAATTTGTTGTTATATTTTTACACGGTTTAAGAAGATTTGACTCTGATTTATCAGATTTTAACATAATTTTTGGTGATTTCTGATAGCAATGATGTTAACATAATCTGTTTTATGTAAATTTTAAATTGTTTTTACTTTCTTATACAAAGTATAAAATATATAAAATTAAACAGGTATAATATCTATACCGGGTGTCTGTCTTAAAGGTGTACATAGGAGATTAACATGGGAAATCAGTTTTTTGAGTGCTGTTGCTCGGTGTTCTATCGGACAACAATCATTGTGGTACCAATCGAAAGATATCATTTTTCTGAATCAAACGATGTAAAATACACTACTATTTAGTAGTAATTTGGTTCCGTAAATTAATTTTTAAATTTTGAGAATTCTCCGGTTTATTCAATTTTTATCGTAAATAAATATAGTCATCCATGACTGTTTTGTTTTGATTTCTGTCAAGCTATTTATTTGACGTTGCTGACTTTTGGACTTGTTTAAGACAATTTGTAAAAATATGGCTAGTTATACTACTGAAGAGCGTATTTTTATAGTAAAACTATTTTCTGGAGGAAACAGTTAGCTCAGAGTGCGAGATCTATTTTCTATTAAGTTTATGAATCGACCGAATCTAAGTGCAACCACAAATGCCAGTATCCATGAAAAATACACGTGAGCTTAGTAATTGCTATTTAGCAAGAGCAGAAGAACATGCTTTATTGGAAGACAGGGTTTTAGGAATGATAAATGGAGATCCTTCGTATAGCACTAGATTTTTTGGAAATGAATTGGGTGTACATCGTTCATATTTTTTTAAAAAAAGTTCTTTTAATTCCTACAAAATGCACTGCAATCAAGAACTTTTTTCCATTTGACGAAGAAAGTGGAAGAATATTTTGTGAAGATATACAAAACAGAGCTAATAAAAATGAAATTAATATTATTTAAAGAAAACTGGTTTTTAGACTTTAATTTATTTAATAAAATCTTCACGCAAAAAACTATAAAAGTACGCTTGTCATTACTGAATATAACCATATTTTACAAATTGACAGAAACGTCAAATAAATAGCTTGACAGAAATCAAAACAAAACAATCATAGGTAACTACATTTATTTTCGATAAAAACTGAATAAATCGGAGGATTTTCAAAATTTAAAAATTAATTTACGGAACCAAATTACTATTAAATTTTAATGTATTTTACATCATTTGATTCAGAAAAATGATATCTTTCGATTGGTACTACAATGATTGTTGTCCGATAGAACACCGAGCAACAGCACGCAAAAAACTGATTTCCCATGTTAATCTCCTATGTACACCTTTAAGACAGACACCCGGTATATCAAATAACTGTTACAATAGTTAACGCAAGGAACTAGTCATACATGTTCAATTGGTTTTATTTGTATAAGAAAGTAGTGTGGTACCCACACCAGATTTCTTAACTTAATTGTGGTCGTCGGAAAAGTATCATGCATACGATGCTTTCTTCAATAACTGCTTTGTTCAAACACAGCCTCATTCATACACCGCTTCATTCACCGTACGAAAGTCCGTCGTCCTAATGCAGCGCAGAAACAAACCTAATTAAAAATTCAAACCATTTTCTTCTTCCTTCTTATTCTGTGTTGAAATAGTGAAATGAAGATATCTGTATTATTAAAATAGAATTAATTAGAAAACAATATCGTGATCGTAGAAAAAGTATAGTGTATACAACTTGCCTGAAATGTCAATTTCATTACTCGAATGAAATGAATACCATTCCATACTTGTTATACATACAATATATTATTAATGGAGTCACCCTCATTTCAAAGTTCGTTCCTACCCTCATGTGAAATCAAGGCCTCTCGGATGACGTCCCGCATTTCAGTGGGCGGATGGATGTTTTCTGTTCCAGTCAATCAAACGTTCAACTCGCATCGAAACTTATTTTTAGATCTCCCCCTTAATTCCGTTCAGGCTGTTTACTCCAGAAATTGTCACAGGATTTCAGATTTGAATACTAAGCCGACAGCTCTTGCTTAAAACTCCTTTCAACGTCGCTGATGTTTTGCGCGAAAAAATGTTTGTGTGTTCGTGAGAAGTGTTGAGATTTGTGACATCTTATGACGAAATCAATTGGAAATTTATTTGTAGGCGACATTTTTATGGAATGTCTTTCTGTAGAGACGCTTTGAAATGTTTTTATTTGCTGGTGAGCTACCAATTAGTTGCATGGGTACATTGAAGAGACTTAAGAAGTAATTGTTTCTTAGGTAGATATTTTTTGGGGATTTATTGTAATTAAGGTATGAAGGGTGTTGTGCGACTCCGGAAAGTAGTGAATGAGCTTCGGTGAATGTCAGAAACGACAGGCGTAACAAGTTTCTGGACGGTTCATGTTGCAATAAATAAGATATTGTCATTATTAGTTTTTATAGTTCAGTTTAAAAATGAATAGTTATTTACTTTACAAGTGGGCAAAGTAAGGAATTACCTATGAGAGAAATTTTAGCACGCGAAGCCGAAGGCTGAGTGTGATAATTTTATCGAGTAGGTAATTTCACTTTGTCCATGTGTGAAGTATAACGTTTTATCCAACACGTCTTAATAAATGAAAAATTTATTAAAGAAATATTATTTGACTGTGACATATGCTTTAAATTCTTAAATTAAAATGTCAATCGAAGTAGTTACTAAGGTTTTGTGTGTTATTATTGTTATAAATAAAAAAATACTCACTAGTGACTTTCCTCAAAATTATACCCACTAGTGGGTAATCTGTTATTTTTCTTGTTTAAAATCGCCATAGTTAAAGAGCATTTATTGAGAGGTGTTGAATAAAATGTATGTATACGTTCATTATGTTGATATTATTTTAGTTGTATTTCGTAATTTGCAATGACCTACTGTTTGTTTTAAGTTCAACTATGTCTTTATTTTTATTGGAAAACTATTCCCATATTGTTGCAATAAATAAATATAACGTATAGAGTTAAATTTTTGTTTTCATTTCATAAAAAAATGTTTATTTTCACATACACCATGAGTGTATGCTGAATGTTAACATTCGCCAGTATAAGTTAAAAATAATGATGTTTGACCAATATTTCGGACATTCACTAAGAAACTTCGAGAATGTTGACATTTACCGGTGTATCTCGATATTCACCGGATTTAACTCTTTCACAGTAACATATATAAATCATAAGTAGAGAGCGGATTATATGCAAAGTGCAAATATTTAAATTTTTGCATATCTTTAAATAAAATCAATTTTCTGGCCGAATTACATTGATTAGAGTTAATTAATGCTAATTATTAATTGCACATAATGCATATTTGGACATTCTTATGCATATTTTTACAAAAAATGCATATAATTGCATATTTAAATATTTTTAAGACCTTGTTTAGTGATAAACAATTTGAAATTTCTGGTAATGCACATTGATAATTCCCAAATATTTGAGGAGGCCGCAATAAATAGAAGAAAGCAACGGAAAAAACAATAAACAATACAATAAGCAAATACACAAATCAATAAACTCTAATATTTCTAGGGAAATCCCTGTAACGGTAACGGTAGGTATTCATTGTATACACGAATGCTGCTAAAAGTGGGTACAGGAGTTGATAAGCGATTTGAGTGAGCAAAAGTGATTAGTGAATTACTATCTACAAAAAAGTAAAAACGAGGTATTTATTACCATAATATTAAATTTCTAACCGGAATCCTGAAAATAAACAAACCATAACTTCCTAGAAATAAATTCCTAAATATCCCTTACCCCATATCCATAAAACCCTTAACATTAATTTCACACCACACCTTTTTTACATCTGTCAAATTTGGCTATTGATAAACAACCTAACACGACATCTAACAAAATCAACAGCAAAACTCTGACAGCTACCTGCTAATTGCCAAGAGTAGACATGAATAATATAAACAATGTGCCACCAGATGGAGGAGGCATGAACACAACAAACTCAAATACATCTACCGGACAATCATATTCACAACGAGCTCAACAGAACTCACATTATATACAAAACATTTCTAAAAATTACCCGCATAAAGACCAAGCAATTATTATCTGCGCAATAAATGAAATACCGATTAGAGACTATGTCATCACAATTGGAAAAATAGTAAAACCGGAAAATATTCTATTCGTATCCAGATTATCAAATCAACGAATCTGTGTATTTCTTAAAGACAAAACAATAGTAGACAAACTTATCTCACAACACAATAAAATTAAAGTTCAGAATCACTACGCCGATATCAGAAGGTACATAACTCCCCCAACAAGAGTTATTATATCAAATGTTTGCCCCTCGATCCCTCAAGAAATAATAATTCAAGCACTACAACAATTAAATATCCGAACACTATCCCAAATCACAAATCTACGAGCTGGAATACACGAACCTGGATATGAACATATTCTTAGTTTTAGAAGACAAGTCTATGTTGCGGAAACAGACAAACAAAACATACCGCAAACAATCCTCATTAAACACGAAAATACAGAACACCGCATCTTTTTCACCACTGATACAATAATATGCAAAAAATGCAACAGTCCAGGACACCCAGAAACTAAATGCAAAAATACACAAAGAGAACACCTAGAATCAAATAACACCATACAAGAACAAGAAGAAAGTAATATACAAACCCAAGAATACGAAGAAATCACTACAGAAGCACAAATACACAACAGCATGGATATACGTACAGATGGCAACAACCCCCCCGATAAAGACACCTCAAACAGACCAACAACCCCAAATAACACCGAAAATATTAACCTGAATACAATAAACATAGAAAACACCAGCAAAGAAATATTTAAAATACCAAATCCACAAACAAGAAACCCTAATAACAGTCAAAATAAAAAACAATTCAATGATATACTAACTCCACAAAAACGTACAGCTAAACAAATAGAAAATGAAGATGACACGACAAGTGCAACCGATACAGATACAGAATCAATTTCGTCACAAACATCAAATAACAACAAACAAAACAAGAAGAAAAAAATCAGAGTAAATATCCCTACAACAATGGCATATGAAGACTCACTAAGACTGGCCAAAAAAGAAATTGAAGAAAACCAAGACCTATACCCAATGGATTTTGAGCAATTTAGAGACTTCCTAGACAATGCAACAGGAACACAATTTGCAATTGAAATTGCGAAGGATTACGCAGATGATACAACGGACACAATAGAAATGTTAAGTAATATACATTCAAAAATTGAAGGACGTCAACTGAAGAATAGAATCTCAAGAGTAATTAAAAAACTCAAAATAAAAATAAGGCAACAAACAAACACACCAAACAACCTAATGTCATAACTCCTACAATCACCCTCACAAAACAACTAGAATAAAATAAAAATAGTATAGTATAAAGGTAAAGTAAAACGAAAATGGCAACTATTCAATGGAACTGTACTAGCCTGAACACACATAGAGCAGAACTACAATTGCTTATCACAGAACACGAACCTGAATTTATTGCACTCCAAGAAACAAGATTACAAGAAAACAAACAATGTAACATAAAAAACTACAATATATTCAGAAAAGATAGGAAACTAGAAGAACACGCTGCAGGTGGGGTAGCTATATTAGTCAAAAACTCTGTAACGGCAACTGAAATTCAACTTCAAACAGACCTCGAAGCTGTAGCAATTCAGACAGAATTCCCTATAAAACTAACAATATGCAACATATATGTACCACCTGATAAAAACCCTCAAGCACAAGAAATTATAGATATATTAAATCAGTTACCGAAGCCAGTTCTAATTCTGGGCGATTTTAATGCCCATAACACTATATGGGGTTCCAGATTCACAAATAGCAGAGGTACTACCATAGAAAATACAATGGACGAACTGACTATGCTAAATGATAATTCCAAAACCTACCTATGCCCTAGAACTGGAACATTCTCCACTATAGATCTATCTTTCTGCGACCCAGCCATAGCCCATATTTTTAACTGGGAAACACTAACACACCAATACGGTAGTGGAGGTCATTTCCCGATCAAAATTACGCAAAATACCAATACAACTCCTACAATACATCATCTAAA
This sequence comes from Poecilus cupreus, assembly GCA_963942605.1. NCBI lineage: Eukaryota > Metazoa > Arthropoda > Insecta > Coleoptera > Carabidae > Poecilus > Poecilus cupreus. The sequence goes on along the minus strand of OZ012729.1, from coordinate 5,285,897 downwards.
TAAATGGAAATTAGAACAAGCAGATTGGACATTATATTCAAAGAAAATGAAAGAACTCAACTTGGAAATTGAAAATACGAACAACAGCAGTATATTAATACATAACATAACAAAAAGAATAAAAGAAGTAGCAGAAAATACAATAGGTTATAAAAAGTATAAAGGAAAGAGATGTGTGCCATGGTGGAATGACCAGTGCAAGCAAGCCATACAAAACGTTAAACGAGCCATTCGAGAATACCGACGAAATAGAACACAAGAAAATTTTATAGAAGTAAAAAGAACAAAAGCTATATGCAAACGAACAATTAAAACAAGCAAACTTCAATCATGGCAACAATACGTAGCAACAATAAATCCAGACACCCCAGTTAAAGAAATATGGACAAAAATAAACAAAATAAAAGGTAGATACACTGCAGTTGAAATCAAAACACTAAAGTATAACAACAAAACAATAACAGACCCAAAACAAATCACAGAGACCATAGCAAAAGTATTCAAAAACAATTCAAGTAACGAACAATATGATAAAGAGTTCCTAAAAAGAAAACAAATAGAAGAACAAAAAGAAATAATAGATGTACAAGAAGAACAGGATAATCCAATTAATATAGAATTTACAAGAGCCGAATTAGAAACAGTTTTAAATGAAACCAAGAATAATAAAAGTCCAGGCCCCGACAATATCCCTTCAGAATTCATTAAACACCTACCAGAAGTAACACTAAACCATATACTACATATCTTTAATCATATATGGAAAACACGTACTTTCCCAGATCAATGGAGAGAAGCCACATTGATCCCTGTACACAAAAATGGAAAATTAAAAACAGATCCGCTTAATTACCGCCCTATCGCTCTAACAAACACATTATGCAAATTAATGGAGAAAATGGTTAATAACAGACTTGTATGGTTTCTAGAAAAACTTAATCTAATAACACCAGAGCAATGTGGATTTCGGAGCGACAGATCCACAATGGACCACCTGATAAATTTAACAATTGAAGCAGAAAAAGCCATTAAATACAAACAACATCTAACGGCAGTATTATTCGACATGGAGAAAGCATATGACCGAACTTGGAGACACCATATAATTAAAAGTTTAATTGAAAACGGAATACATGGTAACATGCTCCAATTTATAATAAATTTCTTGTCAGATAGGTCCTTTAGAGTACGCTGTAACGGGCACATCTCAGAGAAATATACTCTAGATAACGGGATTCCACAAGGCGCAACAATTAGTGTTACTCTATTCTTAATTGCCATAAATAGCATTACCAAAGATATACCGAAACTAGTCAAAGTGGCCCTATTTGCAGATGACCTTACAATATATTGTAGAGGAAAGAACCCACAAAACATTAACCGGAATCTACAAACAGCAATAGATAAAATCCAACAATGGACAAATAAAACCGGCTTTAAAATATCAGCACCAAAGACCAAATGCATCCACATATGTAAAAAAAGACATGGAGACTATCATACAAATTTAACCTTCGAAAACAGCAGCATCAAAAACGAGAAGCAAATCAAATTTTTAGGCATTACATTTGACTATAGAATGACATGGAAACCACATATACTACAACTCAAAGCTGAATGCTATAAAAGACTTAACCTAATCAAAGCATTAACACACCATAGTTGGGGAGCACATCGAGATACACTGCTAGGAATATATAGAACAACAATAAGATCAAAGATAGAGTACGGTTGTTTTATCTACGGAAACGCAAATCATAATGTCCTAAAACTAATAAATCCAATACACAACACTGCCATTAGACTAATAACAGGAGCATTTCGAACAAGCCCAATAGCCAGTATACTAGCTGAAGCAGGAGAACCAACACTGGAAGACAGGAGAAAACAACTTCTAATCAACTATGTCACAAGTATAGCCACCCAACCAAAACACCCAACATACAAACAAATCCTTGAAATATCCCCAACGATCCAATTAAAACAGAATCTTCCTCTCCTAACACAAATACAATCTCAATTTGACCTAATTAACCGTAACCTTACACAGCTGACCCCAAAATATATCCCTTCAATACCACCATGGACAACACATCTTCCATCCTGCAACACAGAACTCCTGATATATCCCAAGAAACAGACTGGAAAGGAAACATTTACCAAGAAGCTAGAAGAGATACTCAAGAACTACTCAGGAATCCATATATATACTGATGCAGCCAAGAACACCGAGGGAGTAGGTATAGGCATAGTAATAGAAGACGAAATAACCAAACTCAGGCTCCCAAACAGCATAAGCATCCAAACAGCAGAAAAGTATGCAATCCTAAAAGCCCTTGAAACCATAACAGATGACCCTAACAACAAATACGAGAAGTATATCCTTTTTACCGATTCTGCCAAAGCTTTAAAAGACATACAAGATCCAAACCCTAAATGTCCCATCACTATCCAAATCCAAGAAAACATTCACAATCTACACGCCTACAAAAAACAAGTTTCATTTATATGGATACCATCCCACATTGGAATAGAGGGAAACGAAAGAGCAGACCAACAGGCAAAAGAAGCAATAAATTCAGAAAGAATTAATAACATGTCTACCCCCAAAAATGATATTAAAACCATATTAAAGGTACAAACCAAAGAAATAAGACAACAAATATGGACAGATACAAAAAACAACAAACTCAGAGAAATAAAAGAAAACATCGAACCCTGGAAAATGGAAGATACAAGACATAACCAAATCATATATACAAGATTACGAATAGGACACACTAAAATCACACATAAATACATATTCGAAAAAACGCTACCACCAGTCTGCGATATATGTAACACAAGATTAACGGTTGAACACATAATCACAGAATGTACCAAGTACACACAACAAAGAAGAGCCCATAATATCCCGAACAACATCAAAGAAGCCCTTGGAGAAGACCAACATCATGCCAAAAACACAATAAAATTTATAAAGAACATTAACATATACGACCACATATAGATATGTAAACACTACACTATTATATAAACCTTATTATTTATTATTCATATTGTTAACTACAACAGAATGTACCAAGCGCTATAACCACTGCAGTTAAGGCGCTATATCAAAATAAAAAAAAAAAAAAAAAAAAAAAAAAAAAAAAAAAAAGTGGGTACAATGAATATACCGAGAATTCTCAACTAGATATATCTATTACTTATGTTTCACTTTTTTTTTTAGAAAATTTTGAATAATTATTTTTGTAATTATGTAAATATGTCATAATCTTATAATATCAACTTTTTAGATTTAGTTTATATGTATATTAGTAGTGTATTTGTTAATTGTGAATAAGGATTAAGACTGTATTGTACAATTAAATTCACAATGCATTCATTTATACTTTTTATTTTTTTGCATATTTTGCTGCATATATTGTCACATTTGTGTATATATATAATACATATTTCCCAAAAAATCAGTGCATATATATGCGCATATAATTCAGTTTTGTCGTGCATATAATCCGCTCTCTAATCAAAAGAAATGGGCAAGATTAAATTACGGTAATTTCATTTAACATGGACAACTTATGTTGTATTGAAAATCTACAGGCTTACCACAATCAGTATGAAGTCCGGTTACCTGGAAGGCCAGGGTGGGATTATTTAAAATCTTGTATTTCTAAAAATATTTCGCTGAATTTTCTAATAATGCAGTTTTTATAATTTTATTACGGGAAATACAAAATTTATAATCTGAAAAGAATTAACGGTAAATAATAGTTTGCTAATAATAAAGAGAATATATTAAGAAATTTAATATTAGTTACAACTTTTAACGATGACAAATTTTTACTGCTTTCAAATACATGTCTGTACTTTTACCCCTTATAATCCTCTTAATAGGTACCTGCTGTGAGGATCTAACAGGTAACTAACATTTATTTTGACGAGCACTATATCCACAGTAACATCTATTCTACAATATAAAAATTAAAAATCTATAGATTTCTTTATAACTTTAATGGCTGGTTTATACTTGATTTAGGTTTAGAAATTTACATTTGAAATTTGCGATTTACCTCCTGGTTCATAATGAATTTATTAAATTTGAAATCTGCCAATCAAGATTAGGCTTTTTGACATATGGTTTAAACAACAACAAAATAACCTTAACTTGTCATATGTGATCTTCTTCAATTATAGATATTAAAATAATATCATATTTAACACTCTCCGCATCCATGTTACAACAATATTTTCACGAATAAATCAGTTTCATTGACAATCTTGACACATTTTTACTGTTGTCAAAATAATTTTTTGTTTCCTAGTCAAGTTGATTGGTTGGATTTAGAAATTTAGATTTTGGAATATAAAATATGGTGATATTTTAAAAGTAAGTTATAAATCATAAAATTTGTAAATCCAGCATAAACCAATGTATTTTATATTTTTAAAATTAAATTTCTAAATCTAAATTTGTAAATTAAATACAGTATAAACCAGCTATGAGGATTAGGGGATAAATTTAATTTGTATATTATTCTTAGCCTTAGATTTTCACAATTTATTTCATCCAACACCTCTCAATAAATGCTCTATGGCGATTTTTAACAAGCAAAGTAACTGATTACCCACTATGTTGTATAATTTTGGGGAAAGTCACTAGTGAGTATTTTTTTATTTATAACAATAATAATAACACAACTCCTTGGTAACTACTTTGATTGATATTTTAATTTAAAATTTCAAGCATATGTCACTGTCAAATAATATTTCTTTAATAAATTTAATTTATTAATAGGTGTTGGATAAAACGTTATACTTCACACGTGGGTAAATTAAAATTACTCACTCGATAAAATTATCACACTCAAATTTCTCTCGTGGGTAATTCCTTACTTTGTCCACTTGTAAAGTAAATAGCTATTATCTATTCTACATTTATTATATTTGTTTGTATAAGTCGTCTAGTGACCATACCACATTTTTTGTTAAATGTTAACATAAGAATAAGTGTGCTACCCAAATAAACTTAAATTATAAACAGTAACATCATCTGGATGAGAAACATATTTAAATTTTGAGCCTAGTACTATTTTATAGTTGATTTTATGCATCTAAAACAACCAGATTGTGTTGTTGAAACTACCCTATTAAACAATAAAATATTTGGTGTTTGAATATGTGTAATAAATAACGAGTTTTATTCAGTATAAGAACTATATTTTGATTGATTAAAATGTATGAAGGATATTAAATGGGTTTGCCAAGAAAAACCATCAACTTTATTTCGTAAAATAAACGATACATAAAACGTGCTTATTAGAATACAGTAGTGGCATCTCCGTGTGTTAGTAGTTCCGCTGCACTTACTTGTGCCTCGATTGGTCTCGGTCTGTCTGCCTGCTAACCGTTAACACATAACACGTCGAGGATGGTGTCCACGTCCACTGCGATCCACTCCGACTGCCTGCGAGCGAAGGCCTCGGTGCTGTAGCCACTGTGAACGCGCGCGGGGCACTGTGTGCTCGGGACCGTGGCTCGCACTGAACTGACAGCAGGAAGCGAGGACGATGCTTAGCGCCAAGCAGCTGGGTACAAGCCATGGCCGTTGCCATGGCAATGCGGTGCTAGTGTGGAGGATGGTGGGAGAGGGCAGCACTTGTCTGGTAGCGGAGACGCGAACCTGATGTGGAGGTGATGGTAATACAGGCTGCTGTGGACACAAAATGAATTAAATGTGTGCCCACAGGCCCACATCAATAAAAATGATCTTGGAACAAACAGATTAAATGAAGAGAGGTTTAATAAATATTCTTGTATAAAAATTAATTTAGTTTTGAAGGAATATATCAAAGTATTCAACTGAGATTCATTATGGGGACAAAATAGTTTGAATAGGAGTGGTTTTAATTCAAAATGATATCGTTTTAAATACAAATGTTTTGTTTAAAATTAAAACTATTTTTAAATTTATTTTTATAACTAAATTTTAAATATATTCATTTTCTTACAATGCAGAAAAAAGAAGATAAATCAAATTTATATTCTAAATTAACATTTTGTAAAATTGAATCTAATTATTTTGTAAGAAATTTTAATTTTGCATATTTTTTTTTTTAAGATGACAGTAAATATTTATTAAGAAGTTTCAAGCCTATTAAAACGTATAATTATAATTAAACATATTATTATAAATAGAGACAACTCAAAGATAATACTTACTATTTTATTACACTTTTAAAATTCGTACAATAATATTATTGCAATTAATTACAAAAATAAGCCAAATAATAAAAAAATCTGATGTTCCAAGCACATAACCTTCCGCCCAATACAACTCTTAAACCGTACAAAATAGTATTTAATAATACATAAACATACCATTTTATTTGTTTATTTTCTATTTATATTTGAGAAATTAAATTTTCTTTCGTATATTTATTCAAATTTTGGGCATATATTTCACTAAGAAAACAGCTTCACAATCACAATGACATGTGTCACATTTCGTGAAAATTTTTAAATGCTTCCATGATGTACATGGAATGCAAGATTAATAAAAATTTAATTTCTTTATATTTGATTATCTCCAAAATTAATGAAAATTAATAAAATTAGTGTAATCAAAACAGATGTAAAATTAAATTTTCTACAACTTTCAAATAACATAAATTATTGAAAAAGCAAATTTAACCGTGTTTTTCACGAAAAACTGTTAAGTGCTTCAAGTAAACTGCTACTTCCGGTTGACCAACTTTAACCAAAATTTAATCAGCTCTTTATTTAAATATAAGAAGCAAAAATACACAAAATTGTATTTTTAGTATTATATTATTTGAGTTATGCGAGACGAAAAAATTGCCGCAGACTATACACACACACATACATACATATATACATACATACATACAGACATCATCGCGAAAATAGTAAAATCGTATTGTAGGGACCCTAAAACGTGCTTATTCATTGAAAACTCTCTGCCCAATTTATTGACCAAAAACAATACCTCCCTTATCTAAAGGTAGGCGGGAGGTAATATCGTCCAAATAATGTAGTCAGAAAGATAGTGTCATTGGAAAAGATTTCAAATCTTTTTTTCAAAATATTCCATGTAGTAATTAAATATGGAGCTGGTTATTGGTGAGCCCTACATCATTAACCTGCTAGTAAATATCCAATGTAACATTTTCCTTTTCCACATTTACGTTTCGAGTAAATGTACCCAGAACCCAGAGTACTTAATACTTTGCACCCTGCAGACACCCGCATTTAAATATTACGGTCAATACGTCCATCCCTCGCAAATATACTATCCAAATATACTCGTATAATATTATTCACTTGTTCTAATTTCACACTCATCAAGCCACGTGCTTTGTAGATATCCATATTTATCTTCCATCCTAATTATGTAGAAAAGATACATCAACTAATAAATATTCATAAATCTTTCACAAATCAATAGCCATATTATATTAGAACGCTGGTACCCTGAAGTTAATTTACATACACTCAGCTATAAAAACATGCTCTGCAAAAATGATTCACAGTTGACAAAATGTCCAAACATTCATTAGCCATGGTTTTTCTCTGCATAGTCATGGTGAGTACATAGTAAATATGGAACGTAACTTAAATAAGTTCGTTAAATTTAACCAGTGATAGAATTTATCGATGGCAACAATACATCTTAATAACTTTTTACCTCCGGCCACAGCCTGTAAGGGAGGTATAGGAAGCATGCTAAAAATTTGATAGTGAGTTTTTAGTAGATGAGTACATTTTAGGGTTTCTTAGAACTAATAATAGATACGCGATGATGTCTGTGTGTGTGTGTGTGGTCTACCAAATAACATACGACAAAACTGAATATTTTGTTAATTTTAAAATAAAATAGATATATCATCACTCCTTTTACTCATTACGGGTGTGGCACTCTGCTTGCGCAGATCTTGGTAAGTGATATATTTTTTCGTATGAAATGCGGTTACCCGCCGTCAAATCATAGCCCCCAAAGATGTTAGTGGAGGAGGAACCACAGGAGTAAATTTAAATTGTCAACTGTCAGCTGTGGGATTCGAACTGAGGATCTCACGATCCACAGTCCGACACGTTACCACGGAGCTATTTACTCTTGTTAATTTTGTATATATCAATTGTATCCATTTGAGAAGAGCTGATTAGTTTTTGATGATATCCCAATAACCGGAAGTGGTAGTTTACTTGAAGCGCTATTAAGTTATTTTGAATTATCTCAGTAAGTTATATGATAGTTTTTGTTATTATATCAATGTTTCAAATATTATCTACAATTGTTGTTTCAAGCATTTTTCTCTTACTATCATCATTTACAAATTACAACATGTTAAAGAAAAATTATATTTTGTCATTATCATTTAAATCTGCTAAGCTCTGCGTTTTGTAAAAACAAAACAATGATTAGAAAATGTCATTTTTTGACATGTGTTATCAGATTTTTTTTTTTTAAATGGAATTTAGAAGAATATTTATTTGTATCACTGAACAAAACCAATGTTCAAAATTGAAAGCCAGTATATGCCAACCCTAATCCTACAAAAGTACCTAGTTTTTGCCGACCTAGGCCTGAAACCAACCAGTTTCTGGACGATTTTAAGATAAGTAAAACTAGTGTTTTGGACGACGGCACGAAAAAAATTATTAAGAAATACTGTTGTTTTCGCCGAGATTTATCAGTGGTTAAATTAAACATACTTATTTCTGTTACCTTCTATATAATTAAAACTAATCGTTAATGACCGTCTACTTAATTTAGATAGAAATTCATCAGTGTACGAAGAACCCAATACGTAGTATTACCACCGATAACTTCAACAACAACAGCGTAGACAAATCATTAACACGTTTCAATTTTGAAAATCATTCTAGTCAAACCAGTGACATTAGTGGACGTCTGGCTCTTGCTGATAACAAAGAACAAAAACAAATCGAACAGGCAAACCAAGAAACCCATAACAGCCAAACCAATCAAACAAATTCCAACCTAAACAAAACGAAAACTTTAACCTCGATGGAAAATTTACATTTTAAACTTGATGAACAAGGCAAATATTTGCTGCCGACTTTCGTAGACGCGATTCAGTCGTATATTGGGAGACCGATTCGTGATTCCATCGATAGAATAAATATAGTGCTAAGCCCTGGGTACAATAATAATTATGGGGGGTATTATCAAAGTCCGCCTTTGTTATTGCAGAAGCTACATGAAAAGAAACAGGTTATTTTGAATAAATTCGGACTTGCGTGTTGCAATTATGATTACCCCTATGCGTATAGGGCTTCGAAATAATTTTTACCTTATGTATATACAGGCTGGTGCATCGGAAAATGCATCATAAGGATTTCAATGTAATTTTGAAATATTCAATTATTGACTGTCTTAATTGTTTTTCAGAAAAACAATGGGGTCTTTCACCATTAAAAAAAAATTTATGAAACTTTATCTAAATTGAAAACTATCTACACTTTTAAAAAGTCTTAATTGTTATTCATTAAGCCACAATGATTTTTTTAAATGTTGTGACGTCATTATAGAGGTGTTGGTTGATCTAAAACAGTAGAGATTTAAATAATTTTTTTCACATGAATGTTCTATTTTATTGTAGTAATAATAAAAAATAAGTAAAAAAATATATGACTACAATTATTTACAATTTGTGCTGTTTTAGATCCAGCAACACCTCTACAATGACGTCACAAAATTTTTTAAAAATTATTGTGGCTTAATGAATAACAATAAAGAATTTTTAAAAATGTAGATAGTCTTCAATTTAAATAAAGTTTCAGAAAATAGTTATTTGTAGAGAAAACCATTCTGCATCTAATAATATCCTAGTTCAGTGATGGCGAACCTATGACCCGTGGGTGAGACACTGACCCATGCAAGCTTTTAAATTGACCCACGATTGATTTCATTCAAACACTTATTGCTTTTTGCACCAAACACTTAAGAATTTTTAACCCCACTTAAGTTTTTAAATCGTCAAATCGCGTCAATTTTTACCCGTTAAGCCAATTGATATTTAAAGATGTTTAGTTTTAAAAATACTCAGTTAAAATTTTTTCAACTTAACTTTAGTGCAAATGAGCATTAGTGTCCTACAAGCTAGTACTAAAAAAAATATGAACAAAACTTGACCCACCTCTCAAAAAGGTTCGCCATCCCTGCCTAGTTCATAATTTTTCTTTATCCAGAACGGGAGAAATTTATTAAATAAATGTTAATTTTATTATTAAACAAAAATATATTTGACATTTCATAACAAACAACATCCATATTAAAACACAAAAGTATATAGTTATATACTTTACAAATGGGCAAAGTAAGAAATTACCCATGAGAGAAACTTTAGCACGCGAAGCCGAAGGCTGAGTGTGATAATTTTATCGAGTGGGTAATTCCACTTTGCCTACGTGTGAAGTATAACGTTTTATCCCACATTTAATAATTGCAAAATTTATTAAAGAAATATTATTTGACAGTGACATATGACATATGCTTCAAACTTTTTAAATTAAAATGTCAATCGAAGTAGTTACCAAGATATTAATAAAATATAAATATATCATCACGCCTTTTACCCATTACGGGCGTGGCACTCTGCTTACGCAGATCTCGGTAGGTGATATATTTTTTCGTATGAAGTGCGGTTACCAGCCGTCAAATCATAGCCCCTAAGGATGTTAGTGGAGGAGGAACCACAGGGGTAAATTTAAATTTGTAACAGTCAGAAGTGGGATTCGAACTGAGGATCTCACGATCAACAGTCCGACACGTTACCTCGAAGCTATTTGCCAAGATGTTGTGTGTTATTATTATTGTTATAAATAAAAAATTATTCACTAGTGAATTTTCCCAAAATTATACCCACTAGTGAGTAATCTATTACTTTTCTTAGTTAAAATCACCATAGTTATAGAGCATTTTATTGAGAGGTGTTGGATAATAGTATATTATTCAATGAGCATGTAGTACATGCTATTACTCAGTAAATCATTCGAATGAGTAATAGCCATTACATGCGAATAGAATACTATAGTTTATCCACAATATTTTATCAAATATTTGTTTTGAAATTATAAGAAAAGTAAAATTTTTGCTCTGACAAATACAAAAAATTGTTTATCACCATAGACAAATTGTAGCAACTATCACTAGGCTACGTACTGTTGTAACAATATTTTGATGTGATTTGACATTTAGCAGAAAACCTTAAAACCAATTATTCAGTTACAGTTTAAGCTTAAAAAGAAAATAAAAGTATGAAAAATAAGAAAACTTGTACCTTTGGCTTTTTATGTAGAAAAAACTACTTAAAAGTCATTTTATATAGGTACGATATTACTACGCGAAATAAGCCAAAATAGTAGCTAAACTAAAACTTTACAGACTCTTATGACAAACTTAAATTACAAACCTAAGATAACAAATTATTCTATAATATTATTGATGAATTTATTTATTATTTTCCTTTCACAATAATTTATCGGATTTAATGCAGATCACATGCAGAACACGTCTAAGAACATATAAAAAATAATAAAAATTATAATCAAATTTGATTCTTTGACAGTTTGACAGTATTTTTGTTTTCACAGTCATCCCAGTCGCAACAGCTAGCTGACGTTTTACCAATACATAATGCTATTTATTTATGTTTTTAATTAATAATATAACGATTTCGGAAAAATATAATGTATACCTCGGCACTAAATTATTTTTTATTACTCATATGATTTATTCTCTTCGGCTATCGCTTCAGATAATAAATTCTATATTCGTAATAAATAATTTATTTTGATACCCTGATATACAAATAACTTTTTTGAGAGGTGTATATAAAGTATTGTGGCTCTTTGAATTTTCTCAATTGAACTTATAAATGTATATATGCTCTATATATTTTCAAATATAATAAAGTAGTATGTTGACTACATTAGATTTTAGTTAGCATACAATTAACGTAAGTGTATGTTTGCATTTCTAAACAAGATTGTGTGCTATCCTATTTATCTTCAAGTGAATAATTGAATAAACCTACAAGTATGTATACATGGATATAATGTACCTATTAAAATTACCATGAATAAACAGTAATCATCTAACGTTTACTGAGTGTAAGTCTAGTCCTACTCGAAGTCGTAGATGACTTGCAAACAAATACCGCCGTGGACAAACCTCCAAAATGAAGTTCAACAACACTTCAAGGCCTGTAATGCACAAGCTGAGAACTGGTTTGTGGTTCGACTTAAAGTGATTTGCGTTCAACAACAAAACCATTTTTTGCACCGGTTTCGGCCGAAACCAGCCGCCCAATGGGTCATTACCATATTGGAGAGATACCTGCTGATGAGTGAGTCTGCTTGAACTGCTTCTAAACTCAATGAGGCATTTTAAACTGAGGGAGAACTTCAGTAGTTTAATTTTTATGTGTGAACATAAACAATAAATATTTAAATTATAAAAGACTTTAGAACTGAGTTCTTTAATTTCCTGATGATGCATTATGTAGATTGTATGCCGGAGGTTGCCCACCCCTGGTCTATAACATACTAAGATTATTTTTCATTTGAATTTACAGTTTTTGAGAAACAAATAAAAATATACCAAATAGTGTGTTTTTTGGTATATTTTTATTTGTTTCTCAAAAACTGTAAATTCAAATTGAAAATAAACTTAGTATGTTATAGATGATCATATTTATAAATATACGAATTATTTTCATTACTGCAGTCGTTCATGGGAATGAGAAATATAGTATCAAAATTCTGAATTTTTGACCAACTAGACTTTTTTTTATAGTTTAATGTTATAGCTATCCTTTTCATTCACATATATGTATAAATATTAGAATGTTCAAAGACTTTACTGTAATAATTGTTTCGTTTTTCGATAAGAATAATTGTAAGAAATAATTTGTTTATATTTGAATTTGCAAAACAAAATTCATGGGAGTGAACGAACCCAACGAAAATATGTACTTCATCTGACATTGCAATGTACAAGTCACTATAAAAAATCCATGACATTTTAACCGATGGATGTTGTTGGACCATAAAGAACATGAAAATAAATGAATACAGAATTTTCTGTTTTTTTTTTTTTAAATAAAGGATTCGATCTTTCGACGCGTATGTTTGACCTTAAAGTTATAATTTGCAGCAGATTATATATTACTTTGTAGGTTTTTCAAGTTAAGGGCCGATATTTCCATCTGCGAATAAACTTACGAATAAGTTATTCTTCGAATAAATAAAAAAATACACATCCAAAAATGACAGCTAGAACACTAAGTATCATTTGAGCTATGATTTCGATGCGACATTTTTCTTTTATTCGGTACTCTATTCGTAGATGGAAATATCGGTCCTTAGTATATGATCTGGGTTCTGGTAGTTCAAGAAGTGGATAGAAGTTGTACAACTTTATTATTAAAATACTAATTTATTAATCAAAAATTGAAAGGTTGCTTAGTGGGTTAAACATTATTCTCAATACACCCAACACCCATTATCATTAGAAACCATCCAACAAGCCTTGTTTTCTGCCCACGCCGGCGTCAAATCCCGATACAATCAGCCAACACCTCATAAACATGTATAGAAATCACGTCTCGCTATTGAGTTCACACGCTGTTTACGCTAACAATACCCGGTAAACCGCGCGGTATGTAGCGCAGCGGTCCGGTCATGTCAATCAACAAACACCGCGCCGAACACTTCAACTTGTCAACAAGTGCCAGGAGCGTGGGGATGACCAACCTCGCGGAGACTCGCGCCAAGAGATTCAGACAGACGGTGCTGGAGTGCCACGGAGTGTAGTGTTGTGAAAGAGCTTGAAGAAGTGAAGAGTGATGATGAGGATTGTTGTTCTTGCTGTTGTGGTTTGTCAGGTAGGTGGAGATGTTTATTAATTGGAATGATACGTAACATCAAAATATTGTTGAAGGTTTCAGGACTTGTAGTAATAAATGAAAAATATTTGGTTTTAAGTTTTGTAGAATTTAATAAAATATATCAGAGATCTGCTCTAGGTACAGTGCCACACTCAGATTCATAATTAAATTGTGTGGTGATGTCTTTACTGCTGGACAAAAAAAATTACGAGTGAAGAAATAAAATAAGACTTTTTAAAATTAAATTTCTAAAAGTCCGAAGTTTTGATCATACTATGGTCTTCTTCAGGGAAATGAGTTGTAAGAATTAAAATTAACATATTAAATATTTAAAAATATACAATTTCGTCGTTAATATAAAAATACACGATATCACAACTCATTAATAAAATAACAAAATAAATAAATTAGAGTTAAAAATAGTATACCGTGTGTCCCACGTAAATGTTGGCATAGGCAGTTAACATGTGAAATCTGTTTTTTGTAAATAAAAAGTGTCCGGCAACAAATTATGCATCCAAATTTTATATCACAATACTGCCAATATCCCTACATCTTATTTAATACAGATTAATTTATGTTGATATCGCATTTTAATGAAATTAATAATTATTTCCTAATTTTCCGCCTACTCTTTTTATTGTTACTGACGTATAGTGGTAAATAGCTCCGTGGTAACGTATCGGCACAGTATAAGAGCTTCAAGCAGTAGTCGCACTCCCAGGGTTTTTTTGTCTCATGAAAATTTGGCCTTGAAGCGATAAGTCCCGCTCTGTGGACTAAAAATTTCAGTATTGATCGCCTGCCGCCAGGGTCGGACTGAACCCACCGAGATGCCGAGAAATTTCTCGGTGGGCCCTTGGGCAAGACTATATTTATAAATTAAATTTTATACAAAATAATTCAATATTAATTTATATACACGTAAATGTTGGCATAGACAGTAAACATGTGAAGTCTTTTTTTTGTAAATAAAAAGGGTCCGACTTTCTTATTTTATAATCGAAATTTTAACAGTATTAAAGAATTATTCAAAAATCAAGAAAATAAAGAAATTTTTAAGTTGATTCTAAAACGTATTAATGTTGCTAATGTAGATTTGAAAAATTAATTATTAAATTTTAGCGAAACTTATTTCAACATAGGATGACGAAAACTCAACTATGTTTGAAAACTAATGAGAAGTGTACACAGGTTGTTTAATTTAAAAATTAATAAAATCACGTTTATGCTCTAATATAGGGGAAGATATATTGCAAGCTTTGATTATGTTGAAAGTTGAGCAAGACCTATTGGAAATTTTCGATACGATACCCTAGCCCGAGCCTCATCTAGTACAGAACCCAAAAATTTGTTAATGTAGGCATTATTAATTTTCTGTGTTAATTGTGCTGATTTTTAAATATTTAACAAAAAACGAATAATTATAATTTTTATTATTTAAAAATTACATAAATTATTCATTTGTTACCAGTGAAACGGTCTTATTAATTATTTTTTTGCTGTATTGGTATGAACCCAAGTAAAACCATCGTTTTACATAGAGAATAGGGCCCTCAACTCTATTTTTCTCGGTCTGCCTTTTTCCTCCAGTCCGACCCTGCCTGCCGCCCGCTGAGCCGTTCAGTCCACAGAGCGGGGCATAGGATGCGCAAGAACATCTGACATGGTACAAAACATCAAAGGTGCCGACAGAGAGTGCGACTACTGCTTGTAGCTCCTATACTGTGGTATCGGACTGTGAATCGTGAGATCCTCAGTTCGAATCCCACTACCGACAGTTGCCAATTTAAATTTACTCCCGTGGTTCTCCCTCCACTAACAACTTTGGGGGCTATGACTTGACGGCTGGTAACCGCATTTCATACGCAAAAATATATCACCTACCGAGATCTGTGTAAGCAGAGTGCCACACCCATAATGGGTAAAGGGCGTGATGATATATTTATTTTTATATTCAAGGAGCACCAGGAGATTCCACTCACATGTAAAAAAATGGTACCGTCGTTGCTATGGCAATTATAATTGCGGCCACAACCGTTAGATGGCACCACATGTAATATTTATACATTTTTTTTTAATATTTATAATTATTTTATTCAAGACAATAAAAATCAAAGTCACATATGTCAAAAATAAATATATTTTGAAAGAATTATTAAGAAATAAATACAACGTACAAATATCGAATGTATATTCGCTGATCCATTTGCATGATACATTTTATATAAGTGAATTTAACAATCTCATTCTATCCACTATTCATCTAACATTGATATTTTCCATCATACACCCAGACCATGCTAACTTCGCAGAGAAAGGCATATATTTCTTACCACATCTTTGAAAAACATTGAAAATATAATTAATAATTATATTCTATCGGATTGTGCATTTGAAATAGCGACAAATTTACCTATTGTCAAATTTAGTTTAAGTCTAGAATTCCATCACGCAATAATGCTCTATGAATCTTTCAATTTATTATTTAAAGGAAAATGATTGGTGGAAAATAAGATCTTCGTTTCGTACTTAATACATTAATGAAATTCGTATATATGTACTTCCCAGTTGATGGAAATCCACTGAAAATTAATATTCAATGATAATTACATAAATAACAATATTTGTAATTTAAGTACTTACAATATCGTACCATTGTACATCAATGAAATATTTCTTCATATAACGATAAAATTCTAATTTTAAGAACTTTTCAATATAAACTTGTGTTTTTGGAAAAATTGTGACAGATGTGACAGATTTTGATAATTGTTTTAAATAAATCGTAGCCTACGTTAATATTCTATACGCAAATATAAGTGCGGCCAGATCCGGCAGATGGCACGCGCAACGCGAACCTAATTTTCCTATGCAAGTGAAATCTCCTGGTGCTCCTTGTTTATATTTATACGTATAGTGCTTGCAATTTGTTTTAAATATTTTAATCTGTCACTGTCAATTTCTGGCGATGGAAACCATTCAGCGTTCATTCCTTGGAAGTATTCAGATATTTGTCTTGCACTGCGCCCCCATAATACATTCTAATAATATTTACAGGGTTCTCGATATTCAACATACTCTTGATGACAGTGACATTAAAATATTTAAAACAAATTACAAGCACTATACGTTAGTAGCAATAAAAAGAGTAGGCGGAAAATTAAGAATTATTATTATTAATTTCTTTAAATTTCGGTATCAAAATAAATTAGTCTGTATTAAATAAGATGTAGGGATATTGGCAGTATTGTGATATAAAATTTGGATGCATAATTTGTTGCCGGACACTTTTTATTTACAAAAAACTGATTTTACATGTTAACTGCCTATGCCAACTTTTACTTGGGACACACGGTATAATTATATGAGGGATTGTGATAGTCATTATTCACGAAGATAATGACCATAAATCCCGAAACCCGAATATAATACTATGCTTTTTCTACTCCTGTAAATTAGGAAATCACTTTTGAAAATGATCGAAATGCGTTGAAAAACGTCAACTTAATAAATACACAATGACAATTGACTATATGTCAACTATCAGACGGCCGTTGCTTGGTGATCCACATCACGTATTTAAAATAACCGTGAATTATGGATTTCTGGCTCTGTGATTGGTCGAAAAGAGTGAATTATGAATCATAATTGAAATAATGGGAATATATTTACACAGGAATAGAAAAATAAATATAATGACGACGAAATTGTATATGTTAATTTTAATTTTTTTATGACTAAATTTCCCTAAAGAAGATCATAAATATAATGGAAAAGTCGTAATTTTAGAAAATTAATAATATTTTGGCTGCAGTCCGAAGAAGTATTTTATTTTATTACTTTCCACAGTTGATCACCGTTCTTATCAAATTTAGAAGCATGTACAAGAAAAGTGCAAATAACATTTTATATTCCATATATTCTTGCTAACATCTTTCATTTGAAACATTTTTTACAGCTCATTCTATAAAAAAAAAAATTGATTTTTTTGTTTCTTGTGTTCAGTGAACTTCCTCTTCTGGTTTTTCAATTTCATTCAAAATCAACTCAGCTCTTCATATTTTCATGAAACTTACAAATTCCAAGTTTCGTTTACATATCTTATATTGTTCATGAGATATTGCGCACACATCCATCCATCCATACATCCTCACACACAAACATCATTCAGAAATTGGTTTTAACGGATTCAGCGGACGTCAAAATATATATATTTCCGCAAAAATCTCGTCAGCAATTTAGCATATTAAAAAAAATAACGTTTCAAATAAAAATTGTAACTGGTTCCTTTTTACCTTCCGTCACATACCTGTATGGGAAGTGTGGGAATTATGCTAAAATTTAGTTTTCAGTGGTTGAGCACGTTTTCGGATCCGATTTTATTAGTTTCGCGACGATGCCAGTGTGTGTATGTATCTGTCAGTCTGTGTGGATCTCTAGAGTTAAGCTTTCTCAAAAACTACTGATCTGAAAATTTTTAAATTTTATTTACACTGTGTTTCCTTTAAAGCAACCAGCACTTTTTTGGGCGAACTAATGACTTTAAGAGAAAAAATTATATACAAAAAATGACCAGGAAAAAGGGCTCTATTTAATAGAAATAACAAACAAAAAATTAATCCAGTGGTTCTCAAATGATAGAATAAAATTATATTTTTTTAAAATAATTATCTATATCAATTTTTAGGCTATTAGATATAGAATTTTTTTCTGATTTTAACGATATAAATATGATATGAAGTTGTATAACAATTATTTTGAGAAAAATGGTATTAAAAATCTAAAATTATATTACAATATTGAAATAGGCTACGCAATAATAATATGACATATCATATATATTCAATCCAGTTCTTTTGTTGTTAAAAACATATCACACCGAGTTCTGCTAGGTTTAATGCTACCCTGAGACCATATATATCTATTTTAATCTAACATTAATTCCAGGTGCTGTCGTCCCCGGCGCCATGGTCAACCTCCTGGGAATCCCCGCTCATCCGCCCCCTCTCCCCAATCTCCCGCGGGAAGGGCTCAGTGGACACCAACCCCACCTTCCTGTCCGGTAACTACATCCCGGCTGCGATGCACGTCCTCTTCCACCTGTCCGACCACATGAAGTACGAGGTGCGGCCTCCACCGACGAGCGCAGCACCTGGAGGCGGCGGCAGGCCCAGCAGTACGACGGTGAGGCCCACCCAGCCGCACAAGCCTGGAAACTATGCGCCGGATAGGCCCATAGCTGGGTGGTATAGCACGCAAGGGAACACTGGGTGGAGCTTTGGATGGGGGAAGATTGTTGGAGGGTATGGATGTTATTTTATAAATGCACAAAAATTGTATTAAAATTATACACATTTTTTATTGCACTTCATTTAAAATTATTTCGTTTGACAGTGAGATACGATCCTCCAATTCTTTAATAAAGTGGACAGTTTCACAATTGTTAAAATATAAATATAAGACCACATGTGAAAATCCGAGTTAAAAATTCCTCCAATTAAGCGAGATATTAAGGTCTGAATTTTAAATTACATTAATGACGTAGGTCGTGTATTATACCAGAAATAAACAAGCGGTGGTTTACAGATTTTCAAAAAAAATGTTGGAAAAATTACAAAATAATATATATTTATCCAACACCTCTCAATAAATGCTCTATAACTATGGCGATTTTAAACAAGCAAAGTAACAGATTATCCACTTGTGGGTATAATTTTGAGGAAAGCCACTAGTGAGTATTTTTTTATTTATAACAATAATAATAATACACAACACCTTGGTAACTACTTCGATTGACATTTTAATTTAAAAATTTAAAGCATATGTCACTGTCAATAATATTTCTTTAATAAATTTTTTATTTATTAAGAAGTGTTGGATAAAACGTTATACTTCACACGTGGGCAAAGTGGAATTACCCAATCGATAAAATTATCTCACTCGTGGGTAATTCCTTACTTTGCCCACTTGTAAAGTAAATAAGTATTAAATTGTAATGTTATATTTTATTATTAGAGAAATAAAATAAATAAATGCACTTAATTTTGTTCACTTTTTGTTCAATTTTACAAAAACATTTTTAAATTTCGAAGTTAGGTAGTGGGTGGCGCTAGTATCGCACAGTTTTGCATTGAGCGCTGCATATGAAGCATCAAACACGTAAAGACAAGAAAATCACCCAAACAGTATCCGAACAGGTCCGACACGCCCGAATATGTATACTCTTAGTAAGGGTGCAGTGGCAGTAAATACTTGAATTCCATTTGTTGCACACGTCCAACGTCATCAAAAACAATACACGCCATATTTATTAAAAAGGGAGTAATTTATAATTAAAAATATGAAATTTTCTGCATTTTAATCTCTTATCTTTCATATTTTCAATAAACTTTTACTATTTTTGATTATGGTGGAATAGCCTATTACGTCTACCATTATGATAAAAAAATAATACATATATTGTTTGTATAAAGTTAGGATCATAAATTCTGAAAAATTCAAAAAATGCCAAGATAAATTTCTCATTGGAAAAGGTTGATTGGAACAAAAAATGGAAGTGCATAACTAGATTTTATAGTGTGGTTATAGCAATTCCATAAACAAAATTTCAACGTTCTATTATTAACTGTTTTTAAGTTATGTGAAAAATTCACAAAACTCCACGAGCAATTAGTGTTTTTGCACTGTCGGTTGCAATAAAAAAAAATCTGTTGTGAACACCACAATAACTCCCGCCATAGATTTCTTATCAAATGATGCAGGAACACTATAGAATCTGAAGTGGCCACCATATAACCTATAAATTAATTTGTAAAGTGCACAAAATATATACAAAAAACTGTAACCAATACATCTGTTTGAATATAACAAAATTTACTCAATAGTTATATCATGAGTGCTAAAAATTTAATGGATTAAATTTGGCATGTCTAGCTTATGCATAAAATTTTGCTTAAAAAGTATTTGAGCACATAATAATTTGAAAAAAATTTATCTTAAATTATTATGTACGATAACATTTTTTTAAAAGCAAAATTTTATAAATAAGCTAGACATCAAATTAAATCGATTCAATTCTTTAGCACGAGGGATATATGACAAGATTATTTCATGAATTCATAGTACAAACTTTAAATTTTGGCGATGAAATTGTACTAAAACGTTGATTTTTACACATTTTCACATAATTAAATCGGTATACACATAAGCAAAAGACACCATAAAATTTTGTTGTTACATTGTAACTATAGCAAATTGTTTGTTTTTCTTTTTACTTTTTAAATAAGGGTCAAAAATTAATAAATAAAAATAGCTTGAAATGAATAATTCAGCATATTTAAAGATATAGAATATCAGTAAAGATAAAGAATATATCTAGCTTCTGCAACTAATTATCCGGCTAAATACGCCTTCAAAATGTTCAAAATTTCAATATAAAATCTAGCTTCAATTTATTCGCGATTAAACAGCATGGTGCTGTTTAATCACTTATCTAAAATGCACAATGGAAAATAAGACATTCTGATTGATCAAATTTGTAATGAGTGAAATAATCTAAATTATTTATTTAGTAAGATATGCCCAAAAAACCTAATAAGTCTTTAGGATACCGATCTCGGTGGCGTAGTATCTATGTTACTAGTCTAGTATACTGCATCCCAGAAATCGTGGGTTCGAAACCCACTGAAGAGTATGATCGTGTATGTTATTCAAATTAATTCACAATCATCCACTCATGAGGCTGAATATGACCGAAATAGTTAGTGTTCTTCCATCTTCATAAAGAAAGTCTTTAAGTAAAATACCAAAATTTTATCGGCTCGTAAAATTATCTTGTCATTGGAATTTTACGTGCCTACCACGCAACTTTCCGAAACTATTTATTCCTAAACGGTACAAAACAGAAAAAAAATTCAAAATAAAAATTGTCTCTAATATAATTTTAAATCTTATTTAATTGATATTTGCCCAAACTACCTTACAGGGTTACAGGCCTTCAAGTTAATATCGGCTTCCGGTTGATGGAATGCTGTATTCCAATTGAGGCTGAGAGAGTAATAAATCAAAATATATTTAAGAGTAGTATTGGATTTTTGTCAGCTATGCTGCAAAAATCCACCAGAAAAATAAGCTATAACTTCTTATTCTACTTCTCTTTGAATACAGTTTAAAAAAAGGCTAACTCAATTATTTACTGAGATATATCCCAAAATTAAACCACAGTTTCCATTGATAGATTGCTCCAAAAATCTAATGATTTCTTTCTCAACAGTTTGACCCCACAAAACACCCCATCACCCTCCTCAAGAAACCAGCAGCTGGGTACACTTCCAGAGGACATCGACCTCTTCGGAGCAGGTCCTAGCGACCTCCTGCACCAAATAAACACTTTGGAAGACACCGACACCATCGGAGACGACGATGTCCACGTTGAAAGATTTTTCAGTAACTACGAAGATACTGACAATGTTGAGTTCTTGCGACAGAAGAAAGTTCCTCCTACCAGAGCTTTCGTCACTGTTTTGTCTTTGTTTGATTTGTTGAACAAGGAATCTAAACAATTGGGATTGAATAAGTTTAATGTAAACATTTGGCCGTATGTTGTTTCTAGGGTAACTTTGGTTTGTTTTCTAGGGATATTCTGAAAATATGCTAAAGGAACTGCAAAAGACATCTGAAGGAACATCTAGTGACCAACTGAAGTATGTTCTGACGAAAGTAGTAGATAAAAGGAACACGAGAAAGGATAATATTCTGAAGAAAATTAAGCAAATGTTAATTGATTTGGAAAAACCGGAAAGCTATATTAATATGGCTATTAGGTATATACCAGCGCTACAGTTTGCTTTATAAGTGTAATTAAAAGTAGATTACAGGTGCTAATTAAATTACTAATTAAGTCTAGACAATATGTAAGATATGGAGAGATGAATGTTTTGTATTTCAAAATAAAAATGTATATAATACATTTTGTTGTAATTATTTATAGCAGTAAACAAACCAGTATGCACTGTATTTCACTCATACAAGGCCAAATTTTGGTCTTGACGTTCAAACATATTTCGCATTAAATTAAGGGAATGGCAAATGTGTAAATACAAAAGTTGTTCAGAATTTAGAAATGCTATAAGGCCCAATTGGTTACCTAAATGTTAGTATTTCACAATATATCAATATTTATTAAGAAAATTGTAATTTCACATTTCATAAAACAGTTTTAAGTTTATTTATTTTACAGAAAGAAATGAACCATTATATCATTACAATCTACGAAATTTGTACAGAAATAATACAACACTGTAATATATACTTCTAAATGCATTGATTCTGAAAGAAAATGTAAGCAATGTAAGGACTATAACTATAGAAATGTATCACTGAAATGAAAATCATTGGTATATATCCGAGAGGCAAACATTCTGTGCCTTTGTCCAGAAATTATATGAGAAGAAATAGATTTTTACTTCATGATACGGAAAGTCCGTTTCATATATGGGATGTCGTATTTATTAGTACTTTTCGATTAAATAAACAGATAGTACGAGAAATATTAGATATTCTAGAACACATGCAAAACCACGAATTTAAAGAACTAAGATTCTATTTCATTTACGGTTAAAGTTTTATGTCGTCTAGCTGCACAAAGTTTACAATATAAATTGATGATTCCCGTAATATTAATTATGTATTTAATATCCCGTGTGTCCCACGTAAAGGTTGGCATAGGCAGTTAACATGTAAAATAAGTTTTTTGTAAATAAAAAGTGTCCGGCAAAAAATTATGCATCCAAATTTTATATCACAATACTGCCAATATCCCTACATCTTATTTAATACAGATTCATTTATTTTGATACCGCAATTTAATGAAATTAATAATAATAATTCCTAATTTTCGCCTACTCTTTTTATTGCTACTGACGTATAGTGCTTACCTGTCCTATCTCTTCTTTTTACTATTCTTAACTACTGCTTTTAAAATTCAAAATTATACAAAAATAACATTCTTACAATTTGTATTTATTTATTTAGCGAAGTGTTACATTTGATATGTTTTGACATATGACATTTCAATAGAGTTACCTACCTTGAAAATATAAATTGTACTGCTCTATTATAAAGCTCCTTTGGGTATCGTAACAGCTTTCTTTTAGAAACAAAATATATAAAAAAAGCTTTTAGCCTATGGGCCCTTTTAGTTTGTAAGCCCGTATCCACCGCCCCCCCCCCGATTGCAACCCCACTGCTATTTACCCCCATTTCATTTCTCGTACACCTACGTGAAGAAAACATAATAAATAACATTCTGAAATTGTTGCAACAATATACTATATTATACACAAATAAATAAGTATTATAAATCATTTACAACTATTAGAAGTATTTCTAAACTGTATTATTTTGTGCAAGACTATGATTAAATTGAGTAGCAGCCCCAATTGTCAGCCCTACCAAAGAAGCAAACACTTCCAAAATAAAAACGCCCAAAGTACTTGGCTCAATCTTCTTCTCGCCTTCTTCAACATTCCTCTCATTGTTATTAGCAGTTAAATCAATCTTCAAAGGCGGTCCATACTCCTGACTAACCCTAATATCCTTCCCGTCCAAATCCGGGGAATAAGGATACTGGAACCCTGTTCCTTCATCCCTGAGATGTCCCGAAACCGCCTGCTTGATTTGAGCCACGGTTACTATTTTCCGAACGATCTTCTCTAACTTTTTCTTCAGCAAACTGGGAGCCTCGCTAGTTGTTGTGGTGTCTAAGTCGAATGGAAATGAAAACGGGATTTCTTCTGTTGTTTCTAACTTTTCTGATTTTGATCGCACGTTGGCGATGTTCTCGGAATATGGATTGGTTTCGAAGCCCTGATTTGAACCGGATGATGCAGCCAGGAGAGATGTTATGAAGGTGTGGTTCAGGAATAATGGTTTGCTTTTCGACAAACTGAAGATCTGAAACATGTTGAAATTGTTTTAGTTTTTATTTTTAATATATTGTGTAATCTTAATTGAACAATCTTAGTTCTACTGATGGTAACAACTACTGACATATAGTAATTCTGGATCACGCACTTGTAGGCTTTTACGAACGAGAAAAACGAGTCTGAGACAGATATATATCTTGGGTTATCCGTCTTCGTGTAACACTTACTTATAGAGCGGTTGCTATGGGTTTGTTGAGTGGTTACTAAGTGAAAACATATTGCACAGTCTTATCCAAAAGTGATAATAGTTATTTGTCAAACTAGAGAGGAAAACGCTTCTTTTCCCCCTCGAGTTCGAAGTTTGCCTCATGAGCACAGCGAGTGAGGCATTTCGAACGAGAGTGGAAGAAGAGCTTTTCTCTCGTGTTAGACACAACATTTTTTTCACGATATGCTTCTAAAAACGATTTGCTCGGACCTAACACACACTTTAAGAACACAATTGACAGATTGGCACATTAAAAGTTAGGTTATCAGACACAAGGCGGTGTAGCAGTGTTGCCAATGAACCAATCTTAAATATACTTAATAAGTTGTCAAATTGTGATTTAATAACGAAAAGAAATATATGACATAATTGTAAGATTATATAAAGTATGTATATCACTAAAATAAGGATTTTCAATAAAATTAGGAATTTATTTATAATTTTTATAATATATTTTTTATAAATAACTTTCATATTGGCAGCACTTCCATATTTTCCTCTCTAGAGAGGAACAACTCATTTTCCTCACTATTTCGGTAGAAGAACGGTGGGGTTTCCTACCATGTCGTGAAAAAATTAACAATACATTAATAAATATTATTTTTTCACGACATGGTAGGAAACCCCACCGTTCTTCTCCCGAAATAGTGAGGAAAATGAGTTGTTCCTCTCTAGAGAGGAAAATATGGAAGTGCTGCCAATATGAAAGTTATTTATAAAAAATATATTATAAAAATTATAAATAAATTCCTCATTTTTATTAATGTATTATTTAATTTTGTATTAAACATTTTATTTCAAAATTATGGAATGGAATTATCTAGGCGAACTGCACGATAAAGATAGGTTTCCCACTTATTGCCTGTCTCTCTCAGTTCGTATTTCAATGTTAGTGAGCGTTCCAGAATTACTATATTTCAGTGGTAATATGTTTTTCGAAATACATATTCAGATTTTTCTGAATGAAAAAAATTAGAACGCACGTTCGGTAAAATATTTTATGTAAATACAATAATTTAAATTATTAAACCTAATCCTTCACAAGAAAAACAAATGAACGAAATAAACAAATGAAATGAAACAGTAACTATTTAAACAATAAATTATGACATATAAAAGAGAGGAAACCATGTTCAACTTATAGCATTAATTCTGATTCCCTGAAAAAGTTCACAATAATTTCGATACCTGTTCAAATGTTTATTTAACTTATTGGCTGTCTTCTCGATCAGATATTTCAAGAAATTTTTGCAGAATTTAATCCGATTTCATAATAATTGTTGTCGTGCTCTTAAACTCGTCTTATGTGCTTTAAAAGCTTAATTATACATGATGTTTTCTTTATTAAAACAACCAGCACTTTTATCGGCGAACTTATGACCTTAGAGAACCTGGTATTTCTTAGTTATGTAGTTCATTTGTTATTAATTTCTTAGAAAAACACGTTATTTTATATATAAGAAGGTTGCAACCTAAGCAAAAATCGTATTAATAGTTGTTTATTGCATAGCCTATTTCAATATTGTAAAGTTATTTCTGATTTTTAATACCATTCTTCTCAAAATAATTGTTATACAACCTTATATCATATTTATGTCGTTGAAATCAGAAAAAAATTCTCTATCTAATGGACTAAAAATTTATATATGTTACTATTTAAAAATATATAATTTTATTCTATCGTTTGAGAAACACTTGTTTAATGTTCTATTTGTTATTTCTATTAAATTGTGCCCTTTTTCCTAGTCATTTTTTTAAATAACATTTTTCTCTAAAATCATTATTTTGCCCAAAAATGCGCTGGTTGTTTTAAACGAAACACCCTGTGTACACTATTATTATTATTATATTTTATTTTGCAAATTTGCTAAATGCTGCAGGAATATTTGGAAACACTTGGTTGGGTCAACTTATTTTCAGCTGTTTCTAAAGGGTATCTAATTATTTTAAATAGAAATGTATTAAGCAAAAATCATCTAAAATTTAATGCTCTATTCAAGCATTTCCCTGTAAAATAATTCAAAAACTTTTGACAGCATCTAATCTATCAGTCGCTCATAATTAGAATATTTTAAAATTAAAAATCTATACTTACTTGAAACGTTATTATAACTATAAAAACCAATCGTTTCACAGCACACATGATCACAGATGCCAGGTACAATTCAATCTGTCAATAATCACCTGCAGTTTTAAAATAAACTTGACATATTAGCGATTGTTGCAATTTAAGTATGTGTCCCACTCTATGAATACGGGCGTAAGGACGAGTTTCAAAATCGGTTGCCGTAACAACGGATGACAAATGAATATTAAGTTGTTATCTCACGCCCTCGCCCTGCTGCTGTCACCTGACAGCGCGAGGCTGTTTTGTTATGCTGATGAACTGAATACATTTAGTTTATCTCTGTTATCAACACATGTTATTATTTTAACTATTAATTATTAGGTTAGTTTTTCAAATTTAAATTAGTATGTCATCATGCTTTTTACCCATGAGAGTGTAGCACTCTATCTAGAGCAGATATATTTTTAACCAGGACAAGAAACTGAAAGAAAATTGGTTAAAGGTTAACTGAAATTGGGAACGAAATTTCTTATCGGTTAACTGACTAAAAACCTGTTTAAAAAACCAGTTTATTAAACCGGTTTACTAAAACGGTAAAAAAACCGGTTTACTATACAGTT
Organism: Poecilus cupreus; assembly: GCA_963942605.1. Taxonomy (NCBI): domain Eukaryota; kingdom Metazoa; phylum Arthropoda; class Insecta; order Coleoptera; family Carabidae; genus Poecilus; species Poecilus cupreus. The sequence goes on along the minus strand of OZ012729.1, from coordinate 5,258,073 downwards.
TAAAAAACCGGTTTACTATGCGGTTTAAAAAAATAAACGGAGAAACCGATATAAACAAGGGGATTGCTGACAATGAGTTTTCTACATAGTTGTACGTACACTGATAAAAATGTTTTCCTGGAAATATAGATTCCTCTTAAATGAAGAGTAAAATTGATTTGAATAGTGGCAATCCGATTTCATTTTCATTGTAACCTTTTGTAGGTTTAATAGATATTCTTGTATGAAAATTTATATAGTTTTGAAGAAACATATCAAAGTTATCAATTGGGACTCATTATGGGGACGAAGTACTTTGAATTAAAGCAGTTTTAATTCAAAATGATATGGTTTTAAATAAAAACATTTTGTTACAAATTAAAACTACTTCTTTTTCATTATTTTTAAAAACAAAATTTAATAGTTAATTGTTTAACTAGGCATCAAAATACCAGATTTACAGCAGAGGCTGCCGTTTCATTGACGAGGCGAAGCCGAGGCAATGAATGCTGCCGAAGATATAAATCTGTGTTTGATGCCGAGTTGAACACATAGTTATTTTGCCGATTTGGAATTATTGTTAATTTAGTGATTATTTTATATAGATATTTTAAGGTTATTGCTGTCATATTACGTTGCTATGCGTGTGTTGTACGGTTGCTATGTATTTATTGACAGTTGCTATGCGTTTGTTGAGCGGTGTTATGTAAAATATTTTTATAGCCTAGGTATAAAAGTGACACTTTACAGACTGTTAGCTGTCCGTGAAGTGTCTACTTTTTTATAGGACATAGAAAATACATTATTAAAATTTTCATTAGGCGATTGTTCGTTTGCTAAGAATTTTAGAATAAAAGTATCAATACAAAATATGTTCAGAATCAAAAATTGCACCAAATGAGCCTTAATTTATTGATGTAATATATTTCTGTCATGAGATAGACGAAAAATAAAATGTATATATTTAAGCTGTTCCCAGAGTGCCATGGTAAAGAAAACAAACAACAGTCGTATTGTTTAAGTTTGCCAGATGGCATTTGGTATAGTTTTAATGATTGTTGACTTGTTAAAATTATTTATAAATGTTAAATAAAGGAAACACCCGGTATGTGCGGGAGATAAAAAGATAGAGTAGTAGTAATAATTATTTACACTACAAGCATGGTAAAACAGTCGCCGATTAGGTGAGTCTGTCACCTCCTTGAAGCAGTAAAAATACCTTGCGTGTAATGTACAACATTTTACTTGTTACTCACTTGTAAAAAAATTTAAAATTATAACCACGCCCTGTCAATTACACACAACTGTTCTGTCAAAAATTATTTGAAATAATTTCGCATAAGCCTTGTAAGCATTACTGTGGTAACGTGCATTGTTTACCTTGTTTACTAACTTCACAAATTAGAAACATAATCAGATCGCCCTCTCTATGGTTACGAGTCTTGAGCATAAGTGCTGCACCCGCGTGGGAGTGGTGTGCCACTAAAATTAGACAAGGATGACAATAGAAGGATAGAAGATTGCTTTTTAGCCTCCTTGATACTTTTTATTTTATATTTAAATGTATTTATATTATTTCGAAATTATAACAATGATTTTAAGGAATAAATTTATTCAATTAAACACTGATTACATTCATTTAAACATGTAGACAAAAAATATAATATTAAAGATTCCTAATAAAATTTAATTTAATATTTTAAAAAGAAAGTTTATGAATTTTCTATAAAAAGCTTCTTTTAAAATATTAAAAATAAGAATTTAATATAATTATTAGAAACATTATAACAACTGTACTATAAAATAAGTGTTAAGTAGATATATTGCCCCTTTTAATAGGATGTTCAAGTTTAAGGACAAATTTTAACAGATTATGTTATAACAATATTTTTGCTCTAACCCAACTCTTCACATTTAAAAAATATATGCATTTAGTGCTTGCAATTAACAATGAATTTCAAAGTATTTGTAGTTAAAGATACAAACATTTGTAGGTCAGATTCTAACACAAAAACATTCTTAAAAAAGCTGTTACATTGAATATAATATTAAAATGGTGGTAGTAATACTAGTACACTAACTTTCTGAAACTCTTAAAACATATAGATTTTACCGAACTATAACGAATTTGAATGCGGGTGTGAGATTGATTGGTGATGATTATTATTATCTGTGATTGTACGAATAAATTTGTTATTAACTAAGTGTCACTATAAACATATTTAAATTGTAAAAGTGAATTTATAAGAGAAACGAGGAATTATCCTTAATAAGAATTAACCTGTACTTAAAACAGAGATCAGTCAAAAATTCTCTTGTGAATAAGTTAAACTAGAAATTCTATTTAATAATTAGCACTAAGCATTATTACTTTATGATTAACCGACGCCGTGTGATACATCCAAATACTTGTGTTACATAAATACTTCTCAACGTGGTGGAGATATCCAAATATTTGTTATTCATCCTAAAACAAATATATTTAATAAAAATGAAATTTATTACTTCTAGAATTAGTATACCGTAGATTCGCATCATCGATATTCGTCTTCACAAATCGATTAACTTTGGAATCCATAAATCTATGAATTCATTATAAAATTTTCTTTATTTTTCGTTCTTCGTAAGCTCTTTCCTTCAATTATCTACATTTATATATTCTTATATTTGATTTCAGTGTTACACTTTGTCTTGTGCCGAAAAACGTCTAATTTTTTTTTTTTGAGCCAATTGTATTAAAAGGTCTTTCAATGTTAGTTTGTAAATGGTCATGCCCATTTGTTGATCGTTGGGTTGAATCATGTTCCATGTTCTTCTGCTAGTCGGTTTGTTATATATTGTCCGGTTGGTGGTGATGGTGTCGCGTCATGTCGAAGAGCTTGAAGCATTGGGACCAGGAAAAGGTGCATGAATCAGGACTAACCCAAGTATATCCATCCAAAATTGTTGCATTTCCTTCCATTAGGCATTTCTTTATACAACAATAATTGTATTGTTCTAAGATAGGAAGGAGACAAAATGATTGAAATAAAGGAATTAAATAAACATAATGGATAATTGTTATACGAAAAATGCATGAGTGTAATGTAACTATAAATATTTATTGGCTTTATTATGTACTTGTATATAAATAATAATAATTAATGATAAAATATACGTGATATAAATTTTTAACCAAAACGTTTTTTACAACGGACTAAATATGTTATTATGTAATTGTTGTATTTTAAGTGTACATGTAATTTATAAAACAGAATATTAAATTTTACACTTACCCGTAGTAAAGTACCTATTGCACAATAATAATTAACAACAATAGCAAGGAATTATCAACATTCATAAATTTTGACAAGTAAATTCACTATGATTTCTTCTTCTTTTTTCAAAGTAACTCAATTCCAATAACATGTTTTATTATATGTGCTCTGGTGCTCTGTAACGTGGCGCCTCCCAACTTCATGGCGTGGTGTGCCACTAATCATCTCATTGTGCTGACTTTTGTCATCCAAGTTGCCTCCCCCTGACTAACTTATAAAATTTTTACGATGCAGCTGTCAATTAGTAACTTGTAAAGATTCATTTTCAAAGGCAATAAAGGGTTTGAATAAATGGTGTTTACAAGTGAGTAATAATTAACAGTATTTTCGTGATTAGTCAGGGAAATGCTACTTTCGCTTCGCATTTTAGGCGCGAAAATAGTACTTTCGCTTTGTTCTTAGAAAAATGTTGTTTCCTTATTTTATTTGTATATGTTTCTCTTCAAAATAACTGCGTACAATACTTAATATATTTTTTATTATACCTACATCATAATCCGTGTTTAAAACTCGCTACAGCGTTCGCAAACGCAAGATTAAAACACGCCGTGCTTTATAGGCTGCTAAGCAACAACAAAAATAATAATTATTAATATCTGTCAAAACTGTAAACGTAAACAATAAATGCTAACCAATCTCCATGTAAACGACATACATCAAACGTCACACGCGCAAAATTATGAAATCAAAAGGTTGCTTTCCCGGTTTTTCCAGAGTATGATGCAGGTATAATAAAAAATAGCGTATGACACACGTGTATAAATGCTTTCAAAGCACTAACGACGTTAAAAGCACTCCGCTTCGCGTCGTGCTCTTAAACTCGTGGTACGTGCTTTAAAAGCTAAATTATACGCTTGTATCATAATATACTATTAATATCTTGTTATAAAAATTGATTAAGCCCTGTCGAATTTGGTATCAAAGATCTCCGGAAGAAGACGAACTGAAAATGTCAAAAATTACTTTTGAGCTATCGTCAATTGTTTTAATACGTATTAGACTATCGAAATAGTTTCAACAAAATAACAAAATTATTTCAAACATAGTACTGTAACATTAATTTTTAATTTGTTTCGGAATACGGTGACTGTATGATTAAATAACAGTTTTAATCAAATAGGTACCGTTGTCAGATTGTAAACACATAGAAAACCAATAATTAACAAACCATTTGCGTATGCAACATGTATCAGTTCAACATTGTATCATATGAATGACGTCACATACTCGATTACTAATTCTGGGTGAGTGATCCAATGCTACCTGTCTGCAATACTTGATTAGTTTACTAGGAACAATGTCCCGAATTATGCTGTGTGTAATTGAAACTGCAGTGCACTCGATACTCGCAATGACACAAATATTACTAGATCTAATGATGAAAAGAGGAGAATCACAAAATTGTGAATATGAGAAATGGGAACGAGGAGGGAAAAGGGAAATACTCACGACTTAATTTGCACTGTTCCAATACTTTATTTTAAAAAGTGCGGTCATTTTCAAGCAAACCTTCGAGACTACATAAAAATACAAAATAGAATAAACAAATATCAAACTATAACTTACACTAAAAAAACTACTGGAGTACAACAAACAAAACATTAAAAACATAATTTAAATAAATAAATATAGTTATTTACATTACGAGCAAGGTAAAACAGTTTTTACTGCTGAATGGAGGAAATGACCGGCGAGCCTGTCACTTCCTTGAAGCAGTAAAAACAGTTACCTTGCGTGTATTGTACAACATTTTACTTGTTACTCATTTGTCAATCAAAATAAAAAAAAAAAAATTATAACCAAATCCTGTCAGTTGCCCGCAATTGTGCTGTGAAAAATTATTTGTCTTGGAAGCATTTCTGTGGCATCGTGCATCGTTTCCTTGTGTATTATCTTGTAAAATTTTTACAATGCAGTTGTCAATTAGTAACTTATAAAGATTCACTTTCAAAGGCAATAGAGGGCTTGGGTAAATGGTGTTTACAAGTGAGTAACAAGTAATAGCTATTAACATTCCTAGCGATGTTATGAGTATCGTAACTGCCGCAGATGTCAGTTGAAATCCGAGCTCGTAGAGCGAGGATTTTAAGACATCTAAGGCCTGTTATGACTCATAACATCCGTGGTTTGTTCAATAGTTTACCGGTTTCAGAATATGAAGACGTTAATGTCATTAATAAACATTATTTATTGAAATTCTTTTATGAAAAACGTCTGTCATAATTTTAGAAGGTGATCCAGTAAGTCTGTTTGTTTTTATTTAACACCATGGTTACACTTGTTTTGTATCATATTTAAAATTATTTCTTTACTTAAACGTCAAATGTGTTCTTCATGGCTAGATAAAAAGTGGTTTTTGGCGATGCTGAATTGCCTAAAAATATTTGGAACGCAGCAGGTGAATCTCTGAACAGCTTAATTCCGTGTGTATTAATAAATAGCGTTATATTATCATTGAGTATTATTTTCATTTTCTTGACTGTTTTGACAGGTCAGTAAGGTAATATTACCCTACAGCATAGAGTTATGATATACTTACCCTGCCTACTTTTGTGCATGTAAACATAGGTTTAATCTCCTGAAACCGGTAAAAATAATTAACAGCCGAATTTTCGAAAGAATGTTATCTAGATAAATTATATAGATTAAATAATTTTATCCAACACCTCTCAATAAATGCTCTATAACTATCGCGATTTTCAACAAGGAAAGTAACAGATTACCCACTAGTGGGTATAATTTTGAGAAAAGTCACTAGTGAGTATTTGTTTATTTATAATAATAATAATAATAAAACACAACACCTTGATAACCACTTCGATTGACATTTTAATTTAAAAAAATTTAAAGCATACGTGAGTATCAAATAATATTTCTTTAATAATTTTTTATTATTAAGAGATGTTGGATAAAACGTTATACTTCACACGTGGGCAAATTGGAATTACCCTCTCGATAATATTATCACACTCAGCCCTCGGCTTCGTGCGCTAAAATTTTCCTCGTGGGCAATTCCTTACTTTGCCCACTTGTAAAGTAAATAACTATTATCTATTACCTTATTTAGATATTTTTTTCTTATTCATCTATTATCTTATCTAGATGAATTTTTTGATTAGCTTTATTTATTTTGGGATTATTTTTTAGATGATATTTTCTCTAAAATAATAACCAACATAAATTTTCTTCTATTTGCAACAGTGAGGGAATTTAAGAGAAATGAATCTAAATTGTGTTTTGACAGCTTGTGACAGCTAAGCTGGTAAACAGCGTATATTGGAATAAATTTTCAAAAATAAATTATTTTGTTAATATCCAAGAAATTTGATATTTTTGTACAGTATACAAATTTGTAATATTGGCTAGAAAAAAACATATAATATATGATGAGATCTATTAATAATAAATAAAAGAATTAGTTTAAACAAATTCAAGCCGAGTAAAATTCTATAGCCCCGGATATTTCACCTACAAAATTTGTTTAAAAAACATTCATTCCGATGTACTCATTGAAAATACTAATTTATTTTTGTTACTTCAACTATGTACATACAACTTAAAGAGGTAACAGCTGAGGAAATAGTTATAATATCATACCACCAGCTATAACCTATGAAGTATATAAAAAATTGTTTTATCTATTTATTATCTAATAGATATCTAGATAATTGATATTTACCTTTTATCTATTATCTACATAATGTGTCCAATAAATATCTTTTATCTCATCTAAATTAATATGAGAGTAGTTTATCTTTATCTTTATCTAGATAAAAATCTGATGTGGCCAGCACAAAACCTCCTGCCCAATACTATTTTTACACAGTAAAATAATATTTGATGATACAGAAACATACGTTCTTGTTTATTTATTTTCTATTTATATTTGAGAAATTTAATTTTATTTTGTATATTTATTTAATTTATTGACATATAGTATTTCACTAAGAAAACAACTTCACAATCAAAATGACATGTGTCACATTTCGTAAAAATTTTAAAATTTTTAAGTGTTTTCACGGTGTACAAGAACTGTGTGTGTGTATAATCTGTGACAATTTTTTCGTCTCGCACAACTCAAATACTATAATACCAAAAAATACAATTTTGTGAGTTTTTCTTCTTATATTTAAATGAAAAGCTGATTAGATTTTGGATAAAATTGGTCAACCGGAAGTAGCAGTTTACTTGAAGCCCTTAACAGTTTTTTGTAAAAATAAATAAATATATCATCACGCCTTTTACCCATTACGGGTGAGGCACTCTGCTTGCGCAGATCTCGGTAAGTGATATATTTTTTCGTATGAAGTGCGGTTACCAGCCGTCAAATCATAGCCCCCAAAGATGTTAGTGGAGGGGGAACCACAGGGGTAAATTTTAATTTGTAACTGTCGGCAGTGGGATTCGAACCACGGAGCTATTTACCCCATCATTTATTAGATTTAGAGATAATAAAATATAAGGATATTATATTTTGCAAATCTTGAATTCGTTGTACACCATGGAAACACTTAAAAATTTTCAATTTTTTACTAAATGTGACACATGTTGTTTTGATTGTGAAGCTGTTTTCTTGAAATATGTGTCAACAAATTAAATAAATATACGAAATAAAATTATATTTCTCAAATATAAATAGAAAATCGTATCGTTTAAGAGTAGTATTAATTTAATTGCACCTAATTTTGTTTTGTGTTTCTAGGCCTAGTTGCAGCAGCGAGGAGTTCGCTCTCCAGGTCTAGGTCTTTCGAAGGGATTTCTCCGGATGGGGTGAATACCCAGGAAGAGGTTCGACTTCTGCCCTTCAAGTCGTGCTACCAGAAGACTGATTCATATGACAGTCGTAGAGCTTGAAAGATTGTATATAATGGTATGAACTATTCAAATGAATTGTTTACAAATCTCTATAAATATTGTTTTAATAAAAAAATGTTTCACAGTAAATGCTGGGCTAGTTTTCAAACAACAGCAGTTTTTCTTAATTTTTTTTTACATATTTGTTGTCTGTTACTTATCAAGTATTATTGACATTTGATTGACAAAATGGTTGTGCTAGAAAATAGAGCGGATGTCTTAATATTCCTATGTACTCTGTATGTATTGTTTATATTTGCTATTATTTTGTAGTAGCCTACAGCTGTAGAATAATATTTGTTCATAAACATTTCTGTGTACAATAGTTTAGTTGGTCGTTCATTAGTTATAAATCTCTCGCTTGTAGATTACTTTAAATACTTTAATAATTAGCCAAACAAATATATCATCCCGTCATTCACCCAAATATTAATGTTACAGGTCTACAGATCTCGATGTAACCGCAGTTGTCAAATTACAGCACCGAGGATGAGTCAGAATTAAATCAACAGAATTTATGGATTCGTCTGCACATTTGGATATTTCTTTCTTGGCTTCTGGGAAATTAAATCATCTGGTAGATCTTCTACGGCCTTGATGAATGTTCTAGAACAACTTGGGGTCATCATCAGTAGCAGCTGTCAAATTTAAAAAGGTAGTTGCTTCTTTATACTTCAAAATATAATTTATTTATTTCAATACATATAAATTAAACAATTATGAACATCAATTTAAATATTGTTTTTAATCTTTAAAGTATTTATAATTGCTTGTAATTATTTTATATTCTTGCATTTATATTTTTCAGAGTGCAGTGATAATATTGCGTTGGGTTCTCTACTAACCTCGTAGTCCATCTGGACTGCTGGGTCCCCTGCTGCAGAGTGTTGACCCAACAGCTGAAGCATCTTCAACGAGGATCAAAATCTTTACCGCATCTGGAAGAAAATCTTCAATTGTTGTATCAATAATTATTTTGTTATTATTTCGATTTCTTATAATCTATTTGTTATCGTTTGAATGATTGAAATTACGCATTCTTTGTGAAATAAAGCATTAAGAATTGTTAGATTTATTAATACTTTATAAAATATAATTGAGAATTGGCGTAATAAAAATGTACGACATGACGTCATACTAATATTTTTTATTTCGTTAATATCTTTAAAAGTATTAAAGCTATTGCGTCATATCTAACAAATATGGATGAAATACTTTATCTAGTATTAAGAATTATTAGATTTGTTAGAATTTTGCAATAGACTAATGACTTATTAACGAAATAAGTTTGTAGGGAGTGACGCCATATTGAAATTTATATTTAGTTAATTTCTTGAAAACTATTTGAGATAAATTGTTCTAGTCATCTCTAGTTTAAGTACAGAACGGCGAACTTACAATCAGAAAATGGAGCAATTTACGACAAAAAACCTTTTAAGATTCTTCTAGAAGCTGGTAAAACTATACTCTTAAATCTAATGACATTTTCATTGCATCTAACCTTATTTTCAGGTAAAAAATATTCATGGTGTGCTTGTGGTAAATCAAAAAGTCAACCACTTTGCGATGGAACACATAAAAATACGTTTCTAAAAATTAAACTTAGGTATGTAAACAGTTCTTTGAAAATATGCAGTAAGGTAATGATTAATTCTTTCCAGGCCGGTAAGATTGGAAGTGTCTGAAACTAAAGAATATTACTTGTGCAATTGTAAACAAACATCTCGAAGACCATTCTGTGATGGCACTCATAAACAAGAATTTGTGCAGCAAGCTGTTAAATCATAATGTTGTTAATATGTTGTATTTTTGTACAGATATTTGGTTGTAATATAGAATGCTATATAGATATCATTACTTTTTGAGCTCTTGATTTTGCTCAACGCCTAAGAATTGATTTTGTTTAAAAATAATAGATTATCTTACTTGTACACTTATTGTTTGTTTTGAGTTGAAAATATTTCGTTAGAAACTGCACAGAATAAATGCTATGAGCAACAGGCAATTGTTATCACAAGGAAAAATACTTGAAAATGGGAAATAGTCCTTTCGCCAGAGCGAGAAAAATTTGAACTTTTCTCTGATTTGTACTTTCGAAAATTGAGGTAAGTTATAATTTACTGTACAGATAATTTTCGAGTCGAATGCAAGCAGTACAAAATACGAACGCGATTGCCAGTTGGTTCTTCAAAAACTATAAAACATCATCAAATATGGGTGCTTTAAATGTAATTTAATGTTTTTGAATGATTAAAATTAAATCAATTAAATCCGCTGCATCGTCATCGAACCTAAGTTCGCTGCTAGCAACATTAGCGTAAGTAAATTCTTTTTTAAATTGTTTGAAATATTTTTAAGTTCAATATAAATATTCTAAATGTGTTTGAACAATAATTTAATTGCTCCTAATTTTGTTTTGTGTTTCTAGGCCTAGTTGCAGCAGCGAGGAAACCGCTCTCCAGGTCTAGGTCTTTCGAAGGGATTTCTCCGGATGGGGTGAATACCCAGGAAGAGGTTCGACTTCTGCCCTTCAAGTCGTGCCACCAGAAGACTGATTCATATAACAGTCCCAAAGCTTGAGGATGTTATATAATAGTATTAAACTATTCAAAAACACAACTAAACAAACACAAAGCACAAACACATTACTACATCATTCAATTCCATAATGATTTAATTCAATGGACTTACATGGGTGTTGGGAACGGCGAACTATGTTGAAGGCTCTGCAACTGCATCTTCTGATACAGGCTCTAGACTGCAAGAAGTATGTAAGTACTGCAAAATATAATTTATTATATCAATATTTATTAATAAAACAATACTTAAAATCAATTCTAATATTGTTTTTAATCGGTTCATTTATATTTTTCAGGGTGCAATGTTGATTATATTGTACATGGTGTTCATGAGAACTTTGGTATTCATCCAGAACATCTCACATCACACATGCTGCCGATAGACCACTCATCTGCACGCCCGAGATGAACAGCTGCGGAATGTTCAATGATTGAAATAAAAGGTTGTTTGTTAAATATAGCTTTAAGAATTATTAGATTTAGTTGTATTTTGTAAATAAATGATTGAATCATCGGCGAAATTAGATTGTAGAGTGTGACGCCAAATTAAAATTATTATTTTGTTAATTTCTTAATAAGTATATACACTAGAATTATCTAGTGTTAAATTCAGAACTCTAAATTAACTGTAGTGTCAAGAAATATCACATATGTTCATTGATTATTGTTAATTAGGAAAATACAATTGATTATGAATTGACTTCTTCACAACGCGATAATTCAAATGAACTATTCAAATAAATTGTTTGCAAAACTATAAATATTGTTTTAACAAATAAATATTGCATAGGAAATGTTGTGTACAACAGCTGTTTTTCTAAAACTGTTTGAGTAGACTAAAAGATATTTTAATTGTATGTTAAACTTATAAATTATTAATTGATGTTTGTTTATTATTTAGATTCCAAGGATTGTCTGCGCAGACCGCGGCTCCCCCAGCATTTGTTGCAGACCAAAGAGTCATCTTCAGCGAGCCCGAAGAAATCTGCTCCTGTTTCTCCACCAAGAATCTTCAGCCCTGGATGAATATATTAATTTATGTATTAATAAATAAATGTATTTGTATATTTACATAGTTTAGCAATAAATAAACATAAATGTATAATAATAAATGATAAAATAAATATTATATTATTAAAATGACATGTCTTTTAATCATAACCCACCCCATGATTTAATAACATTAATATTTTTCAATTTTGATACATTTATTTTCTTTGAGTTATTTTTTTAAATTTTAATTCTACTACTGCCATCTATTATTTTATTTTGAAAATACAGGTTCCTAAACTACCAAAAATCATCGCAGTTTGAAAATATTGTTGCCCGCCAGCGATCACATAATAATAGTTCATAAATGTTGTAAGAGATGGCAGCACTGCTTGGCACTCAAATTCTTTCGACTTGATAATGAAAACTAATTGAAGATGCTCGTTTTTTGAAACAAAGACGACAAATTAGCGATTTCCTTAACCCTTCGCCCTACGCCCTTCACACTCACATATGTTGTAGAAAAATAGCGGTTTTCAGGGGACGGCGAAATTTCGTTATTTTTGCGATATCTCTTACCGTTTTCGAGATATGACGCTTTAAAGTTTTCACACTAGTTTCCCTTAAAAATCACCCTTAATATTAACTTTTAAGGGCTAGAAGTGACTGTATACCCCTAATTTGAGTGTGCTGAACACGATTTTATAATCCATTTTGCGCTAACATTCATAGTTTCATAATTAGAGCAGAATTTAGATTGCTCTATTTAATTACGTAAGATTTAAGGGTGAGCGCCAATTTTCGAGACCGCCACGGGAGTTTTTAGGGCTGAATCTATAGGAATCCACCCCTAACTCGATTTTTTTGGGGTTTTACCAAGAAAAAGTTGGACTTATAGTCTTGGTGTTTTTACGATTAAATTTTGGGGTAATAAAAATTGAGATAAGGGCGCTACACCCTTCATTAGGGTCTGTAGATTCCGAATCTGTGATTTAAAATAGCCCAGGGTTAATATTTCTTACGTAATGCGCATTTAACTTTTATATGTTATGACCAACTGCAGACTTTTGGTTCATAATATATATGACTTTTGACTCGTGGTTCATAATATATAAAATGGCCGGTACGCTGAGGAAATGTGACATGCAATAATGAACCTTATATACATACTACATAAAGAACATAAAATTGGATATGAATTACCCCAAATTTAAGGGTGAGCACCAATTTTCGAGACTGCCACGGGAGTTTTTAGAGCTGAATCTATAAGAATCCACCCCTAACTCGATTTTTTTGGGGTTTTTCCAAAAAAAAGTTGGACTATAGTCTTAGTGTTTTTACTATTAAATTTTGGGGTAAAAAAATTGAGATAAGGGCGCTACACCCTTCATTAAGGTTCATAGATTTCGAATCTGTGACTTAAAATAGCCTAGGATTAGTATTTCTTGCGTAACTCGCATTAGAAAACTGATGAAATTAGTGCAGTAAAAAATGTTGATATTTTGAAACAAAGACGACAAATTAGCGATTTCCTGAACCCTTGGCCCTACGCCCTTCATACTCACATATGTTGTAGAAAAATAGCGGTTTTTCAGGGGTCAAATCACAGGAGACGGCGAAATTTTGTTATTTTTGCGATATCTCTTACCGTTTCCGAGATATGGGGCTTTAAAGTTTTCGAACATAGTTTACCCTAAAATCACCCTTAATATTAACTTTAAAGGGCTAGAAATGATTGTATACCCCTTTTAGAGTGTGCTGAATACAATTTCACAAACTATTTTGCGACAGGATGTGTAGTTACATAATTAGAGCAATATTTTCATCCCTTTGCTCTATTTAATTTTCAAATGGCTGTATATCTAAAACGGTGAGAGATATCGCGGATCTGAAAGAAAGGCCCCGAAATATAACCCTGTTCTATCTGATCAGCGAGAAAAAACACTCAAAAACTTGATAATAGGGTAGATATTTTAGGGTTCTATTTAATTTTCTAAGGGTTGTATCTTTGGAACGGTAAAACATTTGATTATGTCCATAATATATATGTTAGTCCTTATTACCTTTTTGTTTCTTAGATCATGGGATGGTTATTAAATAAAAGTCATGTTATTTTAATAATAAATATTTATTTTATCATATATTATATTACATTCAAATTTATTTATTGTTAACTTTATAGAAATACAATGAATACAAAGTTGTGAATGTTCAGATCTCCTGGAGTGACTGTGGAAGCAAGAGACTGAAACTCCTCCGGCATTCACCTGACGTCCCAGGGAAACTTCCACACAAAACCTGGGACAGAGAAGTGGTCGCGCCGCCCACTAAACAAACACAAACACATTAATTAGTACATCATTCAATTCCATAATGATTTAATTCAATGGACTTACATGGGTGTTGGGAACGGCGAACTATGTTGAAGACTCCCTTGAAGGCTTTGCAACTGCATCTTCTGATACAGGCTCTAGACTGCAAGAAGTCGAACTCATCAGCTGTACCTTCCAGCCGCAGAAACAAACAAAACAAATAACAAACTGCAATATATAATTAAACAATGTATAATTACATATGTGAATCTCTATAGATTAAAACTTGAAAATTATAAATATTATATATTATATTCGTGCTGTCTTCTTAAGCACAAATTCATATTATTTATTGGAAAAATATTGCATTGCAAGTAATTTCTATTCAAATGTTCAAACAAAATGTGAACTGCGCAGAATCCATAATATTGATCGATCCGAGTCAAGTGTTGTTAATGCGCATGCTCAAATTATGGAATTTCTGATACATAGATCTTATTTAAAGCCGGTTACACATTTGAGAGTATTTTTCTACCGCGGTAAATTGACCGTCGCGTAAAGATTTTAACGTGTTTACACATTTAGCGATAAAAGCTCCGCCACTTATTAGCGATAGAAGAACAACCGCTTAAATACTTAGCCGAAGGAAGTGACTTCTTGGCAAAAGACGGCAAATGTGTAGCTTGCCTTAGTTTTAACAATTCCTCTAGACGATATCAAGAACTACATATCTGAAATTTATTGGAAACAGATTTTCATAATTTATGGCTATACTAGTCATTTTTCAGTAAAGATTTGTTGATATTAATTGTTTATTATTTAATTCTTAGCAGGCTTTATTTGGGCCATTTTACGATTAGACCAAGAAAAAAATCACCGCAAAGTTCAGCAAACAACACCAGTGCTCCGACGCGTTGCTCGCTGACATTTGTCGCTTAGAATGTCCGGGCTCAAATATTTTCATCGGAACTATTTTTTAACGCATATAATTGAGCATTTACTTAAAATATTTCAGCGCAAATTACAATTTATGTGCAGTAGTAGCATGGTTTAAATTGTATTCAATGTATTAGTAGGATTTAATTTGTTTATTTGGTTATATTTTAAATGCTGGCCATTTAAATAAATGATTTATAAACTTGTGATATTTATGTAAATCATCAAAATATAAATAGTAAATTTATTTTATAAGTGCTTAAAGAATAAAACACATTTTACAAATAATTTTTGAATGTATAACTTATTGATTTATTTTTCAATATGAATAAGTATTGGGAAAAATGGAATATTAGAGAATAAAAATACATATGGAGTTAATAGATTTCTTTATGTTGTAATCTGAAAATATAATTGGTGTAAGGTATACTAGAAAGTAAAAATACATATTTATTGGTAGGTAATTTATTTTATTGTGTTAACGAAGTTGAAGACTTTGATGGAATTGATGTTTGCGTTTTAGGTATATACATTTTTTGTTTGTATATACAACATTTCTATTTGAAATGTAAAGCCTGGATCAGTCTCCTGCATTGACTAAAGAGAGAAGGCTGACCTCACCCCCGGAAATTCCTCCATTAGGCCCCAGGAAAACTCTTTTCAAAACCTGAAGTAGGGGTGCGGCTTCATCGCTGCGGCAACTGTATATGTAAACATACAAAAGAAAATTAAAAACGATGAAAATAAACATATGAATAGTTTAAACAAAGTTTTTTTTAATAAGCAAAACTTAAATATTGAACTAAAATTCTGATTATTTCTTTTATGAACTAAAATTAATTTTCTTACATCGTAGTTACTGGCAGTAGGCGTCGGTCCTGATGAATCTGTTGCCGGAGGGTTTTTGAGCTCTCCAGGTTTAGCTGTTGATGTTGATGATGCAGGCTCCGGTGAAGATTATTAAAAAATGAGCTTTATAACGCACTACCTCAGCAAAAGCTGGGTAACTTTGACCTGCTTAAAGCTAGGCGCGGACGGAAGCCCAGATGGTCGGAGTGAGATGATGAAGGCTCCGGTGATGTTGTCCACGAGTCCCTATAAACATAAAAACAATGTATTAGATAAAAGAATAACTGTAAACCTGAAAAAAAAAACATACTTTAGTTAGGAGAATATATTTGTTGATGTTGTCCACCTGTTCCTATAAACATAAAAATAATGTATTAGATAAAAGAATATTTGTTAACCTGAAAAAAACATACATGTTGTGATTAGGAAATATTTGTTGAAGTTTGATGATATCTGAAACATAAACTCAAAATTCAAGGCAGTAAATTGTACAAGAGAACAAGTTATGGTCATCATTCATTCAGCTCACACCATTCATCCCACAGCACACCATTCATCCCACAGCACACCCCCATCTTCAATGTTGGCTTCAATGATGGTTTCAATGATGGTTTCGTTTCTTGCCTATCTAGCCCTACCTAACAGTTTTCCGAACTGTAGCTAACTTACAATCTAGGGCGCAAGTGACTCTACGACAACAACCGGGGCGTGTTGTCAATTAGTAAAACGTTACACTTTGCCGGTGTACGCCCCTCCCATGGAGGAAATACGCCTAGTTACGCGGGTGCATTACGGGGCTTGGCGACTATACTATTGCACAATAGTTTTCATCACGGCGTGACTCACGCACCTCTTGAAGCCTCGCAATGGGAACAAAGGACTACTCTGCGCCTATTGAACAATGGTATGAAGCCTTACACCCCTACGATAACACACACGTCGCGGTGCCCCGGCACATCCCGGACCGACAACATCTCCAGAGAACTTTGACAAATACTCGCCTAAGTCGTTGTTTCGTTGCACTAGGTTGAACCCCACGTAGAGGCAGTTCTCTGGGATGCTCTGCGCCCCTTTCGCGATCCCTCCACCCAGCGGAACAAGTTTCGCGATCAGAATTTATGCTGGTCTTTTAAGAAGACAGAACACGCGACGCGAGTTTGCTCTGAGACGGACGAGCGGCGAGTGAACGAACAAATTGAAAAGGAATTTCAAACAATTAATTTTTATCGCGCTGGTGTGATACTGTACTCTACGTTCACTTGTATTCCTTCAATGTGTTAGATAGAGACGACAATATAGAAAACGTACGCTCGAAATATCATCTTACTATTCAGTTGGTCCCTAATGAATCCTGTTGAAGCGACTGTATAATTCATTAAATACTAATTGTGTTTAATTGATCTGACCCCAATATAAAATTTACGATAAAAACAGAATAAAGTATAATTTATATTTGATACATTCAACGTTTTAAATAGTAGAATTGTTTATTATTTGTTAAAATATAACTAAATAAAATACATATGTTATTTGTTCTAATCACAGTTTTAATTTAACATCGAAGTATAAATTTAGTTTAATAATATAAAAAATACTGCTAAGAAACATTGTCTATTTTGTCCAAAGAAAGAATAAAAATTAATAAAACTCCTTATATTTCAAATAATCATACAATATTTTATTTAAACATTACATTACCAAATAAAATTCAATGCTTGTAATGTGCTAAAGTGAAACAAAGCACTAGGTTAAAGATATAAAATAAAATTGTAAATTATTTTATTGCTTTATATAATAAATAACATTCAAAGGCTAGAAATTAAAATGTATTTTTAAACAATATTCATATTTATAAACCAAAAAATAAATTTATATCGCGAAAAAACTCAAAAATAAAAGAATATTAAAGCGGCCAGGCGAACGACTCGGATTCATTAAAGATAATTAAATTAAGTCGCCCGCATGTAACACAGCGTTGTAAAGAATATTCAGACCAGCCTTGAAATATATTTTTAAATTGAATAAACCATTTATACAACAATGAATTTACAGTAACAATAGGTACTTTATATTTTCAACGAAACAAACTATTGGGCAATTAATAGAATTGAAACGGTCTCATGTTTATCAAAACTAACTATTATTTCAATAAGAACAATTTACTAAATTTATCTTCAAGCATAGGGAATCATTAAAAAATCGATCAATATAAAATAATACAAATAATGTATTAACTATGCCGATAAATGATTCTAGAGGCCTCGGATTTGAACCCAGTTCAATATCATAATTTAATTCCATTGCTGAAGATAGTTTACTTTCTAATATCCCGTATTTAGCAAAAGGTTGTCCAAATAATATTTATAATTAATATAGAACTGAGAAGTTAATTCAGAAGAATCCCAAGGAACTTAGTGTGATATATTACTATCATTGCACCCTGAAAAATATAAATCAAATGTAATTAAACAATTTTATAAATAAATATGTATTTTAAAACAATATTAAAAATTAATTATTTATTAATATATTTTGAAATAAATGAATTGTAACATTTTGAAGTAGGAAGAAGCTTCAGAACAATCTTCAAATTTGACAGTTTCTGCTGGTGGACAATCCAGATTATTCTAGAACTAGCATTACGGCCAAAGAGGATTCACCACAAGATTCAATTCAAATGTTTATTTTATTTTATTTACCTACGTCCTTTTGCTATTTAAAATACAGGCAAGCAATAGAATAATAGAAAGTTCAGATTCAAGCTTTTTATAGCATCTAGTAATATTTAGTGATAAAATAGGATACCATTTTGGTAATTTCAATGCTAAATATAATGATAAAATCTTAGTTTTACATCAGGGAGCTTATAAATTCTGTTTCGTTTACAAATATTGTCTCGCTCATGAGATATTGCGCACCCGGACATACATCCATCCATCCAGCCATCCTCACACACAGACATCATTGATATATTGGTCTTAACGGATTCAGTGGACGTCATAATATTAGGTTTGTTCCAACTGGTCATTTCTGACATGTTTGTGACAATTTCACTGCGCCTGTGAAAAATGTAAACAAATTAAGTTTGCAATATAGACTGGAACGGCGAATGGAATGAAGCGCATGTGCATGCTCATTTTTTGTTTTGACAGCTAACCTTAAATATAAATATAAATAAAGAAATTCATACATTTTTCGCTCCAAAAAAACAAATGAAGCTTATGTTTCAAAGTTATCTTGTTTACATTTTTCGCAGGCGCAGTGAAATTGTCACAAACATGTCACAAACTTGTCAGAATTGACCAGTTGGAACAAACCTATTATTTCTGCAAAAATTTCGTTAACAATTTTTTTCATAATTCCATTACTTCCTTATACTATGGATAAGAAAGTAAAAAAAAAACGAAATATTTTTGATTGTTCAGTCCATTCCAATACTAATCTATAAAGCAAATGATAATGTAGCCAATTAGAAAATGTATGTTGATATAAAATAAGGAAAAATGTAGGTGGGTAAATTAAAGAGTAATGTTAAAGTTTAAATTAAAAATTCTTTATTAAATTCGTGTGTTATAATTTTTATTTTATTATCTTGCGATATATTATAAATAATGGTGTTAAGAATTTAACAATAAAATTTTTCAAATAGGTAAATGAGCATAAAAATGAGTATTACAAACATTTATTGATTGATTTAAATATTGATTTCGTTTACAACCATATAAATGTTTATTGCTGTACATTAACAAAACCCAGACAAGAATTAAATAATTTGATATCTACTCCGAATACAAAATAAGAGTCATCTAAATCTACAGATTATACATATGTTTGATTGTATTGGTCAGATTAAAAAGTATTTTGGCATCAATCGGTCTGTATTTTTTGTTTTATGCGAATTTTACCGACATTTTTTTCAGACAAAGTATGATTTACTTCTTTAATAATAAACAATATCTAATCATGAGTTATGGATTTCTGGCTCTGTGATTGGTCGTGAAGATTTATGGGTACTATAATTAATTGAATCATTGGGCATATATTTATACAGGAATAGAAAAATTAGATTATATTTTTCGGTTTCCTTATTAAATATTTCATTGTTTAATTTATTACATGCGACTACTCTTACAAATATGAACCAGACATATAAACATGTATAAAAATTTTCATACATATTTCAACATCATCAATACAATTTGACAAGATCAATACAATTGACATTCCTTGTAGCAGGCCATCATTCTACCGCGCTAAACAGAAATAAGTGTTCCTTTCAAAATGGATGAATTTGTTGTGTTTGTAATAAATAAATCTGCGAGTGTTCTCGCCAGGGTTGCCTCGAGGTTCGGTTATCAGATGAAATTCGAATCTTTTTTCGATTGTTTCGAGTGGTTCAGTCACATGACGAGGATCATCGGTCTCACAGTTTTCCACCGGCAAGTTCTCAACGGGAAAGTTACTTACACAACTAGGAACTTAACATGGAAGGATCGCATCTGTATATGCGGTGGGTATCATGAGTTTTGTCTTTGCCTCGGTTTTAGCGTTTTATGTAGTGTTTAAAATTGTTTTATGAAAAAATAAATTCTTTGACTAAAGGTTACAGAGAAATATATTACCTACCACTTTTATTTGTGTTTTTTTTATTGTCATTATTTATTTATTTATTCTCACACTCTTGTTATATTATTATAGAATACGCAAAGTTCATTACTTTGACTTCTATACAGGGTGAGTCATCGAAATGCTCGTCTTCGATATCACCCTTTTCGTTATAATTACAGCATAAATTTATTAACAAAATTTATTCGACTACTCAAGGAGCATAACGTAAAATTATTTTTGCATATACAGGATGTTACGCAATGGCTAGGCGATAATTGTTTGTCTTTTTACCTCCCGCCTACCCCTGTAAGGGAGGTATTGTTTTTGGTAAAAAAATTGGGTAGTGAGTTTTCAATGAATAAGCACGATTTAAGGTCCATACAATACGATTTTACTATTTTCGCCATGATGTCTGTCTATCTGTCTGTATGTATGTATGTATGTATGTATGTGTTTGTGTGTGTAGACTGTGGCAATTTTTTCGTCTCGCATAACTCAAATACTATAATACCAAAAAAGACAATTTTGTGAATTTTTGCTTCGTATATTTAAATGAAGAGCTGATTAGATTTTGGATAAAATTCGTCAACCGGAAGTAGCAGTTTGCTTGAAGCCCTTCACAATTTTTCGTTAAAAACACGGTTAAATTTCCTTTTTCAACAAATTATGTTATTTTGAAAGTTGTAGAATATTTAATTTTACATGTATTTTGATTACACTAATTTCATTAATTTTCATTAGATTTAGAGATAATAAAATATAAAGAAATTAGATTTCATGAATCTTGCATTTCTAGTACACCATGGAAACATTTAAAAATTTTCAATTTTTTACGAAATGTGACACATGTCATTGTGATTGTGAAGCTGTTTTCTCAGTGAAATATATGTCAAACAATTGAATAAAAATACGAAATAAAATTAAATTTCTCAAATATAAATAGAAAATAAATAAATAAGAAGGTATGTTGCAGTATTATCAAATACTATTTTGTATCGTTTAAGAGTTGTATTGGGTGGGAGGTTATGTGCTGGCCACATCAGATTTTTTTAAATGGAATTGGTAACTGTCAACGCAAATATACTGCGAAGAGTAAATTACTCATTTATAAACCGTCTGCAAATATGTTTCCGTAAGAATGGCGGTTGCATTGAAAATATTTTGTCAATCAAAACAAAACAATATCAATGGCACACTAGATTTAATATTTAATTGCATAAATTAATTTAGTGAATTATGGCAAAAAAACTGCGAAATTATTGGTTTTAGGCATAGGATACCTTCAATAATAAATAAAGGTAATACAAAAAGACGCATAACAGAATAATAAAACATAGGAAGTTCTATTTAAAAAAAAAGTTAAATAATTCTTGCGAAGCCGTTAATACCATGTATATGTGAAAATAATTTTACGTTATGCTCTTTGAGTAGTCGAATAAATTCTGTTAATAAATTTATGCTGTATTTCTAATGACAATGGTGATATCGAAGACTGGCATTTCGATGACTCACCCTGTATAATCCTTGTAATTTCGACTATAGTAGCGGAAACATGGCGTATATTATACTAACATTATTACTTCAATTTGTTCCAGGGCTAGTGACAATAATCGTCATAAATTCAATTTTATTTATCAGCCACCATAATAAACCAAATATTAATTTACATGAAAAAATTTTGTTGTATTTCTATGTGTTCGTGTTACTGATGTGTGTGGTAATGATTGTTGAAATTATAAGACATCGAATGGTAATATTCCACATGGCGGTTTTAAACGAAGAAGCCGACTTGGCCATGGAACAACTCGGCGCTCACTTTGACTATCGTTTTGGAGTGGTCGCTGTCTTTATATTACTATGCTTGTCTTATGTGAATTGGGTATTTATGAGCACTTGTTATTTTATCTTTAGAGGTGATACAATTTACGATTTAATAAATTATGCTATCTTAGCGTTTATATTTATTATGCTAGTCACTACTTCGCTTATATTCTGCGGAGGATGTTTTTTCATCTGCGCTGTAAGATTTATTGTACTCAACAAGTTTTTGGAAAAGGAAATATTTGACATAGATTACAATGATGATGAAGAAAATCCATTGACTGCGTATAACTCAGCTGAGATAACAGCTAAGCTAAGATTAATATCAAACATCCACATCACACAATTTGAGATCATTAAAGCAACCATGAAGTATTCTTCAATATTTCTTGTTGGATTCGTTCATGTAGTAATAGCTATGACTGCAGTAGTGCTTTACTTTCATTTCTTTAAAGGAATATTTTTAATTGAGCTTCTATTCATTAACTTGACTGGACTTGCAGTCTGTACATATATTTCTGCTACGGGAGAACTTCTTAAACGACAGGTAATGTATATTTTTACTTCTTAATTAAAAAATTATAGCAATCATAACGAAGTCAATTGCGATTGTAATAAACGGGCCATAGGCGTTTTTCCCACATTAAACGCAGAAGTCCCCATATTATTACATTTCAGTGCGTTATTAGAATTCTTTAAAATCTGACATTAAATGGGGTCTTTCACCATTTTTTTTTTTTATATTTTTACCTCCCGCCTACCTCTAGGTAAGGGAGGTATTGTTTTTGGTCAAAAAATTGGGTAGTGAGTTTTCAATGAATAAGCACGTTTTAGGGTCCCTACAATACGATTTTACTATTTTCGCGATGATGTCTGTATGTATGTATGTATGTATGTATGTATGTATGTGTGTGTGTGTGTAGTCTGTGGCAATTTTTTCGTCTCGCATAACTCAAATACTATAATACCAAAAAATACAATTTTGTGAATTATTGCTTCTTATATTTAAATGAAGAGCTGATTAGATTTTGGATAAAATTAGTCAACCGGAAGTAGCAGTTTACTTGAAGCCCTTAACAGTTTTTCGTGAAAAACACGGTTAAATTTCCTTTCTCAACAATTTATGTTATTTTGAAAGTTGAAGAATATTTAATTTTACATGTGTTTTGATTATACTAATTTTATTAATTTTCATTAGATTTAGAGATAATAAAATATAAAGAAATTAGATTTCACAAATCTTGCATTCCTAGTACACCATGGAAAATTTTCAATTTTTTACGAAATGTGACACATGTCATTGTGATTGTGAAGCTGTTTTCTTAGTGAAATATATGTCAAAAAATTAAATAAATATACGAAAGAAAATTAAAATTCTCAAATATAAATAGAAAATAAACGAATAAGAAGGTATGTTTATGTATAATCAAATACTATGTTTACCGTTTAATAGTATTGGGCGGGAGGTTATGTGCTGGCCACATCAGATTTTTTTATGAAACTTTATCTATATAATAAGCCACAATGATTTTTTAAAAATGTTGTGACGTCATAGTAGAGATCTAAAACAGTACAGATTTAAATAATTTTTGTTACATAAATGTTCTATTTTATTGTAATAATAATAATAAAATAAATAAAAAAATATATGACTACAATTACTTACAATCTGTACTGTTTTAGATCCAGCAACACCTCTACTATGACGTCACAACATTAAAAAAAAAATCAATGTGGCTTAATGAATAACAATTAAGACTTTTTAAAAGTGTAGATAGTCTTCAGTATAGATAAAGTTTCGCAAAAAAAAAAATAAAAAAAAATGGTAAGAAAAATTTTATCAGTTTATTTTTCAAAACTTGTACATACATTTTTTGTTATTCTACAATTTTAAATAACGTTAGTGTATTGATTTATATTTCAATTATCATATTTATTATGAGAAAAAAAAAAAAACATTATGTGAAACAATATATTCCTTATTCATTACACAGAGTGGTCTATCGGTCTGTATATATTTATATTAACTGATTATTTTAAAGATGTTTTGTCCTTATCTATTGTTGCGTTGCGTTTGTCAAAAACAAAGATAATTACTATTAAATATGTAAAGTGAAATTCATTTGAATATAAAATTTTGGTTAGAAATTTTTTTTTTAATGTAATAGTTATTTAATAAATAAAACAAGAAATTAACCAAAACAGCTTAGTAAATATGTGGACAATCTAATTTAAAATAAACATTGTTTAAAAAAAATATTTGGTAATATATAAAATAATCGAGTAACTGAAAAACACAGACCGATGGACCGCCCGGTATGTATAAGAAAGTCTCGTGGTGCCCACACCAGATTTTTAACATGGAATTTTGAATGTTTTAGGCCAAGTATACTCTGACACTGATGGTAGACTGGTGCATGTGTTACTTTGATCCCGAGACAATTAATATAGTAAGTACTTGTCATAACAAATGACTGTGACGTTCTCACGTGTCGTCTCCGTAGAGGAACTCCATCCTGCTGCAGGTGACGCACGAGGATTTCGCCCCGGAAGCTGGCGGCGTCGTGCCCATCAACACCAGGATGATGATATTCGTAATACAATCATATTGTATCCATTCAATTAGTTTACATAATTATTTATTTTGCAGATTGTGGAAGTTGCCATCTCGCTGGTTGTGCTGTTCATTCAGTTTTCCGTGTGATCACATTACACCATATTGATTAAAATAAACTACAGTTTTCATGCATATATTTTTTTTGTTAATTAATTTAGAGGAATTTCGGCACTTTGGCCCCTAAAGTTTCGCTGCATAATTGTAATAAAACTTTAAAAGTTAATCCGTTTTATTTGAGCTATAATTTAAGTAATTTAAGTTAAGCTTAAGTCTAGTAACCTACTTGTAGTGTTATATATCTCAGTTAAATTACAATATCTAAATTTTGTTACGATATAATAATAGTTATTTATGATATAAGTGTTAAAAGTGATGTTTTATAAGTAAATGGGAAGTTTGTGAATCAAGGCGGAGCCGAGTGAAACAACCCCACGAACGAAATAAATCAACAAACGTATTTCACACAAAATTTTATCTACAATTTTTACTGAAAAAAGTAGAATGATATTTTGACAGGTAGGGTTATATTTGTTGATGTATTGATACAAATCGTTGGCAACGTGTTTAAAATAACAATGAAATCACTTTTAACACGTTGCTATGTTACTTTTAACACTAGTGTCAGAATGTGATACTTAACTTACCAAGCTACCGTTAAGAGGGTCACTTTTAAGAACGGTCGTAGATAATAGTTATTTACATTATACGTGCGGTAAGTATAGTTTTACAGCGCGAAGTTTTGTATTGAAGCACGACGCGCAGCGGAGTGCTTTAATAAAACTGTGCGATGTATATTAAACTTAACGCACACATAATGTATTACATTTTCTGGCCGACATACACTTTTACTATATTTATTTATATGTATTTTCCATAAATTTCCCTAATTGATATTTATAGTAAGCTGTGCATCAAGACGCTTTGAAAAACTGTGGAACGTGAAAATAATCAACAATTTGTATAAAGTGTCATAATCAAAAGTAGAACTAAGGTACTAGAATATATAGAGTATTCTCATCCGCCATTTTGGGTCCAAGTGTCATAAATAAAACAAATTATTGGAATCCAGTTACTTTAATTCTTTTCTGTCAAATTTGAAGTTGATATTGTTTAATAATTGTGAAATATCATTCCTTCAGTTATTGTATTTCATATCTAACATGTAAGTTTCTAATAATATATTACCGTAAAATTTGTGTAGTTGGATTTTACAGAATTTCAAGAAATATATTTTCTGGCTAGTTTTAATAATAAATTTACAATATCAACTTCAAATTAGACAGATACTAATTATTTTTTTTCAAAGTAACTGGATTCCAATAATTTGTTTTATTTATGACATCTGGACCCAAAATGGCGGACGAGAATACCTACATTCTTCTAGAGCTCTAGTAGAACCACTCCCTGAAAATATAAATTAAGTTACGAGAAAGGCAACAATTTCACTGAAAAACATCCTCTTGGCATATTTCACAGAGCTGGCATCGCAAAATAAAAAATCTTTGTGGGTAATTTCTTCAATTATGATTTGCAAAAACACAGATATTTCGCAATATCCAAAACTACCTCAAAAGAAAAACTTCCAATTAAAAAAAAATATGACAATTTAATAATTCCTGCATAGACTACATGAGCGATGCAAATGTTACCTACCTTTCTCGATATTCTGTATTACAATTAATTTAATATAATTAAAATAAAATAAATCACCAATTCTCATCAATCCAATCAATCAGTTTTATCTTTTGACATTTTATTAGTTATGTGACAATTACCAACTGTGACATATCGGTACTTAGTTAGGATAAGTGTTAAGTGCAGGAAAATGTTATTTTTATATAAAATTTTTAGTTTTTTTTTTATTTCTGTGTTACATTATTTAACGATTTTGGCGGTAACTAGAGTTTTTTTAATCATTCTTTATTATTACAAAGTTACTTTTTATTTTAACGGCCTCAAAAAGCTAAAAAATATCGGTGCGCGTTCCCGCACCGCGGTGTTTCAAAAATCATGAAAACTGTAAAATCATAGTTACCGCAAACGTAAATGATGTGTGACTATTATGTTTACAGTTCAGGAGGCCAGAATAGTATATTACATAACGAGAGAAGTAAGAAGCAATTTACGCACGAGTGAAAAAATTGACACACGAGCCGCGTAGCGGCGATTTTGTAATTTCACGAGGGCGTAATTGCTTTACATCTCGAGTTTTGTACTATACTGTTTCTACGACCACTCAATACTATTTCTAAATTAAAAACATTATTCAAATAGTTAGAAATTTATTATGCTTTTTTGTTTTCTCTAATCCATGAATTTTTGATACACAAATTCGTATCGTTGTCCAGATTTTGTCACCAAAAGATTATTTGTTGCACTTTTAGCTTTAGCTTGTATCTCCAGTGGTGTTCCAATTGAAATATCACTGTCGCTTGACATTTCTTACTTAAAATATTAATAAATATAAGTAAAGGATAATAATATTTAGTAGTATATATTTACCTCACAATAAAACACAGATTATAAACTATAGATGCAGATGGGAGACTATAAAATATTACCAGATTACATCACACACATAACCTAAATGTCAAACAAGCTTTGTTTGTGTTTATAAAAATAAACGACAATTATTGAGCGTAGGGATACATGACGAAACATAGTCCCCTCTACATATATTATTAAAATATTTATTGGTGTCATAATTTATA
The DNA here is from genome assembly GCA_963942605.1 of Poecilus cupreus. Taxonomy (NCBI): domain Eukaryota; kingdom Metazoa; phylum Arthropoda; class Insecta; order Coleoptera; family Carabidae; genus Poecilus; species Poecilus cupreus. The sequence goes on along the minus strand of OZ012729.1, from coordinate 5,230,500 downwards.
ATAAACCTAGCAAAATATGAATTTAGTTATAAAATTTTATCAGTTAGCCTTTCAATCCATAACATTTAAATCTAAGATTTGATGCATCAAATTTTAATTATATTGGTAATGTGACAGTCAGTAATGCCAACTTAAATTTCATTTTCTAGTGTTACGTATTGAACATTACGTAACACTTGAATGAACATTACGTAACACTATTCGTAACAACGCACTTACATTGATTCTAGTTTGTTCTGTAATGACATACTTTCAGTAGTGGTCGTAGAAAAAAGATATTTTGTATCATATTATTTAAGATATGCACATAAATTTTACGATGTTAGTAATTAGAAAGTTGTGAGCTGTCCACACCAGTATTTTATGTTAATGTAATAAAATAAGATAGTATCTTTTGGTTTGTACATTAAATATTTCATTATTCAATTGATTATATGCAACTACTCGTATAAATATGAATCAGTGATTTTAATAACATGAATACAGATTTTCTGAGGTCTATTTAATTTATATTCATTAATTTATAAAATATAATCTATATTAGGTTTCATATCATAGTCTTTGCTTGCGAGCGACACACACAGGTTTTTCAATACCACCAATTCAATTTGATTTTCTTTGAAGCAGGTCACTATTCTACTGTGCTGAATAGCAATAATTGTTTATTTCAAAATGGATGAATTTATTGTGTCTGTAATAAATAAATCTGCGAATGTTTTCGCCAGAGTTGCCTCGCGATTCGGTTATCAGATGAAATTCGATTCAATTTTCGACTGTTTGGATTGGTTTAGCCACATGACGAGAAACATTGGTCTAACAGTTTTCCACCGGCAAGTTCTCAACGGGAAAGTTACGTTCGTAGCCAGAAATTTCACCTGGAAGGATCGCATCTGCTTTTGCGGTAGGTGAAAATATTGGCTGGTATATTGTTCGCCAAATAAAATAGTTACTTACTTGCTAGACCCTCACAACAGTACAGCTGTACAGCAGAGGATTATAGTGGTTGAAAATAGAGACACGTATTTAAAAGCAGTAAAGTTTGTCATCCCTAAAATTGTAATTACTATAAAATTTCTTAATACATTCTTTATATAGTAATAGCAAACTACTATTTACCGTTAATGGGGTATTCCTGTCTAACTGAATACGTCTGGAATAGTTATTTGTATCACAAGGTTGGTAACTGCTATTTTGCGAGTGCTCGTATTTGTAGGACTCGCCTACGGCTCGTCCTATCAAAATAAACTCGCACTCGCAAAATAGTTTCCAACCGAGGAATACACAAGATTTTTGCTCCAACATTTATGTAAATTTAATTTATTACTCATTTTCTTAATGACAGGGAATTTTTTTATGTTGCTAACTTCACAATATTTGAATGTCAATTATGTTTATTTTCCAATATCATAGCCAAAAATATCTACATATTTTTATTTGGATTTTACACTGCAAATTCAATTATAATTACTTACAAATATGTTTAAAATCCATAAATATTCTGTTTTCTTGTATTGCAAATACTCAATTGTAGATATATTGCCATAATATTTTTATGTCAATGTAATACTTTGACATTTCTAGCGTCAGAAGTTCGCTAAAATTAGTGAAGTGATGCCAAAATATAACCATAAAAAGTTAGCAATTTTTGTCGAACTAGTACGACAAAAATATGGTTTCCGACCGCTTTAGAGATATGTAATTGTATTAATGTCGGACGGCGGCGCGAAAAATGTAATAAATAGTTTAAAAATATTACTTTTCTTTCATAATTTTATATTATAAATTTGCATTTTTTCGCGGTTTTAAAATGCGTGTCGTAAACTTGCCTACTGCTGCTCATTTCAGACAGATGATTGAAGTGATAACAAATAACCACTGGCATGAAACTTCAAGGTTATGTTATCTGTGCAAATAACTTTTTTTTCAAATGTCGTGTGGTGCCATCTTGTAATCATTTACCATAGTAGAATCAATTACAGGTAAATTTCATGAATCTGCTTGATTAAAACCAGGCTCCATTATTTCAAATCTTATCACACGCAATCCACATATAAATATATACTAACAAACAACCAATTGAAATGTAAACAAGTTTCTTGACAGCTTCGAACACGTGTGTTGCTACTCACTTGGCGATAGATGGTGCTGATATCAGTTTACAAATGTCAAAGGCAAGATGACGTCACACGTTCCATATTTGAATTTTATCATTTTTTATAAATTTAATCACTTAATACTTCGAATTTTTCACTAAAATTTGGATTATTGTAGATCCAAGATTTACTAATGAAAAAAAAAATTGTCTCAAAAACGCAGGAATACTCCGTTCTTTTCAGATTATAAATTTCGTTTTTGCCGTAGATAAAATTATACCAATTGCATTCTTAGAAAATTCAAAGTAATATGTTCAGAAATACAAGATTTTAAATAGCCCCACCCTGGCCTAGCAGCTAACCAGGCTCCCTACTGTTTGTGGTAAACCTGTCGATTATCGGCTAGCGCCCATAACCAAATAATTTGGCGAGCACTATACCAAGAGTTTTGTTTTTACCTCGAAATATATTATCTCCCAATTTTATTATCATCATCACTTTTACCTTCCACCACTTCCTGTAAAGAAGGTACAGGAATCACGCTTAAAATGGTTTACGAGCACATTGCATGGTCTACAAACTTTGTATGACCTAAAATTTACGATAACACTCACCGATTCAGAGAAATATGCGAAAAACTGATATTCTTGACTTTTGACCTTGTATAAAATTTTTGGCAGAGGTAGGATCGGTGGGGACTTTTGTAATTTCATTTGTAATAGTGTATTTACAACATTTATATGTCTATTTTGACTGGACTATCGGTGACTAAACGCTATGTAAGCATCTGTATTGTTAAGACACTAGAATATATGAGTATTCTCATCCGCCATTTTGGGTCCAAGTGTCATAAATAAAACAAAGTATTGGAATCCAGTTACTTTAATTCTTTTCTGTCAAATTTAAAGTTGATATTGATTAATAATTGTGATATATCATTCCTTCAATTATTATATTCCATATCTAACAGGTAAGTGTACAGAATACTTTCTAATAATATATTACCGTATGATTTGTGTAGTTGGACTTGACAGAATTTCAAGAAATATGTTTTCAAATTTGACAGATACAAATTTTAAATGTTTTTTTTAAGTAACTGGATTCTAATAACTTGTTTTATTTATGACATCTGGACCCAAAATGGCGGACGAGAATACCTACATTCTTCTAGAGCTCTAGTATTTTTCGAACACGCTGACATCTAGCGTCGTTCGCTATAAGTTTTTGTAGGTGAGTCTGACAGATTATATACAGAATTTCAAATGGAAATCTTATTTTGTACTTGAATTATGTCTGTTATTATTAACTGTGGGTTTGAGTTTGAAGAACAATACATACTTTTGTAAAATCGTCATTGAGGTACGGATGAAAGAATTAACTAACCTACAAATTGAATGACAGGCTACAGTCATAGTAATATTGTACAGTTAAATGGCTACAAAACTTTTTTTTGTAAATGGGAGGGAAAATAGTCGGTATAAACGAGTTACTCAACGGGTTATTCGACTTCTCTCCACCAATGAAATGTGCACTACATATTGTAGAATGCTTTGTTGGAGTCCACGATTTATTATTCGGTCTAAAAATGTAAATAACACGTTTCTTTACTTAATAAAATTGTATTATATTTATTCGTCATGTAAAAACGACTCAAAGAGATCTTGACAGAAATATTATGACTTACGTTAATTGGCGAACTGAATCGATCTATTACATTTTCGGTCAATTTCCCAGGCTTTATTGGGAAATGAGTAAAATTTTAGAGTCTGAGCATTCCCCCTTGTATTTCTGCAGCCCACCACACTACAACAACTATGAGATTCTTTTTTTCTGTGCGAACTACTCATTTTCACGCACTATGTTAAACAATACAGCTGTCACGGCGCTGTTCCCAAAAATGTTGCGGCGACTGGTCGCATGATGGCGCAGGTATCGATGCTTACTAAGGCACTAGAATATATGAGTATTCTCATCCGCCATTTTGGGTCCAAGTGTCATAAATAAAACAAATTATTGGAATCCAGTTACATTAACTCTTTTCTGTCAAATTTAGAGTTGATACTGATTAATAATTGTGATATATCATTAATTCAATTATTATATTCCATATCTAACAGGTAAGTTTACAGAATACTTTCTAATAATATATTACCGTATGATTTGTGTAGTTGGATTTTACAGAATTTCAAGATATACGTTTTCAAATTTGACAGATACAAATTTTAAATGTTTTTCTTAAGTAACTGGATTCCAATAACTTGTTTTATTTATGACATTTGGACCCAAAATGGCGGACGAGAATACCTACATTCTTCTAGAGCTCTAATGCATACTAGAGCTCTAGAAGAATGTAGGTATTCTCGTCCGCCATTTTGGGTCCAGATGTCATAAATAAAACAAGTTATTGGAATCCAGTTACTTAAAAAAAACATTTAATATTTGTATCTGTCAAATTTGAAAACATATTTATTGAAATTCTGTAAAATCCTACTACACAAATCATACGGTAATATATTATTATAAAGTATTCTGTACACTTACCTGTTAGATATAAAATATAATAATTGAAGGAATGATATATTACAATTATTAATCAATATCAACTTGAAATTTGACAGAAAAGAATTAAAGTAACTGGATTCCAATAAATTGTTTTATTTATGACACTTGGACCCAAAATGGCGGATGAGAATACTCATATATTCTAGTGCCTTAATGCTTACATAGCGTATACTGCAATTTAGCCTTGGTTCCTACAACAGATTTTTAAAAATTTGTTCTCACACTCTTGTTATATTATTACTAATAATATCATTCTGATTTATTTCAGGACTAGTGACAATATCCGTTATAAATGCAATTTTATTTATCGGCCACCATAATAAAGCAAATAATAATCTACATGAAAACGTTTTGTTGTATTTCTATGTATTCGTTTTTCTGATGTGTGTGCTAACGATGATTGAAATTATAAGACACCGAAAGACAATGTTAGAAGTTTGCTTATTAAATGAAGAAGCCGACTTGGCCATGGAACAACTCGGCGCTCACTTTAACTATCGTTTTGGAGTGGTCTCAGTCATTATATTACTGTGCTTGGCTTATTCGAATTGGGTATTTGTGAGCACTTGTTATTTCATTTTAAGAAGTGATACAATTTACGATTTAATAAATTATACTATCGATTCGTTTATTTTTTTAATGCTAGTCACTACTTCGCTTTTGTTCTGCGGAGGATGTTTTTTCATCTGCGCTGTAAGATTTATTGTACTAAATAAGTTTTTGGAAAAGGAAATATTTGACATGGATTACAATGGTGATGAAGAAAATCAAAGGACTGCGTATGACTCAGCTGAGAGAACAGCTAAGCTAAGATTAATATCACACCTTCACATGAAACAATTTGAGATCATTAAGGCAATCATGAAGTATTCCTCAATATTTCTTGTTGCATTCGTTCATGTAGTAATAACTTTGACTGCAGTAGTGCTATACTTTAATTTCTTTAAAGGAATGTTTTTAATTGAGCTTCTATTCATTAACTTGACTGGACTTGCACTCTGCACATTTATGTCAGCTACGGGAGAATTTATTAAACGACAGGTAATGTATATTTTTACTTCTTAATTTCATCTACATTATATAAATAAAAAGCGGTCCAAAAGCGTTTAAATGGGAAATCAGTGTTTTCTTGTGCAAAAGCCTCCATTTTATTATATTTAAGTGTGTTATTCGGAAGTGACAATCAGGTTATTTTTTTAAACTTTTTTATACCGTGTGTCGTAAATATTGGCATAGGCAATTAACATGTAAGATCAGTTTTTTGTAAATAAATAGTGTCTGGCAAAAAATTATGCATCCAAATTTTGTATCACAATTCTGCCAATATCCCTACATCTTATTATACAGTTCGTGGGTTTTAAAATTTTTATTTAAACAATAGTAATTATTATAATAAATAGTAAAAGTAAATTAACATTAGGTAGGTATATAACACTAAAATAACGAATACAAAAACTTATAAACTAACACTTATTAGTACTATAAACAAACACTATTATTTATATAAACTAGCCGAGCGATATTTATTTAAGACGATATATTTATATTCAAACCGCGCGATATATTTATGTTCACAAGCTCTTCATAGTAGCTTCGGAATCGACTAAGTCATCTGACTTACTGAGTCTGAGTCAACTAACTGACTGGCCGACTCAACTCGACTGAGTCCGAGTCAACTAAACGACTGACTGATCTCAACTCGACTAACTGAGTCCGAGTCAACTAAACGACTGCTCGGGAGTCAACTGACTGACTGAGTCCGAGCCAACCAACTGACTGACGGCTGCCGGCGATTCCTTTTATATACCACGCTCCTTGTTTCTGGAAGCTTCGGGAATATTCCCTATTGTGGAGCAAACGACTTGTTCGAACCGGCAAGCTTCAACTTGTCGCTGCCGCGTTCGTTACATTATTTAATACAGAATAATTTATTTTAATACCGAAATTTAATGAAATTAATAATAATTCCTAATTTTTCGCCTACTCTTTTTATTGCTACTGACGAATAGTGCTTGAAATTTGTTTTAAATATTTGAATCTGTCACTGTCATCATGAATACATTAAATGTCGAGAACCGTGTAAATATTATTATAATGTAGGTATTATGGGGGCGCAGTGCAAGACAAATATCTGAATACATCACAGTAATGAACGCCGAATTGTTTCCATCGCCAGAAATGGACAGTGACAGATTAAAATATTTAAAACAAATTGCAAGCACTATACGTCAGTAACAATAAAAAGAGTAGGCGAAAAATTAGGAATTATTAATATTAATTTCATTAAATTGCGTTATCAATAGTTATTTACTTTACAAGTGGGCAAAGTAAGGAATTACCCACGAGTGAAATTTTAGCTCACGAAGCCGAAGGCTGAGTGAGATAATTTTATCGAGTGGGTAATTCCACTTTGCCCACGTGTGAAGTATAACGTTTTATCCAACACTTCTTAATAAATGAAAAATTTATTAAAGAAATATTATTTGACAGTGACATATGCTTTAAATTTTTTAATTAAAATTTCAATCGAAGTAGTTACCAAGGTGTTGTATGTTATTATTATTGTTATAAATAAAAAATACTTACTAGTGGCTTTCCTCAAAATTATACCCACTAGTGGATAATCTATTACTTTGCTTGTTTAAAATCGCCATAGTTTTGAGCATTTATTGAGAGGTGTTGGATAAAATTAATTATTCTGTATTAAATAAGACGTAGGGATATTGGCAGTATTGTGATATAAAATTTGGATGCATAATATTTTACCGCACACTTTTTATTTACAAAAAAACTGATTTTACAGGTTAACTGCCTATGCCAACATTTACACACGGTATATTTTTTGTTACCCTAAATTTTTTAAATAGTTTTTGTGCATATTATACGTTTATTACTTTGACTTCTACAATTCCTGCAATTTCGACTACAAAAGCGAAAACCGCTTATGGTGAACTTATAGCAATAGAAAATAAGATTTACTTACAAGCTCTTTCGGTTCACAATCGCTAACACAGCGACTATGTAGAGAATTGACCTGAGAAGTACTCATTATGGAAATTTTTTTAGTAAAAGTGCCTTGCAAAAACGTCCAATTACAAACTGTTTCACTGGATGCTGTTAGTCGTGGGCCGTATTACTCTATTTGCTGATAATTTTCCATGTGATAAAATTATTTTTCATATATTTAATATTAAGTATAATAGAGAAATTTTTTGTTAAGAACAAGTCTTCAATATCTGTTTATATTTCAATTCAAATATTTAAATTGATATTTCCATCTACGAATAAACTTCCGAATAAGTTCATTTATTCAGCGAATAATTAATTCGGAAGTTTATTCGTAGATGGAAATATCGGCCCTTACTGAAACAATTTATTCTATATTTTTTACACAGAGTGGTTCATCAATCCGTATTTATTACATTGTGCGTGTTGTGATTTTGACTGATAGGGAATAAACTAGTACGGAAAGACCGCAAGATAAATAGAGAAGATAGAGAGAAAAAATGAGACTATGACAGTAAAATATTGGTAAAAAAAGTATTGAATTTAATTTATGTATTTTGGTGCAGTTATGTTAATAAAACATAATAAAAGTAGATTTCACAAATTAAGTGTATTATTTAAACTGATTTTGTTCATTGGAAGCGCCGAGTTTGATATTCAAAAGTTATATCACGAGAGCTCAGAATTTAATCGATTCAATTTGACATGTCTAGCTTATGCAACAAATTTTGCTTAAAAAGTGTTTGAGTACATAATAATTTGAAAAAATCCCGAGACCGCAGGTCGAGGGGTTTTATCTTAAATTATTATGTACGATAACACTTTTTTAAAAGCAAAATTTTGTAAATAAGCTAGACATCAAATTTATCGATTCAATTCATAGCATAAACTTCAATATTTGCCTAAGAAATTGAACTAAAACGTTGATTTTGACACATTTTCACATAAATAAATCGCACCATAAAATTATGTTGTTATAGTGTAACTATAGCAAATCGATTGTTTTTCTTTTTATTTGTCAAATAAATGTCAAAAATTTGTAAAGGCTCTGTATTGGGTCCCATTTTATACAATATATATATGAGAGATATACCAACTCCGCCAACCACAAGTATTGCTATGTATGCTGATGACACAGCAATAATCTCACAAAATCAAGACCCAGAAAAAGCTAAAAATGATCTTCAAACATCAATTAACATACTAACAGATTGGATGACAAAATGGAAAATAACTCTAAACGAAACAAAATGCGAATGCAAAATATTCACACTAAGAAGAACCAAAGACCCTGACCCAATAAGAATCAACAACATAATAGTACCTTGGAATCCAAAACAATCAACCATAAAATACCTCGGAGCACACCTCGATATTGGATTACGATGGACAAAACATATTCAAACTAAAATAATAGAAGCCAACAGAAGATTAGGAATGCTCTATCCACTGATGAACAAAAAGTCGAATCTAAAAACAAATTGCGCAATACTAATCTATAAATCAATTCTAAGACCTATACTATCATACGCTTGTCCTATTTGGAGCTCGGCATCCAATCAGCAATTCATTAAACTACAGAAATTTCAAAACAAAGTGCTAAGAATTGCTACAAAATCACCCTGGTTTGTCCGAAATAAACAAATCCATAAAGAACTAAAAATTCCTCATTTTAAAGACTTTGTTGATAAATTAACTTTAAATTTCCTATCAAACCTAAATAAGTGTTCAGGATCGAGTCACTACAACTCTGGGGAAACAACAAACAACAGAAGACTACGAAAACGCCTACCTCAAGATATTCACTTTGGAACAAGTTAAATCAAACACAACCATCAACAATCCACACTATGTATAAGTCCCAAGGAAGTGTTTAACACTGCCCCTAACCAAGATACGTGAAACTCAACAACAGAACCATGAATAACAAATTGCATTTGTTGAACTGGTTTAATCTGCTTAAAAAAAAAAAAAAAAAAAAAAAATTTGTAAATAAAAATAAATTAAATAAATCAGCATGTTTAAAGATATAGAATACCAGTAAAGGTAAAAAACATGTAAGTATCTTGCTTCTGCAACTAATTATCCAGCTAAATATGCCTTCAAAATGTTCACAATTTCCATATAAAAGCTAGCTTCATTTTAATCGCTGTTGAATTACTTATCTTAAATGCGCAACAATGGAAAATGAGACATTCTGATTGGTCAAATTTGCAATGAGTGAAAAAGTTAAATAATTATTGTAATTCCTTTAGTAATTGTAATTAACCAAAAACCTGTGTGACCACATGGTAATGAATAACAAAATTAATATTAATAATTAAATTTAAGTACTATAATTTTGTTACACAATTTAATTGTTTCATGTGAAATACAATGAAGCATTCAATGCTTATACCAATAGTATAATTGTTGCACTACGTATATTCGTCCTACTGTACAATAACTAAGAAATTTAACAAAACAATTTAATAAATTAGTGAACAGTAAAATAAACAGTGTTTAAAATAATATTTGGTAATATATGAAATAATCGAGTAATTGCAAAACACAGACCGTTGAACCGCTCGGTATTTATAAGGAAGTCGCGTGGTGCCCACACCAGATTTTCAAGATAGAATTTTGAATGTTTTAGGCCAAGTATACTCTGACACTGATGGTAGACTGGTGCATGTGTTACTTTGATCCCGAGACAATTAATATAGTAAGTACTTGTCATAACAAATGACTGTGACGTTCTCACGTGTCGTCTCCGTAGAGGAACTCCATCCTGCTGCAGGTGACGCACGAGGACTTCGCCCCGGAAGCTGGCGGCGTCGTGCCCATCAACACCAGCATGATGATATTCGTAATATAATCATATTGTATTCATACAATTCATTTACATAATTATTTTGCAGATTGTGGAAATTGTCATCTCGGTGGTTGTGCTGTTCATTCAGTTTTCCGTGTGATCACATTGCACCATATTAATTAAAATAAGCTACAGTTTTTATGCTTATGCATGTTTTTTTTTTTTTTTTGTAACTGATTAATGGAGAATTTCGGCAATTTGGCCACTAAAGGCTCGATACATAAAAAATATAGTTTTTCTACGACCACTACTGAAAGTATGTCATTACGGAACAAACTACAATCAATGTATATTATAAGTGCTTTGTTACGAATAGTGTTACGTAATGTTCATTCAAGTGTTACGTAATATTCATTACGTAACACTTGAAAATGAAATTTAAGTTGGCATTACTGGCTGTCACATTACCAATATAATTAAAATTTGATGCACCAAATCTTAGATTTAAATGTTATGGATTCAAAGGCTAACTGATAAAATTTTATAACTAAATTCATAATTTGCTGGGTTTATTATAAATTTTGACACCAATAAATATTTCAATAATATATGTAGAGGGGACTATGTTTCGTCATGTATCCCTACGCTCAATAATTGTCGTTTATTTTTATAAACACAAACAAAGCTTGTTTGACATTTAGGTTATGTGTGTGATTATAACATGTAAACTGGTAATATTTTATAGTCTCCCATCTGCATCTATAGTTTATAATCTTTGTTTTATTGTGAGGTAAATATATACTACTAAATATTATTATCCTTTACTTTTATTAATATTTTAAGTAAGAAATGTCAAGCGACAGTGATATTTCAATTGGAACACCACTGGAGATACAAGCTAAAGCTAAAAGTGCAACAAATAATCTTTTGGTGACAAAATCTCGAGAACGATACGAATTTGTGTATCAAAAATTCATGGATTAGAGAAAACAAAAAAGCATAATAAATTTCTAACTATTTGAATATTGTTTTTAATTTAGAAATAGTATTGAGTGGTCGTAGAAAAAGTATAGTACAAAACTCGAGATGTAAAGCAATTACGCCCTCGTGAAATTACAAACTCGCCGCTACGCGGCTCGTGTGTCAATTTTTTCACTCGTGCGTAAATTGCTTCTTACTTCTCTCGTTATGTAATATACTATTATATAGAACACAGGAATAATTTAACATAGATAATTTAACGTAGAACGTAGAAAACATAGAACTTCATTTGGGAGTTTTATAAATTGCACAGAATGACATACGATACGAATACCTGTGCTTGTCTTGTCAGATATTTTCGCGCAGTTACTATAGGAAATACTTCTGAACTAACACCACAGACCGTATAAGAATTCACACAGTGGCGACACTCACTGTCGGTCCCATTGATTTTTATGTCGCATCGACCAATGACCTTGAGCCGAGCGGCCATATTAGCAGCTGCGGCATACGGCGGTAAATTTAAATAACTGTCAATTGCAAAGAGGATAAAATCTAAAAATATTATTTCACGTGTACTATAAAAGTTCCTACAATTTTGCATGGTACAAATAAGTTTACCTTTTTGTTTTGCACTCATTTTATGAACTTAACATGACAGAAATACTGTAGCATGATATTTGACAGATACTACTGACACTCTCATATTATATTTTCTTTTCTATGGTTACTAAGATAGCCCATTAGCGAATACTTAGCAACAATATTCCTGAATGCGCACCACTGAAATACTGGGATATGAAAATATTGGAAGTGTTGCTACTGTGTGTATTCTTATACTGTGCTAACAAGAAATATAACGAAAGTATAGAAAACATAGAAGACACAGTGTTAAATGCGTCAAAATTGAATAAAATATTGCATATACCACAATAATTAAATATGTTTATCCAACACCTCTCAATAAATGCTCTATAACTATGGCGATTTTAAACAAGCAAAGTAACAGATTATCCACTAGTGGGTATAATTTTGAGGAAAGCCACTAGTGAGTATTTTTTATTTATAACAATAATAATAACACACAACACCTTGGTAACTACTTCGATTGACATTTTAATTTAAAAATTTAAAGTCTATGTCACTGTCAAATAATATTTCTTTAATACATTTTACATTTATTAAGAAGTGTTGGATAAAACGTTATACTTCACACGTGGACAAAGTGGAATTACCCTCTCGATAAAATTATCTCACTCAGTTTTCGGCTTCGTGAGCTAAAATTTCTCTCGTGGGTAATTCCTTACTTTGCCCACTTGTAAAGTAAATAACAATTATCCAACGCCTCTCAATAAATGCTCTATAACTATGGCAATTTTAAACAAGGAAAGTAACAGATTACCCACTAGTGGTTATAATTTTGAGATAATCCACTAGTGAGTATTTTTTTATTTATAACAATAATAGTAACACACAACACCTTGGTAACCACTTCGATTGACATTTTAATTTAAAAAATTAAAGCCTATGTCACTGTCAAATAATATTTCTTTAATAAATTTTACATTTATTAAGAAGTGTTGGATAAAACGTTATACTTCACACGTGGACAAAGTGGAATTACCCTCTCGATAAAATTATCACACTCAGCCTTCGGCTTCGTGTGGTAAAATTTCTCTCGTGGGTATTTCCTTACTTTGCCCACTTGTAAAGTAATTAACTATTTTTTCACATGGTATATAAATATCTATTCGTCTTCATATTCCTATTTATTACTCCGTCTTTTAGTTTCAAGTGTATAGTAGATGTATGCAATTTTTTAGATAGTTTAAAAGATACCTATTTCTAAGTGGGCGATGTATGTAATCCCAATTTAAAAATATTCGTTATATTAGTTTTTCATCAGAAAATGTCTCGATTTTCTTGTGTACCATTTTTTCTAAGGCATGATTTTCTGTAATATGTTTACATAAATATTTATAAAATAATTAAGTACCACTGCATTTTAATAAAGTACATGTGTAGCTTTAGCCGTATTATTTAATATTTTTGTACAAATTCGGAACTTGGCACTTTATATATTACTGGTACAAATACAAGTAAGCGAAACCTAAAGTTGCATATTTTGACTCTTCTTTTCTGGGTCTGCTACCAGATACTGCCATGCATTATAAAATACAGTTAGGACGTAATAAAATGACATTTCATATGATCATATATGTTATATCCTCAGCATAATTTGCAAACACGTGTATGAACTCAGGAACTACAGGTCAAATAAATGTTGACAAATTCAAGGAAATATATTTGCTCATACACTTGTTCTCAAATTATTGCATTTAGTTAAGAAAAGACACGTTCTTATGAGTGGGGACACGAGAAATGCTGACTTGTTAACTAAAATGTGTATAAAAACTCAGCGTCTCCTCTCATCGACTGCATTATTACTGGCATTATTAGTGGCATTATTACTGACATTATTGGCATTATTATTATTCAGTAAACATAGTACATTCTAGTCCGCAATATCTTAATCTTCGTAAACATTTAGTATATTAACTTTGTAGTAGAAGTTGTAACAATAAAATATCACCTTAAAATTATAAACTCAATAGTTCTATTTAAGTGCATGCACTAAGCCTTAACCAAGTGAGACACAAAAATTTGGAAATAAATAAAACTAAAAATTTTATATAAAAATGACATTTGTCAGCAGCGCCATCTCTTAACACTTATCCTAACTAAGTATCGATATGTCACAGTTGGTAATTGTCACATAACCAATAAAATGTCAAAAGATAAAACTGATTGATTGGATTGATGAGAATTGGTGATTTATTTTATTTTAATTATATTAAATAAAATAAATAAATATATCATCACGCCTTTTACCCATTATGGGTGTGGCACTCTGCTTACGCAGATCTCGGTAAGTGATATATTTTAACGTATGAAGTGCGGTTACCAGCCGTCAAATTAAATGAATTGTAATACAGAATATCGAGAAAGGTAGGTAACATTTGAATCGCTCATGTAGTCTATGCGGGAATTATTAAATTGTCATATTTTTAGGTTATAATTGGAAGCTTTTCTTTTGAAGTAGTTTTAGATATTACGATATATATATATATATATATATATATATATATATATATATATATATATATATATATTTTGCAAATCATAATTGAATAAATTGCCCACAAATATTTTTTATTTTGCGATATCAGCTCTGTGAAATATGCCAAGAGGATGTTTTTCAGTGAAATTGTTGCCTTTCTTCTCATCACACCAAACCACAAAAACTTGAAATATCTCGTAACGTAATTTATATTTTCAGGGAGTGGTTCTGCTTTTGATTATGACACTTTATACGAATTGTTGATTATTTTCACGTTCCACAGTTTTTCAAAGCGTCTTGATGCACAGCTTACTATAAATATCAATTGGGAAAATTTATGGAAAATACATATAAATAAATATAGTAAAAAGGTATGTCGGCCAGAAAATATAATAGATTATGTGTGCGTTAAGTTTATTATACATCGCTGTAAAACTAAACTTACCGCACGTATAATGTAAATAACTATGACAAGTAAACCATATGATATTTTACATAATTTACATGTAAAAGGTAAAAATTTATCAATCTTGTGAAATACCAACCCTGATTAGGATTCATTCGGGTTTTACATTAAATTAAAGCAATCTGAAGGAAGAATTTATTTTACTAGATTATTTTTCGAAACTTGTACACAAATATTTTATTACCCTACAATTTTTAAGATCGTTAGTTTACGAGGTTTGTTCAAAAAATAAGGTGTCTTTTTATTTTTCTCGAAAATTATTTATTTATTTGTCAATATCTATTTTGTCCTCTTAAAAGTAATCCCCCCCTGGATATAATGCACTTGGGCCAGTACTTTTTCAATCCTCGAAGCACTTCTGATATGCGTTTTTCGGTATAGCCTTAGCGGGATTTATAATAAAGTAAAGTAAGAAGTAACGCAAGATGCAACGCAGGCGGTGACGCAGAAGTAAAGCAAGAAACTTCGGTAGGCTTTATAATGAAGTATCCGTGGCTGCTTGCAGCCAATCACAGTGCTAGTGCGTGTTGCATCTTCAGCTGTTTGAATTTGACGTTTGTACTGTATACAGAGAGCACTTGCTAGTAGAATGTACGAATCCAGAATCATTATTTGGCCCAGTTATTCATAAAATGGAAATTTGTTTAATTCACCATATTTTTATCTTAAATTCTATCATTTTTACATTCCGCACATACATCAGTTGTTTATTTGATTTTTACTGAATTATTCACGAAATAAAACTTTGACATATATATATATATATATATATATATATATATATATATATATATATATATATATATATATATATATATATATATATTTAATGGAGATATTGTTGATGTTACGAATTAATAAGATTTTGGAAACAATTCATCAACGATAAGTGGTTTATTATTTCAAGGCCTATCAGGGTTTTTGGTCTTATCTTAATAAATAAATAAGATAGAGAAAATTTCATTGGAATCAAAGAGATGTAGAATAATATTACTTACAATTTTTATTTGAAACAATTTTCTGTATTTTGTTATCAGATTTAAAAACAGTGTTTGTGGCCAGTACTTTTGGGTCAAATTGTAATTTTCAGTTGTTGCTTTTCCTTAAAATATTATTTAAAATAACAGAATTTATGATATAAATAAATTTAATACAATATTATCTTTTTGTTAGATCAGAATTACCTTTTTAAAGCTATTCTAAAAGTCTTAGTTGGGCCAAATAATATGATTCTGGGCTCGTAGAACAGAATCGGTTTTAAGTGGAATGCTAAAGTTGAGAATGGTAACAATAATGTACCTTTCAAATGGTAGGGCTGAACAGGCCACGAAAGAGGCATGAAAAATTCCCATTTTCTGGGGATTTATGAATTTGCAATTAACAACTTAGGCGGGGGTCTGTCTAGCACTAAATGCATAAAAAGGCAATAAACCGATCATACAGAAATGAAATCTTTTAAGCGCCTTTACGAATACTTGAAAAGTAACTAAATTGTCAATAGCGCACACTAAAAATCAGAAAAAATAAATGAATACAAGTTGTGGTTTGAAATCAGTTACGAGAACACAAACAAACATATCGGTAATATAGCTTTCTACACTGTAGTTTGAAATAGTGCATCCGGATTGGTCAGAGGTAGCAAAGTAACGCAAGAAGTTGGAAGTAGGCCAACTTTTGCATTGCGTTGCTTCTGCGTTTTGTTATAAAGCAGTATGTGCAGTCCCGTACATTTATCTTTTGCGTCACTTTACTTCAACCGCGTTACTTCTTGCGTTACTTCATTATAAATCCCGCTTTAGGTTGTTCCAGCGAAGCGGTCTTTATCTCCTCGATCGTGGCAAAACGTCGTCCTTTCATGGGTTTCTTCAGCTTTCGGAATAGGAAGAAGTCGCAAGGGGTCAAGTCCGGTGAATACGGTGGCTGAGGTATGATAACGGTGTTATTTTTGGCCAAAAAATCACGAACAAGCAAGGATGTTTGAGCAGGTGCATTAGCGTGATGCAAAAGTCACGTATTATTTTGCCATAAATTCGGGCATTTTCTTTGTATTGCTCTACGCCCTTCTCTAATGGTGATTCGGCGATTCTCCATAACAATTTTCATCGCTGTTGTAACATTTTCATCGGTTGTTGATGTGCTGGGACGTGCATAGTGGCCAACGTCATTAACATCTTCTCGGCCTTCTGCAAAGAGCTTGTACTTATAATTTTTTGTTGTTGCTCAAAGCAGACTCACCAAATGCCACAGTTAACATTATCACGGTCGCCGGAGCACTTAATTTCATTTTTCACGCAAAACTTAATACACATTCTATGATTAATTTTTTTTCGATAGCACGTCTAACCTTTACATCAGTTCAAAACAAACTAAACATGCAAAATTTCTGATAATGTTAACATATATTGGGGACATGTGTACCAACATAACAAACAAAAAAAATCGAAAATCGAATGTAAGTAGCTTGCGAACTTTGAAGTCACCTTATTTTTTGAACAAACCACGTATATTTCAAATATCATAGGGCGTGTTCAGCCGAATCTAGCAGCCAGATCGCTAATCTAGCGGTCACAGCTGAACGTATTGCTAAGTAACCGCTAGATTTCAGCAGCTAGACTAGCGACCTAGCGAAATAAATTTACGCTACATGAGCTAGGGAACCTTCTATTTTTGTAGAACTGTCAAATGTATAAATAATCATTTGTAATGTCATCAATATTAATCATGTTTCAAAAAAACTATAAAAATAACTTAAAATGTAGTGAAATATATGACATTTATTACTTTCCAATTTTGAAAGACTGTTTTGGATTTGTCTATTATCAAAATATGAGGATAATTCCACCTAATTTGACGGAAACAAAATGACAGTACCAGCAAAATTCCATTCATGTTCATACTACTTTTCATCTGCTAGAATCTATCACTAGCAAACGCTAGCTGGCCGCTAGGTTCGGCTGAACGCGCCTATATATACTTACTATAAAAAAAAATAACTGAAAGAACTTATTCTATATTTGTTACAAATTTGTCTGTATTTTTTACATTATTCAATTATTTTAAGGATGTTCTAATCGTTTTGTCCATGATGTGTAATGTAATGAGCAGGTGTAGTAATAATATTATTTTGTATTTATATCCCTTTATTTGAAACATTCGTGCAGGTGAAATTGTACCTATCCACGTTTTAGTGATAGCAACTATATCAAAATTGTTTTCCCCGATATATTCGTAAAATTAAAAAAAAAATTAAGAGATCTGACATTTCATTAAGCAATAGTAAACTGTTCATGAAGTTCAATGACCTCTGTATTAAAAACATGTGATGTTGAAACAAAACAACTGAGTAAATATGTGAGCATTTTAATTGAAAATAATCATTGTTTGCTTCGCGTCGTGCTCTTTAACTCGTCGTACGTGCTTTGAAAGCTTACTTATAGATTTGTATGCATAATACACTATAATTTGAAATAGGCACTAAAGTGCTCAAAAATCTTCATGAAAAGCTCAGAAATCGTCACTAAGGTAACCCATTATACGACGATTTTGAGCAACCCAGTGTTGGCAACCGTTAAATAATTATAGTATAGGATAATTTTGGCAGATATTATAGTGCATTTGGACGTAACATGAAACAAAGTTTGCAAGAAGAATTAACTAATTAATTCTGATGACGAAATTGAGTGTTATTTACGATAACTTCACTTCTCGAGGTTGGCAACACTGACTGTCAGTTTCAATTGACAACTGACAGATGTATAAACTTAACTTATATTGTAATTTTTTTTACAGTTTTTTCGAATTTCAGATTTCTAATAAAACTTAACATGTACGTAGGCACTGAAGTTCCTTTTTATCACTCACATGGTTTATTTTCCTCGTCCCTACGAACCTTGGCAACTAAGTTCCATATTCGTGATAAAAAATTAAACTTCAGTGCCTTGATACATAAATAACATTATCAATGTGCCACATTATTAAATTTCACAAGCGATATTTGAAATGAAATTGTTTTAAACTTTAAGTTAATCCGTTTATTTCAGCATTCATTTCAGTTAGGCTTAGGTCTATTAATCCATGCAGTTGTATTCCTCTATTTTTAGTAAATCTCATTAAATAATTATATTAAAATTAATTTTGTTATATTAATAGTTATTTACTTTATAAGTGGGTAAAGTAAGGAATTACCTCCACCTACTGTGTCGTGATTTTATTGAAACAGTTTTCTTGTCAAATTGCTAGGTAACAAGATTTCGTGACAAACACAAATTTATCCGGCAAAATAAAAAGCTCCATGTGACCATGCTCTTCAATTGGATTCGAACCCACGACCTCTAGCATGTTAGGCTAGTAACTTAGTCAATACGCCAGCGAGATCGGCTTGCTCATTTTTACTTGTGTTGATGATAACTATCTGACATTTGTCAGCAAAAACAAAAAAAAAGCTATAAGTATAATAATGACAGAATGGGGTCTTTCACCATTTTTTATATTTTTTTTTTGTAAAACTATCTAAATTGAAGACTAACTACACTTTTAAAAACTAAAAAATTCAATTGTTATATATTAAGCAACAATGATTTTTTTAGAAAAAATGTATCACTACAATTATTTACAATCTGTACTGTATAATGACGTCACAAAATTAAAAAAAATCATTGTGGCTTAATGAATAACAATTAAGACTTTTTAAAAGTATAGATAGTCTTCAATTTAAATAATGTTTCATAAAAAAAATAAAAAAATGGTGAAAGATCCCATTGGTTAAAATGCAGACATGGGAAATACAATAAAGCATTTCATTTGTTTTAAGATACGTTATAAAATAACCATTGGAATATGTTCTTCACCTTCGTTATGGTTTGAATAAAATTTTATTCCGAAAACACAATATTTAGGTTATAACCAAGGTCCTGGTTAAAAATTTCACGGCGGAAAAATAGATGTGATACGCGGTGTCTGCTAGAAGATTTAGTAAAAAAGTTATCTCGACAAGTTCTATGAATGGTTAAATTTAATGTACTTATTTAGGTTACATCCTGTATAAGAAGAGAATATGACACTTTGGGTTCACAGCGCTCATGCTGAGAAGACTGATGCAATGTTACTTATAATTAAGATATAAGAGAGGTTTCATTAAAAATTTGAATCATTGAGTGTGTGTAAAGTTAAGCACATTAATAGTAACCTGAGTGGCGACACTGCGATCAGGTTGGCAACCCTGGCGTGCAGAGAGGAGAAAAGAGAAGTAGATGGCGTCGACAGACAGATTTTTTTTTTTTAATATGAATAAAGTGTAAAGTTATTAGAATCTTAGAATTGTTATTCGGCAATTCTTACAAACCTAGTACAAACCAGCAGATTTAGATACTTTTAAACTACAAATTAGAAAGAGTACATCCATATTTTCTAATATCAACATGTATTTTCATATGTGTAACTAAACAACTTACAAAAACATATTATTATAGAGAACATAATGTGTTTGGATAATTCAAAATTCTTTGTGTATTTTCATATGCTGGATTAAATAAGACTTCAGTAAGAAATTTTTTTCACAAGCAGATCATTTGTGATCACGAATTCCTACATGAATTTTCATATGACGGGTTAAACCAAAATTCTGCAAAAACTTCTTATCACAAACAGAACATTTGTGCTCTCGAATTGCTACATGAATTTTCATATGTTGGGCTAAAGCAGACTTATGTATAAACTTCTTATCACAAACAGAACATTTGTGATCTCGAATTCCTACATGAATTTTCATATGTTGGGTTAAACCAAACTTCTCCACAAACTTCTTATCACAAACAGAACATTTATGATCTGTAATTTCTACATGAATTTTCATATGTTGGGTTAAGGCAGTCTTGTGTATAAACTTCTTATCACAAACGGAACATTTGTGATCTCGAATTCCTACATGAATTTTTATATGTTGGGTTAAAGTAGACTTGTATACAAATTTTTTATCACAAACAGAACAAATAAAATTCCTAATATCAGCATGTTGTTTCATATGTACAACCAAATTAAATTTACGTACAAACTCCTTGTTACAAATATAACATTTATAAGATTTACGTGCATGTGCTTCTTCACCTGTATCTGTTGCATTCAAATTGTCTGTGTCGGCAGTATTCGCTTCATTCATACTCGGTGGGTTATCTTCTTCACAACTACTTGACTCGCTGCCTTCTTCATAATCAGATGCCGATTCGTATTTTACTTGTTTCAGATAAAATTCCTTATCCCCACTGTCTGCAATAAATTCCTCTTTGATGTCAATGTTATCATCTATAATAGTTCTCTGATCATGTTTCTCCAATGACTGCAATGGGTCTTCAGTTTCTTCTTTAATATTTAATTCACTATCTACGTACTGCTCTCGTTTAATCAACATGTTAAGTTTTTTAATCTGTACTTGCAACTTAGTGAATTTCTTACCTCGTGGGTCGCTGCTTTCTTGTAATGTTTGAGTATATTGTTTGAAGCGATTATAATTCTCCAGACACCTTTTCTTAAATTTGAAGAATAATTGGAGTGTTGTGTGGCAAGAAGAACAAATGAATTCTGGAATTCCTGACTTCGAAATCGTCTGAAATAGAGAATAGTAATTCTGAAACGCACTCTTGACTCTTGTAGGGTTTTATAGAACAGTAAAACGAGCCTGAGACGGATTAAGGTAAAGTATTGGGATCTGACATGTAGCGATATACCATCTAGCTGATTATTTTCGAACACAAAGTAGGGTGAAGATTCCGTTAGAAATACATTACGTCAAATGTGAATAACGATTTTTGAGATCAAATATGAGCTAAATTGTAGTTAAACACCGCGAAAAATCGAAAAATAAAGTGTATTGTGCAGTAAAAGAGTGTAATAAAAAGTCCCGTAAAAATCTGGATGTTACACTCCATTATTTTCCGAAGCTGGACAAACGTTTTATTTATAAAGTAAACCTATTTGGAGTGTGATAAAACCTTGGAAAAACTAACAAAAGTAAACAACATGAATGCGTTTATAATAAATAATGTGCTCTGAATATTTTGTACCAGACGGTTATCAATATCTAAGTCAGTAAAATTTTAGGTTATAATACGAATTTGCTCCGAAATCTTTTCACTTTGTATTTAATTATGTTCATAAATTAAATTAAATCTGTATTCAAAGTTAATGCTCCTTATAGTTGATCATTTTTAGTTATTTGTTTATTTAGTTGATTTAAATCAAGAAACGTACAATTAACCTAAATAACAGGTACCTCGCACTTAGTACCAAGAGGTAACTGACATACGAAAAGGTTTTACTTGATTAAATGAATAACCAAGGGTAGCGTAGTCGCTAGCCACCACGGAATATTTTATCTAGATTCCGAAGAGTATTTAGAAAAAGACTTCTGATGAAATGGCGGGAAATATGTGCGCAGGCGGGAATCAAAGACGTATTCAACAATAACAAAATTATATAATATTTAATAACGAACAAGCAAAATAAATTATAAAAATCAAATACTTTAAGAGCTGAATAATTCGACGCTATATAATCCAAAGCATCGTTTAATTACTAACTTTTAAAATAACTTTCAAAGATCGAGACTGATATAACATTCGCTAGTAACAATACTCCTACATAAAACTCAAATCTACTTACATGAACTCACAAAATAAACTTCACAAAAACTATGTATACAATCGAGATGCGCCCTTAAACTGTGTAGTAATTCTTTGAACATTTCACAAGGAAAGCCAAAATGCAAGTGACTGCTCACTGCTGTAACAGGTACCTCGCACTTGGTACCAAGAGGTAACTGACATACGAAAGGGTTTTACTTGATTAAATGAATAACCAAGGGTGGCGTAAATCCGCCAGCCACCACAAAACAGTTATAACTCCGTTCTGAAGAGTTAAATATGAGAGAAAATACTTAGGTCGTTAATTACTGGGTAGGACAAGGCTCACTAAATAATCTCAACAATAAACTTGGAGGTAAGGTAGTATAAATGAAAATCAAATTCTCAAAATTGGTCAGGTAATTCTAGATTTCTCCGGGGTTTGAAGGGTGCACAAATTGCCTAACCTTTTAACGGCTTTTTACTTCTAAGAATTGAATCTTTGGAAATCTTAACAATCACTGACCTCGCCCAAAATCGCCTTCGCTTCCTTCGCAATAATCATAAACAACTTACTCTTACTTGAACCCAACTTTACTTGACAACTGTCACATAACTCTAAACGACAATTATCTAAAATTCTCTAACTGTAATACAATGGGAAAGCGATTTTTGAAAGTGTTACAAATCTCTAAAATATCATTACACTAGCCGGATGCCGTACAGCATGGCTGCTTCTGGTTTTAGGCACGAAATATCATCTTCTAGATCTAGATGAACAACATAAAATGTGTGTTACACCTATAACAGTACAACGTAGCAATGCAGGTTTTGCATTTTTCATCCAAAACCAGCCATGCAGGAACAAAGAACACTCATCACTTGTTCATCTCCTGCAATTTTCCTATTAATTGGATGGGGATCACCTCGTAAATTCGACGTTGACATACAGAAAGCCACTACACCCACAGCCACTGTCACTTTCATTGAATTTTTTCCTAAATTTAATCAATTGTCAAGTATATAAAATGTGTTCAGCTTCTTTAAAATTTAGTTTGCAGGATCTGTTGTAGCGCATTCGCATATATTATTATTATTTTATATTTTATACGCGAACAGTACTAATGTCACATTCGAATTTTCTCCCTAATTGACGCCATCTTGGATAGGCCACGCCCCCATGTCAGATCCCAATAGCCATTAATTTTATTTTAGCAAATGATTTCCTTCTTTGATAATAAAGAATAACTAATTATGAATTATTGATTTCTGGCTCGGAGATTGGTCGAGAAAAGTGAATTTTGAATCATAATTCACTTTCTTGACATGTGGGTACTATAAGTCATCGAAAAATATGAAACTGTAACAAGGCGAACATTCATAATACGATTTATTGTTTTTACTGTCAAAACGATTTTAAAATATCAAGTTTTTAACTGCGTTGGGACTTGAACGCATCGAAAATCGTCTTGACAGGAGTTCTTGCTTTCTTAAGTTTAATTTATTGCTACACATGTGTGTTAGAATTTTGGTTATCCTAAACAGTCATTTGAGATTATCGCGGTAAATATTTTGAAATATCGGTTTGAGATGCCATCTGCAGTTGACAGATTTACAGATCCCGGTCGAGCCCAATTTTAAGTGTTTTAGTTTTTACGTAATTTTTGTGCTAGTTCTGTGGGAAACGTTTTCCCCTCTCTCTGCACGTAACCGCTTATGAGGTAGATGAGTGTGTTTGGCTAGCACAAGAGGAGAGTTAGTTTTTGGTTCTTGAACTGAGCAGACGTCTTCTCAAGTCTACAGTACACTACGAGATGTAGAATTTACATCATTGTGTTTGTTAAATATGTTTTGGTAAATGCAACTAAGTTAACATATTCATTCGTTGTCGTCGTTGTAATATTTGTAATTTGTTTATTAATTATTCTGTTCAATTCGCCATTTCACCATTAAATATAATTTTTTATTAATCTTAAAGTGTAGTGTTTGTTTTATCAACCCCTAAGTTACAGTCTCAGCCCGCCGTGCTACAAAACAATGGGCAAATATTTACACAGGAGTAGAAAAATTAGATTATATTTTTCGGCTCCTACATTAAATATTTCATTGTTTAATGAATTATATGCGATTACTCGTACCAATATGAACCAGACATATTAATATGTATATTAATTTTCATACATATTTCAGCATCATCAATACAATTTGACAAGATCAATACAATCGACAGTCCTTGTAGCTGGCCACCATTCTACTGCGCTGTACAGCAATGAGCGTTTCTTTCAAAATGGATGAATTTGTTGTGTTTGTAATAAATAAATCTGCGAGTGTTCTCGCCAGGGTTGCCTTACGGTTCGGTTATCAGGTGAAATTCGAATCTATCTACGATTGCCTCGACTGGTTCAGTCACATGACGAGGAACATCGGTCTCACAGTTTTCCACCGGCAAGTTCTCAACGGGAAAGTTACGTACACAACTAGGAACTTAACATGGATGGATCGCATCTGTATATGCGGTGGGTATCATGAGTTTTGTCGTTGCCTCGGTTTTATCGTTGTATGTACAGTGTACTAAAATTGTATAATGAAAAAAAAAAAAAAATCCTTCGACTAGAGGTTACAGAGAAATATATTAACTACCTGTGTGTGTATGTGTATGTGTACACGCGTGTGCGTGTGTGTGTGTGTGTATGTGTGTGTGTGTGTGTGTGTGTGTGTGTGTGTGTGTGTGTGTGTGTGTGTGTGTGTGTGTGTGTGTGTGTAGTTTGTGGCGATTTATTGGTATGGTATACTTTACCATTTTGTGTATTTTTCATTCTTATATTTATATGAAGAGATGATAAAATTTTGGATAAAATAAAAATTGGTCAACTGGAAGTAGCATTTCACTGGAAGCCCTTAACAATTTTGCGTGAAAAATCACGGTTAAATTTTATTTTTTAACAATTTACGTTATTTTGAAAATTGTAGAGTATTTAATTTTACATCTGTTTTGATACACTAATTTTATTAATTTTGATTAAATTTATAAATAATAATATATAATGAAATTATATTTCATAAATCTTGTATTCCATGTAAGTACATCATGGAAACACTTTAAAATTTTCCATTTTTTACGAAATGTGACACATAGTGATTGTAAAGCTGTTCTCTTAGTGAAATCCCCCTTTTCACTTTATCCATTTCGAACGCTTAAGTAGCGTTGACGTCTGCCTATGTCCTTCCCTCTTGGTTAAATGTTGATCGCGAGCGTTGCTCTTCGATATTATATGCTTTTTAATTATAATAATGAGTGTTAAAAGAAATATAAATCAGATTTACTGGGATAGTGATGAAACCGACCTAACAGAATCTAGCTAAACTTAAAATGATTCACCTTCTTCCACTAGTCGAGAATCGAAATAGGTTTTATCTCATAAGAATATTTCTCCCGCTCAATGTCTTAATCTAATAAATAAAGTAACAGATTTTTTCAAAATTAGCGTGGAAAAGATAAATGCAAAACTATGTACCCAAATGCGAGAATACAAAATAATGTATAATACAATTTAATTAAATAAAATATGTACAAGTTAATGGGATAAATAACTCCGTAAAATATTTGTTTTTAAAATAATAGTCATATATTCAAGTATATATATTTTAATCATAAATGCGGTATGCATAAAAATATTATAACGGACGCGGCAGCGACAAGTTAAAGTTTGCCGGCCTACGTCGCCGAGTGAATGACGCAACGCTAGCGAGGTCGTACAAGTCGTTTGCCCAATAATAGAAATTGTTCCAGACCCTTCTAGAAACAGGGAACGTGGTATATAACCGAGACCAGTCAGTCAGTCAGTTGACTCCCGAGCAGTCAGTTTGTAGACTCGGACTCAGTTAGTCGAGTTGAGTCAGCCAGTCAGTTGACACCCGAGCAGTCAGTTAGTAGACTCGGACTCAGTTAGTCGAGATAAGTCATTCAGTCAGTCGACTCCGAAGCTTGTATGAAGAACTTGTGAATATAAATATCCCGCTCGGTCTGAATATAAATATATCGTCATAAATAAATATCGCTCGGCTAGTTTATATAAATAGTAATGTTTATTTACAGTAGTTATAAGTGTTAGTGTATAAGTTTTTTTATTCGTTATTTTAGTGTTATATACCTAGTGTTAATTAAAATTTACTTTTTATTATGTTAATTATTAAGTATTTGTTATTAATAATATTTCTTGTTGCTTAAATAAAAAACGTTTAAAACCCACGAACGTTACAATATCAAGATATCAAGATGTTTTGGAAAATGAAAAATACTTCCTGTCTTGATTTTGTCATTATAGAAAGATGTAGAGTATATTTGGATTCTTGTGAAACACTAGAGATTGTGTGCTGGCCACATCAGATTCTTTTATTTATTCTCACATTCTTGTTATATTATTACTAATAATCAAATACACATTCATGTTTAATAGGTAAATAATATTAATTCAATTTGTTCCAGGACTAGTGGCAATAATCGCCACAAATTCAATTTTATATATCAGCCACCATAATAAACAAAATAATAATTTACATGAAAAAATTTTGTTGTATTTCTATGTATTCGTTATACTGATGTGTGTGCTAATGACGATGGAAATTATAAGACATCGAATGGTAATAATACACATGGCTGTTTTAAATGTAGAAGCAGACTTGACCATGGAACAACTCGGCGCTCACTTTGACTATCGTTTTGGAGTGGTCGCAGTCTTTATATTACTGTGCTTGGCTTATGCGAATTGGGTATTTATGAGCACGTGTTATTTCATTTTAAGAGGTGATTCAATTTACGATTTAATAAATTATGCTTCCTTAGCGTTTATTTTTATTATGCTAGTCACTACTTCGCTTATATTCTGCGGAGGATGTTTTTTCATCTGCGCTGTAAGATTTATTGTACTGAACAAGTTTTTGGAAAAGGAAATATTTGACATAGATTACAATGATGATGAAGAAAATCATTGGACTGCGTGTAACTCAGCTGAGATAACAGCTAAGCTTAGATTAATATCAAACATCCACATGAAACAATTTGAAATCATTAAAACAATCATGAAGTATTCGTCAATATTTCTTGTTGGATTCGTTCATGTAGTAATAACTATGACTGCAGTAGTGCTATATTTTCATTTCTTTAAAGGAATATATTTAATTGAGCTTCTATTCATTAACTTAACTGGACTTGCAGTCTGCATATATATTTCCGCTACGGGAGAACTTCTTAAACGACAGGTAATGTATATTTTTACTTCTTTATTTTCTGTAAGAAATTACAGCAAACATAACAAAGTCGATTGCGATTGTAATAAACAGGCCATAGGCGTTTAATGTGGGAAATAAGTTTTTTGTTGCGCAGAAGTCCCCATATTATTACATTTCAGTGCGTTATTAGAATTCTTTCGAATCTGATATTAAATTAAAGTATTTAGAAGGGAGAATTTATTTTATCCAACACCTCTCAATAAATGCTCTATAACTATGGCGATTTTAAACAAGGAAAGTAACAGATTACCCACTAGTGGGTATAATTTTGAGAAAATCCACTAGTGAGTAATTTTTTATTTATAACAATAATAATAACACAAAACACCTTAGTTACTACTTCGATTGACATTTTAATTTTAAAAATTTAAAGCATATGTCACTGTCAAATCATTTTTCTTTAATCAATTTTGCATTTATTAAGAGCTGTTGGATAAAACGTTATACTTCACACGTGGGCAAAGTGAAATTACCCTCTCGATAAAATTATCACACTCAGCCTTCGACTTCGTGTGCTAAAATTTATCTCGTGGGTAATTCCTTACTTTGTCCACTTGTAAAGTAAATAACTATTATCAGTTTATTTTTCAAAACTTGTACATACATTTTTTGTTATCCTACAATTTTAAATAACGTTTGTGTATTGATTTATATTTCAATTATCATATTTATTATGAGAAAAAAAAACATTATGTGAAACAATCTACTCCTTATGCATTACACAGAGTGGTCTATCGGTCTGTATTTTTTACATTAATCGATTATTTTAAAGATATTTTGTCCTTGTCTATTGTTGCGTTGCGTTTGTCAAAAACAAAAATAATTACTATTAACTATGTAAACTGAAATGCATTTGAAAAATTATTTTAATGTAATAGTTATTTAATAAATAAAACAAGAAATTAAACAAAACAACCTAGTAAATATGTAGACAATCTAATTTAAAGTAAACATTGTTTTAAAAAAACTTGGTAATAAAATAATCGAGTAAGTATAAGAAAGTCTCGTGGTGCCTACATCAGATTTTTAACATGGGATTTTGAATGTTTTAGGCCCAGTATACTCTGACACTGATGATCGATTTGTGCATGTGTTACTTCGATCCCGAGACAATTAATATAGTAAGTACTTGTCATAACTAATGACTGTGATGTTCTGACGTGTCGTCTCCGTAGAGGAACTCCATCCTGCTGCAGGTGACGCACGAGGACTTCGCCCCGGAAGCTGGCGGCGTCGTGAACATCAACACCAGGATGATGATATTCGTAATATAATCATATTGTATTTATTCAATTAGTTTACATAATTATTTATTTTGCAGATTGTGGAAATTGTCATCTCGGTGGTTGTGTTGTTCATTCAGTTTTCCGTGTGATCACATTGCACCATATTGATTAAAATAAAGTACAGTTTTCATGCATATATTTTTTGTTTGTTAATTAATTTAGAGGAATTTCGGCACTTTGGCCCCTAAAGGCATCATTGTAATAAAACTTAAATAAGTTAAGCTTAAATCTAGTAACCTACTTGTAGTTTTATATATCTCAGTTAATAATTAAATTAGAGTATCTAAATTTTGTTACGATATAATAATAGTTATTTATGATATAAGTGTTAAAAGTGATATTTTATAAGTAAATGGGAAGTTTGTGAATCAAGGCGGAGCCGAGTGAAACAACCCCATGAACGAAATAAATCAACAAACGTATTTCACACAAAATTTTATCTACAATTTTTACTGAAAAATGTAGAATGATATTTTGACAGGTAGGGTTATATTTGTTGATGTATTGATACAAATCGTTGGCAACGTGTTTAAAATAACAATGAAATCACTTTTAACACGTTGCTATGTTACTTTTAACATTAGTGTCAGAATGTGATACTTAACTTACCAAGCTACCGTTAAGAGGGTCACTTTTAACAACGGTCGTAGATAATAGTTATTTACATTATACGTGCGGTAAGTATAGTTTTGCAGCGCGAAGTTTTGTATTGAAGCACGATGCGCAGCGGAGTGCTTTAATAAACTTAACGCACACATAATGTATTACATTTTCTGGCCGACATACCTTTTTACTATATTTATTTATATGTATTTTCCATAAATTTTCCTAATTAATATTAATGGTAAGCTGTGCATCAAGACGCTTTGAAAGACTGTAGAATGTG
This sequence comes from Poecilus cupreus, assembly GCA_963942605.1. Taxonomy (NCBI): domain Eukaryota; kingdom Metazoa; phylum Arthropoda; class Insecta; order Coleoptera; family Carabidae; genus Poecilus; species Poecilus cupreus. The sequence goes on along the minus strand of OZ012729.1, from coordinate 5,200,403 downwards.
AAAATAATCAATAATTTGTATAAAGTGTCCATAACATTTAAATTTAAGATTTGATGCATCAAATTTTAATTATATTGGTAATGTGACAGTCAGTAAAGCCAATTTAAATTTCATTTTCTAGTGTTACGTAATGAACATTACGTAACACTTGAATGATCATTACGTAACACTATTCGTAACAACGCACTTACATTGATTCTAGTTTGTTCTGTAATGACATACTTTCAGTAGTGGTCGTAGAAAAAAGATATTTTGTATCATATTATTTAAGATATGCACATAAATTTTACGATGTTAGTAATTAGAAAGTTGTGAGCTGTCCACACCAGTATTTTATGTTAATGTAATAAAATAAGATTGTATCTTTTGGTTTGTACATTAAATATTTCATTATTCAATTGATTATATGAACTACTCGTATAAATATGAATCAGTGATTTTAATAACATGAATACAGATTTTCTGAGGTCTATATAATTTATATTCATTAATTTATAAAATATAATCTATATTACATTTCATATCATAGTCTTTGCTTGCGAGCGACACACACAGGTTTTTCAATACCACCAATTCAATTTGATTTTCCTTGAAGCAGGTCACTATTCTACTGTGCTGAATAGCAATAATTGTTTATTTCAAAATGGATGAATTTGTTGTGTTTGTAATAAATAAATCTGCGAGTGTTCTCGCCAGAGTTGCCTCGCGGTTCGGTTATCAGGTGAAATTCGAATCTATTTTCGATTGTTTCGAGTGGTTCAGTCACATGACGAGAAACATCGGTCTAACAGTTTTCCACCGGCAAGTTCTCAACGGGAAAGTTACGTACACAACTAGGAACTTAACATGGATGGATCGCATCTGTATATGCGGTGGGTATCATGAGTTTTGTCGTTGCCTCGGTTTTATCGTTGTATGTACAATGTACTAAAATTGTATAATGAAAAAAAAAAATCCTTCGACTAGAGGTTACAGAGAAATATATTAACTACCTGTGTGTGTATGTGTATGTGTACACGCGTGTGCGTGTGTGTGTGTGTATAGTTTGTGGCGATTTATTGGTATGGTATACTTTACCATTTTGTGTATTTTTCATTCTTATATTTATATGAAGAGATGATAAAATTTTGGATAAAATAAAAATTGGTCAACTGGAAGTAGCATTTCACTGGAAGCCCTTAACAACTTTGCGTGAAAAATCACGGTTAAATTTAATTTTTTAACAATTTACGTTATTTTGAAAATTGTAGAGTATTTAATTTTACATCTGTTTTGATACACTAATTTTATTAATTTTGATTAAATTTATAAATAATAATATATAATGAAATTATATTTCATAAATCTTGTATTCCATGTAGGTACATCATGGAAACACTTTAAAATTTTCCATTTTTTACGAAATGTAACACATTGTGATTGTAAAGCTGTTCTCTTAGTGAAATCTCCCATTTCACTTTATCCATTTCGAACGCTTAAGTAGCGTTGACGTCTGCCTATGTCCTTCCCTCTTGGTTAAATGTTGATCGCGAGCGTTGCTCTTCGATATTATATGCTTTTTAATTATAATAATGAGTGTTAAAAGAAATATAAATCAGATTTACTGGGATAGTGATGAAACCGATCTAACAGAATCTAGTTAAAATTAACATGATCCACCTTCTTCCACTAGACGAGAATCGAAATAGGTTTTATCTCTTAAGAATATTTCTCCCGCTCAATGTCTTAATCTAATAAATAAAGTAACAGATTTTTTCAAAATTAGCCTGGAAAAGATAAATGTAAAACTATGTACCCAAATGCAAGAATACAAAATAATGTATAATACAATTTAATTAAATAAAATATGTACAAGTTAATGGGATAAATAGCTCCGTAAAATATTTGTTTTTAAAATAATAGTTATATATTCAAGTATTTATATTTTAATCATAAATGCGGTATGCATAAAAATATTATAACGGACGCGGCAGCGACAAGTTGAAGTTTGCCGGCCTACGTCGCCGAGTGAATGACGCAACGCTAGCGAGTTCGTACAAGTCGTTTGCCCAATAATAGAGATTGTTCCAGACCCTTCTAGAAACAGGGAACGTGGTATATAAAAGAGCGAATAACCGGGACCAGTCAGTCAGTCAGTTGACTCCCGGGCAGTCCGTTAGTAGACTCGGACTCAGTTAGTCGAGATAAGTCATTCAGTCAGTCGACTCCGAAGCTTGTATGAAGAACTTGTGAATATAAATATCGCGCTCGGTCTGAATATAAATATATCGTCATAAATAAATATCGCTCGGCTAGTTTATATAAATAGTAATGTTTATTTACAGTAGTTATAAGTGTTAGTGTATAAGTTTTTTTATTCGTTATTTTAGTGTTATATACCTAGTGTTAATTAAAATTTACTTTTTATTATGTTAATTATTAAGTATTTGTTATTAATAATAGTTCTTGTTGCTTAAATAAAAAACGTTTAAAATCCACGAACGTTACAATATCAAGATATCAAGATGTTTTGGAAAATGAAAAATACTTCCTGTCTTGATTTTTGTCATTATAGAAAGATGTAGAGTATATTTGGATTCTTGTGAAACACTAGAGATTGTGTGCTGGCCACATCAGATTCTTTTATTTATTCTCACATTCTTGTTATATTATTACTAATAATCAAATACACATTCATGTTTAATAGGTAAATAATATTAATTCAATTTGTTCCAGGACTAGTGGCAATAATCGCCACAAATTCAATTTTATATATCAGCCACCATAATAAACAAAATATTAATTTACATGAAAAAATTTTGTTGTATTTCTATGTATTCGTTATACTGATGTGTGTGCTAATGACGATGGAAATTATAAGACATCGAATGGTAATAATACACATGGCTGTTTTAAATGTAGAAGCAGACTTGACCATGGAACAACTCGGCGCTCACTTTGACTATCGTTTTGGAGTGGTCGCAGTCTTTATATTACTGTGCTTGGCTTATGCGAATTGGGTATTTATGAGCACGTGTTATTTCATTTTAAGAGGTGATTCAATTTACGATTTAATAAATTATGCTTCCTTAGCGTTTATTTTTATTATGCTAGTCACTACTTCGCTTATATTCTGCGGAGGATGTTTATTCATCTGCGCTGTAAGATTTATTGTACTGAACAAGTTTTTGGAAAAGGAAATATTTGACATAGATTACAATGATGATGAAGAAAATCATTGGACTGCGTGTAACTCAGCTGAGATAACAGCTAAGCTTAGATTAATATCAAACATCCACATGAAACAATTTGAAATCATTAAGGCAATCATGAAGTATTCGTCAATATTTCTTGTTGGTTTCGTTCATGTAGTAATAACTATGACTGCAGTAGTGCTATATTTTCATTTCTTTAAAGGAATATATTTAATTGAGCTTTTATTCATTAACTTAACTGGACTTGCAGTCTGTACATATATTTCCGCTACGGGAGAACTTCTTAAACGACAGGTAATGTATATTTTACTTCTTTATTTTCTGTAAGAAATTACAGCAAGCATAACAAAATCGATTGCGATTGTTAATAAAAAGCGAGCCATAGGCGTTTAATGTGGGAAATAAGTTTTTTATTGTGTAGAAGTCACCTTATTTTTACATTTCAGTGCGTTATTATAATTCTTTCCAATCTAATATTAAAGGAAAGTATTTTGAAGGGAGAATTTATTTTATCACATTATTTTTCAAAATTTGTACATAAATTTTTTGTTATCCTACAATTCTTAATATCGTTTGTGTATTGATTTATATTTCAATTATCATATTTGCTATGAGAAATGAAAACATTAATTGAAACAATCTATCCCTTATACATTACACAGAGTGGTCTATCAATCTGTATTTTTTACCTTAATCGATTATCTTAAAGATGTTCTAATCGTTTGTCCTTGTCTATTGTTACGTTGCGTTTGTCAAAAACAAAGAGAATTACTATTAAATATGTAAACTGAAATGCATTTGAATATAACATTTTGGTTGGAAAACAATTTTTTAATGTAATAGTTATTTAATAAATAACAAAAATAATAAAACAAGAAATTGAACAAATAATAATAATAATTAGCCTAATTCATATCCATGTGGACAAAGGCTTCCTCTAGTTTTGCCCATGTCGTCCTCCCATCTCTTCAATTGTCTTCTTCTTCTTCTTTTCTTATTTCTTGGTATCCACCTGGTTAATTTTTTGGTCCACCTCTCGTCACGCGCACTTTGAATGTGACCCGCCCATACCCATTACGTTCTTCTTATGTAGGTTTCTATATCGCTAACTTTCATTTCTTACTCTGTCGCTTAATGTTATGCCGATCATGATGCGATCCATTTTCCTTCGAGTTATTTTTAGCTTCAGGCAGGATTTTCTGGTAAGGGACCATGTTTGGCAGCCATAGAAAAAGGATGGAAGGTTGAATACTTTCCTTTTCAAGAAAGATGAACAGTTTGCTTTAAAAATGTATTCAGGCTCCAAAACTTCACGCTTGGTTAATTCTTTTTTTGTATCCAGGTTTTCTCTTTGCTGGAAGCTTATTGTCTAGCCTAGATTAAATTTTGTTACGCATTCGATAGTATCGCTGTCTATCGTAATTTGTGGAGGAATACTGTTAGTCATTATATTTGTTTTTTTTTTTTGCATATTTAACTGAAGTCCTGTTTCGGTGCTAGCCTGGTGGAGTTCCTATATCATTGAATCGAGATCTGTGGCGTTAGAAGCCATTAGAATAACATCGTCCGCAAACCTAAGGTTTGTTAGTCTATCGATAGACTAACAAAATTGAACAAGACAACCTACCAAATATGTGGACAATCTAATTTAAAGTAAACATTGTTTAAAAAAAATATTGGAAATTAAAATAATGAGTAACTGAAAAACACAGACCGATGGACCGTCCGGGATGTATAAGAAATGTGCATGTTGCCTACACCAGATTTTTAAGATGGAACTTTGAATGTTTTAGGCCCAGTATACTCTGACACTGATGATCGACTTGTGCATGTGTTACTTTGATCCCGAGACAATTAATATAGTAAGTACTAGTTTTAACTAATGACTGTGCTATTCTGACGTGTCGTCTCCGTAGAGGAACTCCATCCTGCTGCAGGTGACGCACGAGGACTTCGCCCCGGAAGCTGGCGGCGTCGTGCCCATCACCACCAGGATGATGATATTCGTAATATAATTATGTTGTATTCATACAATTCATTTACATAATTATTTATTTTGCAGATTGTGGAAATTGTCATCTCGCTGGTTGTGTTGTTTATTCAGTTTTCCGTGTGATCACATTACACCTTATTGGTTGAAATATGATATTGCTTAATGGTTTTGTTAATTAATTCAGAGGATTTTAGCATAGACCAATATAAACGATAACCAATTGTGTTAAGAGGCCATTCAAGAAATACGTACACCAAAAATATAATTGTACAAAAAATATCCCCCCCCCCCCCCCCTTCTGTATAAAGCTTAGTTCCCATGTAATACGGTGAATAAAATCACAAATGGGAGTCGAAATATTTACAAAATATGAGCAAAATTAGATTATCAAAATAAATAATAATGTATGTACACTTTTTATTCACCCCCTTCCTACTTGTGTACATCTCCATACACCAGTGGTGATCCCCTACTCCCCCCTCTCCCACTTCGGGAGCGTGTATGTATTTTTTTTATTGGTACGGCTTCAACTGCTTTGGTTATTAGTCGGAGTAGTGGGTGATATGAAGATGTAAGTGTCTGCGCTGTACTTAGCAGCAGACACTGTTTGGTGCCAGCCCAGTTCGGGAATCGAATCCGGGACCTCTGGTTCCGTAGCTAGTAGTCTAGACCACTGAGCTACAGTGGCGGGCTACGTATTTTTTGAATGACCCCTAAGCAGAGAGCGGGTTATATGGACAAAAAACTGAATTATATACACATACGAGTATATATGCACTGATTTTTTTGGGAAATATACACTCAATATGACAATATATGCAGCAAAATGTGAAAAAAATCTGAAATGATTGAATAAAAAGTATAAATAAATGCGTTATGAATTTTATTCCAAGAAACAGTCTTGATCCTGATTCACAATTAACAAATATACTATCTTATATAAAATAAGCCTATAAACTTAAAAATAATGTAACGGGCCAGTACGCCACTGGACAGTCAGTGCGCAACGATAACCTATCGTTCTAGAAAGTTTCTAGTGCTGTTCCAAGGTAGAGGCATTGAGAACAGTCTAGATTACCAACACAGCAGATCTATAAATGCACTGTTCAGGAAGTATCGAATATATTGGAAATAAATAAAACATTTGCGTAGTGAATATAAATAGTGTAATTAAATATTTCTTGTGTAATATTCTTAATTATTGTTGATTAATCGTTATTTTGCATTTAGTAATAAGTGTTTAAAAGTAAATAAGTAGTTTAAATAAATATAAGTAAAAGTAAAAGTAAATAAACTCTTCGTGACTTTTAATAGTTGTTTTAATTTTTGATTAATAAACGTCACCGAACCCGTCAGTGTGCCAGTTACAAATGTAACAATAATATTATGAGATTATGGCATATTTAAGTAATTACAATAACAAATTTTTCTAAAAGAAAAGTGACAAACATAAAATATCTCTATCAAGCCAGGAATTCTCGGTCTTATATTTATTGTATAGTTTACTCCAAGATCATTTATTTGACTTCTATAATCCCTGTAATTTCGACTACAATAGCGAAAACCGCTGATGGATTATGAATTAATAATTCAACTTCTTGAATTGTGGGTACTATAATTCTTTGAAAAATTGAAACAATTGGGATATATTCATAAAGGAGTAGAAACATTAGATTATATTTTTCGGCTTCTACATTGAATATTTCATTATTTAATTAACTATATGCGATTACTTGTATAACTATGAACTAGAAATATTAATATGTATACTAATTTTCATACATATTTCAACATCATCAATACAATTTGACAAAATCAATATAATCGAGATTCCTTGTAGCAGGCCACCATTCCACTGCGCTGAACAACAATAAGTGTTCATTTGAAAATGGATGAGTTTGTTGTGTTTGTAATAAATAAATCTGCGAGTGTTCTCGCCAGAATTGCCTCGCGGTTCGGTTATCAGGTGAAATTCGAATCTATTTTCGATTGTTTCGAGTGGTTCAGTCACATGACGAGGAACATCGGTCTGACAGTTTTCCACCGGCAAGTTCTCAACGAGAAAGTTACGTTCACAACTAGGAACTTAACATGGAAGGATCTCATCTGTATATGCGGTGGGTACCATGAGTTTTGTTTTTGCCTCGGTGTTAGTGTTGTACTGTTTTAAAAGTGTTTTATGAAAAAAATCCTTCGACTAAAGGTTACAGAGAAATATATTAACTACCACTTTTATTTGTATTTTTTTATTATGAACATTTTTACCTTCCGCCTACTTCTAGTAAGGGAGGTATTGTTTTTGGTCAAAAAATTGGGGAGTTTTCAATTATTAAGCACGTTTTAGGGTCTCTACAATTCGATTTTACTAGTTTCGCGATTTTTTGGTCTCGCATAACTCAAATACTATATTATACAATTTTGTGTATTTTTGATTTTTATATTTATATGAAGAGATGATTAGATTTTGGATAAAATTGGTCAACCGGAAGTAGCAGTTTTGCATGAAAAATAACGGTTAAATTTAATTTGTCAACAATTTACGGTAGTTTGAAAATTGTAGAATATTTAATTTTACATCTATTTTGATACACTCATTTTATTATTTTTTATTAGATTTAGAGATAATAAAATATAAAGAAATTACATTTCATAAATCTTGCATTCCATGTACATCATGCAAACACTTAAAAATTTTGAATTCGTTACGAAATGTGACACATGTCATTGCGATTGTGTAGCTGTTTTCTTAGTGAAATATGTCAACAAATTATAAAAATACTCGAAAGAAAATTAAATTTCGCAAATATAAATAGAAAATAAACAAATAAGAAGGTATTTTTCTGTATCTACAAATGTTATTTTGTACCGTTTAAGAGTAGTAGTAGTATTGGGCAGGAGATTATTAGTGTTTTATCAAGACAAGATTTCTTGTGTTGGTAACGTATTTCTAGTCTTGTTTAAAGAATTCTTGATATTTCTTGATTCTTGATATTTTAGGGGAATCCCCCTTTTCTGTCACTTTATCCAATTCGAACGCTTAAAGCCCTTGTCACACGGTCAGTGTTTCCACCGTTTGACAAAACTTTTGAATGACAAACACAGAAACGTGACGTCACGTCATACAGTTTGGTCAAATGCTCTAAATAGAAACGTTTCTTATTCTGTCATACATTTTGATTCGACTTTTGTAGTTTTGACAGATCGAGTGACATTTGATAGTAGTAATGAATAAAGTAAGTATTTTAATAAGACTTTATTTATACAAACATTAATAATTCTTCAATTATTCTGGATTGGAATATATATTAAATAAATAGGTTTCAAAAAATATTTTTATCTAACCTGGTTGGCAATGTTAAAATTTAATGTTATTGAAATGAAAAATGAAAAATAAATTAATTTTATAGGATACAAAACAAATACTGGTGTTCTAATTGGCACCGCTAGGTATTATGAAAATAAAATCAACTTCATCAACAAACAACTGTCATTTCTGTCATCACATGACCGACAGCGATGCCCTCTATGCATATAAGTTTCTGTTTGACAAACTTCACTCTAGTGAAAAGAATGACCGTCTGACACACCTTCTTTTCATCATGCATCAAACTGAATGATATGACGTCATCATACATAGTTTGACAAACAAAAATGAAGTAATGATTGACCATGTGACAAGGGCTTAAGAACGTAACGTTAGCGTCTACTCATGCCCCTTTCTTTTAGTTAAATGTTTCTTAAATATTGGTCGCGTCGCGTTGCACTTCGATATTCTATGCTTTTTATTTAAAACAATGAGTGTTAGAAGAAATATAAATATACTCGGATAGTGTCGAAACCGATCTAACAGAATCTAGCTAAACTTAACATGATTTATCTTCTTCCAATAGCCGAGAATCGGAATCGGTTTTATCTCATAAGAATATTTCTCCCGCTCAATGTCTTAATCTAATAAATAAAGTAACAGATTTTTTCAAAATTAGCGTGGAAAAGATAAATGCAAAACTATGTACCCAAATGCAAAAATTCAAAATAATGTATAATAAAATTTAATTAAATAAAATATGTACAAGTTAATGGGATAAATAGCTCCGTAAAATATTTGTCTTTAAAATCATAGTCATAGCTTCAAATATTTATATTTTAATCATAAATGCGGTATGCAAAAAATATTATCAAGATATCAAGATGTCTTGAGAAATGAAAAACAATTCGTGTCTTGTTTTTAAGACAAGATCAATAGTATATTTGGATTCTTGTGAAACACTAGAGATTATGCGCTGGCCACATCAGATTTTTTTATTTATTCTCACACTCTTGTTATATTATTACTAATAATATTAATTCAATTTGTTCCAGGACTAGTGACAATACATGTCACAAATTCAATTTTATATATCAGCCACCATAATAAACCAAATATTAATTTACATGAAAAAATTTTGTTGTATTTCTATGTGTTCGTGTTACTGATGTGTGTGGTAATGATTATTGAAATTATAAGACATCGAATGGCAATATCATACATGGCGGTTTTAAACGAAGAAGCAGACTTGGACATGGAACAACTCGGCGCTCACTTTGACTATCGGTTTGGAGTGGTCGCAGTCTTCATATTACTGTGCTTGGCTTATGCGAATTGGGTATTTATTAGCACTTGTTATTTCATCTTTAGAGGTGATTCAATTTACAATTTAATAAATTATGCTATCTTAGCGTTAATTTTTATTATGCTAGTCACTACTTCGCTTATGTTCAGCGGAGGATGTTTTTTCATCTGCGCTGTAAGATTTATTGTTCTGAACAAGTTTTTGGAAAAGGAAATATTTGAAATAGATTATAATGATGATGAAGAAAATCATTGGACTGCGTGTAACTCAGCTGAGATAACAGCTAAGCTTAGATTAATATCAAACATCCACATGAAACAATTTGAGATCATTAAGGCAATCATGAAGTATTCGTCAATATTTCTTGTTGGTTTCGTTCATGTAGTAATAACTATGACTGCAGTAGTGCTGTACTTTCATTTCTTTAAAGGAATATATTTAATTGAGCTTCTATTCATAAACTTGACTGGACTTGCAGTCTGCAAAGGTTTTTCCGCTACGGGAGAACTTCTTAAACGACAGGTAATGTATATTTATACTTACTTATTTATTTTTAAATAAAATGAATAAATAAATATATCATCCCGCCTTTTACCCATTGCGGGTGTGGCACTCTGCTTACGCAGATCTCGGTAAGTGATATATTTTTGAGTATGAAGTGCGGTTACCAGCCGTCAAGTCATAACCCTCAAAGTTAGTGGAGTAAATTTAAATTGGCAACTGTCGGAAATGGGATTTAAACTGAGGATCTCACGATCCATACTCCGATGCGTTACCACGGAGGTATTTACTTTTTGTAAGAAATTATAGCAATCATAACAAAATAGACTGCGATTGTTAAGAAAAAGCGGAATATATATATATATATATATATATATATATATATATATATATATATATATATATATATTTAAGATGGAATTTTGAATGTTTTAGGCCAAGTACACTCTGACACTGATGATCGACTTGTGCATGTGTTATTTCGATCCCGAGACAATTAATATAGTAAGTTCTTGTTATAACTAGTGCTGTGCGTTTACATCTATGTATCGATATTATATCGATATACCGAATAACGATATTTAGTAGAAAAAATCTCGATATATCGATATATCGGTGTTTCGATATATTGATATATCGTTATATCAATATATCGATTTATCAATATATCGATGTATTGATGTATCGATGTATTGATATATCGATGTATTGATATATCGATGTATTGATATATCGATGTATTGATGTATCGATGTATTTTGTGAAAAAGAACTCAAATTTACCAATAATGCCATGTAATGAAAGGGGTTGTGCTCGATTTATTGATAGCATTGCATGCTGATATTTATTTTTACTTTCACTCTGGAGTCGGGATTAAGGGGAGAATTAATAATTGGGACGATGTATAGGTAGTACAATTTCCAGCAGAAGTTTTCATAAAACTACCTTCCACAATTCTGATTTCCGCTCTAAAAACCGACACTCGAGCCAACATCAAGGAATTTAAGCTTATGTCTTGGATTAACCCATCGGATATTTCATTTACAAATAGTTTCATGCCGTTCAATTAGCTACTTGCACATGTTTCTCGAGAAATGTTTTTAAAAATTGAAAAATTTTGACAACATATCATTTGTGTTGTTCATTATACCTATGTGTAACAGCTACCCTGCACTAAGTGCCAATGAGTACTGACAAGTGTTTATTTTACTTGACCGACAATTAACTAAAATATTAGAAAATTAATCAATGAATCGACCAAGGGTAGCGTAAATCCCCCGGCCACCACAGAACAGTTATAACTCCGTTCTGAAGAGTTAAATATGAGAGAAAATACTTACGTCGTTAATTACTGGGTAGGACAAGGCTCACTAAATAATCTCAACACTAAACTTGGATGTAAGGCAGTATAAATGAAAATAAAATTCTCAAAACAATAACAATTTACTAAAAAAAATAAAAATAGAAAAATCCCAATAAACAGGTTACAAAATTATTAAACTACTTTGCTCAACTCGACACGATCAACCACAGTTTCCTACTTGAACCTATTATCAACTTTAGAATATGCTATCACCGCAACGTACGTTCAAGTACAAATATCAAATTATAAATCTACTTACAGTTCATTCCTTCGCTGCTTGGGCGTTCTCACGTGCACTGATCCGCGAAAATAAACGCTCATTTAACCAAGATATTCAAGTTAATCTAACTTAGCATTAGCAACTTAACCCGAAATTTACTTGATTTAAATTGGAGTTTAGTTTAGACTTCGCAACTTAACCCGAACACAAACAACTCAATTCGATAAACGAAATAATCAATTCTCAAAACGCAACAACAAATATCTTTCAAGAAAAACTTTACCCAATATTCAATTATTTACTCACAACTCTAAAAACGATAGGAGATGAACACAAACTTGTAAAACTGTTTCGATCAGTGTCTAAAACAAGACTGTCGAAGTGAAAGCACACATGAACCCTCGATGGGTGATTTCACCCCCACTAAACTTAACTTGAGCATCTTAAAACTACTTCACAATTGGCTAAACAGTTCTTTAACAAAATCTAATTGGTCAAGTGATTCTAGATTTCTCGGGGTTGGAAGGGTGCGGAACTTGACTAACCTTTTAACGAATTTTTACTTCTAAGAACTATCTTTGGAAATTAACAATCACTAACCCGCCCAAAACCGCCTTCACTTCCTTCGCAATAATCATAAATAACTTACTCTTTACTTGAACTCGACTTTACTTGACATCTGTCTCATAACTCTAAACGGCAATTAGCTAAAATTCTCTAAACTGTAATACAATGGGAAAGCGATTTTTGAAGCGTTACAAATCTCTAAAAAAATATCTTTATACTAGCCGGATGCCGCACAGCATGGCTTTTTCTGGTTTTAGGCACGAAATCTCATCTTCTAGTTTAACAACACAAAATGTGTGCTACATATGCCAAAAATTGCCTCTTTCTTATTAATTTTAGAAACATCTAAACCAGTAGTAAATTTTTAACTGACTACTTAACTCTATAGTTGAAAAGCATTCCGAGTTAAAAATAAATTAAATAATTATATTATTTGTTAGTAAATTTGATTTACTGGTAGTGGCGTCCGAACCTTGCGGAAAAACAAAAAATTATCAAAAAAATCTAACTATATTAAATCGAAACATCAATATATCGATATATCGATATATTGATATTCAAAACAAGATATCGAACAGCCCTAGTCATAACTAATGACTGTGGTGTTCTCACGTGTCGTCTCCGTAGAGGAACTCCATCCTGCTGCAGGTGACGCACGAGGACTTCGCCCCGGAAGCTGGCGGCGTCGTGCCCATCAACACCAGGATGATAATATTCGTAATACAAGCATATTGTATTCATTCAATTAGTTTACATAATTATTTATTTTACAGATTGTTGAAGTTGTCATCTCGCTGGTTGTGTTGTTCGTTCAGTTTTCCGTGTGATCACATTACACCATATCGATTGAAATAAGCTATATATTAATGTTTCTGTTAATTAATTAGGATGTTTAGCATTTTGGTCAATAGGAACGATAACCAATTGCGATAAGATGCCATTCAAGAAATACGTACAAGATTAACATCATTTTAGAACCTCTCCTTCCTTCGTACACTATCGTACAAAAAATAATCTACTCCCCTACGCATCATCAACCCCCCCCCCTTTCTGTGTAAAGCTTAGTTCACATGTAACACGGTGAATAAAGTCAGAAGACAAAATATGAACAAAATTAGATTATTCAAATAAATAATGATGTATGTACACTTTTCATTCGCCCCCTTCCTGCTCGCCTTACATCTCCATACACCAGTAGCGAACCCCTACTCCCCCTCCCCCACTCCGGGAACGTGTACGTATTTTTTTTTTATTGGTACGACTTCAACTGCTTTGGTTATTAATCAGGGGGATGGAGGATATGAAGAAAAAAAATGAATTATATACACATATATATGCACTGATTTTTTGGTAAATATACACTCAATATGACATATATGCAGCAAAATATGAAAAAAAATCTCAAATTATTGAATAAAAAGTATAAATAGAGGCATTATGAATTTTATTGCACGAAACAGTCTTAATCAATCACAATTAACAAATATACTATCTTATATAAAATAAGCCTTTAAACTTAAACAGTATATCGAAATATCGTTATATCGATATTTCCGATATTTTGAAATATCGATATTTTCGATATATCAATATTTTCAATATATCGATATTTTTGATATATCGATATTTTCGATATATCAATAGTTACCGATATTCTAATTGTGATTCCCTGCAAAAGCTTAAAGGGAGCCGGGAGCTCAATGGAGAAGGGTAGGGTTTTATCCTTCAGTAAAAGAACGAAGTTTGTACACACAATATTTATTTGTTCACACATAAAATAACAATAAAAATAAATGGTAAGTGTACTCCGACGCCTGGACCAAATCTCGGGGTTACGGGTTAGACTCACGCTGCAGTCAACCAAGTCGCGAAGGACCAGCGACCGTGCATTCATCAGCACGCCGAGCGCGGAAGGTCTGCGCTCCGGGTACCCGGCTGAGTCGTGGAATGCCGACGACTGCACCGACACTCACGCTGCTAGCGCCTTGCGAAATTTTTCCAAGTGCGGAAGGCCGGCACTTAAGGAATCGTCGCGCAATTAACTAGCACTCACACAATCCAAGAAAAACTTTAAGTCTCTAGTCGTGGAGGGCCGACAACTAGAGCACAAACACAAAAAGCAAGAGTATTCGAAGTCCTCTGCCGTGGAAGACCGACAGCCGAGAAACGCAAGAAATACTCCAAGTCTCTAGTCGTGGAGGGCCGACAACTAGAGGGCAAACAAACTAGACAGCCAAAATAAACGCAAAAATAACTAACCAGTAGAACTGCACCTTGAAGACGGAAGATTCGAGCGGAAAGCCAACTCAGAATCTGACTGATAACTAAGCCGTGCAACGCCGGCTTTTATACCCCTAAATCTTAATTAAACGGCTTTATTCGGTAAGTTGTCAGACAGAGACAATCAAAACTTCTCGAAACTTCGACCATTTTTGTCTAACAAATTCTAATAAATTTTACAATAAAATCTGTTGGCTTTTCAAGTGAAAATACATGATATAAAATACATTTGCAGTGTACTGTCGTGTTACAGTTAAATTTGAAATTAAATAGTTCACTAAACTACATCCAGATGGCGTTGCCGTCAGCCGGCAGTGTCAAGTGATAGCTGTCAAAGTGTAAACAAACACATGAATGTCATAACAGAAAAGCAAAGAAAATCATAACAATGGAACTTACAGGTAAGTTACATTTTACAGCAGTGTACAAAAACTCAAAATTCAATATTTCAGGAACAATGTAAACAAGGAATAATACAAAAGATGAAATTCATTTTCAACGTAAACATAACCAAGTCAGAATGACCTCCAAATACAAGTACGTATTCAGTCTTACAGATTACAGTTATCAACATTTTGTTGTTCCAGGTACAAATGAATATAAATAATATAATCAAAACATGCCAAGAAAAAGATACAAAATATACATAAACTAGAAAAAATGCAAAGTATACAAAAAAAAAAATACATGAGCTCGGTAAGAGTTGATGTGATGGTCGCAAAGCAGCTAAACACGTGAACAGAACTATAAAAACCAGGGCGAAACATCACATAATATATTGATTTATAAATGTAGGCAAAGCAATTAAAAATTTACTTTTAGTAAAGTAGAATAGTTTATATAAATATTGATAAACTTTATAGTTTTGTACTGAAATATCGATATATCAAAAATATCGGTATATTGAAAATATCGATATATCGCAAATTTCGATAAATTGTAATATCAAAATTATCGATATATTGAAAATATCAAAATATCGGTATATCGTTATATCATGAATTTCGATATATCGCAAATATCGATATGTATCGATGTATATCGATATATCGACATATCGATATTTACCGATATATTTATGATATCGAATATCGATATTAAAATTTTAATATTGCCCACCCCTACTGGACAGTCAGCGCGCAACGATGACTCATCGTTCTAGAAAGCTTCTAGTGCTGTTCCAAGATAGAAGCATCGAGAACAGTCTAGATTACCAATACAGCAGATCTATAAATGCACTGTTCAGGAAATATCGAATATAGTGGAAATAAATTAAACGTTTGCGTAGTGAATATAAATAGTGTAAATAAATATTTCTTGTGTAATATTCGTAGTTATTATTGATTAATCGTTATTTTGTGTTTAGTAATAAGTGTTTAAAAATAAATAAGTACTTTAAATAAATATAAGTGTTAGTAAATAATTCAAACACAACAAACATAGTCTGATAAGTAGTACATTTTATACAATTTATTTTATTTTTATAGAACAGAAATGTTACTTAGTATACCAAGGTTACAAATGGTATGAATTTGTCACAAACCCGATCGGCGCAAAGTTGCCAACCATGGAATGAAAGTGAGAGCAGGTAGCATACGAATAGCAAAACTTAAGGTCCAGCATACGAGCTGAAGATAGCTCAAGATGAACATGAATTTTTTGAAACATATTATTATTATAATAAATGAAACATTTAATATTTTATACCTATATTTGTACATAAAAGTACAAAGTTTTGCAAGGAATTTTAAAAAACACATCTCACTGTAATATTTGTTTTGTTTTTCAGTAAGAATTATTGAAGGAAATAATTTATTAAAATTTGAATTTGTAAAATAAAATTTATGAAAACAAAGTTATCGTAAAGGAAATATGAATTTTTTGCGAGTGATCTGTCATTGTAATGTACAGTCACTGTAAAAATCCATGATAATTTGACAGATGGATGTAAAATGATTGTCAATTTATTACACCATAGAGAACTTGAAAATAAATGAAGAATTTCAGAATTAGCTGTTTGAAGGTTCTGTAACAATTTTTTTATATGATTTATTATTTCTGGAATTTATTTGCTTCCAGCATATCTGTATAAACTTTAATTTTATTTTAGCAAATGATTTACTTCTTTGATAACAAACAATAACTAATTATAAATTATGGATTTCTGGCTCTGTGATTGGTCGAGAAGAGTGAATTATGAATCATAATTTACTTTCGTGAATTATGGGTACTATAAGTCATCGAAAATATTGATCAACAGGAGTAGAAAAAATAGATTATATTTTTCAGTTTCTACATTAAATATTTCATTGTTTAATTTATTATTTGCGACTACTCGTACAAATTATGAACCAATCATGTTAATGTGTATGCAAATTTTCATACATATTTCAACATCATCAATACAATCGACATTCCTTGTAGCAGGCCACCATTCCACTGCGCTGAACAGCAGTAAGTGTTCATTTCAAAATGGATGAGTTTGTTGTGTTTGTAATAAATAAATCTGCGAGTGTTCTCGCCAGAGTTGCCTCGCGGTTCGGTTATCAGATGAAATTCGAATCTATTTTCGATTGTTTCGAGTGGTTCAGTCACATGACGAGAAACATCGGTCTGACAGTTTTCCACCGGCAAGTTCTCAATGGGAGAGTTACGTTCACAACTAGGAACTTCACATGGAAGGATCGCATCTGTATTTGCGGTAAGTATCAAGAGTGGCCAGCCCATAATCTCACACCCACTACACTACTTAAATCGTACAAAATAGTATTTGATAATACAGAAAAATACCTTATTATTTATTTATTTTATATTTGATAAATTTTAATTTTCTTTCGCATATTTATTTAATTTTTTGGCATATATTTCACTAAGAAAACAGCTTCACAATCAGGATGACATGTCACATTTTGTAAAAAAAAAATAATATTTTTAATTGTTTTCATGGTGTACATGGAATGCAAGATTTATGAAATTAAATTTCTTTATATTTTATGATTTATAAATCTAATGAAAATTTATAAAATTAGTGTATCAAAATAAGCATACACGGTGTGTGTGCATGTGTATAGTCTAGCACAGGGGTGGGCAACCTTTTGTATAACAGGGGCCAGAATAAGATTTACGTTTCGTACGCGGGCCGTAGTTGTTAATTGACACATTTTTGTTACTTATAATTTTTTTCAGAAAATATAAAAACAATAATAAAACAAAATTAAGTAAGTACTACATTTATTTCTTAATTTAAACTAGACGAATTATATCGAAAATTAAACAGTAAATCTCCCCTTTTTCTTTATGTCGGGTACTAACCTAATTTAAAATTTTTGTTTTTGAAAATATATATTTATTATTCTAAAGATCTCGCGGGCCGGATTGGAACTTGACGTGGGCCGAAGTTGGCCCGCGGGCCGGGGGTTGCCCACCCCTTCTAGCACGTTCTAGGGTCCCAAGAATACGATTTCAGTAGTTTTGCGATGTGTGTCTATCAGTCTGTGTGGATCTCTGGAATTACGGTTTCTCAAAAACTAATAAGCTGAAAATTTTGATATATGGTTTATATCAATTGTATCCCATTTGGAAGAGCTGATTAGTTTTTGGTGGTAATCCTATAACCGGAAGTGGTAGTTTACTTGAAGCCCTATCAAGTTATTTTGAAATATTTCAGTAAATTATGATTTATTGACTTTTTTATTTTAAATATAAATAGAAAAGAAACAAAAAGAATTTTTCTGTATGATCAAATACTATTTTGTACCGTTTAAGAATTGTATTGGGTGGGATGTTATGTGCTGGCCATTCTCACACTCTAGTTATATTGTTACTAATAATATTATTTCAATTTGTTCCAGGACTAGTGATACTACACGTCACAAATTCAATTTTATATATCAACCACCATAATAATCAAAATAAAAATTTGCATGAAAAAATTTTGTTGTATTTCTATGTATTCGTTATACTGATGTGTGTGGTAACGATTATTGAAATTATAAGACACCGAATACTAATATCACACATGGCGGATTTAAATGTAGAAGTAGACTTGGCCATGGAACAACTCGGCGCTCACTTTGACTATCGTTTTGGAGTGGTCGCAGTCTTTATATTACTGTGCTTGGCTTATGCGAATTGGGTATTTATGAGCACATGTTATTTCATTTTAAGGGGTGATTCAATTTACGATTTAACAAATTATGCTATCTTAGCGTTCATATTTATTATGCTAGTCACTACTTCGCTTATATTTTGCGGAGGATGTTTTTTCATCTGCGCTGTAAGATTTATTGTGCTAAACAAGTTTTTGGAAAAGGAAATATTTGACATAGATTACAATGATGATGAAGAAAATCATTGGACTGCGTATAACTCAGCTGAGATAACAGCTAAGCTTAGATTAATATCAAACATCCACATGAAACAATTTGAAATCATTAAGGCAATCATGAAGTATTCGTCAATATTTCTTGTTGGATTCGTTCATGTAGTAATAACTATGACTGCAGTATTGCTGTACTTTCATTTCTTTAAAGGAATATTTTTAATTGAGCTTTTATTCGTTAACTTAACTGGACTTGCAGTCTGTACATATATTTCCGCTACGGGAGAACTTCTGAAACGACAGGTAATGTATATTTTTACATTATTTTCTGTAAGAAATTAAAGCAATCATAACAAAGTCGATTACGATTGTTAATAAAAAGCGGGCCATAGGCGTTTAACGTGGGAAATAAGTTTGTTATTGCGCAGAAGTCCCCATATTATTATATTTCAGTGCGTTATTAGAATTCTTTCGAATCTGATATTAAATTAAAGTATTTAGAAGGGAGAATTTATTTTATCACATTATTTTTTTGAAATTTGTACATAAATTTTTTATTATCCTACAATTCTTAATATCGTTTGTGTATTGATTTATATTTCAATTATTATATTTGCTATAAGAAATAAAAACATTAACTGAAACAATCTATTATTCTATACACAGAGTGGTCTATCGGTCTGTATTTTTTACATTAATCGATAATCTTAAAGATGTTCTAATCGTTTTGTCCTTGTCTATTGTGACGTTGCGTTTGTCAATAACAAAGAGAATTACTATTAAATATGCAAACTGAAATGCATTTGAATTTTGAAATTCCGTGTTCCACATCGGATGTATCGTATTCATCTCCTGTTGTTTGTGACACATCAGAACTACTATGATGACTTAGGTTATCATAGTTATCATCGCTGACTTGTTTTGTAAAAACTAATGATTTAGGTAATTCAATTGAATTTTTACAGCGATTAATACACTGACTAATATCGCTTACATTGTCCTCATGTTCTTCGGGTACAATACCCAGAACGCGGGACGTTCCCTCCCACCAAATATCCTGATGATTATCGCATGATTCAGCCGTGAAATTCTCTTTTGGTTCTATCAGTTCGTAGACATGCTCATCATCTGAATTTGATGCATAGATATTATTATTATTATTATTATCATTTTTTATCTTCTTATACCCTTTCGGGTGTCGAGATATTGACATTTACTGATTCTAAATCATTTAAACTTTCACTGGAGGCTTTATATTTATTTGCAATATTCTCTAAAAAGTAAATTTCGGAAATGCTTTCAAAAGAAAATAAACTATCAGTATCCTGACTTCTATTTAAAGTGGTTAAACTAACATCATCATCTAAATCAATAACTTTTTTTGGTTGGAAAACAATTTTTTAATGTAATAATTATTTAATAAATAACAAAAATAATAATACAAGAAATTGAACAAATAATAATAATAATAATTAACCTAATTCATATCCTTGTGAACAAAGGCCTCCTCCAGTTTTGCGCATGTTCCCCGTCACCAATACAATGTCCTCCCCTCTCTTGAACTGTCTTCCTCTTCTTCTTTCCTTATTTCTTGGTATCCACCTGGCTAATTTTTTGGTCCACCTCTCGTCATGCGCACTTTGAATGTGACCCGCCCATCTCCATTACGTTCTTCTTTTGTAGGTTTCTATATTACTAACTTGTATACTTCTTCTTAACTCTTCATTTCTTACTCAGTCGCTTAATGTCACGCCAATCATGATGCGATTAATTTTAGCTTCAGGCAGGATTTTCTGGTAAGGGACCATGTTTGGCAGCCATAGGATAAGGATGGACGGTTGAATACTTTCCTTTTCAAGAAAGATGAACAGTTTGCTTTAAAAATGTATTCAGGCTTCAAAACTTCTTCCACGCTTGGTTAATTCTATTTTTGTATCCAGGTTTTCTCTTTGCTGGAAGCTTATTGTCTAGCCTAGATTAAATTTTGTTACGTATTCGATAGTATCGCTGTCTATCGTAATTTGTGGAGGAATACTGTTAGTCATTATATTGGTTTTTTTGCATATTTTACTCAAGTCCTGTTTCGGTGCTAGCCTGGTGGACTTCCTTTATCATTGTTTCGAGGTCTGTGGCGTTAGAAGCCATTAGAATAACATCGTCCGCAAACCTAAAGTTTGTTAGTCTATCGATAGACTAACAAAATTGAACAAGACAACATACCAAATATGTGGACAATCTAATTTAAAGTAAACATTGTTTAAAAAAAATATTGGAAATTAAATAATGAGTAACTGAAAAACACAGACCGATGGACCGTCCGGGATGTATAAGAATGTGCATGTTGCCTACACCAGATTTTTAAGATGGAATTTTGAATGTTTTAGGCCCAGTATACTCTGACACTGATGATCGATTTGTGCATGTGTTACTTTGATCCCGAGACAATTAATATAGTAAGTACTAGTTTTAACTAATGACTGTGACGTTCTGACGTGTCGTCTCCGTAGAGGAACTCCATCCTGCTGCAGGTGACGCACGAGGACTTCGCCCCGGAAGCTGGCGGCGTCGTGCCCATCACCACCAGGATGATGATATTCGTAATACAAGCATATTGTATTCATTCAATTAGTTTACATAATTATTTATTTTGCAGATTGTGGAAATTGTCATCTCGCTGGTTGTGTTGTTCATTCAGTTTTCCGTGTGATCATTTTACACCGTATTGATTGAAATAAGCTATATATTAATGTTTCTGTTATTTAATTCGGATTTTTAGCATTTTGGCCAATAGGAACGATAACCAATTGTGATACGAGGCCATTCAAGACATACGTACACCATTAATATCATTTTTGACCTCTCCTTCCTTCGCACATTATCGTACAAAAAATGATTAACCCTCCCCCAACTAGCGGCGAATCCCTACTCCCCACTTCCCCACTCCGGGAGCGTGTACGTATTTTTTTTTTAATGGTAAGCTTCAACAGCTTTGGTTATTAGCCGGGGGGATGGGTGATATGAAGATGGTAGTGTCTGCGCTGTACTCATCAGCGGACACTGTTTGGAGTCAGCCCAGTTCGGGAATCGAACGCGGGACCCCTGGGTCCGTAGCTAGTAGTCTAGAACACTGAGCCACAGAAGTGGGCTACGTATTTTTTGAATGACCCCTAAGCAGAGAGCGGGTTACATGCACACACACACACACACACACACACACACACACACATATATATATATATATATATATATATATATATATATATATATATATATATATATATATGTAATGATTTTTTGGGAAATATACACTTAATATGACAATATATGCAGCAAAATATGAAAAATCTTAAATTATTGAATAAAAAGTATAAATAAAGGCATTATGAATTATATTGCACGAAATAGTCTTAATCCTGATTCACAATTAACAAATATACTATCTTATACAGGGCGTCCCATAACTTCAGGTACATATTAGAAGGGCATATAGTTCTTAATGTCCTGATTACGGAACAAAAAGATTTTTTTCAAAATTCAAATATTAGTTTTTGAGGTTTTTGAAGAAAACAGTTTTGGGACACTGGTTGAATAGGTAGTTTTAATATTAAATATTACGTTGTATTATATCTAATTAATAAGAAATGTTTTCATAATACAATCATTTCATTAGGTTTCTTAGCCGGCCACATAAATTGTGTTTCTTATTATAGTATCCAGGGGTACAAAAAATGTTCTTCTTAAGTGAACTACCCTTAATTATAGGAATTTTGAAAAAATTCTTTTTGTTCCATAATCAGAATATTAAGAACTATATGCCCTTCTAATATGTACCTAAAGTTATGGGATATCCTGTATAAAATAAGCCTACAAATTTAAACATAATGTAACGGGCCAGTACGACACTGGACAGCCAGCGCGCAACGATGAATCATCGTTCTAGAAAGCTACTAGTGCTGTTCCAAAGTAGAAGCATCGAGAACAGTCTAGATTACCAACACAGCAGATAAATGCACTTGTTCAGGAAGTATCGAATATACTGGAAATAAATAAAACGTTTGCGTAGTGAATATAAATAGTGTAAATAAATATTTCTTGTGTAATATTCTTAGTTATTATTGATTAATCGTTATTTAATGTTTAGTAATAATAAATAAGTAATTTAAATAAATATAAGTCTTAGTAAATAAACTCTTCGTTACTTTTAATAGTTTTAATAGTAATTGTTGATTAATAAACGTCACCGAACCCGTCAGTGTGCCAGTTACAAATGTTACAATAATATTATGAGATTATGGTATATTTAAGTAATTACAATAACAAATTTTTCTAAAAGGAAAGTGACGAACGTAAACTATCTCTATCCAACCAAGAATTCTTGGCCTTATATTCATTGTATAGTTTACTCCAAGATCATTTATTTGACTTCTATAATCCCTGTAAATTCGTCTACAATAGCGAAAACCGCTTATGGTGAACTTTTAGCATTAGGCACGGATGTCAAATGCTGATGGATTATGAATTAATAATTCAAGTTTGTGAATTGTGGGTACTATAATTCTTTGAAAAGTTGAAACAATTGGGATATATTCATGAAGGAGTAGAATAATTTGATTATATTTTTCGGGTTCTACATTAAATATTTCATTATTTAATTAATTATATGCGACCACTCGTACATTTACGAATTAGACATATTAATAATAAGTTACAAATTTTCATACATATTTCAACATCATCAATACAATTTGACAAGATCAATACAATCGACAGTCCTGGTAGCAGGCCATCATTCCACTGCGCTGAACAGCAATAAGTGTTCCTTTCAAAATGGATGAATTTGTTGTGTTTGTAATAAATAAATCTGCGAGTGTTCTCGCCAGAATTGCCTCGCGGTTCGGTTATCAGATGAAATTCGAATCTATTTTCGATTGTTTCGAGTGGTTCAATCACATGACGAGGAACATCGGTCTCACAGTTTTCCACCGGCAAGTTCTCAACGGGAAAGTTACGTACACAACTAGGAACTTAACATGGAAGGATCGCATCTGTATATGCGGTAAGGGTACTTACTTGTTTTTGCCTCGGGTTTAGCGTTGTACTTTCTTCTAAAAGTGTTTTATGAAAAAAATCGTTCGATTAAAGATTACAGAGAAATATATTAATTGTATTTTTTTATTATCAACATTTTTACCTTCCGCCTACTTCTAGTAAGAGAGGTATTGTTTTTAGTCAAAAAATTGGGGAGTTTTCATTTATTAAGCACTTTTTAGGGTCTCTACAATACGATTTTACTATTTTCGCCATGGCGATTTTTTGGTCTCGCATAACTCAAATACTATAATATACAATTTTGTGTATTTTTGATTTTTATATTCATATGAAGAGATGATTAGATTTTGGAAAAAATTGGTCTACTGGAAGTAGCAGTTCACTAGAAGCCCTTAACAGTTTTACATGAAAAATCACGGTTAAATTTAATTTTTCAACAATTTACGGTAGTTTGTAAATTGTAGAATATTTAATTTTTCATCTATTTTGATACACTAATTTTATTAATTTTCATTAAATTTAGAGCTAATAAAATATAATGAAATTACATCTTGCATTCCATGTACACCATGGAAACACTTAAAATTTTTTAATTTTTTACGAAATGTGACACTTGTCATTGCGATTGTGAAGCTGTTTTCTTAGTGAAATATATGTCAACAAATTATATAAATACTCGAAAGAAAATTAAATTTCTCAAATATAAATAGAAAATAAACAAACAAGAATGTATGTTTCTGTATCATCAAATGCTATTTTGTACCGTTTAAGAATTGTATTGGGCGGGAGATTATTGGTATTTTATCAAGACAAGATTTCTTGTGTTGGTAACTATTTCTAGTCTTGTTTCAAGAATTCTTGATATTTCTTGATTCATAATATTTTAGGGGAATCCCTTTTTAGTTTTTACTATCGCTTTATCCAATCCGAACGCTCAAGAACTCCCTTTTAGTAAAATTTTCTTAAATATTGGTCACTTCGCGTTGCACTTCGATATTCTATGCTTTTTATTTAAAACAATGAATGTTAGAAGAAATATAAATATACTGGGATAGTGATGAAACCGATCTAACAGAATCTAACTAAACTTAATCCTCTATTGCATACTGTTCCCGAACGGGAACATAAAATTTAAAATTCTTCTTTTCTTTTCTTATGCAGTTTACAATCATGGCAATCATGTTGTAACCATTTGGGAATATTATATACACTTTGTCAATTGCCAATTAGGTCATTCCTCCCAATTTGACCAACGTAAAAAAAAAATTTGAAGTGGAAAAAGGATAATTACAGAAACTGAGATAGAAAATGTAAAATTTGAAGGAAGCAGCTTATTACCTGCTGATATATTACAGCTAAAAACACCCTCACAAAATTTCCAAATATTTTTTTTATCTGATGTTTTCCTAGAAGAGGTTGTTTAGCAAGCAATTTTGTGTAGTACACAAAGACGGCCCAATGGACCAAAGTTCTATTGTAAGTTGAATTTGTTCATAATGTTCCTAATAGTGTCATTTTTTAAGAAAAAAATTATGTAACACACTTAGTTGAAATATATGACTATTTCTTTTGTGAAAAATAACTTTTTTGAGCCCTTATTAAAAATAAAAATAATTCATGCAATAGAGGGTTAACATGATTTATCTTCTTCCATTAGCCGAGAATCGGAATCGGTTTTCTGCCTCTCAAGGTTTCAATCGAATAAATAAAGTAACAGATTTTTTCAAAATTAGCGTGGAAAAGAAAAATGCAAAATGATGTACCCAAATGCAAAAATACAAGATAATGTATAATAAAATTTAATTAAATTAAATATGTACAAGTTAATGGGATAAATAGCTCATAGATTCGAATATTTATATTTTAATCATAAATGCGGTATGCAAAAAATATTATCAAGATAGCAAGATGTCTTGAGAAATGAAAAATACTTCGTGTCTTGGTTTTGTCTTGTTTTCAAGACAAGATCAAGAGTATATTTGGATTCTTGTGAAACACTAGAGATTATGTACTGGCCACATCAGATTTATTTATTTACTCTCACACTCTTATTATATTATTACTAATAATATTAATTCAATTTGTTTCAGGACTAGTGACAATACACGTCATAAATTCAATTTTATTTATCAGCCACCATAATAAATCAAATATTAATTTACATGAAAAAATTTTATTGTATTTCTATGAATTCGTTATACTGATGTGTGTGGTAATGATTATTGAAATTATAAGACATGGAATGGTAATAATACACATGGCTGTTTTAAATGAAGAAGCAGACTTGACCATGGAACAACTCGGCGCTCACTTTGACTATCGTTTTGGAGTTGTAGCAGTCATTATATTACTGTGCTTGGCTTATGCGAATTGGGTATTTATTAGCACTTGTTATTTCATCTTTAGAGGTGATACAATTTACAATTTAATAAATTATGCTATCTTAGCGTCTATATTTATTATGCTAGTCACTACTTCGCTTATATTCTGCGGAGGATGCTTTTTCATCTGCGCTGTAAGATTTATTGTACTGAACAAGTTTTTGGAAAAGGAAATATTTGACATAGATTACAATGATGATGAAGAAAATCATTGGACTGCGTGTAACTCAGCTGAGATAACAGCTAAGCTTAGATTAATATCAAACATCCACATGAAACAATTTGAGATCGTTAAGGCAATCATAAAGTATTCGTCAATATTTCTTGTTGGTTTCGTTCATGTAGTAATAACTATGACTGCAGTAGTGCTATACTTTCATTTCTTTAAAGGAATATATTTAATTGAGCTTCTATTCATTAACTTGACTGGACTTGCAGTCTGCACATATATTTCCGCTACGGGAGAACTTCTTAGACGACAGGTAATGTATATTTTTACTTACCTATTTATTTTTAAATAAAATAAATAAATAAATATATCATCACGCCTTTTACCCATTGCGGGTGTGGCACTCTGCTTACGCAGATCTCGGTACATGATATATTTTTGCGTATGAAATGCGGTTACCAGCCGTCAAGTCATAACCCTCAAAGTTAGTGGAGGGGTACCACAGGGGTAAATTTAAACTGTCGGAAATGGGATTCAAACTGAGGATCTCACGATCCATACTCCGATGCGTTACCACGGAGCTATTTACTTTTTGTAAGAAATTATAGCAATCATAACAAAATAGACTGCGATTGTTAAGAAAAAGCGAAACATATGTTTCATCAAGACAAGAAATCTTGTGTATATATACAGGGTGTTAATACTAAGTCGTTACACCCGACAATGGTAGATAGAACTCATTAAAACAAACAACTTTTTTTAGCTCAAATTTTTTATTTGGAACCCCATTTCATAGTTATTGGCGTTCTCTTGTTTTTCGAAAAATCGTCATAACTCCCTTCTTTTAAGGAATATTTAAAAAATACAAAAACTTTAAGCATTTGCTTTCGGTTCTCTAAAACACTTGTATTTACAATTATTTTCTATTTCATCAAATAACAAAATAGCGACCAATCAAAAATTTCTAAACTAGATATTTTGAAAACCACTTTATCGATTTTCGAAAATAAAACATTTTTAAAATCCTTAAACTTTCTATTACAATATTTGTCTGAAACATTTTTTTCTATCTGGCATTTTTGTTCACTTACTTGGCTTACATAAGTATTAACAAACTAAAAAAAATCATTTAAAATGAAGAAACTGCTTAAAACAATGAAACAAAAAAGAGATTAGATTTGACAAGTACTCAAAAACAAGTTACTTCAAATTTAGCGCACGTGTATGTCCGTTTGTATGTTTGTATTTTGGAAGCTCGAAGAATTTATCGGGAAAGATACCCGAATCGTCAACAACCAAGTAGCCAACTCTTCAGAAAAATTTGTAGGCGTTTGTTAGAAACTGGTTGTTTCTTTCCAACAACTGGTGGAAACGCCAACAGGGTACGTCGAACCCCTAGATTTGAAGAGGCTGTACTTAACATTATTGAAGATGAGCCATCGACGAGCACAAGAATAATAGGGAACAGATGAAATGTGAATCATGTCAGTGTTTGGCAAGTTGTGAATGAGCAGGGCCTTTACCCGTACTCTAGGCAAAAAGTTCAAGCTTTGGGACCTGACGACTTCCAGCCAAGGCTATTGTTCTGTCGTTGGCTCCTTCGACGTTGTAATCTGAGAAGGCATTTTGAAAAATTTGTTTTGTTTACCGACGAAGCTTGCTTCACAAGGGACGGGGTATTTAATTCTAAAAATAATCATTTGTGGGCTTGCGAGAATCCCCAAGCACCATTTATTCGCGCACATCAACAACGTTTTGCTGTAAATATATGGGCTGGAATTATAGGGGAGTACGTTATTGGACCCTACGTTCTCCCAAACCGTTTGAATGGGGAAAATTATTTTATTTTCTTGGATACTGTGCTGCCGGAACTACTTGAAGACTTGCCACTAAACATAAGGCGGAGACTTTGGTTTCAGCATGATGGGGCACCGGCTCACACAACGCGAGAAGTCACCGCATTGTTAAATAGAAAATACCCGAATAAGTGGATTGGGAGGAAAGGTCCAGTTGCGTGGCCAGCCCGGAGCCCCGACTTAACTCCACTAGATTTCTTTTTTTGGGGTCAGATGAAGACCTCTGTTTACGAGACACCGGTGAACATAGAGTTAGAACTAGTGGCTAGAATCGTGGCTGCAGCAGAAGATATAAAAGAGAAGCAGGCAGTCCTTGCGAAGGTCTCCACCAACATCAAAGCACGCTGCCGGGCTTGCGTTGCTGCGAATGGTAGCCACTTTGACAATAATATTTAGTCCCACCCTTGTTGATTCATTGTTTAATGTTTTATTTTTCTTGCTTGTTTCTTGTTTAATGGCAGCAAGCCTACTTTGTTTTAAATGATTGTTGCAGTTTGTTAAAATTTATCAAAAAAAATAAAATATATCATCACGCCTTTTACCCATTATGGGTGTGGCACTCTGCTTACGCAGATCTCGGTAGGTGATATATTTTATCGTATGAAGTGCGGTTACCAGCCGTCAAATCATAGCCCCCAAGGATGTTAGTGGAGAGGGAACCACAGGGGTAAATTTAAATTTGTAACTGTCGGCAGTTAAAATTTATCTTGCAATTCAATTTCAATAAAAACTTTTGTTGGCCAGATAGAAAAAAATGTTTCAGACAAATATTGTAATAGAAAGTTTAAGGATTTTAAAAATGTTTTACTTTCGAAAATCGATGGGGTGGTTACCAAAATATCTTTTTTAGAAATTTTTGATTGGTCGCCATTTTGTTATTTGATGAAACAGAAAATAATTGTAAATACAAGTGTTTTAGAGAACCGAAAGCAAATGCTTAAAGTTTTTGTATTTTTTGAATATTCCTTAAAATAAGGGAGTTATGACGATTTTTCGAAAAACAAGAGAACGCCAATAACTATGAAATGGGGCTCCAAATAAAAAATTTGAGCAAAAAAGTTGTTTGTTTTAAGGAGTTCTACCTACCATTTTCGGGTGTAACGACTTAGTATTAACACCCTGTATATGCGCATGTTGCCTACACCAGATTTTTGAGATGGAACTTTGAATGTTTTAGGCCCAGTATACTCTGACACTGATGATCGACTTGTGCATGTGTTACTTCGATCCCGAGACAATTAATATAGTAAGTACTTGTCATAACTAATGACTGTGACGTTCTGACGTGTCGTCTCCGTAGAGGAACTCCATCCTGCTGCAGGTGACGCACGAGGACTTCGCCCCGGAAGCTGGCGGCGTCGTGCCCATCAACACCAGGATGATGATATTCGTAATACAATCATGTTGTATTCATTCAATTAGTTTACATAATTATTTATTTTGCAGATTGTGGAAATTGTCATCTCGCTGGTTGTGTTGTTCATTCAGTTTTCCGTGTGATCACATTACTCCTTATTGATTGAAATATGATATTATTTTTGTGGTTTTGGTTATTAATTCAGAAGATTTTTAGCATTTTGGCCAATAGGAACGATAACCAATTATGATAAGAGGCCATTCAAGAAATACGTACATCAGTAATATCATTTTTGACCTCTTCTTCCTTCGTACACTATCGTACAAAAAATATTCTACCCCCGTACGCATCATTAACCCCTCCACCCCTTTTTGTATAAAGCTTAGTTTAAATGAAACTCGCTGAATTAAGTCAGAAAAGCGAGTCGAAATATTTACAAAATGTGAACAAAATTAGATTATTCAAATAAATAATGATGTATGTACACTTTTCATTCGCCCCCTCCCTGCTCGTCCTAAATCTCCGTACACCAGTGGTGAACCCCTACTCCCCCCTACCGCACTCCGGGATCGTGTACGTATTTTATTTTTATTTTTTCGGCTTCAACTGCTATGGTTACTAGCCGGGGTGATGGGTGATATGAATGAAGACACAGTTTGGTGACAGCCCAGTTCGGGGATCGAACCCGGGACCTCTGGGTCTGTAGCTAGTAGTCTAGACCACTGAGCCACAGAGGCGGGCTACATATTTTTGAATGGCCCCTAAGCAGACAGCGGGTTATATGCACAAAAAACTGAGTTATATACACTTATATAAGCACTGATTTTTTGGAAAATATACAAAAATATGAAAAAAAAAATTGAATAAAAAGTATTTTATGAATTTTATTGCACCAAACAGTCTTAATCCTGATTCACAATTAACAAATATACTATCTTATATAAAATAAGCCTATAAACTTAAACATATTATGTAGCCCTATTAGATGCTGACATATCAAATATGGGACGAATCTTTGAGAGAATATTTCACGTAGTAATAAGAACCTTTTATGATAAGAAATAGTATAAATAAGCTTTAGAGAATGAAATGTTGTCCTTTTTGCTGTATAACTTCAAAGTATAAACTGCTAAATAAAACCTGTGTAATAAAATCTAAAAATTCGTTTTTTTTATTATATATCGGTCACGATCATATAATTAACCTAATGTAAGGTGCCAGTACGCCACTGGACAGTCTGCGCGCAACGATGACTCATCGCTCTAGAAAGCTTCTAGTGCTGTTCCAAGGTAGAAGCATCGAGAACAGTCTAGATTACCAACACAGCAGATATATAAATGCACTGTTCAGGAAGTATCGAATATAGTGGAAATAAATAAAGTGTTTGCGTAGTAAATATAAATAGTGTAAATAAATATTTCTTGTGTAATAATCATAGTTATTGTTGATTAATCTTTATTTTGTGTTTAGTAATAAGTGTTTAAAAATAAATAAGTAGTTTAAATAAATATAAGTCTTAGTAAATAAACTCTTTGTGACTTTTAATATTTGTTTTAATTGTTGATTAATAAACTTCACCTAACTCGTCAGTGCGCCAGTTAAAAATGTGACAATATTATTATGAGATTATGCCATATTTAAGTAATTACAATAACAAATTTTTCTAAAAGAAAAGTGACAAACAAAAAAGATCTCTATCCAGCCTTATATTCATTGTATAGTTTACTCCAAGATCATTTATTTGGCTTCTATAATTCCTGTAATTTAAACTACACTAGCGAAAACCGCTTATGGTGAACTTTTAGCATTAGGTACGGATGTCAAATGCTGATGGATTATGAATTAATAATTCACTTTCGTGAATTGTGGGTACTGTAATTGGGATATATTTATAAAGGAGTAGAAAAATTAGATTATATTTTTCAGCTTCTACATTAAATATTTCATTATTTAATTAATTATATGCGATCACTCGTACAACTATGAACCAGACATATTTGTATACTAATTTTCATACATATTTCAACATCATCAATACAATTTGACAAGATCAATACAATCGACAGTCCTTGTAGCAGGCCATCATTCCACTGCGCTGAACAGCAGTAAATGTTCTTTCAAAATGGATGAATTTGTTGTGTTTGTAATAAATAAATCTGCGAGTGTTCTCGCCAGAATTGCCTCGCGGTTCGGTTATCAGGTGAAATTCGAATCTATTTTCGATTGTTTCGAGTGGTTCAATCACATGACGAGGAACATCGGTCTAACAGTTTTCCACCGGCAAGTTCTCAACGGGAGAGTTACGTTCACAACTAGGAACTTAACATGGAAGGATCGCATCTGTATTTGCGGTGGGTATCAAGAGTGGCCAGCCCATAATCTCACACCCACTACACTACTTAAATCGTACAAAAGAGTATTTGATAATACAGAAAAATACCTTCTTATTTATTTATTTTCTATTTATATTTGAGAAATTTAAATTTTCTTTCCCATATTTGTATAATTTTGTTGGCATATATTTCACTAAGAAAAGAGCTTCACAATCACGATGACATGTCACATTTTGTAAAAAAAAACATTTTTTTAAATGTTTTCATGGTGTACATGGAATGCAAGATTTATGAAATTTAATTTCTCTATATTTTATGATTTATAAATCTAATGAAAATTTATAAAATTAGTGTATCAAAATAAGCACACACGGTGTGTGTCCATGTGTGTAGTCTGTGGCAATTTTTCGTCTCGCATAACTCAAATACTATAATACTTAAAAATACAATTTTGTGTATTTTTGCTTTTTATATTTGTATGAAGAGCTGATTAGATATTGGTTAAAATTGCTCACCTGGAAGTAGCAGTTCACTGGAAGCCCTTAACAGTTTCCGTGAAAATCACGGTTAAATTAAATTTTTCAATAATTTATGTGATTTTGAAAATTGTAGAATACTTAATTTTACATGTGTTTTAATACACTAATAATAATTTTATTAATTTTCATTAGATATAGAGATAATAAAAGATATAAAAAATAAATTTCATAAATCAAGGAAACACTTAAAGTTTTTCAATTTTTACCTCCTGTAAGGGAGGTATAGGAATCATGCTTCAAATTCGATAGTGAGTTTTTAGTGGATGAGCATGTTTTAGGGTCCCTAGAATACGATTTTAATAGTTTCGCGATGTGTTTCTGTCTGTTTGTCTGTTATGTGACACATGTCATTGTCATTGTGATTGTGAAGCTGTTCTCTTAGTGAAATATCTGTCAACAAATTAAATAAATAACCGAAATAAAATTAAATTTTCTAAATATACAGGCTGTCCCATAGCTTCAGGTACATATTAGAAGGGCATATAGTTCTTAATGTTTTGATTACGGAACAAAAAGAATTTTTTCAAAATTCAAAAATTAATTTTTGAGGTTTTTGAAGGAAACAGTTTTGGGACACTGGTTGAATAGGTAGTTTTAATAATAAATATTACGTTGTATTTTATCTAATTAATAAGAAATGGTTGCATAATACAATCATTTCATTAGGTTTCTAGTAGCCGGCCACGTAAATTTTGTTTCTTATAACAGTTTTATATTATAGTATCCAGTATCTTAAGTGAACTACCCTTAATTTTAAGAATTTTGAAAAAATTCTTTTTGTTCCGTAATCAGGACATTAAGAATTATATGTCCTTCTAATATGTACCTAAAGTTATGGGAGACCCTGTATATATATAGAAAATAAACAAATAAAAAGGAAATTTTCTGTATGATCAAATACTACTTTGTACCGTTTAAAAGTTGTATTGGGCGGGATGTTATGTCCTGGAGATTTTAACACTCTAGGTATATTGTTACTAATAATATTTTTTCAATTTCTTCTAGGACTAGTGACAATACACGTTACAAATTCAATTTTATACATCAACCACCATAATAACCACAATAAAAATTTACATGAAAAAATTTTGTTGTATTTCTATGTATTCGTTATTCTGATGTGTGTGGTAATGATTATTGAAATTATAAGACACCGAATACTAATATCACACATGGCGGATTTAAATGTAGAAGCAGACTTGGCCATGGAACAACTCGGCGCTCACTTTGACTATCGTTTTGGAGTTGTAGCAGTCATTATATTACTGTGCTTGGCTTATGCGAATTGGGTTTTTATGAGCACTTGTTATTTCATTTTAAGGGGTGATTCAATTTATGATTTAACAAATTATGCTATCTTATCGTTTATATTTATTATGCTCGTCACTACTTCGCTTATATTCTGCGGAGGATGTTTTTTCATCTGCGCTGTAAGATTTATTGTACTAAACAAGTTTTTGGAAAAGGAAATATTTGACATAGATTACAATGATGATGAAGAAAATCAATGGATTGCGAATAACTCAGCTGAGATAACAGCTAAGCTAAGATTAATATCACACATCCACATGAAACAATTTGAGATCACTCAGACAATCATAAAGTATTCTTCAATATTTCTTGTTGGAATTGTTCATTTAATAATAACTGTGACTGCAGTAGTGCTATACTTTCATTTCTTTAAAGGAATATTTTTAATTGAGCTTCTATTCATTAACTTAACTGGACTTGCAGTCTGTACATATATTTCCGCTACGGGAGAACTTCTTAGACGACAGGTAATGTATATTTTTACTTAATATTGCATAGCTTTTATCGCAGGCTTGGGCGCGACGAAAAAATGTATATTGTAACGTTCGTGGGTTTAAAATGTTTTTATTTAAACGAAAAGAAATTTTATATATATATATATATATATATATATATATATCATCACGCCTTTTACCCATTAAGGGTGTGACACTCTGCTTACGCAGATCTCGGTAAGTGATATATATTTACGGATGAAGTAATATTATTAATATAATTAATAACAAATTATGAATAATTATTATAATAAATAGTACAAATTAATTAACACTAAGTATATAACACTAAAATAACAAATACAAAAACTTATACACTAACACTTATCACTACTGTAAATAAACACTATTATTTATATAAACTAGCCGAGCGATATTTATTTTGACGATGTATTTATGTTCAGACCGAGCGGTATATATTTATATTCACAAGTTCTTCATAGTAGCTTCGGAGTCGACTAAGGCATCTGACTTACTGAGTCTGAGTCAACTAACTGACTGGCCGACTCAACTCGACTAACTGAGTCCGAGTCAACTAAAAGACTGACTGACTGACGGCTGCCGGCGATTCCTTTTATATACCATGTCCCTTGTTTCTGGAAGCTTCGGGAATATTCCCTATTGTGAAGCAAACGACTTGTTCGAACCCGCAAGCGTTGCGTCATTCACTCGGCGGCGCGGCGTGGCAGCGTAGGCCGGCAAGCTTCAACTTGTCGCTGCCGCGTTCGTTACAATATTTTTACTTCTCAATCTTTTGTAAGAAATTATAACAATCATAACAAAATCGATTGCGATTGTTAATAAAATGCGGACCATATAGAAGAAATCTTGTCTTGATGGCCATTCCTTGTCTTGGGCTTGATTTTCAATACTAGAAATTAAAAGTTTCTTGTTTTGTTCATTTCTTGCCAACGTATTTCTTGTTTTGTTTTTAGGCCCAGTATACTTTGACATCTGCTCATAGATGGCACTAATCACTAGAACTATTTAAAATCTTATATATGAACGCTCATGTTGTGTTGTTCTAAAACGTAAAACTAATCTTTATGAGAATGAACCTTCAGGGTGGTTTACTTAAAGTAAACATGTTGAGTGCCACTGGTGTCATAGCTGTTTTTGTTGCTCTATTCAAATATTAACAATGCACGTAATTATCTAATCTAACGCTGAATTGTGTTCCCGCGGAACCCGCCCATTGCCTTTCTCGTGACGTCAGTATTCAATCAAAGTAAAAAAAATTATTGGATAGTTTAAAATTTTAAAATAAACCTTTAAAGATTTTTGGAAAATATCAAACAACTTTGGTCATTTATTCTAAGCACAAATTTGCTGAAACATCTATTCTAAATTTATAGACATGCATGAGAAAGTCTCGTGGTGCCCACACCAGATTTTTAAGATGGAATTTTGAATGTTTTAGGCCAAATATACTCTGACACTGATGGTCGACTGGTGCATGTGTTACTTCGATCCCGAGACAATTAATATAGTAAGTACTGTTCTTAACTAATGACTGTGCTGTTCTCACGTGTCGTCTCCGTAGAGGAACTCCATCCTGCTGCAGGTGACGCACGAGGACTTCTCACCAGAAGCTGGCGGCGTCGTGCCCATCACCACCAGGATGATGATATTCGTAATACAAGCATATTGTATTTATTCAATTAGTTTACATAATTATTCATTTTACAGATTGTGGAAATTGTCATCTCTCTGGTTGTGCTGTTCATTCAGTTTTCCGTGTGATCACACTACACCTTATTAATTAAAATAAGCTACAGTTTTCATGCTTATATATGTATTGTTTTGTTTGTTAATTAATTAAGTGTGTATTTCAGCTCTTTGACCAGTAATGGCTCGCTACATAATTGTAATCAAACTTTGTATCAATATGATACATATCAATAAATTTCCCAAGCAATATTTAAAATTAAATTGTTTAAATTTTAAGTTTATCTGTTTTATTTGAACTTAAATTTAATTTAAGTTACACTTCAGTCTATTAACCTAGTTCAAGTATGGTACATTTCCGTAAATAATTAAGTTATGATATAATAATAGTTATTTATGATATCCGCTATGTAAGCATATGTCTTTTTCGAGCACGGTGACATCTAGTGTCATGCGTTATAAGTTTATCAGGGGAAGTATCGCAGACTGTAGACAGGATTTCAATGGGAAATCTGAGTTTGTACTTAAATAATGTCAGTTATTATTAACTGTGGGTTCCAAAGTGTTGACATAAGTTTATTCCGAACCAAAAGGACGCTAGCTGTCAAACGGTAATCATGTGGTGTATGTGAACGAAGAAATTCAGGTTTCGAGATGGATATTTTGAGGGACAGTTAAGCGGGAAACTCCGGGCGGTATTAGTACGAATAACAATACAAACTTATTTAAATCCGTCATTGAGGTACGAATGAAAAAAATTAACTAACCTGCAAATTGAAAAACGCATGTTCTATGAATGTTATGTTTTGTCAGGGAACAGTGATTCATGATTAATGCAAGTTAATAAAATACATTCAATTATTGCAATTATTGTTTCATTTAACTGTTAATAATTACATTCACATTAATCTAATACAATTTAAATACAATATACTTATAAATTTTTAACATTTTAACCTGACAAATAATTGTTTCAAATAATTTTCAGTTGAATGATGATAGACATATAATTACTTGCATGTGCACATGTAAGGGAGAAAAGGGAACTTGCAAGCAAAAACGACCCAAATTGACATTGACAGAAAGATTATGACTTACGTTTATCGGCGAACTGCAGCGATCCATTTCTTCTTTCGGTCAATTTCCCAGGCTTTTTTGAGAAATAAGTAAAACTTCATAGTGGGAGTATTTTTCCTTATATTTCTATAGCCCACCACAGTACAACAATTATTCGATGCCTTTTTTTCGTCCGAACTATTCATTTTCACGCACTTTCCCTATGTTAAACAATATAGCTGTCACAGCACGATTCCCGGAAATGTTTCGACGGCGCGCCGAATGATGGCGCAAGTATCGATGCTTACTAAGGCACTAGAATATATGAGTATTCTCATCCGCCATTTTGGGTCCAAGTGTCATAAATAAAACAAATTATTGGAATCCAGTTACTTTAATTCTTTTCTGTCAAATTTGAAGTTGATATTGATTAAAAATTGTGATATGTCATTCCTTCAATTATTATATTCCATATCTAACAGGTAAGTGTACAGAATACTTTCTAATAATATATTACCGTATTATTTGTGTAGTTGGATTTTACAGAATTTCAAGAAATATGTTTTCAAATTTGACAGATACAAATAAATTTTTTTTTTTTATGTAACTGGATTCCAGTAACTTGTTTTATTTATGACATCTGGACCCAAAATGGCGGACGAGAATAACTACATTCTTCTAGAGCTCTAATGCTTACATAGCGTATATGTTAAAAGTGACATTTAATAAGTAAGTGGGGAAGTTTATGAAACGAGGCAAAGCCGGGTGAAGCAACCCCATGAATGAAATTAATCACTTTTTTTAACACGTGTATCATACAATATTTTATCTACGATCTTTCTAGTGAATAAGTAAATACTAAAAAATGTAGGAATATTTTTTGACAGGTAGGGTTATATTTGTTGATTTATTGATACAAATCGTTAGCAACGTGTCGAAAGTAGCAATATAGTCACTCTTAACGCGTTGCTGTGTTACTCTTAACACTAGTGTCAGAAAATGACACTTTTAACTTGCCAAGTAACCGTTAAAACGGCCACTTTTAACAACAGTCGTAGATAATAGTAGTTTATATACCAAGGAGCTAAAGTGCATGATTTAATCCCGAAGGTGAAGTTTATTTCACGAGGCGATGGAAATAATCAACTGACTGATTAAAGACGCTTCAGTCCTGTGGTATATACATTATTTTTTGCACTTCCAACCCTCGCTTCAGCAATACATTATAAGTAATGATTAATTTAAAAGGATTTAAAATATATACTGCCATATTGAAAATGAATGGATTTGATAACAACCATAGCACTACTCAAATTTTGTAGGTTGCCTAGATACCATAAACAAAGTGAAAATTTGTTTATTTTGAGTTACGTTTCATTATGGATAATTTGAAGAAGCCACAGTGGAAATACATTCTATAAATAAATAAATATATATATATATATATATATATATATATATATATATATATATATATATATATATAAACAATTCCAAGTTTTCAGGAAGTGGTGCGACAATAAAGAAGTTAAAAAATACACGGAAACTGTGCTGCTAGTATATTTTTATGAACGATCAAAAATTGTGCAAGTTATCATTTGGGAGATATTCGATGTCGAAGGGAATGCTGTTGGTTAGAAATAATACTGATATAAGCAAGTTCCCGAAATTAATTACTTTCTTTAAAAGAAGAAATGGTGGCTTCAACCTAAAAAGTCAAAATTACACCAGAACAAGTTGATCAATCCTTAAATAATAGTGAAAGTAATTGATTATTGCATAAACGTTTAAATATATTCTGTAGTTATCAACTGTATAAAACTAATAATAATAAATGTAATTTATATACTTTATACTTGTTCCCCTCGGATTAAAATTTAAAATTTGATCCTTCCGCGATTAGACCTGATACTTTACTCCACGGGAAGGAAAACAAATGGGGGCATTTTATATGAGGCGCCGTTTGGGCCAAAATATAACTTTCTGCAATATATATATATATATATATATATATATATATATATATATATATATATATATATATTATTGCTTAATATATATAAAATTTCGTTATATATAATATTTTCCGTTGTCAATATATACAAATTTTATTGTGATATATAAAATTTCGCTGTGATATAGAGAAAATTTTGTGATATATAGCAAATTTTGTGATATATAGGAAATTTTGTTATATATAGAAAATTTGGTTATATATAGAATTTTTAGTTCTATGAAATGCCGCGTTATAATGAAGGCGCTCACTTTTACGTACGGTCTTGCCAGTGACCTTTATATATTATGGACTGGACATACAATCTTGGAATCATTTGATGTCATTTTCTTAATCACTCGATATGTTGGTACTTACATATCTAATTGTTGACTGTTGAGGTAAAACAATAAAAACAGATCCCAATAGTGAAATTTATTTAATGCACTTTGTCATTATTTACCAAATAGTTGGTAACTGTTTAATATTTATTAAATTGCACCGGGAACTAGGAAGATTGAACTAAGGTTATGGAGAAAATGGGGAATGTCAAACCTGAAACACCTGATCGCGTTCGTTCAGCGTACGGGAGTCGGTAACACATAAATCTATAAAATAACACGCATGTTGCCAACATAAGTTTAATTGTTTTAATTATATGTTTATAATTAAATGTAATTTATTTATTTGTATACGTAAAATATATTTTAAAGATATATTATTAAACCATTGGTACACAAAATTATTTTTTTCCATTTTGACCTTACTATGGCTTTGTTACATTGTAAACATAAGTTTATATATTTCATATAATATTTACATCGATTATTCAAATACATTTCACATTTTTTTACAATTTGAAATGCAGATCTTCCTCTATTTAATAGGTCACCTTCAATCATTTGGTACAAAATGATTACTACATGCAAATGATCTTTTGGATTAATTCTTTTTTTTAGTAAGCTTAGGTTAGCAACTATTATTTAATCATGGTAACATGTATTAATTATTTATTAATCCAGCTAAGTCTTTGACATTTATATAAAAAAAAATGAAAACCAGCCCATATTATAATAAAATAAATAAAAAGTAAATACTTACCTATCAAATTTCAGTTGTTTACTAATACTTAGTATTACTACAACCCAATACAATACATTTTGTAACCATATTTAATATTGTGAATAGTAATGTGTGTTTAAAATTATGCTCAAAACTAACACAATATAAAATCAAAATGCTTCAACTTGTCACACACGAGGTGCAATAAGGAGTAATTTTAATCATGGAAAATATTCCTGTCGACGCCAGAGCTAAGGGTTTACCGAAAGGCGGACCATACGCAGATTTTACGTTAGATAAAGATAGCATCTAAATATGAACATGGACTTTCCAGTCCATAATATATAAAGGTCACTAGGCAAGACCGTACGTAAAAGTGAGCGCCTTCATTATAACGCGGCATTTCATAGAACTAAAAATTCTATATATCACAAAATTTTCTGTATATAACAAATTTTCTATATATAACAAAATTTTCTATATATCACAAAATTTTCTCTATATCACAAAATTTTCTCTATATCACAATAAAATTTGTATATATTGACAACGGAAAATATTATATATAACGAAATTTTATATATATTAAGCAATAATATATATATTGCAGAAAGTTATATTTTGGCCCAAACGGCGCCTCATAATTTTAGCCCGAATAATAATAAAAAAATTTTGTACCATTTAAAAATTGTGTAGGTTAGGGGTTATATTCAGACATCATATTATACCTATAAGATATGCACATAGATTTAACGATGTTATTATATTCATATGTATTAGAAAGTTGTTAGCTGTCCATACCAGATTTTTAAATTACTGTAATAAAATAAGATTATATCTTTCGGCTTTAAATATTTCATTGTTCAATTGATTATATGCAACTACTCATATAAATATAAATCAGTGATTTTAATATCATGTATACAGATTTTTTTAGGTAGAATATTTAATTTATATTCATTAAATTATTAAGTATTACCTGAATTAGGTTTCATATCGTTAGTCTTTGCTCGCGATCGAAACACATAGGTGATATTTCAATACCACCAATTCAATTTGATTTTCCTTGAAGCAGGTCACTATTCTACTGTGCTGAAAAGCAATCACTATTCATTTAAAAATGGATGAATTTGTTGTGTCTATAATAAACAAATTTGCGAGTGTTCTCGCCAGAGTTGCCTCGCGGTTTGGTTATCAGATGAAATTCGATTCAATTTTCGACTGTTTGGATTGGTTTAGTCACATGACGAGAAACATCGGTCTAACAGTTTTCCATCGGCAAGTTCTCAACAGGAGAGTTACGTTCACAACTAGGAACTTCACATGGAAGGATCGCATTTGTATTTGCGGTAGGTAGTTTCTGTTCCTATTCTATAAAATATTATTCTGTGTATGACTTCAAAGAAAAGTATTGCTCAATAGACTATTTTTTGACATTTCTTAAAACCACCACTGAAATATCATTGTTTGTGAATCTAAAAATTTTACAATATCGACGTATTGAGTAAGAGAATCATAAACTGAAGAGAAGGATTGTTATGAGGAATTGGTAAGCGACAGAAATCTATACATTTCGCTGTCTCTGCAAATAAACAAAAACCCCTAGCCAGTTGACGAAGTATGGCGGGATGAGGAGCGATCCCGCTACTATTTATTTAACGTAAAACCATCCCACTACTTTCTTTAGAAGTGATTAGTAGAGAGCGGATTATACAGGATTGTCCATTGGTCTGTATTTTTTATTTTATGCGATTATTATAAATATTACCGAAAATTTATTCAGACAAAGTTTATTTTACATTAAAATGTCCATATATCTGTAGTATTAGTTTTTCTACCGGGTGCTCCATTTTCGCGCAATAGTATGCAACTTAGTATTTTTAAACGGAACATCCTATATATTTTTACAAAATTTTTAAGATCTAATGTTTCTCTTTAAATAAGTTCTTTTTCACTATAGTACTAAAATGATTAGTACAGGAACTATTCACGTTTATAAGATTCAATAATCACACAGAAAATATGCCATATAATTGTGTGGGAATGTTTAAACAATCTGTAACAAGGCGAACATTCAGAATACGATTTATTGTTTTTACTATCAAAGCGATTTTAAAATATCAAGTTTCAAACTGCGTTTGGACTTGAACGCATCGAAAATCGCCTTGACAGAAGTGCTTTCTTGAGTTAATTTATTACCACACATGTGTGTTAGAAATTTTGTTATCCTAAATGGTCATTTGAGTTTATCGCGGCAAATATTCTGAAATATCGGCTTGAGACGCCATCTGGGGTTGACAGATTTACAGATCCTGGTCCAACCCTAGATTAAGTTTTAGTTTTTAGGTAATGTCTGTGCTAGATCTGTGGGAAACGTTTCCTTCTCTGCCCCGCGTACCCGCTTATGGGGTAGATGCATTTGTTGGCTAGCACAAGACAGGGAGTGAGTTTTTGGTTGTTAAACAGTGCAGACGTGTCCTCACGTCTGCAGTACGCTACAAGATGTAGAATTTTCATAATTTTGTTTAACTAAATATGTTTTGGTAATTGCAACTTTTAACATATTCATACGTTGTCGTCGCTGTAATATTTGTAATTTGTTTTCTGTTAAATTCACCGTTTCACCGTTTCAATTAATATAATTTTTTATCATTTTAAATGTGTTTGTGTTTTATTTTGTCAACCTTAAGTTTCAGTCTCGCCCCGCCGTGCTACAAATCAGATTAGTTGCTGTCGGATCTTCAATCATTATTATTAACTATTTTCACTTAGTTTAATAACTTTTTTTGTTATATTTTATTTAGTTTGTTGAATTCATGTTCAATTCGATCATTTTTTATAAATTTATTTATTATTTTTAATTTCATGGCATACTGTGTGTGATTCTTCATAAATAAAAATGTGAATAGTTTATGTATTGATCATTTTATAACTATAATGAATAAGAACTATTTTAAAGAGAAACAAAAGATCTTTCAAATTTTGCAAAAATATA
Organism: Poecilus cupreus; assembly: GCA_963942605.1. Lineage (NCBI taxonomy): Eukaryota > Metazoa > Arthropoda > Insecta > Coleoptera > Carabidae > Poecilus > Poecilus cupreus. Next base: position 5,157,091 of record OZ012729.1, on the reverse strand, counting down.
TAGCATGTTCCCTTAAAAAATATAAAGTTGCATATCATTGTGAAATAATGGAGCACCCGGTAGAAAAAATTATACTGCAGGTACATGAGCATTTTAATGTAAAGAAAACTTTGTCTGAAAAAAAATTCGGTAATATTTATATTAATCGAATAAAATAAAAAAATCAGACCGATGGACCAACCTGTATGTTCCATCGGTTTGTATTTTTTATTTTATGCTATTATTACAAATAACACCGAAAATTTTTTCAGATAAAGTTTATATTACATTAAAATGCCTATGTATCTACAGTATACGTTTTTCTACAGGGTGCTCCATTTTCGCGCAATGGTATACAACTTAGTATTTTTAAATAGAACATCCTATATATTTTTACAAAATTCTAAAGATTATATATTTCTTTTTAAATAAGTTCTTATTCACTATAGTCCTAAAATGATCAGTACATAAACTATTCACGTTTTTATGATTCAATAATCACACAAAAAATATGCCATAAATTTGTGTGTGAATGTTTAAACAATCAGATAAGTTGCTGTCAGGTCTTTAATAATTATTAATTACTATTTTTACTTATAGTTTAACAACTTTTTTGGGCATTTTAATGTAAAATAAACTTTGCCCGAAAAACATTTCGGTAATATTTATAATAATCGCATGAAATAAATCATACAAACCGATGGAACACGCTGTATATGCACTGATTTTTTGGGATATATGCACCCACTATGTTTTATGTTTGGAGTAGATTGATTGTTAGTTGACTGTGTTTCTGGGTTTGTGCTATCCCACTGAATGGGATATAGCGTGATGTTATGTATGTATGTATGTTATTAACGTCGACGCATACATCTAAACACTAAAATATTGACAAGCACATCGAAGTTTTTTCTGCTGAATATTGTAATTCGATATAATATCGATATATCAAAGTAAACGCACAGCCCTAATGGGCCCATAAACCATTTTTTTTTATAAAACTTTATTAGAATATATGATGATCAGTTAAAACCCGATGTGAAAATTTCATATATTACCCGAGATATGATTTTTTAAAGTTTGTGTGACGTCACAGGTACTACTCCAGTGGCACTAAAACAACGATTTTCCATGATAGTAGATATTATATATATTTTAATATAAAAATAATATTTTCATATTATAAGTCTTAATTTACAACAATTAAACTTAATATGAACTAGGACAAAATTCCTTTGACAATTTTAATAGTATTTTACTTGATATTTGAGTAAATAACAACAAAAGTTGAGGACAGTGGTGCTAGTAGTGATATAACCTAACCACAACACACAATTTTAATCAATAGATTTTCAACACAGCACAATAAAACAGTGAAATTATAATAGCCCGTGAGCCAGCTTCAAAATCTGCAACCCATTTGACCAAAAGTTTCAGTATGTTCTATGGAATCTACCCGTTTAGGTACATCGAAAAGCGCACGTCTGCCATTTAGATCTGGGTGCAATTAAAAATGGCGTCCATTAAAGAAGGAAAGTAAAAGATGGAATTTTAAATAATGGGACAAAATTTTCTTTTTTATCACATGATACTAGGCGAAAATACAAATCAAAAGATACCAGTCTGCCACTCGTATGTGGCCGGGTTGCCTCAGCAGACGAATTTCAAAATTTAAAATTTATTGCTCGAAATTTGACTCAAATGACCAAAATGTTCTTTTTATCCCATGATACTAGACGAAAATACAAATTAAAAGACACTAGTCCGCCACTCGTACGTGGTCGGGTTGCCTCGGCAGACTGGTGTCTTTTGACTTGCATTTTCGTCTAGTATCGGATAAAAAGAAAATTTTATTCATTTGAGTGAAATTTCGGGCCATAAATTTTAAATTTTGAATTTCGTCTGCCAGGACTACTCGACCATGTACGAGTGGCAGACTGGTGTCGTTTCTTCTAGTATCATGAAATAAAAAAGAAAATTTTGGTCATTTAAGTCAAATTTCGAGCAACAAATTTTAAATTTTGAAATTCGTCTGCTGAGGCAACCCGGCCACATACGAGTGGCAGACTGGTATCTTTTGATTTGTATTTTCGTCTAGTATCATGTGATAAAAAAGAAAATTTTGGTCACATTATTTAAAATTCCATCTTTTACTTTCCTTCTTTAATGGACGCCATTTTTAATTCCACCCAGATCTAAATGGCAGACGTGCGCTTTTCGATGTACCTAAACGGGTAGATTCCATAGAACATACTGAAACTTTTGGTCAAATGGGTTGCAGTTTTTGAAGCTGGCTCACGGACTATAAAGCAAGTAATAGAAGCCCAACAAATATAATCTTAAATACCAACAAACAAAAATATGAAATGACATTTCGTAGTTTTATTTTAGCCCATAATAGGCGTTGGGCGCAGCGGTAGACGCGCGATTTGCAATTTTTATATTTCTGGCCAATAGCACAATGCAAGTACCTCTGACGTCAAAATATGTTCAATTCGTTATATCGCTTTACTTCAAAATATTTAAAAGAAAAAAAAATACTTTACTACTAATTATTCCATAAGTGTTACATGATTTTGATATAAATTTGTCATATTTCGTTTATGGTTTATGCGCCCATTATGGCTAATAATATCATTTTGATTTGTTCCAGGTTTAGTGACAACATACATCACAAATATAATTTTATTTATCGGGTACCATAATAAACCAAATAATAATCTACATGAAAAAGTTTTGTTGTACTTCTATGTGTTCATGTTTCTGATGTGTATGCTAATGATTATTGAAATTATAAGACACCGAAAGCTAATGTTACACATGGCGGGTTTAAACGACGAAGCAGACTTGGCCATGGAACAACTCGGCGCTCACTTTGATTATCGTTTTGGAGTTGTAGCAGTCTTTATATTACTATGCTTGGCTTATGCGAATTGGGTATTTATGATCATATGTTATTTCATTTTAAAAGCTGATACAATTTACGATTTAATAAATTATGCTATCTTGGCGTTTATATTTATGATGCTAGTAAGTACTTCGCTTATGTTCTGCGGAGGAAGTTTATTCATCTGCGCTGTAAGATTTATTGTACTAAATAAGTTTTTGGAAAAGAAAATACTTGACTTAGGTGATGATGAAGAACATCAATGGACAGCGCATAACTCCAATGAGATAACAGCTATGCTAAGATTAATATCACATATTCACATGAAACAATTTGAAATCATTAAGGCAGTCATGAAGTATTCCTCAATATTTCTTGTTGGATACGTTCATGTAGTAATAACTTTGACTGCAGTAGTGCTGTACTTTCATTTCTTTAAAGGAATATTTTTAATTGAGCTTCTATTCATGGACGCGACTGGAATTACAATCTGCACATATATTTCAGCTACGGGAGAATTTATCAAACGACAGGTACTGCAAATTTTTACTTTATTTGTGTGTATATGCGTTTGCTATGTACAAACATTCTATAACAAAACAATCAAGTTAGGTTATCTGTCTCTTTCGACTCATATTTTCATCGTTAGTTATCGTTTCAGTGTTTATACTCGTATTTCAACGAGTTATTAGTGTTTATTTTTTGAAACTTGTACATAATTTTTCTTCTTCAAGCGTGTTAAAATATTCATATTCAAATAATCATTTTGTAACTAATACAATCATAATATTATTTTACGGCGTACAATAATATTAATATGTTAGTTATCAGGGCAGGTCTGATAAGTGACAGTTGTTTTTTACCTCCCGCCTACCTCTAGGTAAGGGAGGTATTGTTTTTGGTCAGAAAATTGGGTAGTGAGTTTTCAATGAATAAGCACGTTTTAGGGTCCCTACAATACGATTTTACTATTTTCGCGATGATGTCTGTATGTATGTATGTATGTTTGTATGTATGTATGTATGTATGTATGTATGTATGTATGTGTGTGTGTGTGTGTGTAGTCTGTGGCAATTTTTTCGTCTCGATTAACTCAAATACTATAATACCAAAAAATACAATTTTTTGAATTATTACTTCTTATATTTAAATGAAGAGCTGATTAGATTTTGGATAAAATTGGTCGACCGGAAGTAGCAGTTTACTTGAAGCCCTTAACAGTTTTTCGTGAAAAACACGGTTAAATTTCCTTTTTCAACAATTTATGTTATTTTGAAAGTTGAAGAATATTTAATTCTACATTTGTTTTGATTACACTAATTTTAATAATTTTCATTAGATTTAGAGATAATAAAATATAAAGAAATTAGATTTCACAAATCTTGCATTCCTAGTACACCATGGAAAATTTTCAATTTTTTACGAAATGTGACACATGTCATTATGATTGTGAAGCTGTTTTCTTAGTGAAATATATGTCAAAAAATTAAATAAATATACGAAAGAAAATTAAAATTCTCAAATATAAATAGAAAATAAACAAATAAGAAGGTATGTTTCTGTATCATCAAATACTATTTTGCACCGTTTAAGAGTAGTATTGGGCGGGAGGTTATGTGCTGGACACATCAGATTTTTGTGGTTTGGTTCTGTTATACGAGTATTTTATACTGGCTGTTTTTGTACTTTTGGACCAAACGTGAAGGGTAGGGTATATATATTATGTTGTACTGATAATGCAACAACAAGGATTTGTAAAAATTTCGCAAAATTATGGTTCATTCAGTTTTAAGGTTTATAATTATTATGTTTATGTTTAATAAATATTGGCTGGTACCACGAGATCTGTTTGTGGGTGTTTCAAAAGCAGTGTTTTAAGTTCGGTTTTAGCTCTGTACAATGTTCTAAAATTGTTTAATAAAAAATGCTTCAAATAGAACTTACAGATAAATGCATTATCTACCACTTTTATTTAAAGTATTTTTTTATAAGATTATTTTTTGGCGTTTCTTAAAACCAATGAAATGCTTTATTGTATGTCACGTGTCTGCGTTTTAACCAATCCTGTCATTATTATACTGAGAATAATGCTCTTGTGATAATTCCCGGCAATTTTCTCTGTAGCTTTTTTGTTTTTGTTGACAGATGTCAAATGTCAGATAGTTATCATCAACACAAGTAAAAACGAGCAAAAAAGATAGATTTAGTGGCGTGCCTGATGATAAAATAAAAAAATAATCTAATAAATATAACTCGAGAGTTCGATAAATTAGAAAAAAATTCTCCAGTATCTTTCTCAAATTTGTCACCATTTGGCAATAGCCTGGCAACAAGTTTTCGAAAGATCTGTCAAATTATTTTCTATTTATTCTTACTCTCTTGTTATATTATTACTGATAATTTTAGAACATTGTACAGCACTAAAATAGAGCTTAAAACACTAAAAAACAGAGCTCGTGGTACCAGCCATTGTTTCCACGGTACCATACGAGAGCAATCACATTACCCAATTGCTGTGTACAGTTAAAACTAAAGTTTGCAACCTTCAAACTTTTGGTTTAGGTTTACGTTTATGTTTAGAAGTGAACTAATAGTTACACGCATATAATGAATTAGAACATTCTTGTTGTCTCCCTGAACAAAAGTCTTCAATATTCATAACCTTAAAATTTTATGTATTATTGTGAATTGTTAAAATAGAATAATTTTGGCAAATACGTTGAATTTAAGTGTGTATTAAAAAATAATTAAATAAGAAAAAAACGTGGATAGTGGGTTCGGCCTGTATTGCAGAAACATTAATCGCAGGAAAATTGGCACAATTTTTTTTAAATGCTCATAGATATCACTAATCACTAAAACTATTTAAAATCTTATATGTGAACGCTCATGTTTTGTTGGTTTAAAGCGTAAAACCAAAACATAAACTAATTTTTATGTGAATGAACTTTCAGCGTGGTTTACTTAAAGTAAACATGTATTGAGTGCCACTGGTGTCATAGCTGTTTTGTTGCTCTATTCAATTATTAACAATGCACGTAACTATCGAATCCAACGCTGAACGCGCCCATTGCCTTTTCTCATGACGTCAGTATACAATCAAAGCAAAATAAAAAATTATTGGATATTTTTAAATTTTAAAATAAACGTTTAAAAATTTTGGAAAATATCAAACACCTTTGGTCATTTATTCTAAGCACAAATTTGCTGAAACATCAATTCTGTATTTATAGATATGTATGAGAAAGTCTCGTGTTGCCCACACCAGATTTTTATTACGGAATTTTGATTGTTTTAGGCCAAGTATACTCTGACACTGATGGTAGACTGGTGCATGTGTTATTTCGATCCCGATACAATTAATATAGTAAGTACTTGTCATAACTAATGACTGTGCTGTTCTCACGTGTCGTCTCCGTAGAGGAACTCCATCCTGCTGCAGGTGACGCACGAGGACTTCGCCCCAGAAGCTGGCGGCGTCGTGCCCGTCAACACCAGGATGATGATATTCGTAATACAATCATATTGTATTTATTCAATTAGTTTATATAATTATTTATTTTGCAGATTGTGGAAATTGTCATCTCACTAGTTGTGTTGTTCATTCAGTTTTCCGTGTGATCACATTACACCGTGTTGATTGAAATAAGCTATAGTTTTCACGCTTATGTATTTTTTTGATAATTTATTCAGAGGAATTTAGGCACTTTGGCCACTAAAGGCTCGCTACATAGTTGTAATAAAACTTTGTCTCAACGTGAAACATATCAATAAATTTGTCAAACAATATTTGAAATGACATTGTTAAAATTATAAGTTAATCCGTTTTATTTGAGATTTAATTTAATTTATGTTAGGCTTAAGTCTACTAACTTACTTGTAGTTTGATATATCTCAGTAATTAATTAAATTTAGTGTTTTATCAAGACAAGAAATCTTGTTTTAATGACCGTTTCTTGGCTTGATTTTCAAGACAAGAAATTAAAAGTTTATTGACTTGCCCATTTCTTGGCAATGTATGTCTTGTTTCAAGAATTCTTGATATTTCGAGAGAATTCCCTTTTTCTATCGCTCTATCAAATCCAAACGCTCAAAAACGTAATGTGTCTGCCCATGCCTCTCCCATTTAGTTAAATGTTTCTTAAATGTTAGTCGAATCGCGTTGAAATTCTATTCTTTTTATTTAAAACAATAAGTGTTAAAAGAAATATAAATCAGATTACTTGGATTTTAAATAAAGTTTTCGTTTTATGTGGCATTCCGCGAACCCTGCGTGCTTTGTTGGGTCAATTTGGTTTTTGATTTTGGAAGGAGTCCGTCTTTTTGGAGAATCTGTTTGTTTACTTCCCACGTTATCTCTTTGGACATCTTCGCCTGGTGTGTTGCCGTAGTAGTTAGAAAAAAGATGGGGCTGTGTTATCAAAACGTTTATAGCGATGTTGTTGGAGCAGTAAGCATAAAGCAAGCGGCATTCTATGAGCTTCCTAATAATGTTATATCTTACTTTTGGTTGATTTATTTGACACATAGCTGTAACAAGTCTTAAGTCAGCACATTATATTTCACGCAATGATTAAGTAATTAGGTCAAATAGTTTCAATAATATTGTTTACTTACGACATTTAAGTAGGAATATGTATGTTAGGAAGTAAGTAAGTACAGTAGAGTACAGTAAGTTGTAGAGTACGTTCATCATTGATTATTATTTAACAAAGATCATGTAAGTTAGTCCACGGATCGAAGTTGTATTTCTGCTGACTACCAGTCTCGACAGGACCGTCTTTTATTTTCTACCCTCTTGGGAGGGTTAGAAATGGTGGCAGCGGTTTTGGGTTCCTTTGTCAAACCAGAGTGGCCTTTACACACTGTATTGGTTGCTCGCGGGAGTCAGCATACTACGAAGATAGTTGAAGTCGAGAGTTGTGACTGATAAATTGTAGAAGACGCAAGAAGGAAGATGTACGGTCAAATAAGATTCTACCATAACGAAAGAAGACGCACTGTACAATGTTACAATTGTGGAGGAAACCATTACTCCCAGTTTCGACAGGACCCCTTTATTTTAGGAGGGTTAGATAGCTAACAAAAATTCAATCCAATTGCACATACATTTTACAAGGTTATTTGATTTATATGCATTAGAAAATCGTGTACCTACTAATCCACTTAATTTACATTACTGTATTAAAATAAGATTACATCTTTCGGCTTCTACATTAAATATTTCATTCTTCAATTGGTTATGTAACTAGTATAAATATTAACCAGTCATACTAATGATATGTATACTGGTGATATTTCAACATCACCATTTCAATTTAACTTTCTTTGTACCAGGACAACATTCCACTGGGTTGAATAGCAATAGTTGTTCATTTCAAAATGGATGAATTTGTTGTGTTTGTAATAAACGAATCTGCGAATGTTCTCGCCAGAATTGCCTCGCGTTTCGGTTATGAGATTAAATTCGAATCTATTTATGACTGTTTCGTCTGGTTTAGTCACATGATGAGAAACATTGGGCTAATAGTTTGCCAGCGGCAAGTTCTCAACGGCAAAGTTACGTACACAACTAGAAACTTTACATGGATGGATCGCATCTGTATTTGCGGTAAGTAAAAATATTGGTTGGTACTACAAGCTTTGTTTTTACCTAGGTTTTAGCGTAGTTAAAGAGAAATGTAATATTTACTACTTTTGATGATATTTTATTATTATCAACATTTTAATAGTATTTTATTCTACGAGCGTATTATGAATGAGCCTATTGCTCATGCCGTAAACTTCATCCGAATTAATATTAACCATAATACGCGAGTTGAATACTATACGTTATCCACGACGATTAAACCGGAACGGGAAATTGCACTATTAATTGTACTATAATTTAGCAGTTTTTAAAATGTCCGGCGGTGTACAAACTTTATCATTTCCATTACTAGTATTCATATATCACACAAAAACGATTGTAAACTGTTCCACTACTTACAAAACGTTTGACAAGTTGAAAAGGCAACAAGCATGAAGTTGTCTCTTTTATCGAAAGCATGAAGTTAGAGTCACTTGACCAAGATTTATGTCAACATTCCTTTGTTTTTATAATTCTACATTATAAATGTATGAAAATTGATAAGTTCACGTGTTTTTCTTTGATTGTATAGATATATAAATTATAAATGATGTATTGTATTGTGTCAAACGTCAAACGTCATTCAGTAGTTGTTTCAAATTTCGCTAGATGGCAATCTGTAATGTTTCATTTTTCAACATTTAGCGGTGCGTTGTTATAGCAACTTCGATCTGATTGGTTAACAGTAATTGAATAATGGGCTCATTATTCAATAGTCTTTCCATTATTCAACACTTCTAAATAATGAACCATATTATGTAACTAAAAGTGCACTTATAATGAATATGTTATTTAATGGTCGTGGATAAAATTTATTCTCACACTTCTGTTATATTATTACCAATAGTATGATTTGATTTGTTCCAGGACTAGTGATAATATACATTACAAATGCAATATTATTTATCGGTCACCATAATAAAACAAGTAATAATCTACATGAAAACGTTTTGTTGTATTTCTATGTGTTTGTAGTACTGTTAGGTTTGATAATGATTATTGAAATTATAAGACATCGAATGGTAATATTACGCATGGCGGTTTTAAACGAAGAAGCAGACTTGGCCATGGAACAACTCGGCGCTCACTTTGACTATCGTTTTGGAGTGGTGGCAGTCTTTATATTACTATGCTTGGCTTATGCGAATTGGGTATTTATGAGCACTTGTTATATCATCTTCAGAGGTGATACAATTTACGATTATATAAATTATGCCATCGTTTTGTTTATTTTTATTATGCTAGTCACTACTTCGCTTATATTCTGCGGAGGATGTTTTTTCATCTGCGCTGTAAGATTTATTGTACTAAATAAGTTTTTGGAAAAGGAAATATTTGACGTGGACGATGATGAAGAAACATCGTATAACTCAGCTGAGAGAACAGCTAAGCTAAGATTAATATCACACATCCACATGAAACAATTTGAGATCATTAAGACAATCATGAAGTATTCGTCAATATTTCTTGTTGGTTTCGTTCATGTAGTAATAACTATGACTTCAGTAGTGATGTACTTTCATTTCTTTAAAGGAATATTTTTAATTGAGCTTCTGTTCATTGACGCGACCGGACTTGCAGTCTGCACATTTATTTCAGCTACGGGAGAACTTCTTAAACGACAGGTACTGTAGATTCGTAATTTTTTATTTGTGTCTATGTATTTGTTATATAAGAGTATATAGTGTGTCCCATTTAAAGTACGAATTCATTGGGATCTCGAGAACCGTAAGAGATACGAAGTTGGTTAAATTAGACGAAAGTTGCCTGATTTGTAGGGTAGTCGGAACATGTTTTTTTTTTTTTTCAATTGAATGCATAGATCACTAGATATTGGCTAAAATGTAAATTTGGCGATTTTCTTTTGTTGCTGATAACTTTGTTATATGACATAATACGAGATTCTGAAACAGGTAAACGCATTGAACAAACCACGGATGTTATGAGGCATGTTAACAGGCTTTAGGTATATAGAAACTCCTCGATCTACGAGCTCGAATTTCAAACTAATATCCGCGGTTATTATGATACTCATAACATCACTAGGTATGTTATTATCTATTACATTACTAGCAAGGTAAAATAGTTTTTATTGCTAAATGAAGGAAATGACCGACGAGCCGATCATACTACAAAAAGTATTTGTGATTCTAGACAAAAAAAATTTCTAAAATCTAGTTCAAGTTTCTAACAAAAAAAAATAAAATAAAGCAAAACAGGTTTAACAAAGATAGATGGCCCAACAACTAATCGTCTCTTTTGACTCGCATTTTACACGTCAGTTAGTGTTTCAGTATTATTATATTTCAGTGAGTTATTGTAATTCTTTTATGTCTGAATTTAATATGGGGTAAATAGCTCCGAGGTAACGTGTCGGACTGTGGATCGTGAGATCCTCAGTTCGAATCCCACTGCCGACAGTTACAAATTTAAATTTACCCCTGTGGTTCCTCCTCCACTAACATCCTTGGGGGCTATGATTTGACGGCTGGTAACCGCACTTCATACGAAAAAATATATCACTTACCGAGATCTGCGTAAGCAGAGTGCCACATCCGTAATGGGTAAAAGGCGTGATGATATATTTATTTATTTATTTTATTTCTGAAATTAAATTAAAGCAATTCGAAGGGGAAATTTAATTTTTAAAGCTTGTACATAAATGCATTGTTACCCTAAATTTTTTGAATGTCTATTTATATTTTAATGATGATAGTTGCTATAAGAATAAACATATAACTGAAACATAAAATATAATATTTATTATATTATATTTATAGGTATGTATAAGAAAGTCGCGTGGTGCGACCAGATTTAAGATGGAATTTTGAATGTTTTAGGCCAAGTATACTCTGACACTGATGATAGACTGGTGCATGTGTTATTTCGATCCCGATACAATTAATATAGTAAGTACTTGTCATAACTAATGACTGCGATGTTTTCACGTGTCATCTCCGTAGAGGAACTCCATCCTGCTGCAGGTGACGCACGAGGACTTCGCCCCGGAAGCTGGCGGCGTCGTGCCCATCAACACCAGGATGATCATATTCGTAATACAACCATATTGTATTCATTCAATTAGTTTATATAATTATTTATTTTGCAGATTGTGTAAATTGTCATCTCGCTTGTTGTGTTGTTCATTCAGTTTTCCGTGTGATCACATAACCTCGTATTTCTTTAAATAAGATATAGTTTTCATGCTTAATTATTATAGTTGCAATAAGACTTTGTGTCAATGTGATACACCAATAAATTTCACAAGCTGTGTTTGAATTAAAATTGTTTTTAAATTTTAAGTTAATGTTGAGAACCTATGGGCAAAGGTGCGGGTGGTATGCCCTATTCCACTCCTTAAAAGCGAGGACCCTGTGGGTCTAAGAGGCATTCAGTATATTAAGTATATTCAAATTTGTCATTGCATTCTACTATGTCGTTCTACTTTGTCATTCGCTTCTAGTTTGTCGTTCGATTCTAGTGTATGTCATTCAATTTTAAACTAATAAAAACGAAAATAACGAGTCCTAAGACTCGAAAAGGAATAATGTGTAATTATTTCTCCCTCTTTCTTTGAGAGGAGTATGTGGGTATACGAGACGTGATCATATACGGAATACATTGGTGTATGATGAGTGTGAGATTGAGAAGAATGTTGTTAAGAAAGTGGGAGTGAGTCAGTTGAGGTGGTTTGGACATGTTGAGCGAATGTCGAATGAAAGGTTGGTGAAACTAATATATGTGGGTGAGATTGAAGGTGACCGATTGCGTGGGCGTCCGAGGAATAACTGGTTGGGTATGATTGTTGGTTTGTTGCGTGAACGAATGATTCCGAGTGTGAAGAATAAACGAGCATGTATGAATCGCACTATGAATGTGGACGAGGCGAAAGTGGTGTGTCAGGATAGGAATGTTTGGAGGAGATTGATTGTTGATTGACTGTTTTTCTGGGTTCGTGCTACCCCTCCACTAACAACTTTGGGGGCTATGACTTGACGGCTGGTAACCGCATTTCATACGCCAAAATATATCACTTACCGAGATCTGCGTAAGCAGAGTGCCACACCCGCAATGGGTAAAAGGCGTGATGATATATTTATTTTATTTATTTATTTTTCATGTCTTCCTCCAATGTGAGTGTGTGAGTGCCTACGAACAATAAAGCACACCAGAAAGTAATATAGTTGATCGTTAAGAAATAGAAGAATTAAGATACTTTTAAGAAAAGAGGAAGAAAAAATCTTTTCCCATTTCTTTTTACTTTCTTAAACAAAGTATAAAAAAGTATTGGGTTCATGACAAAAATCACTGACGATATTTTTGCGGAAATACATATTTTGACGTTCACTGAATCAGTTAAGACCAATTTCTCAGAGATGTCTGTGTGTGAGGATGAATAGATGGATAGATACTTGGATGAAAGGATGGATGGATAAATGGATAGATGGTTGGATGGATGGATGGATGTTCGTGTGCACAATATCTCATGAACGAGACAAGATATCCAAACGAAACTTGAAATTTATGTTTCATGAAAATATGAAGAGCTGAGATGATTTTGAATGAAATTGGAAAACCGGAAGAGGAAGTTTAGTGGACATACAAAACAATAAATTACTTTTTTTTTCAAACTTAGAATCAACTGTGAAAAAAGGTCTAATGAAAGCTGTTAGCTAAAATATTTGGAAAATCAAATGTTATTTGAACTTTTCTTTTGCATACTTTTAATTTGGAGAAAAACTAAATTATTCATATAATAATATATTTCAATAATCTTAGTTACAATGGGAATAAAAACTAAAACATTTTTAATATCTATATGTCAAATATTTGTAAAATCAAAAATATGTGACGTTTGAAATATTATAAAAGCAATATTTGTATTATTAGTTAGAAAGTTTAAAGACGAGATATTAATTAATACCTTTTTTATATCTGCCCATTGTTATCAAACTTATAATTGGTGACTATCTTTTCTCGTTTTTTGTCGGTTTGACGCAGGTAGAAGGAAGCTAATTATTTGCAAGTTTCATTTACCTTCATTATCTTGACAACTACAAATCATTATCATATAATAAATACTGGATGATGTTTAGTTTTTCACTTGACATTAGACAAAATCATAATAGTTTCACGTCAGTCGTAAATAAAACTACGATAACTAATTATATATTAATTCGATGTATTTTAGACGTCATTGTAAAGAATAAAGTTGATATTACAGACTTTGAGTCAAATCTTTTTCATTTCAGAGATATCGGCAGAAGTAGTTAAAGATTAAAGTTACTGGGAATATACCTACTTGGCAATAAATAAACAAACAAATTAAACAAATGTTATAATAATTGCAAAAGTATTGAGATTGTTATATATATATATATATATATATATATATATATATATATATATATATATATAGCAAAATATAAATTTTATAAATAAATGAACTGTAAATTAGCAATCTGGATTTCGCAAAAAAACCATTCCTATGGAAACTTCATAAAAAATGATTGGGAACAAAAACTTGAAGACAACGTGTCAGTTTATACGGTGTTTCTTGATTTTAAAAAGGCATTTGAAACTGTTAACCGTATACTGCTGAGATCCTGGGGTATGTATAATACATTAATTTTTTAGGTATTTGTTAACCGGAGAAAACATGGATCAATACTTTTTATTTAAATTTTTCATTGAGAAACTATCCTTAAAGTTTGGCCAAAGAATTCCTTAACACCCTGTATTTTGTATTATTTAGGTCCGGTATTTCCAACCTCAGATAAACTATAGAATAAATTATCAATGGCATAAACAAAAATTATCGCATCCAAAGATGACAGCTAGAATAATGAGCATCATTTAAGCTAAGATTTTAATGCGATATTTTTTTGATAAATTTATTCCCTAGGTAACTAAGTTTGGAAATAGCGGCCCTTCGAAATTTAAATTTTTGTGAGTTTATGTAGTACCCAAATCGTCTTAAATTTTCATATTTAAAACTTGGATGAATAAATTACAAGCTAATGGAATGAAACATATTACGCAATTAGATGTAAATTAGGTATAAAGTTAAAAACGAAATATAAAAAATTTGATTTGCGTTTTGTTAATTTTGCGGTTGTTAAATATTTTTAGTTAATAGTGACAAATATATTGTGTTAAATTATCAATTTGAATAAATATGACAATTTGTTAAATTAAAATTTTGTCAATTCTGAATTCTTAAGAAGACAAATTGTTTTTATTTATTCGCTACATTTATAAAATTTAACTCGTCGTTATAACTATGATTTATTGTTTTGATTTAATATAATTTCGTCAAAAGTACATAAAAATATATATTAATAATTACTATGTTCACAAATATATTTAGTTACGAAATACACAAAGAATAATTTGTTATTTGCTAACAAATTTGAAATTTGTTAAATTAACAGAAAATAATGGTAGATCGTCTGGGACAAAATTATTTTGTCAATTTTGACTATTTTTACTGTGTAAAGAAGAATTAGCATTCATTGAAAATTAGGCACGCTCACACTTCATGTACCATAGTTTGTTAAAAATAACTATTTAGTGCCATTTCTTGATCATCCAAAGTCATCTAATAAAAATCTGGTGTGGGCACCACACTACTTTCTTATATAAATAAAACCAACTGAACACTTGTGATAATGATGTTAAACCTGTTTAATTTCTTGTTGTCATTGTAACTGTGAATTTATTTTAAAATAGAAATCAATTAATATCTAGTCTTCTAAACTAATAATAGAAATATTGCTTTTATAATATTTCACAAGACACATATTTTTGACACTGCAGAATTATTTGACACGCTTGACACATAGATATCAAAATTTTTTTGTTTTTGTTCCCATTGTAACTAAGATTATTGAAATATATTCTTAAATACGAGCCCAGAATCATATTATTTGGCCCAGTTAAAGTCATAAAAAGGAAATTTGTTTAATTCACCATATTTATATCTTAAAATCATTTTTACATTCCGCACATACATATATGTAATGGAAGTATTGTTTATGTTACGAATTAATTAGATTTTGGGAATAATTCATCAACAGTAAGTTGTTGATTATTACAAGGCCTGTCAGGTTTTTTGGCTTATCTTAATAAATAAATGAGATAGAGAAAATTTCATTGGAATCAAAAAGATGTAGAATAATATTACTTACAATTTTTATTTGAAACAATTTTCTGTATTTTGTTGTCATCAGATTTAAAAACAGTGTTTATGATATCAGTCAATAGCTTTGGGTCAAATTGTAAATTTGATATTATTTCAGTTGTTATTTTTCCTTAAAATAGTCTTTAAAAAACAGAATTTATGATATAAATAAATTTAATGCCATTAATTTTCCCTTTGTTAGATCAGAACTATTTTTTAAAAGCTTTCTAAAAGTCTTGATTGGGCCAAATATTATGATTCTGGGCTCGTATATAATTTAGTCTTTCGCGAAAATAAAAAAAAAATTTTTGCTAACATCTTTCATTTGAAACATTTTCTCACAGCTGATTCTATTTTTGAATAAAATGGAATTTATTGCTTTGTGTGTCCAGTAAACTTCCTCATCCGGTTTTTATAATTTCATTCAAAATCAACTCAGCTCTTCATTTTTTAATGCAACTTATAAATTCCAAGTTCTTGAGAAATTGGTCTTAACAGATTCAGTGGACGTCAAAATATGTATTTCCGCAAAAATCTCATCAGAGATTTTTTTTTGTGATTCCAATACTTCCTTATACTGACTTTTTAACCTTACACCCAATTTTGCAATATGTTTCGTTCAGATTGGGCATTTTCAAATTGTGGCTTAAGGAGATGATGTTTTGAGCATATCTCAGTAAACAGTGGAATTGGAGTAAATTTTGTTATAATAGAAAAGAAGATAAATATCATCATATCATCACGCTTTTTACCCATTATGGGTGTGGCACTCTGCTTACGCAAATCTCGGTTAGTGACATATTTTTACGTATGAAGTGCAGTTACCCCCAGAGATGTTAGTGGAGGGGGTAAATTTAAATTGGTAGGTAATGGAGGATTCTTCTAATGACGTCACGCAACACAAGCGCCACACTATGAACTATAAGTACAAATGAGTTCGAAGGTATAAATACGAATAGAAATAGTTTTCAGTTGTATTCGAACTGTATGGAAGTAAAACTCTCTTGTTTGTATTTGTGGGTGATTTTTAAATAAAATCAGATATGAAATTTATGCAGATCTAAATTGGAAACAATGGTTGAGTTTGGGCTGATAGTTCCTAGCGCCACCGCGATTTTGTTATAAGAATCCTCCATTGTCACCTGTGGGATTCGAATACAGAATAATATTAACAACAATTTTTATTTGATACTTTGAGTAAAATTGACCACATGCCGGATACAATGTAGGTAAACAACGATAATTTTTTGCAGTTACTTCTTAGTAATCCCGTGTTAACGATATAATTGACAAAAAGTTTGAGACCATAAATTAGGAATAATGATAAAAGTGAGTATAAAACGCAACACTTTGCTGAAGGCTCTTTCAAGTACAAAGTTGTGAAGGAAAGTTTCTTATGAAAGCATTAAACTGCATCTAATTTAGTTTGACACAACAGAGAAGTGCAAAATGGCTTTAACAAAGGAACTGAAAGTAGGTTTGAATCACTTACAAGCTCCTGTTCGTCCTTCAGTTAAAAAGTGAGTATACTAAGTGATGTAACAAAAAAGCACATAGAATTTTTTTATGAAACAAACAGTACTAGAGTATCATGAGATCTTCAGATCGAATACTGTGGTTCCTTCTCCATTAACATCATTGATGTTGTTGTTTTGTTATTAAAAATATATCGAACCGAGATCTGCTCTAGGTAGAGTGCCACACCAAACTCATGGCCAAATGCATATTTTTGATTTCAGTCTCGTAAATGAAATAATTGCAATAAACATTGAAAATATGGTCCATAAATATGAAGCTTTCCTGCTGGTGGAAGTACGTTCGTATATACTAGAAACACATTTTCGGAGATTTTTACCTCCCGCATTTATGGTGTTTCAATAAGAAATACGAGGTTGATTAAAAGAACAAAATTGTCCCATTTAAATTTAGATACTAAATAAAATTAACATGAATTCAGTGATTGTATCAGCTGTTCTCAATTCATATATTTTTTTATTCTTTTAGTGAAAAGTGCATTTTCTTCTCTTTTCACTAAGGAAATGTTGTTTTTCTACTTCTGCATTAATATATACCCATTATTTAATTTTTTCGATTAATTAGACATAATTCACGCTTTTCGGTAAACCACAGAACACAGAACCAGAAATCAATTATTCTTGTTTATTTTAAAGCCATGATGTGGATCACCTTTCCCATGGCCGTTTTTTTTTTGCTATTCATAGGATTTTACCTCCCGCCACATTCTGTAAAGGAGGTATATTAAACCTGCTAAAAATTGGGTAATGACTAATGAGTTTTCAGTGGATGAGCACGTTTTAGGGTCCCTAGAATACGATTTCAATAGTTTCGCGATGATGTCAGTGTGTTTGTGTCTGTCTGTCTGTGTCTGTCTGTCATTCTGTCAGTCTGTCAAAACTAGTAATCTGAAAATTTTGATTTATTGTTTATATCAATTGTACCTCTGGAAGAACTGATTAGTTTTTGGTGATAATCTAATAACCGGAAGTGGTAGTTTACTTGAAGCCCTATCAAGTCATTTTAAAATATCTCAGTAAATTATGATTTAATGGAAATTTTGTTATTAGAATAATGTTTCAAATATTATTTTCTACAATTATTGTTTAAAACATTTTCCTCTTACTGTTACCATTTACGAATTGTAACACGTTAAAGAAAAATTATATTTTGATATTTTCGTTTAAATCTGCTAACCTGTGTTTTTTGAAAAAACAAAACAACGGTTGAAAAATGTAATTTTTTGACATTATTGTTTGAACGGATGAACATTTCTTGATAGTGGTGGTCCGTGTTTCATCATTATTTGATAAGAAAACTATGGCGGGAGGCATTGTGATGCCCACAACAGATTTTTTATTAAAGAAAACATGCTGTATTTCTACCTGATAATCATAGATAATAAGTTTTTTTTAAAGAACTGAACATGGAATAGTGTTGTTTTTAAAATGCTGAAAAACTTACACCCATTTCTTATCAATTTCAATTTTTTTCAGTAAAAATGTAAAATGTGTAAACAACGTAAAAAATCATTGATGTTATGTTTTATTGCGTCCTGGCTATATTTTACAATGCCTCGCAATATCTGGTCGCAGAACCAGAATATGCAACTTTTGTTTTGTTGTTTTCTCGTATACAATATATTTAAATATAAAAGTAAATTCGTCCATGATTAACTTACAAGAAAATAAGAAGATACAAAGAAAATAGTATATTGTACAACGAGCATGGAATGGTACTCATTTTCTACGAGTATGAAAGTTTGTAGCATGAGCCGAAGGCGAATGCTGCATATCATACGAGTATGAAATGGACATTCCATGCGAGTTGTACACTATACTTTTTTTACGACCACGATATTATTTCCTAATTCATTTAATATTAATAAAAAAAAATGCCTTACTTTCAAAAATCCAATATTTGACAATTCTAAATAAGTGATAAATGAACTGACCTGTATTGAAATACTCACAAAACAAATTCATTTTGCACGATGCTTGCAATGTACTTCATATCCCTAGCAACAACAAACATACAATAAGAAGATTTCTAAGTGGTCGTAGAAAAAAAATTGTATTAGTTTTCAAACAATATTATTTTATTATATTGATTCCTAATAAACTATTATGTTGGAAGTATTTTGCTTCGTGGTGAAGTCATAATTTAATATGAAATTCAACAATAATTTTTAATTTAAATTTAGTTTTGTAATTGTCAATTACATTTTTTTTTAATTGTGATACATATTCTTCTCCACAGAGAATAGGATATAATATTGAATATGGAATATTGAATAATATTTCTTCAAATTTTTAACTGAAATAATGGAAATAATGTCACTGATGAAAAATTGGTATATATGCATATTTGGTGTTCCTCCTTACCTTCCATACCCCCATCATTAAAGTAAGTGCTACCTGTACAGTGAAGATAGTCAATAACCAAATGATTTGAGTTTTTGCTTTACAAGTTTTCAACACTATTTATACTTTTCAGGACGTCAGCTGGTCAGTACATGTACACTGTTACCAACAACATATTATCAGAAGATCAACGGGAATTTTACGAACTAAATGGTTATATTGTCATTCCTAAATTAATTGAGGATGAACTACTGGACGAATTCAGGTTGTGAAAATTCAGGTTGTGAAAATTCAATAACAAACATATTTATTTTTAAATTTAGTGCTAGGTTTGCGAATATATGCAATGGAGTAATCGACAAAGGAGCTGCAACTTTAATGAAGGACATATCTCTTATGAAAACGAACGCTCAAGGGGAATTCCTATACAATAGAATTCAAGATATTAACTGGGACGATGTTTTCTCTAAATATATTCTTCATCCTAACATTATAAAATACGTAGAGTGTTTCGTGGGCCCAGATGTCACTGCGCTTTATTCTATGTTAATCAACAAACCTCCAGACTCTGGAAGACTGACTTCTGTTCATCCTTTACATCAAGTAAGATGCAACCACCGTTTGCTATTAGTAGTAGTCGCACCTGTCTGCACCTTCGATACTCTGTAACGTGACCTCCTGGTAGACGAGGCGGTAGAATTAAATAAACATAAAATAACCGATAATAGTTATTTATGTATCAAGGCACTGAAGTTCAATTTTTATCACGAATATGGTATTTAGTTGCCGAGGCCCGTAGGGCCGAGAAAAATAAATCATGTGAGTGATAGAAAGGAACTTCAATGCCGAGATACACATTAAGTTTTATTTGAAATCTAAAATTCGAAAAAACTTTTAAAAAATTTCAATATAGGTTAAGTTTATACATCTGTCAGTTGTCAATTGAAACTGAGAGTCAGTGTTGCCAACCTCGAGAAGTGAAGGTATCGTAAATAACACTCAAAATTATATGTTTTGTTCTCAATTTCATCTTCGGAATTAATTTGTTAATTCTTCTTGCAAATTTTGTTTCATGTTACTTCCAAATTTACTATAGTACGTCAATATATCTGCCAAAATTATCCTAATTGTACAATAATTATTTAACGGTTGCCAACACTTGGTTTAGTTAAGACAAATAAGACATGTCTTCTCTATGAAACTTTTGTTTTCCGAAAGTATCTTGATGAAATTTAAACCTCTTGTATTTTGGTAACTAGAAGGAATCGAACCTATGTTTATACTACATTTTTGGCTCATAATGACCTCAGGAATAAGCTGTTAAAGTTTGTTACATTAGTCCCGAATCACCCATGACCTCTGTATTCCATGGTGAACACTATTTCATAATAATTTTGTAAATTTTCATATTTAATGTCTGCAGTTACCACCCGTAGTAAATGAATTTTGTTTATTGATTTACATATGGAACTTAAGCTCTACAACATTCATTTAAACATTTTTTTCTAAAATAATTTGCGAAACAATGCACACGAAAAAACTGTTTTACCATGTTAAACGCCTTTGACCTTCTACCGACTCTGGGTGGTGTTAAACCCTTCGGATGGGTCTGGCTTCTTAAATATTGGCTTAAAATTGTTATTTAAACAATATATAAATCCCAGATTTTATACCCAGTAAGTAAGCCCATTTTTTGCGCACTTTTAATAACTGATACCTGCGTTAGAAACGATTTGTAACCTTGTATGTCTGGCAAGCGCTGGCTCTTAGTCTATAATAGAGGTACATTAATTTCAATGGGGATTTATTTTAAAGAGAGTAAATTATAGTTGAAATTGTAGGATTTATTTTTTACCCCTCTTCGTCCAGCAGAAAGAGGTGTAGCAAGTTGGACAGCCATGGAAAAAGTTACTGTCGACAACGGGTGTCTTTTCGTAGTTCCTGGAACACATAAGAGCGTTTTGCAGCCGCACGGCTATCCAGAAGTGAGCAATATAACATTTAAAACACTTTCATGCTATTTAATAGTAATATTTGCACTTAGAATCAAGTAAATAAGGCATTTCACGGCGTCAAAGGTTTCGATTTAGTTCCGCGGGTGAACTTAGAGATGGAAAAAGGTGACACCGTCTTCTTCCACCCGTTACTCATGCACGGATCAGGCCCAAACCTAACCAAAGTAACAAAATGCTAACTTAATTAATCTTTATTAATATTTAATAATAAATGTGTATTGCAGGGCTTCCGAAGGGCTATTTCTTGTCATTTTGCAACTAGCCATTGCTACTTCATCGATTTTAGGGGAACTATGCAGGAAATAGTTGGCAGAGAATTTGAAGAAATTTTTAAAAAGCGAGGATACGAAGGAATGGCTTACGAGGTTATTAATTTCTTACTAAACAATCAAATTTAAATTAATATGTATAAGAGAGCACATCTTATTTTTCTTTTATATTTACAGGATATTATAAGATTGCGCCAAAGAAAAATTAAAGGTGCTTCAGGTCCAATAAATAAGTTATGCGCCAGTAAAATTTAACTATTTGTTTGACAAGGTAAAATGAGCAAGCATTTCATGGTGTGCTAACTATATATGTGTATAATTTTGTTAATGTATCTAATGTAACCTAAATTGGAGTGTATTGGTTTAAATAAATTGAATATTAATCAGCATCAGTTACTTTACTTATTAATATATCTCCACGAATTGAAATTAAATCAAATTCAACAGCTTGTTCAGGTGCAATTCAATATAAATATATTAAATGGGTAAAACCACTGAAATATAGTAATTCTGGAACGCTCACTAACATTAAAATCCGAGCCGAGAGAGAAAGGCAATACGTGAGAAACATGTCTTTGTCGCACAGTCCGCCTAGAAACTTTATGAGAAAATATAAAGAAATTAACATTCAATAATTTTGAAATAAAATGTTTAATATAAAAATTAAATAATACATTAATAAAAATCTGGTGTGGGCATCACACTACTTTCTTATACAAATAAAACCAACTAAACACGTAATATCATTGTAACTATGAATTTATTTTAAAATAGAAATCAATTAATATTTAGTCTTCAAAACTTTTTAACTAATAATACAAATATTACTTTTATAATATTTCACAAACAGATATTTTTGACACTTCACAATTATTTGACACGTTTGACAAATTAAAATTAAAAATGTTTTAGTTTTTGTTCCCATTGCAACTAAGATTATTGAAATATATTCTTACATAATTAGTTTTCCTCAAAATTAGAAGCATGTACAAGAAAACTTCAAATAACATTTTATATTCCAAATATTTTTGCTAACATCTTTAATTTGAAACTTTTTCTCACAGCTGATTATATTTTTTTCTACAATCGTTGCACAATATCAACATTTTTATTCCATTTGTGGTTAGGAAATGATCAAAATTGTCGCTCTAGCGCGACAAAATACCGTATTATCGCTCTAGTGCGACAAAAACATAAAACTAAAATAAATTAGGTAGAAGAAATAAATGATGCACTAGATTTTTCTGGTAGTAATCTTACTATTGCAAATGTAGTTGGCATATACGTACATACACTGTAACTTAATTACCATAAACCTATTCACTCTCTGGACTTTATGTCAAATGTACTCCATGTGTCAAATTATGATTTCTCTGAAAATTTTTATTTTGTTCATAAACGTTGTCATGATTACGGTGACATGGGTAGCTACAAATTCGCTGAATTGTTATAGGAGTGCCCAAAGATAATATTGATTTTTTTTTCAACAGCTTGACATTGTTCACCGATTGTAGAAAAAATATTGTGTGTATCTCGTCAGATAGAGCTTGTTTGGTGCACTTGTCGAGTTGTTGACCTCGGCTTCGCCTCGAGCAACAATTTTCTCGCCACGTGCAATGAACAATACTCTATCCGCACTTGATACACAAATAACTATTGTGTGTTATGTTGTGCAACATGTTTTCAAATAGTAACCGCTCAACAAAGGCATAGCAACCGCTCAACAAACCCATAATAACCGCTCTATAAATAAGTGTTAGACGAAGACGGATAACCCACGTTTTATATCTGTCTCAGGTTCGTTTTTCTCTTTCTTAAAAGTCTACAAGTGCGCGTTCCAGAATTACTAGATTTCAATGGGTGAATCAGAGTTCACGCAAGAGGTATGTACAATATTTTTATACGAAAAGTATAAATATATATTTAACACAGTCCATAATATATAGAGTTCCTATTTCAAAGTATCAACGTTGCACTACAAAAATAAACATACATAATAATTTTTTTGAACTTCCGGGTTTAAATGCCCTAATTTATTCTTCCTTCCCGTGGACTGAAATGTCAGTCTTAAACTCGAGATCTGCATAAGCAGAGTGCCACACCCGGAATGGGTAAAAGATGTGATGATTTATTTATTATTAGGAGAACAGATAAGAAAGAGATATAGTATATGTTTGGTTGGAAATTTCAGGCAGGGTACAAGAAAAATTGCCCATAGTTTTTTTTATTTACGATTTTAAATTCAAACAATATAATTATAAAACGTCATCAGTACCACAAATTACCATATAAGACCCTAAATTTGAAAGGCTCTACCTGTTTAAACTGCTATTATAACTTTTAAACATAATCAAAAAGATGTAAAATAATATTGGCTAAATTTTATTTAAATTATTTTTCTATATTTTGTTCTATTTGTATATGGTGCAGAAACTTATCAATTTCACGCGAGTTGTTAGAATTTTATTACGAGACAAAGTCGAGTGCTGAAATCACACGAGCGTGAAATAGGTAATTCTGCACGAGTTGCACACTATACTTTTTCTACGATCACTCTTTTGTCAAGATTTAATACTAATAAATCTTACTCTTCAGAAACAAGAAATGACATCTCAAACTCAAACCATTTGACGTTTATGATTACAGCATGAAGGCGGCGCAAGCGCAGATGTGAGCAGTGGTACCAACTATAAATCTATAGACTGTAATAAAAACTAAAGACATATTTGATTAAAAATTTGATATTGTATTTTCCTTCCAATCTAAATATTGAAAACGAAGATTTATATAAACTCTGAAATAATTATTAATTGTTTGATATATAAATATACTTGACATATTAATATCATACATTATTATATTATTAGTAAGTTGGTCACACTTGCGTGATGAATAAGTGCCCACACTATTCCACACGACTGTATGAAATATACAATTTTCATGCTTTGTTTCGTGTGGAGTGTGGAGAAAGTGTAATTATCAATAGTAATCGTAGAAATAAATTATTTCATCTTATTTATTAGTAAAATTGGGTTTATATCTGTGAAATGATATTCCAATACAAGAATTAATACAGTAGCGACACTAGCTGTGTGAAATTTGATTTTTTGTAGCTTGGGCCGAGTGGCCATTTTAGCAGTAGCTGTACAAGGCGGTAAATTTGAATAGCTGTCAATTGCAAATGGGATAAAATCTATTAAAAAAAATTATTTCATCTGCACTAAAAATATTGCATTGAAATCATTAAATTGTCACAATTCATGCCTCCCTCATATTCATATTTCGAAAAAGCGCAAGAAACGAATATGCAGTTTTCATCATCTAAAATCAATAACAAATTCATATTCACTAAAAAGGAATTTAGGTATTATTGCTCACCAAAAGAAATGTTTCCAAAGACATAGAGTAGAAACCTCCAACAGACAGTCTTGTTGGTTTTCTGCAACGAACCAACAGCATAAGCAGAGCTTTTTTCGCTCGCGGGCTGAAATTAAACCATTGGCTCTCTACCACAGAATTGGCTATGTTTTCACTCTGAAAATGAAATACAAAATGTCGTACACGATTCAAAGAATAATGGCAATAATTATATTGACAGTATGGCTACCTCTACAGTCAGCTGGTTAGCGAATCCGTAATATAACAAAGCCTCGATTACAAGAGCGAACAAAAATTCTAGGCTTATAATTAGTCGAACACTCACACCCGACTGAAAAAGAGAAATATTATAAAATTTAAATAAATTCAACACAACTTTTATTTGAAATCGGCACTAAAGTGCTCAAAAATCGTCATTTAAAAGCTCAGAAATCGTCATTAAAGTAACCCATTATAGGACGATTTTGAGCAACCCAGTGTTGGCAACCATTAAATAATTATTGTGCAATTAGGATAATTTTAGCAGTTATATTGACGTACTATAGTAAATTTGGATGTAACATGAAACAAAATTTGCAAGAAGAATTAACTAATTAATTCCGATGACGAAATTAAGGACAAAACAATTAATTTTGAGTGTTATTTACGATAACTTCACTTCTCGAGGTTGGTAACACTGACTGTCAGTTTCAATTGACAACTGACAGATGTAAAAACTTAAACCTTTTTATCACTCACATGGTTTATTTTACTCGGCCCTACGGGCCTAGCCAACTAAATTTCATATTCATATAGCAGTCAAACATCAATATCCTTCCATTACTCGCGTTACACCGGTCTTAAATATATTAATGTGTAGCTCATACACAGGCTGTTCAAATTAACTGAAGACAATGAAATATCTCGAAAATTACACATCAGATAAAAAAATTTAATTAAAAATGATATCAAACTCGACATACAAAATTTAAATAGGAAACCCCATGTTTTAGTACAGATTCTCTAGAAAAAAATACGACAGTCTTATCAAAAATATTTTTTTGTATTCATAACAGATGTAATCGACAAAAATCAAAATGGGTAAAAACTCGTTGAAAATTGGGGATATCTCGAGAAATACATATCAAATCAGAGAAATAACTGTAAACGTATGTAATATTTTTAATTAACCCCCACCCCTACGCTCCGAGGGAGGAAATGGAAGTTAACTACTGCTACTGCTACTAATATTCAGGAGCGACCACGTGGATGTAGTAGTTTCCTGTTCCCTTTGCGGTGCTTTATTAATGTGAGTCGACCATACCTCTTTCCGATTAGTATTAAAAGTTATTAAATTATTGTCTTTTCCACCCTCGGAATGTGGGGGTTCAAAATATCCTATACGTCTACTTTTATTTCTCTAATTTGATGATTGATGTGTATTTCTCGAGATATTCAAAATTTTCAACGCTTTTTTAACCATTGTTGATTATTGTCGATTACAGCGCCATTTGTCATAAATACAAAAAAATATTTGAGATAAGCCTGTCGTATTTTTTCTTGAAGAATCCAAATCTGTATAAAAATGGGGGTTCTTATTTAAGTTTCATATCTACCACCCCCCACTCCCTAGGAAATAGGAGGTGGTGGGTCAAGTTTGATAACACAAAAATGGTTTGGAAGTGTTTATTGAAAGTGGGTAATTAATACGGTCTAGTACACCGGGTGATTTTCACTTCTTTTGTATACGGCATGTAACCTCAGCAGTTGATACCGCTTAAATAAATAAAAATAAAAAAAAGTACATATTTAATAAAACAATACTTACCAATATTGCTTCTAGCCCTACAGCACATATCATCAATGAAGTAACCAAAAATTGTAAAAATACGATTGGCTTGATTAAATCTTCAAGTTCGCTGCAGTATCTGTAGGGAATTACTTTAATAACAAGCTGAACAACGATGTAAAAAGTGTAATCGTAATATATAATAGTGTTTCGCCAAAAGCAAGACGATTCTAATCATTCTAAAACAATCTCTGTAAAGTATAATGATTTTCCGGTTAAACATGACGGTAACTAACCACGGATTAAAATAACAAAACGATTTCACCACAGATATTTAATATTTGAAATACTTCGGTTAAGTAAACAGTGTTTATTCTCCTTCTCGTTAGGCTTGGTATAGTATAAGTTAATTTCATAAATTTTACTTCCATAATCCCTGCAATGTGGACTGCAATAGAGAACTCCGCTTATGGTGAACTTATAGCAATAGAAAAAAGGTTTTATTTACAAGTTCTTTCGGTTCATATTCGCTTACAAGACGATTATATGGAGAACTGACCTGGAAAATTTAAAATTCGCACCGATTTTTATAGGTATACTTATAAGAGCTGTGCTTTTTTAAATGGAATCTGTAATGCTATTACCAGATTAATTTGTCCTAATGAAATAGATTATGATATTTCTTAGATCTAGCTGTGAGAAAAACAAAACTGCCTAAATGAACAGTTCAGGCCAAAGTAAAAACAGGAAGTGTATCGAATAAAACAAGAAAAGATACTGGCTGAAGTACAATGGATGATTTTACAAAAGACGTTGTTACTAGAGCCATTTACGATGGATATTCGAAAAATACCGTTCATACAATAGAATCAATCTGGCAAACACTAAATAATGAAATTTAATTCCCATACAGTGAGACTTCATTACTAAGATGTTTAAAGACGATGAGATTCTCTTATAAAAATGTTAGATAATAGGAAAAGAATTGTGGAAGACCCGCGAATTTTAAAAATGAGAACAGAACATTTATCAAAAGTTGTAGAGTATCGAAGACCTGCTTTTAACAAAAAAAATGTCTATTATGCTTAATATTAAATATGTAAAAAATAATTTTATTACATGAAAAATTATCAGCAAATAGAGTAATACAGCCCACGAGTAACAGCATCCAGTGAAACAGTTTGTTAGTGGTCATTCTTGAAGACATTTTTACTAAGAAAATGTCTACAATAAGTACTTCTCAGGTCAATTCTCTATATAGTCATTGTGTAAGCGATTGTGAACCGAAAGAGCTTGTAAGTAAAACCTATTTTCTATCGCTACAAGTTCACCATAAACGGTTTTCGTTTTGTAGTCGAAATTGCAGGGATTATAAAAGTCAAAGTAATAATTTAATGATTCATTTTAATATTCGAACACATAAGTTTATTAAAATGCGCTACACTATAATAATTGTTAGAAAAACTTAAAAATGTTTAACAGTAAACTATAAATTACAAAATTAAAATATAATAATAATAATCAATCATGCCGACCAACGTTAACTTATAACACGTTAAGAAATTGACAGACACTCACTCTTGTATTCGGATATGATGTTTGATGGCATCAATAACTTCATCGTAACAATCAATGCATTTACCCTGTTCAATTAATTTTCTTTCGCCATTTTTATCTCCCGTAATATGTAATCTTTTCACTGTCTCTTGTACTATTTTGAACTGCCCAATTCCATAAATAATCAGGCCAATATAAAATGTATCAGTAATACCAACATAATGCCCTCCAATAAAAATGCAAATCGCTTGAAACACATAAGCAATAATAAAGTTGGTAGATTCATATCGGTCAAACGGAAACCAGGAGCTTAAGACGAAAGGAATCTTGTAATGGTAGATTTCCTGAGGACCAGAATACCAGAATTCGCATGGCCTCGAAACATTAAATGCTATTACAGTAAAGGCACAGAGATACCATATAAATTTAGTTTGCAAATGGTTTACTTCCATAGCATTGTAATATACTTGGATCTCTTCTTCGCTTCTTTTAAAAACTCTGCTTTCTTCAAAGCGCATTTTGTCAAATAATTCTTCGAATTTTCTCCAACGAATGTGGACTATTAACAATTTCACCACGCCCATCAAGTAGAGAAATGTCACTTTCATGTTTTCTACTAGAAACGGGATACTTTTTAGGGTCAGAAACATTTCTATTATTTGGGTGATGTGAAATATAACAAAAATTGTTATGAAGAATTTTCCCCAAATGAAATACATAATTCGTTTCAGGTTTGTGTCGAATTTCAAATTGGGCCATAATCCTAAGACCGTTAAACCTTTCATATTTAAATTTATGTATATCAAGTTAGACATTTTTACAATATATATATTTTATGAAAATTCGATGCCAACTGCTAACAATCTAACTAATAATATTTATATGTAGTGTGTAGTTTAATATTTAATACGTGCATCATAGAGTAGTCTATAATTTTGTGTAGGAAATTATTATAGGTATTTAAATTCGTACGAAGAAAAACAATTTAATATTTAAATATACTTGTATCAGAAATAATAATGTAAGATGGTCCGTAGGTCTGTATTCTTATTCAGAAAATTATTGAGGTTTTGTAAATAAATAATTTGTACAGTATAAAATAACTTAATATTAATAACAAATATCATTAAATTATTAATAAACATACATATTACAATAATGTATAAAGCTTAATTATAGTAGTTTATATATCAAGGGAGTAAAGTTCATCATTATTTATCGAACGCGAACATTGAATACTGAGGGCGTACACATTAAAAAAAAATTATTTAAAATTTATTAATTTTTTGTTGTTAAGTATTTATAGTTAATATTGACAAATATATTACATTAAATTAACAATTTGAACAAATATGACAATTTGTTAAATTATAATTTTGTCAATTTTGTATTTTTAACAAGAAAAATTGTTGTTTTTATTTACTTGCTACATTTATAAAATTTAACAAATAGACTCGTCAATAATAACAAGTAAGTTTAGCTAACTTATCAATTTGAAATTGTTAAAAAATGTTTGTATCCTTTGTAAAATTAATTTGTTATAATAACTATGATTTAATGCTCTGCTTCAATATAAGTACTAAAATATTTTGTCAAAAGCACATACAAATAAATGTTAATAATTTCCATATACACAAATATATTTAGCTTACAGAAAAATAATTTGCTACTTGCTAACAGATCTGAAACTTATTAAATTAACAAAAATTAACGGTGGGTCATCTGGGACTAAAAATTTTGTTAAAATTTTGTCAATTTTGACTATAAATTTTTACTGTGTAGCCCAAGGGATGCAATCGTTTGATAATGACACTTTACTTATGTGTTATATACAATGTTTTATATACAACTGGACAATACAATTATTTAACAAAATAGCCTATTAACAACTTGTAAATCTAGCAAGAATGCTAATAAATCACTTTCTTTGTCTCTCATTCTCAATATTGATTTCACTACGAATTTGACAGTATTTTAGGTTAAGTTAAACTTGAAATGAATGAAAGACGAAACAAAATAATTGCTATGAGAGAAGCCATCTATAGAAATTATATGGAAATAGATAGGTTCAAATTTATTTTTTTTAAATTATAGAATTTTCTTCCAAAACAAATATAATGGATACTTTTCGTCATATACCGTGTGTCCCACGTAAATGTTGGCATAGGCAGTTAACATGTAAAATCAGTTTTTTGTAAATAAAAAGTGCCCGGCAAAAAATTATGCATTCAAATTTTATATCACCATACTGCCAATATCCCCACATCTTATTTAATACAGATAACTTTATTTTGATACCGCAATTTAATGAAATTAATAATAATAATTCCTAATTTTCCGCCTACTCTTTTTATTGCTACTGACGTATATTGCCTGCAATTTGTTTTAAATATTTTAATCTGTCACTGTCAATTTCTGGCGATGGAAACCATTCAGCGTTCATTCCTGTGAAGTATTCAGATATTTGTCTTGCACTGCGCCCCCATAATACATTCTAATAATATTTACACGGTTCTCGACATTTAATGTATTCTTGATGACAGTGACAGATTAAAATATTTATAACAAATTGCAAACACTATACGTCAGTAGCAATAAAAAGAGTAGGTGGAAAATTAGGAATTATTATTATTAATTTCATTAAATTGCGGTATCAAAATAAATGAATCTGTATTAAATAAGATGTAGGGATATTGACAGTATTGTGATATAAAATTTGGATGCATAATTTTTTGCCGGACACTTTTTATGTACAAAAAACTGATTTTACTTGTTATTTGCACATGCCAACTTTTACGTGGGACACACGGTATGTAAATCAATATTAATTAGTAAAGAATACAAAAATTTTTCTAAGTGCACTGCCATTGGCCTTCAATCAGATAAGGATTTGATAATCTATGCAATAAGAATAGAACATTTGATGGTTATACTAAAAAAATTTTGTCCAAATATGAGTCTAATTAACGTTACTCCTCATGCATTAGATTGGCCGGGGACGCATATCGGTTTGTCGATCTACAGAATGTTGACTGTAACTGAAACTGCTACTCGAAGTATGACGTGTTTCATGCAGTATTGACGTTCGCTGAAATAATTAAATGTTTGTTAATGTTTTCAAACACTTTGCTAGGCACTCGAATGTACAAGTAGGTACTTACCGTTTTAGAGTGTTCTTGAAAAACATTAGTTTCAGAAGTACTAGTTTGAATTACATCCTACAATTATCAAACAAAAAATAATTAGCTATACCACTAGTTGTGTTAAAAATAACATCATATATGTATGTATACCTCGGTAAAATCTTTCCTCAATAATGTAACGTTCAATGGATCTGCACTGCACTAAAAACAAAAATATTTTAATTTTAACTCCAATAAAAATTTGGGCTATAAACACTTGACTATTCATTTGATTGTTATTTAGACTGGTAAGCAATTAATATATAAAATACTTACATTCAATAGTTCGTTTATTAGCTTATGACTGTGGTACATACTCAATGGGAGTTTCTAAAAAAAAAAAATACGAGACCTGATCTTGGGTAGTGTCTAGAAAATGTTGGTGTATGACGAGTGTGAGATTGAGAAGTCCGGTTTGATTGTATCACAATTTGATAGAGTCCGACTGTAAATGTCCTAATTTATTCTTCCTTTTTGTGGACTGAAGAGTCACTTATAATTTCAAAAGGATTAACTTTTAAATTTAATCTAACAAGGATCAAATTGACAAGTAATCACAGCAACATTTATTTTTCTTTAAATGACCGTTGATGCATGACCGGATAGTGACAAATGAACAAATATAATAATAAAAGTTTATTCAAATTATATTTATAAGGGCCGGTATTTCCAAACTCATTTATCTAGAGAATAAATTTATCAAAAGACTAAACAAAAAATATCGAATCAAAATAATAACTTAAATGATGATTAATATTCTAGCTGTCATCTTTTGATGCGATATTTTTTGTTTATTCCATTGATAATTTATTCTATAGTTTATCTGAGGTTGGAAATACCGGTCCTTAGTTAAGTAAATAATAAACAAAGAATATAGGTATAAATAAATAAACAAAATAAATCTAAAAGTTTTGATACAAAATAAGCATTAGGCTTTTATTATGCCATCAATATTGATGTTTTCTTATAAAAGATATGTTAATATATTAACCTTTCTATTTTTTTTTTCATATTGGGCTTACGACAACACAATGACATTAAATTATTAACAATTGAATTGGAACCCAAACTACTAATATATATATATATATATATATATATATATATATATATATATATATATATATATATATATCTATATAGGAAAAATAAATGTTGATATATAAATAATTAGGACATTTACACCCGAAAGTGCAAAAGAGTTACCGACGAGTTAAATTTAATGTACGTAATTATTAATAATATTGCCTGTAAATACACTTACATTATTACAACTGTTATTATTTATTTCCTTAGTGGCATATGCGTCAGTTTCCTGGTATTCCTATAAATTATTATTGAAAATTATAAAAACCAGCACAATACATGATATCCATACCTTGGCGTCGTCGTTCTCAATGGCATCATACATGTAGTTGCTGTTTCTTTTTATTATTTCCAAGTCATTTTCCTAAAACAAATTTATTTCATAAACGAATCTTTTTACAAAATTTCATTTTAATTTACAATGTTTATATTTTCTGGAGCACTGTTATTCCGACTTGTACTTGTAATTCCAATAATTAGTTGTGTATTTTCTGCCTGTAATTAAAATATAATAAAATAATGAGATTAAAATTGGTGGGATGTTATTACATGTAAAGGGTCAGATTTTCTAAACCACTGCTCTAACATTTCATATTTTTCTCCAGGTAAGACAGTTCCCTGTAATAATTATAACGTTTTTATAAAATTGTTATTTGTACATCAGGGCACTAAAGTATAATTTTTTATTACAAATATACCATACGAGCAATAAAAAATACTTTAGTGCCGAGATATACATTATATTTTTTCCGAAATCGTTAAATTATTAATTAAAAACATAAATAATACTTATTTATGTATCAAGTCTCTGAAGTTTAACTTTCTATCACGAATATGGAATTTATTTGGAGAAGCCCGTATAGAGCTGAGGAAAATAAACCATGTGAGTGATAAAAAGGAACTTCAGTGCCGCGGTACATATTTTTATTTAAAATCTAAAATTAGAGAAAAACTGTAAAAAAATTTATCATATATGTTAAGTTTATACATCTGTCAGTTGTTAATTGAAACTGACACTCAGTGTTGCAACCTCGAACATTGAAGTTATAGTAAATAACACTCAAAATTAGGTATGTGTTTTGTCCTCAATATCTTCATCGGAATTAATTTGTTAATTATTCTTGCACATATTGTTTTATTTTACTTCTAAATTTACTACAATACGTTATACACCTGTCAAAAATATCCTACATGTACAATAATTGTTTTAAGATTGCCAGTACTGCCTTGCTAATGACGGTTTTTGAGCACTTTAGTGCCAATTTCAAATAAATAGCATTATGTATTTGTAAGACGTCAGCTAGCTTTGCGACGGGGTTGACAATAGTACTGTCAAAGTGTCAAATTTGGTTATAATTTTCATTATTATTTTTTATGTTCTTAGGCGTGGTCTACATGACATTTGCATTAAATACCATAAATTATTATCAAAGGTAAATTACAAATAAATTCAGCAATAGTATTATAGAATATTTTTATGTTATTTTAAGTTTATAATTCAAATTTGACAAATGAGTCTGTAAAGTAAAATTTTATCGATTTAGGAAAATAGTTATTTATCATGGTTTATTTTCCTCGGCCCTACGGGCCTCGGCAATTAAATTCTTTATTCGTGATAAAAAGGAACTACAGTGCCGAGGTATATACTAAGTTTTATTTGAAATCGAAAATTCGAAAAAGCTGTAATAGCTATTAACATTCCTAGTGATGTTATGAGTATCGTAACTGCCGCAGATGTCAGTTAAAATCCGAGCTCGTAGAGCGAGGATTTTAAGACATCTAAGGCCTGTTATGACTCATAACATCCGTGGTTTGTTCAATAGTTTACCGGTTTCAGAATATGAAGACGTTAATGTCATTAATAAATATTATTTATTGAAATTCTTTTATGAAAAACGTCTGTCATAATTGTAGAAAGTGATCAAGTAAGTCTGTTTGTTTTTATTTAACACCATGGTTACACTTCTTTTGTATCATATTTAAAATTATTTTTTTACTTAAACGTCAAATGTGTTCTTCATGGCTAGATAAAAAGTGGATTTTGGCGATGCTGAATTGCCTGAAAATATTTGGAACGCAGCAGGTGAAGCTCTGAACAGCTTAATTCCGTGTGTATTAATAAATAGCGTTATTTTATCATTGTGTATTATTTTCATTTTCTTGCCTGGTTTGATAGGTCAGTAAGGTAATATTACCCTACAGAATAGAGTTATGACATACTTACCCTGCCTACTTTTGTGCATGTAAACATAGGTTTAATCTCCTGAAACCGGTAAAAAAAATTACAATATAGGTTGTTTATACATCTGTCAGTTGTCAATTGAAACTGACAGTCAGTGTTGCCAACCTCGAGAAGTGAAGTTATCGTAAATAACACTCAAAATAATGTGTTTTGTCCTCAATTTCGTCATCGGAATTAATTAGTTAATTCTTCTTGCAAATTTTGTTTCATGTTACGTCCAAATTTACTATAGTACGTCAATATATCTGCCAAAATTATCCTAATTGTACAATAATTATTTAACAGTTGCCAATACTGGGTTGCTCAAAATCGTCGTATAATGGGTTACTGAGCTTTTAATGACGATTTTTGAGCACTTTAGTGCCGATTTCAAATAAATAAAATTTTTAAGATGTTCTTTCCATAAAATTTAAATATTTAATTTTTGTCGAGTGTACAGGGAATGCTATGAATTTAAATAATTACTTACCTCTTCATTGTTATTGAGGTTTGTTTCATGTTTTTTAGGAATATCTGTGTTTGATTGTTTGAATAGTTTGTTGACTTCACGACTCTAAAATATAGAATAGTTTACTTGCTTGAAAGATTAAATTTTACTATATAAAATACAGTGTCTGCAAATCGATCTATTAAATTTTCCGAAGAGTTCCAGTTTTTCAAATTTCCGCTTGGAATGATCTAAAAATAATGCATTCTATTATTAACGGAGTTAATTAAATTAATTGGAATCAGAAAATATCCCGCTTATTTAACAACTTAGCAATTTATTTTACATAACATGATTTATACAACTATTTTTTTGGTAACTCGTTCTCTCTATTTGTAACTGGTTCATTTTCCTTTAAAAAGAAGGGAAATAAAAACATAATGTCCTTGATTTGTTTTTGCGGTCAGAATTTAGATTTTTTCCAATTTTTTTGCAATAATATTGTTTCAGATGATCAATAAAATTTGCTCCAACTTACAGGCGCGTGACATGTATCTCTTACACTAAAAAAAAAAAAAAAAATCAGTAGAAATGTTACTCAACGAAAAACTTATTTTTATATTCCTATTTTTTGAAAGACACAAGTTTGACTTTATTAAATTCAGAAACATACCTTTATGTTTTGGGTGGTAACCCTGTCGTAAACTATGATAAATAAATTTTAAAATGGAATTTTAAAGAGCAAGGCTTAGATTTACCTCCTACGATGGAAATTAGCGAAGTTACGCAACTCAGAAAATTGACAAAAAATATAAAAAAGTGGTGCGTTTTTTCTTTGCTGGTGTATTAGTATTTACGAGTATTTGTGTTCAATTCGCAATACATTTGTGTTCTACATACATTAGTTGTCAGTTAAAACATATTTCACCTTCACTTTCGCGTAAAACCCTGTTTTTGCCGAAAAAATTTAAAAAATTGCAAAATACTTGTTTTTCCAAAATAAAAGCGTTATAAAAATGAGCTTTTAGTGCCGTTACATTTCTAGTATTTTTTTTTTTTGTATTCGCGACTAAAATTACCACCGCAGCGCTAGTGTGCTTTTCAACATGGCCGCTTAAAAAGATACTCCATAAATGACACCTGTAAGTGTTTATGATAAATCATCGGTTTTGTAAGTCAAATTAATAGTATAACTGAGGGGTCTATTATTTATTTATAAGTATTTAACAACGTGAGAACATATTTATTTGCGGATGAAGATGAATATTTTTGAAGGAACAGATTATCGATTAATATTGACAGAATTATTTTCGTATTTACAAGCCACAAATGCATCAAGAAATTATATGGAGGGAGAAGAAGTGATAAATAGTGGTCATTGATATTGTAATTTTCTTCTAAACATGTAGATGGTTCATCTATATTTGACGTAAGCTTGCTTCTATATCTTGAAAGAGATAATGCTCTTTCTTGTTTTTGTGGTAAGTTCTTTCTTTTCTCCTGATTTTGGAAATAATTAAAAAATAAGACCTTTACTTTTTTTAGAAAAACAACCTTATACGCAACGATTTGTGTTTGCTTTTCGAAACTTTCTCAGAAAATTCATTGTTATAGGTTATGTTTCTTGAAACATAATATTAGTGAAATAAGAAGTTTTAAATAATTGCACCTATAATAATATGAAAAATAATATATTATAAACAAAAATCAGTTTAATTACTTACCTACAAAATACTACAGTATATTTAATTTCAATCAACAAATCTACTACACTAACATAATAGAGTACTTCTTTGAGTAGTTGCGATTTTTCTCGCTAGGTGGCTACGAGTTAATTTTAGTCGCGAATAAGGGATACCTGTCAAGCGTCTGTAAGCTGGGCAAAACTTTCATAGATCATATGGAACAAAATTAGGGCAAAAATACGTGAAAAAAACCTAAAATTATATAAAAAAACAAATCATTATGTCTTAGATTTCCCTTCATTTTAAAGCAAAATGAAACAGTTACACTTAGAGAGAGTCGAATTACAAAATTGTGTTGTACTGTATAATGGATACAAAAAACATCAATTAAGAAATCAATGAAAGTACAACCTACCTGAGGCATGTCGTTAGAAAAACTATCGAATTTTTTGTAGGTGAGATCTTCATTTTCGCTTTGCTTTCTTGGTTTAGGCATTTGTCTCTACATATAAATAAATATTTAATGAACATAATGGAAATATTGCTATAAATATTCAATATACCCGTTTTAGTGGATGAAGCTCCATTATTTGTTCACTGTCCTCTTCCTAGAGTAAAAAGATGTAACAATGAAATATAATTAAATAGTTATTTATGATATGTGTTTCAAGTATGTATGAGTAAGTGTAGAAGTAAGTATCATTCAAAATTTTATCTACGATCTTCCTAGTGTATTAGTAAATACTAAGAAATGTGAAATGATATATTGACCGGTAGGGTTATATTTGTTGATTTATTGATACAAATCGTTAGCTACGTGTTTAAAGTAGCAATTTTAACTTTCTAAGCAACCGTTAAGA
The DNA here is from genome assembly GCA_963942605.1 of Poecilus cupreus. NCBI lineage: Eukaryota > Metazoa > Arthropoda > Insecta > Coleoptera > Carabidae > Poecilus > Poecilus cupreus. The sequence continues at coordinate 5,119,066 of OZ012729.1, read as the reverse complement.
GAAAGAAGTTAGAAAAAAGTTTCAATTATGTGTTTATGACTATTTAATTATTATATTATTGAACTATAATATTTTCACGAATCGCACATATAGTGATATATAACGTACGGAAAAATAAAAAGTTATAACAAACTAAAGTTAGGTAAATCAATTAATAGGCAGTCGCTACAAACTACAACACTTAATTATATTTTCAATAAAAATTAGGAATGCTTTAATGTTAATTGAACAATTTTTTGTTACAAAAATTAATAGTAACATATTATCATGAAAGTTACGGCTATTTACATGTATTTTTTATTGCTCAAAAATTACTGTTCACATGGATGGATGAAAACCACTTAAAAATAAAACCCAACTAGAAAAATAGTTGTCGTTAAAATTCATTTAAATGTCAACTCATTAAACGTAATAGTGTGTTCTACAACAAGTAATGGAATGGTACTTATTCCACACGAGTTAAAAGCAGAAGGCAAGGGCTACGGTTTGCGAGTGTTCCCTTTATATCACTCACATGGTTTATTTTCCTCGGCCCTACGGGTCCCGGCAACTAAATTCCATATTCGTGATAAATAATTGAACTTCAGTGCCTTGATACATAAATATCTATTATTTTGTTTTCTTGCATTTAGGTACATCGTTTAGTACTCTTTTACTACGCTATTTTTGAAAAAAAAAATGTGACTTTTTTATTAGGTTGAGAGGAAGAATTATCATTATGGGATAAAACCGATTCCGATTCTCGTTTAGTGAAAGAAGGTGGATCAATTTTCAAAAATCGAAAACTGTCTATGAAACATTTATGTTAAAAATATAAAGACAATAAAAATTGTCAACTGTTTCATAAAATACAGTCTCAGAATAATAACAAAGTTATTACAAACGCGTTTCGCTCTTATTGGAGCTCATCAGTTTAGTGTAACCCGCCAACTGCTGTGAGGCAGTGGCACCGATTGACTGGATCAGCAAGATCTAAGATCCTAACAGATTGGTAAATGGAACTGAGAAGTAATTAAATACTCCCAGAGCCATCTACCATTCTCACACTTCAACAGAAGTAAATATTTTCATTTCATTTATAATAAGAGCGAAACGCGTCTGTAGTTACCGATTGATTTGTTTGGCCGGTCTCTGTGAATTAATAACAATGTTATTTTTCTGAGACTGTATTTTCTGAAACAGTTGATAATTTTTATTGTCTTTATATTGTTAATAAGGTGGATCAAGTTAAGTTTAACTAGATTCTATTATATCGGTTTCATCACTATCCGAATAAATCTGATTTATATTCCTTTTAACACTCATTGTTTTACATATAAAGCATAGAATATCGAAGTGCAACGCGACGCGACCAACATTTAAAGCCTGTTTTACATTCAGCAACATTTCCAGCAACATTTTGCGCAACTAGTTCAGCAACACGATGTTGTGCTACATGTTGCGGCAACAGTTTTCATATGTATTACATTGAGCAACATATTTCAGCAACTTTACTAGATTATTTAACTATTATGCCAACATAAATATGATGGAGGTTAGAAGTTTATGAAAAATGACAGTTGTTTATTGTATTTTTAACGCAAGGAAATAGACAAAACAGACAACGCAATGAAATAGATAAAACCAACATAGCAAAATTCAAGCAAAGAATGACATTATTATTTGACAGACAGTAACTAGTTCAACCAATATACATTTTTCAATTGGTAAAACAAAAAATTACTGCTATTTACTAAATCTAGTGGAAAAGTTGCGTGTTGCTGGCAACAAAATTAGAACATGTTCTTATCTGGTCAACATGTTGCGCAACTAGTTCATGAACAAATGTTGCTAGCAACTTTGGTTTTACACTCGGCAACTCGTTGCGCAACTAGTTCAGGAACAAGTTGCGCAACATGTTGCCGGAAATGTTACTGAATGTAAAACAGGCTCAAGAAACATTTAACCAAAAGGAAGAGGCATAGGCAAAGGCCAATGCTACGTTCTTGAACGTTCGGATTGGATAAAAACGATAGAAAAGGGGGATTCCCCTAAAACATCAAGAATCAAGAAATATCAAGAATTCTTTAAACAAGACTAGAAATACGTTGCCAAGAAATGAACAAGACAAGAAACTCTTAATTTCTTGTCTTGAAAATCAAGCCCAAGACAAGAAATGTTTATCAAGACAAGATGAAACACTACAGCATGGCACTGCGCGTTCCAGTATTATTATATTTCAGTGGTTCAAAGCAAACTTACCTTGCCAGGATAATATGTGCCTCCCAGACACTTTGATTTGCATTTACAATATATACATCCAAGAATGATTAACAAAATCACAAGACACCCTCCTACAGCACCAACAGAGATGAACGCAACATTTACGTTACCGACTTCCTTGTATTCCAAATAATAAGAATACTTATCATTCGTTTTTTCGTTGTTAATTTTGACTGTATATAATCCATCAGTATTTGCCGAGACGTTGAAGATCGTTAAGTTACTCCAAAATATCGTATCATTAATTTCATTGTACAATATATTATAATTAGTATTATTATATATTTTCTTTCCATTGCGGGTCCAGGAGACTCCAGGCTTTGGATTGCCATAATATTTGCACATCAGAACTGTCAAAGTTTGGTTGTTCTGAAGTTTGGTTATGCTTGAAAATTTCAATAATTTTGGTGGACAAATGAAATTTCCAGCACTTAAAGAAGCAAAACTTTTGTGTTTTAATCCTTCTGGTTCTGCACATTGAATATTTATTGAAACATTTCGCATTTTTACTACCTTAAAGAAGTTTTTAAGGTTGCAGTCACATTTTATCAAATTGTTGGTTAGGTTCAAATATTTGAACTTCTTAGAATTTGATATTAAATTCGCGTCAATTACTTTAAGTTTGTTATCATTTAAGTAAACAGCTTCCAATTTAGAATTATTGTAAAATGCTTCTTTTTCTATTAAAATTATTTCATTATTTTGTACTTTAACTGTTCTTAAGTTGGATAAATTTTTGAATACGGCATGTGGTAAAATTTGTAGTTTGTTGTTAAACAAATGAATTTCAAATATGTTGGTTTGTCTTTCAAATATTTTAGGCGGTAAACTATTTATTAAATTATTGCTTAAAAATATTTTTTCCAAATTTAAATTAGTAGCAAACAAATTTTCTGGTATAACCTTCAATTTATTGTTTGACAAATTAACGATCTTCAACTTTGTTTGCTTTTCAAATAAATCAGCAGGTAAACTTTGTAAATTGTTGTTATCTATTGCAACGTAAGTGAGATTAACCAACTTTTTAAATATTCCTTGTGATAAAATACTTATTGAGTTATTCGTCAGCGTCAATACTTCTAATTTTTCAATGAATATAAACAGATCACTTGTCAGACTTGTTATTTTATTATTTATCATTTCCAATTTAATCAATTTTCGCATATTATTAAAAGCGTTTCTCTGTATGTTGTTAACTCCACAGGATTTTAAAACAAACGTTTTTAATGAATCCAATTTTTCTTCTGAGATAAAAGTAGTAAAATCTGGTATCGATATATCGTTCAATTCAAACTTTTCAATTAAACTCAAATTTGTATTTTGTGATATTAAAAGTTTTTCGTTTGAAATTTTCAGCACAATACTTTTGTCTTCAAAACAACTTTTTTCTGTTGTTCTCTTAGTACACTCACACTCAAAAATCATTTTGTTTGGCTTGCATTCACAGCGGTTGCAAAAACTGGACTGTACCACACTGGTAGCCAACGTTACGCACAAAAATAACCGCAAATAATATTTTAAGATGTTCATGTTGGTAGGTTGAATAAACTCAGACTGCATGTTACAACTAACTCAATATTTCCGATTAATTTTATCTATTTTATTTAGTGATAATAGTGACTAATGAACAAACATTTTTCTTAGGACATGCAATTTTAATCAATTATCAGCTCGTATAGGTGATAAGGTAACAGCACAGATAATATTGAATAAATTAATAAAGAATTATGCTATGTACAGGAAAGTAAAATTTAAAAATCGCCCACTGGCCCGCTAAATAGTTTTCTAATTGTTCTCACTTTTTTTATTTTTAATTACTGTATACTTTCTAAGGATGAATATATATCTGGAGAAATCAAACGAAAAATGGCCAATACATAACCTCCCGCCCGATACTACTCTTAAAAGATACAAAATACTACTTGATGATACAGAAACATACCTTCTTATTTATTTATTTTCTATTTATATTTCAGAAATTTAATTGTATTTCGTATTTTTGTTTAATTTTTTGACATATATTTCAATAAGAAGACAGCTTCACAATCAAAATGACATGTGTCACATTTCGCAAAAAGTTGAAAATTTTAAAGTGTTTCTATGAGGAGTGCAAGAATTATGAAATCTAATTTCTTTATATTTTATTATCTCTAAATCCAATGAAAATTAATAAAATTAATGTAATCAAAATACATGTAAAATTAAATATTCTACAACTTTCAAAATAACATAATTTGTTGAAAAAGGAAATTTAACCGTGTTTTTAACGAAAAATGGTTAAGGGCTTCAAGCAAAATGCTACTTCCGGTTGACAAATTTTATCTAAAATCTAATCAGCTCTTCATTTAAATATAAGAAGCAAAAATTCACAAAATTGTATTTTTTGGTATCATAGTATTTGATTTATGCGAGACGAAAAAATTGCGACAGACTATACACACACAGACACATACATACATACATACATACATACATACGTACAAACATACATACAGACATCATGGCGAAAATAGTAAAATCGTATTGTAGGGATCCTAAAATGTGCTTATTCATTGAAAACTCACTACCCAATTTTTTGACCAAAAACAATACCTCCCTTACCTAGAGGTAGACGGGAGGTAAAAATAATATATTATTATATGGCGGAACATGATAGTCATTATTCACGAAGATGAAGTTTACGTCACGAGCCGTAGGCGAGTGATGCAAATATTCCAAATCAATAATTACCATAATGAAAAAAAATTAAATAAATATATCTTCACGCCTTTTACCCATTATGGGTGTGGCATAATTCCGAATATAATACCGTACTTTTTCTACTCCTCTAAATTTGGAAATAGCATAAGAGAGATAGTCATATCTAAAATTACGTAGTGAGAGAAGAAAAGACCATTTTCCTGCCACCCGTCACGTGGTACGAATGTACTGTTCTTCTCCCACTGCGTCATTTTAGATATGACTATCTCTCTCTTATATTAGCATTAAACTGCTGTATGCAAAAATCAAGAAAATGTTACCCACAAATTCATACAGTTTCATTAGGTTGAAAATTTTCTCGTTTTATAGTTAGATAATATAAATTTTTTGCTTAATTCCACATTTTTCGGAAAACTGTAATAAATACGTATATATACAGCATTCTAATCTATAAGTGACATATTTACCTGTCAAATGAAATACCATGTTTTGTTGTCAGTTTTGTACAATTATATGCACAACAGGATTTGACTATATTTGATATATTTAAATACGACATAAATAATTAATAAAATTATAAATTAGAGATAAAACAGTATTCAGCTCACACGTCAAACGTCAATTCAAGTTCTTGTAATCTTGAGATGAAAGTCACGTGACGAGTGGACTTTAATCTCTCTATCTCTATCACGCTGTGTTGGTTACAGACTAATTTTGTCAATACTCCTTCCATACATTTTATTAGTTCTATGAGAAAAACGCTTTAATATGTACATATATTGCTGTCAATAATTTTGACTGTAACTATTACCTCTCAACATAAGTTTTAATCTTAAAATATTTGATAGGTTTTCTTAAAATCACAAGTAAACAAATAATTAATTATCAATTTATTTTAAGTGTACAAAATATAAGAAAGTAATAAATATAAATTACAGCTAATATTCAATAAAATAAAATTTAACATAAATGAGTTATTTATTTAGTATTCCCAAAAAACCACTCTACATCTGGTGCCATCTGGGTACGACAAACCTAAATATAATAATTAGATTAAAAAATATTTTTTTTTAGTATAAAATTAATAAAATAAAATATTCCTACCGAATTACTAAAGTCACTAGATTGAATTTCCTGTAATCCAATATTACTGCAATATACACTTGACGAACTATGTAGGACCGTACTGCTAACTTTGGACACGTTACTAATTCTTCGGCCTGTTATTTGCTAAAAAAAAAATTATGATGTAAATCTGATAATTTTCGTTTCATGTTTTTTATCTCCCGCACAAATATGTAAGGTGTATGACGATGTCATTTTCAAATTTCTTATTTAGAATTAAATTTTGGTAGCAATCCATCATTAGTAAATAATTGAGTTTGAGTAAATTTTGCTATAATCAAAAACTCATAGAATAATATTTACTGCAATGTTTATTCGAAATTTTTTTTTTTGTACCGTTTAAAAATTGTGCGGGAGATTATGTGATTATTCAGATTTTTTTGGTTTGTATTTCTTCTTGTAATAAGTAATAATATTTACCATATTTGTTTCTGATGTCAAAACGACAGAATCGCTGACAGTTCGTATTCTGGGTGGAACAACTAGAGGTCTCTAAAAAAAGTAAATTATTTATTTTATATGAAAATTTTAATATTAGAATCAACTTCGAAAAATTGGAGGACATGAATATAATGAACACTGGGGTGAATTTGATCAAAAAGTTGAAAAATGTTTCAGGAATTCATAATTCATAGATTAAATTATTTAAATTTTATAATAGTATATTATTCAGCATGTAATAAATGCTATTACTCATGAGTTATTACATTTGATAAGTACAAAAACATGTTTTCTGTACGACCACTTGAGGTATGCGATTTGAGGTATAGCTTGTACAAAGATCCGTGGCGATTGACTTGACTTGCTAATGGGATAAGCCATCCCTAACCAGCGGGGTGCAAGTTTGTCTGATGTTCAGGAGTGGATTATTATAATTTTTGGCTTAGATGCTTCAATCTCCGAAATTTTTAATACGATTATCTTTTCAATTGTTTCCCCGAAAACTGTTAAGTAAGATAATTTTATACAAATATACCTTCAGAAATCGACATTTAAAATTCATTTTATTAAAATTTTTCATATTTTGATATTACTTGTGTCTGTTTGTGTAAAACTCATTTGAAAATATTATCCAGTACAACCCTGTAAAGTTGTCCCTCATAAATTTCTTTAATCCTCTTATGGAATACCTGCTGAGAAACACTAATGGAATCAATCGCCAGGGATTTTTGTACAAGCTATACATTGCAAGCATCGTGCGAAATGAATTTGTATTTAAATGCAGGTCATTTCAGTACAGGTGCCATTGCTAGGATACTTATTTCGAATTGTCAAATATTGGAATGATGAAAGCGGGACATATTTATTAGTAATATGAAATTAATTAGGAAATGAAATAATAATTAACACAGGTCATTAATTTGTAAAAATCGGTTGAATTATGAGTATATTATTTGCCAGTTGTGGATAAAATAATTTTTAAAAATAATATAACAAGAGATTGAGAATAAATTGAAAATAAGTTTTCGCGCCGTCGTCCGACATTGATACAATTACATATCTCTAAATCGGTCGGAAATCATGTTTTTGTCGTACTAGTTCGACAAAAATTGCTAACTTTTTATGGTTATATGTTGGCATCACTTCACTAATTTTAGCTAACTTCTGACGCTAGAAATGTCAAAGTGTTACATTGACATAAAAATATTATGACAATATATCTACAATTGAGTATTTACAATACAAGAAAACAGAATGTTTATGGATTTTAAACATATTTGTATGTAATTATAATTGAATTTGCAGTGTAAAATCCAAATAAAAATATGTAAATATTTTTGGTTATGATACTGGAAAATAAACATAATTGACATTCAAATATTGTGAAGTTAGCAACATAAAAAAATTCCCTGTCATTAAGAAAATGAGTATTAAATTAAATTTATTTATTAAATTTACATAAATGTTGGCGCGAAATATCTTGTGTATCCCTCGGTTGGAAACTATTTTGTGAGTGCTCGTATTTGTAGGACTCGCCTACGGCTCGTCCCATCAAAATAAACTCGCCCTCTCAAAATAGCAGTTTCCAACCTTGTGATACAAATAACTATAACAGATCATTAGAAAACTTGTTACTAGGCAATTGCTAAATGGCAACTAGTTTGATAAAGATACTGGAATAGTATAATAACAAGTAATGGTATGGTATATATTCCACACAAGCAAAAAGTTTGTAGTTCTCGCCTTTGGCTCGGACTACAGTTTGCGAGTGTGGGATATGCGATTCCGTTACCTGTTGTAAACTATACTTTCTATAACAAGATTATGGAAATTATACAAAAAATACAAATACAAAATTGTTGAAAACGTCGAACTCAAATAAATAAAATTAAAACAAACTCCGTAACCATAGTAACTGAATCAAGATACATTTTATTTCATACGCGTATGGAATGAGTTATTCCAATATAATTTTTAGTTGTGGAATGAGTAGTTTCCATAACAGTGTTATAGAAGATTATTTTCTAATTTATCGAATTTTTGAGTTTTATTAAATTAAATTATTTTTTGATTTCAACTTTAGGCACAACACTAAATCTATCTTTTTTGCTTATTTTTTACTTGTGTTGTTGATAACTATCGGACAACAAAAACAAAGAAACTATAGAGATTATTCCCGGGAATAATCACAAGAGCTTTATTCTCAGTATAATAATGACAGGAATGGTTAAAACACAGACACGTGACATACAATGAAGCATTTCATTGGTTTTAGGAAACGTCAAAAAAATAATCATTACGATATTATTTACAGTACACTATACTCCTTTACAACATTTACCTAAATAAAAGTAAAATGTAGCATTACTAAACATGAGTATAAAAATAATTAAATTACAGATGCTTTCTAACACTAAACGAGTTCTTTTAAATGTAAAAAAAGGAGCTCGATATTCTCGGACATGTACTTTTTTATTTCGGGTAATACTAATAACTATTCTCAACGGGGTAAAATCATAAGTTCAGATATACATACGTCTAATGGAGCATATTGAAACTCTTCATGGTCGCTCTCAGTTAATTCCTAAAAATAACACCTCATAATTAGTCCTATAAATACAAATAAAATTAATAATTATACCTCTTCTTCTGGAATTGGCCCCAAGTCAGTAGTACTATCCTCAGATTCACTCTCACTGAATTCGTTTTCGACCTATTTAATTAATATTAGATAAATTCCTTATGAACGTAATCTTGTTATTTATAGTATATTTTAAACACTAGTTTGTATATCAAGACACTAAAGTATACATATTAATTCCGAATATAAAATTTATCCTCCGAGGTGATAGCCTTGGCAACACTTCTATTCCGGCAGTAGATAAAGTAAAATATTATGAAAAATAGTTAGGTTGTAATTCAATAAATTAACAGTACAAATGAAACAAATAACAAATCAGCATATTTTATGGCAACAAGAAATGCTAGATAAGACAGAGTATTTTTAGAAGTGTTGAGCATTTTTTAATTATTTATAATTGTATTTTCTATGCACGCTCAGCACACAAAGCATCACATTTGCTCCTAGTAACACAATATACTATTATTGTTTTGTCCATACAGTAATCTTCCGCTGAACAGAATCAACTCAGATTTTCGCATTCTCATAATTCATAAATCATAATATGTTAATTTCGTTACTCTATAAAATCTCATTCATGAGTAATTGAACTCACATCCATCTATGCACACAGATGTTGTTGAGAAGCCCTGAAAATATTATTTCCACGAAAATCACGTCGTCGATTTATTTCATACACTTAGAAATCTCAAATCCTATAGTTTGGACATCAAATTTTTATTAAAAAAATTCTTACCTCCTTCAAATCAAGAAGTAGAGGAGTAGAAATGTTTTGTTCAATGGACGAATCTGTTGCATCCTTATCTTCTTCTGCGTCCTGAAATTTCATAAAATAATTATACCGAAAGTAGGATTTCAGTGCTATATTTTTGGTATTGTTGTAAATTTTTACCTATTCTCTTTACAGCAAAAGTGTAAATTCTAAAGTTGTTCAGAATTTAAAAATGCATGCAATAAGGTCCATCTGGTTTCCCAAATGTTAGTATTTTACGATATTTTAAACAAATTATAATTTATATTTACTAGAAAAATTGCAATAAAGCCACGGAAAAACGAAAAATGTTTAACATTTCAGAAAACATATTTAGATTTATTTATTACAATGTTGTATTATTTTCTGTCGAAATTTCGTAGGTGAGTTTAAATTTCTTTCTGTTAAATTAATAAATAACCCTAAAACTGTTTTATAAAATGTCAAATATTTAATTTTTCCTTTTAATTTTCCATGGCCTTATTTCAATAATTTTCCTAATAAATATTGATTCTAATGTAATTGATATATCGTGAAATACTAACTAACCAAATGGGCCTTATTGCACGCATTTTTATATTCTGAACAACTCTTGTATTTACACTTTTACTGTAAAGAGAAACAGTAAAAATTTACAGCATTATGAAAAAATAGAATTGAAATCCTTAAATACTATAATTTAACTCTGCAACTTTAAAGGAGATATTGTGAGAAGGAAATTCATAATGAATTCAGTAAGAGCGCAAAATAGAAAAATATACTATTTAATTTCAACACTATACCTGGTTATCATAATTATTTTCTTCCTCTAATATTTCAGTACTTGTAGTGTTCTCTGTATCAGTATAAATTTTAGGTTCCTGTACAAATACAAATATTATTATTTATTAATACATGCACTGTATAATTGTATTAAATTACCAAATATTTTTCTTCTAAATCTTCAGGATTATGGTTATCATTATCTTCGGATAATAAATTTTCCTGAAAAATGATTAATTTCTTTGTTACTCCACATACATTATACAGATTACAATACATAAATATTTTTCTGATAACGAATAAACTAAAATGATAACTGTCATGACAAATATACTGTCATCTCGCATACGCATTAAGTATTTTCTTAAAAAATAAATATATTTATGACGTAGAATAGATATATTACTATAGTATTTATTCCGCGCGTATAACTCGTTAATGACAAAAACAATAGAAGGTGATACCAAACAAAAAGCAGTGACGTATGTTTATTTGATTTTTTTATATGAAACAATGTTTTTCTTGATTTTTTAAATATGTTGTTATCATTAATTTTGTTTCTTTCCTAAGATAAAAACCATATTAATTAATTAGTGAATAATAAATTACAATATTTAGAAGAACATAACCTCTAATATTTTAACACTTACTTCAGTTTCAAGCATTGTAATGTCGAATTCTTTATCGTTACACAAATTTTCATTTTCGTCCTAAAATGCAATATTCGTAAATACATGTAAAGTATGAATAATAAGAAAAAATAACTTACTTGTGATGTTAAAATAGGCATTTCTATGGCACTTCCGTTGGTTTCCTAAAAGAAAAATACAGCTATTGCTATTATTCAAACTAAATACAGAATGGATGATTCATAACGTATGGAAAATATTGAAAGTGTACGAGAGGAATAATGACTTTTCAAAATAAAAAAAACTTTAGGCAACTTAAAGTCGAATCAATTAATATAGTTGTTTAAAGCTACCGCGGTTAATTACGTTTTAAAGAGAAATTGGGAATATTTTTAGTTAGTTCAAGAACGTTTAGTTAAATAAATTTAGTAATGTATTATCATAAAAGCTTAGGCTATTTGAATTGTTCATTTATTGTTCTAGCATTGTTGTTTACGTGATTGAGAGCCACTGAGGAACAAAAACACAACTAGAAAACTAGTTATATATATATATATATATATATATATATATATATATATATATATATATATACCGGGTGGAGCATCATACCTGTGTACATAGGCGATTAACATGAAAAAACAGTTTTTCCGTGCGCATTGCTCCCCAAATTATTTTAGGCAAAAATGCTTCAAATACATGTTGTAGAGCATAAAATTCTGCATCTAAATCAATAAACAGAATTACTTTTACTTGCTTTGTAACGGCAGAAATTAAATATGAAAACATGAAAAATTACGATGAAAATATCAAATAGCCATGGAATTGAAACAAAAATAAATAAATCCTTATCGTTTTTCTGTCTATTTGATATTTTACCCGTCAAATTAATCATTCATCTGTCAAATGTCAAAAATTTATTTATGTTTGTTTCAATTCCATGGCTATTTGATATTTTTAACGTAATTTTCCATGTTTTCATATTTAATTTCGGTCGTTACAAAGCAAGTAAAAGTAATTCTGTTTATTGATTTAGATGCAGAATTTTATGCTCTACAACAAGTATTTGAAGCATTTTTGCCTAAAATAATTTGGGGAGCAATGCGCACGGAAAAACTGTTTTTTCATGTTAATCGCCTATGTACACAGGTATGATGCTCCACCCGGTATATATATATATATATATATATATATATATATATATATATATATATATATATATATATATATATATATTAACGTACTATATACTATAGTAAATTTGGACATAATATGAAACAAAATTTGCAAGAAGAATTAACTAATTAATACCGATGACGAAATTGAGGACAAAACAAATAAATTTGAGTGTTATTAACGATAACTTCACTTCTCGAGGTTGGCAACACTGACTGTCAGTTTCAATTGACAACTGACAGATGTATAAACTTAACCTATATTGTAATTTTTTTACAGTTTTTTCGAATTTCAAATTTCAAATAAAACTTAATATGTACCTCGGCACTGAAGTTCCTTTTTATCACTCACATGGTTTATTTTCCTCGGCCCTACGGGCCTTGGCAACTAAATTCCGTATTCGTGATAAAAAATTGAACTTCAGTGCCCAGATACATAAATAATAGGCTTGCAACGAATATTCGGCAACTATTCGGTATTCGGCCTATTCGGCCACATTTTTACTATTCGGCCGAATACCGAATAGTTAAGCATTATTCGGCCGAATACCGAATAGTTTAGAATATAGAGAAAAGTGGAAATTTAGGGTATTTCATTCGGTAATTTTTGCTTGAAATAAAATAATAAATGTAAAACACATAAGGGAGTCTATTCTGTAATTTAACTGTTAATTTTTAACGGCCTGTTAAAAATTTTAACCAGTGATAATTGACGGTACTGAATAAAAACTGAAAATTTCATTTGCCGCATTTCTATTAGTTAAAATATTTATTTAATTTAATAGGCCCCATACATAGAGGACATAGGTAATAAATAAAGATACATAGGTATACAGTAAAAAATTTATAGTTAAAATTAACAAAATTTTAAGAAAATATTTAGTCCTAGACGATCCACCGTTAATTTATGTTAATTTAACAAGTTTCAAATTTGTTATCAGGTAAAAATTATTTTTGTGTATTTCTTAACAAAATAAGTTTGTGAATATAGTAATTATTAACATTTATTTTTATTTACTTTTGACAAAATATTTTAGTAATTATATAGAACCTGAATAATAAATCATAGTTATTATAACAAATTAAGTTGTTACGAACAACAATTTCAATTTGATAAATTAGCTAAATTTACTTTTTATTATTGACGAGTCTATTTATTAAATTTTATAAATGTAGCAAATAAATAAAAACAACAATTATTCTTGTTAATAATTCAGATATGACAAAATTTTAATTTAACAAATTGTTATATTTGTTTAAATTGTTAATTTAACACAAGTCAATAATAACTAAAAATACTGAGTAATAAACAGAAAAAACCAGCCGAATACTATTCGCCGAATATTCGGCTATTCGGCCAAGGAATCCGCCGAATATTCGGTATTCGGCCTATGGCCGAATACACTATTCGTTGCAAGTCTAATAAATAACTATTAGGGTTGCCAATACTGCGCGTTGCTCAAAATGCTCGTAAAATAGGTTACTTTAGTGACGTTTTCTGATTTTTTAATGACGATTCTTGAGCACTTTAGTGTCGAATTCAAATAAAAGTAATTTTAATTTGTATTTGTTTTGCGTAATTTAATTACCTTTTTTGCATGTAATTAAACTAATTAATTTAATACCAATTTCAAAGTAGTTAAATACAAATACAATTTTATGAAACAAAAACCCACAAAAACCTAACAATTAACTTTGACATTTCAACAAAAACTTGTTTTTTAGTCTGTTAGTAAAGTGGCTCGCAACTAACTTATTTAACTATAAAATCCATTACTTAATTACATTTTTAAATAAACAATTGCTACGACTGCTTATTAACTTGTAAGTTTCTGGTTATTAAGTTGGTATGCAGTACTATTAATTAAATAATATTGTTTATAACTTACCTGTCTGCTTTTTTTCGTACTTCGCCGCTTACCACAAAATACACCAAGAATGACAATAATTATTATCACAATTATTATGCAGAGTGCAATAAGTAAAACTGTTATCACACTGATTCCATATTCTTCTTCGTATTCAATTTCAAACACATACTGATCATATCCTCCTCTGCTAGTAACATTCAACATGTAGACTCCTTTAGTATTCGACGTAATATTAAAAATAGTTAAATTCCCCCAAAAGTGATCATCGTTTATGTCTCCATACGAAACATCATAATTCTCATTATTTCTTATAGTTTCCTCTTGATGAAGCCACACATTCTTTGGTACAGGGTCGCCGTAGATTTTACAAGAAACATACGTGACATTTTCAGGGTTTTTATTTTTTGTACAGTTTAATATTTTCGGTGCGCAAACAAAATCATCCACAGTTAACTCATCGAAATGTTTGTTATTTAGTTGTGAACATCGTATGTTGGTAGTTAAATTTGGGCGTTTTGATGCAGAGAAAAATTGCTTCAATTTACAATCACATTTTATTTGGTTGTTTTCTAAGTTGAGAAACTTCAATTCCGGAGAAGTTGTAATGATATTTTGGTGGATATATTTGATGCTATTGTTGTTTAAAAATACAGCTTTCAATTTAGAATTGTTCATGAAAGCTTCAGAATTGATTGAGTTTATTTGATTGGACTCTAATTTAATTAACTGCACTTTAAATAAATTTGAAAATAGATGATTTGGTAAAACTTTAATTTGATTCATTTGTAGATATATCTCATAGATATTCTTTAACCCGAAAAACACTTCGTTTGATATTTCTTGAATATTGTTGTTGTTCAAAAATATTTTCCCTAAATTTCTGTTGTTAGTGAATAAATTTTGAGGTACCGTGAGAATTCTATTATAGTCCAAATATATGTAAGTTAAATTACCCAAATTTTCAAAAACATTCTCGGGTATAAATTCTATACTGTTGTTACTAATATGTATTTCTGATAAATTTGACAGTTTCCTGAATATATTTTCTGGTATACTTTCCAGTGAATTATTGTTTAAATTAATATATTGTAGCTTTTTCATAAAAATAAATGTATCTTCATCCAGTTGAGTTATTAGGTTATGTGCAAGATTAAGTTGGGTTAGAAACCTCGTATTATTGAAAGCATTTTTGTTAAGCTGTTCTATTTCACAATAAGTCACAGTTAATTTGGTTAAATTCTTCAGAATTGAGTCACTTTCAAACGAATTTAATTCTGGTATTTGCACATTTGCAATTTTAATGAATTCAATCATATTTATATGCACATTACCGTCTCGTGGTATTTCAAATCTTTGTGATGACACTTGTAGCACATGGAACTTTTCTTCTAAAGTATTATTTAAGTTGCAAGCCTGGATACAGTCACAAGTAAACAGATGATCCTTGGGTTTGCACTGACAGGTGCAGTCTTTTGTTTCTATTTGGTTGCACAATATTATACAAATTAAAACAAACGAAAACAAATGACGTTGCATTTTAACAACAAACATTATTTGTATTTTGATTAACGATGCTTTTATGTTAATCGACTGGGTGAATTTGTGATGCATACACCTTTATATATATATTTTTGATAAAAACTAAATTAAAAAATTTATTGATATTGATAATAAAATTGTTCATGAAGGTTTTGAATAATAAAATTCGTCATGCGTATATCATTTTATTTACATACAAATCTATTGTTTATTTTAAACCTTTTAAAAGTTTTTCTTTAATCTTAATACAATGAATAGATATTGCCAAATGGGGATAAGTGAAACAATTTATTTTATTTTCTTTTGTCATTAAATATGAATCACGTTTCCGGTACTATCAGGAAGTATAATAAATAATAAAATTAAACGGTGAAGTCTGACTGCCTGTGCAACAAATCATGAACGAGAAGCAATTGAATAATGAAAAACAAAACAATATTAAATTTATTTCAAACATTGAAATAATTACAAGAAAATAATCAAATAAAAAATATCAACAATCATATTTCGAATATTAGAAATATAAAATTTGAAACTTTTAAAAAAAATCTGGTGCAGACAGCACATAACCTCCCCCCTATATTTATATTTAAGATAATTAATTTTGATTCGTATATTTATTTAAATAATTTTTAAGTGTTTCCATTGTGTACATAGAATGAAAGATTTATGAAATTTAACTTATATTTTATTATCTCTATATGTAATGAAAATTAATAAAATTAGTGTAATCAAAACAGATGTAAAATTAAATACCTATTCTACATTTTTGAAAAAAACATAAATTTTAAAAAAATTAAATTTAACCGTGTTTTTTCACGGAAAACTGTTAATGGTTTCTAGTGAACTGCTACTTCCGGTTGACGAATTTTATCCAAAATCTAATCAGCTCTTCATATACAGGATAGTGCCTCTAACGGCGCAGCACAGGGATTTCAATTGTAAATTCTTAGTGAGCAAGTACTTGCTCCACTAATTATTTTAGAGCGAAAGTTTATTTAAATTTTGTTATCATGGTAAACTTCTCATTTAACATTGTGATCCTACTTCATAAATAAAAATATTTTTTTATATTTTTTCGGGTTTTTCATTATATCGTAGATAAAATATTGTACGATACACATACGTAAAGCGTCGTTAGTCACTCAGGGGTCTTAAAACACTCGCCACGCTCGTGTTTTAATTGACCCATTCGTGACTAAAGATTAGCTTTACGTACTTGTATCGTAAATAACTATAAAGAATTTCTCCTCTTCCGGACAATGGAAATTTATAAACAATGGTATCAATAGCTACAGAATTATTTTCTCTAGATAAAATCTAAATAAACTTTTGCTCTAAAATACTTAAGGGAGAAAATAATTGCATTCTAAGAATTTACGATGCGTCGTCCGATGCAGCATATTGTATAAGAAGCAAAAATACGCAAAATTGTATTTTTTGGTATTATAGTATTTGAGTTATGCGAGACGAAAACATCGCCACAGAAATCGTCACGCTATATCTCACTTAGTGGGGTAGCACGAACCCAGGAACACAGTCAACCAACAATCAATCTCCTCCAATCATTCCTATCCTGACACACCACTTTCGCCTCGTCCACATTCATAGTGCGATTCATACATGCTCGTTTATTCTTCACACTCGGAATCATTCGTTCACGCAACAAACCATCAATCATACCCAACCAGTTATTCCTCGGACGCCCACACAATCGTTCACCTTCAATCTCACCCACATATATTAGTTTCACCAACCTTTCATTCGACATTCGCTCAACATGTCCAAACCTCCTCAACTGACTCACTTCCACTTTCTTAACAACTTTCTTCTCAATCTCACACTCATCATACACCAATGTATTCCGTATACGATCACGTATCGTATTCCCACACACTCCTCTCAAATATCTCATTTCCACAGCAGTTATACGTCGTTCATGCTTCTTTATCCACACCTAATATTCAGAACCATACATCAATTTAGGCACTAACACACCATTATAAACACTCAATCGAGCATCTCTAGATACATTCACGTTTCGAGCATATGTACCCAAAGCACCCAATATCTTGCACCCTGCAGACACTTGCCTTTCAATCTCCCGGGCAATACGTCCATCCCTCGAGAACATACTACCCAAATATACAAATTCATTCCCTTGTTCCAGTCTCACACCATTCACTGAAACATTACAATCAGTCACCAAATCATTCTTCTCAAACACCAACACTTTACATTTATCGACATTCAATAGCAGATTTAAACCTTTCCCTACTACATTTATGCTCACAATCATTCTGTTTCATGAGTATATCATTTCTAAATTTTATAGCTATTTAGACTCTGTATATTCAAATTGACCTAATTAGATTTTAGTGGCTGACCATCAACTGAAAGAAGAAAGTAATTTACTTGAAGGCCTATCAAGTTATTGGGCATATTTTAGTAATTAATTGAGTTACAGAAATTATTTTATAATAAAATAGTTGTAAAATAATACGAGTATTAGCTATAATTTTACTTGAAACTTTTACACTTTTTTGTAGCATTTAAAAGTTATAACACGGGGGGTTATGTGCTGAGCACATAAGATTGTGTCAGTTATCATCATGCTACAATTATTTAAGTTATTTTGTTTATTATAATAACTATTTGTCATACGAAAGATTAGTTTATCGTGGATATCTGTTTAAATAGAATTTTCCTTCCTTTTGTTTTATTGTATTAGGATTTCATTAGTTTTCGTCCTACGAATATACTTCCTTCCCTGACTAACATCTTTGGGGATTGTATTTTGACGGCCATGATACACTTATAAGGTCACAAATAGTTTAATTTTATTACAAGGTTGCACATTCCAACATAGCCAAAAAAAACTTGTTTTGATATTGAATTGGTTTTTATCTTTATTACTTATACATATTTTTTTATAACTAAAGCCGATGCATATGAAAATACTTTAAATTACTAATTATTTTTTTGCTAACCTTTGCCCAAAAAAAGATATTTTATTACATAAACGAACAAAAAAAATTCAAGGAAAATTCTTAAAAGTCTACAAAATAAACTGGGAACTTGTTTCGGAAATATTCCGAGATCATAGTGTGCTCGGGAAACATTCCATGAGCATAGGCTTATTTTAAGATTTCACTGACCAATAAATAAGTAATTGAATTTAATATAAAACTTAAAAATCAAGTGTTTTGAGAGAAAAATATGAGAATTGTTTTGTTTCATCTCCACTTTTGCTAATAAGAAAAGAAGTTAAAAACTGTATCAGTGCAGTGATCAAGTTAAGTTTTGTTAGTGTGTCATCTCTGGTTATAATTATTTTAAATACGGTAAGTTATTTTTTCGTCATTCAAATATTACATCCTGTAAGGGAGGTACAGAAATCATGCTAAAGATTCAGTAGTGAGTTTCTTAAGGTCCTTAATTCGCGATAATGTTTATTACGGTTTCAGAAAAACGGCTAAACTGAAAATTTTTAAATTATGTATTTTACATTTGCATCCCGTTAGGAAGAGCTGATTAGTTTTTGGTGATAATTCAATGACCGGAAGTGGTAGTTTACTTGAATCTCTAAGGGTATTTAGAAATATCTCAATTTTTGTTATTAAAAACTACAAACTGTCAAATAATATACCTATAATTCAACCATTTTTATCAATTAATGACAGCTGTTACTGTTGCTAATGAAATAATATTGACAGTCATTATTAATCGTTATGTCAAATTCAAATCCTACCTTTCAAAAGAGTAAAGTCAAAATGATTTTCAACTAATTTTATCGAATAACGCAATGACACAAATTTTCTCATTTTTTCAAACTTTTGTTTTCTTGTTAAACTTAAACGGTAGCTGAATAATTATTATTTCTGCTAAATGTCAAATCACTTCAAAATTTTCTTACAACAGTACGTAGCCTAGCGATGGTTGCTACAATTTGTCTATGTTGATAAACAGTTTTTTAACTGTCAAAGCAAAAATTCTATTTCAAATAAATATTTGACGAATTGTTGTGGATAAAGTATAGTATTCTACTCGCATGTAATGGCTATTACATGCTCATTGAATAATGTACTATTAAATATTATTATCCACAATTTCTGTTTAAAACATTTTTCTTTTACTAGCACAATTTTGGAATAACTATACATTAAAAAGTATTGTTTTTTGACATATTTATTTAAATCTGCTGATCACTGTGTTTTGAAAAGAAACAAAACAATGTATGAAAAATTACATTTATTGACATGTGTCAAAACTTTAAAAAGTGCATTTCAAATAAGAATAGGTGTTTTTTGATGTACTTTTTGATAAGAAATTTACGGTCAATTCTTTTTTTTATAAAATATATACCTTTTTCTACTCCTTTATAAATTATATTCCCTTCATTTCCACTTTTTCGATAAATTGCAGTAGGTACCCATAATAGGGTCGGTCTTTCACCATTTTTTTAAATTTTTTTTATTTAAATTGAAGACTAACTACACTTATAAAGATTCTTAAATGTTATTCATGAAGCCTCAATGATTTGTGATTACAGTACAAATTGTAAAAAATTGTAGTCATATATTTTTTTCTTTTTTTATTAGTATTACAAAAAAATAGGACATTTATGTGACAAAAATTATTTAAATCTCTACTGTTTGAGATCCGCCAACACCGCTATAATGACGTCACAACATTTTTAAAAAATCATTGTGGCGTAATGAATAACAATTAAGACTTTTTAAAAGTGTAGACAGTCTTCAATTTAAATAAAGTTTCATAAAAAAAATACGAAAAAATGGTAAAATACCCCATTTACTCTTCTCGACCAATCACAGAGACAGAAATCCATAATTCACGGTCATTTTATAGACGTGATGTGGATCACCAAGCAACGACCGTCTGACAGTTAAACTGTAACAGTTGTCATTATTTATTTTAAGTGTGATTTCCATATTTACAGGAGTAGAAAAAGTATAATACCATATTCGGGATTATGGTCATTATTCACTCGGATGATTTGCATTACTCGCCTATAGTTCCGCTTCGTGAATAATGACTACCATAATCCCTCATATAATAATAAATATACTTTTTTTTTTTGCTGAGAAACGATAAGGGAAGCCAATATTATTTAAATATTTCAAAATTAACGTTGAAATACCTATGGTGCACTAGGTGAAAATTCAAATTATAGCAATAAAATAAAAACATATGAAACATTTCAGTTTGGCCTTCATAATGGTGGCGAACGCAGAAGGGGAAGCTACCATAAACTATGAACCAAGTAAAATACAAGAATTCTACAAGGGCGCTCGCATATTCATTACTGGCGGATCCGGATTTCTTGGAAACTTACTGATCCAGAAACTAATAAGAGATTGTCCAGGTATATCCAAGATATACCTGCTAATCAGGGCCAAGAAGGGAAAAACATCTGAGCAGCGACTTGAAGAAATGTTTGAAGATGCTGTAAGAAAATTAATATTACTGTTATATTTGTAGATAAGTATTCAGTTTGCAACTAGGTTCATGTGTAATGCCTGTTTTACTCGACGCAATTTATTAGTTAATAAATTGGCAAAGTTTTCTTGTCAATAAATTGTCAAGAACAAAAATATTGTAGTTCGTTTTCACGGTATAAGAATTCATACAGTAGTATAGCTTGTACAAATTTCCGTGGCGATTGATTCCATTAGTGTTTCTCAGCAGGTATTCTAAAAGAGGATTAAAGAAATTTATTAGGGACTACTTTACAGGGTTGTACTGGATAATATTTTCAAATGAGTTTTACACAAACAGACACAAGTAATATCAGAATATGAAAAATTTTAATAAAATGAATTTTAAATGTCGTTTTCTGAAGGTATATTTGTATAAAATTATCTTACTTAACAGTTTTCGGGGAAACAATTGAAAAGATAATCGTATTAAAAATTTCGGAGATTGAAGCATCTAAGCCAAAAATTATAATAATCCACTCCTGAACATCAGACAAACTTGCACCCCGCTGGCTAGGGCTGGCTTATCCCATTAGCAAGTCAAGTCAATCACCACGGAAATTTGTACAAGCTATAACAATCGCTATCAGCATTTTTGATCTTTGTGTGGCGTCGACGGATGACCTTGAGCGAAGCGATCATGTTGGCAGTAGCTGTATACGGTGGTAAATTTAAATAGCTGTCAGTTAAATAAAATAGAAAAATATTATTTCACCTGCACTACAAATGTTTCTATAATTTTTCATGCTGTAAATAAGTACTTTTATGACGTTGTTATGTATTTGTATTCAACAAGCAGAAGTTCAATATTGTCGCCGCCGGCGTAAAAGTGTATCCTTGGCAACACATTTACGCTGGCGGCGGACAAAGTAAAATATCATGTAAAATAGTAAGGTTGTAATTCAATAATTTGACAGTTAAGAATAAAACAAATAAACAAAAATAACAAAATAACATATTCTATGGCAACTAGAAATACTGGATACGGCAGAATATTTGTTGAAGGTTTGAGCATTTTTTAATGTTTGAATGTCTATATTCTATGTTTGAAGAAAAAATAGCATGTGTTATTCGGAATAAATGTGACTTTGTATGCTTCGCATGTAATTGTCCGACTCGCTTCGCTCGTCGTTCAAACTTACATGCTCAGCACTCAAAGTATCATATTTACTCCTAACAACAGAATATACTATTAATTTTGTAACTTTAAGCGAGCGTAGATAAAATATTGTACATACGTGAGATAATGCTGTCATCCCGTTGTGCAAATATCACATGCGTATCTTAATAATGCTCTTATCCCACTTATATCGTAAATATCTTTTATCTAATTCCGTTTTGTAAAGTTGAATTTTACCTAACCTTATGACGTTATGAAATGTCACTTTTTACATAATTGCTATGAAGTTTTTTTTTTATCTGTACGTAATTGAGTTACGTAATAGCTATTAACATTCCTAGTGATGTTATGAGTATCATAACTGCCGCAGATGTCAGTTTGAAATCCGAGCTCGCAGAACGAGGATTTTTTGTCATCTAAGGCCTGTTATGACTCATAACATCCGTGGTTTGTTCAATAGTTTACCGGTTTCAGAATATGATGACGTTAGTGTCATTAATAAATATTATTTTATGAAATTCTTGTATGAATAACATCTGTCATAATTTTAAAAGGTGATCAAGTTAGTCTGTTTTTATTTCACACCATGGTTACACTTGTTTTCTATCATATTTATAAATAATATTTTTACTTAAACGTCAATGTGTTCGTAATGGCTAAATAAAAAGTGGATTTTGGCGATGCTGATTGCCTGAAAATATTTGAAACGCAGCAGGTAAAGCTCTAAAAAGCTTAATTCCGTGTGTATTAATAAATAGCGTTATATTATCATTGTGTTTTATTTTCATTTTCTTTACTGTTTTGACAGATCAGTAAGGTAATATTACCCTACAGCATAGAGTTATGACATACTTACCCTGCCTACTTTTGTGCATGTAAACATAGGTTTAATCTCCTGAAACCGGTAAATAATATTAAACAACCGATATTCAATTAAATCAAATGGGGTAAATAGCTCAGTGGCAACGTATCGGACTGTGAATCGCGAGATCCTCAGTTCGAATCCCACTTCCGACAGTTGCAAATTTAAATTTACCCCTGTGGTTCCCCCTCCACTAACAACTTTGGGGGCTATGACTTGACGGCTGGTAACCGCATTTCATACGCCAAAATATATCACTTACCGAGATCTGCGTAAGCAGAGTGCCACACCCGCAATGGGTAAAAGGCGTGATGATATATTTTATATATTTTATATATATATATATATATATATATATATATATATATATATATATATACAGGGTGTTAATACTAAGTCGTTACACCCGAAAATGGTAGATAGAACTCATTAAAACAAACAACTTTTTTTAGCTCAAATTTTTTTATTTTGAGCCCCATTTCATAGTTATTGGCGTTCTCTTGTTTTTCGAAAAATCGTCATAACTCCCTTCTTTTAAGGAATATTTAAAAAATACAAAAACTTTAAGCATTTGCTTTCGGTTCTCTAAAATACTTGTATTTACAATTATTTTCTATTTCATCAAATGACAAAATGGCGACCAATCAAAAATTTCTAAACAAGATATTTTGAAAACCACCCCATCGATTTTCAAAAATAAAACATTTTTAAAATCCTTAAACTTTCTATTACAATATTTGTCTGAAACATTTTTTTCTATCTGGCAAAAAAAAAAGTTTTTGTTCACTTACTTGGCTTACATAAGTATTAACAAACTAAAAAAAAAGCATTTAAAACAAAGAAGCTGCTTAAAACAATGAAACAAAAAAGAGATTAGATTTGACAAATACTCAAAAACAAGTTACTTCAAATTTAGCGCACGTGTAAGTCCGTTTGTATGTTTGTATTTTGCATAATTTATACGTAAACATGCATCATTATGAAAAAGTTGAACTTCTTGACATGCTTCTGGTTTTTGGGGAGGCAAGGCGTAATGCACAGGAAGCTCGAAGAATTTATCGGGAAAGATACCCGAATCGTCAACAACCAAGTAGCCAACTCTTCAGAAAAATTTGTAGGCGTTTGTTAGAAACTTGTTGTTTCTACCCAACAACTGGTGGAAACGCCAACAGGGTACGTCGAACCCCTAGATTTGAAGAGGCTGCACTTAACATTATTGAAGATGAGCCATCGACGAGCACAAGAATAATAGGGAACAGATTAAATGTGAATTATGTCAGTGTTTGGCAAGTTCTGAATGAGCAGGGCCTTTACCCGTACTCTAGGCAAAAAGTTCAAGCTTTGGGACCTGACGACTTCCAGCCAAGACTATTATTCTGTCGTTGGCTCCTTTGACGTTGGAATCTGAGAAGGCATTTTGAAAAATGTGTTTTGTTTACCGACGAAGCTTGCTTCACAAGGGACGGGGTATTTAATTCTAAAAATAATCATTTGTGGGCTGACGAGAATCCCCACGCACCATTTATTATAGGGGAGTACGTTATTGGACCCTACGTTCTCCCAAACCGTTTGAATGGGGAAAATTATTTTATTTTCTTGGATACTGTGCTGCCGGAACTACTTGAAGACTTGCCACTAAACCTAAGGCGGAGACTTTGGTTTCAGCATGATGGGGCACCGGCTCAAACAACGCGAGAAGTCACCGCATTGTTAAATATAAAATACCCGAATAAGTGGATTGGGAGGAGAGGTCCAGTTGCGTGGCCAGCCCGGAGCCCCGACTTAACTCCACTAGATTTCTTTTTTTGGGGTCAGATGAAGACCTATGTTTACGAGACACCGGTGAACACAGAGTTAGAACTAGTGGCTAGAATCGTGGCTGCAGCAGAAGATATAAAAGAGAAGCAGGCAGTCCTTGGGAAGGTCTCCACCAACATCAAAGCACGCTGCCGGGCTTGCGTTGCTGCGAATGGTGGCCACTTTGAAAATAATATTTAGTCCCACCCTTGTTGATTCATTGTTTATTGTTTTATTTTTCTTGTTTGTTTCTTGTTTTTCTTGTTTAATGGCAGCAAGCCTACTTTGTTTTAAATGATTGTTGCAGTTTGTTAAAATTTATCTTGCAATTCAATTTCAATAAAAACTTTTGTTGGCCAGATGGAAAAAAATGTTTCAGACAAATATTGTAATAGAAAATTTAAGGATTTTAAAAATGTTTTATTTTTGAAAATCGATGGGGTGGTTTTCAAAATATCTTGTTTAGAAATTTTTGATTGGTCGCCATTTTGTTATTTGATGAAATAGAAAATAATTGTAAATACAAGTATTTTAGAGAACCGAAAGCAAATGCTTAAAGTTTTTGTATTTTTAAAATATTCCTTAAAATAAGGCAGTTATGACGATTTTTCGAAAAACAAGAGAACGCCAATAACTATGAAATGGGGCTCCAAATAAAAAATTTGAGCTAAAAAAAGTTGTTTGTTTTAATGAGTTCTATCTACCATTTTCGGGTGTAACGACTTAGTATTAACACCCTGTATATATATCAAATGCCGTGTAGATGCCTACTTTAATAATAAATAAAAAAAAAATTGTTGCTTGTCAAATATTGACAATGAATAATTTGGAAGGTAGAGGAATGAAATTACGGAATTAGATAAAATATTGTACGTAATACGTTATAAAAAAAACGATATTGTTTAACTCGCGTACTTTGCAAAACTCGCTACGCTCGTTTTGGCAATCTTACAGCTCGTTAAACAATATCGCTCTTTTCATAACTGATTACTTAAAGAACTATTACCTCAAGCGGATATTGAGTGGTCATTTTTCTTTTTTGGTAGTGCACCACTTATATTTTGCATCATGAAAAATTGCAAGTGTCGTTACTGTATAAATTCTTATACTGTGGTTTTATAAACATCTAGTTTTCCATCAATTCATTGCAATAATTTCAGTAGTACCAACACTATATCAGTTGTCACCTATGCAACTAATATTTTTTGTTTTAGCTGCACGTACAAAAATGACAAACTAATCAAAAACATATACAAGTTTGAGTGGTTGGCAATAACTAAAATCCTCTAGAATTTCCTAAAAATTGTCAGAAAATAAATCATGTTCTAATGCCTGTTTTGCACGACGGAATTTATTATTGCATGTAATACGAATTAGAACTTGTTCTATTTTTCGACAACTTTTTAGGGAATTCTAGATGATTTTAGTCATTGCCAATCAATCGAACTTCTTTATGCTTAGTTTGATTATCATTTTTGTGCGTATATACTAAAAATATTTTAGAAGACGCATGTCATCAAAAAACTTGATAAAGTAAAAAATAATTTATAGACTTGATTGAGGTATGCTAATGTTAAAAAAACGACGAAAAAATACTAGTTTTAAGAAAAATATATATTAACGATATTTAGAGTGATTTTAAAACCAATTTTATTCCTTTGATGGAAATTTAAATTATTAAAAATTAATGTAGTTAATTTTTTTCTTTCGCTGTTATTGCTATTGGTAAATGGACACGTTTGCATACAATAGTTATTTGTTAAACTAGAGAGGAAAGCGCTTCTTTTTCCCCCTCGAGTTCGAAGTTTGCATCATGAGCATTTCGAACGAGAGTGGAAGAAGAGCTTTCCTCTCGTGTTAGACACAACATTTTTTTCACGACATGTTTCTAAAAATGATTTGCTCGGACCTAAAATACACTTTGAGAACACAACTGACAGACTGACACGTTAAAAGTTAGGTTATCAGACACAAGGCTGTGTAGTAGTGTTGCCAATGAACCAATATTAAATATCTTTAATAAGTTGTCAAATTTTGATTTAATAAGAAAAAGAAAAATATAAGACATAATTGTAATATAATTTAAAGTATGTATATCACTAAAATAAGGATTTTCAATAAAATTATGAATTTATTTATAATTTTTATAATATATTTTTTGTAAATAACATTCATATTGGTAACACTTCTATATTTTCCTCTCTAGAGGGGAAAAACAAATTAACCTCACTATTTCGGGAGAAGAACGGTGGGTTTCCTATCATGTCGTGAAAAAACAAAATTCATACTTTGCTGTCAGGCTTCACTTTGTTCTTGTAATTTGTATTCCTCGTGATCCAGTGTTTTATAATCTTAGTGTGCAATTATTTGCTCTGCTAATTATTTTACACTAAAAGTTTATTTATAGATATTATCTAGAGACTAATTTCTATTGATACCTTTGTTCATAAATTTACATTATCCGGAAGAGGAGAAATCCGGACAATGGAAATTTATGAACAATGGTATCAATAGATGCAGAGTTATTTTTTCTAGATAAAATCAACATAAACTTTCGCTCTAAAATAATTAAGAGGGCAAATAATTGCACACTAAGAATTTACCATTGAAATCCCTATGCTGCGTCGTCCAAGGCGCCAACCTGTATACCGATAGCAATTTGTGTTCATTTAAAAAAAAATTAGTAACCCATATAAAGGTTGTTGCATAGTAACGTCATTATCTAAAAATATTTTTGATGACGTGCATCTTCTCCTAAACATTTTTAGTAAAGCTTAAACCAAAAATATAAGTAGCATAGGTGACAGATGATCATGTTATACTACTGGAATTGTTGTAAATTAATTTATTGGCAAAACAATTTGGCTAATTTATTGACCAATAAATTTCGTAAAACAGGCATTACTTTTTTTGATTTTAATAGGTGTTCGAAAGGATGAAACAGGAGCAACCGAAATTCAGTGAGAAAATTAAACTAGTCGTGGGTGATATAGAGCAGAGTAACCTGGGTTTAAGCGAAGCCGATAGGCAACTTCTTTCAGATGAAGTTAATGTAGTTTTCCACGTTGCTGCTACAGTCCGATTCGATGAAAAAATAAAAAAGGCCACAGAAATTAACATCGGCTCCACGCGGGATATACTGGAACTAGCGAAAACCATGACTCATTTAAAAGTAAGAAACTATTATTAAGTCTAATCACAACAACATTTTTAACAGTTACAAGGTCCTCTGTCGAGTAATGCTGTCAATCCAACAACAAGAAACTGATTTAATCGAGGTTTTCACATCTTGAGTCGAGTGTAATGTTTGTAAAATGAATAGAACAAAACGTAAATTGAAAAAAATAATTAAGTATCCTTAAAATATAAGAAATATGAACGTCAAACAAAATCGAATAATTGAGGGTGTGAGCCTGCCTAAAATTCAATGAGTGCTATCCAATTTCCAATCTTTCATAACTTTTTTAATGTTCATTTGTCAAATTTGCAACGATCAAAATGACTGAATGTGCGCAGGCGCAGTGAAATTGTCACAAACATGTCATAAATAACCACTGGAAGTGGGAACAATCCTAATAGCTCTTAGTATTCGCAGAGTGCGTGATGTCAACGACATCTATCGACCACATTTTTTTATACTCATAAAGTAAGGTTAGCTAAAATTTATCAGTGTTTATTGGACAATTTAAATAATTAGCAATATTTTAAATGTACAAATCACCAATTATTCCAGAAATATCAAGACAAAAATTAATATATGTCTTAATATTTTTCAGTAAAAATATGAACATAATTATTCAAACTGGATTTGAAGCAATAGCTCACAATATAATCTTTCAACCTCAAACAATACTCCAAGGAAGGCAACTGGTGATGACTGATCACGTCTAAGATGTAAAAGAATATCCAAAATCGGAACAAATTGATTCATATATCTGCTAAGTCTGCCATTTTAGATAGTTGCACATTTGACAAATGAACATTAGCCAGGTTTCGAAGGATTGAAAATTGGATTGCACTCATTGAATTTTAGGCAGATGAATGTTTTCCCGCCAAAAAAGTATAATGTAAAAGAGGCTTAAGATACTGTTATTGAACTCTGAGTTTCCGCCATATTTATTTAAATTTATGCTAGTAAAAACGCCAGTAATTATCGAAATGTCGTAAACAACAATTAATATTTTGATTACCTTGAAAGTGTTTCCACTGATGGTCAATGTCTTTTTTTCAATTCACAGATTCTATCTTGTTCAGCATATTTCTAAACTTTTTTATTGACATAATTTGATATAATTATCGTGTGTTCAAGGCTATCCTACATATTTCAACTGCGTATTCGCACTGCAACCGGTCAGAGATTGACGAACAAATTTATGATGTGCCAATCAAGTATGAGCGACTATCGAAAATTACAGAAGCTTATACAGGTTGTACAAAATGTCCTCTTCAATATTTGCAAGGTGCGTGATGACAGACATCTATCGACTGCATTTTTTTATGCTCATGAAATAAGGTTTACTAAAATTTATCAGAATATTGCTTTTATTACTTTCTGATACAAAGTATAAGGAAGTATTGGAATCACGAAAAAAATCGCTGACGAGATTTTTGCGGAAATACATATTTTAACGTCCACTGAATCCGCTAAGACCAATTTCTCAATGATGTCTGTGTGTGAGGATGGATGGATGGATGTCCGTGTGCGCAATATCTCATGAACGAGACAAGATTTGTAAACGAAACTGGGTTTTATAAGTTTCATGAAAAAATTAAGAGCTGAGTTGAATGAAATTGAAAAACCGGAAGAGGATGTTTACTAGACACACAAAACAATAAATTCCATTTATTTCAAAAATAGAATCAGCTATGATAAAAAGTTTTAAATGAAAGATGTTAGCAAAAATATTTGGAATATAAAATGTTATTTGCTCTTTTCTTGTACATGCTTCTAATTTTGAGAAAATAGTATATTGTGTTATTAGGATTAAATGTGATACTTTGGGTGCTGAGCATGTAAGTTTGATCGACGAGCGAAGCGAGTCGGACAATTACATGCGAAACATACAAAGTCACATTTATTCCGAATAACACATGCTATTTTTTCTTCAAACATAGAAAATAGACATTAAAACATTAAAAAATACCCAAAACATCAACAAATATTCTGCCATATTCAGTATTTCTAGTTGCCACAGAATATGTTATTTTGTTATTTTTATTTATTTGTTTTATTGTTAACTGTCAAATTATTGAATTACAACCTTACTATTTTACATGATATTTTACTTTGTCCGCCGCCGGAGTAAATGTGTTGCCAAGGAGACACTTTTACGCTGGCGGCGACAATATTGAACTTCTACTTGTTGAATACAAATACATAACAACGTACTTTTATGACGTTTGAAGAAAAACTAAATTATATGTTTAAGAATATATTTCTATAATCTTAGTTACAATGGGTACAAAAACTAAAACATTTTTAATATATATGTGTCAAACGTGTCAAATAATTGTGAAGTGTCAATAAATATGTGTCGTGTGAAATATTATAAAAGTAATATTTGTAATATTAGTTTTGAAGACAAGCTATTAATTAATTTCTATTTTAAAATTAATTCATAGTTACAATGAGAATAAAAAATTAAACAGGTTTAACATCTATATATCAAGTAATTGTCAAAATAGTCATACGCAAGGAACAAGTCAAACGTGTTCAGTTGGTTTTATTTGTATAAGAAAATAGTGTGGTCCCCACACCAGATTTTTTATTTAAACCAAGTTTAAAATTTAACTAACGTTTGTTACTTTCAACACGTTGCTAACGATTTGTATCAATAAATCAACAAATATAATCCTATCCGTTAGAATATCATTCTAAATTTTTTTAGTATTTACTACTAATACACTAGGAAGATTGTAGATAAAATTTTATATGATACATGTGTTAAAAGTGATTTATTTCGTTCGTGGGGTTGTTTCATTCGGCTCTGCCTCGTTTCGCAAACTTCCCCACTTACTCAATAAATATTACTGTTAACACTTATTATAAATTACTGTTATGGTAATTTATTTATCTACCAAAAAAATGGAAAGAAATGAACTGTCAAATTCGTCGTTATATCATTACAATCTTTTACGAAATTTCTGTAGAAAATACGAGAGAAAATAATACAACACTTGTAATAAACAAATCTTAATCCATTTTCTGAAATGTCAAATATTTTTCGTTTTTGTTCAATTTTCCATGGTCGATTTATAATTTTTCTAAGGGCCGGTATTTCCAGCTTCAGATAATCTAGAGAATTAATTTATCAGTGGAATAAATTATTGATATATCGTGAAATACTAACATTTAGGTAACTAAATGGGCCTTATTGCATGCATATTTAAATTCAACAAACAACTTTTGTATTTATTCCTTTGCTGTACAGTGAATAGGTAAAAATTTAGAGCAATAAACAAAAATATCATTGAAATTCCCATGTTCCACATTTCAATTCCACACCCGATATGTAGCGGGAGGTATTGTAACGAGTGAAAATTTTCGATAGTGTAAAATCAATTGGTAATCACATTTTGTGGTCCATAGAAAATTATTTCACTATTTCACGATGACGTCTATCTGTGTGTGTATTTGCGTGTGACGATTTTTCGGCAACGATAACTCAAAATATAATAAAAACATTTCATATTTAATATCATCAACCGGAAGTGGTATTTTACTTGAAGACCCGTTGGGGTTTTCAGGTATATCTTAGTAAATAAATGAGATAAAGTTAATTTTATTATACTGAAAAGAATAGAATAGTATTGGCTTTAATTTTTATTTAAAACTTTTTCTTCTATTTTGTACCGTTAAAAAGTTTAAGCGGGAGTTTATGTGTTAGCCACATCAGTTATTTTAATTGTTTTGTATTTACAGATTAATCAATGGATGGCCAAACACATACGCTTTTTCTAAAGCAATAGCTGAAAACGTCGTTAAAGAATATGGGAAAGATCTGCCTGTTGCTATACTCAGGCCTTCCATGGGTGAGTTTTCTCGTTAATTATTTATTGTAGAAATGTCATCCATGCTATTCACAGCAAAGATCATATTTAACACATTTGATCCCTTTAAAATTGCATATTTAATTAATAAATGTGTGAACGAGAAATCTGAAGCAACGAATTATTAATATGTTTCATAATATTATCATTAGGTTTTGGTGAAAGTTTTATTTATTTCGAATAGGGAACCACATACGAAAAAAGTTTTAAATGAAAAATGTTATGATTATTACCAATTATGAACCGTAACTCATCCACTGAAGATTTTACCGAATTTTTTGCATAATTACCGTAGAGTGCGTACAAGTTAACTTCAAGCCAACAAGCCTATCAATTTATTAGGTTTGGTGGCTTGAAGTTAACGTGTACGAACTCTACCTCCCTTAAAGGATGTGATAGCTTGCACAATTTTTGATCGTTCATAAAAATGTACTAGCAGCACAGTTTTCGTGTATTTTTGAACACTTTATTGTCGCACTACTTGCAGAAAACTTTGAATTGTTTTATATATTTTTCTAGATTTTATCGGCAGTATTTCCACTGTAGCTTGTTCATATTATCCATAATAAAACGTAACTCAAAATGCTCAAAATAAACACAAATTTTCACTTTATTTATGATATCTTGGCAATCTACAAAATTTGAATCGTGCTATCGTTGTTATCAAAGCCATCCATTTTGTATTGTTGAAACAAGGGTTGGAAGTGCAAAAAATAGTGTATATACCAGGGGTAGGCAACCTTTTGTCTAACAGGGGCCAGAATAAGATTTACGTTTCGTACGCGGGCCGAAGTTGTTAATTGACATATTTTTGTTACTTATAATTTTTTTCTGAAAATATAAAAAACAATAATAAAACAAAATTAACTAAGTACTACATCTTTTTCTTAATTTAAACTAGGCGTATTATATCGAAAATTAAACTGTAAATCTCCCCTTTTTGGGTATTAACCTAATTTTAAATTTTTGTTTTTGAAAATATTTATTTATTATTTCTTCTGAAGATCTCGCGGGCCGGATTGGAACTTTACGCGGGCCGGAGGTTGCCCACCCCTGGTATATACCACAGGACTGAAGTGCCTTTAATCCCTCAGGTGATTATTCCCCTCGCCTACGACTCGTGGAATAAACTTCACTCTCTGGATTAAATCAGGCACTTCAGCCCCTTGGTATATAAACTATTATTATTCGCAATCATTATAGTAATATGTCAATTGCTAATCTTTTAGAGGTTGGGAAATACATTATTCCTTATTAATATGACAACCTCTTGGGTGGGAAGTGACAGATTTATCCCATGGATGGGAAGTGTTTATTTAGCTTTGCGCTATATCTGGGCCTCTCGGTCATACAATAAGCCCTCTGCTGGAATGAAACATTTCCCACCTCACATGTAATATACAATTATTACTCAACTATTGTCTAAAACCAATTATTTTGTAACTTCTTGTTACCTCTTCCAGTGGTGGTAACATACAAGGATCCCGTAGAAGGTTGGGTAAACAATTTCTATGGTCCTGTAGGAATATCGCTCGCTTTCGGTTTGGGGCTCCTACGATCACAGTATATTGCCCCCGATGGCGTCTGTGACCTGGTCCCTGGTGACTTCGTCGTCAACGCCATGGTAGTAACTGCTGCTCAAATCGGACAGACTTTGTAAGTTGAGAATTTATCAGAATGGTTGAGTTAGTTTACTAAAACTGGACTATGGGCGCATAAACCATAACCGAAATATGACAAATTTATATCAAAATCGTGTGACACTTATGGAATAATTAGTAGTAAAGTATTTTGTTTCTTTTAAATATTGCAGTAAAGCGATATAACGAATTGAACATATTTTGACGTCACAGGTACTTGCATTGTGCTATTGGCCAGAAATATGAAAATTGCAAATCGCAAGTCTGCCGCTGCGCCTAACGCCTATTGTGTTCAGTTTGTACACAAGTCAAACATTGGAACTTACACTCAGTGTTGCCAATCTCGAACAATGAAGTTATTGGAATGGAGAATTCTTATAACAAAATCGCGGTGGCGCTAGGAACTATCAGCCCAAATGGGGTCTTTCACCATTTTTTTTTTATTTTTTTTATAAAACTTTATCTATACTGAAGACTATCTACACTTTTAAAAAGTCTTAATTGTTATTCATTAAGCCACAATGATTTTTTAAAAAATGTTGTAACGTCATAGTAGAGGTGTTGTTGGATCTAAAACAGTGCAGATTGTAAGTAATTGTTGTCATGTATTTTTTTACTTATTTTATTATTATTATTACAATAAAATAGAACATTTATGTAACAAAAATTATTTAAATCTCTACTGTTTTAGATCTCTACTATGACGTCACAACATTTTTAAAAAATCATTGTGGATTAATGAATAACAATTAAGACTTTTTAAAAGTGTAGATAGTCTTCAATATAGATAAAGTTTCATAAAAAAATATTTAAAAAAATGGTGAAAGACCTCATTCAACCATTGTTTCCATTTTAGATCTGCGTAAATTTCACATCAGATTTTATTTAAAAATCACCCGCAAATACAAACAAGAGAGTTTTACTTCGATACAGTTCGAATACAACTGAAAATTATTGCTATTCGTATTTATACCTTCGAACTCATTTGTACTTATAGTTCATAGCGTGGCGCTTGTGTCGCGTGACGTCATTATAAAAATCCTCCATTAATAAAGTTCGTTTTGTTTTGCACATATTGTTTCATCTCCCGTAATTATCCTTCTTCTGCAGTAATCATTATAAGGTTGTTAACAGTTCGTTGCTCAAAATGGTAGTATAATGAATTACTTTAGTTCCGATTTCGGAGCATTTAATGAAGATTTCGGATTTCGGCGTTCTATAGTACCAATTTCAAATAAAAATTTTAATAATAATAATAATAAATTTTATTGACAAAGTTCAGCCGAAGCTGTTCTTACACTTAACCTTACCGTTAAACAGTTCAGTAAAGAACAAAAAGAAATACACAAATTTTATAACAATAATTATAGGTAATACAAAGACAAATAATAACAAAATAGGAACATGAGCAATAACAAATGATTACAATAAAAATGAAGGGATCATATCGCTTAAAAAAGTCAACTAGTAATCTATGTTGTGTGTAGTTGAAGATATTCTTTATATTTTTGTTTTTCATGTTTTAGTTCCCAAAAGGAGGTCGATAATAAAGAACTTGTCGATAAATTATCGGCTGTAGGAGAAGTGCCAGTTTTCAACTATACATCTGGAGGTGAAAACCCAATAACTTGGCGTAAGTAACTCTTTTCAAATTAAAATAATTAATTTAATTCCACAACAAGTTTAATAACATAATCCATAGCCTCCCTCTTTTGCATTCATTTTACATTATTTATCCGAATAAAATTGAACTGATTATTTTTTGACGTTTCTTAAAACCAATGAAATGCTTTATTGTATGTCACGTGTCTACGTTTTGACCAATCCTGTCATTATTATCTATACTGAGAATAATGCTCTTGTGATTATTCCCGGCAATTTTCTCTGTAGCTTTTTTGTTTTTGTTGACAGATGTCAAATGTCAGATAGATATCATCAGCACAAGTAAAAATGAGCAAAAAAGATAGATTTAGTGCTATGCCTGATGATGAAATCAAAAAATAATCTAATTAAATATAACTTGAGAGTTCGATAAATTAGAAAATAATTCTCCAGTATCTTTCTCAAACTTGTCGACATTTGGCTATTGCCTGGCAATAAGTTTTCGAAAGATCTGTCAAATTATTTTCAATTTATCCTCACTCTCTTGTTATATTATTACTGAAAGCAGTTGACATTTGACAGATAGAATAACGTCGCTGACATACCATGTTTTCTATGATCATTGAGATATCAGCGGACATCTTGTTAGTAGCGCGCACTGAAATGTTAGGATCATGAAATATTTTAATATTCCTCGTTATTGAAAGTATTATTTTGAGTCTCGGTTAAATACGCAGTTTACTAACCAATGTATCTAATTAACCAAGGTATTTAATATACTATTAAATCGTTCTTCACATTTATGCATTTTTGATACCTCATTTAAGTAAACATTAGTTTTTCCAGTTAGCAACAACATATTAGAACCTTTTGAAGTAACTATTGTAGATTCAATTATTTATTTAAATTTTGATAATTAAAATGGCGTTTTTGAATTCAGTTTTATGAATATTGTAATAATAATAATAATAATTTTATTTCCACATTACCTGACGGTTTAAGAAAGCGTCATAATTACAAGTAGTGTTACATTTTAAAAAGATAACAATAATAATTAGTACAATAAAATATAATAATATGTATTAAAGTACCTAAATATAGTTGCTGGTTTTTATTTGTCATTTAAATTGTCGTTGACTGAATAATAGCACTTACCAACTAGGTAATTTATAGTGAATGTTTGAACGAGTTAGAACCATGAATGTGTTTTATACCCTCTGGGAGGGAATTATATATTTGATTTTTGATTATTTTGAAAGAGACTAAGCAGTTTTCGGAACGTATAAATTATTTTTTTCTTCAAGCGTATTATAATATGCACATATTGCTACTGCATATGCGGCGGAGAAGTTAGTAATTATGTATCTCAGATACATTATGAAAATAATTGTACGGCGTGTAGTTGTTTCATATACCACTGGTCGCTGATGGCAGCACCTACAAGTGCAGCACTAGCGAGTGACATCTGTGTTGCTTGGTTTGAAATCTGAAATCTGTTAAAAAATCATTCACTAACATAATCCCGCCTTTTTAATTATACAAGTTTTCAAATTTGTTACATAATGAACTATCTCTTCGTCATTATCATCTTCAAAGAAATTTTCAATTTCATTTAAATCCATTTTCAATTTTGATAGAGAGAATGAACATATTTTATCGGTGATTAGAAGTAGGTAACTATTACACAAATTATCGAATTCATCTTATTAAAAATTAATCAGGTATCAAATAAAATTAACAGATACTCAAAATACCGGTCCTTTGTACTGAATTATAATGAATTGACATTTAAATGAATTTAAACGGCAACTTATTTTTGAGTTGTATTTTCGTCTTTAAATGGCTCTCAATCATGTGGACAGCAATTTTTGAACAATAAAAGACAAATTTAAATAGCCGTAACTTTTCTGATAATACATTACTGTCAATTATTTGAAGTAAACATTGTTCAACTAAAGTATTCCCAATTTATATTTAAAATATAATTAACCGCTATATTTGGTAACGACTGTATATTAATTAATTTGATTTTTATTTGCTATACCTATATCATTATTTTAGGCCCCCCAAACTAAAAGCTATACTTTCAATTTTTGCCGTACATTATGAATCACCTTGTATGATATAGGTAACAGATCTTCTGAACGACTTTAAAATTAAATCAACAACAACTAAATATTTATTTTAATAGCAGCAATGTAGCAAATACAGTTTTTCACGATATGCCAGGATACCCCACCGTTCTTCTCCCGAAATAGTGAGGAAAATGTGTTATTCCTCTCTAGAGAAGAAAGAAAAAAAGAAGTGTTGCCAATGTGAATGCTATTTACAAAAATGTATTGTAAAATTTATAAATAAATGCCTAATTTTATTGAAAATCCTTATTTAGTGATATACATCACATACATCACAAGTTGACAACTTAAATTTATATTTAAGATTGGTTCATTGGCAACACTTCTACACCGCCTTGCGTCTAATATCCTAACTTTAATGTGTCAGTTGCGTAGTCAAAGTGTATTTTAGGTCGGAGCAAATTTTTTTAGAAACATGTCGTAAAAAAGTGTTGTGTATAACACGAGAGAATAGAATATTCTATACACTATACAAGTAATGGAATTGCACATATTCCACGCGAGCAAAAAGTTTGTAGTCAGAGCCGAAGGCGAGGGCTACGGTTTGCGAGTGTGGAATATGCCATTCCGTTACATGTTGTAGACTATACTTTCTATAACAAGATTTTGGAACTTATACAAAAAATACAAATATAAAACTGTTGAAAACGTCAAAGTCAAATAAAACAAATAGCCGTAACCATAGTAATTGAATCAAGATACTTCAAATGTCGGGCTAATATACGGCTCTGATTCGTCGAAATTATTCCATACGCGGCGTATGGAATGATAGTTTTTCAATTACAGTTTTTAGTTGTAGAATGTGTAGTTTCTAAAACAGTGTTATAGAAAAGGCCTTCTTCCAGTCTTACTCGAAATGCTTCTTGCAAACTTCGAGCTCGATTGGGAAAAAGAAGACCTTTCCTCTCTAGTTTAACAAATAACTGTTATACTTTGCAGGTAAATTCCTGGAATTAGGAAGTGCCAGTGCGTTTCGTTATCAAACTATGCAAGCAGTGTGGTATTTTGTCTGTATACTAACTCCCAACTACTACCTTAGTCGATTGTATAACATATTATTGCATTTGATTCCTGCCTATATCGTTGATATTATCTTATTTGTACTGGGGAAGAAATGCAGGTAAGAAGAAATGAATGTTTAATGCTAGGTCTGTTCGATAACTTGTAGTCGGTAGTTCCAATGCTCACTTCTTAACCTAGTCTTCGTTCGATGACAAAAGTGCAATTAGTGTAGCTTGTTCGACGAGAAAAATTTCAGAACTAGTGCACAATTTTCTGAACTGACTCTCGAGGTGGTGTAGTTAGTGCAAACTGGAGTGGGGGTAACATAAATGTTAATTTTAATGTTGTTTTAATCTACTGTACTAATGAGTGTTTGCTGTTGCACTTTCGTGTTCTTTGGAAAAGTAGAACTAGTGTCAACTAGTGTACACTGCACTACACTTAAAAAACAATAGGCCTAGTGTTCGTTGTTGAACTTTTGTGGTTTTGTGTTCTTTGGAAAGGTGAAACTAGTGTCAACTAGTGTACACTACACTAACCTGCACTGCACTATATTACACTTCAAAAAAACGACAGACCTAATGTTCGCTGTTATATTTCCGTGTTCTTTCGAAAGGTGGAACTAGTGTCAACTCGTGTACACCGCACTAACCTACACTAACCGGCACTACACTATACTGCACTTTTAAAAATTTCATTGAACATATCTACTTTTTAACACTGAAGCGTTCGATAATAAAAGCGCAATTAATACAGCTTGTTCGATGAGAAAAATTTCAGAACTAGTGCACGCACTGAACTAACTCTCGAGGTGGTGCAGTTAGTGCAAGTTAGAGCGGGTTAATATAAATGTCAATTTTGGATGTTGTTTTAATCTACTGTACTGTACTAATGGGTGTTCGCTGTTGCACTTTCGTATTATCTCGAAAGATGGAACTAGCATGAACTAATGTACACTGCACTAACATATACTAACCTGCACTGCACTAAACTACACTTAAAAAAAAACAACAGACATAGCGTTCATTGTTGTACTTTTGCGTTCTTTGGAAAGGTGGAACTAGTGTACACTGCACTATAGTGCACTAAAAACAGCAACTTATAAAGTTCATACTTTATTTTTTTAGAATGGTGAAATTGTACGAAAGAATGAAAAAGTTTCAAAAAGTTGTTCATCATTTTGCTGTAAACGAATGGAAATTCAAAAACGACAACACTCAAGTAAATAATCTACAATGACAATATTATACCGGGTGGTGAATCGAAGGACGTGCCATAGCGTTTTCAATGCTATTTGTGAAATATTCAATAATTGGCTGCCTCTTGCGATTCACCAACCTGCAAAGGAAACACTAACGCAATTTTATTCTACAGGAACTGTGGAAGAATCTGAACAACACTGATCGCAAATTATTTCCATTTTCTATGAAGGAGTTAGACTGGACAGATTTCTTCAAATATTATGCGAGAGGATTGCGTGTGTATTTACTGAAAGACCCTTTGGAAACCCTACCAGCTGCTCTAGCGAGATATAAGAAACTAAAGATTGTGCATTACTTTCTAGTGTCTATTTTTTGTTTCACAGGTTTTTCAGCTGTTTTAAGAATATGTCAAATGTTTTTACGTTAAGTTTTTATGTATTTAATGGTTAATTATTGTATGATTTGTTTGTGGAATATAACTAGCATATTTTTTGTATTAACTAACCTTTCGATTTAATTGGTATGGCTGTAATGAATCATTTCAACATTCTACGGCTAATCGTTTTTGAGTTTGCAAGATACATACATACGTACGTACATACGTCCGTACAGACGGCACACCGGAACTAGTCAAAATTTATTCAAGGATTGTCAAAACGGATATTTCCATTGAAATATGAAAACCGAAATTTTTCGTAATTGCAACACTTCCTTTATTTCGTACAAGAGAGTAAAGGGCTTTTTTTCCCTAGAAAACTATCATATTACCGAAAAAAAATTTAATAACTTTTTTGTAGATAATTTTGTACTTTGTATTTTTGATATCTTTTGTTTTCTAAAAATTTCTAATATTTACTAAAATATTTGCAAAAAACTAAAATACTGCCCCTTTGCCCCACCTATTCATTTTAAAAAATCCATGATTATTTTTACATGATTATATTAGGTTTTAGGTATATTAATGTAAAATATCTATTGGAATCAACTTTTCTTAAAATTTTATTGTATTTTACCCTTGAGCGATTGTACTATTAATATTTTTTACCGGCTTCAGGAGATTCTATGTCTACATGCACAAAAGTAGACAGGGTAAGTATGTCATAACTCTATGCTGTACGGTAATATTACCATACTGATCTATCAAAACAGTCAAGAAAATGAAAATAAAACACAATGGTAATGGACGCTATTTATTAATACACACGGAATTAAGATGTTCCGAGCTTCACCTGCTGCGTTCCAATTATTTTCAGGCAATTCAGCATCGCCAAAATCCACTTTTAACTAGCCATTATGAACACATTTGACGATTAAGTAAAAACATTATTTATAAATATGATACAAAACAAGTGTAACCATGGTGTTAAATAAAAACAAACAGACTTACTTGATCACCTTCTAAAATTATGACGGACGTTATTCATAAAAGAATTTAAAAAAATAATGTTTATTAATGACATTAACGTGTTCATATTCTGAAACTGGGAAACTATTGCACAAATCACGGATGTTATGAGTCATAACAGGCCTTAGATGTCTTAAAATCCTCGCTCTACGAGCTCGAACTTCAAACTGACATCTGCGGCTGTTATGATACTCATTACATCGCTAGGAATGTTAATAACTATTGCGGTTGCACAAAAAATTGTGTATACACCTTGTCCGCGAAATCCTTTATAGCTCTTGAGATTGTCCTCCTTGGCCGCAAGCGGCCTCGGTACGCTAACTAATTTATTAGTTATTTGTATACCAAGGCCGCGAAATCACTCTTTAGCGTACCGAGAAATATTGTCGCCAAGGCCGCTTGCGGTCGAGGCAGGACAATCACAAGGGCGATAAAGGATTTCGCGGACAAGGTGTACACACTATTTATTGTGCAACCGTAAAAAATACAGGGTGTTGCCCGTGACCCCGGAACATAGGACTTTAACATGTAAAATCATACTTTCGTAATTTCCTGCTTAACAAATTATATTAGACAAAAAAGTTTCAAATAAAGTTGAGAGATCATAAAATTCTACATCAGAATCAATAAACAGAATTAAATTTACATGCCCCATAACGCCAGAAATTAAATATGAAAATATTAAAAATTAGCTCAAAAATCGGGTTAGCCTTGGAAATGAAACAAAATTGTATTCAATTGGAAATGAAAATTGTATTTTTTATTAATTATTATTATAAATTGCATAATTGACTATTTTTTTATGAATTTTGTTTCATTTCCAAGGCTAACCCGATTTTTGAGCTAATTTTTAATATTTTCATATTTAATTTCTGGCGTTATGGGGCATGTAAATTTAATTCTGTTTATTGATTCTGATGTAGAATGTTATGATCTCTCATCTTTATTTGAACCTTTTTTGCCTAATATAATTTGTTAAGCAGGAAATTACGAAATTATGATTTTACATGTTAAAGTCCTATGTTCCGGGGTCGCGGTCAACACCCGGTATGTATAATTAGAAATTTTATTAATTTTAAACCATATAACTAATAAAATGTATGGAAGGTGTATAGAAAAAGATAGTCTGTAACCAACACAGCGTGAGATAGATAGAGAGATGAAAGTGACGTGATGGGTGGCAAGATGACAAGAACTTGGTTTGACGTTTGACGTGTGAGTAGAATACTGGTTTGATAGACTTTTGTGCGAGCTTCTGTCCCTCATTTCGAATTTTGTCAATTATTTATGTCATATTTAAATATATCAAATATGGTAAAGTCCTGTTGTGTGCATATAATTGTAAAAAAAATGATTATTTCTCTCTTTTGTTGGTTACATATTTCTGTATTAAACGCTCCATTCATAGGTATATATTATTGAATCTATGTTTAAAACAATGTTATTGTAAATAGAAATTTGGCATTTAAAGTGTCAAAAAATCATTTTGGATTTCGGCGCCCTTACCATAACAACAGCCGCGAAATGCTTATTTCGCGTTCGGTTACACAAAAAATATTTTACAGAACGATTATTGCGAAGTTAGATTGTACAGTATTTCAAGAAATTTTACAGGTATAAATTTTAAATGTTTCGTTTTCCTTTTCAAAGTAGCTGGATTCAATTAACTTGTTTTATTTATGATACTTGGAACCAAAATGACGGACGTATTCTCGTCCGTCATTTTACACATTACACATTTCTAGAGCTCTATTTTTTCGCAAATATTCACTCACAATGTACATACATCTATTCTTAAATTTTGATAATTAAATTAGAGTATTGAGAAATAAAACCAGTATCTTTGTTCTTATTTCTTTAAACAACCAGGCCCAATATCAAGTTCGCCTGATGCAGCAACTTTTTTTTACTTTTTAATGAACTGTTCAGAATAAATTTTGTTTAATTTGTTCAAGGAATATTTTTCGTGCCTCTATTATTAACATTTTGTATACAAAACATAACGCCCTCAGAATATTTTGAACATGTTATTAAAACCGCCTTAATACACAAATTTATTCATTATTACAGTAATTTACATCTTCAACATGGAGAAAAAATTAAAACATATAATTAGTATAACTGCAGCCCCCTTTTAACCTGAATTTTTAATTTCTGGGAAAGCTTACAGGTGTCACTTTCAATAATAAATTTAAACAGTAACGCCCTAACAAAAACACAAATGATTTTTTCTGCAAATTCATTATAAAAGTACGAAACCAAAAAATTTTATTCACTGTACATCAATATGCTGTTCAACAAATACATCGAGCATTCCAATATGGAAGAGTTCATTAAAGTTCCGAAGCTGAATTTATCTATACTTGGAGTTTGGCCATTAG
The DNA here is from genome assembly GCA_963942605.1 of Poecilus cupreus. Lineage (NCBI taxonomy): Eukaryota > Metazoa > Arthropoda > Insecta > Coleoptera > Carabidae > Poecilus > Poecilus cupreus. The sequence continues at coordinate 5,075,476 of OZ012729.1, read as the reverse complement.
GCAAGACAAGATTAGCTTGGGTTTACTATTTACATTCATTTATTCTGGCATACTGTCTAGAAATTCTATTCGCTGTGTCTTTGTCAATTGATCTGTACAGTAAGGTGGGCGATCTTGCAGAAGCCGCTGATGCCTTGTATTATTATCTGACTCAAATAGGGTTTCTATCTAAATTCATTATATTTACCTTCAACAGAAATAAGTTCCTCAAACTATTAGACGAAATCGAGAACCCTCTTTTCGTCCAATACCGCCCAGACCAAAAACATCATTTGCAATATTGGTCCCGCGTTATAAACATTTACAGTTACACGTTTCTGTCCTGCTGTTTCGTTTGTTTTTTGTTCTACGCCATTTTCCCACTCATTGACAGCGATGAAGAACACATTCTTCCATTTGGCGGTTGGTTTCCGTTTGACGTTCGACATAACCTCATAAATCGCAGCTGTGTTTACATTTTTCAACTTTGTGGACTGCTCTTTGCTATTCTAATCAACTCTAGTATAGATATTTTACCTGCAGCCTGTATGAATATAAGTTGTGCGCAGTTGGAAATACTCAAAGAGGATTTGGAAACTGCTACTGAACGAGCTGAAGCATTGACGAAAGTACAAAGAAAGGTAACTGAACAAGAAGATTGTGAATTGTTAAGACCGGAAGAGGATAATTTTGTCTATGATACTTTGTGTAAATGTATCGCACATCATCAGGCTATAATCAAGTAAGGTTATAATTTATTACATTAAACATTATTGCTGGCAATAAACTGTACAATGTTTTGAATTTATTTCACACAAACTTAATGTTCATGCACGCAATAGTATATTGTGTTATTAGGAGTAAATGTGACGTTCATTGCTGAGCATGTAAATTTGAACGATGAGCGAGCGGGTCGGGCAATTAATAGGGCTGGGCCAAAAAAATAAATCGTTTATTTCAATAATCGGTTTTATTGCGTCGATTAATCGGTTATAAACGGGTTCCTTATTGTGTTCTATTTTCCCTATTAACGGGTTATTAGATCATATAATCGTGCAACGGTTATTAAGTTCAAATGAGAAATGTAATATTGGAATTGTATAAGCTTTATGAATATTAAAGAAAATTGTAAAAATATTACTTTTATTTTTTATTTAATACTATTTAAAAAATAACCGGTTAATTGAATAATCGGTTATTTTTGAGAGGTTAATCGACCTGGGCTAACTGGACAATAAAAACTCAATAGCTAGGCGGTAAATTTCCGGAAATCAAACTAGATTTTGTATGAAAACTTACACATGTTGACAGCTTCACCATTAATAGTATATTATATATCGCGAGACATTCCCGGACGACTGTAATAATTGATGGACAAGGCGAAGCGTAGCGTAGCCGAATCTAGTAATCTGCAGGAGTACGGGAAAATCCGCTTCCTACGAGATATGTAAATAATATTTTTTCTCCGATTGGAATTACGAAGTAAATTTTAATTCTAAATAAAACGTTTTCTAATTTTAACTCCACAGCTCTTGTAAGCGTATAGGTCGTTGCTTAACTACAGTAACTATGGCAAATTCATTGTTAGCTACAGTAACTACTAGTGATTGTTTATTTTTGTTAAACACCAAATCTGTCAACTTTTCGAAGTCAATTTTTGAAATATTTAAATTTTGTGGTGTAGTTTTAAAAAAATGTCAGAAATGTACAGTGCCGACGATTTTTCCATTTCTGGAACACCACCAGAAATAGTGAACGCAGCAGATACGTCAATATTAAATTTGCTTCCACAAAAATCCGGGGAAAAATATGAATTTGGGTATAGACATTTCATGGATTATCGCCGAGGCAAAAAGGCAATTTTTGTTCGGAAAATGTTAATAATTAAATTTATTTTATTTATCAACTACGTTATTTTGATTGGATTTAATTTTATTCGAGATTATGCACAGCATGAATTTTGTACCAAATTATCGGTCCTCAGGCTATAGTCTTTTTGTTATACGCAATTGTGTGCGACATATACTCGTATAACAAATGATGTATTTTTGTAATAAATACGCAACCGTATAGGAACATCATTTTCGTCCCAGGCCGGGAATGTTATTCTCGGACTGTTATCGCAGGTTGCTCGGTAACAACTATAAATACAGGAATAATGTATTTTTTGGTTCGAAAGCAGAACGAAAATGTCTCACTTTTAGTTCGAGAAAAACGATGTTCTAACATGTGCAGTACACAATGCACAATACCGTCATGTTTCCCGACAATCTCATTCGACACACAAATACTAGTGACATTTTTACAGATTTCTCTCAAACGTGGAAGCTGTCTTCAATCTAGGAATGCTCATTCAGTTTGTAGAGTCTGGCGTTACCATTTGTATAACTGGCCTGCAACTTATCGTGGTAAATCACTGAAATATAATAATACTGGAACGGAACTGACGTTGAAAATGCGAGCTGAAAGAGACAGCTAATTGTTGTGCCATCACTGATCTGTATCTGCATATGTAACTGGATAAGCAACAGGATATGGAACGCTAGTTCGAAAGTGGTTCCCTTGGAGGAAATAAGATAAAGGAGAGAGCATAAGCTTATATTAATAGCAAGGGGTATAGTGATATTCACCTAAGAATGGCATTCTTCGAATTCCATTCTGATGACGTCACAGAAGGGTATGAATTAAGTGATCCACATGCGTTATTAGCAATGCTTTTGTCTGATGTGTTGCTAATGTCACGAAGCGTGTGTTGACGTACGTCGCTACTTACACCGTATAGGTGACAGTTCAATATTTACTGTGTTTATATTCGCATTCAGTGATTGAGTTAAATTTAATGAATAAATATGGGTGGTAAAACATTATCTAAACGTTGCAAAGAAATTATTTTGAATGCTTCGGCATTTTTTCATGAAGAAAAACGTATAGATGGTCCACTAATTCCATTTTTTCTGCAGAAGATGTAAGTTTTATATTGTGAGGTTATGTTATCAATTTGACGTAAATGTTATTATTATCTATTTTCTTATATATTCTTCATTATTATTATTATTATTGTCTTAGGGGATTTGTGCAATGTTGAAATTTGAACGACGCTAGGAAATAAATTTGTAAATACTTATTTCTACTACATTGCCAACAGATGTCAGTACGGTCAATCGAAATTTCAATTTTTATTAGTACCTCATATAAATGAAGTGTGTGACGTCATCACATTGGAATGCCATTCTTAGGTGAATATCACTATATGTAACCTGGTGAGGGCAGACGCATGCAAGCCATGATTCTGCTTGAAGTGAGGATAAGCACTGTTCATACGAAAAAATTGTATGGCTGCCAAATGCTGATGGTTGCTATAACAACGCGAAAACAGCGGCTCTTATTGTAGAGGGGGAAGCGACTTCACTATCGCTTGCTAACGCTCTCGCCTTTATATTCTTTCCTCCAAGGTGATCTCCATTAGAAGGACGCCATATTGCAGGTTTTTGGGCAAAATCTAGTGGGGTAATAGTTATTTACTTTACAAGTGGGCAAAGTAAGGAACTACCCACGAGAGAAATTTTATTATAAAATTATTAAAGTAATATTATTTGACAGTGACATATGCTTTAAATTTTTCAATTAAAATGTCAATCGAAGTAGTTATTAAGGTGTTGGGTGTTATTATTATTGTTATAAATAAAAAAATACTAGTGATTTTTCTCAAAATCATACCCACTTGTGGGTAATCTGTTACTTTACTTGTTTAAAATCGCCATAGTTATAAAGCATTTATTGAGAGGTGTTGGATAAAATGTTCAATTTAAAATTAAATAATCCATTAATAGAAATAAGTTCAATTAACTATTATGTATTTAAAGGAATTTTCAAATAATTGAACAATACATTGTTAAATATTATTTAACACTTTTGAACATGACTGTGCAAACGCTCTGCAAGTATTGGACAAAGAAGAGTGGCCTTACGGCTTACATCTATCTGTCTCAGGCTCGTTCTTCGCTTTCATAAAAGCCTACAAGTTAGCTTTCCAGTATTAATATATTCCAATGTGGTATTTAAACAAAGTATTACAGTTAAATTATAATTGATATAATAAATGTTAGGTTCAAGGTAATATCTTAAGTGTCATGCTGACACTATCATACATGGGCGCAATACTGTTCGAGATTACTTGCTACTGTTTTAATGGACACTTAGTGACGGTTTTGGTAACATTTAACTAGTTATATTTTGGTGTGTAATTAATTTTAAGCATGTTTTAGAGCTCCAATATCAGTGAGAGTTGTTATAACATGGACTGGTACAGATGCAGCCCCAAAGTGAGAAAGGTTATTTTTATTATTATGGAGAGATGCAAACGACCGATTGAGATGACAGCCGGGAAGGTTTTCATTTTATCTATTGCTACTTTAACTGGGGTGAGTCAAAAATCTATATTCTAATCTATAGTTCTATAGTTTTGGAAACTACGCATTCCAACACTAAAAATTGCATTGGAACAACTATCATTCCATACGCCGCGTTTGGAATAAATTCGACGAATCAGAGCCGCATATTGGCGGGATATATGAAGTATCTTAGTTCGGTTGCTATGGTCACGTCTCTTTGTTTTAATTTTATTTATTTGAGTTAAACATTTTTAAAAGTTTTGGATTTATACATATTTTATGATTAATTTTCAAAATCTTGTTATAGAAAGTATAGTCTACAACAGGTAAAGAAATGGCATACCCCACACTCGCAAACCGTAGCCCTCGCCTTCGAATCGGACTACAAACTTTTTGCTCGTGTGGAATATGTACCATTCCCATTCCATTACTAGCTGTAGAATATACTATTGTAGTATTACAAATAAACTCTGGCGGGTTTCCTAAATAAGTGCGAAAAAGTGTAATAAAATGAGTCCATTATATTTATTTTTATATTTTGCGCCTTTTATATAATAACTAAAGTACATTACTATACAAGGGATTATGATAGTCACTATTCACGGAGATGAAGATTGCGTCACGATCCATAGGCGAGTAAAGCAAATCATCGGAGTGAATAATGACCATAATCCCGAATATGATACTATACTTTTCTACTCCTGTAAATTCGGAAACCACTTTTTAAAATGGTCGAAATTCGTTGAATACACACGTTGAAAAATGTTAACATAAAAATACACAATGGTAACTGACTACATGTCAACTGTCAGACGGCTGTTGCTTGGTGATCCACATCACGTCTTTAAACTAACGGTGACTTTTGTATTTCTGGCTCTGTGATTGGTCGAGAAAAGTGAATTATGAATCAAAATTCGCTGTCGTGAATTATATGTACTATAATTCTTTGAAGAAATTTATATAATGGGGATATATTTATACAGGAGTAGAAAAATTTAAGTAAATTAAGAAAAATGCGAATTGAAATGAAAGTTCTTTAGATACATGATTAGGTTTTGTAATGATTTCATTATGATAGTAAAATATAAAAATTGTTTTTAATTTAACTTTACACACTGAACCTTATTTCGTAATAGTAGCAGATGGCGTCTCACTAAGTTATAGAACCTAATTTTCGTTTTTAATTTTTCTAGCTGTTGCGAACGGCTTACTCATATTTTGCCATATTGAGAAAAGTGTACACTGAATAAATATGGAACCAGAAAACAACAACAGTAATTATCATAGATAACACCAGAACGAATGACAGTATAAGAATTAATACAGTAACGACACTTCAAATATTTCATGAATCCAATATTACGAGGGCGCGTATCAGTGCGCTACTGAGAAAATGGCCGCTCAACATCCGCTGCTAGGCTGATATCTCAGTGACCATAGACGAAAGAGTACAGCATGTCAGTTCTATCTGTCAAATGTCAAGCATGTTTAGTTTATCGTTTAGGGTAAAATACTGTAAAATAAGTGCAAAACAGAAATGTAAACTTATTTGTACTATGAAGAATAAGGTATTCCAGTATAATTAATAGTAATTAAAAAACTTGAAGATGGGAGGAATTTCTCCCGAAGCGTCCGAAAATAAAACATATATGAAATAATATCGGCTCTTGGATTCCTTAAGCCTAACCAGAATTTCAAATAAACTATTTGGATCCTCAAACTACTTAACATTAAGAAATATTGTACTCAGTATTATATTTGTGGCGTAGATAAAGTATTGTATATCAAATATCACACGTAAATTAGAGGCATAACCCATTCGTGTGAATACACAACTCGGTATCGCACTAGTAATATAAATAACAATTAAATTTGTGAAACAATACAAAGTGCTTTTAATTTTATATTCATATTTCACCAAGCGCTAACAGATTCATCCATTGAAATCACACCTAACCACTTATTTCTCGAACGTCCATGCAATCGTTCATCCTTTATCTCGCTGTAAGATGTTAGTTTTATAAAACCTTTCATGCGACATCCGCTCTAGATGGTCAACTAGCCCATGCCCGTTTTTTAACAACACTGAATCTCCTAAATTCCCCATTTCCACAGCAGTTATTCGTCGTTCATGTTTCTTCATCCACATTCAACATTTAAAACTTTAACAAATTTAAAATTTAGAATAAAAATTTCTGTAAATGAAATAGGTACTTGTAAATTGATAACAGATTAAAATTTGTGCACTATAATAAAAAAGAAAGTACATGGTTATATTTTATGTTATCAATGATAAGATAAATTTATTTGTTGATAGTGTTTACATTCATAATTATTTATACATTTCACAAATATTACAAATTATCTAGGACACACAACTTGTCTGCCTCCATCAACTGGTAAAAGTACTCCAGTAATAAAACTAGCCTTCTCACTAGCTAAGAACGCAATGGCATGGGCAACGTCTTCAACTTGCCCTGCCCTTCCCAGAGGATGAGTCTCTTTGGCTCTTTCCATGTACGCATCAGCTTCCTCTTGTTTAAACCCGCCTCGTTTGAGGATCTCCGTGACGATGGTCCCCGGGTTCACGCTGTTTACCCTAACTTGTTTAGGAGCCAGTTCCAAGGCTATGCATTTAGTAAACTGATCCAGAGCCTGCTTCGACATACAGTAAGTCAAAGAAGTGCTAAAAGCTCTCAGTCCAGCAATGCTAGAAATATTAACAATGTTTCCTTTCGTTGCTATTAGATGTGGCACTGCCAGTTTGGTTAGTTGATAAACAGCTCTTACGTTAGTGTCAAAAATAGTATCCAGTTGTGCTAAGGTTGATCCTTGTAAGTTACCAAATTCAGCAATACCTGCGTTGTTCACCAAAACATTCAGTTTTCCAAACTGTTGAATTGTGGATTCAATAATTTTTTTCTGATCTTCTCCGTTTGTCACATCTGCTTGGATTAGTAAAGGTTTTGGATTGGCTTGGCATTGGTCTGCCACCTTTTGTAAGTTTTCCAAATTACGGCCAGTTAAAGCTAGGCTTGCTCCTAGAGTGGCAAAATGAATAGCTGTTCCTGCTCCTATACCAGCGCTGGCTCCCGTGATCAGCACTACTTTTCCGGAAAACTCTTGCGCCATTTTCACTGGTTGATTGTTTAGTTGTACTAAACGAAATTCAATACACTGTTAGTTGATTTACTGATAATACCTGTTTATATAAACTGATAAGGATTTGCAAATCAAGGCTGATAATAATGAGAAAAATAGTTGATGTATATACGGTGTGTTTCAATTTCGAGGCTTACCATCAGGATATTAAGGGCCGATATTTCCAGTTACGAATAAAGTACCGAATAAATTATTAGCTGAATAAATGAAAAATGTCGCATCGAAATCATTGCTCAAATGATACTTATTGTTCTAGCTGTCATTTTTTGATGCGTATTTTTTATTTATTCGACGAATAACTTATTCGGAAGTTTATTCGCAGATGGAAATATTGGCCCTAAGAATCAGTGTAGAATTGTTAATGAGGAACTAGATAAATTAGTTTTATAGATTGAAGAGAATGGACTGTAAATCAACGCTACCAAATCTTCATTGCTGTTTTTTCGTGCGGACGTCACACCTGATATTAAACTGAATGGCATTCTTTTACTGCGTATCTCTGTTATTCAAGTACTGCATCTGTATAGTAATACAAATTCAAGATTCAAGTAAACAAAAAATTTGTTGTGGGCACCACAATACCTCCCGCCATAGATTTCTTATCGAACAGTGCAGTAACACGGACCACCACTATCAAAAAACGCTCATTCCTTCAAAAAATTATGGCACATCAAAAAATGACATTTTTCAACCCTTGTGCTTGTTTTGTTTTTTTTTAAAACACAGGTTAGTCGATTTAAACGAAAATATAAAAATATAAGTTTTCTTTAACGTGTTGTAATTCGTAAATGGTGACAGTAAGGGGAAAATGTTTCAAATAATAATTGTAAAAAATAATATTTGAAACATTAATCTAATAACAAAATTTTCATTAAACCATAATTTACTGACATATTTTAAAACAACTTGATAGAGCTTCAAGTAAACTACCACTTCCGGTTATTGGATTATCACCAAAAACTAATCAGCTCTACTAAAGGGGATACAATTGATATATACAAAATATCAAAATTTTCAGTTTAGTAGTAACTCCAGAGATCTACACAGACTGACAAACTGACAGACAGACAGACACACACAGACATCATCGCAATATTGTGTATTCAGTGGTTTTCATAAATAGTCATTTGAGGATATCGTGGCAAATATTCAGTAGTTATATCCCAAGTGCATGGCAAATACCTGAATTTTTTTTTTTTGAGTGCACGAACGTGCTCGAGAGAAAATATTCTGATTGTATTTGCCATGCACGAGGGATATATTAGACGAATATTTCTCGAGAAAGAGTACAGTTATTATTTTAAATTATTGATCATATATTTATTTTAATCTGTCACATAAACCTCAGACTTTGATAAATGTCATTTGACAACTTACGTTAAAAATTAGTCATCAGCGTTTTGAAAGTAAATCTTTTGAAGAAATTGATTGAAAATTTGAAGATATTACCCCTTTTGTCCTTTTAAAACGAATAAATTAAACTATTCCTCATTGGGTTTACAATTGTTATAAATATTTGGATATCGCACTTGTGCAAATACTCGATATGCAAATATTCGATTGTCATTGCTCGAAATTCAAAAAATACTGCAACGTCATTGGTTGAAAATTTTCGAGGGAAATATTCTGAAATATCGGCTTGAGATGCATTCTGAAGTTGACAGATTTACAGAGAGACCTGATCGAACTTTGGATTAAGTGGTTTTTAGTTTGTATTAAATTTTTATTTTGGCCCTGCGAGAGGTTCCCTGCCCCGCACCTACCCGCTTCTGAGGTAGTTGGGTGTATTTGACCAACACGACGAAACACCTGGTTTTGAGATTTTGAAACTAGCAGACATCTTGTCACGTTTGCAATGCTCTGCAAAATGTAGAATTCAAGTAATTATTGTTTGTAAAGTGTTTTCGTAACTGCAACTATTTAACATATTCGTACGTTGTAGTCATTTGTAATATTTATATTTGTTTTGTCATTCTTTTTAATTAGCATTTTAAAAGTTTATTAAATATCTTCCTTATCATCCTAAAATTGTTTTGTTTGTTTGTTCACCCTTATATTTATATGGTGTCCACTTTGGGCACCTACGTTATCGTTCACCTTCAATCTCGCCCGCATACATTATATTCATCAATCTTTCATTCAACACTCGCTTCCATTTCCACAGCAGTTATTCGTCGTTCATGCTTCTTAATCCACATCCAACTTCAATTGTAAACTTTACAACCAAAATTTCTATACATAAAATACTTATTTTATAAACAGATAACGAATTAAAATCTGTGCACTACAATAAAAAAGAAATTACACGGCAAAGTTTTAATGTTATCAACGATAAGATAAATTTATTTGCTGAAGCTGTTTACATTCATAAATATTTGTACATTTCACAAATATTAAAAATTATCTAGGACACACAACTTGTCTGCCTCCATCAACTGGTAAAAGTACTCCAGTGATAAAACTAGCCTTCTCACTAGCTAAGAACGCAATGGCATGGGCAACGTCTTCAACTTGTCCTACCCTTCCCAGAGGATGAGTCTCTTTGGCTCTCTCCAAATGCGCATCAACTTCCTCTTGTTTTAACCCGCTTCGTTTGAAGATCTCCGTAACGATGATTCCTGGATTCACGCTGTTAACTCTAACTTGTTTGGGAGCCAGTTCCAAGGCTACGCATTTAGTAAACTGATCCAGAGCCTGCTTCGACATACTGTAAGCTAAAACATTGCTAAAAGCTCTCAGTCCAGCAATGCTAGAAACATTAACAATGCTTCCTTTCGTTGCTATTAGATGTGGCACTGCCAGTTTGGTTAGTTGATAAACAGCTCTTACGTTAGTGTCGAAAATAGTATCCAGTTGTGCCAAGGTTGATTCTTGTAAATTACCTAATTCGCCAATACCGGCGTTGTTCACCAAAACATCCAGTTTTCCAAACTGTTGAATTGTGGATTCAATAATTTTCTTCTGGTCTTCACCATTTGTTACATCTGCTTGGATTATTAAAGGTTTTGGATTAGATTGGCATTGGTCTGCTACTTTTTGTAAGTTTTCTAAATTACGACCAGTTAAAGCTAGACTTGCTCCTAAAGTGGAAAAATGGATAGCTGTTCCTGCTCCTATACCAGAGCTGGCTCCCGTGATCAGCACTACTTTTCCGGAAAACTTTTGCGCCATTTTCACTGGTTGATTGTTTAGTTGTACTAGAGAAGAGTCGACCGGTATACTATTTATATAAACTGATAAGGAAAAAGAAGATAAGAAAAAATTAATTATGTTTGTATTTTTATCATCAATAAAATCGTTGAGATAAAAATAATTATAATTAGAACAACTACAGTATTTTTACAACATTCCTTCATCAAGTGACTGCACCTGCAATTATCTGTTCTCGAATTGACTTAAGAACTCTAACAAAATACTTAAGTGGTACCTTTATAAACAAGAAAATAATCATGTCTGCCACTGTCAACAAGCAGTACTACCCCAGTGATAAAACTAGCCTTATCCCAAACTAAGAAAGTGACAGCGTTAGCAACATCGTCCTATTGTCCAACATTTCCCAAAAATGAACCTTCGACCGTATACTACTATACTTCATTCGGCGAGAAGATTCCACAGATCACGTGAATACCGCGTGCAAGGAGCCGGTACTTGTTTAGTAAAGCTACGTTCAAAAGAGGATGGACAGTGTATAACCATTTATTTTGAAATAATAGCTATTAACATTCCTAGTGATGTTATGAGTATCGTAACTGCCACAGATGTCAGTTGAAATCCGAGCTCGTAGAGCGAGGATTTTAAGACATCTAAGGCCTGTTATGACTCATAACATCCGTGATTTGTTCAATAGTTTACCGGTTTCAGAATATGACGACGTTAATGCCATTAATAAATATTATTTATTGAAATTCTTTTATGAAAAAGTCTGTCATAATTTTAGAAGGTGATCAAGTAAGTCTGTTTGTTTTTATTTAACACCATGGTTACACTTCTTTTGTATCATATTTAAAATTATTTTTTTACTTAAACGTCAAATGTGTTCTTCATGGCTAGATAAAAAGTGGATTTTGACGATGTTGAATTGCCAGAAAATATTTGGAACGCAGCAGGTGAATCTCTGAACAGCTTAATTCCGTGTGTATTAATAAATAGTGTTATATTATCATTGTGTATTATTTTCATTTTCTTGACAGTTTTGACAGGTCAGTAAGGTAATATTACCCTACAGAATAGAGTTATGACATACTTACCCTGCCTACTTTTGGGCATGTAAACATAGGTTTAATCTCCTGAAACCGGTAAAGCCGTTTTAATCGTTGACTTTCAACGGACTCGCATGAAACATTTAAGTCACTTCCACTACTAACATTCATGCTGAAGCTTTCCAAAATTTATTTCTGCACAAAATAATGTTAATCGTTACTTACGTATTTTACGTATTAACGCACTTCTCGGAACAAGGGCAATATTTATACCTTCCCGGTACTTACGAAGGGCGGGACGAACTTAAACAACCAATCACCGACGCGTAAAGCCTATCTTCACTGTATTTTAGCGGGGAGATGGAAGGTAAGGAGGAACACCAAAGATGGTGTAATACAAGTTGTACCCATCCACTATCGCTATTGATAGACTTCAGATTCAGATAAATGACGACAGCGGAGATGATGCAACGGCGGTTTTTAACCACTGCAATTAGTCTTCTCGTGACAATTAAAAGGGCGTCATACAGGGTGGGGCAGAAAAACCTATCCGATTTCAAATCCCTTTTTCTCAGAAGAGGGAGCAGGTAGAGTAGTGGGGTAAAAACCGTTAGAAAGCCGGTTTTATGCCATTTGTCAGTAGTCAACATGCCTTGGTCTGGTGAACATCGTGCTTTTGTTATTAAGCGGTTTATCGAATGCGGCGGTTCGATAATTGCTACACAACGTGCTTTTCGAATTCATTTCGGACTCGGGCGTCATGATCCTGTTCCACATCAGGCTACGATTAAAGTGTGGGTGGCAAATTTTAGACAGACGGGTTCAGCATTGAAAAAGAAGTCGCCTGGACGTCCCAGGACAGCAACAGGACCTGAAAACGTGGCCAATGTGAGAGCCGCGATTGAACGTTCCCCGCGTCGTCCGGCGCGAAAACATTCGCTCGCTTTGGCGATTTCCAACCGCAGTATTCGGCGCATTTTGCACCGGGACCTCAAAATGCATCCCTACAAAATGGTTGTTGCACAGGAATTAAGTGAAAGGGATTTTGAAACCCGTACGAACCTGTGTCGCGATCTCCGAGAACTCCCAAACGACGATGTTGTGCTCTTCACGGACGAAGCCCATTTTCACCTTTGTGGTGCCGTTAACAGGCAGAATTTTCGATATTGGAGTGACGAAAATCCTCGAGAAATCCATCAGGAACCCCTCCATAGCCCAAAAGTGACTGTGTGGTGTGCTCTTTCCCGCCTAGGCGTCTGGGGGCCTTACTTTTTTGAAGAAAATGGGCAAACCGTAACGGTCAACAGCGAGCGCTATTGTTTCATGCTGGAAAATTTTCTTAGACCCAAAATGGAAGAAAATGGCGTGGAAAATGTGTGGTTTCAACAGGATGGGGCAACCGCCCACACATCGCGACGATCAATGGACATTCTCAGGGAACTGTTTCCCGGTCGCCTCATTTCCCTGAGAGGTGATCTTGGCTGGCCGCCGCGCTCACCGGATCTCACTCCATGTGACTTCTTCCTTTGGGGTTACCTCAAATCGAAGGTTTACCAGCATCGACCAAGGACCCTTCTTGCTTTACGAAGGGAAATTGCTCGGGCAATTGAAGAAATTCCTGTGGTAATGACGGTGAAAGTCATGGAAAACTACCGCGAGTGATGTGCTTTTCAAAACTTAAATTTAAAAATGGCATAAAATTTGCGATATGTTAATAAAAAATTTTTTTGAAGAGTTCAGTGGTTTTAATTTTATAACGTTTTGAAATCGGATAGGTTTTTCTGCCCCACAATTTTTCATCAGTGAGATTTATTGTCATTAAATTGTCTTATGCCCGGTTGCAACAACGTTAGTTAAATTTTATACTTGGTTTAAATAAATAAAAGCAAATCGAATTTATATGTCATATGGAGTATTTGACATTGATGTTAAAAATTAGATACGCTTTTATTTATTTAAACCAAGTTTAAAATTTACCTAACATTGGTGCAACCGGGTGATATATTTTATCCAACACCTCTCAATAAATGCTCTATATCTATAACTATGGCGATTTTAAACAAGGCAAGTAACAGATTACCCACTAGTGGGTATAATTTTGAGAAAAGTCACTAGTGAATTATTTTCTATTTATAACAATAATAATAACATACAATACCTTGGTAACAACTTCGATTGACATTTTAATTTAGAAAATTTGAAGGATATGTCACTGTCAAATAATATTTCTTTAATAAATTTTGCATTCTTAAGAGATGTTGAATAAAACGTTATACTTCACACGTGGGCAAAGTGGAATTACCCACTCGATAAAATGATCACACTCAGCTTTCGGCTAAAATGTCTCTCGTGGGTAATTCCTTATTTTGCCCACTTGTAAAGTAACTATTTTCGTATGAAGTGCGGTTATCAGCCGTCATATCATAGCCTCCAAAGATGTTAGTGGAGGGGGAAACACAGGAGAAAATTTAAATTGGCAACTGTCGGCTATGGGATTCGAACTGAGGATCTCACGATCCACAGTCCGATGCGTAACACAGGAGAAAATTTAAATTGGTAACTGTCGGCTATGGGATTCGAACTGAGGATCTCACGATCACAGTCCGATGCGTTACCACGGAGCTATTTAAATATTGGTAGCTTAATGAAGCGAAAGCGTGTCTCAGTAAATAATTGAGTAAGAGTAATTTTGTTAAAATATAAAGAATTTTTATTTCTAACTTTTTCCCATACTGTGTCGCTTATAAGCTGTTTAAGCTGGAGGGTATATTTTCTTATTATTATTATTATTATTATTGTAGACTAGTCTAAATGTGTTGAGTAAAATTCATAGAACAAAAGTTTTCTCCTTTATAAAATCGTGTGAAATTTGAAATAAAAAACATATGTAGTTCAGCGAATATTTTTCCTGCATTCATTATTAATTTCATTTTTCAAATATAAAATAAAACAACATCGCAATATTTTAGACCAACTATTAAAATTGTCCCTAAAATTACACAGTTATTAATTATTACGCATGTGTACAACTCGAATTTATGAGCCAAATTAAAACATATAATTACAATCCAGTTATTTTGTTTTTGCATAAATTTTTAATTCCTGAGAAAATAAACAAGTGACAGTTTTTAATATTAAATTCAAACAGCGCCGCCTTAAAAAAAACACTACAAATTATTCATTCGTAATCCATAATAAAAGGAAGAAACCAAAATATTTTATTCACAATATTTTGCTCGAAAACGCCACAACATGCTGTTCAAAAAATACATCGAGCATTCTAACATGGAAGAGTTCATTAAAGTTCCTAAGTTTAATTTATCTATACTCGGAGTGTGGCCATTAGGCGACACAAAATTTGCATGGATTTATTACCTGCATGCTTTTGTTTGTGCTTATGGCATTGCCATTACTTTCGTAGCATCTTTGACAGTTGATTTGTACTCTAAATTAGGTGATCTGGCTGAAGTTGCTGATATTTTATATTATTATTCAACACAATTGGGTTTTGTTGCAAAATTCCTTATATTTACTTTCAACAGAAACAAGTTCCTCAAAATGTTAGACGAAATTGAAAACCCTTTGTTCGTCCAGTATCGTCCGAACCAGCAACGCCATCTGTCATATTGGTCCCGTGTTATAAACATTTACAGCTATACCTTCTTGTCCTGCTGTTTCGTTTGCTTTTTGTTCTACACCATTTTCCCACTCGTAGACAGCGATGAAGAGCACATTCTTCCATTTGGTGGTTGGTTTCCGTTTGACGTTCGACATAACCTCATAAACCGCAGTTGTGTTTACATTTTTCAACTTTCGGCGATGCTTTTTGCTATTCTCATCAACTCGAGTTTAGATATTTTACCAGGAGCGTGTATGAGTATAAGTTGTGCGCAGTTGGAAATACTCAAAGAGGATTTGGAGACTGCTACTGAACGAGCTGAAGCATTGACGAATTCGTCTGGTAAAGAGGTCACTGTAGAAGAGAATGAGGTTAGAGGTTATGATAACGAGTTGTTGACACCAGAAGCGGATTATTTTGTCTATAAGACTTTGTGTAAATGCATCGCTCACCATCAGGCCATTATCAAGTAAGGCAATCATTTATTTTACTAAAGTAAACAAATTTGTAAGCTACCTTTCGAGTAAAGAATAAGATTTGATTGGCAGACCTATTCTAGGACTATTGAATAATGCATTTATTTCTTATGTGTTTCTTGATATACACTGCTCAAAAAAAAATCGAGCCACTTGGTCGAACCAAGAAAATGACTGTTTTTAAAATGTGGGGCATTTCTTTCAGGGACATGTTAACCGAAATCTGGAAATTCCCTCTGGAGATACATTCCTCCTCTACGTTCTCCAAAAATCCCGAAGAGATTCGCTCCTTCGACCCCCTGAAAAATCGCTTTATGTGATGTCATGTCTGAGCAATGAAAAATCTCAAAGTTTGAAGGCTTGCAGCTCCAAAAAATCCTGTCTTAAGGGGGTTGTTCAACTCGATTGTCACAAAGCCCTGTCAATTTCCTTTTCAGAGTTGAAAATTTCGTCCTCATCGGTGAATAATTGAGTGAGGTATCGCGTTTCAAAGAAACATACACACATACATCCACACACCAACAAATACTCATCCACACGCACGCTCCCGCAGCCACACACACGCACAAAAGAAAGAAATGCACATGCACATGAAAAAGCACGCATGCGCATTCACACACACACATGCACGCGCATTTACGCATACACGAGGACGAAATTTTCAGCTCTGAAAAGGAAATTGACAGGGCTTTGTGACAATCGAGTTGAATAACCCCCTTAAGACAGGATTTTTTGGAGCTGCAAGCCTTCAAACTTCGAGATTTTTCATTGCTCAGACATGACATCACATAAAGCGATTTTTCAGGGGGTCGGGGGGAGCGAATCTCTTCGGGATTTTTGGAGAACGTAGAGGAGGAATGTATCTCCAGAGGGAATTTCCAGATTTTGGTTAACATGTCCTTGAAAGAAATGCCTAACATTTTAAAACAACATTTTCTTGGTTCGGCCAAGTGGCTCGATTTTTTTTTTTTTTAAGTGTATAATTATATAATTTACCGCTGGGAGGGAGTACCCTAAATAGAACCACCTGTCAAGTGTTTACCCACTCATCTGCATCTGTCAATTCTTCAACCACTCAAATTATATTTTTAATGCATAGATGGCAGCATTAAGAATTGAGAAATTGAGAAAGTACACATTAAATGGCAATATTTGGTTAAAATAAGAAGTACACATATTTTTATGATGTGTAATAACTAACAATAACGACTTTTATACATATCCCACAATATTACATCATATTATATGTGTACTATAAAATAATTTAACATTTTTAAAAATTTTCACTAGTCTTCCTGGCGGAAGAAATATTCAAAATATACCACGTAGGCCACTCCGAGATTAGGGTATCTGCATAGATTTATATTTTGCAATTTTTAGAATTTTAAACTGCATCAATAAGTGCAACTTTCGACTGAATAGTGTAATGGCTTTTACTCATTGGGATGAATTACAACACCCGCCTTCGGCTCGTATTGCAAATTTCACCCTCGTGAGTAAAAGTCATCATTACACGTTGGTTGAATAATGTACTATTGTATAATACTAAAATGGCTAGTACCTTCTCGGATAAAACACGAACTAAAATTTAATTTAGATGAAAACGGTATGAAGTTAATCAAGCTTGACCATGCCAGAATATTTTCTAATTTTACAGATTTCTATTCAATGTTGAAGCTATGTTCAACTTGGGAATGTTAATTCAATTTTTGGAGTCTGGCGTTACAATTTGTATAACTGGTTTGCAACTTATCGTGGTATGTATACAGGAAGTTTTTTTTTTTTTGATACAGCAAATATCTCGTTTATTTATCAACATAGAATTTATTTCACAGAACATGATTTATACAATAATATATAGGCTAATTGATATCGGTTGTCATGATATTACCTACGGTTTACTAGTAATTAATATCAACTCTGAAATTTCAAATGTAACATACTATATTTTTTTACAAATTTGTAAAGTATGTCAACATATCAACTTCATCTAAATAAGATAAATTAAATTTTATAATTAGACAGGTAATTTGTAAGGCACTACACTAAAACTTGCTGATAAAAAAAGTAATAACAATTAGTACTTATTGTTGACAGATGATATTTACCGTGTTACTATAGTTTTAGTTAATTGTTTTATTTAAATAAAATATTTTTTTGCCGATTTACATTAAAGATGACACTTCACGGATTGCTAACAATCTGTAAAGTGTCACTTTTATGCCTAGGCTGTAATAGTAATTTACGTAACAAGACCTGAAAGTGATACATAACAACCGCTCAACAAATGCATAGCAACCGTCAATAAACACATAGCAACCGTTCAACACACGCATGGCAACATATTTTGACAGCGATAACCTTCAAAATATCTATATAAAATAATCACTAAATATATTAATTCGAAATCGGCAAAAAAATTATGTGTTGAACTCGGCATCAAACACAGATTTATATCTTCGGCTTCACCTCGTCAATGAAACGGCAGCCTCTCCTGTAAATCTGGTATTTTGATTCATAATTCTATGTTAGAAAAAAGCAATTTAAGGCTATTGTAAACTCTCCTTAAAATGGTGACGTCACAACACCTACCGCTCACTTCAAGCATATATGTTGTTTATCCTGAAGTTAGCTGTAAGCGTTGTGACGTCACAGTCTGATTCTTTAAAATTTGAAGAAAAAGCATATCACGCTTAATAAGAATTTTTTTTATTTAAAATTTCATATTTGAATTACTAGTGACCCAAACTAATGAAACAAAAATTAAACAAAAAACAATGGAATCTCCCATTCCTATTTATTTCAAACAATCATCATAGTTTAATATTATTTTTTATTATACCTGCATCCTAATCCGTGTTTAAAACACGCTACAGCGTTCATAAACGCAAGATTAAAACACGCCGTGCTTTAAAGGTTACTAAGCAACAACAAAAATATTTACTATTAATATCTGTCAAAACTGTAAACGTAAACAATAAATGCTTACCAGTCTCCATGTAAACGATATACGTCAAACATCACACGCGCAAAATTATGAAATGAATCAAAATCAAAATGTTTATTTCCAGTTTTTTCCAGAGTATGATGCAGGTATAATAAAAAATAGCGTATGACACTCGTGTATAAGTGCTTTTAAAGCACTAGCGACGTTAAAAGCACTCCGCTTCGCGTCGTGCTCTTAAACTCGTCGTACGTGCTTTAAAAGCTTACTTATACACTTGTATCATAATATACTATTTCCAATTAAGGATAATTAATGTGCTCGCCAATTTATTTTTACCTCCCGCCTACCTCTAGGTAAGGGAGGTATTGTTTTTGGTCAAAAATTGGGTAGTGAGTTTTAAATGAATAAGCACGATTTAGGGTCCCTACAATACGATTTTACTATTTTCGCGATGATGTCTGTATGTATGTATGTATGTATGTATGTATGTATGTATGTATGTATGTGTGTGTGTAGTCTGTGGCAATTTTTCGTCTCGCATAACTCAAATACCATAATACCAAAAAATACAATTTTGTGAATTATTGCTTCTTATATTTAAATGAAGAGCTGATTAGATTTTGGATGAAATTGGTCAACCGGAAGTAGCAGTTTACTTGAAGCCCTTAACAGTTTTTCGTGAAAAACACGGTTAAATTTCATTTTTCAACTATTTATGTTATTTTGAAAGTTGAAGAATATTTAATTTTACATGTATTTTAATTACACTAATTTTATTAATTTTCATTAGATTTAGAGATAATAAAATATAAAGAAATTAGATTTTACAAATCTTGCATTCCTAGTACACCATGGAAACATTTAAAAATTTCAAATTTTTTACGAAATGTGACACATGTCATTGTGTTTGTGAAGCTGTTTTCTTAGTGATTTATATGTCAAAAAATTAAATAAATATACGAAAGAAAATTAAAATTCTCAAATATAAATAGAAAATTAACAAATAAGAAGGTATGTTTCTGTATCAAGTACTATTTTGTATCGTTTAAGAGTAGTATTGGGCAGGAGGTTATGTGCTGGGCACATCAGATTTTTTGATTAAAGTATCATATGGATTGCTATACTATGAACACTGAATACATAATATATGCATACTCAATGCTATAAAGCAAATTTGACGTAGAGTTGATGGTAGATTGAGTGATTGGTTTCGTATAGATGTTACTGTGAAACAGGGTTGTGGAATGTCTCCTTGGTTGTTTAATTTGTATATGGTTGTGTTGTTACGAATGGCATTGAATAGAACAGATGGTGTACGTATTGGTGGACGTATAGTGCCTGCGTTAGCTTATGCGGATGATGTTGTATTAGTTGAAACTGAGGAGTAATTGAGAAGAATGATTGTGAGCATAAATGAAGTAGGGAAAGCTTTAAATCTGCTATTGAATGTCGATAAATGTAAAGTGTTGGTGTTTGAGGAGAATGATTTGGTGACTGATTGTAATGTTACAGTGAATGGTGTGAGACTGAAACAAGTGAATTAATTTGTATATTTGGGTAGTATGTTCTCGAGGGATAGATGTATTGACCGGGAGATTGAAAGGCGAGTGTCTGCAGGGTGCAAGGTATTGGGTGCTCTGGGTACATATGCTCGAAACGTGAATGTATCTAGAGATGCTCGATTGAGTGTTTATAATGGTATGTTAGTGTCTACATTGATGTATGGTTCTGAATGTTGGGCATGGATGAAGATGCATGGATGAAGATGCATGAACGACGTCTAACTGCTGTAGATACGAGATATTTGTGAGGAGTACGTCAGTATACCAGACGTGATCGTATACGGAATATATTGGTGTATGATGAGTGTGAGATTGAGAAGAATGTTGTTAAGAAAGTGGGAGTGAGCCAGTTGAGGTGGTTTGGACATGTTGAGCGAATGTCGAATAAAAGGTTGGTGAAACTAATATATGCGGGTGATATTGAAGGTGAACGATTGCGTGGGCGTCCGAGGAATAACTGGTTGGGTATGATTGATGGTTTGTTGCGTGAACGAATAATTCCGAGTGTGAAGAATAAACGAGTATGTATGAATCGCACTATGAATGTGGACGAGGCACAAATGGTGGTGTGGCAGGATAGGAATTTTTTAAAGAAGATTGATTGTTGGTTGTCTGTGTTTCTAGGTTCGTGCTACCCCACTAATTGGGACATAGCGTGATGTTATGTATGTATGTATAAATCATTTTATATGAAAGAAATTGTTATGTTGACAAATAAGCGAGAAATTTTCTGAATCCATTTGAAAATAACACCCTGTATAAATATTTTGGTTAATTCTGAGTATATTAATTATTAGGTCCAAGGTAACCTCATAAATCTTCTATTGACAACTTCATACATGGGCGCAGTATTATTCGAAATTACTTGCTACTGTTGGAACGGCCATTTGGTGACGGTTTTGGTAAATTTTATCCAAATTTAATTGGGTGTGTAAAGTTTAATCAGTTCTAAGTATATTTTAGAGCTCTAATATTAGTGAAAGTTGCTACAACATGGCCTGGTACAGATGCAGCCCCAGAGTGAGGAAGATTATTTTAATTATTATGGAGAGATGCAAACGACCGATTGAGATGACAGCCGGGAACATTTTTATTTTGTCTATTGTTACTTTAACAGGGGTAAGTCACAAACACCAAACACAAAACATCTTTAACCATGGTGTTGAATAAAAATAAACAGACTTACTTGATCACTTTCTAAAATTATGACAGACGTTATTCATAAAGGAATTAAAAAAAAAATTATTAATAACGTTAACGTCTTCATAATTGGAAACAGGTAAATTATTGATCAATCCACGGATGTTATGAGTCTTAACAGGCCTCTACGAGCTCGGATTTCAAACTGACATCTGCGGCTATTATAATACTCATAACATCACAATAGTTATTACCCAAATCCTATATTGCCTTTGAAAATTAATCTTTGCAAGTTACTAATTAACAGCTGCATTGTAAAAATTTTACAAGATAGTAAACAAGGTAAACAATGAACGTTGCCACAGTAATGCTTACAAGGCTTATGCGAAATCTTTTAAAATAATTTTTTGTATGTAACTGACAGGACTTGGTTATAATTTTTTAATTTTTATTTTGATTTACAAATGAGTAACAAGTAAAATGTACAATACAAGCAAGGTAACTGTTTTTATTGCTTCAAGGAGGTAACAGGCTCATAGGTCATTTCCTCCATTCATTAGTATAAACTGTTTAACCTTGATTTTAATGTAAATAACTATATCCGTTGATAGCTTATTAATAGCTTTCATTAATGAATACCAAATTATTCATTAATGATCCCTATTAACGCATGATTTTTATTAATAAATGAGTTTTTGGTTGCGTTCAACTTCAACACACCTAATTTAGTATTGGCTTGTGCAAAATAGCAAAATGTTAAACAGAATAAATTTTTTTATACATAATATATGTTATAAATAATTAAACATACATTTACAATTGTAATTTTTACCCTGGAATAAAATAAACAGTCAAGTGAATCATCTGATTTGGTACTCAATAGTGTCAATCGTTTCTAAACATATTTGTCATGGAATAAAATAAAATTTTCTCTAAATGAAAGGTATGATCAACGGAAAAATAACTCGCTCTCTTCAACACACTAGACAATAGATAGTTAAATAACTATTTCATTCTTACTGAATAATAGATAAAATAATTTATATTTAAATATTAATAAACGGAGTTGACAATAACCGAAAGTTTGAAGAATAAAAGAAAGAGAATTAAATTTATAAAGTTTTCCTGTATGGTCTGGGATATTTATGTGTGTTCGTTTATTGATTCGTCCAGCCTTCATCACTCCCAACAGGTGCTCCTTTTTCTTAATTTATCAGCACACTTGTTGTTCTCTGCTGGTCATCTGACTTTCAGCAAACTTTCAGTGTTTTCAGCTTCACTTTTGCATTAACTACAACATAAATATATATTTAAAATGTTCCATCTTTATTTCAATTATTTATTAAGTTTAGAATATCATCACGTATTCCAGGTACTATGTATTTACATGACCAAGAACTAACTAATACCCCTGATATTGTCCAAGGTTTTGCTGATTTTTTCTCTAGTGTCTACACACATGATAATAATGAACCTATTTTACCTGTAAAATACGCTAATGACAGTAGCCAAACATCAATTTCAGATATATCCGAGAATGATATCATTGAAGCAATAAACAAACTAAAACCTTCTCGTAATCCTGGCCCGGACTATTTCCCTGCTTATATTTTAAAAGGATGCAGTCAATTATTTCTTAGACCACTTTATATTCTTTTCAATCTTTCTCTTTCTACTAACACTTTTCCGCTTTGCCTCAAAACTTCACATATTACTCCTATTTTTAAATCTGGTAATAATTCAAGCATCACTAATTACCGACCAATAGCAATCCTCTCTAACATTTCTAAAATCTATGAAACTATACTATATAAGTATATTTACAATGCCACTAAACAATTTATCAAGATTCAGCAACATGGCTTTATTAAAGGAAGATCAACATCTACAAATTTAATGAACTTCACTGAATATACTGTTCAAGCACTCCATGATAATGTACAAACAGATGTAGTCTACACAGATTTTACCAAAGCTTTTGATACCATTGATCATAAAGTTCTCTTACACAAACTTGAGCACAATTTTAACTTTTCTACTGATCTTCTTCAACTAATTTCATCATATTTAGATGATCGTAAAATGTTTGTTCACTACAATAGTTTTCTCTCGAATCCCTACAACGCTACTTCCGGTGTGCCTCAAGGTTCAAATTTAGGGCCTTTATTGTTTTATTTATTTATTAATGATATTGTTGATTGTGTGAAAGATTCAGAAGTGTTACTATATGCTGATGATATGAAAATATTTAAAATAATTAATTCCCTTGAAGATTGTATGAAATTGCAAAATGATTTAAATAATGTTCTAATTTGGTCTAAGTCCTCTAGATTACATTTTAATCTTACAAAATGCAAAATTATGACTTTTCATGTAAAAAAATCAATATTAGATTTCACATATAACATAGACACCCACACCTTGGATCGAGTTCACCAATATAAAGATCTCGGTGTTTTATTTGATGAAAATTTAACTTTTAACCAGCATGTAAATGAAATAGTGAAAATGTCATATAAAAATCTTGGATTTATTATACGCAACACTCAGTCATTTAAAACCATTTCTTCACTAAAATCCTTGTACTTTGCACTTGTGCGTACAAAACTGGAATATGCTCTTCAAATATGGAATCCGATTTATAGCAAATATTGTCACACGATTGAAACAATTCAGCGCAAATTTGTTAAGTACTGCAGTTTTAAAATTTCTGGAATTTATCCAGGACATGATTATTCTTATGACGACTTTCTATCAAATTGTTGCTTGATATCCCTACATAATCGTAGAAAAATTCAATCTTGTCAATATTTATATAAATTATTAAATAACATTATTGATGACTCAAACACATTATCACATATTCCATTTTTTGTACCACGCACATCTTCACGAAATAAAGTGATGTTTAAGTGTACTCTTGCTCGAAGAAATTATGAAATGAAATCTCCTATCCGTCAATTATGTACTATTTTCAATGATGTAACTGCTAAAATCGATATAGATATATTTGCAGACTGTTTTTCTAAATTTATACGTTTGTTAGTTAATATTTTTTTGCCAGCTGTATCTCACTTGTAATTTAATATTGTATTGCAATAACTTTGTTTTGATATTGTAATTCATTTAGATATGTTTTGTAAAAGTGTTTTCTTTTTCATTGTTGTTTTCTTACTGTATATTTGTTTTATTAGTTATTTTTAAATATCTTATTTGTGTCTACACAATAAATTTGTAATGCTTTTTGTTTCCATCCCCCTGTAATTGGGACTTTTGTCCTGTTGGGTGGATTATAAATAAATAAATAAATAAATAAATCATATATTTTGATACAACACGATGTACGTTTTAAATATCAAATTAACAAGCAGGCAAATAAATAAATCATAACATAAATTGATTTGAGAGCCAGCCTACAAAAATATTACACGTACACTGACGTGAATTATGGGTTCTGTAATTCATCGGAAAAAAACTGACATAATGGGGATATATTTACACAGGAGTAGAATAGTATATTCTACAACAAGTAATGGAATGGCACATATTTCACGCGAGCAAAAAGTTTGTAGTCCAAGTCGAATAATATTTTGAAAATTATACAAAATAAATAAAATTAAAACAAACAGACGTGACCATAGTAACTGAATCAAGATACTTCATATATCGCGCTAATATGCGGCTCTGATTCGTCGAAATTATTCCAGACGCGGCTTATGAAATGAAAGTTGTTCCAATACAGTTTTTAGTTGTAAAATGTGTAGTTTACAAAACAGAAAAATATTATTATTATTATTAAATGTCACTGTCACCAGCCGGAATTGAATTTGTGTCAGTCTTACCAATTTTTACTTATTTTTTTTTATTATTATTATTGGCAATTGAATCATTTTGTACTGATCACCTGTGTAAAAATAGATCGTAGTAGAGGCACAACTAACTTTTGAAGACTAATTTTTGCGTTCTTTTTTTTAGCTGTTGCGAACGGCTTACTCTTATTTTGCAATATTAAGGAAAGTATACACCGAATAAATGTGGAACCAGAAGACAACAATAATTATCTTACATAAAATAGGACATTAGTGCACTAGATGATTGTGTAGTTATAAAAAATAAATATGACTACATAAAATATATACAGGGTGTTCATTTTAAAGTGGCTACCATTGCGATCTCGAGAACTAGAAGAGATACGAAGTTGGTTAAATTAGCAAAGAATCTCTATTTCACATAGGTATTTCAATGATAAACTGAAAAAAGAAATTCAACCAGTGGTTCTCAAAATATGGATACCAACTTTTCTATTTTAAATAGAAACATATATTTTTTATTTACTCATTCAATAGAGCTCTTTATTCTGAATCCAACGATATAAAGTTTTCATACCCTTACATAACAAAATTTTCGAAAAAAAATTAATAAAATTTTGAATTAATTTTTCCTAAATATGATATTAATTAGAGTGCCATGAATGAAAAAAGTGAATTAATCCATTTTTAGGTATTAAAAATGATATGAAAAACAATTTCTTATTTAACAGAAGTAGCAATAAACAAAATATTCACTTTTTTCATTCATGGCACTCTAATTAATATCATGTTTAGGAAAAATTAATTCAAAATTTTATTAATTTTTTTTCGAAAATTTTGTTATGTAAGGGTATGAAAATTTTATATCGTTGGATTCAGAATGAAGAGATCTATTGAATGCACAAATAAAAAATATAGGTTTCTATTTAAAATAGAAAAGTTTGTATCCATATTTTGAGAACTACTGGTTGAATTGCTTTTTTCAGTTTATCATTGATATACCTATGTGAAATAGAGATTCTTTGCTAATTTAACCAACTTCGTATCTCTTCTAGTTCTCGAGATCGCAATGGTAGCCACTTAAAAATGAACACCCTGTATATGGAACAATAGTAAAAAATATATTAAATTAGCTTATTTTTTGTAATTTTAATAATGTATAAATTTGCATGAAATGTCTAAAATGTAAAATAATTTAAACAATAAATCATAATGTTTAATAATATTACATGTGTTTCATTACTAATTTTGCTTGTCCACCAGATTCGTGTAATTCAAGCTTTGCTCTTATCGATTAATTCGTGAGATTCACACGCATTTAGTATACACACTTTAATTTCTTCTTTTTTTTTCAAATGCATGAAATCTAATTAAAGATCGATAAACACCTTTTTAGTCCAAGAGCGGGCTGCAAAAAACCTAGCCGATCGAGTATAGAATAAAATCTTTTTAAACTGTTAGTACTCATAGCGATCATAACAAAAATCACTGTGTACCTGGGCACAAGATTTATATGGGTGTAGAATTAAAATGTGGAATATAGAGATTTCAATGCAATTTTTTTGATATTGTAAATTTTTACCTATTCACTTTACAAAGCAAAAATATCAATACAAAAGTTGTTCAGCCTTTAAAAATGCATGCAATAAGGCCCATATTGACCTTAATATTAGTATTTCGCGATATATCTATCAAATTAATATCAATATTTTTTAGAAAAATTGTAACAGCCTTGAAAAATCTAACAAAAATTAAAAATATTTGACATTTCGGAAAACAGATTTAGATTTATTTATTACATTGTTGCATTATTTCCTGTGGAAATTTCATAGATGATTGTAATGATATAATGGCGTATTTTAGAGTTCACATCATTCCATTTATTTCTGTTAAAAAAATTAAATAAATCTTAACCTGATTTGGAAATGTCAAATATTTTTCGTGTTTGTCTAATTTTCCATGGCCGTCTTATAATTTTTTTCTTATAAATATTAATTTTAATTTGATTGATATATCGTGAAATATTAATATTTATGTAACTAAATGAGCCTTATTGCATGTACTTTTAAATTCTGAACAACTTTTGTATTTACAATATTTTGCTGTATAGTAAATAAGTACAAATTTACAGCAACATAAAAAAATTGCACTGAAATCCCTATGTTCCATATTTCAATTCTACACCCATATAAATCTTGTGCACAACTTCTGCCCAGGCACGCAATGATTTTTGTTATGATTGCTATGCATACCAACAGTTTAAAAACATTTAATTATGTTACTTGATCGGCCAGGTTTTTTCAGCCGGCTTTTGCTCTATTTGATTTGATGTGTATCTTTCAAAAATTCTTCATTTAGTAAAGACGTTATGGTCGATAAAAGCAAAACTGTTTCTACCGTACTCCGTCTCTCCTACACAGATTTTGTTAAAATATACTAATAAAAGAACTTTTAACTGTAAATTGCGTTAATACATATTTTCCTTAATACTAGTAGTTTTTTAAACATGGACATACCTCAATTAATTCTGCAAGTTCGTTTCCATTTTATATACATTTTTTTAGGTTGTGATTTTCGTTTTCTGGTTAATCATCTTTCGTAATATGAAATACAGTATACGGCCTAACTTAATCCATAGATTAAACACGTAAAAATAAGGTGACAAGTTCATTTGAGCAAATGTCCGTAAATGCTTCATTCCAGAGATAATCATGTTTTTCCTATTGGGTTGTGCTCCTTTAAAAAATCAACTTCCTAACGAAATATTCAATATTATCTTATTGAGGTGTGACATAATAATTGAATTAAATTAATAATAAATTGTTTATTACCGAATTTCAATACAAAATTTAGTTTGCTTGCCCTGATGCCTGGGAAAAAATGAGAAACTATCAATGAATTTAAAGGAATTTTTTTGGGATGCCATAAAAGGAACAGTCTATGATGAATCGATACATATTTTAGACTCACTACGAAATCATATCTCCCAAGCAATGTCACGCAGCAATGTCACGATCGTTGTCGTCCCTGTATACGTACTGTAGGAAACATTTTGAACAAATATTATAAAAAAAAATAGTTTATGAAGTTATGTTATTACTTCATTATTTTAAATCTTAAATTTCTTTAAATTCATTGATAGTTTCTCATTTTTTTCCAAGACATCAGTGCAAGCAAACTAAATTTTGTATTGAAATTAGGTAATAAACAATTTATTATTAATTTAATTTACTTAATATGGCACACTTTTATAAGATAATATTGGATATTTCGTTAAAAAGTTGATTTTTTAAAGTAGCGCTGCTCAATAAGAAAAACATGAATATCTCTTGAATGAAGCATTTACGGACATTTGCTCAAATGAACTTGTCACCTTATCTTTAGGTGTTTATTATATGGTTTAAGGTAGGCCGTTTAAATCTGGGACACCCTGTATAACAAAACACTAAGATTGGTGATTATGTTAATGCATAATGTATGTCCATCATTCGATGTAGAAACCTATGTATAGAAGTTTCGCAATTCACACATTTTTTATTTCTCGTCCATTAAGATAAACAACCGGTTATTCTCAGGAAATAAACATTTTTATTTGTTTTTATATATTTATAATCTTATTTTTTACCAATATTTGTGTTAAGATAAAAGTTTGAGTCAGACATAATTTATTAAGGCGCATTTGAATAAGAATTAGAAGGACAGTCAGTGTACAAAATGACTTCGAAGCAACAGCAGGTAGTTATAAATGATAAAGTGTCCACAGTTAATTCGTCTAGTCAGGGGTGAGTATTATAATTATATAACATTACGTTTTTACCTCCCGCCACATACTGGGTGGAGACTTTTTTTTATATTAAATAGAAAATACAGTGCTATTTTATAGTAGTAACGGTTTTTCTGTGGCGTACATTTTAATTATCAGATTTATCAAAATAAACTGCATTGTATTTTTCTAGTAGCATGCTATATTTTTTCATTTTTCCTTCCCGCCAAATACCTGTATGCTAAAAATTCGGTAGTGAGTTTTCAGTGGATGAGTACGTTTTAGGGACCCCAACATATGATTTATACAAAACATTATGGTTCAATGACAATTTTGTTATTAGAATAAAGTTTCAAATATTATTATCTACAATTGTTGTTTGAAATATTTTTCTCTTACTGTCACCGTTTACGAATTAGAACACGTTAAATAAAATAATTATTTATGATATACCTAAGTGTTAAAAGTGACATTTATGAGTAAGTGGGGGTGTTTGTGAAACGAGGTGAAGCCGAGTGATACAACCCCACGAATGTCTTTTCCTTGACAAAAATTTAATAACAGAAAAGATAGAGGAATTTGAAGTTGAATCAATTAATAAACAATTGTTAATTGTGTTTCAAATAGAAACTGGGAATGTTTTAAAGTTAGTTGAACATCGTTTAGTTAAAAAAATAATAGTAATGTAGTACTATAAAGTTATGTGCGGTTGTGAGCTATAAAATTTTTAACAAAGTGCTCGCTTGTAGTACAATTTAAAAAATTAATCTATATTATATATTATTTTAATACATTAAAATAATAAATATACTTATTTCGTAATAAAATTAAAACATCCATTAAAAATATATAAATAAAGATTAGTTATAAATGTCATCAATATAAATGTATAAATTACAATAAAACAAAGAAAAAAATCTCTTGGTTGTAGTTCATTTTTCTTTTATTACTCAAAAATTGCTGTCCACATGGTTGAGAGCCACTTAAAAACAAAAACACAGAAAACATATTGTAAATGAATGTAGTCATATATTTTTTACTTATTTTATAATTATTATTACAATAAAATAGAACATTTATATGACAATAATTATTTAAATCTCTACTGTTTGAGACCCACACCTCTATAATGACGCCAAAATATTTTTAAAAACTTATTGTGGCTTAATGAATAACAATTAAGACTTTTTAAAAGTGAAGATAGTCTTCAATTTAGATAAAGTTTAATAAAAATTTTTTATTAATGGTGAAAGACCCCATTACCCCGTATCTGCTTAAATCAAAATACCCTTGAAATAATAATAATTGTTACGATAAAATTCAGATTTTGGTAACAACCAACTGGAAGTGTAGGTTTACTGGTTTTGCAAACATCGTAGTAAATAATTTCTAAATTATATTGTTTAAAATTGTTTTGGCGGAAGTTATGTGCTAAGAACATCATAATACTTCTGTGATTTTAGGACATCGGCTAATCAGTACATATACACGTTAAACAACAATGTATTATCAGAAGAACAACGGGCATTCTACGAACACAATGGATTTATTGTTATTCCTAAATTAATTGAAGAAGAACTTCTAGACGAATTCAGGTACCTATAACAAGTAAAATAACAAATAAAGATAGTATTTAATTTTCCTATTCAAAATCCAGTGTTCGATTTGTGGGCATGTGCAATGGAGTAGTCGACAAAGGAGCATCAATATTATTAAAAGATGCATCTCTTAAGAAGACTGGTAAACGAGGAGAATTTCTATACTATAAAATTCAAGATATAAGCTATGACGAAGTTTTCTCCAAATATTTTGTTCATCCCAACCTTTTAAAGTATGTAGAATGTTTCACTGGCCCAGATGTCACTGCCATGCATTCCATGTTGATCAACAAACCGCCAGACTCCGGAGAAATGACTTCGGTTCATCCTTTGCACCAGGTAAGATGACTAGCTGTCAAATTACACTATCCTAACTCTCGACTTAATTAAGATTATACGCCTTATTAAATAACAGAGACCGGCCAATCAGTTCCATTTATCAACCTGTTGGGATCTTAGATCTCGTTGGTCCAGTCAGTCGGTGCCACTACCTTTCAGCTGTTGGCGGGTTACACTACGCTGATGAGTTTCAATAAGAATGAAACGCGTTCGTAGTTACCGATTGATTGTATTGGCCAGTCTCTGTGACTTATACCTTAGTTATTAATCAGAGATTGAATTTTATGAAACATTGACAATTTATTGTCTTTATATTTTTTATTGTTTCATATACAGTTTTTTACCTCCCGCCTACCTCTAGGTAAGGGAGGAATTGTTTTTGGTCAAAAAATTGGGTAGTGAGTTTTCAATGAATAAGCACGTTTTAGAGTCCCTACAATACGATTTTACTATTTTCGCGATGATGTCTGTATGTATGTATGTGTGTATGTATGTATGTGTGTGTGTAGTCCGTGGCAATTTTTTCGTCTCGCATAACTCAAATAATATAATACCAAAAAATGCAAGTTTGTGAATTATTGCTTCTTATATTTAAATGAAGAGCTGATTAGATTTTGGATAAAATTGGTCAACCGGAAGTAGCAGTTTACTTGAAGCCCTTAATAGTTTTTCTTGAAAAACACGGTTAAAATTCCTTTTTCAACAATTAATGTTATTTTGAAAGTTGAAGAATATTGAATTTTACATGTGTTTTGATTACACTAATTTTATTAATTTTCATTAGATTTAGAGATAATAAAATATAAAGAAATTCGGTTTCACAAATCTTGCATTCTTAGTACACCATGGAAAACAGTTAAAAATTTTCAATTTTTTGCGAAATTTGACACATGTCATTGTGATTGTGAAGCTGTTTTCTTAGTGAAATATATGTCAAAAAATTAAATAAATATACGAAAGAAAATTGAAATTCTCAAATATAAATAGAAAATACACAAATAAGAAGGTACCTATGTTTCTGTATCATCAAATACTATTTTGTACCGTTTAAGAGGGAGGTTATGTGCTGGCCACATCAGATTGATTGATTTAAAAACTATATCGATGTTATGTTGTTTTAAGATTATTTTAATTTTGTAACTTATGTTCCCCAAGAAATATAAGCTCATTCTACGATTATAATTTTTGTCGAAGTGTAAAGAGTTATTAAATGCTTCTTTAAGTTGAAGTTTATATTTCTTCTTTTTTATAATTTTATCATTTATATTAAGGTTTAAATTATTTGCGAGTGCTATTTTGAGGGTTTTTGTTTCGTTTGCTACATCATTATTATTCAAATTATAGATAGGCATTCCATAAACATGTAATTTAAAATAGCAAGTTACTTAACTTCGAGAATGTCAGTATATTTTGGTAAAATGTGGGCAGTACAATACCACCCGCCATAAATTTCTTATCGAACAACGCAAAGAACACGGACAACCACCATCAAAACGCTCATCCCTTCAAAAAATTATGACACATGTCAAAAAATGATATTTTTCAACCGTTGTTTTGTTTTTTCAGAAAACAGTTTAGTAAATTTAAACAAAAATATCAAAATATAATTTTTCTTTAACGTGTTGTAATTCGTAAATGGAGAGAGTATGAGAAAAAAATTTTCAAGAAATTGTCATTTAAGAATAATTTACTGAGATATTTTAAAATAGCTTGATAGGGCTTCAAGTAAACTACCACTTTCGGTTATTGGATTATCACAAAAAACTAATCAGCTTTTCCAAAGAGTATATAATTGATATATACAAAATATCAAAATTTTCAGTTTAGTAGTTTTTGAGAAACCGTAACTCCAGAGATCCACACAGACTGATAGACAGACAGACTGACAGATAGACAAACTGGCAGACTGATAGACAGACACACACACACACAGACATCATCGCGAAACTATTAAAATCTTATTCTAGGGACCCTAAAACTTGCTCATCCACTAAAAATTCACTACCTAATTTTTAGCATGATTCCTATACATCCCTTCCAGGATGTAGCGGGAGGTAAAAAGTGAAATAAATTAAGTGTATTAATTTATATTATTCCTCTAATAATGACATAATATTACAATGTATTATTTTGTAATTTTATCAACATTTTTTCGAAAGTCTGTGAACCACCGTTTATTTATTTCTGGTATACCACATTACCTACTTCATTAATGTAATTTAAAATTCAGATCCTAATATCTCGCTTATTTGGAGGAATCTTTAACTCGGACTTGGACATGTGGTTTTATATTTTTATGTACTTCAACAAGAAGTAAAGTGGCAAGAGGTGTCAGCAAAGGTAATAGCAGTATATATTCGTAGGATCTATACTTTTTCCCATTTCGTCCAGCAGAAAGGATCATAGCGAGTTGGACAGCCATGGAAAAAGTTACTGTCAACAACGGGTGCCTTTTCGTAGTTCCTGGAACACATAAAAGTGCCATGCAACCACACGATTATCCAGAAGTGAGCAATAAACCATTTAAGATTACTTTAACGCTATTTTAAAGTAATATTTGCATTTAGAATCAAGTAAATAAGGCATTCTACGGCGTAAAAGGATTTGATTTAGTTCCTCGAGTCAATTTAGAGATGGAAAAAGGTGACACCGTCTTCTTCCACCCATTGCTCATGCACGGATCAGGCCCAAACCTAACCAAAGTAACAATGTTCATACTGAATTGGTTTTCACTAATTTTTAATAATAAATAATATTGCAGGGCTGTAGAAAAGCTATTTCTTGTCATTTTGCGTCTAACAATTGTTATTACATCGATGTTAGTGGAACTATGCAGGAGAAAATTGGTAAAGAAATTGTAGAAGTTTTCAATAAATTGGGATACAAAGGATTGTCATACGCAGTAAGTTTGTTTTGTTAAAGAATTTTCTTTTTATTTACTCAAAAATCGATGAATAAATTTTAGCAGAATTTCTTTTGTTAAATTTATAATGACTAAGTTTTTTGTTGTATATTTACAGGATATTTGGAGATACCGTCACAAACATATTCAAGGTGTTTTAGGCACAGTAAATAAATTATAATAATGATGTAATATTATATTAATGGTTGTTTTAGTTGTTAGTTTTAAAATGTTATTTAGTGACAAGATTTCATTAGTCACGGGTTACCTTGCAACGGGTAATTAATAGTTATTTACTTTACAAGTGGGCAAAGTAAGGAATTACCCACGAGAGAAATTTTAGCTCACGAAGCCGAAGGGTGAGTGAGATAATTTTATCGAGTGGGTAATTCCACTTTGCCCACGTGTGAAGTATAACGTTTTATCCAACACTTCTTAATAAATGAAATATTTATTAAAGAAATATTATATGACAGTGACATATGCTTTAAATTTTTAAATTAAAATGTCAATCGAAGTAGTTACCAAGGTGTTGTGTGTTATTATTATTGTTATAAATAAAAAATACTCACTAGTGGCTTTCCTCAAAATTATACCCACTAGTGGGTAATCTGTTACTTTGCTTGTTTAAAATCGCCATAGTTATAGAGCATTTATTGAGAGGTGTTGGATAAAATATTTAAATAAGCATAATTTGCAAAAAAATCATGGATATATATTTGTATTCTAATTATTTTTGTCTAATTATTGTACAGTAGTTGTGTTACGGCTAGTGCATTTAATTTCAAAATGTAACTAAGAAAAATTGAACATTTCATATAGAATTTACAAATTAATAAATTATTACATGGCACATTAAAATATTTTCTACAGAAAA
Source organism: Poecilus cupreus (assembly GCA_963942605.1). Lineage (NCBI taxonomy): Eukaryota > Metazoa > Arthropoda > Insecta > Coleoptera > Carabidae > Poecilus > Poecilus cupreus. The sequence goes on along the minus strand of OZ012729.1, from coordinate 5,040,713 downwards.
AAAATTATAGTATTAGACAACGGTTGCTTTCAGCAGTACAACACCACTTGGATTCACCCGGATTTCCAAAAGTGAATCGGGCTTCAGTTGCACCGGAGTCTCGCTCGGATTAAAAACATTCTGCGAATAAATACAGACAGTTAAAAACCACAGGTAAACAATAAGCTCGGTGCAAATCTTGAAAGGGGTACCTAATTCAAGACGGAGAACCATACATTATAAATATAAGTTAACCATACTATGTATTGTATATATTTTAATAGCAAAAGAATCAGATCTTCATAATAACAAACATATTTTGATAAAATTTTAACTAATTTGGAGGAAACCTATCTTAAAGATGAACATATTTATAGAGTATTATTTTTGGTAAAATTGCACAATTTTAATTTTTAAAAATCTAATCTAATTAGTCAAATAGTATCTAAGGATGTTTAAGAAAACTCTAAATTAACACATGTGATTGATGCCCAGCCATTAAAAGCTATTCAGTTAATAAATACCTATAACTCGCAAATTGGAAATGAGAAATTTACGTATATAGCTTATAAAAAATCTGAAACCTCGATTCTTTAGCTACAAAAATATATGCAATATACAGGATGTCCCATCAAAATCCGATGTCCCCCTCAAAACCATGACGATTATGATTCGGCATACTTTTCGGTAAAATGCTTTCATTTCGAGATATTCTAGGATATAATGTAAAATGGGACATCTTGTGTAGTAAATTTCATTCGTCATAACAATAATATTTTGTCTTAAACAAGTTATGGTCGACTGTTTTCACTAGTGTATGGATCATGTTAATATGAATGAAGTATAATAGGCTATTCCACCATAATAAAAAATAATAAAAGTTTATTGAAAATATGAAAGATAAGACTTAAAAGATGCGGAAAATTCCATATGTTTAATTATAAATTACTAGCTTAATTGTTCTAGCTATCATTTTTTGATACGTATTTTTTTATTTATTCAACGAATAACTTATTCGGAAGTTTATTCATAGATAGAAATATCGGCTCTAATAATAAAATATAATATAACAATTTAAATATACAGGATGTTCATTTTAAGTGGTACACTATTGCTATTTCGAGAACTATAAGAGCTACGAGGTCGGTTAAATTAGCAAACAATTTCTATATTATAAGACAATTAAAATGAGCGAAACAAGAATTTTTTTTGACCAGTGGTTCTCAAAATGCAGGGTGCAACTTTCTTATTTTAAATGGCAACCTATATTTTTTATTTGCTTATTCGATTCAGTATTTTTTTCTGAATTCAATGATATTCACATGTAATGACCAAATAATACAAAATATTTGAGAAAAATGCAAAATTAAAAATGTATCATTTTATTTGCCATGGAAGAAAACAAATAAATCAAACAATTTTTAATATTACTTTTTTGAAGTGTACCTCTGTATTTCTGTATTGTAACAACAAAATTAATAATTGTTCTCATAATCACAATGTTTTCAATTATTTCTGCATTTGATTTATTTGTTTTCTTCCATGGCAAACTTTGTATATGCATATTTAAATAAAATGATACCCATCATCTCTTCGACTTAGAAACGCCAGAGCGAAGGAGGTTTTTCCATTTTTCGTGGGTTGCATAGGTTTGGTATAGAAATCAATTTTATCAAACTGAAATTAAAAATATTAGTAATACTATTAGGATTGACTGACAATCTATAATCGAGATCTGCAAAAGCAGAGCGCCACACCAAAATAGGTAATATAATGTGTTCAACTCTTGGCAGCCTCTGATGTAAATCTGGTATTTTGGTGCCTAGTTAAACAAATAACTAATATTTGAAATCTGCACTAAAGAACGCCAAAATCGTCATTGTAATCTCTGAAATCGGCTTTAAAGTAATCTTCCGAATAATCCATTGTACTATAATTTTGAGCTATGCAATGTAGATAGCAGTATAATAATTATTGTACAAGTAAGATAACTGCAACAGATGTACTACATGTAATAGTAAATTTATATATTAAATTTGCAAGATGAACGATCTAATTAATTCCCATGAACAAGTTGGGAACAAAATATACAATTTTGAGTGTTCTTTACGTAACTTCAATGTCCGAGGTTGGCAACACTGAGTGCGAGTTCCAATGAAAAAAATCTGATGTGGCCAGCACATAACCTCCCGCCCAATACTACTCTTAAACGGTATAAAATAGTATTTGATGATACAGAAACATACCTTCTTATTTATTTCCCATTTATATTTGAGAATTTTAATTTTCTTTCGTATATTTATTTAATTTTTTGACATATATTTCACTAAGAAAACAGCTTCACAATCACAATGACATGTGTCACATTTTGTAAAAAATTGAAAATTTTTAAATGTTTCCATGGTGTACTAGGAATGCAAAATTTGTGAAAACTAATTTCTTTATATTATATTATCTCTAAATCTAATGAAAATTAATAAAATTTGTGTAATCAAAACACATGTAAAATTAAATATTCTTCAATTTTCAATATAACATAAATTGTTGAAAAATGAAATTTAACCCTGTTTTTCACGAGAAACTGTCAAGGGCTTCAAGTAAACTGCTACTTCCGGTTGAACAATTTCATCCAAAATCTAATCAGCTCTTCATTTAAATATAAGAAGCAATAATTCACAAAATTGTATTTTTTGGTATTATGGTATTTGAGTTATGCGAGACGAAAAAATTGCCACAGACTACACACATACATACATACATACAGACATCATCGCGAAAATAGTAAAATCGTATTGTAGGGACCCTAAAACGTGCTTATTCATTGCAAACTCACTACCCAATTTTTTGACCAAAAACAATACCTCCCTTACCTAGAGGTAGGCGGGAGGTAAAAATTATGTGTTATTCAACTCGGCGTCAAACAGATTTATAGCTTCGGTAGCATTCATTGCCTCGGCTTCGCCTCGTCAATGAAACGGCTGTAAATCGTGTATTTTGATGTCTAGTTAAACAAATAGCTATTCTTGTTTGTTCTACGGATCTCGGCAAATAAATTCCATATTCGTAATAAAAAGTAAAACTTCAATGGCTTGATAAATAAATAACTATTATTTTATTTTTACACTACACTACTCAATATTGAAGTTATACATTTAGCAAACAGCTATTACAGACAAAAACACAAGTATAGTCGCCTCGCGCTTCCATGAAGTTTGCCAAATAGGTCATTAATCGCTTAGCCAATTTGGGAAATTAAAATTGTAGTTAATATTATAGAATGTCCGACCGTTACGTTATTGTTATCATAACTGTCCTGCTCTCGAGCGTTGTAAATTTGACATTCTTACTATTGGGCACAGAATACATAAACAAAACAAAACAAAACATTAACAGATAAAAAAATTGAAATAAACAAATCGGTATTGTAAACAAATTAGAATATCGCGTTACCTAGTTACAGCGTTTGCAAGCAAACAGATTAACCTCTCTCACGAAACACAACGATAGGACAAAAATCGATAAAAATCTTTTGTAAAATAATATATCGGCCGGACATTAAACGTTGAACGCACCACGGGCGTTAAACGGACAATAATGCCTTCGGTCAACGTACACACCTCGGGCCGAAGACCACCGGCAGCACACTGTTGACCTCACGTATTGTTGTCCTTATAACGCCCTTGCTATGTTAATTACAATCACATCTAATACCGAAACAGAGACATTATTTACAAATCACTCGCTACAGAAGGTAAATAGTTCCGTGGTAACATAAATCATGAGATCTTCAGTTCAAATCCCACATTATTTATTGGTGACACTGCCCGCGCAAAATATATTACACACCGAGATCTGCTACAAGCACGGTGTCACACTCAAAAAGAATAAATGGCGTAATAACATGTGTATTTATTTTATTAGAAAACTACTCGTTCGTGTGTTTCAAACTTGTTCTAGAATACGAGTATCCGTCCATCACGTTATGCAGCTTGTATGTTAATATGCTACGATATACTGACCTCTTTAATGAATCGACCTTGTATTCCTAATGGGTCCTGGTTGATTTGGATTGCAAGCTGGCTCAGTAAAATGGCTTTGTGCTCCGCTGAGATGGTCCGTAAATCTGTGGACATGATTAAAGGCGAGGCCAGGATAGACCACATTGCCATCTGGGCCTGACTTTGATCCTTGCTTAGCCCAAAGTTTCCAACAACTAACTAGAAATTCATTATGGTTAATGGTTACAATACAACAGCTTGAACCAGATGTGGCAGCAAATAATCTCCTATATAAGTAACTTTGAAATGGTACGAAATAGAGACACAATTTTCAAATATAAATTGTAATCAATATAACAAAATTAACTCTTCATTATTTTTTTTTATTAAAGCGGTCTTAACTGCTACGGTTATATGCCACCTCGGTTCCTCGTTTTCGATGGTGTGATAACGGCGCGAAGTGTTCACTGGAATGGGTTTTCGCAAAGCGGTCACCCATCCAACTACTAACCGCGGGCAGTATTGCTTAACTTGCGTTAACGAGTGAACCGGTACGAACGCACCCTGCTAATAATACTAACCATATCGGGATCATTCCAGCGCCCAGGGCCGGCGTGAGGCTGAAACTCATCCTGATGGGACTTATAAAAGTCCAGAGTACTGGTAACAGTGGACCAGGAATCCTGAATATCCCCGAAATTGCGCCACATGTTACACATTTCACCGGCTCGCTTATAATTTGTCTACAAAATCATAGTTTATTATTTTTAAATACTCGACCAACAAAATTCCCGTCAATCACCGATTTATCTACAAATGATTTTACTCGCTTTGTTTTGTGCAAAAACCTAGAAAAAATACCAACTTTTATTTTTTTCTTGAATATTTTGCATTTAATCATTGAAAAAACGTTTTTAATGAAAATGAGAACTACCTCTGCAGGTGACATAAACTAGTTGCAAAATAATATTGAAATTCTTAAAGAAAATTTTGTTTGCATACTTTTTAGATTCTTTGGGGTCCATTTAAAGGGAAAATGACAAAAATAATTTTTTTTTTCGTATTACAAATATATTTTTCACGTAATATTTTTGAAAATTACGAAATAATTTCAAAATTCATTTTCCAAAATACACCATCTTCGATTTTTAAGTTATACACTTCAAAATGCTTGGAATACATGAAAGTTTATACGTACAAAATTTCAGCCATAGTAATTGTAAATCGGCCGAGTTTTGACTGTTTAAAGTTGAAATTTCATTTTTTTTATTTTTGAAATTATTTTATTTATACAGATACTTAATATCTTTTATATAAATTTGATGAAATTTGGCAATAGCCACGAAAGCCCGTAGGCAACAAGTTTTCGAAAGATCTGTCAAATTATTTTCAATTTATTCTCACTCTCTTGTTATATTATTACTGAGAACAGAATCGGACGACCAGGGGCATTCAACTGAAGGGCGAATTCAGCAGTTCCTAAAATGTTAGAATGTTGTTGTTAGAAGTGTTCAGCTTATTAGATTTTGGAAGCTTTTTAATATATCAATAAATATTTTTTACCGTTCTCCTGCACCTTGGGATCAGAAAAGCAGCCATCTAACTTTAAATAATCGACCCCCCATTCAGCAAATGTTTTTGAGTCAATTTCTTCATAACCTTGACTACCAGGGTAACCAGCACAAGTCGTAACGCCGTAATCTTCGTAAATACCGAATTTTAATCCCTTACTATGAATCTGAAATGAGAACATAAAATGTAATTTAATTTCCTGAAACCTGTAATACGTTTACATGTACAAAAGTAGGCTGGTAAATAAGTAGTAACTCTATGCAGTGCGGTAATATTACCATACTGACCTATCAAAACAGTCAAGAAAATGAAAATAAAACACAATGATAATAAACGAAATTAAGCTGTTCAGAACTTCACCTGCTGCGTTCTAAATATTTTCGATCAATTTAGCATCGCCAAAATCTATTTTTTATCTAACACATTTGACGTTTAAATAAAAAAAATTATAAACATGATAACTGCAACTATAGCCAAGGAGTTAAATAAAACCAACAAGAATTACTGGATCACCTTATAAAATTATAATAGATAATATTCATAAAAGAATTTCAAAAAATAATTATTAATGAAGTTAACGTCTTCATATTCTTAAACCGGTAAACTATTGAACAAACCACGGATGTTATAAGTCATAACAGTTTTAGATGTCTTAAAATCATCGCTCTACGAGCTCGGATTTCCAACTGACATCTGCGACTGTTATGATACTCATTACATCGCTAGGTATGTTAATAGCTATTTCTTCTATTCTTTGGGATCCGGTTGATAAAACCGCAATTGCGCAAGCAGAAATAGAAAATAAAGTTTTTGAGTCATCCTTAAATACGATAGTTTTCTCTACTCACGAAAATGAGCAGATCAATATTGCAACTACGCGACCTGAGTTACTTCCCGCATGCGTTGCAGTTTTTTGCCACCCGGAGGATGCAAGCTATACCCATCTGATTGGCAAAACAGCCGTAGCGCCAATAACAAAGAAAAAAGTTCCAATAATAGCTGATGATAAGGTTACAGTAGATAAAGGCACTGGGCTTGTTATGTGTTGTACATTCGGTGATGAGCTCGACATATATTGGCAGCAAAAGCATAATCTGCCGATGAAAATTATCATCGATCAGGATGGGAGGATGAACCTGCATCCACCACATGGTCAGAAGGAAAAAGCATGGATCCCAGTGTCTGGGCAATGGGATGACCCCATAGGTGGTACTGGAATCCAGGAAATAGAAGAATGGATCCCAGTGTCTGGGCACTGGGATGACACCATAGGGGCTACTCGGATGGCAGGAGAAAGGGCTACTCAGATGACAAAAGAAGACGTCATTCCACCACACCCCGGCGTCATTCCAGCGCGTGACGCTGGCATCTACAATGAAATGAATGGATTGAAAGTTCCAAAGCAAGAAAGAGGATGATCGAAATCCTAACTGAGAAAGAGTTACTAATAGAAAGCACTAGCATTTCTCATTCTGTTAAGTGCGCAGAAAGGTCTGGTGCACCACTTGAAATATTGCCTACTTATCAATGGTTTATCAAGACCTTAACCTTAGAGCAAAAAGCTCAAGTATTAGATAAAGCAAAAGAATGCAATTGGCATCCAGCTACTATGCGTAAACGTATGGAAGTGTGGATAGAAGGGCTAAATTGGGACTGGTGCATCTCAAGACAGCGATATTTTGGTGTGCCATTTCCAGCGTGGTATTCCAAACGTAAGGGAGAAGGTAAAATTATTCTAGCTGAGGTAAAGGACCTACCTATAGATCCACTCAAATATTTGCCAAAAGAAGTGGTTATCCCAGATCAAGATGTAATGGATACCTGGGCCACAAGTTCTTTTACTCCTCAACTAAGTGCACTGGCAGTAAACAATGAGTTTAGCTTACCAAATCATCGCTATAATACAATATTTCCTGCAGATCTGCGCAGCCAGAGCCATGAGATAATAAGAACTTGGGCTTTTTATACGATTTTGAAAGCACATTATCATGCAGATTCCTTACCTTGGAAAAACATTATGATCAGCGGTTGGTGTTTAGCCGATGATAAGAAAAAGATGAGTAAATCAAAAGGTAACATCATCACTCCTCATGTAATACTTGAAACTTATGGAGCTGATGTAGTACGCTATTGGGCAGCGAACTCAAGGCTTGAAGTTGATACAGTCTACTCTGAAAATATATTTAAAATTGGCAAGCGCCTATTTACAAAACTTTGGAACGCTAGCAAGTTTGTTTCCATGTTCATGGAAAAGCATCAAGTAATGAGCATAAATTCTGCTCACGAGATAATAGATAAGTGGATATTGTCTAAGTTATACAAAGTTATAGAAAGAGCAACGAATAACCTATTACAGTTTGGCTACTGCGAAGCTTTGGGCGTAATAGAGGAATTTTTTTGGGAGGATTTTTGTGATAACTACTTGGAATTAGTAAAAAAAAACGCGCGTACGGAAGCAGTGAAGCAACCTTAAGTGCAAAACAAAGCTTGGCGTATGTGTTAAATGTTATTTTGCGGTTATTTGCACCTTTTTTGCCTTACATTACAGAAGAGATATACCACCAGTTGTATAGTTATAATTCTGTACACAATCAAAGTAATTGGCCAAAATTAGAAGAGCTTATCTACGATAAATATTCAGAGGAAATGGGATACAATTGCGTGCAGATATTAAACATTATCAGTAATATAGTATACAGTATTATAGTAACAATAAAAAAATAGAGGTTGAAAGAAGTAAATTCGCTCAGAAAGAGCAAGAGTTAGAAAATAAAATAACTCTAGGAAAGGAAGCTGAAGAAGCTGCAAACACAGAAGTGGAAAAATTAAAGAATCAATCACGTGAATTAACTCGAGAAAAGCAAAATTTAGATAAGAGAGCAAAAAAATTGGATCAGAAAGTAAATGAGTCAGAAGTTGAGATAGAATCTCTTCTTGAAGAAAAAAAATCTTTAGAGAAAAGATTAGAAGCCAAAGCGAATCACATATTTGAAATAACAGGCGAATTGAAAAAGATAACGAAGGAAAAAGATGAGCTTGGTAAGCAAGAAGAAGAATTACTTTATGAAATCACGCGTTTATGTGAACATTTACAAGAAAAAGAAGGTAATCTAGCTGAAAAAGAAAAACGCATAACGGAATTGAAAAGGAAAATAGACAATAATAAACATGCAGAATTAAAAAATGAAGAATTATATAAGGAAATAGAAAAATTATCTAAAGAAAAAGAAAAATTAGATAAGGAAATAGAAAAATTGTGTAAGGAAAAACATATATTATGTGAAAAAAAGAAGAATTACATAAAAGACAAGAAGAACTTTGTGTAGAATTAGATGAATTACAATATAGATTTAAAGAAATTAATCAGAAAAATAAAAACTTATCTCAAGAATTAAAAAGGAAATTTGAAGAGCAATATAAAGCAGATGATTTAATTAAAAATCAATCTTTTGAGTTAGATGGGATAAGAAAAGATTGTAATAACGAAGTGAAAAGTTTAAAAAATTTACTTTTGAAGCAAGACGCTCAAATAGAACAACTTGAAAAAGATTTGTTGAGAGAGAAGGAAGAAAAAATGTCTAATGTGGAAAGGATAATAGAATATATGTTATGCAAGTTAGAAGAATCAATAAAGAGAAGTAAAGTGATCAAAAATGATGATAAAACAGTAATATTACAGGAGATTCCACTAATGAAGTCTGTACTGGAAGAAGTTGTACAAGATTTGCGAGGCAAAACATCTGGGAAAGATTCTGGATATGCATCATCGCCAGGTGAAACATCTGTTCCTTTACATGCAGGAGATCCTGGATATGAGTCTGAGGAAGATTCTGGATATAACAGTCGCTCATCCACCCCGATCAAATTGCCAAATTCACTATTGACAGAATCTTATGAACGTAGTCAGAGTGAAGGTATTTGCAAAACATAATAATTAGCTTTATTATAAAAAAAATTATGCAAGATAATGAACCCAATAATATGCGCACTGGATACACAAGACTTAAATAAGGCTATTTCTCTAGCTAATGCCTTACGTAATAAAGTTGGCATGGTAAAGCTGGGATTAGAATTTTTGGTGCTCATGGTCTCTCTGGAGTGCAAGAAGTTGCAAAATGCAATGTACCAATTTTTTTAGATCTGAAATTGTATGATATTCCGAGCACTGTAGCTAAAACAGTTGAAGTAATAAAAGTTCTGAGCATTGAAATGTTAACTCTGCACATCAGCGGTGGAACAAAAATGCTTGAAGAAGCGCTAAGTGTATTGCAAGGCACAAAAATAAAGCTGATTGGAGTGACAGTACTAACTAGTATGAGCAATGAGGATTTAAACGAGCTTGGAGTAGCAAGAGAGGCAAAATCACAGGTAATTTTGCTTGCAAAAAAGATTGGACTCTATGGAATAGTCTGCTCTGCACTAGAAGCTCAAGAAGTGCGCCGAGAATGCGGTGAAGACTTTAAAATTATTACTCCAGGAATTCGTATAGATCCAGGTCATAACGACCAAAAAAGAACAGCAACACCAAGAGAAGCAATAAATTTAGGAGCTGATTATATCGTCATTGGCAGACCCATTACAAAAACTGCAAGTAGTGCAGAATTAATAATGAAATCCCTTATCTAATCGAAGCAGATAAAAAAAAGTTTGAAGCAGATAAAAAAAGTGCTTGACATAAAAAAACGAACATTATATATTGTTGTTATCTTTTGTTTTACCTCGCTTAATTTAATTACTGGATTAAGCTTACATCACTAAGCGTGGTACAAAGTGCCACGTTATTTTCCGATTTACATTTTCAACAGATAAACAAATGATGTCATGCCAGTGTCTGGGCACATAACTGTACGAATATTCATTTTTGAAGATAAATTGCACAACAGATTCCAGTCTGGAATCCAGAAATTTTGCTTATAACTGAGCTGATGAGCTATAGGTAGTTGTCTTACGCTAAAACAAACGTTTTTAATTAAGTTGCATAGAAGCTGGATCCCAGTGTCTGGGCACTGGGATGATACCCCACTGGTAGGGAATTGCTCCCAAACTACAATGTTCGTACAGTTATGTGCCCAGACACTGGAATGACATCGTTTACTATGTACCATATTGCAATATTCTTACAACTGTGGGAAACATCTATGGGTGCCATTCTTATTACCTTATTTCCATTCTAATTTTATTTTCAAAGGAGGCTATTGTCACTTACCGATATCGCTCACCGTATCAATGAACTCGCTTCATCATGGGAGCAATTTAAATTAATAAATGATCGCAAATTAAAAGAAATTGAGAGCAAAGGGCGTGCTGATTCTGCAACGACTGAGCAGCTATGCAAGGTAAATAATGCCATTGATAGTTGCAAAGAGCGTTTAGACTTGATCGAAACTGCAGCTCAACGTCCAGAAGTAAATACAGATTTTAGCACAAGTGATAAATATTTTTCTGATTATATCCGCAAGGGAATGGAAAGCGGTTTATCACACAAAACCCTCAGTGGAGATGATAATGATATCGGAGGGTATCTAGTTACTCCGCATATTGTAAAACGCATAAACAAGCGCGTAACTGATTCGTCCCCAATGCGACAGATATGCTCCAGTCAAAGAATCTCTACTGAAACATTGGATTACATTATAGAAGATTTTGACCGCGCCGGTGCAGGTTGGAGCAATGAAACAGTAGATGATGAGGACGGTGGCAATAAATCTAAGTATGATTTTGCAAAAGATACGGACACGCCTAAAATCCAAAAGATTTCTATCAGGACTTACGAGTTATATGCTCAACCACAGATATCACAAAAGTTACTCGATGATGCGTTTGTCGATGTTGAGAGTTGGCTGGTGGAAAAGATTGCCGAGACTTTTAGTAAGAAAGAAAACGAAGCCTTCATTAAGGGTGATGGCACTTTTCAACCCAAAGGAATTTTAGCTTATGATGATGGAAAGGGCTACAATAAAATAGAGCAAGTTAAAACTGAAAAATTAGATAGCGATTCAATAATGATATTGTATTACTCTCTGGATGAATATTATTCCAAAAATGCATCATTTTTGATGAACAGGAGTACGTTGAAGGCTACTAAAAGCTCAAACAGGTCAATATCTTTGGCAACCAAGTTTGTCGCTTGAAGCTCCAGATACCTTAATGGGAGTGCCAGTATATCAATCTGCCGATATGCCACCGGTGCCAAACAATCAGCTACCGGTAATTGCGATGGCAGATTTCAAACAAGCTTATAAGATTGTAGATAACAGAGGAATGAGAATATTACGAGACCCTTATACGAATAAACCTTATGTGAGGTTTTTTGTCACTAAGCGTGTCGGCGGAGAGGTTGTAAACACCAGTGCTATCAAATTGTTGAAAGTTGCGAGCAAGTACTAAAAACTTCTATAGCATCATCTTTAGAGCCGTTTTACTTCTTTTTGTATAGCTCCGCTCCTGTCATCCCATGCCCTCTTCTTGTCATTCCAGTGCTTGACACATATAGCTAAACTGACTTAGATTTATCGACAGTTTTTTTTTTTTTTATGATTCCATTAGTATTTACAATCTATCTTTGTAGAGATATTCAGTAAATTTTAGTGATTAAAGACTATATGACATGTGAAAGTAACTGCCCATTGGCAGTACTTTATTTACATTTACTTAGTTTGCTATAGTTACTATAATTACAGTTGACTAAATTAAATAATATTATGAAAATACTTAATCCTAAGATGAACTTATTTAAATCGGTCCTGTAAATCTAGAGGGTTGTGACGTTTTAAACGTTTAACACTACCGCACTGCACAAGATTCACGGCTAGTTTATTTTTGTGGCACTTTAATCTTTGAATGTATCTTGCACTCAGTCTGGGGATTTCTTCTTTCACGGAAGGCATTTGGAGATCTTGTGAAATTATCCAGTTGGGAACAAACCATGGAGCATTGATAATCATACGAAGGATTTTTGATTGAAATCTTTCGATGATTTCGATGTTGGAGGTACTTGCTGACCCCCATAGTTCGATGCCGTAGGTCCAGACTGGCTTGATTATTGCTTTATACAGCAGCAATTTGTTGTCGGTGGAGAGGATGGATTTTCTACCGATGAGCCAATACAGCTGTTTTATCTTTAAGCCCAGCTGCTTTCGTTTAGTCCAAATGTGTTTACGCCATGTCAGACGTCTGTCTAGGTGCATTCCTAGATATTTGACGTCCTCAGCTTGGGGTAGCTGGAGGTTGTTTAGATATACTGGGGTGTATGTGTCTCTTCTGGTAGTAAAGGTGATGTGGATAGATTTATTTTCGTTGGCTCTAATTCGCCAAGTTTTTAACCAACCCTGTATTAGATCCAGATTCTTTTGTAAAAGTTGCGAAGCTAATTTTGGGTCAGGATGTGATGCCAGTATTGCTGTATCGTCTGCGTATGTAGCAATTGTTGTTTGATCCACGGTAGGAAGATCAGCTGTATACAGAAGATATAGAATTGGCCCAATAACACTTCCTTGGGGTACTCCGTATTTCACTGGGTGGAGATTACTGGCTGCGTTCTGATATTTTATCTGGAATTGTCGGTTACAGAGGTATGACTTAAGGATTTGGAAGTACTGGTGGGGTAAGTCACGTTTCAACTTGAAAAGTAACCCAATGTGCCAAACTTTATCAAAAGCTTGACTGATGTCAAGGAATGCAGCTGAGCAATACATCTTGTTTTGAAGGCTGTTATTTATAGCTTGTACAACTCTGTGGATTTGTTCGATTGTGGCGTGTTCATGTCTGAACCCAAATTGATGATTTGGAATCAAGTTTTTCTCAAGAATAATTGGATACAGTGTTGTGAGTAGTGCTTTTTCAAATAACTTGGATAGGGTTGGTAACAGGCTAATTGGTCTATAGGAAGTTACGTCTTCTGGATTTTTGCCAGGTTTTGGGATGACAACGATTTGAGCGACTTTCCATTGACTTGGGAAATAACGGAGTCGAAGGACTGCATTGAATAGGATAGTTAGGTGTCGGATGCATTTCATCGGTAGTTCCTTGAGTAGCTTTCCAGTGATAAAATCAATACCTGGAGCTTTCTTAGGGTCTAGTTTATTTATGATTATATTCCAAATCTCATGAGTTTTGAAATATTTTATTTGTGTATCACTAGAGGATGTGTTATTCAAAGATTGACGGATGTTTTCTTCGACGCTGTCATCCTCGTCTGCTGGTGGGAGAGGCTGGAAAACTTGTGCGAAGTGCCTGGCAAACGCATCCGCCTTTTCTTTGCTTGATCTCGCCCATTGTCCTTCTTGTGTTCTTATAGGAGGACATATGGTTTGGGGTCTCTTTAATTTTTTAGTTGCACGCCAAAGGGAGTGGTTGTTTGCCTCTGTATTTGACAGATTGCTTAGATACTCTTCAATTGCTTTGTTCTTGATATTATTTAGCAATTGAGATATTTCTTTGGTGGATTGACAGTTTGAAAAACAAAAATTCGTCATTCCGCTACTTGTTAGCGGAATCTATGCTGAGATACCGCGAATAAATCGCGGTATGACGTAGGAAAACCTTTCTTGGGTTAGCTATATAATGTGAGAAGTCTATTTTCTCTTTAAAATAAAAAATAGTTGACATGTTATACTATTTATGAAATAATTAAGTTAATTTATTATTAATTTAAGGGGTAAAATATGTGGAAAAGTATAAAAAAGTTTTTTAAGTGGATTGCTGATCACACGGGAATTTCGTGGATTGCCGGAGAAATTTCATCAGGCTGGAAGTAGTTGTTTGGTGGTAAAAAAAGTGAAATAAGGGTTACCAAACAAAATACATCACAGCAAGGAAAGTTTTCAAACGAGACATTACCAAAAACTTTGGATAATGAAGCTAAGCCTGAACAGCCACATGATGAATTACCTGTTATTGGCAGTATTTGTGAAAACACAAATGGAGTACTAGAACTATTTGTAACAACAAATTATACATCTAAAATTTTGGGTGATGGTGTAGGTCTTAGTGGTAACATTGATCTTAATTATACCGAGAGTATGGATAAATTAAAATACCGTGTATATATCAAATGTGAAAAAGGAGGGATATTCCAAATTACTTGCAACAAACTTATTGACGCTAATAACAGTGAGGGTGCATTCTTGAGTATAGAGTAAGTAGCATCTCATGATGGTAAAACTTCGTCTGACGAACTGGCAACAATGAAGCAGATGTTAGATCTGAATGAGAAGCAAGCAATCGTTGCCGTAACTCAGATATCTAAAAATCCGATTACGGTTCCAAAAGTTGTTGCAAATAGTAACACACCAAATTCAGAAACTACTAATTCAGAAGCAGAACAACACACTGTTGGTGATGATCTATCAGTTAATGCATAATCATTGTAGCAAACTCCTCAAAAGGAGCACCTCTCTAGGTGTTCTTTTTTTATATTTATACTATATAAATAAGTACGTCATACCGTGCAAACTGTATGAACGTTGTCATCCCAGCTCCTACTTGTGTCATCCCAGTGCGTGACACTGGAATCCAGCCTTTTCATAATCATCAAAACGTTGTATTTTAACATAAAACGGCTACTTTTATGCTTACCAACTTAATAAAATTCCTGGATCCCAGTGTCAAGCACTGGGATGACACCCTCCTGGTAGACAATGTTCATACATCTGTGGGCTTGACCATAAGATCCAGTCTAAAAAATTTAGATCCCAGTGTCACGCACTGGGATGACATCAGCGGTTAATATTTTATATACATTTTATAACTAAACTAGGCATTCGTACAGTTGTGTGCGGTATGACGTCGTTACTAGCTATACACACAAAAATCTATAGAATTGTAAACGCAGTTTTTTTTTATTCTGATGCTTTTCAATTCTATAGCTCTGGTTGTCTCTCTATTACTATTTTTCTACATTATTGTAAAAAAACTGAGCGAAAAGAAAGCAAACCTTGAGGGTAATTTATGTAAATTAGAGCGTGAGCTTCAAGAAACAAAGCAAACTTTACTTACAAAGAATGAAGAAATAGTTGATTTAAGAGTCAAAAGAGCAGAGCTTGAAGTAACTCTGCAAAAAGAACGTGAGGAAAAGAAAAAGGAAATAGAGTTACTAACAAAAGCAGAGGAGAGATTAACAAACACTTTTAAAGCGCTCTCTCTTGATGCTTTGCAGACAAATAACAATAATTTTCTGAACTTAGCAAAGGAAGTAATTGATAGTAAATTAAAAGAAACAGAAAGCGATTTCAAAAAAAGACAAGCAACGATCAACGAAGTTGTAACGCCAATAAAAGAAAAATTAGAAAAATTCTATAACGAAATACATGAGCTAGAAAAGGAGAGGGTAGGGGCCTATGAAGGTTTAAAGGAGCAAATTGGAGCACTGATGAACCAAACTTCCAGCCTTGCTAATGCCTTGAGAAAGCCCCACATTAGAGGAAAGTGGGGTGAAATGCAACTCAAAAGAGTGGTAGAAATAGCAGGAATGATTGAATAATTTTTTTATTCAGCCGTCAGTGGTTGATAAAAACGAGGATAATTTATTGCGTCCTGATTTAATAATCAAAATGCCATCTGGAAAGCAAATAATAATAGATGCTAAAGTGCCGATTGATTCTTACATGGATGCTATATCACAAAATGATTTGCAAATACAAAAGGAGAAATTAAAGAATCATTCCCTGGCAATAAAAAAACACATAAATGACTAGGGTAAAAAAGAGTATTGGAATCAATTTGAAAATACGCCAGAACTGTGGTGCTTTTCTTAACAGGGGAGGGGGTTTTTAGCGCAGTACTGGAATATGAGCCTGCTTTGATAGAGATTGGAGTGGAAAAAAAAGTGATCATTGCAACACTGATCACTCTAATTGCATTGCTGAGAGCAATAGCATATGGATGGAAGCAAGATATGATAGCTGAAAATGCAAAGAAAATCAGTGAAATAGGTCATATTTTATATGAGCGCATTTGCACAATGGGCGAAAACTTTGATAATTTGCGCAGGAGCTTAAAAAGTGCTGTCGATCATTATAATAAAACTGCTGGTTCGCTTGAAGCAAGGGTGTTTCCTGCTGCCCGAGAATTCAATAAGCTTGGTATATGCAAAAAATAAATAAAGTGCTGCAAAGGAATTAGAATCTTTACCACGCAATTTACATACTGAGGAACTGAAAGTGGATTAGACTTCTTACATAACTATTCAAGAGCCAGACCATAGGGTTTTCCTGCGCTAACATGGAAGTTCTTCTGCTCCACAAACAAATAGTATTGTGTTCAATGCTGCAAATGAAATAGCTATTTATTAGTGTATTAAGGAAAAAGTTGACTTTTTTCCTAAGATAATATAAAATAAAATAATAGTTGGTGAGGTAAAAATGTCAGTATCAAAAGAGCGTAAGGAATATTTACTATAAAAGTTTAAATATGCTGCCAAAGAATTAGGCAAATCTGGTACAAAGTACAATCATAAAACAGTACCAAAAGAACAGCAACTCTCTATTGATTTAGGTAACAAAAAAGTTTTTGGTATTATAAATAGAATTTTACACTGGATAGAAAGTAAATTTACATATTTTTTTCCACGCTATAATTTATTTTCAGAAGTTGGAGTTAAAGGAAGAAAAATCCCTGGAACTAATACAAAGGTTAAGTATTTTACTCCAGATCATAAAATAGAACATACTAAAATTACTTATAAAGGAAAATTATGCATAGACTTAATGCCAGAAATAGAAGGTAATAAGTTAAAAGGCTTTAAAGGCAAATTATATGATACAACTGATAAAATTAGTAAGGGAGAAAAAGGTTGTGTAGCTTATGTGATCACGCTTGATGGAAAGCTAGTCACTCATGAACATATTAATGTTAATAAAAGCGAATGGGCTTATCGTCATTCAACTCTTGCAGGTGGTAGGCCAGTTTTATGTTCTGGTTTAATAAAAGTGGTAAATGGTAAAATAACTTATATAGACAATTATAGTGGGCATTATAAACCAGAATCAGCAAACTTATACCATGCAGTGAAAAAATTAGAAGGTCTATTTTCGAAAGATGCAAAAGTTGTCTGCTTACCATATTGGGTTGGCTTGCAAAAACAAATTCCGTTTATTCGCAAAATTATTCCAGCTAAACAAGAGCCAGCAGAGGAATTCTTGAAAAGGATGGAGAAAAAAGGAAAAGATGGATTGACTCAATATGAAAGACATTTTAAAGGGGTAAAAGAATATAATGAACAGTATGAACAAAAGTTGCTTCTTGCAAGCTATAAGTCACCTACAAATGAACTGCCCTGCAAACCAACTATACATAAAAACACAGGTTGAAATACTCTGAATATATTAACTTACACCTTAATTTTTTGAAAGAGTTCGATGAAAATCCCAAAGTGCAAAAAATGGCAATAGAACACTCAATAAGAAGGGTTATTTGAGCAAATTATGGCCATAAACCTACTGTTATATTTGTTAAGAAAGAAATAGCTAAAGATGGAAAATTGCAAGAAATCAATGAAATAATCATTGTATGAGTTACCATAATTATAGTAAACCTTAATTGCATTGGTTGCCATTGGATCAAGAGCGGAGCACGGTTCATCCATTAATAAAATAGTTGGCTTCACTGCAATTGCGCGAACGATGCATAGCCTCTGTTGTTGGCCACCGGATAAATCGAGTGCACTATCTTGCAATCTGTCTTTTAATTCTTCCCATAAGCCAACTTTAGTTAAACTATTTTCCACCATCTCATTCAATTTTTGCTTATCCTTCACCATTCCATGCAGTTTTGGCCCATAAGCAACATTGTCATATATTGATTTTGGAAAAGGATTTGGCTTTTGAAATACCATGCCAACTTTTGCTCTGAGTAGCACAACATCCATATCGCGTGAATATATATCACCCAGCCCATCGATATCTAATTCACCAACAGTTTTGCATCCAGGTACATAGTCATTCATACGATTAAAACAACGCAAAAATGTTGATTTACCGCACCCGGATGGTCCGATAAAAGTAGTAACTTTTCTTTTATAAATATTCAAATTTATATCGAATAAAACTTGCTTAGAGCCATACCAGAGATTTAAATCTTTAATAGAGGCACGTGTATTGCTCATATCACATCCTGCATTGAATAGAGCCCCGGAATTTCTCTTTTATTTTCATATAGCCATACTGCTGCTTGAACAGCTCCTCTAGCAAATGTTGTGCGATCAATTGCTTTGTGGTTTAGTTCTATCCGTTCATCAGAATTAACAAACATCACGCTGTGATCTCCTATTACTCCACCTCCACGAGATACTGCAAAACCTATTTCCCCCTTTTTTCTTATGTTTGAACCACTATGTAAATATTGATTGGACTGAAAATCCACTTTTGAAGCGTTAGCAATTGTTTTGCCAAGTTCTATAGCTGTTCCAGATGGTGAATCCTTTTTTAAGTTATGATGCATTTCCCAAATCTCAACGTCATATTCATTACCTAAAAGCTCAGCAGCTTTTTTTACCAATTTCAGCAACACATTAACCCCAACACTCATATTTGCTGACCATAATATTGGAACTTCAGCAGCATACTCTTTTAAATCGACACCTTCTATTCCAGTTGTGCCACTAACTAGCGGTGTTTTAAATTTTACAGCTGCTTTAAGGCAGTCTAACGTACATTCTTTAGTTGTAAAATCTATTACAACGTCAGATGACTCAAATATGCCATTAATAGAACTTGTAATTTTAATTCCTAGATTGGAACCGCAACCTATAATTGGTCCAATATCTAAGCCAGTGTGTTCCAAACTGTGGGGCGCGCCCCCCTAGGGGGGCGCGAGACTATTGCAGGGGGGGGGGGGCACGCAGCTGATTCCAAAATATCATTTTCGAATACAAACCAAAAAAGTCGAATAGGTGTCAAAAAAATTAATCAGAAAAACGGTTATACGTAATCCACAATCCTCGCCACGAATTTCTCGGGTATAAATGCTAAAAAATCCATCCATACTCTTGCTGGAACGAAAACATATTGCTTTCCCGTTTGGAGCCGAGCGCGAGGAAACACTAGACAAGCACTCGGATCATCCTGGGTATTCTCGGAGTTACTCGGCCGACGCGACTACACCTGGATGCGTGCGCCCAGACGAGAGCCAACACGCGGCATTTCGTTAAGAAACGTTGGTTAAACTCGCCCGTTTCCACGCAGATTGTCTACAAACTCTACAAACTCGCTTTGGTACACTTCTAAATTAATATTGAGGTAAATTTCAAAACTGTTATAAAGTATTTTTATTTGATTTAAAATAATAACCCTTTTAGATGGATAAATACGTAACTGGGTTGAAAAGAAAATTGAATGAAGCAGAAGCAGACGGCAAAAGAAGAGGTAACGAAAATAGCGGAACATCTTCGCAAAATAGTAAACCTAAATGTAGAAAATATGATCCAATGCACTTATCATTTGGATTTACATGTAAAGTCATTAATGGCCAAGAACGACCAATGTGTTTGCTGTGTCTGAATACTTTGGCCTCAGACAGCATGAAACCAAATAAATTAAAACGGCATCTCGAAAACGTACATGCAGATCACGTTGGCAAGACAATAGAATTTTTCCAAAGAAAATTGGGGAATTTAAATAAACAAAAAGAAATGTTTTCAAAGACCATGTCTGTTACACAAAAAGCATTGCTTGCGTCTTGTCTTATAAGGTTTCTTATAGAATTGCTAAATGCAAAAAAACCCATGTAATAGGAGAAACTTTAGTGCTACCTGCAGCTATTGACATGGTAGCTACGATGCTAGGTGAATCATATGCTGATCAACTTAAAATCATTCCACTTGCAGATAATACGGTGGGAAGACGAATATCCGATATATCTGAAGATCTTTGCGATCAATTAATAGAAAAAGTAAAACTATCTTCTTTCGCGTTGCAAGTAGATGAGGCTACAGATGTTCTTAAGGATGCACACTTGATTACATATGTAAGATATGTTGTGGAAACTGATGTTAGAGAAGACATGTTATTCTGTAAACCTATTGAAGGCAATACTACAGCAAGTGAAGTTTTTAATATGATTGATAAATTTTTCAATGAATATAACATTCTGTGGGAGAACTGTGTTGGACTATGCACAGATGGAGCTCCATCTATGGCAGGAAAAAACGCTGGTCTACAGGCACTAGTTCGAAAGGTGGCTCCTCGGGCAATTTGGACGCATTGCATGATTCATAGACAATCACTTGTTTCAAGAGATATGGGTGAAGATTTACTAACAGTATTTCAAGTTATTATAAGAGTTGTAAATTTTATCAAAAATAGCCCATTAAGAGGAAGGCTTTTCGCAAAATTGTGTAATGACATGGGTTCAGAATATACATCACTTCTATATTATTGTGAGGCACGTTGGCTTTCTCGTTCCAAAGTACTTCAAAGGGTGTTTGAGCTAAAAGAAGAGATCGCCATATTCCTTACTGATAATAATAGAGATGAAGCAAACTTGTTTTATGACACGAAATTCCTTGTAAAACTTGCGTATTTAGTGGATATTTTTCAAAGACTCAGTACTTTAAATAAATCAATGCAAGGGCCTCAAATTCATGCTTTTGTCCAGAAAGACAAGGTTACTGCATTTATGAGAAAATTGGAACTGTGGATAATAAGTTTGAAAAATAATGACTTTGACATGTTTCCCACTTTTAAAATTACCTGTCTTGCAGATGAAATAGAAGACAGTAAAGTTCTTATTAATAAACACTTGACCAGTTTAAGGGAGCAATTCTCGTTTTACTTTAAAGATCTTGACATGTCCAAATATGAATGGATTAGAAACCCGTTTGTGATTGAAAAATATGATGATTTTGGCCTTACGACAGCAGAGCAGGAAATGATAATTGACTTATCTAGTGACAGCACATTAAAGCAGATGTTTCAACACGAAAATAATATTGTCACGTTTTGGTTACGAGTAAAGGACGAGTTTCCTACTTTAACAAGAAAAGCTTTAGAAATTTTATTGCCTTTTGTAACATCTTACTTATGTGAAACTGGGTTTTCTGCAGTAGCTGTCTTAAAGACAAAGTATCGATATTGCTTAAAGATTGAAAAGGAACTGAGAACCGCGATATCTTCAATGATACCACGGTTTGACAAAATTTGTGCTGAAAAACAAGCTCACCCTTCACATTAAATTTTTATAATGTTGTATTAATGTTGAATTCTATTTTTTGTACTTTTGTAAGATTTGTTTTTATTACATTATATTATTATTTCTTAAAATAGATAATTATTTTTTATGTATTTTTATACATAATATTGTATATTATTTTGTAGCCCATTAAATAAATTACAATATCAGATGAGTGTTTATGAAATTGGATTGTTAGAAAAATTAAGGGGGGCACAACAAATTTTTTTTCCAAAGAGGGGGCGCAGGTACAAAAAGTTTGGAAAGCACTGATCTAAGCCCATGTACTTACTGCCTGAACGGGCAACAGCACCTGCTATTTGCACTTCGGCATTTGTAATTAATTCATTGAGTATTTTCTTGCCCATTCTGTCTAAGCAGCCTATTACTCCAACTCTGATTTTCATAAAGCTTTTTGTGTTATATTAGGCCTTTTTTTAAGCTCTGTCACTTCTGATCTGTATTCTAAAGCTGACCCAAGCAACACGTCATGCCGTTGCGGATAGATTCCGCTAACTAGTAGCGGAATGACGATTGTCGGTGAACCTAAGTTACTTTAGCTATAGCTGACCCAAGCAACACGTCATACCGCCGCGGCGCTAACTAGTAGCGGAATGACGGTTTTTTAAATTGTCGGTAAATCTAAGTCAGTTTAGCTATATATGACTCATTTCTTTACTGTAACTTAACAAGAACTGGTCTGTAGCTAATAGTTATTGACAATAAGGGTAATTAACTTTGATAAGAATCTTTTCTGTGTTCAATTGAAGTCTGTATGTTCTGGAATATCTATATAGTAAATTATGCGGTAATCGTAGACTACGCTGCCCACTTAAATTATGCCACAAAGGTTTTCCAAGTGTAACCGTTTACAGATTTCCACTTAATTCTTCAATCTCACTAATAGAAAGGCCAGTAAACTTGACAATAGTGTTGACATCAACATTATTAGCCAGCATTGCTTTTGCGACGTCAATTTTCCCTTCAATTTTTCCTTTCTCTATACCTTTTTGTATACCTTTCTCTTCAGCAAGATCAAGTCTGTATTCAAGAATGGCTTCTTCTTTCCGTAGATCCATTATTCTTTCTTCGTAAGCTACTAAATCTTTTTCGTTCCAACGAAACTTGTTTAATTCATCATATGCTAGCTTTATTATTGGCGCTTTTTCTGCTATCTCTTTTAAGTCCTCTTCTGTTGTTTCTTCTGCGTATTTAAAAAAGAAACAGCACCTTTCTACTATACTTTCTAACTGCTCTACTTTACTTTTTGAAAATTTGGGCAATTCTATAAAGATAAATTGAAAATCTTTTAAGTAATGGCCGTTAGTTTTTATATCACGTATATTGTGAGTAGAGATATAACCAACTTCTTCAGGAAGTAAGTTTCAATTTGATATAGCAATAAAGAAGACTTTCTTTAAATCAATGTAGTTGCCAGATTTATCTAATTGTCTTGAGTAAGCTTTAGCGGCATATAATTTAGCGCGTTTTTTGAAGCCCTTGTCTCTAGCGAGCTGCATTTCTGCTATATATCTATTTCCGTGAGAATCCTTGCAGAGAACATCAACTTTATCAGAGGCAACTTCGGGATCCATAATAGTGCTAAGAAACTCAACTTCTTGTATTGCATTTATCTCAGTAAACCCTAAAATATCGTTCAAAAAGTGGATCAGGATATTCTTATTTTTTTCCGTTCCAAAGATTTTTTTGAAACACAAATCATTGCGAGGATCGAGAAATTTTGAAAGAGCCATGGCAAAAATGCTTGAAAATATTTTATTTTAGTTACATTCGGGATTATAGGATTAAAATTGTGTAGGGTCGAGAACTGGCGCGCCTACTTTAGGGTTTGGTGGCTGATCCATTGTTTTCACAATAGGCCTCAATCCAAATTCCCATGTTAACGTTTCCAGCTCCCACCTCGTCAAACGCAGCATCCGCACTACGCTTTCCTAGCAGATTCTTTACCAAAGTTTATAACATATTGTACTGGTGATGCTTTCGTTTTGTAATACCTTATTCTGTAGTCTGAATATAGACCCAGCGTTTTGTATATCCATTCGCTACTCCACTTCTTTCTACGTGGAACACGTCTAGCAGAAAGAGCAGTGCATTTGTTGGTGTTCACTTCAAGTCCACGATCCTGAAGGAAAGCCTCAACCCTATCGATGGTAAATTGAGTCGCCTCTATCGAGGGCCCCAATATCAATAAATCGTCGGCGTAAGCCAGAGCGGCCACTTTACACTCTCCAATCTTCATCCCCGCAGAATGATCTATACTGCATAGTAATTCGTCCATGACGATATTAAAGATAGCCGGGGAAAGTGGGTCACCCTGCTTAACTCCACGGGTCATAGAAATTGGGCTGGTGGTTTCTCCGCAACACGTAACTGAGGTGGAGCAGTCACGGTACATATTATCAAGCAGGTCGATTGTTTTAGGATGCACACCGACCCTGCGGAGTGCCCTGGGAATACTGTGTGCGGAGACGGAATCAAACGCCTTCCGCAAATCAATTGTGACAATATTGTACGGTTGTGAGCTTTTGCGGAAGCTTTGCGCAAGTCAAAAACGTTGACTCCGTCTGGTCCAGGTGAGCTGGGCTTAAGTTCTTTAATAAGTGTGATCACTTCGTCCATATTAATCGATATCCTCTATAGAAGGGTGAACATTGGGTGTATCAGGAGTCGTTGAGTTTACTAAATGAGCCGCTAAAGCTTTTTTGTCGCGGCGATACAGCTCCTGCCAGCGCTTAAATTCAAAAGCCCTTTGTGCAGATTTGGGATTACGTTTCTTTTTTGAGGAAGTAGATGGATGGGTGCTACCAGCAGGAGGATCTGGATTAGGGTTGGACATTGTAGTATTTCTACGACGAGAGGGCCTGGGCTTACCGCCGGAGATTTCGGCAATCAGTCGGCTGCACAACGCAGCGGGAGAGTCGCCCTTTAAAATTAAATTAATCTCCTCAGAGTATGCCACATAAGCCGCTTCTTCAGTTAACGTAGCTAACATATCCCTAACAGGATCGGCCTTGTTTACTTCGCGGCTAAATATAGGCGAATGTTCCAAACAACTACGTTGCTGGCTGGTTTGATTTGACGCCGAATTACTGGGGCGAGAATCAGTCAAAATATTATCGACTTCCCGCCCAGACTTAGTCGCAGAAGATGATGGTGAAGGTGAAAGAATGGATGTGTCCACCACAGAGTCGTAGAACTCTTCCTCCGAATCGCTGGTAGTGAGATCATCATTACCCAAGGAAAGTTCTTCCTCAAGAGAAGCGAGAATTGTTTTATATGACGCAAGCTGGCGGCGCTTCTTAATTGCATCGGCGGAGCGACCCATCCCCTTACTGAGGGCCAGATTAGTGTTAAGCACTGAAGGTTTAGCTCTAAGATCGAGCTCGAACTTTGCGAGTTTACGCTCCTCAAACACAGTCCAGAGCTTGCGAGCTCCCCTAGCCTCACTCTCCATCTCTTGATTGTAGGTATTCGGATGCGAATGGCGCCTGTGCTGGCTCAGATTTTGTTGTTTAGGAAAACCAGCATCACAATCAGGGCAGAGGACTAAGGGGGGTTCCTCTGGACGAGGAACAACCTTACAGTGTAATCTTAGGTGTTTCCGGAGCCCTCGTTCGTCCTTAAGGACGGAGCCGCAGACACAGGAAGCTGGCATTTTAGAAGTTATAAATAGAAAACCCGTAAACAAAGGAACATCGAATGAGCGGTGGATATAAAAACAGAAAAATACAGTCCAAAAAGGAGGGTCAGGACGGTGGAACCGCAGACTCGGAAACAGGAGAGCAGTGGGAACAAAGGGTTAAATAACCAAGGCCGATGAATCGACAATTCATTACCGTTGTAACCCTAGAGGTTAAAATTAAAAAGCACTGCCAAAGTAAACCATACTCGATTAGTGGAAGACGTAACCGAGATTATATAATTCTTCCCTAACCAGTTAAATTTAAAATAAACCTAATCCGAATCTACAGTGGACGGAATAGCCCACTCACGACCCTCTAGAAACAAGTAAAACAACCGAGATTCTTAGTTCGAATTAACGCATAACAAGAATCAGGAAAACAGAGCTCAAAAGAGTGTTAAATAACCATACCCAAGAATAGAGTTATGGTAACACAGTTAGTAGTCTACTACACTCTGTTGTATAACAATATGATAAGAAATTAAAAATTAAGGAGAGACATAACCGAAGTTATGCAAAAATTACTCTCAATAATTAAAGGCATAAGTAATCCAACCCTGAACTATGAATGCGGATGTAAAAGAAAGAACCTTAAACGTGAGACTTTACGGCAAGAGCGTACATCAACCAACTCCAACAGCAGAACTTTATAACCATGAACCAAAAACCAAAAAGAAAAATTCCAAAATTGAATTCAAGCACTCACCAGACCACCCTATTAAAATAAGGGCCTACAGCCCTCAAAAAGCAATTAAGGAATTATGACTAATGGGAATTTGACCTAAGGAAGAGTACTGGCGCCCAGAGTATGATTATTGGGAATTTCGACCTTTCTTTGCTTTCCTGGCTCGCATTAAGTTGCGTCTTACCTTCTTTTCCACCCAATGTTTTACGTAATTGAACTTTCGACCAGAGTTCCCTATCCTAAAGTAGTTTACCCACCCTCTCAATATCGGATTGATGTCATGCATCACTCTTTTTATCGGTTGCGATTTATAGCGCCGAAATATTTCCTTCAACTTGCGTAGCAGGTTTGTTCGTGCTTTCATCTGCGGTGTTTTCCTGACATTCCACTTTCCTTGTCTTGTGATATTCTCTTGAAAATCAAACCCTAGGAAGCTAAATGTTTCTCCTTTCTTTAGGTTGATGACTTTTGTCTTTTCTTCATTTACGCTCACTTCTAGTTTTGCTAATTCTTCTTCCAACCTTCTGTATACTGCTCTTTCTAGCCATTCCCGTTTCGGGTGTTCACTAATCAGTATCACTAAATCGTCTGCCCATCTGGCATATTCCATACGTTGGTACTTTCCTTCTTTGGTCACCTCTTTTGCTTTCTCCAACATTTTATCTACCTCATTTAGGTATATATTGCTTAGTAGTGGCGAAAGTGGTGATCCTTGTGCTATTCCTCGTTTTCCTCCTGTTTTGAGGATTAGCTTAATCATGCGCATGTTTTCTTTGTCATTTATTCTTTTGGCAATCTTTTCCATCAGAATACGATGTCGCATATTGTCGAAGTAGGATTTCAGATCTACGTCAATTACTTTTGTATTGCCTTTGATTGCTGCTTCCGTTACTGTTTTTACTGCTTCATGCGCATTACGCTTAGGTCTATACCCGTATGATCCTTTTTGGAAGTCTGATTCGAATATCGGTTCAAGTATTAGCTTCAGTGCTGTTTGCACTATTCTATCCCGGATGCAGGGTATGTTCAACTTTCTGAATTTTCCTCCAGATTTTGGTATTTTCTTCCTCCGGTTCCTATTTGGGCTATAGGTCTTGGTTATTAGTTCGTGTCTTATTTGTTGAAGATACTTTTCTAAGCCTTCTGCCTCTATCGATTCGAATGTCATCCCATCTATTCCTGGTGCCCCATTACTCTTCTTTGTTAGCTTATATGCTTCTTCCAGTGTCTCCATCTTGCAGACGTGAACATAGATTCCCCAGAATCGCCATTCCGGTTCTGCTTTCGCTTTGATATATATCTTTCTTCTCAGGTCTTGTAATTTTATTGGCATTTTTATCATTTTTACCTTTACCTTCCTTCTGTTAAAAGATTTCTACTAGCAGGGTGCCTTTGCTCCATGAGCGTTACCTCACTTCTTCACTACTACGCACCCAGCCGCCACCCTCTCATCTTCGGTTCACTTCCTGTTTTCCAGTTATAGAACCTATCTCTCCAAGGTGTTTCTCCTTGGGATGAGGAGGGCTTCTCCAGTTGCTTTGTATGTCCTCATTGCCATGCCGTTACTAACACCCCGAAGTAGACCAATCGTTTCATTCGTTTTTCGTCTGGTCTATTCTGTCTTCGCCAGTACCAAGATAGCTCGACCTTCAGAATATTTCTTTCGAGGCAATCTGTGTATTCGCTTTCGCTACGGCCTGGTAATTCGCCATTATCCTACGATAATGTTGTCGGTAGGATTCAACATTTTGGTTTCCCTCCATGCTGCTACCCAAGCTACAGGATTCCGACTTTTATCCTGATAGGTCTATCTCCTACTGAACAATACTCACCTTCTCTGGACGCACTTGGAACGGAATAAAATTGGTTACATAGGTGCAACCGCTTTAAGGAAAGCATTACAGAAAGGTAAGTTTCCAAATCTTGCTTCTCTTAGTTTGGCAGGGAATAAAATTGGTGATGAAGGTATTCATTTAATAGAGAATAAAATATGGGCAACTACGCCATCTAGAGATACTTTAAATAGAAGGTTTTCCTTAGAGCCAGTATCTATAGAATCTTTCAACAAATTTATACAAAGAGCAAAGCAGCAAGAGGCTGGTGCGGTTGTAGGTTGATGATGAAGTTAGTAAAGAGAAGCAAAAGGATTTTAGCCAATATGTGAATGGCAACGCTTTAGTAGTATCAAGTGCTATAATCAATATAAACGAGCTAGTAAGCTTTCTACAAAGTAGAACAGACATTACAAGACTTAGTTTAAAAAGCGCAAGGGTTGGTGCTGAAGGTGCAAGAGAATTAGCTAAGCTTACAAACCTTACTTCTCTTCATTTGGAACTTAATACAATTGGTGCCAAAGGTGCAAAAGCTTTAGCCAAGGGCAATCTTACAAATCTTACTTCTCTTGATTTGAAATGGGATATAATTGGCGCTGAAGGTGCAAAAGCTTTAGCTAACGGGAATCTTACAAAGCTTACTTCTCTTCATTTGATAGGGAATAGAATTAGTGCCAAAGGTGCAAAAGCTTTAGCCAAGGGCAATCATACAAATCTTACTTCGCTTAATTTAAAGGGTAACAAGATTGGTGATAAAGGTGCAAAAGTCTTAAGTGAGCATCAAAGAGTGGTACGTTTCCAAATCTTACTTCTCTTGATTTAGGGATGACTCTTGACCAGTATGTTAGAGGTGATTCTTTAATAATAATAGGTACTAAAATAAATACACTCGGCAACAAAAAAAACGCGCCACTTGAAAACGCACGAAAAACCGCGAATTTTCAAACCGCTGTAACTTTGTTCAGTTTCGACGAAAATGGATGAAACTTTGACTCCGAGAAAGGTTGAAAGGTTTTCTTTAAGGCCATGTGAAGGGATGAGTCGTAAGTTGGAATCTAGCCCCCATAAAACCCCCGTGAAAAAAAAATGTTCAGAATGACAAAAAAATGTCAAAGTTTGACAACTTGTAACACACGCGAAAAAAATCGTGGCTTAGTGCGACATACAAAGTGATAAAGTTCACTCAATTTCCGTTAGATTTAACAACCATTCAAGCCGCTACAATAAAATGGCGGGAAGTTATGAATTTTTTTTTAAAAAGTGTATTTTTGGGTATTACTCTGGCAGTCTCTGCCGGAAATGGATGATTCTTTGGGATCTTGCTGCGTATAAATGTTCTCTTTCAGGTGACATGCCTAAGTTTTATAAAAATTACAGTTTACCCTTTTGCACCCTTTAAAAATTAAAAATGTTCGTACCGTCAAAACATCAATGTTTGACATCTTGTACCGTGCGCAAACAATAACGTGGCTTCATGTCACATGATTAACGATACAATTCAATCATTTTACAATAGATTTCGCAAAAAATTAAGAATATTCAATGACTTTTCGCAAAGTTATGAATTTTTGAACAATGTTATCAGACCAAAATCTCGGTTAATTTTGATCTGAAATTGATGATTTTTTCAGATCTGAAATGGAAAAATGTTGTAGAGTAAATTTCATGTGGTTTGCCAACCCATCCCTAATAACAAAAAAAAAAAAGGTTTTCACTTGGCTACAGTACTTGTTTATGTGCATTCAAATTGAAAAACGACAAGACCTACAAAAATTTAACACAATGTAATGCATCTTAAAATTGTTTTTTGTGGCATTTCGGCTCTGGTAAATAATCAATATGCAAATGCACAATGAGTCTACTCTACAACATTTTTTGTCACACGAAGCCACGTTATTGTTTGCGCACGGTACAAGATGTCAAACATTGATGTTTTGACGGTACGAACATTTTTTCATTTTTAGGGGGTGCAAAAGGGTGAACTGTAACTTTTTATAAAACTTAGGCATGTCACCTGAAAGAGAACATTTATACGCAGCAAGATCCCAAAGAATCATCCATTTCCGGCAGAGACTGCCAGAGTAATACCCTAAAATACACTTTTTTTAAAAAAATTCATAACTTCCCGCCATTTTATTGTAGCGGCTTGAATGGTTGTTAAATCTAACGGAAATTGAGTGAACTTTATCACCTTGTATGTCGCACTAAGCCACGATTTTTTTCGCGTGTGTTACAAGTTGTCAAACTTTGACATTTTTTGTCATTCTGAACATTTTTTTTCACGGGGATTTTATGGGGGTTCGATTCCAACTTACGACTCATCCTTTCACATGGCCTTAAAGAAAACCTTTCAACCTTTCTCGGAGTCAAAGTTTCATCCATTTTCGTCGAAACTGAACAAAGTTACAGCGGTTTGAAAATTCGCATTTTTTCGTGCATTTTCAAGTGGCGCGTTTTTTTTGTTGCCGAGTGTATAAGTGAATTGGTAAGCTTTTTACAAAATAGAACAAATATTACTAAACTTAGTTTACAAGAGGTAAAAATCGATGATAAAAGCGCAAAGGAATCAGCTCATTTGATGAATAAAATTGGTGTTGAATGTGCAAGAGTTTTATCTAAGCTTCCAGATCTTGCGCCTTCTTATGTGGTAAGGAATAAAATTGGTGCTGAAGATCTGGAAAAATTAGCTAAGCTTACAAATCTTACTTCTCTTCATTTGATAGGAAATGAAATTGATTATAAAGGTGCAAAAGCTTTAGCTAACGGCAATCTTACAAAGCTTACTTCGCTTAATTTAAGGGATAGCAAAATTGGTACTGAAGGTGCAAAAGCTTTAAGTGAAGAATTAAAAGATGGTAAGCTTCCAAATCTTACTTCTCTTGATTTGGGATGGAATGAAATTGGTGCTGAAGGTGTAAAAGCTTTAAGTGAAGCATTAAGAGATGGTAAGCTTCCAAATCTTACTTCTCTTGATTTGGGATGGAATGAAATTGGTGCTGAAGGTGCAAAAGCTTTAAGTGAAGCATTAAAAGATGGTAAGCTTCCAAATCTTACTTCTCTTGATTTGGGATGGAATGAAATTGGTGCTGAAGGTGTAAAAGCTTTAAGTGAAGCATTAAGAGATGGTAAGCTTCCAAATCTTACTTCTCTTGATTTGGGATGGAATGAAATTGGTGCTGAAGGTGTAAAAGCTTTAAGTGAAGCATTAAGAGATGGTAAGCTTCCAAATCTTACTTCTCTTGATTTGGGATGGAATGAAATTGGTGCTGAAGGTGCAAAAGCTTTAAGTGAAGCATTAAAAGATGGTAGCTTCCAAATCTTACTTCTCTTGATTTGGGATGGAATGAAATTGGTGCTGAAGGTGTAAAAGCTTTAAGTGAAGCATTAAGAGATGGTAAGCTTCCAAATCTTACTTCTCTTGATTTGGGATGGAATGAAATTGGTGCTGAAGGTGCAAAAGCTTTAAGTGAAGCATTAAGAGATGGTAAGCTTCCAAATCTTACTTCTCTTGATTTGGGATGGAATGAAATTGGTGCTGAAGGTGTAAAAGCTTTAAGTGAAGCATTAAGAGATGGTAAGCTTCCAAATCTTACTTCTCTTGATTTGGGATGGAATGAAATTGGTGCTGAAGGTGCAAAAGCTTTAAGTGAAGCATTAAAAGATGGTAAGCTTCCAAATCTTACTTCTCTTGATTTGGGATGGAATGAAATTTGTGCTGAAGGTGTAAAAGCTTTAAGTGAAGCATTAAGAGATGGTAAGCTTCCAAATCTTACTTCTCTTGATTTGAAATGGAATGAAAAAATTAGTAAAGAGAAGCAAAAGGATTCTAATGTGGGTAAATGGGCTATTGTTAAGAGTACACTTTCTGGTATATCTACTGCTAAGCATTCTACAACGTTGCAGGCTTCATCCAAATGACTAAGTATACACAACAAGCTCTTCTTTATAGTAATCCAGAATAACGCAGAATTGGCCTACTTTTGCCACATATGGCATGTGGACTGCTGATCTATGAAAACTCAAACATTGCAAAATAATAAAAATATTATGTTGAAATTAGCTTGACTCATGTTATATATTATATACAATATATTATTTATCTATACTAGGAGGGGAGTATGGTTAAGATTAAAGAGCTTGTAGGACATATTGTAGAACCTATCAGCGAGCAAAATAAACAAATGGGCAAGAGCAAGAAAGTATTAATCAAGAGTATTTTGAAACAGAGATGAACCATTTGATGATGGATATGAGCTCATTAAAGAAGAATATCTGTTACAAGTTTCATGTAATTATCGGTTAGAAACCTTAAGGACTCTAGGATATTCAAAGAGTGAAATAGATGTAATCAGGGTGATTCTTGGTGAACTCAAACAGTCATTTCGCCATTTGAAAGTTATAATATGGTGCCACCATCTTTGATGGATAGTCGAGATTCATTACGTAAACAAGTGTGTGTTTGGTTTGTTCAAGAGCACGATCTTACGGACAGTCAAAAGAAGTGAAACATAGAACTACTAAGTATTTTAAAATACCTAGACTGGTATGAAGATAATATTTTTGATTATGATAATGGTAGTGCTAATGTACTTGAAGGATTTTTAAAAAGTAATGAAAATAATCCAAATCTAAAAGTCATTCTTGATCTTAAAAGGGGAGAATCTAGGGTAACAGTATTGCATGCGGTTTCAGGAGCTCGTACAAGGGAAGCGATTCGTGATCGGGTAGATCGAACTATAGATTTACTTTTGAAAGCAGGAGCAGATCCTAACGCAAAGAGTACTGATGGAGAAACACCTTTGCACTATGCTGCTGCTATTGGTAATAGTAAAGGTGTAAGCTCACTACTTCGGGGAGGTGCTAATCCAAGTATATGTGATAGACAAGGAAAAACTCCACAACAGGTTGCAGTCGGAGGTGGTTTCTACAATATGGTAGAGCTCCTTTTAACTGAAAAACAAAAGGAACTTAGTAAAGAGTTATATAGCGTGCTTGCCATGCTATTAAATGATGTGATATTCAATAACGCACAATTAAGTGAAGGTTTGCGTGTGAATTCAAATGACTCAAAATACTTTACTGACAACCTGAGAAAGTTTTTAAATAAATACAAGAATGACCCAGACCTAAAAGTGGCTTTGAGTATTGGAAAAGTAGCCAGTTTAAAAGCAGTAGAATGTGTAAAATATGTTTATTGGCATAATCAAACTGTCGGTGTAGAAGCAATGAACTTACTTTTGGAAGCAGGGTTACCATGTCATCGTGTAAATCCTTGCACACAAGAGCAATGTTCTAGTTCTTTCTTGAAAAACTTAACACCAGACCAAGAGAGGAAGTTAAATAAATTTTTGAATGGAGTATCTGAAGCTCAAGATATGGACGAACTAGAAAAAGTTGTAGATGAGGCCATCAGGTCTGGAGTGCGACTAGGTTTTAACAAAGACCTTTCTCCACAGGACCTTGGTCAACGTGATTGGTATAATTTTACAGATTATGTGATAAAAAGAATTGGCGAGTTAAAAAAGAATCCTAAAACTGCAAGTAATATAATATGTAAATTGATTTCAAAGGGAGCAATTTTGTATAATAGAAATAGTATGGATATAATTAACGAACTGGAATTAGAATTTAAAGATCATAGAACTAATATGGGGGAAATTTATGCAAGTTATATGAATAATGCTCAAAAATTTATTAAAGCTGCAAAAAGAGCGACCAATGGTAGGCTAAATGATGTAAGAATAGATAACACTACTTTTTACTTAGAATATTCAGAAGATAGCACAATAAATGTTGCGATGGTCACAAATGAAGCAAAAAATTTGGTACTAAACCAGAGAAACATACAATCTAGAAAAGATATAATAAAGATCGGCAAAAGTGAGGCGAAAATTATAACGGAAAAAGGTATAAGAAATTACACAGACCTTGCATATGGTAGTGATATAGTGTTAACTTTCCCTACCAGTCAGGGAGAATTAGAAGTTAGATTATATCCTGATAAGCAAAATGAAGGTCGAATAAGGGTAGAAGTAAATAATCAAGATCTGCTAGAGCAATTAAAAAATTGTGGAGAAAAACTAGGTGAGAATTGTTTACTTGGTGGGTATTCAGTTTATAATGCTATTGAACATGGGTATTTTGAAAGGTCTGAAAAACCTAGTCAATCCCCTAGTACATCTAAAACTTTGGCAGAGAAAGTACAAGAATCGAGGAGAAATCAACATGAGAGCATCAGCTTATAATAAATTTTATGTGCAAAAAATGGAGCAAAAGATATTGGTATGGTATTTTTGTTATCTCGAAAGATTTTATTTTAGTAGTAGTATAATATTTTAGGAGGGTTTATGCATAATGCCGTAGAACAAAATAACCTTAGAGAGGTTAAAGAGCTTGTTAGAAATGGGACAGATATTAATGTTAGGGATATTAATGGCAATAAGCCTATACATCTTGCTGTTCAGCTTGGTCGTAACAATATTATAGAGTTTCTCCTAAGCAAAGGAGTAAGCGTTGATGAGGTTAACAATAATGATACAACACCACTGCACTGTGCTGCTAAGTTTGGTCAGTTAGGTACTATAAAGTTTCTTATAAGTAAAGGAGCTAACATTAATTTTAAGGATAGAATTGGTGGCAAAAAACCTATACATAGTGCTATCATTGGAGGTCATAAAAATGTTGAGGAGTTCTTATTAAGCAAGGGAGGGAGTGTTAATGATGCTGATGAAATTGGTAGGACCACATTACACTATGCTGCATCCGAGAATAAATTAGAAGTGGCAAAATTTCTAATTGATATAGGTGTTAATATTTATGCTAATGATACTTGTGGTCAAAAGCCTATACATCTTGCTGCTTACGCAGGGCACATAAATATTATAGATTTGTTCTTAAGTAAGGGAGTAAGCATTGAAAATACCGATAAAAATGGTTTAACCCCACTACACTATGCTGCCCAGTTCGGTCACTTAAGGCTTGCGGAATTTCTAATTAATAAAGGGGCTAATATTCATGCTAAAACCATTAAGGGTCAAAAGCCTATACACCTTGCTGCTCACGGAGGGTACAAAACTGCTAATGCTGCTAATATTATAAAGTGCTTCTTAAGTAGAGGAGTAAATGTTAATGATACTAATACAAATGGTTTGACTCCGCTACATTATGCTGCCGGTGATGATGGGTATTTTAAAGAAATCACTGCAAAGTTTCTAATTAATAGAGGTGCCAATACTCAAGTTAAAGATAATAATGGCAAAACACCTTTAGATCTTGCTAGAGAAACTGGACGTATGGGAGTTGCAAGTATGTTAAGTACTACAAAAGTGACGGATGTATCATTACACCAGCACTCTGCACCAAGTAAATTTCTCAGTAGAGGTAAATTATTTTGAGAAGGATAACAGGGGAAAAACTTTATCTATTTAAAGTAGAAAATTATCATAAGTTTTATATTAATTTTAAATTAATTAGTATTAAAAATTTAGGTAATCTACCGCGCAAGATCATTGATATCTTCTTAATTGCTTTTCCCTATTCCACTAATATTCTGTTGTGGAAGGAACTCCTCTAACTTTTTCATATAGTATACTAAATACCCTACGCCGATTATCTTTGATAAGATTGTTTAAATAATCTGTTTTATTTCCTGCCTTATCAAAACAAAGATCATGTAACTTTTCAAAAATGTGACAAACATTAATCCCTACTCCATATAATATCTTATTTGATAAATTTTTCGGCGTAAAAAGTTTTTCCTCGGCGAAGAAGTGATTTAAATAATTTTCTTTAAAACATGATGTGTGAAAATTTCTTAAAATAGAAGAGGCATTATTTCCTGCCATGGATAATACATTTGATAGATAATTCGGCCTAAAACCTTCGTTATAAAAATCATCTAAAAGCTGTGTTGCGTTTCCCGTCTCATCAAAACAAACATCATGAAAATTTTTTAAAGCAGAACAAATATTAGCTTTTGCTCCGTGTAATATCCCAGATAAATTACTTGCTGTAAAACCCCCTTCTTTATTTAAAAAATGGTATAAATACTTTTTTGTCTCTCCTATAAAACAAAAATTATGAAATTTTTTTAAACTATCAACTGATCCACTCACTATACTACATAAACCACATGGCCTAAAACCTCCCTTATAGAAATCATCTAAAAGCTTTGTTTTTTTCCTTTTCTCATTAAAACAAACACTATGCAACTTTTTTAAATTAGAAGTAGTATGAACCCCTGATCCACATAACATACAGGATAAGTTGCTTGGCTTAAAACCTTCCCTATAGAAATCATCTAAAAGTTCTGTTCTTTCCCCTTTTTCATTAAAACACAGATCATGCAATTTTTTAAAAGCATCCTTAGCATTAACTCCTGCTCTACTTAACATACCAGATAAGTTATGTAGCGTAAAACCTTCTTCCCCATCTTTGTTCTTAATAAAGTGCTCTAAATATTGAGTTTTATTTCCTTCTGCATCAAGCCAAAGATCATATAATTCTTTAAAAGCTTTTGCAGCATTAGCTCCCGCTCCACCTAAAATACTCGATATATTAGATAGATTTATTCCTTCTTTTCCTAGAGTTTTTAAAT
Source organism: Poecilus cupreus (assembly GCA_963942605.1). Classification (NCBI taxonomy): domain Eukaryota; kingdom Metazoa; phylum Arthropoda; class Insecta; order Coleoptera; family Carabidae; genus Poecilus; species Poecilus cupreus. The sequence goes on along the minus strand of OZ012729.1, from coordinate 5,004,184 downwards.
ATCGTGTCTTTTTTCCGTTCTGATCAAACCAAAGATCATATAATTCTTTAAAAGCTTTTGCAACATTAGCTCGTGCTCTATGTAAAATACTGGACATATTAGCTAAACTCGTTCCGTTTTCTTCTAGAGTTTTTAAATATTGAGTTTTATTTCCTTCTGCATCAAACCAAAGGTCATATAATTCTTTAAAAGCTTTTGTAGCATTAGCTCCTACTCCACTTAAGATACTAGACATACGAACTAGATCTACTCCACTTTCTTCTAGTTTTATTAAGTATCGTGTTTTTTTTCCGTTCTGATCAAACCAAAGGTCATATAATTCTTTAAAAGCTTTTGTAGCATTAGCTCCTGCTTTACCTAAAATACTTGATACATTAGATAGATTTACTCCTTCTTTTTCTAGAGTTTTTAAATATTGAGTTTTATTTCCTTCTGTATCAAACCAAAGGTCATATAATTCTTTAAAAGCTTTTGCAGCATTAGCTCCTACTCCACTTAAGATACTAGACATACGAACTAGATCTACTCCACTTTCTTCTAGTTTTATTAAGTATCGTGTTTTTTTTTCGTTCTGATCAAACCAAAGATCGTATAATTCTTTAAAAGCTCTAGGAGCATTAGCTCCTGCTCCATGCAAAATACTAGACATACGAACTAGATCTACTCCACTTTCTTCTAGTTTTATTAAGTATCGTGTTTTTTTTTCGTTCTGATCAAACCAAAGATCGTATAATTCTTTAAAAGCTTTTACAGCATTAGCTCCTGCCTTACTTAAAATACTGGAGATACTAGATAGATTTATTCGGTTTGCTTCTAGAGTTTTTAAGTATTGAGTTTTATTTCCTTCTGCATCAAACCAAAGATCGTATAACTCTTTAAAAGCTTTTGCAGCATTAGCTCGTGCTCTATGTAAAATACTGGACATATTAGCTGGGTTTATTCCATTTCTTTTCAGAACTTCTAGTCTTTTTTCTCTAATGAAAAAATCTAAGAACTGATCAAATTCAGGTGTTCCATCTCTGCCAATCACACTTTTAGCAAATTTTATTTCTTCACCAATGTTTTTATTTTGAATTTCCTGATAACTAGATCTATTACTTTTTATATCTCCCAAAAGCTTTTCCATTATTCCTTTTGTAATAGGGCCAATTTCATGAGATTCTAACCAACGTAACGCTATTTCATGTAATTCTTCGTAATTATACGGAACTTTATTAGACTTATTTTCTATTTCATTTTTTATAATGCTGTTCAGCTCTTCTCTATTAGGCTGATTAACTGCAAATATTAGTTTATCTAAAAATTTCTCTTTTATTTCTTTTTCATTCTCATTAGAGAGTCTTTCTTCTTCTTTTTCCCTTTGGAAAGAAGGCGGAAGCTTTAATAGACTTGAAAGCTTTGTTGTTTCTTCCTGTGAAAATTGATAAAGGCCATTTTTATATATACACGAACAATCTCTTAAAATTTTATACTTCTTCTTTTGAATATCTATACTATCAAGTTTTAAAGGATGAAAATCCTTGGATTGCTCTTTTTTTAATCTCTTTTCTTCTGTAAGATCTAGACATGTATTAGTATAGATAATAAAATATCCTATATTCTTATCCTTTTCTAATTCTTCAATGAAAAGAGTAAAATGCTTATTAATAGAAAACTTATTCTTTCTTTCCTGTATTCTGGAGGGAAATAACTGACCATAACCAATATCACTATCTGCATTGTGAGCCTTTACGTAAGTAATTCTATCTTTATGGTTGATAATAATATTATTAGACGTATCACGGCTTTTTCTTTTAGAGTTTATGAAAAACATATTTTTATGTAAAAACATGTCATGCAAGAAGGACATTAATAAATTGAATTCATATATAATGCCAGGTCCAAGTTTTTCTGGAGCTGTTAAATCGCATAATATTCTTTCTTGTAATGCTATATAGTTGTCTTGAACTTTACTATCTTTTATTTCGCTTTTAACAATGCTGTTCAATTTTTCTCTATTAGGCTGATTAACTGCAAATACTAATATATCTAAAAAAATTTCTTTTACCTTCTCCTGAGAAAATTTTCTTTCTTCTATTACTTTTTGTGCAGCAGATGAAAATTCTAGTCGCTTGAAAAGTTCTTCTCTTGTTGTTTCCTCTTGCGAAAATTGATAAAGAACACGTCCTTCCTCATTATCATTTGTAAACAAAAAGTCTTTTAAAATATCACATTCTTCCATATTTATGCCATCGAATTTAAAAGGATAAAAACTCCAGGATCGCCCTTTTTTTAATTTCTTTTCTTCTGTAAGACCCAATCCTGAATTGGTATAGATAATAAGATATTCTATATTATTTAATGAACTATCTAATTTAGATTCAGAAATTAGGTGCTTAACAAAACTATCAAAGTAATCATTAATAAAAAAACTTCGTTTTTCTTTTTCTCTAGTAAATAATCCAGCATAACTAATATCATTCTCTAAATAATACTTGTCTATATTTTCAATTTGTACATGAATAGACTTCTCTTTATAGCGGAGAATAATATTACTAAATTTATCAATTTTAGAATCTCCAAAAGCTAATGATAATGAAGGATATTTGTCTTTATATATAGTCTCTCTAAGTGAACAAAGCACCGATAAGTCTAATCGATACATAAGTCCAATCAAATGATGAGGAAAATGATTTCTGTATTGATTGGTTTGACAAGCATTATGCAATTCATCAGATAAGTCCTGCCCAGATTCATCTTGTAAATCACTACGAAATTCTGAATCTTCATTACTAGCAACATTTACATCCATGCGCGCCCTCTTTGGTGCCTTGTTATCTTTGCCTGTAACACAACGCCCCCGTTTTCTACTCGTTTCACTATTTTCCTTATCTGGACTTCTTGAATGACTACCTTGTTTATGCGAGGAGTTTTCAATATCTTGCAATGATGTAGAAATGTAAGATTGAGAAATATTGTTTGAATTTAAACCTATCACATTACCGTAAGCTTCCTCTCTAGAAACTTTTATGCTTCTCTTTATATCTTTTTCAATATTACTAAGAAGTGGTACAAAATGGTTCCTGTAATTCACTATGTAAATAATATTATTACCTTTACCTACTTTACCTTTAGTAACATATAATCCATCTATCTCTTCATCTCTCAATTCTATAGTCCTAATTTTTACGCCATACTTTTCACAAATCATTTTTCCTTCAACTTCAGGTCTTCCCCATATAGCGTTTTCCAACTTTAGAATTTTTATTTCTGAACCAGAACTTGCATTTTTAATGTCTTCTGCAGTAAATTCAATACGCGGAATATATTCACAAAGTTCTTCAATTTCTACTTTTAAAGCATTATCCAACCATGAGCCTACTGATTGGTCAACTTGTTGTGCATATTGCTTACAACTTTCCCGCAAAGACTTTACACTAAATCCTTTACTACCTGTAATCAGACCTTTATCTTTTAGCTCGTTCAACCCTTGAGCTACGGAATCAAAGAAACAATCCCCTTCACCTACAGCAGCTCCTATTTTAAAGCCCTCACGCAATTTCTTTCTTAGTATTTCTAAAAGTTGATTAAGCTCTTTTTTCTCTTCATCCTTTGCATTTTTTATCTGACTAAAAATGGAAATAGGTTTTCTAGAAACTAAATCTGAATTTTTTAGAGTGCTCTCACTACTAGGTGATTTACCGGACTCTTTATTCCCTGCTAACATATTGACTCACTATACTAAACTATTCACATGATAGTCGAAAAAATCAACAAAGCAAAGTTATATTTTTGTGACTAATTTCAATAGGTATCTATTCCAATACTTTCTGTCATTATATTAATATATAATATTAATACGGTCGCTTTTGTTTAATTAAAAATAATAACCGTGAGAAGAGTTTTTCTTGGAATCGCGTGGTCTACCAATTGTACCGTTTGAACTTTTCTATATAGTAATTTTGCTATATCGTAAAAGCAGCTAAACTAGCCTGTTTTTACCACATTTACATATGAACCAATTTGCCTAACAATTCAATACGAATCGCTGAAAAACATCTCATTTGCAAATTACAGCTAGATAGACATTGAAACTCACCTTCCCCAGCTTATACTATGCATACAAAATAATTTGCTACTACCATGAATATTATTAAATACTTTAAATAATTAGTATCAATTCACAATTGTACAAATCAGTTATACAATAACTCACAAAATAAAGCTTCACGAACACCAATGTATCTGTATCTAATCAGTTGAACAGGACACAGTACACAGCGATCACAACACAAAATGGACGGTAGAATTTACAATGTGGAACAGACAGATGACGGATTACAAGACAGTGGCGCCATCAAAATACTTGTACTAACTAATAAATGTTACCAACTGTAGCAAATTTATATTTCCAATATAGAGCGTCAAACTGAAATCAATGTTCACGTTTACTTGTAAATGTTTTTCTATAACACTGTTTTGAAAACTGGGCATTCCACTACTAAAAACTGTTATGGAATCACTAACATTCCATACGCGGCGTATGGAATATTTTCGACGAATCAGAACCGCTTCTGAGCGCGACATATGAAGTATCTTGATTCAGTTACTATGGTTACATCTGTTTGTTTTAATTTGATTTATTTGAGTTTGACGTTTCCAACAGTTTTATATTTGTATTTTTGTATAATTTCCAAAATCTTGTTATAGAAAGTATAGTCTACAACATGTAACGGAATGGCATATCCCACACTCGCAAACCGTAGCTTTCGCCTTCGGTTCGGACTACAAACATTTTGCTCGCGTGGAATATGTACCATTCCATTACTTGTTGTAGAATATACTATAATCGTTCATCCTGAATTAAAAGTGTTTTACTATAATAAATAATACCGGGAGTTTTTTTTTATTTATCAGTATACATAGGAATGTGTGATATATGAGAGGTAAGTTCAAGAAGATTGTTAGTATTCCAAGGCATTTTATGATTATAAATCTATAATATTGACCATGACTTTATAGTTTTAAAATTTATATAATACATAAAACAAATAATAAATTACTCTTTGTTTTGAAAACACTGAGATTTCCGCCTTGGAACTGTGGTGCGTTCGGTTTACTTTTGGTTCACGAAAAATTACTACAGTCTGCTGCTAATTTAACGGCATTGTTTTTATCTGACGTATATATTTGCCATCGCCACATGTACAACATATTTTACATCTGTTTGGAGTAAATTCATGGTTATAAAATGAAGCACTGAATCAAATTAGCATCTATGAGAAACAAATTCGAGAATATGAAGCTCACATTATTGCTGGGCTTGGAAACGATGGACGGGCATCGTATTTGGACGACGCGGACAAAGAATACGGACAGTTGAGTTTGAAAATGTTGGCTGTAAACACTGTGTTGAGTGATAGGATTCCTCTTGATAGAACACTCAGAGACTACAGACATCCACAGTATGTATTATTTATCAATTAAACTTCCTACTTTATTAAATGTACAATATTCCTAGATGTAAAAAGATTCCTTACGATGTCAGCATGAACGCTTCCGTAATAATTATTTTCTACAATGAACCATTCTCAGTATTACTTCGGACTGTCTGGAGTATAATAAACAGAACTCCACATAACCTTCTTCACGAAATTATTCTTGTTGATGACTGTAGTGATGTTGGTAAGATATTCTTTGATTTAGCATTTATCAACAGGTGTTTACAAAGTTTTGATTTTTCTTTTCGTTTAGCTTTGTGAATAGCTGATGTTTATTTTTATTTTGCACTGTTATTCAAATAAATAATATCGAAAACCACAAGGAAATACTTTTTCAGAAACACTGGGCAAGCGGTTAGACTTATATCTGGCGACTAGATTGGCAAATTACCCAGTGAAACTGATTCGATCGCCAAAGAGACTTGGATTGATTCGGGCAAGACTGATGGGTGCCCGGGCTGCGACTGGACAAGTTTTAGTGTTCCTAGATGCTCATTGTGAAACTACAACTACATGGTAAGTAATTCATTAATTAATAAACATATCTGCTCAACATATACGCATTATATTGAGCAACTAGTGTTACAATGACTTTTTTGTAATACGAGTCTAGTTTGCGTAAACGAGCCAAAGGCGATTTACTCAAAATACGACTATTACAATTAGGCATTGTAACGTGTGTTTTTCATAATCCTTTTCCTATTTCACGTTCATAAGTGAATTAAAGTTAATATTAATAAAACAAAAGTGCTTTAAAGTTTGATCATTTGTGTTATTACTTCAATAAAAAAACGCAATCACAAAATCGACTGTGTGAACGAGAAATAGGAAAATGATGATTTTTTGACACTTGAACCACATTCTTAAACGCACGAAATTTACCGAGGTGTAGAGAACCTTTTAAGAATTCGAATCTCAATGTTTAATTGTGGAAATTTTCAGAACAGTTATAAAATAATAAAATTATCCATAATATTATCCCGTTTTAATAATAAAAACTACATAATCTTATAGTTTAATGGTATTTTCAATTTGAAATCAAATTTAAAGGTACATTACATAACAATTGATATGACTTTACACAAAAATTAATAGAAAATTTATTGTGGGCACCACAATACCTTCCGGCATAGATTTCTTGTCGAAATACAGAAACACTACAGAATAAACGAAAAAGTCGAAATATAATTTTTCTTTAAAGTTGTTACCTACTTTTATGAGATTAGGGTTGATGTCAAAAGGCTGCAAATTAAACCACTTTATAAATAGTTCATATTAAGTTGAAAAGGCTTTCAGAACTCATAGTTAATAAAAAGGCTTTTGAATACAGTTCTGTAAAATATTTAATAAATACAACGTTATAAACCATTTGGAAAACTGGAAGTGAAAGTTTACTTGACACACAAAACAAAAAATAATCCATTTCCAGGATGAAATTAGCTGCAAAAATGTTAGTAATTGAATTGTTAAAAATTTGAAACTTCTTTTCATTTGATTGATTTATCATGAAATACTAATATTTAGGTATGCAAATGGGCCTTATTACATGCAGTTTTAATTAAATTTTAAACAACTTCTGAATTTACACTTTTGCTGTAAAGTGAAAAGGTACAAATTTACAGCAATATTTTTTAAAATAGCATTGAAATCCCAATATGCCACATTTCAATTCTCCTCAAGAATTTTAAAGAACTCTTTCCTAGCGTTGCCCTTCAAACTATGCTCTGTTAATAAAAACATAACCTTAATTATACCGTAAATAATATTTTTATTTGAAGGAAAACTATCGCAACAACCCGGTAATCGGGGACCTAACCCATCGCAAACAGCTCCGCAACAAGCTACGCTGCAAACCATTCTCCTGGTACCTGAAGAACGTCTACCCAGAGAAATTCATCCCAACCGAAAATGTCAAGGCCTTCGGGAGCCTCAAGGACGGCAACAACAACTGCGCCGACAACCTGCAGCTGCCGGACGATGCTGTGGGGCCCCTGGGCCTGTACGGCTGCCACCAGAAGATGATGCCCACGCAGATGTTCTCGCTAAGTCGAACGGGGGAGATCAGGCAGGAGGATAACTGTGCCGAGGCGACGAATAAGAATACGGTGCAGTTGTCCAAGTGTCATGGACATGGAGGGAATCAAGAGTGGTTTCAGCGGGGGAAGAAGATTGTTAATAAGCAGAATGGGCTGTGTTTGAGCTCTGAAGGGGTGAGAAACGAAATTCTATTAGAAATATATTCATAAATACCGAGAATATTTCCTTGCCTTTAGAAACTTACAAAAACTTTAAAAAGAAATTAAAGACATTTCTACTAATCACGAAGGAAAGTTTCCGGAAAATTTCCATTGCTGAATACGTATAGTGAATGAAGTAATTATTTTCAGGTACAAAGCAACCAGCCGCTGATTCTACAGAACTGTAACAAAGACACATCACACCAAACGTGGAGCTTCTCCAAAGGGCCCGCGTGAGGGACACACTGTAATATTTTGTATAATAATTGATTTATTTGAAGTGTTATTGAGTTGGTTAAACTGTAAAATGTTACCTAAATGTGGTTATAAGGTGTTGTAAGACTGACTTTCTGCTTCAAAAATATTTGCTCGAAATTTTTACTGTGTAAGCTCAAAACTGCAATGGTTTCAAATTACATTTTGTTATGGAAGTGTATTGATATTTTAAATTTTATAATAAAATCTGTGACTACAGTGTTTTCTACAACTTATAAACTTGTATATATTTTTTCCATATTTATCAAATTAGAAACAGAAGACGTGAAGCAGTGACGACCATTCTTTGACTGGCAGTGGTGAGCTACAAGGATTTGTTACTCTCATATATTAAATATGGAAAATCTTTGGAAGGATTTAATCCGCATCCTTTCGATAAATCTATTGAAAAATCATCTCTCGGCTATAGTTTATCCTAGATCACAAAAGGTGAAGCAAAAAGGAAATAATGTATGGCAGTATTTTCTTTAACTTGTTTTAGTGTTTTTTCGATTTTTTGTTTTTAAATGGCATTTTCTTTCCTTTGTTTTATAGTAATTTATACATTTTTATATTATTGACATTACTATTTATTTTTGTTTTTTATTGGTACCTATTCTAATTTCGGATTTAGTAGATTCGGATTTTTTCATGTCACCCACTTTATTTTTATATACGTATATGTATTATTATTATAATTATATATTATAATAACAAGTAATTGGCATATTTTTTTTTTCTTCGCCTATGAGCTAACCACTGCTGACAGGTGATTGATTAAACAAAAACTTTCAGAAATTTACAGTGTTTGGTACGTAAATTAAAGGTTTTGGAGTGAGATGTCTAGGAAACAGATTTAAAAATGGCCAATTTCTTTAAAAATAATTTTTATTGTGATATTTTTTACTATTGCTTCTATTTTAAAAAAATATATAAGTTTGTGCCTTGATTATAAATCACGCCACTGGTTAGATAATAAAAATATATAGCTTATTTTATTTGATACATTTTCATCAATAAGGAATAGTTTATAAATTATTTAAAGAAAAAGAAATGACAAATCAACGAAACTACCTTTTTCTACGATCACTACTGAAAATCATACTTAAGCCACATTAAGCTTGAAAATTGTATATTTCGCACAGTCCTATGAAATAAACCTGGGCAATTATTCCACATGCAAGTGTTTATAAATCTTCGTTTCCAATATTGAGATTACCAAGAAAATATATCATTTTTTTAAATAAAATATTTCTTTAGTTTTTATAAGAATTATTAATAAAATTTGGACAAAAGTATGATCGTAGAAAAAGTATAGCGAGCAACTCGTGCAGAATTACCTATTACACGCTCGTGTATCGACATCGTCTTGTGCTAAAACACTCGCGAGAAATAGATAACTTTCAGCACTTGTTGCACAATATAATATTTTGTCAAAATCTTGTGACCTACTTATTTTTCCTTGAAAACACAAACATCCTTAAACTGTCCTAGTTGCGTAGTAACTTTTGTCTAACTTAGGGCCGCTATTTTCAAACTCAGTTAACTAGATAAATTTATCAATGGAATAAACAAAAAATATCACATCAAAAGATGACAGCTAGAATAATAATCATCTTTTAAGCTATGATTTTGATGCGAAATTTTTTGTTTATTCTATTAATAAATGTATTCCCTAGTTAACTGAGTTTGGAAATACCGGCCCTTAACCAAAGTTATAGCTCTTACAGTTCTCGAGATTCCAATAGCTATCCTCGAAATTAAAACATAATGTATCATGTACTGTAAATACAATTAAACAATTCAGGTATATCTGGGATAATTAACGTTACGATCCTTGTAGCATATGTAAGTGTTTCCGTATTGGAGAACTAACTAAACACAATAAATTAAAATTGTTTTCATTTTAATTAAAAATTAATGGGGTAAATAGCTCCGAGGTAACGTGTCGGACTGTGGATCGTGAGATCCTCAGTTCGAATCCCACTGCCGACAGTTACAAATTTAAATTTACCCCTGTGGTTCCCCCTCCACTAACATCCTTGGGGGCTATGATTTGACGGCTGGTAACCGCACTTCATACGAAAAAATATATCACCTACCGAGATCTGCGCAAGCAGAGTGCCACACCCGTAATGGGTAAAAGGCGTGATGATATATTTATTTTTTATTTATTTATTTAATTAAAAATTAATTTTTAAAAGACTTTCCTTTATGATATTTCTACTCTCAAAATATTTAGCAATGCTACAATTATCTATGTGGTTCTCCCTTCACTAACTCCTTCGGGAGTCATGACTTGACAGCTGGTAAAAAATACTCATTTTCGGATTTGTTTTTGTTTATTTTACTAACATACGTTTATTAAAAATGTATTACACTTTGCAACATACCATAAATACAATTAATTTGTATCCCGTGAAAACTCCCCGCTTGCCTCAACCGATGAGGACGCGCCCTCTTTGTTCTCGAGCTGTTTCTTCCACATGTCCGCGTACACGCCGCCGAAGCTCACCAGGTCGTCGTGTTTACCCCGCTCCACTGTTTCACCCTCTCGTACCACTAGGATTTCATCGGCGTGGATTATCGTCGACAGCCGATGAGCTACGGTTAGAGTTGTTCTGTAGCTGCACACTTCGTTTAGCGCTCCCTACAAATAAATTAAATAATAGTCTAATAGTGTAAATATTTATCAGACATTTAGCATGATTTTTTAAATGTTAGTTGGACCATCAAATGAATTTAAGCAGATCTGACCGATAGTAAACTAAACAACAAATACATACCTGTATATTACGTTCAGTCTGAGTATCCAGAGCACTGGTAGCCTCATCCAACAGAATGATGGCCGGTGCTTTCAGCAAAGTTCTTGCTATTGCAACTCTTTGTTTTTCTCCACCACTGAGCTGTAGACCTCTTTCCCAACCTAGAAAAGTAAATACAATATATCCAAAATTACATAACTTCAGCTACAAACAAGTTTATAAGCGCCCTATCCTAACTCAGTTTCTATAAATTGGACTTGAACAAATAAAACGACAACGAAAGCCACATTATTCAACATTTTCGGATTTTATTGGGCACCTAGTTATAAATGCTCGCTGCGATGCAACAAAACACGGTAACAAAAAGGAACAACTGTACTATTCACACTTTCGTATACAAATAAATAACATTTTAGTCCAAGAGCGGGCTGCAAAAAACCGGGCCGATCGAGTAACAGAATAATAGTATATTGAACAACTAGTGTTACAATTAGGCATTGTAACACGAGTTGTTCATACTACTTTTCTTATTTCACGTTCATAAATTCAATAAAATTTAAATAAAATAAAATTGTACGGCATGTTTAATATACCACTGATCACCAAGGGGCTTTGCCCGGGGGCCTATCGGGTCCCAGGCCGCAACCCCGACGCAGGGGCTCCGATTCAATAATTTTATGTGAGCAATGACGGCCCCAAGTTTGACAGACTGTTAATTTTACAAATAATAAATTCCCCAAAATCAGTTGCACAAAATTCAATTTTGTAGCATTGTTTTTGAGAAACACAGTGTCACAAAATTGACTTTGTGTACGTGAAATAGGAAAAATGTTTTTAAACTGTTATTACTCACAGCATGCATAACAAAAATCACTGTGTTCCTAGGCAGAAGTTGTTACAAACATTGATATGGATGCAGAATTGAAATGTGGAACACAGAGATTTTAATGCAATGTTTTTGATGTTGCTGTAAATTTTTACCTATTCACTTTCCAATAAAAGTGTAAATACAAAAGTTGTTCAGAATTAAAAAATATATGCAACAAGGTCCATTTAGTTACACAAATATTAGTATTTTGCTATATACCAATCAAATTAAAATCAATATTTATTAGAAAAATTGTCATGGAAAATCAAACAAAAACTAAAAATATATGACATTTAGGAAAACAGATTTAGATTTATTTATTACATTGTTGCATTATTTCCTGTAGAAATTTCGTAGAAGATTGTAATGATATAATGGCGTATTTGAGAATTCACTTCATTCCATTTATTTCTGTTAGGGCCGATATTTCCAACCTCAGATAAACTATAGAATAAATTATCAAGGGAATAATCATCATTTAAGCTATGATGTTGATGCGATATTTTGTGTTTATTCTATTGATAAATTTATTCCCTAGATAACTAAGTTTGGAAATACCGGCCCTTAAAAAAATAAATAAATCTTAACCTGATCTGGAAATGTCAAATTTTTTTCGTTTTTGTCTAATTTTCCATGGCCGTGTTACAATATTTTTTTAATAAATATCGAATTTTATTTTATCTAATATGTTGTGAATTACTGATATTTAGGTAACCAAATGGGTCTTGTTGAATGCATTTTTAAATTATGAACAACTTTTGTATTTACACTTTTGCTGTAAAGTGAATAGGTAAAAATTTACAGCAACATCAAAAAAATTGCATTGAAATCCCTGTTCCACATTTCAATTCTACGCCCATATGGTTTTCTTCAGCTTCATTAATTCTGCGTCATTGTTCAAGAAATTTTCAAGCTCAATTCTTTTTTCTGTTGTTAGAGGAATTGCTACACAGACTTGTAGTTGATTGGTCTTGTCATTTTCATTCTGTAGATTACAGTCACGACTTAGCGCATCAGCTATATTTAATTCTGCTCCTTTTTTGTATTTTATTTCTGGATTATATTGCATAATTTCGAGATACATTTTTTGAAGTCTTGGTGGTGCTTCATGTAATGGTTTTTTGAAGATTGTTTCAAGTGGTTTATGGTCCGATTCAATTGTTAGATTCTGATTTCCCCAAATATACTCTCGAAATCTTTTGCAAGCTGCTACAATTGCATATGCTTCTTTTTCTAGCTGACTATAATTTGTTTGTGTTCTTGTTAACGATTTCGCACTATATGCAATGGGTTTTTCATCCTGCATGAGTACAGCCCCCACAGCTTTGCTACTTGCATCAACTGACAATTTGACGTCTTTAGCGGGATCGTAATATCCTAACAATGGTGGATTTTTTAGATGTTCTTTTAGTTTTTCAAATGCTTCTTGTGGCTGATTCCAGCTCCATTCGGTGTCTTTCTCTATTAATTCTCTGAGTGGAGCGGTTTGTTCTGCCAAGTTCGGGATGAATTTACTCAAGTAGGTTATCATTCCGAGAAATCTTTGTAGTTCTTTTACGTTGGTTGGTGTTTTTATTGATGATATTATTTTTACTTTATCTAAATCTGGAAAAAGACTTTCACTAGTGAGTCTATGCCCTAGAAATTTAACTTCTTTTTGTTTAAACTTGCATTTTTCTGGATTTAATTTCATTCCTGCTTCTTGAAGTCTTCTCAAAACTTTTTCAGTAATTTCTTCTAATTTTTTCTCGTCTGCTGCGTGTATTAATATATCATCTATACTACATTCGACTCCAATCAATCCTTTTAATGTATTGCACATAATTTGTTGGAAAACTTCTGGTGCTGAAGCTAATCCGAATGGAAGTCTCTTGCACATGTATCGACCCCAAGGTGTAGCAAATGTTAGATATTTAGCTGTCCTTTTTGTTACTTTTAATTGCCAAAATCCTTTTTTTTTTGGAAACATATTGCTTCCTGGGTGATTAACAAAACATTTGTGTGCTTCTTTCTTTTTTATCTTCAGTGGATGAGTACGTTTTAGGGTCCGTAGAGTACGATTTTAATAATTTCGCGATGATGTCTGTTTGTGAGTCTGTCTGTCTGCCAGTCAGTCAGTCTGTGTGGATCTCCAGAGTTATGGTTTATCAAAAACTACTAAACTGAAAATTTTGATATTTTGTATATATCAATTATATTCCCTTTGGAAGAGCTGATTAGTGATTGGTGATAATCCAATAACCGGAAGTGGTATTTTTTTGAAGCCCTATCAAGTTATTTTATAAACTTTGAATAAATCCTACTATGTTTTTGATATCAAATTAAAAGTAGCATGGACGAGATTTCAATTCAAGTGCCAAAAAATTATTTTGGACGATTGTCAATTATTTCTTTATAAATGTTGTTCAAATCCTACCATGTTTGGTATTAAATTGAAGGTCTCACGAAGGAGATTTAAACTCAAGTGTCAAAAACTTATTTTGGAAGATCGTCAATTGTTTTTACCTCCCGCAATATCCTGTAAGGAATCATGCTAAGAATTCGGTAGTGAGTTTTCGGTGGTTACGGTTTCTCAAAAACTATTAAATTTAAAATTTTGATATTTTGTATGTATCAATTGTATCCCCTTTGGAAGAGCTGATTAGTTTTTGGTGATAATCCAATAACCGGAAGTGGTAGTTTACTAAAAGTACCTGTGCTTTAACAAATTTATGCTTGAAATACAAAGTATTATGAACTTCACAAAAGCAAAACTAAAACTGACATGAAAGATACAATGTATCGCTAATTATATAAGCCAGGGAAAAAATATACCCCCCTTTTTAACTCTTGGACAATAACCATAACACATAGGTGCTCATGATTAAAACATGCGTGAAAATTAATTTAGGTTAATTTATGCAGTTTGTAGATTTCCAATACAAGCATATTTTGAGTACATTATAAAATACTTAATTTCATACTGGCTACTATACTAATGTTACAATTTTAGGACTATTTATTTTACAAATATTGAAACTTTAAAGTTTTAAGACTTTAAGATAAAATTTTACTTTCAATTGTTACATTTACTTAGTAACATAGAAGTTTATAGTCCGAGAGCCAGCGTCACAAAATTGCCTGTCATACTAACACCCTTCATATTTTGTACATATGTTGTTTAGGCTAGACGAAGACGTGTAGTGACCGTCAGCTGGTCCACCAGGTGCCAGGTGGGACACTCGGGCGCTACGGCGATATTAATGTTGCAAACTGGAATTATTTGGATATATCTCAGTAAATAATTGAGTTACAGAAAATTATGTTATATTCAAAAAGATGTAGAATAGCATTGGCTACAATTTTTATTTGAAACTTTTTTCTATATTTTTTAACGTTAACAAATTAAAACGTTCTGAAAATGCTGTGTGAAGATTTTTCTCACTCTTCAAAATTTCCATATTATAGCTCAGGATGTAAATAAAACCAATATTTACTCATTTTTAAATATTTTAGGTGCAAGAAGACTACAAATACCAATCTAACAAAGAACCAATTCAATAGAAAATATTACAAAAATATTTAACACCCACCGCATTCATGTCACAACAATATTTTATGATGATCACAAATAAATCGTTTTAACTGACAATCTTGACACATTTTACTGCTGAATAAATTACTTTTAGTTTCCCAGTCAAGTTGATTGGTTGGATTTGGAAATTTAGATTTAGAATATACTTGGTGTCTCATTTTAATTTACCACCTGGAATATCTGTAGACCTACTTTTCAAATCGAAAAATGTCCCAGATAAAAGTTTAATTTTGTAAAAATTTCATTAAGTTGGACCCCTTATTTTTTATTGTAGATTCGGACAAAACGTAAAAATAAGTAAATTTTATCTAAAAAAAAGTTTTTTTTATTACTATGACAGATGACGCTGCAATCAATAAAATTCGTTTTATATGTATTTCTACTGTTTCATTTGGCGGGTAATCATCCATTTTTAAGGAACTGTTGTATGATGCACTTCGTTCTACGATAACTTACGAACACTGGTTCAAAACAATACTGTAAATACTTCTATTCGACACATTGTTTTGAATTCAAAATAATAAGTTTCATTTTCAATAAAATAAATTCGATTGATTTCAGAGCCATCTATCACAGTAATAAGAAATGTTTTTAGATAAAACTTACTTATTTTTTTATGCTTCGTCTGAATCTACAATAAAAATAAGAGGTCCTATTAAATTTTTAAAATTTACCCCCACCCCAGCTACCCATGGGGGTAGGGGGGTTGAAATTTTTACATAATTACATGTCCCCCTCCAAATTATTAAACTTTTATCTGGGACATTTTTCGATTTGAAAAGTAGGTCTACAGATATTCCAGGTGGTACATTAAAATGTGCCAATTGAATGCAGCGCCATCTATCATAGTAATAAAAAACTTTTTTAGATAAAACTTACTTATTTTTTTACGCTTCTTCCAAATCTACAATAAAAAATAAGGGTTCCTATTTAATTTTTCAAAGTTACCCCCACCCCAGCCAACCCTGGGGGTAGTGGGGTTGAATTTTTTACATAATTACCTGTCCCCCTCCAAATTATTAAACTTTTACCTGGGATATTTTTCGATTCGAAGCGTAAGTCTACAGATATTTCAGGTGGTAAATTAAAATGAGACACCCAGTATAATATAGTGATATTTTAAATGTAAATTATAAATCTGTAAATTTGTAAATCCAGCATAAACCAATAAAGGAATTTCTACATATTTGACATATTATTATTGTGATTGTGAATAATAGTGATTTATGTATCAAGGCATTGAAGTTCAATTTTTTATCAAAAATATGGAAATTAATTGAAAATTATTTTACAAAAAGTAAGCAATGTTAAATACTTTTACTTATTATAATCAATAAAAAAGAATATTTATTTCAATATTTATTATACAAGCAAACCAACATAAAATTACACAAATTGTTAAATAATTCAATTAAAGATATGTACAAACTATTTAAAAAAGTGCGCATTATTGAAGGAACAGGATATATACTCGTATTTACAGTATTACGCGATTAATGAAGCATGGGTTATGAAGAAAAGTGATAAACAAAAGATACAAACAGCAGAAATGAAATTTTTAAGAGGGGTTAAAAGATGTACAAGGTTGGACCATATAAGGAACGACAATATTAGACAGGAATTAAACATATACAAGTTGCAAGATAAAATAGATTAATATAGAACTCAGTGACAAGAACACGTGAATCGAATGCATATACCCAGAATTCCAAGAATAACTATAAATTACAAGCCCAGAGGAAAAAGAAATGTGGGTCGCCCACGCAAGAGGTGGTCAATAAAGCCGGAACAGGCCAACAGACCTAATCCTTGAAGTTGATGATGATGATCAAAAAACTAGACTTAAAATGTCATTTCAATTCTTTTCCCCTTTATATATCTAGATATATTTTGATGAAGTGTTAATTTGAATTCAATAACGTTTTGAGTTTACGTGATTGACGTTTTATATAATAACTTATATAATATAAATAGGTACTTTATGTAATGATTTAATTAGGATTTTACCTGAACCGTTGAATGGCTTACGCCGCGCCGGTCAGATTTTAACTGTCATTCAAAGTGTTTGTTATTTGTGCTGGTGATATGGTATTGACTACAGGTGAGAAGTTCGTATAGGTTTATAGAGTGAGTGTGAGATTATGGCTATATTGACCTGGCTTGAGAATGTCTCAAGCAGAGATGGGCAGTACAAGTAATTAAATTACGTAATTCATTACATTTTTCAGAAATGTAATTGGTAATTTAAATTTTCATATACATTCACTCTGCAATGGAATGTTGAGTAATTAATTATATTATTTATGCAAATAATTAGTAATTCTAGCACTTTATCATTATAATTACAATTAGGTACTTTGTTGTTTTTTTCCATGAACAATATGACTTTTTATAAATGAGATGATATTGAAAATTCCGTTTCAATTTCAACAGATCAAGATTTGTTGGTTCTTAGTAATTTTCCAAATATCAATCGAATTTTTCAGAAGTATAACGATATTTTGCCTTCCTCGGCCTTATTTTAAATCCGAGGCGCTGTAGATTATCAGATTCTCTCTTTGAGAAATTGCTAATTTTAAAACACGTGTTTGAATAACTTAATCCACAATATTAGACAGAAGATTTTGTTTTTGTTTTAGAGTTCTAATCTGTTGTAAAATAAATATAGTATATTATGATACAAGTGTAAAACACCTGTTTGAATAACAATAATTCACAATATTAGACAGAACATTTTGTTTTTGTTTTAGAGTTCTAATCTGTTCTAAAATAAATAAATTAATTAATTTTTATTTTTTTTAATTCCCATAAAAATAAAAACTAATTGTAATTTGTAATTTTTTAATTTAATTACATTTTTTGTACATAATTGAGCTAATAAATTAAATACATTTTGATAATAAAGTAATGTAATTTGACGATTGTAATTTAATTTACCGGTTTCAGGAGATTAAACCTATGTTTACATGCAAAAAGTAGGCAGGGTAAGTATGTCATAACTCTATGCTGTAGGGTAATATTACCTTACTGACCTGTCAAAACAGTCAAGAAAATGAAAATAAAACATAATGATAATATAACGTTATTTATGAATACACACGGAATTAAGCTTTTCAGAGCTATACCTGCTGTGTTCCAAATATTTTCAGGCAATCAGCATCGCCAAAATCCACTTTTTATTTAGCCATTATGAACACAATTAACGTTTAAGTAAAAATATTATTTTTGCAATACCTGTACTGTAAGTTACCCATTAATAACAAAATTTAAACACAGTAAGTGGAACTTTTATTGCACAATTGGTTTCCATGGTTACATCATTTACTTACCGTCCACGGTGGATGGTAAGTGAAACTTACCGTTCATGGTGGACGGTAAGTAAATATATATATATCATTCAAATTTTATTTCTAACCTCAATCTGTCAGCTGTTAATTTTGATACCTATTTTTCTTTTTCTTATATTTACGCAGGTATTGCAAAAAATATCTTACTAACCTCGAACTGTAAGTGATTTTCTAGGTCTCGAATGTTTAGGAAATCTCGGCCCTTACGGGTCTCGACATCCCAAACTACATTCTCGACCTAAAAACTATCACTTTCAGTTCACGGTACGTAATATACTATTATAAATATGATAGAAAACAAGTGTAATCATGGTGTTAAATAAAAACAAACAGACTTACTTGATCACTTTCTAAAATTATGACAGACGTTATTCATTAAAGAATTACATAAACTAACATTTATTAATGACATTAACGTCGTCATATTCTGAAACCGGTAAACTATGGAACAAACCACGGATGTTATGAGTCATAACAGGCCTTAAGATGTCTTAAAATCCTCGCTCTACGAGCTCGGATTTCAAAACTGACATCTGTGGCAGTTATGATACTCATAACATCGCTAGGAATGTTAATAGCTATAACATTGTGACAATAATTATATAATAGTATATCATGATACAAGTGTATAAGTAAGCTTTTAAAGCACGTACGACGAGTTTAAGGGCACGACGCGAAGCGGAGTTATTTTAACGTCGCCAGTGCTTTAAAAGCACTTATACACGTGTGTCATACGCTATTTTTTATTATATCTGCATCATATTCTGTAAAAAACTGGAAAGCAACATTTTGATTTTGATTCATTTTATAATTTTGCGCGTGTAACGTTTGACGTATATCGTTTACATAGAGATTGCTTAGCATTAACTTTTAACGTTACTATGTAGTTTTGTTTTTTTTTTACAATTTGTCATGACAGTATTGACAGATATTAATAGTAATTATTTTTGTTGTTGCTTAGCAACCTTTAAAGCACGGCGTGTTTTAATTTTGCTTTTTCGCACGCTGTAGCGTATTTTAAACACGAATTATGATTTAGGTATAATAAAAAAGCAATTAATTACATTTTTTCAGTAATTTGCACATTTCTGGTCTTGGGGTTATCAATGTAGCAGTAATTATTTCCTCCAAATTAATTCTAGTTTTATTGTAACATATTCATAACCTTGATTCTCTCTGTACCAAAATATATGTACTAGATGATGTGGATATATTTGTAATCTAATTATTTTTGTTTAACCATTGTACAGTAATCGTGTTCCGGCTAGTGCATTTATGTCCAAAATATAACTAAGAAAAATTGTACATTTCATATAGAATTTACAAATTAATAAATTGTTACATGGTACAGTAAAATAATTATCTTCAGAAAAAAAAAACTCTAAAGTATTACAGAACGGTTGCTGTCAGCAGTACAACACCACTTGGATTCACCCGGATTTCCAAAAGCGAATCGGGCTTCAGTTGCACCGGAGTCTCGCTCGGATTAAAAACATTCTGTGAACAAATACAGACAGTTAAAAAAAACACGGGTAAACAATAAAGCTGGAATTATAGTTTCTATAACATAGCATAACACAGTAAAAATATAAATATGCGCAAATACGTAAGACCATTTATTATAGTTACTAGATAATCGCAGCTGACTCGTCCTCCATTATGGATCCAACTTTCCAATCGTCGTACAAGCAATATCACCTAGCCATACTGTCAGTGCTTTCTGTTTTTGCCATGTCTTAATCCTTGGTCTCAGTAAAGGTAACTACGGACGCGTTTCGTTCTTATTGGAACTCATCAGCGTAGTATAACCCACCAACTGCTTTAGAGGCAGTGGCACCGACTGTCTGGACCGACGAGATCTAAGAACCCAAATGGAACTGAGAAGTAACTGAATACAACAGAAGTAAATGTTTTCAAAAAGAGAAAACTTTCTATGAAACAATTAATATATAAATGTATTCAGTTACTTCTCAGTTCCATTTATCACTGTTGGAATTTTAGATCTCGTCGATCCAGTTAGTCGGTGCCACTGCGTCACAGCAGTTGACGGGTTACACTACACTAATGAGTTCCAATAAGAACGATACACGTCTGTAGTTACCAATTAATTGGATTGGACGGTCTCTGTGATTTAATAACTTTGTTAATATACAGAGACAGAATCTTATAAACCTTGACAATTTATTTTCTTTATATTTCTTATATAATCTTCTTCCTTTTATGCTATGAAAACGTAACAAAATCTCGAAATATAAAGCTACAATAGTTATGTTATGTTATTTGTTATGTAAACTATAAATTCAGCTTAAATCTCAATGCATAGCCTACTTTAATATTGTAAAATTATTTCTGATTTTTAAAACCATTTTTCTCAAAATAATTGTTATGCAATAATATTTATATCGTTGAAATCAGAAAAAAATCTCTATTTATTGGACTAAAAATTTATATACGTTACTATTTAAGGAAATATGTTTATTCTATTATTTGACAACCACTGGTTTAATTTTCTGTTTGTTATTTCTATTAAATATATGTTGTTATATTTTTACAGCAAAAGAATTGTAGCTTCACAGTAACATATGAAAGAAGCTGAATCCGTATAATAAATTTAAATGTCGCGGTCATGTTTTAACTTCCGTTCTTCGGAATCAATCGATATATGTTGTTGTAGTTTGGTATATTATTTTTTAATAATGAATGATTTTTCATTCAGTAATAACAAAAGTGTACTAATTGGCATTCGAAACGAACCTCTGAAACTAACAAGTAAATAGGTTATGGGCCCAGGTATCGTTTAAAACACAAAAGAACTGAAAATAGTTCTCGAACAAAAGAACGCCATCTTCAACGTTTCTGACAATCTTTTGTAAAAGTTCAAATAGAAATTTTGTCGAACTGAATGATCGTAAATGGATAAAGTCGACATTTCCACAATTAACAAATTTAATGGATCAAACTACGCACAGTGGAAATTCCAAATCAAGTGTGCGCTCAAAGCCAAAGGAATTTACGGAGTGGTAGACGGAAGCAACCCGAAGCCATCAGACAATCAAACCAACGAGCTCAAAGAATGGAATAAAAAAGATGCTCACGCAATGTTTGCGATCACAACAGCCATGCAGTTGGAGCAAATTACGTTGATTGAAAACTGTGACAACTCGAAACAAATCCTCGACAAGCTTGACTCAATATTTCAGCTCAAATCAGAAACGAACAAGATGATAGTACATGAAAAATTTCACCAATATAAAATGCATAAAAACGACACGATAGCGCAGCACATCTCCAAGGTCGAAAATTTGGCAAAACTTGTTCGTGAAGCAGGAGAAACTGTAAGTGATGCTGCTATAATGATGAAAATTCTTAGTACACTTCCTGCAAAATACAGGAACATACGACAGGCTTGGTTGTCACTGGACGAGGCCAAACAAACCATCTCAAACTTAACAGCACGACTTCTCGATGAAGAAGCTAACCTAGAATCCGTAGAGGAAGCTGAAACCGCACTAGCAGCTTTATCACTAAAGAAAAACAAGAACGGATATAACAGCACGAAAGAAGACAAAGGTCAAGGAAGCAATCAATCAAAAGGTTCCTCAATTTTTACTGTGGAAAGAAGGGACACATCTCCAGAAGATGTAGACAACACCCAAAAGAAAAAGAGACCACCAAACAAACGATTCGAAGCAAGAAATCAACAAAAAACCAGTGAACGACACGAAGAAAGCTACGAAGTTGCTCTTCACGCAGACGGTAACCCAAATTATTCCTACGCAGAATCATGGATAATGGACAGTGGTGCGTCATCCCACATGACCTACAGGAGATAATTTTTTAATACGTTTGAAGATAGCTTTGAACCCAGCGTTACTCTAGGCAACGAGGCAAGTCTAAAAATAAAAGGAAAAGGAACAGTAAAAGTTCAAGCATTGGTCAAAGGAAATTGGCATGATCGTTCATTAATAGACGTTATGTATGTTCCAGATCTAAAGAAAAATCTTTTTTCAGAAGGTGCAGCAGCAAACAAGGACATAAACATAATAAAAGATAAAAATCATGCACAAATCTATAAAAATGAAGCAGTAATTGCTAATGCTGTCCGCGAACCAAATAACATTTATAAAATGTTATTTAGAACTGTAGTCAATGAAATGTTTCAAGCCAATCTAACCAAAAGTGAAAGCCGGAAAGTATGGCATGAAAGACTTGGACACTTAAATGTGAAAACTCTAGAAGAAATGGTGAAAAAGAACTTGGTAACCTTTTTCTGTGACGCGTGCGCATATGGCAAGCAAGATCGTCTTCCATTTAAAAGGAACGAAAAGACATTGAACCTTAAAGTAGGTGAAAAGATCTACAGTGACGTGTGTGGACCAATGGAAACACCATCCATAAGTGGTTCCAAATACTTTATCGTTTTCAAGGAGAAAATAAGCGGTTTTCATGTTGTTAACTTCATTAAGCATAAATCAGATGCACTGGAATGTTTTAAAATATTCAACATGATAAAAAACAAATTTGAACATTCAATTAAAGTATTGCACGTAGACAACGGTGGCGAATACAAAAACAAAGACTTCGAAAAGTATTTAAACAAAGAAGGGATAGTTTTGGAAACAACCGCTCCTTATACTCCTGAGCAGAGCTCTAGAGTAGAGAGAGACAACAGAACCATCGTCGAGTGCTAGAACAATGATTTATGGTGCCAACATGTCTAAATACATCTGGGCTGAAGCTGTCAACACAGCTGTTTACTTACTAAATAGAACAGCTACAACTCAGACCGATACTACCCCTTATGAATCTTGGTATGGTAAAAAGTCAAATTTACCCGATCAAAAAAGAAGGAACTAGATCCTAAGAGCAAAAAGATGATCCTAGTTGGGTATGACAACGACTCAAATAATTACAGATTATTTGACCCAGACACCAAGAAAATAACAATTTCGAGAAACGTACTTTTTAACGAAAGTAAGTTAAGCCTTGAGAGAAAAGAAAATACTGTGAAAATCAGTATCAACGCTTATGACGAAACAAACGAACTCCGAGAGCAAGAGGAGCAGGAGCAGATGCAAGATCAAGAAGCGAACAGATTAATCCAGCCAGTACAAAATAATGAAGAGGAAGACGTACCAAATCTAGGACGTCCACGACGTCAAATTAGATTGCCAAGTCGATACAATGAATTTGAAATGTTAAACTTTGTCGAAATGAATATTCCACAAACCTATACAGAGGCACTCAATTGTGACGAAGCACGACACTGGAAACTGGCTATTGCTGAAGAACTAAAAGCACTAAAAGCAAACAACACATGGGAAGCTGCAGAACTTCCACCTGGTAAGAAACCAATTGGATCAAAGTGGGTATTTAGAATAAAACACAATGAAGATGACTCAACTTCACGCTACAAGGCTCGCTTAAGTGCAAAAGGATAAGCACAGCAAAAGAACGTTGATTACTATGAAATATTCTCGTCTACAACCCGTTTTGACTCAATTAGAACGCTTTTGGCAGTAACAGCAGCGAGAAATCTAAAAATTAAACAATTCGACATCAAAACTGCCTTCCTCTATGGAGATCTCAAAGAAGAGATCTACATGACACTTCCTGAAGATATGGAAGTAACAACGACAAAATGTAACCAAGTGTACAGGTTGAATAAATCACTATATGGGCTTAGCAAGCCCCCAGGTGCTTTAACAAAGAGTTTAGCGTTTTTCTCAAAAATTATGGTTTTGAACAATCTCAAGCAGACAAATGTGTGTACACAGGTTTTGTAAATAACACCAAAGTGCTACTTGTACTCTTTGTAGATGACGGACTGTTAATAAGCGAAAGTGATGTAATAATAAACATAGTTTTAAAGGAACTAAAAAAACAATTCGAAATAAAAAGTAGTGAAGTGAAAAACTATGTGGGTATGCAGATAAAAAGAGACTCTGACGGCTCGATCTTCATAAATCAAGAAAATTACATAAAACAAATTGCTAACAAATTTGAACCTGACACTGCAAACGCAGAATGTGTACCTTCAGACCCACAAACAAACATTACAGGTGAAAATAGTGAATATCTTGAAGAGAATGAGGTTCCATACAGACAGTTGGTTGGTTCCCTCATGTTTGCCGCAATTGTTACTCGCCCAGACATTTGTTATGCAGTGGGAGTAGCTAGTCGATTCCTAAACAAACAACAATGGAATGCAGTGAAAAAGATAGTAAAATATCTTATTGGAACGGCTGATTACGGAATTCACTATAAAAGCTTTAATTCTACGCCCCTGACTGGTTTATCAGACTCAGACTTCGCAGCTGATCTCCAAACAAGACGGTCAACCAGTGGTTATGTCTTCCAACTTGGTGAATCTGCAGTAACTTGGACCAGCAAGAGACAACCGACCGTATCGTTGTCAACCACAGAGGCAGAATATGTATCAGCCTTTCAAGCCGCCAAGGAAGCTAGTTGGCTGCAGAGATTTCTTTCAGATATAGGTGAAAACCCAGAAAAACCTAACACAATCAACATAGACAACCAGAGTGCTATACGTCTCATAAAAAATCCAGAGTTCTACAATCGGACAAAACACGTAGACATAAAATACCACTACGTTCGTGAAAAATACGAAGCAGGTGACATCCTACCCATGTACATCAACACGAAGGATCAAATGGCAGATATCCTAACGAAGCCGCTGCCCAAAATATATTTTGAAAAATTGAGACTCCTACTAGGTGTACAAAGATATAATATGTAAATTTGAATTAATTTTAAGATTTAAAGAATATAATAATTCAATACGTTTATTTTATGTAAAGTATTCAAAAGTGGGAGTATGAAAGAAGCTGAATCCGGATAATAAATTTAAATGCCGCGGTCATGTTTTAACTTCCGTTCTTACTGATTCAGTTCAGTATCTTTTCATACTTTACACGTAGCGGTTGTAAGACTGGAATACAGAATGTAATTTTTTCCCTCGAAAATAATCAATCGATATATGTTGTTGTTGTAGTTTGGTATATTATTAAAATCATTCAGTAATAACAAAAGTGTACTAATTGGCATTAGAAACGAACCTCTGAAACTAACAGGTAAATAAATAATTTAGTTCAAGACTTGCTGTTGACTAGTTTAATGATATATTTTTATATATTCTGTTATCAGTAAAATTTATTGTAAACTTGTGGGATTCAACTGAATTTTTTTTTGTATTATAATTATCTGGCTATTTGTTAATTCAACTTTTCGCTGCGACATTTTTTTTTTTTGCTTTGCCGCATTGCTTGTATAACTTTTGCTTGTGGGCTTGCTGCTGGTTGCTTTATATGTTTTTAGGAAGCTTGTCAGCGAGGGAACTTAGGCTGGACCTGGGTCGGAGTTGCTCTGAGCCCGACGGTGAGGAGACCGGAGCTCCTGTCTACCCAGCCCAAAAGCCGCGCCTATCTGTCAGACGTGGAAGTCGAGAAACGGAGGCCCCGAGCTCTGAGTCCGATTACGAGCCCAGAGCCACAAAGCTTTTCACCAACTGCCAGCCCCTGGTACTCCCCACGCTGCGGCTGCGCATCATTACACTACTAAGTCTCCCTCTGGCGACCAGGCACTCCGTCCAGGCCCAGCAGAAAAACTTAGCTAGAAGCCGCCCGTTATTCAGTATTGTATGTTATTTCTTTACATTAACTTTGTATATCGAATCCCCTAGTACAGTTAGAACAGAATTTTGGTAGTAAGCTGTATAGTTTATTTGTTTCTTTGGGCGAGGTCCCTACTCCCGCGTGCCCGTTTTCCTGTTTCTATTTTCAGAGTAGGGTGGCGCCTGTAACCCACGACCCAGCGCCGCAACCACCTATAGCCGAGGCACCCGTGTGGCTCAAATTAGGTATCTCTGTATTTATTTATTTGGTTTGTTACCACTTGATGTCACATACTATTGATGGCAAGACAGTACCTGAATCAGTATTTTATTGTAACAATTCGCAACATGCAGGCATTGTGGAGTACTCTAAGGGATATTGGTTTCAAATATTTGTTAACGAAGTCATTGAACCAAGATCCGTTAGAAAACTTCTTTGGCCTTATTCGTGGTTGTGTGGACAAAATAGGAACCCTATATGCTCGCAGCATTTAAAACCACATTTAAAAATTCGAAAGGAACAAATGAGGATGATGGGAGTTCCTTCCTACTTCACAACCCATACGACCAGTTTCGCCGTTACCTCCGACACCCGAGAAGGTCCGTCCGGTCGAGCCAGAGACGGCATCAGCATCCACGGGCCGCAGTAAACAGGCTGTGAGACGACGCCGCAGTTTCTCGCCGAGGAAACCTTTCGCCAAGAGCTTCAACACTGTAACCCAGCAACAAATGCAAGGCTTACCGGCGATAGAATACAGGAGTCCACCTCGCGCCGAACCAACTCCTAGGAGATACGGTACAGTAAACCGCAGCTCCGTGCATCCACTCGACCCACGACTCCCGCTAGTGCGCCGATCTCATCAACCTCCCGTGGAGCGGTTTACCCGCGATTGTGAATACCACAACGGTAATCCCTGGACATTGAATTACCGTTGGATTCCCAATTGTAACAAGATGAGATTTTGAATGGAAAACTAAACAACGATGTAATGATTAGTTTGACTTTCGGATATTCACATTATTATAGTTTGTTTTACGCAAACAAATTGTTTAGTTTTCCCATGCTCATGAAATCTGTGCGATATGAATCATCGGTCATAGGTTCGTTTTGATTAAAATATTTGTTGTCTTGACCGCTGATTCATGCATCCCTGTCCAAGCGATATAATAGATTCCAAAGCCAGTCAAAGTAAGTCTAAAGTAGAGACTCGGGCGAAACGGTCGTCCTTACGTCGGGCAGGATGGACCGAGGCGTCATCTTTGCCATCGCGATTCGGTAACAACGTGAGATCGCAAATCGTTGGTGTGCTACAGTGGCACACCCGGTAGGATGCCCACTCGTGCTACAGTGGCGCAGCCTCCGGTAGGATTGATTCCCACTCGTGCTGCAGTGGCACAGCCTTGTGATAGAATTGATTCCAATTCGAAAAGAACCAACCGTTGTGTGAGTACAATAGCTCAGTAAATCAAGTCGAAATGTTCAATTCGGTGCCATATATCCATGGGCACCAGTACCGATGTATCCGGTGTACGGAGGATACCCACCATGGGTCGGAGCCCATGAATGAACGAGCGCAATACCACCTCCACCAGCAGTACCATGGATGCAGGGATGGATCCAGTTACCACTGACGTATCCAAAAGAAACGCAGCCATTCTTTCAGACAGCGTTACAGCCAGTCGGAAATCAAGAGATTTCACCGTTGCCTGTGGGCAAAATTAGCGTGGCTGAGGTATAAAGAAGGCTTCAAGCAGAAAAACGCATCGTGGTAGATATTCCACGGCCAAAGGAACAGTATGTTAGAGAGTACCCTGAGAATTTAAGTAGAAAGCAAGAAGAAATACCAGCGAAGATGAAATTCGTAAGTGTTGAAAAAACTGCTACGTGTGCATACATCAGCTAAAATAGATGAGTTCGTTGAAGAAAAGGTGTTCTTAAAAGAAGTGTTCGTAGAAGATGAGGTAGTTGTAGAAAATGACGCGTTTGTAGGAGGTTACATTTTCGTAAAAGAAGAAGTTTTCGTAGAAGATGAGGTATTTGCAGAAGATGACGCGGTTGTAGAAGGTTACATGTTTGTAGAAGATGAGGTGTTTACGGAAGATAAGGTATTTGTAGAAGACGAGGTCTTAGTAGAAGACAAACACATACCGCGACGTAATCTGTATGTATACTGTACTCCACTACAGTACCGTAATTATTGGCAACATTCAAGAATAGCGCTAAGAAGAATTTACCAGCAAAGGAGTAGCACCTGGCCCCGTTATCGAAGAGTCTTCGTGCCGAGCCAGCGACCTCACATCCAGGAAGAACCACCCCCTTCAGCGCACAGAGACATGTACATTGATAAAATAAGTGAAAGTGACAGTGATAGTGACACTTCATGCCATTTACCCCGCAACCGCTGTATCCCGACAGCAAAAGGACATGAGCCTGATGAAGAAAGACAGTTTATTCGAAAATAGTTGTGTTAATCTTAGAAAAGAATGTAGAAATTTTTAAGCGTTTCGTAAATTTTGAGTTTGTATTTTTGATCTTTTTTGGGTAATCTGCATTATTTTATCTGTTCGTATTTTTGATAGTTTTATGTATTGATTTTCATTGGTTTTGATTTTTATTTTGAGAACACTTAGTTTATTATTGTTTAAGTTATGTTGAGATAAAAGAAAAGATTTGAATCACCCTACGCTTGAAATCCTAAGATTTAATGTGTCATCTGTTTAAATTCATATGTATTATTTGTTTATTTTCATTAATTGTTTTTAGTTAAATCTGTTGTATTATGGTTGATTGTAGAAAAAATTTTAAGTCGTCGAAGTCAATCGATTTGAAGTTGGAATCTGTCTTATCGTTTTGGAGAGCAATAAATACATCAATTCTCGTGATGTATTTATATCTTAAGGAGGGGATGATGTAACAAGATGAGATTTTGAATGGAAAACTAAACAACGATGTAATGATTAGTTTGACTTTCGGACATTCACATTATTATAGTTTGTTTTACGCAAACAAATTGTTTAGTTTTCCCATGCTCATGAAATCTGTGCGATATGAATCATCGGTCATAGGTTCGTTTTGATTAAAATATTTGTTGTCTTGACCGCTGATTCATGCATCCCTGTCCAAGCGATATAATAGATTCCAATGCCAGTAAGTCTAAAGTAGAGACTCGGGCGAAACGGTCGTCCTTACGTCGGGCAGGATGGACCGAGGCGTCATCTTTGCCATCGCGATTCGGTAACAACGTGAAATCGCAAATCGTTGGTGTGCTACAGTGGCACAGCCGGTAGGATGCCACTCTCGTGCTACAGTGGCGCAGCCTCCGGTAGGATTGATCCCTACTCGTGCTACACAATAGACCGAGTGCAGTGACCGCGTGTATATAGTTTTCCCTAACAAACTTTACCGGTGCGTGATTTAAGTGGAGTTACTCATCAGAGACTTTCCAGTGACCGCCACTACAAACGCCAGTGTAACAAACATTACCCGCATTTATTCATAAAAACTGTAATAAATCTTTATGCCGATGTAACACATTTTTATCTGTGCGATCAAACATTTTATCGTATGTTCAGTTGTTCATGTACTGTATATGTGTTATGAATTATCTGTACACCTGTAACTTTCTGTATGGACAACATATGTTAACTCGCCTCTTGTGAACATTTCTATTTGTGTTATCAAAGACTGTTTTGTGTTCTCACTACAACGTTTAGATATTTTATGTGAAATAAAATTTGTTAGATGAACTTTGTGTTTCAACCGACCACCTTACGTCACTGATTCCAAACCGTTGGCCGCAGCGAGAAGCGACCAACAAATTGAATACTTACAAACATGACTGCGGAATTCAGTTTAAATCCAACTGCCCGCAGCATGGGGCAAAAATAAGACATGGTACTAGCTTTGTCCACTGTGTCAATTCCGAATAAATTCAAAGTAAATCTAGAACGATTCATGAGCGCGTGCGCGCCCACGAACATGTTTTGTTGTGCGTTGTCTCTGCGAACACTTTCAGAGAGACAAAGTTTATACGTATCCGTTAGGTGGTATTTTAGTAGTTTAGCGAATATTAAATTCTTGTTAGAAAATATTGTCTTTGTAAGGGTAGAATCTCACCTTTGAAGACCTCGAGATTGAAGACGTAAGCCGAGGTAGAAGGAAGAAGATTGTTATGGTCACTGATTGATTTAATTGTGCAATTGCATAATTATATGATAAGACATCACGAGCAGATCTACGCAAAGATTAGAGCAATGAGGCGCGAGGTTCAAAGACACAGGGCTGAGCAAAATAGACTGAGACAAGCTCGCAATACTCGTCGCTAACTTAAGTCAAGTTGGTATGTTTTTGTTTTAATTGTAATTTATTTAATAAATTAAAAAACTAGTATTTAATTTTGCAGAATTAGCCGAGTTTATAATTTTGCCAACAACTGAACGCGATGAGTCTAATAGCTATAAATGGAATCACAACAACACTTTGTTGTTTCTTGACTTCTACAAAATATATCGAAAACAAGTTGGAACATAAAAAATAAGACTAAAAAAAATGTTTGAGGAAATAGAAAAAAAAATGAAAACCAACTGTGAGAACAGATGGAAACCTCTCGAACGAACATACTAGAAGTATGATAATAATAATAATAATAAGACTGACAGGGGACGACGGGACTTCGAATACATATGTTATGAATAAAATTTTAAGAAAAAAGAAAAATATAAACCCTGTCATTTTGTTATCAACAGACACAGTGGACAATCCAATTGATGAAAACTAAAGCAGAAGTGAAGCACAAGAAATTAAAGAAGAGGAAAGTATGCCCAAAGTACAGGAAACTATAAGAAAAACTGAAGTAGCTACTGCGACGAAGCTACTTCACAGCACCCGTCAGCCTCGGTAGCGCAGTCGGTTTAGGCGCTGGACCGCTTGCGCGGTTAATTCTGACACCGTGGAGTAACACCCACCTACCACGCTCGCGTCTTCCGAGCGTACCTCCTTGCAAAGTGACACGGTGTCTTCCCGCGTCACGACGTTTCCTTTACCCGCTACACATAAAACACGCACCACACAGTGAAAACAATGCGATAGCTGAGTGCTAACGTGCTAGCTTGGCACTCTAGGACTCGGGGTTCGATCCCGGATTGACACATTTTATTTTTTTTTTTCTTTTCTGTTGTTTCTGTTCCCGTCGTCGCCACGGTTATCACGGTTTCATCGAACATCGTCGTCCACCAACAATATCCGGACAAGTCCGATCATCCACGGAGAACGGCATCCGACATTGCCGCTATACCGACAATCGACTCGCTGGTCAACTGGCTACGATCGCCGCTTCTGGATCCGTCGCCCGGGCTTTGATCCCAGCCACCAATATATTTTTTATTTTATTTTTCTTATTTTTCAAGTCGATTTGTGATATTTTATTATTAAATAAATTCCTTTTAGTTAAAATTAAGTTGGGAGTTACACATTTAGCTTCCTGTAAATCCCTGGCTTCCCGCTGGCTATCCGGCAACCGTTTTTCTGGGTCAGTGGCTGCTCAGAAAGCCTAGCTATCTTTCCTTACCTTGTAACTCACAACTCTTTTCTCCCAAGACACTAAGAAAGGAAACAATCAG
Organism: Poecilus cupreus; assembly: GCA_963942605.1. NCBI lineage: Eukaryota > Metazoa > Arthropoda > Insecta > Coleoptera > Carabidae > Poecilus > Poecilus cupreus. The sequence continues at coordinate 4,972,406 of OZ012729.1, read as the reverse complement.
GTTTATACCTGGCGCATGGGCTAATGCCTCTGTTACAAGGAATATTCCCAAAAGTGATGTCCATGCACTCAATGCAGAACCGATAATACCGTTGAAACGGAAGGAGAATTGTTTGATATATCACTCAAAGGAGGGGGCCACGAGATCAGGGATCCAGTTGGCCATTGCTTATCATATCTCCAGGTTTTACCCTGTAGATGAGTATCATGATATTAATCCTAACCGTTTAATGCTATTAGTTGTAGGAATTGTTGCTAATTGCACAAGATGGGGATCTCTGACTCCCTGGGAGCCGATGGTAAACGCCTTTGGGCTTGAAGGGGTGGAGGTAGAGTGGGTATTAGCATTTGAGGAAGACCTCGTACATATCTGGAGAACAGATTAAGGTTTAAAGATTTTGCTGAATTGTTTTCTGATGACTTCAAATTCATGTTAGGAGATACATACGCTATCTTTGAGATGGGTTGCATACTTGTTTCGATCATGGCTGGATGAAAAATCGAGTTAGAGGATTTACTGGAACAATTGGGGACAGCAGAGCAGCTCCTTTTTGGGCACCTGGCACTTATCCACCAATCTCAACTGTTATACAATATAACGCTAGAATCAGTTCCGCTTATAAAGTGAGACGACAAGTATTCCTAGCAGTCCTAGCAATTGCTCAAAGCACAACGACCAACTTTATTAAGGGGCCCAGAAATGAATCACTTAGTACTGTTGGACAAGTACATTTACACCAAGTATAAAGAGTTACTACACTTAAGTAGTATGAGCGGACTCGAACAGGTATACGGTGAAGCCATCAATTATTTATCTACCAAGAATAAAGATGAAGTGATGTATGTTAGACTGCTCTACAGCAAGGATGAAACTGGAACCCTCAATAGGAACAGGTTCGATATGTATGCCACAGTAGCAACAGCAGTTGCCCAGTTTGAGTCTAGCTCATATGACAACTACTACTCTCTCTGCTGCCAAAATCCACGCCCAAATTGTTAACGGCAACGTCGTCCAGGTCACGCAAGAAGCCGAGGTGGGGTGTGAAATCCAGGGAGTCTGGAAAATGCTCCGGCTGTTGTGCATGCCCAACTTGACCGTACCGATAATCCTGGGCATGGATGCCATCCGAGCTTTCCGCATGCAGCTCCACCCCGCGCCAATGTGACAGTTCCGTCCAGCTGTATGCCACTGGTTCACAGCAAGGCGCCCGCAGAAATACCCAGCGCCACCAATGCCCTAAGAAAACTCCTGGAGAACGAGCTGCCGAATTTCAGGGAACTGCATGGTACTACACCTCTACTCAAGCATGAAATAAAATTGAAAGATCCGACACCGATCAAACAACGCTTTCTAAAACTTCTGTAGAATTTTTTAAATTGTAATTTGTTCTTATTTTGAAAAATAATCAGCCACAAAATCAATTAAAATTAGTTTCTAAAAATGTATTGTCATGTATGACATCATAAATATGAATATTTTTTATAAATATGAATGTATTTGAAGAACCAAAAATTAACTACTTCAAGTAATATAAATGTACTTCAAGTACTTTATAGCACTTCAAGTACCACAGACTCTACTTGAAGTAATTGACTTCAATATTTTGAAGTACTATAAACTTCAAGTGCTTTATTTACTTGTACATGCAACGACAAGTACTCATACCATTTCTTAGTACTTGGTACTTGAAGTACTTTAGCTGAGTACTTTGCCCAGCTCTGGTAAAAGATGCTGTATGATATTGTATAGTCATAAGGTTGGCAGTATGTAGAGAGAAGCTTCAGAGAGAAGAAGGCTTGTAGTATCGATTGTATACAGAGTTATTAAATATACTATTTAATTGTTGTTCCACTGGTTTAACTTATTTGTACCTTATAAATATAATACAGATGCTATTCCTGTTGCGGATGTTCCCATTTTTCCTTTTACTCGTGATGTACACAGCGTCAATTTACAATTACCACAAACGCCAAGTGCTTCGTCCACTTCAACCATGACACTGTACAGCAACTACACCGATGCGCTGAATCACGATTAAATGATCGGTAAGGACTTTATATGTATAATATCTATATCATGGATGCTGACTTTTCAAAATTTCCTTAGAGCCATAAGTTTTTAATAATGTACAAAACATACATTATACCATTCATGCATTACAAGGAAAACAAAAAATACTAGAAATGGCTGAAAAGTAAAAACCTAATTTTCAATTTTTTACTGATTTTATTATCTTTAAGAGTGTAAATCAAAGAGCGGGACATAGGCGTTTAACCTGTGAAATCGGTGTTTCTTTGTTGCTCTAAGAGAAAAGTCTCATTGGAGGCATGCGCCCCGATGCGCCATTAGCTCTAATACCATGTTACAAGAGTTTATTCTGTTTTAGATAATATGAATAACACATCTATTGAAGAAATCAATAAGTCAGGTTAGATATAATTTATTTCTGAAAACTTTTATTTCAATAATTATAATACATTAAAAAATACGCAAGGAACAAACTGCGAGGATGATGGGAATTCCTTCCTACTTGCATTAAAGTTTTTAATGTCTCCATCCGTAGCACCAGTTCCTGTTACAACTACTCCATTTGACCAACATTTTGTTAACTACGAGTATTATTATTTTTTTTTTTTGTTAAAAATAATAATAAACCTTGTTTTGATTGAATATATTTTTGTTTGTATTTATGTATTAATTAAATAAAATTTGTTTTATGAAATTTTCATAATTCAATAAAAATCCGGTTATTAACCTACTATCCGGTATCTGGACGGATAGTAAAAATAGGCCGGATACCGGATAGTTATCGGATATCCGTTTCATCTCTAATTTATATACTCATTACGATTTATATAAGCTAGCTAAATATTTAACAGATGGACAGTATATGAAAGTTAGAATTTTTTTCCACATGGCAAACAGTTTAAATTGCTTCCGAGAAAGAAAGTTTTTCCCTATAAATATATGGACTCGTTTGATAGATTACAGGAAGATACTCTTCCGCATAAAAAGCAATTAAATGATAGTTTAAATAATTAAGAACCTGAAACCTTAACTACAAATTGCAAGGCCGATGCACAACCTCAAGATATAAAGTTATACGGCATAGGGTCAATCACACTTGACAACGATTGCAAGGCATGTTTTCTTCATCAGCACTTTTAGTTTCAAAGAGATTATTTAACACTAAAATTAATAGTGAATACATACCACCAATTAATTTAAATGTGGATGACTGTATTGAAGAAAATGTAAGAAAAATAAATGTATCTGAAATCGTTTTAGATTACATATATAGACCCTCTACTTCAGATGAATTAATTTCTGCAAGTCATAAGTTTTACCAAATTACGCAAACTGCCGATAAAATCTTAGAGAGTAAAAATGTTTCGTATAGTTATTCAGTATTATATTATATTATGTATGTTTTATTTGTAATTATTAGTTTGTATGTTTTTATTAAAATGTATTATAAATTTATAAGGGGAACCCGACGACGAAATTGTGGTTGTTTACCAAATTTATGTATAACTTTTAATAATCATAATGAACCAAATGTTAGTCCTAACACAACCTCGGCGCTCCGACAAAATTAAGAATAGGATGAATGAATTACAATAGATATGTAACTCATTCTTTCCTAGGGAGATGGTGTTATATCCTCAGCATAATTTGCAAACACGTGTATGAATTTAGAAACTATAGGACAAATAATTGTTGACAAATTCAAGGAATTAAATTTGCTCATACATCTGTTCTCAAATTATTGCTTTTAGTTAAGAAAAGACACGTTCTTGTGAGTGGGGACGCCAGAAATGCTGTCTTGTTAACTAAAATGTGTATAAAAACTCAGCGTCTCTTCTCATCGGGACGATAGTAATCATAGTGTACACAGTACATACTAGTCCGTCATATTTTTAATCTTCTTAAACCTTTTAGTATTTCAAACTTTGTAGTAGTAAATAAAAATATTAATTTAAATTACAAACTCAATAGTTTTATTTGAGTGTATGGCTCCTAAGCCTTAACTGAGTGAAAATATTAAAACAATTTGTGTTACGATTAAATTAATAAGATCAAACATAAATTTTATGGCGTCAGAAGTGTGAGTTCGACATTTTAATAATAAATTGCAAGTGTACAATTTAAAGTGAATAATAATTGTTTATACGAAAAGACTTCAAAGAAGATATAATAAACGGTGTAAACTACGAACGTAAAGTCCGAGATACACCCATCAGACATCATTGGCCAAGCAGTACCGTATCCAGATCATCGAGAGTTGCTGTCCGTTGCCTGTCTACCGCACCGCCGCCGCAAGCAGAGCATCGCAGCCCGACCCTGGTCAGCTTCCGCCGCCAACCGTCCGACTTCAAAACCCTCTAACACATCATGTTACCCTATCACCCCGAGGACCGCGGAGGGTGTCAAAGGAGCAGTACCCAGCGGTACCAGCATGATCATTGTGAATATTATGACAAATGCCGTGGTTAGCGATGCATCACGCCCCATCCACTATCGCTATTGATAGACTTCAGATTCAGATAAATGACGACAGCGGAGATGATGCAACGGCGGTTTTTAACCACTGCAATTAGTCTTCTCGTGACAATTAAAAGGGCGTCATATTACATATTGCCTTATCAGGGTGGGTGATGCTCTCACGCTACCATATTTGGCCAGGTGCATGCTCAATAAACGGCCCGCACTTCGTAATATTCATTAACGTAGGATTAGGGTGACTTATAGAAATCTAAATTAAGTACTCGTATTATTAGAAATTGATGTAGTTTGTTGACGGAAGTGGGCCAGGAGTATAAAAAGGCAAGCCTTGTTCGAATGGGGATGAGTAGCGACTTCTGCGTGCCACTAGAAACTACACGATTCCCATCGAGCCGACCTGCAGAAGTACTGCTGCTGACTTCTGTTCGCAAGATGATCGCAGAGTGGTGAAAACTGTAAGTAGATTTTCAACTTTGTTATTTAAAATAAACATAATGCTAGTTATGCTTTCGTTTGATTTTGTGCATCCGCCTTAAATGTTAAGTCCTCATACTTGCATTTGCATTCGATAATTGACCATCGGAGCTACCCAAGAGTTATAAGTCATGTTTCATGAACGCTCGACCGGTGTTCAAATATACTAAGTCCCCCGGAAAGTGACATTTGGTGGAGGTGCCGGGTAGTGCAAATAATTATCGAATATGTGGGTATGCAACACTAACCATGCTTCGCTCTGTTGTATGAAGTATGAGTCATAATTACTCAATAGCTAACTTAACTTTAAATCGTAATATGCTCCGTACACCTCCGCGACGATCAGAAGATAATAACCAGTCGTCCCCCGGAGATAGTCCCACGTCTACCTCTACGAGCGCCCTCACTGTACAGTGCCAGTACGTCGGACACATACCTCGCCCCAAATCAAGCCCCCACTGCAGAGTACCTGTCAATGTACCACCACTCGTCTGCCCCTGTATACGAACCAGGCAATGAACCAGGATACGTCCCCGTTGCCCGCTTTGAAGGATGAGTCGTGTCGAGGGCGCCACGAGCTGAAGGGGGGGGGGGGGGTAATGTTACGGTATTACGACACTTAGAAATTTCAAGTAATTAATGAATGGGTCATCGCTTTTGATGACACCGCGGGGTTCCAGTGTGGCCATGTTCTAAGTAAATTCTTATTTTAACTTTCGAAATCTTTTCTGGATTACAAATGAATACGTGTCGGAATACGCAGTGACACAACGCCTTCCTCAGTACTAGTATAAGTCACATAGAGTTTATCTACGGGAAGCGTAGTCACACGCAGTGCACTCACTAAGAGCGTTTCATTATTTTGTGGCTAGGAATGCAGGCTCTGAGGTTTCATTTCCCATTTATCACAATAAAATTAGTAATACATTTCAAATTGTTTTTAGAAGATATTTAGAAATATTTATATGGCCTTGGTTATCTGACCAATGGTCAATCGGACGTTAAACCTCAAAGCAGGAATCTGAGGGATATATAAACCCTCAGATTCGATGCATTCAGTCAGTTATGTTCCGAGTTTACTTGTGCACCAACCTACCTGCTGTCGGCTCACGCTTCCCAGTTCTGCTGTAATCGTCTACTGTACTTATTGTCAAGATGGCACCATCTATGTCCTCGATGTGAGTATTTTTGTATTCTTATGTTTGTCTAAGTAATAATAACCAAGTAGTAAACTATGTTTGCATTTTTATTTATTGACCCGCATGCTAACGAAGTTCAGCACTAGTTAGTTGTGTTTATTCTCTCGACAACCCGGGCTTTTCTCGCTGCCGCGTCACGTTCGAGTGTTCAAGAGCTATGCTTCGCCCCCAACCAGCTCAGGCAATGTGTCGAATATTTACTAAGTCCAAATTAAACGTGACAATATGAAGATCTTAAAGAAATTATCTTTATTGCTATCACTGACTTTGTTCTATTCTTTGATGAAGTAGACTACATATCTAACCATATTATCCTTAATAAGTTTACTCACAAACATAAACTAAAGGATTTTAGGTTAATTTTCATAGAGCTACCGAAATTTCCAAAAACAAAAGAGGGTCAATTAGAAAATATAGTCTAAAAATGGTGTTATTTTTTCGGTACGCAAATAAGACTAGTGAAGAGGATCTAAAGAAAATAGTAGGGAATGATGAGATTATTGGCAGGGCTTATAATGAGTTGAACCAATATAGTTGGACTAGGGAAGAACGGGCTACATATGATCAAGCTAAGAAACGTGAGGATGATAATGTATCTTGCCTTAAACAAAAACTTCATGAAGGCATCCTAATTGGTCAAGAAAAAGGCATCAAAATCGGCGAAGAAAAAAGCGAAATGAAAGCTAAAATAGCAGTGGCTAAAAACTTACTTAAAGCTGGCGTATCTATCGACTTGATAGCTGAATCCAGTGGTCTTCCTCGAGCTGAAATTGCACGACTCAAAGAAGAAATATCCTGAAAATACAGCGATTTTTGTAATTGGTTATCCACTGTCGGATTATTTAAACAGGTTCTAGGTTTATCATCTGTTTTCCCTGGTAACTGACTTTCTGACCAACTAACACTAGTAAGAGAAACAGCAGCAAGTATGTAATTAATTGTTCCTTTAGCCAATTCTAATAAAGATTGTTTTGGCTTGCGTGTTTGCTCCGCATCTTTAACTTCGCGATCCGAGCCTATGAAAGGAATTGTTTTGGTTGCTTTATAACTTCTTCTACATTTTTGCTATCTTTCAAGTGGTCAAGATATACTCACTTCTTTTTTATCTAGATGATCTTGGAATTTTCTGCTGCTTAAACTCATTTCAGCATTGATAAGCAATGGCACACTACCTTCTACATTAATTTTAGTTCCAAAATCATATAACTGTACTCTGAATAATTCTTGACTATTAATCTTGATAAGATCAAGCTCTTTATCTTGCTCTGCTAGAAGTTGACGCTCTGTTTTGATTTTTTTTTTGCTAGAATTTGTTTATCTCCACTGGATAACAGCTTATCAGCTTGCTCAACATTAAAGTGTTCAACAAGAAAGCCTTTTTCTCCTACTTCATAGCCAGCAAATTCTACCGCATCTTCTACAACTTCCATAAGCTGATCAACACTTTTTAACCCAGAAGCAAATTCTGTATTGCTATCAAAATAAGCATAATTATCATCTGTTCTATAAATGGCAACAACGTGATTACTTGTTACTAAGTGAATAGCAAAATCACTCTTAACTTCAGTTATATAATTTGATAAATCACTAAGTGTTTTGTAGCCCTGAGTATGAATCAAGTTTGAAGGTAGGCTACTTGTAAAAGAATCTAACTTTCTCTCAAAGCTATCAAGTAATTTACTAAAAGCAAAAACTCCTCTTTCTTCTCTTTTAGATACCTGTTTACCTTGAGCTATACGCTCATAAATTTCAGCGGAAGTCTCTAAATTAGCTAAAAATGACTTGCTACTCTGTAATGATAGAGCCTGAGATAGACTACGAGTAATTGCTACACATTTACCATCAATCTTAACTCCACGTTCTTTAAATGAAGCCCCTGTTTTACTGGTTCAATGGATGATACAAATTTTGTAATATGCAATTTGTTATGGTGCACTGACTGTATTTGTTTTGGGGATAAATCTCTTGAGTTGCAAGAGCTTCCTGCTACTGTGTCTAAAACTTTATCATCTTCCTTTTTTTACTTCAGTTACTAATACCCTTTCGGGGTTTTCTCTTAATTTTAGAATCACTTTGTTGTAAACTATCTAAGCTTTGTTCTTACTTCGTCATACCGGATGAGCTACTCGGGTTAAGACTTGCATTGGTTGTTTTGCTTCCTTTTATCTCACTAGCGTTTTGTTCATCTAAGAAAGTAGGAGAAGCTTTTCTAACTTTTTTATATAATATATCATGTATCTTATTTGATGGGTTATCTTTGATAAGATTAATTAAATAATTTGTTTTGTTTCCTGCCTTATCAAAACAAAGATCATGCAATTTTTCAAAAACAGAACAAACTTTCATTCCTACTCCTTCCAATAATTTAGATAAATCTTTCGGCGTAAAAAGATTTTTCTCGGCTAAGAAGTGATTTAAATAATTTTCTTTATTAAAACACAATTTATGAAAATTTCTGAAAATAGAAGTGGCATTATTTCCTGCCATGGATAATATATTGGATAAATCATTCAACCTAAAACCTGCCTCATGGAAATCATCTAAAAGCTGTGTTCTGTTTCCTGTCTCATCAAAACAAACATCATGAAAATCTTTTAAAGCAGAGCAAATATTAGCTCTTGCTCCATGCAATATGTTAGATAAATGTTTCAGCGTAAAACCTTCTTTCTCATTTAAGAAATGATTTAAATACTTTTTTGTTTCTCCTACAAAACAAAAATCATGAAATTTTTTTAAACTATCCGCTGCTCCACTCAGTATATAGCATAAATTATCTGGCCTAAAACCTACATTATAAAAATCATCTAAAAGTTTTGTTTTTTCTCTTTTCTCATTAAAACAAATACTATGCAATCTTTTTAAAATAGAAGAAGCATGAACTCCTGCTCTACATGATATACAGGATAAGTTACCTGGCCTAAAACCTGCATTATAGAAATCATATAAAAGCTCTGTTCTTTTTCCTTTGTCATCAAAACAAACACTATGCAATTTTTCAAAAGCATCTTTAACATTAGCTCCTGCTCCACTTAACATACTGGATAAGTTATGCAGCGTAAAACTTTCTTCCTCATCTTTTTTCTTTAAAAAATGCTTTAAATGCTGTCTTTTATTTCCTTGCTTATCAAAAAAAATATTATATAGTTCTTTAAAAGCTTTAGGAGCATTAGCTCCTGCTCCATTCAAAATACTGGACATATTAGTTAGATCTATTCCTTTTTCTTCTAGAGCTTTTAGATATTGTGTTTTATTTCCTTCTCCATCAAACCAAAGATTATATAAGCTTTTAAAAGCTTTAGGAGCATTAGCTGCTGCTCCATGCAAAATACTGGATATATTAGTTAGGTTTATTCCTTCCTTCTCTAGAGTTTTTAAATATTGTGTTTTATTTCCTCCTGCATCAAACCAAAGATTATATAAGCCTTTAAAAGCTTTTGCAGCATTGGCTGCTGTTCTACTTAAAATACTAGACATATTAGCTAAACTTACTCCTTCCTCCTCTAGAGTTTTTAAATATTGTGTTTTATTTCCTTTCACATCAAACCACAGATGATATAACTCTTCAAAAGCTTTAGAAGCTTTAACACCTGCTCCACTTAACATACTAGACATACTAGCTAGATTTACTCCTTCCTCTTCTAAAGTTTTTAAATATTGTGTTTTATTTCCTTTTACATCAAACCAAAGATTATATAACTCTTTAAAAGCTTTTGCAGCATTAGTTCCTGCTCCATTCAAAACACTTGACATACTAGCTAGATTTACTCCTTCCTCCTCTAGAGTTTTTAAATATTGTGTTTTATTTCCTTTTATATCAAACCAAAGATCATATAACTCTTTAAAAGCTTTTGCAGCATTAGTTCCTGCTCCATTCAAAATGCTGGACACACTAGCTAGATTTGCTCCTTCCTCCTCTAGAGTTTTTAAATATTGTGTTTTATTTCCTTTTATATCAAACCAAAGGTCATATAACTCTTTAAAAGCTTTTGCAGCATTAGTTCCTGTTCCATTCAAAATGCTGGACATATTAGGTAGACTTACTCCTTCATCTTCTAGAGTTTTTAAATATTGTGTTTTATTTCCTTTCGCATCAAACCACAGATCATATAAGTCTTTAAAAGCTTTCACAGCATTATTACCTGCTCTATTTAAAATACTGGACATATTAGGTAGATTTATTCCTTTACCTTTCAGAACTTCTAGATATTTTATTCCTTCTCCTTTGATTAAAAAATCTAAGAACTGATTAAATGTAGGTGTCCCTTCTCTACCAACCACACTTTTAGCAAATTTTATTTCTTCACCAATGTTTTTATTTTTAATTTTCTGATAACTAGATCTATTACTTTTTATATCTCCCAAAAGCTTTTCCATTATTCCTTTTGTAATATGGCCAAATTCATGAGATTCTGACCAACGTAACGCTATTTCATGTAATTCTTCGTAATTATACGGAACTTTATTAGACTTATTTTCTATTTCATTTTTTATAATGCTGTTCAGCTCTTCACTATTAGGCTGATTAACTGCAAATATTAGTTTATCTAAAAATTTCTTTTTTATTTCTTTTTCATTCTCATCAGAGAGTCTTTCTTCTCTTTTTTCCCTTTGGAAAGAAGGCGGAAGCTTTAATAGACTTGAAAGCTTTGTTGTTTCTTCCTGTGAAAATTGATAAAGGCCATTTTTATCTATACACGAACAATCTCTTAAAATTTTATACTTCTTCTTTTGAATATCTATACTATCAAGTTTTAAAGGATGAAAATCCTTGGATTGCCCTTTTTTTAATCTCTTTTCTTCTGTAAGATCTAGACATGTATTAGTATAGATAAGAAAATATCCTATATTCTTATCCTTTTCTAATTCTTCAATGAAAAGAGTAAAATGCTTATTAATAGAAAACTTATTCTTTCTTTCCTGTATTCTGGAGGGAAATAACTGACTATAACCAATATCACTATCTGCATTGTGAGCCTTTACGTAAGTAATTCTATCTTTATGGTTAATAATAATATTATTAGACGTATCACGGCTTTTTCCTTTAGAGTTTATGAAAAACATATTTTTATGTAAAAACATGTCATGCAAGAAGGACATTAATAAATTGAATTCATATATAATGCCAGGTCCAAGTTTTTCTGGAGCTGTTAAATCGCATAATATTCTTTCTTGTAATGCTATATAGTTGTCTTGAACTTTACTATCTTTTATTTCACTTTTAACAATGCTGTTCAATTCTTCTCTATTAGGCTGATTAACTGCAAATACTAATTTATCTAAAAAAATTTCTTTAACCTTTTCCTGAGAAAATTTTCTTTCTTCTATTACTTTTTGTGCAGCAGATGAAAATTCTAGTCGTTTGAAAAGTTCTTCTCTTGTTGTTTCCTCTTGCGAAAATTGATAAAGAACACGTCCTTCCTCATTATCATTTGTAAACAAAAAGTCTTTTAAAATACTACATTCTTCCATATTTATGCCATCGAATTTAAAAGGATAAAAACTCCAGGATTGCCCTTGTTTCAATTTCTCTTCTTCTGTAAGATCCAAGCCTGAATTAGTATAGATAACAAGATATTTTATATTATTTGATAAACTACTTGATTTAGAGATTAGATGTTTAACAAAACTATCGAAGTAATCATTAATAAAAAATCTCCGTTTTTCTTTCTCTTTAGTAAATAACCTAGCATAACCAATATCATTATCTATATAATATTTGTCTACATTTTCAATTTGTATATGAATAGACTTCTTTTTATTACGAAGGACAATATTATTAAATTTATCAATTCTAGAATCTTCAAATGCTAATGATAATAAAGGGTATTTATATTCATACGTAGACTTTCTAAGTGAGCAAAGCACCGACAAGTCTAATTGATACATAAGTTCAATCAAATGATAAGGAATGCATCGACTAGTTTGATAAGCATTGCGCAATTCATCATGTCCAGGTTCATCTTGTAAGTCACTAGGAAACTCTGAATCTTCATTACTAGTAACATTTACATCCATGCGCAGCCTCTTTGATACTGTACCATCTTTGTCTTTAACAGAACGTCCACGTTTGCTAGGGTTTACATCCGTTTCATGATTTTCCTTACCTGAGCCACTTGAATGACAACTTTGTTTATGAGAGGAGTTTTCAATATCTCGTAATGGTATAGAAATGTAAGACTGAGAAATATTGTTTGAATTTAAACCTATCACATTTTTTTTCAAATTTCCTTGTCGTACACTATCCAAGTTTTGCTCTTGCTTTGTCCTAGCAGATGTGTTACTTAACTTAAGGCCTGCATTGGTTGTTTTGTCTCCTTTTACTTCACTAATATTCTGTTCATTTAAGGAAACAGAAGATTTTTTAACTTCTTCACGTAATATATCAGATACGTTACTCTGATTATTTTTGATAAGATTGTTTAAATAACTTGTTTTCTTTCCTACCTTATCAAAACAAAGATCATGTAATTTCTCAAAAACAGTACAAATATTAATTCCTGATCTATGTAATATTCTAGATAAATTTTTCGGTGTAAAAAGTTCTTTCTCGGCTAAGAAATGATTTAAATAATTCTCTTTATTAAAACACAATTTATGAAAATTTTTTAAAATAGAAGCAGCATTATTTCCTGACATAGATAGTATATTGGATAAATCACTTGTCCTAAAGCCTATCTTATAGAGATCATTTAAAAGCTGTGTTTTGTTTCCTGCTTCATCAAAACAAACATCATGAAAACCTTTTAAAACAGAGCAAACATTAGCTCTTGCTCCATGTAATATCTCAGATAAATAACTTGGTGTAAAACCTCCTTTCTCGTTTAAGAAATGATTTAAATACTTTTTTGTTTCTCCTATAAAACAAAAATCATGAAAATTCTTTAAACTATCTGCTGCTGCCGCCAATGTATTGCATAAATCACTCGGTCTAAAACCTACCTCATAGAAGTCATCTAAAAGTTCTGTTCTTTTTCCTTCATCATTAAAACAAACACCATGCAAATTTTTAAAAGTAGAATAGGCATGAACTCCTGCTCCACATAACGTACAGGACAAATGACGTGGCCTGAAACCTGCCTCATAGAAATCATCTAAAAGTTCTGTTCTTTTTCCTTCGTCATTAAAACAAACACTATACAATTTTTTAAAAGCATCTCTAGCATTAGCTCCTGCCCCATTTAATATACTGGATAAATTACGCAGCGTAAAACTTTGTTTCCTATCTTTTTTATTAATAAAGTGCTTTAAATGCTGTGTTTTATTTCCTTGCTCATCAAACCAAATGTCGTATAAGTCTTTAAAAGCTTTTGGAGCTTTAGCTCCTGCTCCATGCAAAATACTGGATATATTGGTTAGATTAATTCTTTCTTCTTCTAGAGTTCTTAAATATTGTGTCTTTTTTCCTTCTGTATCAAACCAAATGTCGTACAAGCCTTTAAAGGCTTTTGCAGCATTAACCCCTGCTCTACTCAAAATACTGGACATATTAGGTAGATTTACTCCTTCATCTTCTAGAGTTTTTAAATATTGTGTTTTATTTCCTTTCGCATCAAACCACAGATCATATAAGTCTTTAAAAGCTTCTGGAGCGTTAGCTCCTGCTCCACTCAAAATACTGGACATATTAGGTAGATTTACATTTTCATCTTTTAGAGCTCTTAAATATTGTGTTTTATTTCCTTTCTCATCAAACCACAGATCATATAAGTCTTTAAAAGCTTTCGCAGCATTATTTCCTGCTCCATTCAAAATGCTGGACATATTAGGTAGATTTACTCCTTCATCTCCTAGAGTTTTTAAATATTGTGTTTTATTTCCTTTCGCATCAAACCACAGATCATATAAGTCTTTAAAAGCTTTTGGAGCGGTAGCTCCTGCTCCACTCAAAATACTGGACATATTAGGTAGATTTACTTTTTCATCTTTTAGAGCTTTTAAATATTGTGTTTTATTTCCTTTCGCATCAAACCATAGATCATATAAGTCTTTAAAAGCTTTCCCAGCATTATTTCCTGCTCCATTCAAAATGCTGGACATATTAGGTAGATTTACTCCTTCATCTTCTAGAGTTTTTAAATATTGTGTTTTATTTCCTTTCGCATCAAACCACAGATCATATAAGTCTTTAAAAGCTTTTGGAGCGGTAGCTCCTGCTCCACTCAAAATACTGGACATATTAGGTAGATTTACTTTTTCATCTTTTAGAGCTTTTAAATATTGTGTTTTATTTCCTTTCGCATCAAACCATAGATCATATAAGTCTTTAAAAGCTTTCCCAGCATTATTTCCTGCTCCATTCAAAATGCTGGACATATTAGGTAGATTTACTCCTTCATCTTCTAGAGTTTTTAAATATTGTGTTTTATTTCCTTTCGCATCAAACCACAGATCATATAAGTCTTTAAAAGCTTTCACAGCATTATTGCCTGCTCTATTCAAAATGCTGGACATATTAGGTAGATTTATTCCTTTACCTTTCAGAACTTCTAGATATTTTATTCCTTCTCCTTTGATTAAAAAATCTAAGAACTGATTAAATGTAGGTGTCCCTTCTCTACCAACCACACTTTTAGCAAATTTTATTTCTTCACCAATGTTTTTATTCTGAATTTCCTGATAACTAGATCTATTACTTTTTATATCTCCCAAAAGCTTTTCCATTATTCCTTTTGTAATATGGCCAAATTCATGAGATTCTGACCAACGTAACGCTATTTCATGTAATTCTTCGTAATTATACGGAACTTTATTAGACTTATTTTCTATTTCATTTTTTATAATGCTGTTCAGTTCTTCTCTATTAGGCTGATTAACTGCAAATATTAGTTTATCTAAAAATTTCTCTTTTATTTCTTTTTCATTCTCATCAGAGAGTCTTTCTTCTTCTTTTTCCCTTTGGAAAGAAGGCGGAAGCTTTAATAGACTTGAAAGCTTTGTTGTTTCTTCCTGTGAAAATTGATAAAGGCCATTTTTATCTATACACGAACAATCTCTTAAAATTTTATACTTCTTCTTTTGAATATCTATACTATCAAGTTTTAAAGGATGAAAATCCTTGGATCGCCCTTTTTTTAATCTCTTTTCTTCTGTAAGATCTAGACATGTATTAGTATAGATAATAAAATATTCTATATTCTTATCCTTTTCTAATTCTTCAATGAAAAGAGTAAAATGCTTATTAATAGAAAACTTATTCTTTCTTTCCTGTATTCTGGAGGGAAATAACTGACTATAACCAATATCACTATCTGCATTGTGAACCTTTACGTAAGTAATTCTATCTTTATGGTTAATAATAATATTATTAGACGTATCACGGCGTTTTCCTTTAGAGTTTATGAAAAACATATTTTTATGTAAAAACATGTCATGCAAGAAGGACATTAATAAATTGAATTCATATATAATGCCAGGTCCAAGTTTTTCTGGAGCTGTTAAATCGCATAATATTCTTTCTTGTAATGCTATATAGTTGTCTTGAACTTTACTATCTTTTATTTCGCTTTTAACAATGCTGTTCAATTTTTCTCTATTAGGCTGATTAACTGCAAATATTAATTTATCTAAAAAAATTTCTTTTAACTTTTCCTGAGAAAATTTTCTTTCTTCTATTACTTTTTGTGCAGCAGATGAAAATTCTAGTCGCATGAAAAGTTCTTCTCTTGTTGTTTCCTCTTGCGAAAATTGATAAAGAACACGTCCTTCCTCATTATCATTTGTAAACAAAAAGTCTTTTAAAATACTACATTCTTCCATATTTATGCCATCGAATTTAAAAGGATAAAAACTCCAGGATCGCCCTTTTTTTAATTTCTTTTCTTCTGTAAGACCCAATCCTGAATTGGTATAGATAATAAGATATTCTATATTATTTAATGAACTATCTAATTTAGATTCAGAAATTAGGTGCTTAACAAAACTATCAAAGTAATCATTAATAAAAAAACTTCGTTTTTCTTTTTCTCTAGTAAATAATCCAGCATAACTAATATCATTCTCTAAATAATACTTGTCTACATTTTCAATTTGTACATGAATAGACTTCTCTTTATAGCGGAGAATAATATTACTAAATTTATCAATTTTAGAATCTCCAAAAGCTAATGATAATGAAGGATATTTATCTTTATATATAGTCTCTCTAAGTGAACAAAGCACCGATAAGTCTAATCGATACATAAGTCCAATCAAATGATGAGGAAAATGATTTCTGTATTGATTGGTTTGACAAGCATTATGCAATTCATCAGACAAGTCCTGCCCAGATTCATCTTGTAAATCACTAGGAAATTCTGAATCTTCATTACTAGCAACATTTACATCCATGCGCGCCCTCTTTGGTGCCTTGTTATCTTTGCCTGTAACACAACGCCCCCGTTTTCTACTCGTTTCACTATTTTCCTTATCTGGACTCCTTGAATGACTACCTTGTTTATGCGAGGAGTTTTCAATATCTTGCAATGATGTAGAAATGTAAGATTGAGAAATATTGTTTGAATTTAAACCTATCACATTACCGTAAGCTTCCTCTCTAGAAACTTTTATGCTTCTCTTTATATCTTTTTCAATATTGCTAAGAAGTGGTACAAAATGGTTCCTGTAATTCACTATGTAAATAATATTATTACCTTTACCTATCTTACCTTTAGTAACATATAATCCATCTATCTCTTTATCTCTCAATTCTATAGTCCTAATTTTTACGCCATACTTTTCACATATCATTTTTCCTTCAACTTCAGGTCTTCCCCATATAGCGTTATCCAACTTTAGAATTTTTATTTCTGAACCAGAACTTGCATTTTTAATGTCTTCTGCAGTAAATTCAATACGCGGAATATATTCACAAAGTTCTTCAATTTCTACTTTTAAAGCATTATCCAACCATGAGCCTTCTGATTGATCAACTTGTTGTGCATATTGCTTACAACTTTCCCGCAAAGACTTTACACTAAATCCTTTACTACCTGTAATCAGACCTTTATCTTTTAGCTCGTTCAACCCTTGAGCTACGGAATCAAAGAAACAATCCCCTTCACCTACAGCAGCTCCTATTTTAAAGCCCTCATGCAATTTCTTTCTTAGTATTTCTAAAAGTTGATTAAGCTCTTTTTTCTCTTCATCCTTTGCATTTTTTATCTGACTAAAAATGGAAATAGGTTTTCTAGTAACGAAATCTGAATTTTTTAGAGTGCTCTCACTACTAGGTGATTTACCGGACTCTTTATTCCCTGCTAACATATTGACTCACTATACTAAACTATTCACATGATAGTCGAAAAAATCAACAAAGCAAAGTTATATTTTTGTGACTAATTTCAATAGGTATCTATTCCAATACTTTCTGTCATTATATTAATATATAATATTAATACGGTCGCTTTTGTTTAATTAAAAATAATAACCGTGAGAAGAGTTTTTCTTGGAATCGCGTGGTCTACCAATTGTACCGTTTGTACTTTTCTATATAGTAATTTTGCTATATCGTAAAAGCAGCTAAACTAGCCTGTTTTTACCACATTTACATATGAACCAATTTGCCTAACAATTCAATACGAATCGCTGAAAAACATCTCATTTGCAAATTACAGCTAGATAGACATTGAAACTCACCTTCCCCAGCTTATACTATGCATACAAAATAATTTGCTACTACCATGAATATTATTAAATACTTTAAATAATTAGTATCAATTCACAATTGTACAAATCAGTTATACAATAACTCACAAAATAAAGCTTCACGAACACCAATGTATCTAATCAGTTGAACAGGACACAGAACACAGCGATCACAATACAAAATGGGCGGTAGAATTTACAATGTGGAACTGACAGATGACGGATTACAAGACAGTGGCGCCATCAAAATACTTGTACTAACTAATAAATGTTACCAACTGTAGCAAATTTATATTTCCAATATAGAGCGTCAAACTGAAATCAATGTTCACGTTTACTTGTAAATGTTTTCTATAACACTGTTTTGGAAACTAGGCATTCCACAACTAAAAATTGTTATGGAATCACTAACATTCCATACGCTGCGTATGGAATATTTTCGACGAATCAGAGCCGCTTATTAGCGTGACATATGAAGTATCTTGATTCAGTTACTATGGTTACGTTTGTTTGTTTTAATTTGATTTATTTGAGTTTGACGTTTCCAACAGTTTTATATTTCTATTTTTGTATAATTTCCAAAATCTTGTTATAGAAAGTATAGTCTACAACATGTAACGGAATGGCATATCCCACACTCGCAAATCGTAGCTTTCGCCTTCGGTTCGGACTACAAACATTTTGCTCGCATGGAATATGTACCATTCCATTACTTGTTGTAGAATATACTATAATCGTTCATCCTGAATTAAAAGTGTTTTACTATAATAAATAATACCGGGAGTTTTTTTTTATTTATCAGTATACATAGGAATGTGTGATATATGAGAGGTAAGTTCAAGAAGATTGTTTGTATTCCAAGGCATTTTATGATTATAAATCTATAATATTGACCATGACTTTATGGTTTTAAAATTTATATAATACATAAAACAAATAATAAATTACTCTTTGTTTTGAAAACACTGAGATTTCCGCCTTGGAACTGTGGTGCGTTCGGTTTACTTTTGGTTCACGAAAAATTACTACAGTCTGCTGCTAATTTAACGGCATTGTTTTTATCTGACGTATATATTTGCCATCGCCACATATACAACATATTTTACATCTGTTTGGAGTAAATTCAGGGTTATAAAATGAAGCACTGAATCAAATTAGCATCTATGAGAAACAAATTCGAGAATATGAAGCTCACATTATTGCTGGGCTTGGAAACGATGGACGGGCATCGTATTTGGACGACGCGGACAAAGAATACGGACAGTTGAGTTTGAAAATGTTGGCTGTAAACACTGTGTTGAGTGATAGGATTTCTCTTGATAGAACACTCAGAGACTACAGACATCCACAGTATGTATTATTTATCAATTAAACTTCCTACTTTATTAAATGTACAATATTCCTAGATGTAAAAAGGTTCCTTATGATGTCAGCATGAACGCTTCCGTAATAATTATTTTCTACAATGAACCATTCTCAGTATTACTTCGGACTGTCTGGAGTATAATAAACAGAACTCCACATAACCTTCTTCACGAAATTATTCTTGTTGATGACTGTAGTGATGTTGATAAGATATTCTTTGATTTAGCATTTATCAACAGGTGTTTACAAAGTTTTTATTTTTCTTTTCGTTTAGCTTTGTGAATAGCTGATGTTTATTTTTATTTTGCACTGTTATTCAAATAAATAATATCGAAAACCACAAGGAAATACTTTTTCAGAAACACTGGGCAAGCGGTTAGACTTATATCTGGCGACTAGATTGGCAAATTACCCAGTAAAACTGATTCGATCGGCGAAGAGACTTGGATTGATTCGGGCAAGACTGATGGGTGCCCGGGCTGCGACTGGACAAGTTTTAGTTTTCCTAGATGCTCATGTGAAACTACAACTACATGGTAAGTAATTCATTAATTAATAAACATATCTGCTCAACATATACGCATTATAGAAGAATACATTGTGAAAAATTACGATCTCCACCGGGACTCGAACCCGGGTCTCTGCCTTGCCGGGGCAGCGCCTTAACCGCTGGGCTATAGAGATCCGATGGTTAATCGCAATCTTTCACAATTGAAATCGCAATTGAAGACGCATTATATTGAGCAACTAGTGTTACAATGACTTTTTTGTAGTACGAGTTTGCGAAAACGAGCCGAGGGCGAGTTACTCGAAATACGACTATTACAATTAGGCATTGTAAGATTGTAACGTGTGTTTTTCATACTCCTTTTCCTTTTCCTTTTAAGAAAACAAAAGTGCTTTAAAGTTTGATCATTTGTGTTATTACTTCAATAAAAAAACACTATCACAAAATCGACTGTGTGAATGAGAAATAGGAAAATGTTGATTTTTTGACACTTGAACCACATTCTTAAACGCACGAAATTTACCGAGGTGTAGAGAACCTTTTAAGAATTCGAATCTCAATGTTTAATTGTGGAAATTTTCAGAACAGTTATAAAATAATAAAATTATCCATAATATTATCCCGTTTTAATAATAAAAACTACATAATCTTATAGTTTTGTTATTTTTTAATTTGAAATAAAATTTAAAGGTACATTACATAACAATTGATATGACTTTACACAAAAAATTAATAGAAAATTTATTGTGGGCACCACAATACCTTCCGCCATAGATTTAGGTATGCAAATGGGCCTTATTACATGCAGTTTTAATTAAATTTTAAACAACTTCTGAATTTACACTTTTGCTGTAAAGTGAAAAGGTACAAATTTACAGCAATATTTTTAAAAATAGCATTGAAATCCCAATATGCCACATTTCAATTCTCCTCAAGAATTTTAAAGAACTCTGTCCTAGCGTTGCCCTTCAAACTATGCTCTGTTAATAAAAACATAACCTTAATTATACCGTAAATTATGTTTTTATTTGAAGGAAAACTATCGCAACAACCCGGTAATCGGGGACCTAACCCATCGCAAACAGCTCCGCAACAAGCTACGCTGCAAACCATTCTCCTGGTACCTGAAGAACGTCTACCCAGAGAAATTCATCCCAACCGAAAATGTCAAGGCCTTCGGGAGCCTCAAGGACGGCAACAACAACTGCGCCGACAACCTGCAGCTGCCGGACGATGCTGTGGGGCCCCTGGGGCTGTACGGCTGCCACCAGAAGATGATGCCCACGCAGATGTTCTCGCTAAGTCGAACGGGGGAGATCAGGCAGGAGGATAACTGTGCCGAGGCGACGAATAAGAATACGGTGCAGTTGTCCAAGTGTCATGGACATGGAGGGAATCAAGAGTGGTTTCAGCGCGGGAAGAAGATTGTTAATAAGCAGAATGGGCTGTGTTTGAGCTCTGAAGGGGTGAGAAACGAAATTCTATTGGAAATATATTCATAAATACCGAGAATATTTCCTTGCCTTTAGAAATTTACAAAAATTTAACAAAGAAATTAAAGACATTTCTACTAATCACGAAGGAAAGTTTCCGGAAATTTCCTTATTTTTCTTGGGAATATTTCCCAAAAAATAAATTCCCGGGAATTTGCCTACTCTATAAAATATATTACAAACTGATCATATGACAGCACCTTTTTAACATGTCACAATTATTTTTTTTTTGTGTCTGGTGGCTACGGTCATAAGCGTTGTACATGTTAAATAATGCGGTATGTACTTATTTTATAATTTCTTCCTTCAAATTCGAATATGTTGTCGGACCTTGTTAAAGTATAATTTTCTGCAATAATTTGGCATTGCTGAATACGAATAGTGAATGAAGTAATTATTTTCAGGTACAAAGCAACCAGCCGCTGATTCTACAGAACTGTAACAAAGACACATCACACCAAACGTGGAGCTTCTCCAAAGGGCCCGCGTGAGGGACACACTGTAATATTTTGTATAATAATTGATTTATTGTAAGTGTTATTGAGTTGGTTAAACTGTAAAATGTTACTTAAATGTGGTTCTAAGGTGTTGTAAGACTGACTTTCTGCTTCAAAAATATTTGCTCGAAATTTTTACTGTGTAAGCTCAAAACTGCAATGGTTTCAAATTACATTTTGTTATGGAAGTGTATTGATATTTTAAATTTTATAATAAAATCTGTGACTACAGTGTTTTCTACAGCTTATAAACTTGTATATATTTTTTTCCATATTTATCAAATTAGAAACAGAAGACGTGAAGTAGAGACGACCATTCTTTGACTGGCAGTGGTGAGCTACAAGGATTTGTTACTCTCATATATTAAATATGGAAAATCTTTGGAAGGATTTAATCCGCATCCTTTCGATAAATCTATTGAAAAATCATCTCTCGGCTATAGTTTATCCTAGATCACAAAAAATGAAGCAAGAAGGAAATAATGTATGGCAGTATTTTCTTTAACTTGTTTTAGTGTTTTTTCGATTTCTTTGTTTATAAATGGCATTTTCTTTCCTATGTTTTATAGTAATTTATACATTTTTATATTAATGACATTACTATTTATTTTTGTTTTTTATTGGTACCTATTCTAATTTCGGATTTTTCATGTCACCCACTTTATTTTTATATACGTATATGTATTATTATATTTATATATTATAATAACAGGTAATTGGCATATTTTTTTTTTTATTCACCTATGAGCTAACCACTGCTGACAGGTGATTGATTAAACAAAAACTTTCAGAAATTTACAGTGTTTGGTACGTAAATTAAAGGTTTTGGAGTGAGATGTCTAGGAAACAGATTTAAAAATGGCCAATTTCTTTAAAAATAATTTTTATTGTGATATTTTTTACTATTGCTTCTATTTAAAAAAAATATATAAGTTTGTGCCTTGAATATAAGTCACGCTACTGGTTAGATAATACAAATGTATAGCTTTCTTTATTTAAAACATTTTCATCAATAAGGAATAGTTTATAAATTATTTAAAGAAAAAGAAATGCAAATCAACGAAACTACCTTTTTCTACGACCACTACTGAAAATCATACTTAAGCCACATTAAGCTTGAAAATTGTATATTTCGCACAGTCCTATGAAATAAACCTGGGCAATTATTCCACATGCAAGTGTTTATAAATCTTCGTTTCCAATATTGAGATTACCAAGAAAATATATCATTTTTTTAAATAAAATATTTCTTTAGTTTTTATAAGAATTATTAATAAAATTTTGACAAAAGTATGATCGTAGAAAAAGTATAGCGAGCAACTCGTGCAGAATTACCTATTACACGCTCGTGTATCGACATCGTTTTGTGCTAAAACACTCGCGAGAAATAGATAACTTTCAGCACTTGTTGCACAATATAATATTTTGTCAAAATCTTCTGACCTACTTATTTTTCCGTGAAAACAAAAACATCCTTAAACTGTCCTAGTTGCGTAGTAACTTTTGTCTAACTTAGGGCCGGTATTTTCAAACTCAGTTAACTAGAGAATAAATTTATCAATGGAATAAACAAAAAATATCACATCAAAAGCTGACAGCTAGAATAATAATCATCTTTTAAGCTATGAGTTTGACGCGAAATTTTTTGTTTATTCTATTGATAAATGTATTCCCTAGTTAACTGAGTTTGGAAATACCGGCCCTTAACCAAAGTTATAGCTCTTACAGTTCTCGAGATTCCAATAGCTATCCTCGAAATTAAAACATAATGTATCATGTACTGTAAATACAATTAAACAATTCAGTTATATCTGTGATAATTAACGTTACGATCCTTGTAACATATGTAACTGTTTCCGTATTGGAGAACTAAACACAATAAATTAAAATTGTTTTCATTTTAATTAAAAATTAATTTTTAAAAGACTTTCCTTTATGATATTTCTACTCTTAAAATATTAAACAATGCTACAATTATCTATGTGGTTCTCCCTTTACTAACTCCTTTGGGAGTCATGACTTGACAGCTGGTAAAAAATACTCATTTTCGGATTTGTTTTTGTTTATTTTACTAACATACGTTTATTAAAAATGTACACTTTGCAACATACCATACCATAAATACAATTAATTTGTATCCTGTGAAAACTCCCCGCTTGCCTCAACGGATGAGGACTCTTTGTTCTCGAGCTGTTTCTTCCACATGTCCGCGTACACGCCGCCGAAGCTCACCAGGTCGTCGTGTTTACCCCGCTCCACTATTTCACCCTCTCGTACCACTAGGAATTCATCGGCGTGGATTATCGTCGACAGCCGATGAGCTACGATTAGAGTTGTTCTGTAGCTGCACACTTCGTTTAGCGCTCCCTACAAATAAATTAAATAATAGTCTAATAGTGTAAATATTTATCAGACATTTAGCATGATTTTTTAAATGTTAGTTGGACCATCAAATGAATTTAAGCAGATCTGACAGATAGTAAACTAAACAACAAATACATACCTGTATATTACGTTCAGTCTGAGTATCCAAAGCACTGGTAGCCTTATCCAACAGAATGATGGCCGGTGCTTTCAGCAAAGTTCTTGCTATTGCAACTCTTTGTTTTTCTCCACCACTGAGCCGAAGACCTCTTTCCCCAACCTAGAAAAGTAAATACAATATAATATCTAAAATTACATAACTTCAGCTACAAACAAGTTTATAAGCGCCCTATCCTAACTCAGTTTCTATAAATTGGACTTGAACAAGTAAAACGACAACGAAAGCCACATTATTCAACATTTTCGGATTTTATTGGGCACCTAGTTATAAATGCTCGCTGCAATCCAACAAAACACGGTAACAAAAAAGGAACAACTGTACTATTCACACTTTCGTATACAAATAAATAACATTTTAGTCCAAGAGCGGGCTGCAAAAAACCGGGCCGATCGAGTAACAGAATAATAGTATATTGAACAACTAGTGTTACAATTAGGCATTGTAACACGAGTTGTTCATACTACTTTTCTTATTTCACGTTCATAAATTCAATAAAATTTAAATAAAATAAAACTGTACGGCATGTTTAATATACCACTGATCACCAAGGGGCTTTGCCCGGGGGCCTATCGGGTCCCAGGCCGCAACCCCGACGCAGGGGCTCCGATTCAATAATTTTATGTAAGCAATGACGGCCCCAAGTTTGACAGACTGTTAATTTTACAAATAATAAATTCCCCAAAATCAGTTGCACAAAATTCAATTTTGTAGCATTGTTTTTGAGAAACACAGTGTCACAAAATTGACTTTGTGTACGTGCAATAGGAAAAATGTTTTTAAACTGTTATTACTCACAGCATGCATAACAAAAATCACTGTGTTCCTAGGCAGAAGTTGTTACAAACATTGATATGGATGCAGAATTGAAATGTGGAACACAGAGATTTTAATGCAATGTTTTTGATGTTGCTGTAAATTTTTACCTATTCACTTTACAATAAAAGTGTAAATACAAAAGTTGTTCAGAATTAAAAAATACATGCAACAAGGTCCATTTAGTTACACAAATATTAGTATTTTGCGATATACCAATCAAATTAAAATCAATATTTATTAGAAAAATTGTCATGGAAAATCAAACAAAAACTAAAAATATATGACATTTAGGAAAACAGATTTAGATTTATTTATTACATTGTTGCATTATTTCCTGTAGAAATTTCGTAGAAGATTGTAATGATATAATGGCGTATTTGAGAATTCACTTCATTCCATTTATTTCTGTTAGGGCCGATATTTCCAACCTCAGATAAACTATAGAATAAATTATCAAGGGAATAATCATCATTTAAGCTATGATTTTGATGCGATATTTTGTGTTTATTCTATTGATAAATTTATTACCTAGATAACTAAGTTTGGAAATACCGGCCCTTAAAAAAATAAATAAATCAACCTGATCTGGAAATGTCCAATTTTTTTCGTTTTTGTCTAAATTTCCCATGGCCGTGTTACAATATTTTTTTAATAAATATCGATTTATATTTTATCTTATATGTAGTGAATTACTAATATTTAGGTAACCAAATGGGCCTTATTGCATGCATTTTTAAATTCTGAACAACTTTTGTATTTACACTTTTGCTGTACATTGAATAGGTAAAAATTTACAACAATATTAAAAAAATGCATTGAAATCCCTGTTCCACATTTCAATTCTACGCCCATATAAATCTCGAGGACAACTTCTGCCCAGGCATACAGTGTTTTTTGTTATGATCGCTTTGAGTACTAACAGTTCAAAAACATTTTGTTCTGTTACTCGATCGACCAGGTTATTTTGCAGCCCGCTTTCGCACTATTATGCCATTCCACAAAATGAATCACTAGGAATCTTCAAATATTCCTTATCTGGTATACCATTTCGTCTCGTCCATATTCATACAAGCACGTCTATTCAATCATTTTAGGACTATAATAAATAAGAACTTTGTATTAAAATTTTTCGATAATACTTAAAATAATAGAGTAAAATAAATAATACAGACCGATGGATGATAGCCCGATATTTAGCAATTTAACAAAATGTAGGAATATTTTGAACCCAGAAACTAGCTACACCTCCTGGAACGCGTATCGGTTTTTCAACCTTTATTTATTAATAATCTGACTTACCACGGTGTCGCATCCCTCTGGGAAAGTTAAAATCTTCTCATGGATATCTGCATGTTTGACTGCTTCGATCACTTCAGCATCTGTAGCAGTTATTCGTCCGTACCAAATATTATATCTACAAATTCACTCATATTTCAATTATTTCTTTATTTTAAAATCACCAAGACGTACTTAATTGTATTATTGAACAAAACCGTGTCTTGAGGAACAACGCCAATGGATCGCCGAAGCGATTCTTGAGTGACTGTCTTAATATTTTGTCCATCAATCAAAATAGCTCCAGTCTCTACATCAAAAAATCGGAATAACAAACGTATTATAGCTTACATAAATACAAATTGTAAGAATGTTATTTTTGTATAATTTTGAATTTAAAAGCAGAAGTTAAGAATAATAATAGGAAGAAGAGATAGGAAAGAGAGAAATTTCACAATATTAGCCTACAAAAGTAACGTTAGGTGTTGAGTTTTAAAACGTCACATCAGTGTCACCAATTAACACAAAATTCCCTGAATTTTTTTATTAAAATGAGCATAAGCGGCGCAAAATATAAAAAGTAGTATAAAGAACTCGTTTCATAATTGTTGTTTATTTTGTTCGAAGGGCTGGGTCACTCCCCTGCGTGTCGTGACCCAGACTTCTTTCTCATAAAATAAAATTACAATTATGAAAAGAGTTCTTTAAAATACTATTTAACGGATATCTGTTGAGCGTCTGTAAGCTGGACAAAACTTTCATTGATCATCTGGAGCAAAATTAGGACAAAAAAAACTGGAAAAAGCCTGAAATCGAAAAAAATCTAAATCCTGACTGTAAAAACAAATCAAGGGCATTATGTCTGATTTTCCTTCATTTTAAAGCAAAATAAACCAGTTAAACATAGAAAAATCCGAATAATAAACTCATGTTAAACCGTGTAATTATTGAAATAATTCTCACCAAACCAACAGTTTTTCCAGCAGGCACGCTAAAGGTGACATTCTTCAAAACAATTCTCTCAGGTATGTAAGAGAACGTAATATTGTTAAACTCAATCCCACCCTTCTTGACGACCAGTGGCCCGGCACCTGGAGCATCGATAACTTCTTGGTTTTCTCGCAAAAGGTCGAACATGTTCTCCATGTCCACGAAATTTCTCTGGATTACTCTACAAGAAATATGAGATGAATTGTTATTTTCCGATCTCTATGGCGTAGTGGCTGTCACTAGCACAACACACCAGAGTTCATAGGTTCGAATCCCACTGCAGGACATGATCATTTATGTTGTTCATAAAATTCATAATCATCCACTCATAAGCCGGCATATAACCAAAGCAGTTAGTCAAGTCCTCATCTTCATATTAATAATAATAGTTATTTGTATACCAAGGCCGCGAAATCACTCTTTAGCGTACCGAGAGAAAAATTGTCGCCGAGGCAGGACAATCTTGAGGGCGATAAAGGATTTCGTGGACAAGGTGTACACACTATTTATTGTGCAACCGTAAAAAACATTAATTACAAATTTTAAACAGTTTTATTGTAAATAGAAAGTGACTAAAAATATTTTTACCTGATAATGTATGACGGCTTCCTCGTACTTGTCCACCTCAAACTGTTCGGCTCCATAATACTTCACAGTTTCAAAATTCAACAACGAATCAACGCTTCTTGCATTCGCCGCATTATCAGCTAAATTCATCCTTCTTTGATACTTGGTCCGCCATTCCGTCACCACAATAGTTGTTACTAAACAAACGATAATTAGCAACCAACAAACAAAACACAATCATAAACAAGACTTACTTAAATATAAAAACATGGTTACGAAAACAATCAAACCAAACCATCCATTGAACGCTGATATAAAATAGAATATGGCAACAAAGATATCGACTATTGTGGGAAAAATTGAGAAAACAATGTTGTTTAGTAGAACTTCTCCACTTTTCCGGTGAAGATGCCATCGTAACGACAAGCTGTGGAGATGTCGAAAAAGTTCCACCTATAAATATATAACACAACTTTATTAATATAAAATAATACAAATATCTCAAAAAAAATTGATGTAGTCGCCACGCAACTTTCTTACTACATTAAACATATAAATTTAATAAATATAGAATAGATGTTTGAGAAGATTATTCTCATAGCAAATATGATAATAATATACATACATTTCCCCTTCAGAAAGCTTGAATTTGATACCAAACACCCAAGAATTCTAATACGTATTATAAAAACAATTGACGATCGCTCAAAAGTAATATTTGATATTTTGGTGCAGCTTTCACTGAGATAGATCTTTAATTTGACATAAAACTCAACAAGATTCAATTAACTATCGCAAAAAAAAACAGATACGATCGTTGAAAATAAATATTTAGCTTTTTATTTTAACTGTTCTTGAGACTTTTAATTTGATACCAAACTCGGCAGGATGTAAATAACTTGTTAACTTGTACAAAAAAAAAAAAAAACAAATGACGATCGTCACATTATTTTTTTTTTTGACATTTAGATTAAATCTTTTTCCTGAAACCCTAATAATTTGATACCAAATTCGGTAGGGTTTAATCAATATTTATAGTGTTGGCCCATCGAAAAATTTCCAAAATGAAATATTCCCAAAATGGAAATTTCCGGAAATATTTCCTTGCCTGTAGAAAATTTCAAAATTTTTCTTTTTAACATAACCTATATTTCTTGTTTAGCATATTTTAAAATGTAATTCTTGTCCATCAACAGAAAAACAAAAACTTAAAAAAGAAATTAGCCATTTTACTAAAATTGTGATATGTCGTGATAGTTGCTATTTTAAATACAATCATTATTTTTGTCATTGACATAACTTTGAAAACACGAAGGAAAGTTTCCGGAAAATTTCCATACTTTTCTTGGGAATATCTCGGTAAGTGATATATGATAAGAATCGACGGGTTAAGATAAAACCAGCAAAAACACAGTCGCGTACTTAAAACACAAGAAGATATTTATTATATATGGAACGATACAAAACGAATGAAATGAATTTTATAATCTGACAGGTCTACATAAAAATTGACACTAGAATAACAAAAGAATCAGTAGTTGGCTTCGCAAATAAAAACAGTGGTCGAGCAAATAATCTATTCATTCCATCACTTCCCCTCGAGAACACTGTCCCTCTGCGACGAAATTCTTGTCAACCCGAGAAGCTTGATGCACTTCTCGTGTCTTGGTTTGGTGAGTGCCTTCGTTAAGGCGTCTGCAGGCATATCTTCGGAAGAGATGTGGTGCAGCTCAATCAAACCCGAATCGACGATCTCACGAACAAAATGATGTCGGACATCAATATGCTTTGTCCGGGAGTGGAAAACTGGATTGGCCGCCAACTTCTGAGCGCTGACGTTGTCAATGAACAGTTTTATGGTACCTGTACCCTCTCCAAGTTCCTGAAGAAATCTGCGTAGGTATATGGACTCCTTGGCCCCGTCGCTGAGCGCCATATACTCGGCTTCAGTCGACGACAGAGCTACCGTCTTCTGTTTCTTCGACTCCCAGGAAATACAGCCCCCATTCATCGTAAAAGCGTATCCCGTGAAAGATCTTCTGTCTTGAACGCATCCAGCCCAGTCCGCGTCCGTGAAGCCCTCGAAGACTCCCTCGCCGTATCGATAGACGATACCAACGTCGCTCGTACCCTTTAGATAACGTAATACTCTCTTCGCCGCCTTCCAGTGCAACGTTCCATAACAGTCGTTGAACTGACTTAATGCGCTGGCAGCATGAGCGATGTCTGGACGCGTGGCGACAGACAAATAAAGCAATGCGCCCACCAGTTCACGGTAAGGAGGGCGGGGTCCGTTATCTTCGCTCCATTCATCCGTCCTGACCAGCTTAGTCGCTACATCGAGTGGCGTAGCCACCGGATTACATTCTTCCATACCGAAGCGATGTAGGATCTCTCGGATGTATGTTCCTTGACAAAGCTTAATTCCCTCTTGGTCCCGTGTGAAATCGATTCCGAGACATCTCTTCAAGTCGCCCAAATCCTTGAGGTCGAAGCTTTTGCTGAGTTCCGAAGCGAATTGTAAAATCTTCTCGCGAACCGTCGACATAACCAATATGTCGTCCACATAAATGATGATAATAACCAGCTCGCTTCCCTCTCCTGATTTGTAGAGACATGGGTCACCATCAGAAGGGACGACGCCCAGGCGTCGTAGTTCAGCATCAAGACAAAGATGCCAAGCGCGCCCTGCTTGTTTAAGACCGTAAATGGCTTTTCTCATTCGGCACACCATATCGCCTGACTCCAACTTCTGCAGCGTCTGTTTCACTTTGATACTCAAGTCGGGATCCAGCTGCTTCGTTGTGGTCATGTACTGAAGAACCTCCGTAAGCATATCCGGGGTCTCCATATACACTCTCTCTTGCAATACGCCGTTTAGGTACGCGGTGGTCACGTCGTACTGGCGCACATGCATACGCCTGCGTGCCGCCATAGCCAGTCCCAAGCGGATCGTGCTCAACCGCGCAACAGGAGCATAGGTGTCCTGGAAATCCAAACCGGGTCGCTGGGAGAACCCTCTGGCAACAATTCTCGCCTTGCGTCTCTCCAGTAATCCGTTAGAACCTAGTTTGTTCCGCAGGACAAAGCGGCTCCCGATGACGTTGTGTACCTCAGGCCTCTCCACGATATCCCAGGTATTGTTCTGCAATATCGACCTTACCTCGCTCGCCATGGCACGCATCCAGTCGTCGGAATGTGGACTCGACATGGCAGCTTTGATCGGCACCTCCGTTAGGAATGCCATATCCGCGTGTTCACCATCGTCCCTGTTTCCGCTGTTGTTCAAGCGTTGTTCGTTATTCGCGCGTTCGTTGTTGTCTGTGCGTTCGTCGTTGTCAGCACGTTCACCGTTGCTCTCGCGAGCTGCGTGAAATAACTTCCTGGGCCTCCCCCGTTGACCAGTCATCACCATTTTCGGCCTTCCTCGTCCCCGCTTGGGAGGTCCTGCAACGGGTATCTGAACACGCGGGTCGCTGTTGTCCGAGTCTTCTCGCCGGTACAGATCCAGTTCCATGTCTGCAGAATGTCCATCAGTTGCAGAAATCTGGATCATGTCAGCCAGAACGTCGTCAGTATACGACTCGACTGGGCCTCTCGTGACTCGAGAGCGCGATGCGTCGATAAAACGCACGTCACGAGATATCTCCACCTTCCTCTCGTCTGGAAGCCAGATTCGATATCCCTTGGACTCCTCGCTGTAACCCACCAATATACCCCTTTTGGAACGAGACTGGAGCTTGCTCCTGTTTGGAGTCTTGTCCAAAATGTATACCTCGGATCCAAATTGTCGCAGAAAACTTACGTCAGGAGGTTTTCCGTACCATTCCTCATAAGGTGTCTTCCCCTTCAGGCGGCTTGTTGGACAGCGATTGCGCAGAAAATTTGCCGTGTGGACGGCCTCCGCCCAAAATGATGGTGGAAGATCCGCGTCGATGAGGAGGCACCTCGCAGTCTCCATCAAAGTTCTATTGCGCCTTTCAGCTATGCCATTTTGTTCCGGCGTATAGGGAACTGATAGTCGGCGCGTCATGCCGTGCTTACGAAGCAGGTCGTCAAACTGCCGGTTGACGTACTCCAGACCGTTGTCTGTCTGGATAATCTTTATCTTGTTCCCCTGCTGTGTTTCCACACGTGCCTTGAAACTGTCAAATTTGTCGATGACTTGATTTTTGTGAGAAAGAAAATGAACCTCGCTCCATCCCGAGCGATCGTCGATAAATGTAACGAAGTACCGACTTTTTCCATGAGATTCTACACGCATCGGCCCGCAGACGTCTGAGTGTATATGATCGCCCACAGCTGACACCCTCGTTGACTTCTCCGGGAAGGGTAGGCGTGTCATTTTTCCCTCTATACATACCTCGCATATGGGATCATCGCTGAGATTGATTACCTGAGCTCCTTGAATAGCTCCACTCTTGATAGCGTCTCGCAGTGACTGGAAATTCAGGTGTCCTAGCCTCTTGTGCCAGACTTCTAAAGGAATCACCTTGGTCGTTTCCGCCGATTTCTCTGAATTGGAAATTGCGTTACATTTCTCGTTCGGTTTGCCTCGAATGTAGTACAGACCGTCCGATCGGTCTGCGACGAGCTCTACTCGCCCAGTGCCATCGATGACCTCAGCCTTGTCCTTATTGAACGTTACGGTGTAACCCCGATCCGTAATTCTGCCAACCGAGATAAGGTTCGTACGTAGGTCCGGTACGTACAGGGTATCATGAAAGTTAACCCGTTTCTCGATCCCGTCGACGTTTGTCACGAGTCGCGCAAGTCCCTTTGCCTGAATAACCGTTGTGACATTACTCGCGAGATTCAACTGTCCACGTTCGCGTGAATCAATTTTCGAAAACGCGTCAAGCTCACCACAAACGTGCGACGTGCACCCGCTGTCGATGCACCAGGCACCGCGGTTTGCATTCACGGTTACTCCAAATGCTAGATTGCTTTCACTCGCGCCCGATATCGCGAATAGACTCAAGTCCTCACCTCGATTCGCGGACTCCACCGCAGGCGGTTTCTTTGAATAACAATCTTTCGCGTAATGTCCGATCTTGTGGCAACGGAAACACGTCACTTTCGGCTTAGCGCTCTTTGGTGCGTTCGGGGCACTGCTCTTCTTTTTGTCCTTTCCCTTTTTCGCGAACTTCCCCGCCGCCATTGCATTTTGACTCGGTACGTTTCGTGCAGTCTCTTTACGCGATTCGTACTCCTCCAATATTTTAATACGTAACGCGTCGGGGTCGGGAAGATCGTCTCGCGATGCGATCGCGCACCGAAAGTTCTCGAAACTGTCTGGAAGGCTTCGCAGGAGCATCACTGTAAGCAGATCTCGATTAATTTCGATGTCCATCTCACCCAATCTATCCACGGTGTCCATGAATTCCTGTGTACTTTGTCGTGCGTCGTCGCCGTCATGCATCTTGTGCGATATCAGTCGGTTCAGTAACGCAGCTTTTCGCACTGGTCCTTTTGACTGATGAATATCAGCTAGTTTCGTCCAAATGGCTCGAGCAGTCTCACACGCCCTTACAGGTTTGAGCTCTGCAGGGCTGATTGCCAATATGATATCGGACTGGGCCTTCAGATCGCCCTGTTCCCATCTTTGCGCTACTGCGGCGGAGGCTGCATCTCCCGCGATGACCTCCGGTTTCACGCCGCCAATGTATTGCCAGGCATCGTTTTTTATGAGGACGGCTCGCATCTGGATACGCCACGTATCATAATTGTCCTTGTTGAGTGGCTCGAAACGAACGTTCGCGCTAGTGCTCATTTTTCACAAAAGATAATACACTACGCGAATTAAAATTACTGGCGACCTAACCTTTTAATTATGGCGACCGAGTTTAGAATTCACTGCGTTTTTCTTCGCGCGTTCTGGGCCCATAACCTGATAAGAATCGACGGGTTAAGATAAAACCAGCAAAAACACAGTCGCGTACTTAAAACACAAGAAGATATTTATTATATATGGAACGATACAAAACGAATGAAATGAATTTTATAATCTGACAGGTCTACATAAAAATTGACACTAGAATAACAAAAGAATCAGTAGTTGGCTTCGCAAATAAAAACAGTGGTCGAGCAAATAATCTATTCATTCCATCAATATATTTTTGCGTAAGAAGTGCGGTTACCAGCCGTCAAATCTTAGCCCACAAAGATGTTAGTGGAGGGGGAACCAAAGGGGTAAATTTAAATTGGTAACTGTCAGCTATGGGATACGAACTGAGGATCTCACGATCCACAGTCCGAGGCGTTACCACGGAGCTATTTACCCTATTATTTATTGAATGCTATTTTTTTAAATATGCTAATAAATATTTAATTAATTTTCTCAAAGTTGGAAGGAGATACGCGAAAATTATAAATAATATTTTATATTCCAAACTAACATCTTTTATTTGAAACTTTTTTCGCTGATAATTTCTTATTTGAAATAAATTGAATTTATTGTTTTGTGTGAAGTAAACTTCCACTTCCAGTTTTGCAATTATTACTAAATCATTTCAGTTCTTTGCACTTTTATGAAACTTGTGATTATGTAGTCTTTTTTCGCTCGTGAGTTATAAAACATACGGACACACATCCATCCACACATATGTTAAAACGGAATGTATTTCCGTGAAAATCTCGTTATTGTTTATTTTTGTGAATGATATACTTCCTTATACAACGCACAAGATAGTAAAAAAGGAAGAATAACGCAATCGATTTTTTTTTTCATTATGTAAAAGAAAGTAAGAACCGAAATTAGATTAGCTAAAAATAATAATCAATTCGAAACTGTATCTTTTTTCAGAAAATAATAAATCAAAATCCAAGGCTATTTTTATTACATTCGGATTAAGTTCCTGCCTATTATCAGCTAAATATATAAACATATCGCAGTTCAAATAACATTGAAAACAACTTTGGTCATTTAAATGTGATATTTTTATTAAATGACGACACTTTACCTAAAATAATACAAATAAGAAATTCTTGTTCGTGCTGTGATTTCGATGCGATATATTTATCTACAATAATACTATTAACTGCAACAGTATCTGTAGCGGTAATTAAATTAATTATTTAACTACAGCTGAATCAAGGATCTAAAATTCGACTGATAGTAGGGCCTGTTCTGTAACTTATCTGGTAATTTTTAACAGCCTGTTAATAGCTATTAACATTCCTAGCGATGTTATGAGTATCGTAACTGCCGCAGATGTCAGTTGAAATCCGAGCTCGTAGAGCGAGGATTTTAAGACATCTAAGGCCTGTTATGACTCATAACATCCGTGGTTTGTTCAATAGTTTACCGGTTTCAGAATATGAAGACGTTAATGTCATTAATAAATATTATTTATTGAAATTCTTTTATGAAAAACGTCTGTCATAATTGTAGAAAGTGATCAAGTAAGTCTGTTTGTTTTTATTTAACACCATGGTTACACTTCTTTTGTATCATATTTAAAATTATTTTTTTACTTAAACGTCAAATGTATTCTCCATGGCTAGATAAAAAGTGGATTTTGGCGATGCTGAATTGCCTGAAAATATTTGAAACGCAGCAGGTGAAGCTCTGAACAGTTTAATTCCGTGTGTATTAATAAATAAATAAATAAATATATCATCACGCCTTTTACCCATCATGGGTGTGGCACTCTGCTTACACAGATCTCGGTAGGTGATACATTTTTACGTATGAAGTGCGGTTACCATCCGTCAAATCATAGCCCCCAAAGATGTTAGTGGAGGGGGAACCACAGGGGTAAATTTAAATTTGTAACTGTCGGCAGTGGGATTCGAACTGAGGATCTAACGATCCACAGTCCGACACGTTACCACGGAGCTATTTACCCCATGCGTGTGTATTAATAAATAGCGTTATATTATCATTGTGTATTTTTTCATTTTCTTGACTGTTTTGACAGATCAGTATGGTAATATTACCCTACAGCATAGAGTTATGACATACTTACCCTGCCTACTTTTGTGCATGTAAACATAGGTTTAATCTCCTGAAACCGGTAAAAAAAATTAACATATGGCACTGAATAAAAATTGAAAGTTTCGTTTAACACAGATTTATTATTGGTTAAAATTTTTAACAATCCGTTGCAGAATAGGCCCCAGTATGAACTAGTTTTGATACATTGAATCAGTATTAGGAAATTTAAAAAAATATGCTGCCCAATACAACTCTAAAACGGTACAAAACAATATTTGATGATACAGAAATAGTATATTGTGTATCAAGTGCCGAAAATAGCATCTTACATGCGAGGGTTTTATTTGCGGCACGACCTGAAGGGGAGTGCTGCAGAAAAACATGAGCATGTAAGAGCATTTTCGCACGTGGTGCACACTATTGTAAACGCTAAGTCACCACACAGAGATTCCAAAATTTAATAACGTAATAAGTAATGTCAGCATGTAGAGAGAGTTCAATACTTGATAGTGTAATAATTAAAAATGCATGTGTAAGTAATTGTCTAAATTTAAACTGGTAATATATGTCATGTTTGCTGACTTAGTATTCAGTAGAGTATTCAGTAGAGAGTACACAGTAGAGAGTACACAGTAAAGTCAGTTGTAGAGTACGTTCGTCGTTTAATAAAGAATATGTAAGTTAGTCGACGAAATCCAGTCGTTTTATTTGTTGCTGACTCCCAGTCTCGACAGGACCCCTTTTCAAAATGTACCCTCGTTTAGGGGTGGTACACTATACTTTTTCTACGCTCATTTTTTTTAAATTATGTATTAAATACGTTCTCCGAAAATGATTTTGTTCTTCTATTAATTTTCCAATCAATGAATTTCCGATAAATGTCATCGTATCTTTTGCGGGATTTTTCAGGCAATAAATTATTGCAGCTCTTGCTGTGCTGCAATAATTTCTGGAGGTGTACATTCAAAAATTTCTTCTGTATCACTCATTTTCTTGTTATCTTGTTATTCTTATTTCAGTGATTATTTTTTGACGTTTATTTAAACCAATTAAATGCTTAATTGTATGTCACGTGTCTGCGTTTTAACCAATCCTGTCATTATTATACTGAGAATAATGCTCTTGTGATTATTCCCGGCAATTTTTTCTGTAGCTTTTTGTTTTTGTTGACAGATGTCAGATGTCAGATAGGTATCATCAACACAAGTAAAAAATGAGCAAAAAGATAGATTTAGTGACGTGCCTGATGATGAAATCAAAAAATAATCTAATTAAATATAACTCGAGAGTTCGATAAATTAGAAAATGGTTGACAGTTAATTCAATATTTAATTTGTTTATTTCAAAATGTTATTTGCACGATTAGAAAATGAAAATAATAATAATAATCGCAAAAAATTTTCTCACCGAATATCCCTCGACCATTGATAAATACTTATAATTTGATCACAACTACCTCAAGAACGTTGCTTGAAGGTAACAGCCCGGGCGGTTACCAAGCAACGTTCTTTCGGTAACTGTGATAAAATTATTTCGAATTATCAATGGCCTAGGGATATTATAGCTGAAAAGTTTTAAATTGACATTTAAATAAACAGGATATCAAGGTAACCTAGGTAACTAAAACAAAGCCTACAAAGATGAATAGATACACATGCATTTTCGTGCATTTTACATTCATGCTCTTTTCTGTTGTTTGTAATAATCGATTTTCGGAGTGAGCAGTGATATTTCGAAAATGCGATTTTCGATAGTGAGCGTAGAAAAAATACCTTATTTTTTACTTTCTAATAATTATATTTAAGAATAGTATATTGTGTATCAAGTGCCGAAAATAGCATCTTACATGCGAGTGTTTTATTTGTGGCACAACCCGAAGGGGAGTGCTGCAGAAAAACATGAGCATGTAAGAGCATTTTCGCACGTGATGCACACTATACTTTTTCTACGATCATTTTTTAAAATTATGTATTAAATACGTTCTCCAAAAATGATTTTGTTCTTCTATAAATTTTTCAATCAATGAGTTTCCGATAAATGTCATCGTACCTTTTGCGGGATTTTTCGGGCAATAAATTATTGCAGCTATTGCTGGCTGCTGCAATAATTTCTGGAGGTGTACATTCAAAAATTTCTTCTGTATCACTCATTTTCTTGTTATCTTGTTATTCTTATTTCAGTGAAAAGTTTTAAATTGACATTTAAATAAACAGGATATCAAGGTAACCTAGGTAACTAAAACAAAGCCTACAAAGATGAATAGATACACATGCATTTTCGTGCATTTTACAAGCGTCCATACATGCACTTTCGTGCATTGTACATTCATGCTCTTTTCTGTTGTTTGTAATAATCGATTTTCGGAGTGAGCAGTGATATTTCGAAAATGCGATTTTCGATAGTGAGCGTAGAAAAATTTAACTTTCTTTCGTATATTTACTTAAGAGATCCTATGAGTTTTCAGAAACAAATTTAAGTAAAGATTTGCAACGGAGTAATGCAGCGTCGGTTATGGGAACTTTACCTAATCAAATAGCTTTGCATGAATTTTTTTCTATTTAGATACATATAATAATATTTCAAATTAAATAAATTGCATTAACTATTTTCTGATATTTTTTTTTTATTTTTTACATTTGTTTCACTATGGACTGGTACCTCCAAACAGAGAATAAATGTATCGGTGGAATATTGCAATGCTGGAGAAGATATAGAGAAAATAAAGAGCTTTGGAGAAAAAAGAGTAATCATTTTTGGTTCTGAGGAGAAAGGAATGCGGAGGTTAGTTCAAGAAAATTGTGATTATCTTTTAAAAATTCCAATGTCAAACGTAATTGACAGCTTAAATGTCTCAAATGCAGCAGCAATAGGACTATACTTCATCTACATAAAACAAAAATAATTGCACATTAGTTACAACAAAAAATGATTTTATACTTGATAAAAATGTGGTTTTATATTATAATGTGTTAAATAATGGACAAAAGGAGTTATATTATGTCTTACATGAGATATGAACAGGATATTCGCTCTCAAGGCGCTTATTATAGTGTTGGGCTCAGAAGTTACCTAACTGAAGTATATAACTACATGACTTTAGCTTTAGGCGTTACAGGGCTTGTTGCATTTCTAACGGTATTTTCTGGTCTTTTTTAGGAAATTCATTATAATCTTGTGCTGCGATTTATAGTAATGCTATCTCCTTTTGCGCTGGTGTTTTACATGTATTATAAACTTCAACACTTAAGTGCTCAGTCCACAGTTACTATATTTTTTCTTTTCTCAGTATTAATGGGACTCTCCTCATCTTATATTTTTGTAATTTACACCGCGGAAAACATAGCAAAAGCGTTTTTCGTTACATCAATTATGTTCGGCTCTATGGCTTTATATGGTAATACCACAAAAAGAGATCTTACAAGTATGGGATCTTTCTTGATGATGGGAGTCTTGGGGTTAATCATTGCACTCATAGTAAATTTATTCCTTAGAAGCAGTCCTCTCTACTTTGCAATATCGTTCATATCAGTAATAGTCTTTATCTTAATGACTGCATATGATGCTCAGAGAATCAAAGACGTTTATTATAGATATAATGATGGCTCAGAAGTTGCCACTACTAAATTGGCAATACTCAGTGCAACTGATCTTTATTTTAATTTTATTATTATGTTTAAACATTTACTCCGGTTACTTAGCAATAGAGATTAAATGTTCTCCTGTTTAAGGAAGAATAACAAGAATTCTATAGTTTTCTTTTTAGTATCTTTAGTTGTGTTGATGTTATGTCTTGCATATGCACTATTCTCCACGCCCTAATTCACTAGCCGTACGACGAGTATGCACTTACTTCCACGACCGTCCTGTTAAGTTCGTCCTGAAATAAAACGCAAGTGTGAACCATAAGGTTCAGTGGTTGTCGGATGACGCAAAGTTAATGACAGCTAGAACGACAAATGTAGACATGATCGCAATGCTAACGAAATGAACACGCTTGCACGCACGCGCATGGCGGGAGCCACACGCCCTCAAACTCCTTACAGGCGGGAACCACACGCCCTCAAACTCCTTAGACCATCAGCCTCTAGGGCCACGACTCTCAAGTCGCTTAACAGGTCAAGATCACCCAGTCTCAGGGTCCACGGCTTCAAGCACCGCTTAACGGGTCATATACGTCGAGACCACCAGCCTCAAGGGCCACGGTTTCAAGCACCGCTTAACGGGTCATATACGTCGAGACCACCAGCCTCAAGGGCCACGGTTTCAAGCACAGCTTAACGGGTCATATACGTCGAGACCACCAGCCTCAAGGGCCACGGTTTCAAGCACCGCTTAACGGGTCATATACGTGCACAGCATAACATATGAACAATGAGTTCAGACCGCATGATGTAATATCTTTCAGTGACAATGACAGAATGTGTATCAAAACAATACTCAAACACTCACCACGACTTGCTCGAATGTAGCTCGCTCCAGAAGGCGCCGACCAGGTTACAACAACAATCCTCACACTCACCAACAATCGCACAGACACGTGTTGACACCACCACTCAACAAATTCAACTGACTGTGTGATAATTAAATTCATTCACAATAGGATAGGGTTTGCGTAAGAGTAGATGCATTAGATAACATTCGAACAAACTGTATTTATTCCATTAATTGCTATTTTATAATTCATTTACTCAATTCAATTTTATTTAATTTACTACGAGACTAATTGGTGTCGCTGACACAAAATAACGGCAGCAGAGATATCAAGTATCACTGACAAATTGCTACCAGTAATCAACGAATGGCGTAGTCGCCCGCTGCAGTCCATGTATCCAATAGTGTTTATGGTTTTTTAAAGTCAAAGAGCTGTGTAAGTAAATGTATGTATAATATATTAGGTATAGATCAAAATGATAGAAAAGAAGTATTGGGCTTTTATTTGGCTGAAAGCGAAGTTCTGGTTGGGAGTGCTAAATGATCTCAAAGAAAGAGGAGTAGAAGATATCCTGATTGCCTGTGTAGATGGACTAAAGAGCTTTCCTACAACCATAAATAGTGTATTTCCTAATGCAGAAGTGTAGCTATGCACCAAATAAAGAATTCGCTGAAGCAGCAAAGATGTGAAAGTTTTCATGAATATCGTGCTTCAAGTAAAGAAATTGCTCTTCTTGAGCTGGAAGAAAAATGGGGAGAAAAGTATCCTTTAGTTATAAAATCGTGGCAGAATAATTGTAAAAACTTATCCGGCTATTTCAAATATTCTGGGCCAGTGAGGAAGCTAATTTATACTACTAATCCTATTGAGGGGCTGCACAGACAGATCAGAAAATTCACTAAAACCAATGGTTCATTTACTAGCTTGTACAAACAGGTATATTGTGCTATAAAGAAAGTAGAGTAAAAATGGACTGTCCTAATTGGGCTTTAACTATTTCTCAATTTGATATCTTCTTTCTCGGCGGATTGAAAATTGAGTTGAACTAAAAATGCGGTTTGACACAGTTTATTTAACACTCCCTTTGTATCATTGTACTGAGCGTGTTAGCGCCGCGGCGGTATGACGTAGGAAAACCTGTACTAGCTATACTAAGCTAATCATCATCTCCAAATATGGAGCTAATATTTTTGCCTCCAGGAGAAAATTTATTAATCCAACTGCTTTGCACTTTGGTTACGTCTTTAGTGGCGGTTTTATTGCTGTATTCCTTGATTTCCTTATCTATTCTATCCATCATTTGTGGATCTAGGCAGCTCTTTTTCCATTGATCAGTAGCAAGGAACACTTTGTTTAAATCTTGAGTGCGAATTAAGTATTCTTTATCCTTAGGATAAACCTCTTGTGCCCAAGCAAATAACTCAAAATAGCGTGCAAACAATTCAGATGCGCGTGACTTTGCAGTTTGATAAGCTTGTATCTCCTTAAATATAACTTGGCTAATAATTTTCTGCACAAGGATATTTTCTTTCTTTAGGTTCTGCTCAACATCTTGATAAACTTTATGGAGAAATTCCTGCTCCAGGCTCAAGTGAAGCTCATTTTCAACCATATGTGAAAGTTCATGCACTATAATGTATGGATTTGACCTTCTCAGCACAATAACATATCTGTTTGTACTGCAAGACTGAATTGTCTTACACACCCCTTCTTCCATATCCATTAATCCCTCTTGATATATCTCAAACAAGAGCCTATTTTGAGT
Organism: Poecilus cupreus; assembly: GCA_963942605.1. Classification (NCBI taxonomy): domain Eukaryota; kingdom Metazoa; phylum Arthropoda; class Insecta; order Coleoptera; family Carabidae; genus Poecilus; species Poecilus cupreus. The sequence goes on along the minus strand of OZ012729.1, from coordinate 4,930,413 downwards.
GAGATTTAATGTGTTTCTAAATTTCTCGAATTGATAGAGATATTCTATATAACGTATAGTATTCTCACTATTTCCAACTCGAGTTGCTTGCTTTATTAAATTCCCAATTAGCATGCTCTATTATTAAAGGAATATTTTTTATATTCAAGAGCTACAAAGTGTTTTTAGGGAGCCTGATTGCATGGCTAAAGTATTCATGTTTACTGATAACCGCCATCCCGCCACGGTATCTCTTAGCCGCTAACACGTAGCGGGATGACGAGATTATCGTCATTCCGCCGCAGCCCGTCATTCCGCTGCAGACCATCATTCCGCTGTAGACCGTCATTCCGCTGTAGACCGTCATACCGCCTCGGTATCTCTTAGCCTCTAACACATAACGGAATTACGAAGTTATCGTCATGCCACCGCGAACCGTCATACCGCCGCGGCGCTAACAAGAGATCCCGCTAACACCTAGCGGGATGACAGCAATCTTACGTCATACCGTCACGGCGCTAACACATAGCGGAATGACGAAGTTATCGTCATGCCACCGCAAACCATCATACCGCCGCGGTATCTCTAGATCCCGCTAACAAGTAGCCAACAATATTGCAAAAAACGTAAAATTAGAGAAAAGCATTTCTCGAAAACTTCTACGTCCAAAAACAAGGGTGCCATTTATTTATAGTGCCAACAATCAATTAACCATCAGTCACAATGAATGATATGAACATATTATTTCAAGGAAAGTTCATGGGAAATAAGAGATTAGCTATACGGATTAGCTGTAGCTATGAAACTAACCGGTTGGCAGAAAAGTATTTGTTAGATGCTTATGAAAAAGCCGTATCAAAGCAAGTAAGCCAAAAAAATTTAAAACATAAAAATGGGATTCAAGGAGGATCAAATGGTAACAGTGAGTTTATATGCAAGAGTTTCTTCGGGGAAACAAGCAGAAGAAAATACAATGGCAAGTCAAGTTGCAGCTCTAGAGAAGCAAATTAGTATGGATGGATATAAATTATTAAGTGAGTTTAAATTTATTGATAATGGCTATAGTGGATCTAATTTAGTCCGTCCTGATCTAGAAAAGTTACTTGATAATAATAATAATAATAACGCAGGGGTAGGTTGGCCTGCAGCAACCTATTCGGGGATTTGCGAACCCGCGTACCCGAGCTAACAGGATGGTAGATTCTTGCACCCGTCACTTCTTTCCTTGAGATGTTGGTCTTGTGTTGTGTTGCCTCACATTTTGTGGTGGCCCACCCACAACCTCCTCTCTTGGGAAGTGAGAACGACCTGTGCATAAGCAGAGACCTGGTGATATTTTATACTTACTTAAAATCTAGGACCCTTTGCTTTTAACAACACCAGAATCTGGAGAAATGCTTCTACATCAGCCGGTGAGTTGTGGTGTATGTGTTGTGTTGCCTTTGTGCCCACCCACAGCCCGCACTCCCAGATGTGGTTGCCAACTTCTCCCGCCATCCTCGGTCTGGCTTCTTGGCACTCGCCCGAACCAGACCGTATACCACCGCCTCTCGCTGGGTACAACACCTGCAGGTGTACTCTACCCGAGTCACCCCGACCACCTGAGTGGCTGCCCCGACCATCTGGGCTTTCGACCGCGCCTAGCTTCACACCACGTCTTTCCAGTGGCCCATATCCTGGAAGACAGTGAAGCAGGTCAAAGACACCCAGCAACGCTGAGGTAGTGTGAAATAAAAGCGGAATAATAATAAACCTTATAGCCCAACAGAATAACAATTACAGGGCACATTGAATAATACATAAATAATGCAATACAAATTATGAAAAATATACAAGATAAAGAAACAAAGAATTATATAAATTTAATACAAAAATTAAGCAAAAATAGCGTCAAAATAGGTGTCTGCATATCGGCACATGAGGTGGATAGGCGAGCGCTGCAGTACTTCCGTGTGTGGTGTGGGAAGATGGAATGTCCTCGAGTATCTAGATGCAAGTCGTGGTACTTAGAAATTAACAGAGGATAATAAATACGGAGCATCTATTTTATTGTGAAGGAGCATCCATAAAAAGGAGAGATTCTTGATCCGTTCCTCGGACGGGATAGATATTCTCAATTTTATAAAAAAGAAATTTGAGAAATTTGCGATGGATGCGTTCGACAGCTAAACTTTGATAGGCATAATGAGGGAACCAAATAATGCTGGCGAATTCTAATTTGCTGACTACATAGGCAAAATACAATGACCGAAGCAGAGAGGCATCATGAAACATTCTGGATATCCTAATTAAGAAGCCTAAGGTTCTACTAGCAGAGGAACAGACATTTTCTATCTGTTCGACGAAACTGAAATTGTACACAAATCCTTAAATCCTTAATAGACCTTTGCCGGAGTAGAGTCACGTCAGACATAAGATATGGAAATTGGATGTGCGTTAAGCGGCGACAGTAAGAGATTACGCAACACTTGTCGATGTTCAATATAAGTTTATTATTTTCACACCAGTGAACCAGTATATCAATATTTTCCTGCAATAGCAAGGCATCGTCCTATGAGGATATGGTGTCATATAACTTAAGATCGTCTGCATAAGCAAGAACACGGCACGTAAATGACTGAAGGAGGTCATTTAAGAATAAATTAAATAATAAGGGCCCAAGATTCGATCCCTGCGGAACACCTGACGAGGCAATAAATGTGAAGGAACTGAAACCATTGTAGAATACATAGCAGGTTCTATTAGTGAGATAAGAGCTTAAAAGTTGTATTAACAAAGGAGCAGCTCCAAAAGAACTAACTTTTGTGAGGAGTATACTATGATCTATTGAATCAAATGCACGGGAAAAGTCAGTATAAATTGTGTCAACTTGTCCACGTACGTCTAATTTTTCGGAAGTAAATTGAGAGAACGATGCAAGGTTAGTTGAAGTGGATCATAAAACCATGTTGATCAGGTGAGATAAAAGAGCAAGTGTTTTTGTAAACTGAATTATAAATTACCATTTCGAATAGTTTTTTATGCTAAATTTATCGTCTTTTTTAAAAACAGGCGTGATACGTGTTGTCTTCCACCGTTTCGGGAAAGTACCAGTTTGAATTGCCAGGTTAATAATAGAAGCCAGAGGATTCGCAAAGACATGACGTGCATCTTTAATAAAAAAAGTTTGGAATTTGGTCTTCACCCGCTGTAGATTTGTTTGAAAAAAATGCCATTAGGGGAAGTAAATCTTCTGCACAAATAGTTTTAATAGTGAATGGAGGATGATTGGTGCATACTTCAGGAGTATTATGCGAGGTACTACCTGTAAAAAAGCCACAAAAGAATCTAGTAAACGCATTAACTATATCTTGAGGTGTATCATATTCAGTAATGTCGTCATAGAGTTTTCCTGGAATTCGAGTGGAATTTTGCTTTAAGTGAACATATTTCCATAATTCAGAGGGATTATTCTTAATATTTACTTCAATGTTACGCATATAGATGCTGTACGCATCATTAATTTGAATTTTAATTAATGATGTTAATCTCTTTAATTCTTCCAAGTACTTTAATGATTTGGTTTTGACCCATTTACGTCTTACATATTCCTTCGTTTTTAAATTGTACTTTATTTCTCCAGTGAACCAAGGCGGATAGTTAGATTTAGTGTGATTATATTTGGGTACCGATTTGTCCAATACTTCATACAAGATACTATAAAATTTATCAAGGGCACTATCAACATCATGGTACTCATTAAGACAGGACAAGTCTAACTTACATATATCTGCATACAACTTATTGAAGTTAGCTCTACGAAAATTGTATTATGTATAAAAGTATTATTAGCAGTGGGAAATTTAATTGGTTTTGGAGAAGATAACACGTCAAAATTTACTAGTAGTGCAGGATGATACGCATCCTCAGAAACTAGGGGAAAATCAGATTTTTCAACAACCAAGTTAGTTACTAGATTGGATAGTACAAGATCCAATTTATTACTATTAAAGTTGTCTACTTGATTATAGTGTTTAAGATCAAGATTAAAGTCACCTGCTAGGAGAACTTTTTCGTTTATGAGAAGAAGCTCAAGTGCATCCATAAATATGTCAAAGTCGTTGAAGCTAATATCTGGAGGAAAATAAATAACACATATTACAAGCGTTGAATTATCAAAGTAACATTTGCATTCAACAATATCAATTAATGGATTAATATTCCGTAAACTAGTAGTATCAAATGAACTATATTTAATATGATTTTCTAATGCTATTAAGACACCCTTAGAACGACCAACGAGGGAGAAATTTCTGTCACTGCGAATGACTTCATAATTTGAGTGAAATAACTCAGCATTGATAACAGAGCTGCTTAACCAAGTTTCTGTTAACAAAATAACATCAAAAGACACAGTACAACAATTAATATAAAATAAATGAGATTTAGAATTGAGACCCCTGGTATTCTGATAATAACAACATAAGGAAACGGCACAACTGTTGGGCAACTTTAGTTTTCCGATTTATCTACTGTAGGAATTCCATTAACATATTTGATCGCTAGGTCATTTTCTCCGTTATTTTTTCTATTGTTTAATTCCTCCCTTGCAAATTTATAAAGTTCAATCTGCATTTTAGTACGATCACGTGAGATAGCTAATTTAGCCATGGCGACATTGGATTTTATTTTTTTAATATTTAAAAAAATTTTATTAACATCTCCACGACACGAGATAAGTAAGATAAAGTAACAGAAGGTAAAATTGATAGAATTTACCTTCATACACCTGATCGCTTATCTAGAAAATATGCATATCAAATGGTATTACTTGAAGAATTTGAAAAAGCAGGAGCAGAAACGGTTTTCTTAAATTATGAGATTAACGATAATCCAGAATCTCAATTGCTGTTACAAATGCAAGGTATGATAGCAGAATATGAACGAGAGAAAATTATGGAACGAAGTCGTCGCGGAAATATTTATGCAGCTAGTTATATATGATAACCTGCAGATGCTACAGAAATATGAAGCTCTGTGTCTAGAGATAAGAATATATTATATATACTTGTAAAATGCATTGTAAACCAGTTCTTTTGTTTGTCGCCAAAGCACATGGATGCTAAATAAAAGACTCTTGTAAAATTTTTTAAAAACTCTTTCTCTAAGAAAACTACCTTAATTGGCGCAATCGGTAGGATATCTGAAATTGAGTATATCGCATATGCAATTTTCGTTTTTACGATTAATCAGATAATCCGAAAAAGTTCGTTTGGTAACGGTCGCGAATCGAGTGTATATCGGTACAGAAACACCAGTCGAGCCAAGGAGGAAGAGAGAGAGCAGAGAAGAATTGTACAACAACTGGTGGAAGACAAACATCGCGGAAGCCAAAAAACCACGTAGAATAAGAAGTCTCGGAGCGGAACAAGAATCGTCCAAACCTCAAGGCACCTAGATAAGAAAAAAGAAAAGAAATAATGAAGATAGCATTACTGTAAGTAAGCTCAATCCATTAAACCAATCCTTATCAAACCCAAGATCTACAATTTGAATTCTGATAGAGTAATAATTACATTTGTGTATAAAATATATTATTAAAATATAAAAATTCATGTCAACCCCGGATACTAATAATTTATCTGATTTATTAAATAATATAAATTTAATAGACGAAAATACGACTATACCAATACCAGTTGACTATCAATTATTGAGATTATATTTAGATTCGATACCTAAATATGAAGGTAATCCACACACATTAAATATATTTATTGAAAATTGTCAAAATTTGATAACATCATTTCCGAGTAATGATCAAATACTTTGTAAATTCTTAACCAGAGCAATTTTGGGTAAACTAACTGGTCGAGCACAATTGCTAATTGGGTCAAGAATCGAATTAATAGAATGGGAAGATATTAAACAAGCTTTGAAATTAAGTTTTGGAGATCAGAGAAACATAGATTGTTTGGTGCAAGATTTAATTTCACTAAGACCACAAAAGAATGAATTGCCTTATAATTTTGGCATGCGGTGCCAAGATGCACGTAGTTTGATTTTTGCAAAATTAAATACATCCTTAATGTCACATGCTGAAAAAACACTCCAAATTAAAAATTATGATGATTTAGCATTGAAAACGTACATAAGAGGTTTACCACCTAACATTCAAACAAACGTTAGATTGAGAAATCCTGATTCATTAGAGAAAGCCATGAGTTTAGTAATTGAGGAAGAAAACTTCCTATACTCTATTCAAAAACAAAATACATTGAATTTGCAAACTTCATTTAGACCAAATCGAAGATTAACACCGACTAGTCCAAACATGCAAACACATAGTCCACATGTTCCATACACACAACATCTACACACAAATCCGCAACCACAGTTGCCAATGAACATTCCAAGACAAACTCCACGTCCTAATATTATGACCATGAGAACCAATCCATTCTTCAAAACTAATAATCAACCTAATTGGCGTCCACATCAATTTGCACAACGTCAACCCCAAAATCCCATGCGTCCAACAAATTTCACACCACAACCAAGACCCCAATATGTTCCACAAAATTTCACTCGTCCTAATTTTAACCAACAACAAAAAGAATATGTCCCAGAACCCATGGACACATCATCAGCCCACTCCAGAATTAAACCTCAGAGAACATTCACATCCACTGAACTCTTTAACCAAAATATTTCTAATGATAACCTAGAAAATCACTCTAATCCAATCCAATACGAAAATCCGAATTTCTTAGAAAACGAAAGTTATGAGAATTATGTAAATGAATATCCTGTATATGATTATTCTGAGTCAGACTATACTCACTCTCATGCTAACTATGGCGGATCATGTTACACCTATGATAGTAATGTAGATGAACTCGAGAGCACTGATAATGAGCAAAATTTTCCCAAGGTTTCTTACAAAGAGAACCAAACATAATACAACTAAATGTATTGAAAGCAAATCTACCCCATATTTACATCCCTGAAATAAACGCAAACTTTCTAATCGACACTGGTAGCACCAAAAGCTTGTTGCAGTCTTAATTTCAGCGAAGCCCTGCAACAAGACATTTTGGCAAGCCCTGTTATCTAGTTGCTCTTTTGACCACGCGGAACCTCGCGCGTGCCAACATCAGCCGGTCAAATCTCTCTCTTGTGAGGTAGCCGCCGAGCGCATAGGTTGTGTGTTGAACGATTCAAGTTTAACACGTGTTAGCATTTCCTGTTTTTGCTTTTTTTTTTCTCCATTTCAACCTCATGTAAGTACGCGAAATTACTTTGTTGTTTATTTAGATCGTTTTATTTCTACATCTCGTTCGATGGTCTACCCCACAAGCAGCTCTTTGTTGATTTTCTCGGGTGTTGACTCCCTAGTCTCACCCTAGAGCGGTATTATTAATATTAGAGCCTTCCTTTTTTTTTTTTTTTGGTACCCCTAAGTGGTAGTGAGCCGAGGCCACTCCACGATAATTGTTTTGAAATTTCACACCTTGTTAGTAGTTCTACATAAATTAGGTTAAGAATATAAGGAACACGCCGCAGTGCGTTCGTTTCCTCCTTTTTTGCTGCCCTACATATTTTGAAATTTATCACATTGTTAGTAGTTCTGCTTAATCATAACAATTAAAAACTCGAGTTTCCTATCCCCCTCTCCCTTCTTTCCCGTTTGATAGTGAGAGACTGTGAGAGTGCCTGTGCAGACTCTACGAACTCCCGAACCAGTACCATCAGATTTTGTCAAGTTTATATTTGCTCCTCATAGCAATTTTGTAGATCTGAAACTGACTTTATTTTTTGTAGTTCATCTGGAATTTTGTGATATTATTGTTACGTTGTTGATCAGCCTACGTTTTGATTTTGTTGTTTGAGTAACTTTTACGTAGGGTTGATTAGTTCAGGTTCAGACATTACAGGCTTGATAAATTAGGTAATCATTCGATTATTTTTTTTTGTACATCACAGTTCGACAGAGCACTTCTCTAACATCATTTATCGTATCACTTTTACTAACTTTATTCTTTCCTTGCCTCTCCTCTTGCTTAGCGTTAAATTCATTTTATATTGTATAATTTTTTGATTTTGGTAAACTCAACTATTGAAAAGATTTTTGTAATTTATTTAAACTTAGTATCTGATCACTTTTTAATAATTTTGTTGGCTTCAGCACTAAGTCCTCTGATTAATCTGCTCGTAACTACTTCAGTATTATCTACACCAAATGCAAACATCCCAATTATATTTGAACCTGACAATAATAATAAACCTGAGACAATTTTTCAAAATCATTCAATTACTGTACCCCCACGAATGACTTTAGTTACCAAAGTCCCTGTAAAAATTAATAACGGAATAGGAATACTGAACCATAAAAATTTCGGAAACTCTGTAGAAATGCCAAAAGCGCTTGTTACAGTTAAAAATAATTTTGCATATACAACTGTTACTAATATAAGAGAGAATCCCGTAAGAATTAATATTTTAGAACCCCTTGAAATAGAACAGTTAAATCCAATAGAATTGAATTTTGTTGAAAAAATGGAACTAGACGAAGATGTTAATACAGATTATGAAAATTTGTTAAAACAAAATTTAAAAAATATTCGTATTGACCACTGCAATAAAGAAGAAAAAGAAGCGTTACGAAATTTATGTTACGAATATAGAGACATCTTTTATTGCGAAGGTAAGCTTTTCAAATGAAATAAGGCATAAAATTAATTTAAAAAACGATTCCCCTATCCATGTCAAATCATATCGCTTCCCTGAAGTTCATAAGCAAGAGGTAAAAACCCAAATTTCAAAAATGTTGCAACAAGGAAATATCCAAAATAGCGTTTCACCTTGGTCCAGTCCCATCTGGTTAGTACCAAAAACGATGGATGCTTCTGGTAGAAAAAAAATGGAGAATAGTAATAGACTATCCAAAGCTAAATGAACTAACAGTAGATGACAAATACCCATTGCCAAACATTACCGACATTCTTGACAAATTAGGGAAAGCAAATTACTTTTCCACCCTCGATCTTGCAAGCGGATTCCATCAAATAGAAGTTGATCCCGCTGACATACCTAAAACTGCATTCTCCACAGAAAGCGGTCATTATGAATTCAAAAGAATGCCATTCGGATTGAAAAATTCACCGTCCACTTTTCAAAGAGTTATGGACAATGTACTTCGCGGTCTACAACACGAAACATGCCTTTCAGTTCTTCTTTACAAGAATATATAGAAAGTCTAAAATCTGTATTCGACCGTTTAAAACAAAGTAACTTTAAAATTTAATTAGTTAAATCTGAATTTCTTCAAAAATCTGTACAATATTTAGGCCATATTATCACACCAGAAGGAGTAAAACCTAACCCGGACAAAATAAATGTTATAAAAAAATTCCCAATCCCAAAGACTCAGAAAGAAATTAAAATCTTTCTTGGCTTACTTGGTTATTACAGACAGAAATGTTTAATTTTAAAGAAATTAAATTAGATACAATTAACTTGGATGATATGAAAAATATTCATGCAATAATTACTAAAGAAAAAGACAATTTAGATAACATTGATATGATGCCAATACATTATAATAAAATTAGTATCTTTACTATTATACTGTATTTCTTATTATTTTTAATTATTGTATCTTGTATGTTTCTATGAGCTTCTCTTGGCTATCCATTACAGGGCCTCTCTTTAACCCTTCTCTTAGTGCCCTCTTGTAAGCTTCTTTAACACATTCAATTGCTGCCGCTGCATGTTCAGTCATTCCGTCTATCATTTTCAGGTCATCGATTTCTCTGCCTAAAATTTCTCCTATTCCTGGGCAATTGTCCATTAGATTTTTAGTAACATCTTGAGCTTGGGCCCTGTCATGAACTGCCCCTAGAAGTACTGCCACTATTTCACGATCAAATAGAACACTTCCTCCTCCGCTTTGTAGTACTCTCTCAATTTCTTCTATAAGTTTTTCACTATTATTCTTGTTATTCATAAAATATACCATTCATTAATAATAAATTGTTTTTAAATGTTTACTGCTATTTTTAGCAGTATTGGCATAAAGCCATCCATTTTGGCGGAAGTGAAGTTAATTTTTCGATTTTTTTTTTGTTTATTTTTTTTATGAAAATACAAAAGATATTAATAGATGTTTATTCCCTTAAGTGATAGATCCGTGTTTAAAAAAATAAGTATCGTTTAAGGCTACTCTGCAGGCAAGCCAGTTATTGAAGAAATAGCATCAACAGAAACACCTAGTATAAGTAGATTATTTGCTATTTTAATTCCTCTGTTTTATCAATCTTTTCTATGTAAATTCGCTTTCTTTGCAATAAAAATTCTACCCATACATCCAGTTCATCTTGTGATTCTTGATTGTTAATTTTTTTTAAGTCTCTCGCCCAACTTAATAGCTCTTTTTCTCCTTCATTATCTGTATCTTCGTCTTCACAACAGTTTTCTCCTGTTACCAGATCTTCAGCATTCACTGATAATTTTCTTGCTATTTCCCATAACTTTTCACCGAACATGGTGCTCCCTTGCTCATAGTAATGTATCTGTGGACCTCCTATGCCAAGCTCTTTTGCTAATTCCTCTTGCGTATATCACCGTATTATCCTCCACTTTTTCATTCCATCCCTTTTGTTGGAACGCTTAGAACTTTTTTCTTCTTTATTTTCATATTCATTAACTGATAAGCCTGTTGCTCGGTAGATTAGCAAATCCTGCCTTTAGCATATTCCTTGCCATTCTTATTCTTGCTGCTTTTATAGCACTTTCCTCCTCAGCCCGAATAGATTTGGTTAATGCGTAAATTGCTTTGCGTCCCTTTGTTTTTTCTATGAAATCGTACATCCATTGTTTATTAAAACAACTATTTTCTTTGAGTACTTTTTGTCTAGGAAGCAGATCACTCAAACTAACTGATAATGCGTCTGCTATGGTTTGTAACTCTTCATCTGGAATGCCACATACACCTTGTTCATATCTTCGCAGCGTATGATAATTTATACCTGTTTTATCTGCTAGATCTTTCAGGGTATATTTTCGTTTTAACCTCCAGCTGCTTACTTTTTGTGCTATTTTGTATCTTGTGTGGGCTACCATCTACTCTTTTTTACATAAACAAACTAACTCTCAGATGCCTGTTGAAAACTACTATATTAAATGCCTATGATGTGACAAGCTAAAATGGTAAATTTTAAAAGTTCACATCTAAAATAGGTATGACCACGAAATTCATGGCAGCCATCTCCTGGGCTTGTAAGGTGCTTTACAGAAGGGTTGACAAAAGATGTACAAATAGACCTCTAAGGTGCATTCTCAAGCCATCTATGGGAGATATTTTTTTCATCAACGCATTCAAAACTTAAAAAATAAACTAAAAATAAAAAACTTGAACATTTCTTCACAATTGTGTATAATTATTAATGCTTTTTCGGTTAATGTCTTATGGCTTTTTCTAAATTTCTAGATCCTAAATTTGACCTGTCCTTCAAACGAGTGTTTGGCACTGAGAAAAATAAGAATATACCTTATTCACTTTTTAAATGACATCTTAGGCTTTACTGGTGTTAACACTATACAAGATGTTGAGTTTCTTAGCACTATCATGAATCCTGAAATTGCTTCTGATAAACAAAGCATTGTTGATGTTCTTTGTAAGGATTCATACGGAAATAGGCATATTGCGGAAATGCAACTCGCTCGTGATAAAGGCTTTGAAAAACGTGCCCAACTTTATGCTGCTAAAGCTTACTCAAGACAATCTGGCAGTTACATTCATTTTAAGAAAGTATTCTTTATTGCTATTTCTAATAGTACGCTATTTCCTCCAGAGGTTGAATACATTTCCACTCATAATATACGAGAGATAAAAACTAATGGCCATTATTTAAAAGATTTTCAATTCGTCTTTATTGAGTTGCCGAAATTTACAAAAAACAGAGTAGAGCAACTAGAGAGCACAGTAGAAAGGTGGGTTTTCTTTTTCCGGTATGCAGAAAATACTACAGATAAAGACCTAAAAGATATTGCAGAGAAAGCCCCAATAATCAAGTTAGCATATGATGCATTAGACAAATTTAGTTGGAGTGAAAAGGACCTAGCGGCATACGAAGAAAGAGTCTTGAATGTACAGAAAGAAGCTGCTATTTGGGAACAACGCTTTGATGATGCTTCTACTAAAGGTAGACTAGAAGGTAGACAAGAAGACATCCTAATCGGTCATGAAAAAGGCAGAGAAGAAGGTAGGCAGGAAGGTAGGGAAGAGGGCAAAAAACAGGCTAAAATAGCTGTGGCTAAAAATTCACTTAAAGCAGGTGTACCTATTGATGTTATCGCTGAAATCACCGGCCTTTCTGTGAATGACATTAAACAACTTCAGGAAGAAATTGTCTGATATGATCTTTGTAGTCGCTTTTCCACAGTTGGATCATTTAAATAAGCTTGAGGTTCATTGTCTGTTTTTACTGGCAGTTGGCTTTCTAATCGACTAACATTAGTAAAAAATGCAGTAGTAAGATTACTAGCCATAAAATTAACTGCTCCTTTAACTAGTTGTTCTAATAAAGATCGTTTCGGCTTACGTGTTTGCTCTGCTTTTTCAATTTCACGCTTTGAATCTATAAAAGGAATTACTTTGGTTGCTTGTACTACTTCTTCTATGTTCTTACTATTTTTCAAGCTATCAAGATATTCTCTAGCTGTCATAATTACTTCTTTTTTATTTAAATGGTCTTGAAGTTTTTCGCTACTTAAATTCATATCAGCATTGATAAGCAACGGTACACTACCTTCCACATTAATCTTTGTTCCAAAGCCATATAACTGTACTCTAGATAATTCCTGACCATTAACCTTAATAAGACCAAGCTCCTTATCTTGCTCTGCTAGAAGTTGACGCTCTGTTTTAATTTCTTTTGCTAAAATTTGTTTATCTTCACTAGATAGTAGGTTATTAGCTTTACCAACATCAAAGTGTTCAACAAGAAAACCTTTTTCTTCTATTTTATAAGCAGCAAACTTCACTGCTTTTTCTACAATCTTCATAAGCTGATCAACACTTTTTAACTCAGAAATAAACGCTGCATTACTATCAAAATAAGCATAGTTATCATCAGTTCTATAAATGGCAACTACGTGATTACTTGTTACTAAATGAATAGCAAAATCACCCTTAACTCCAGCTATGTAATTTGATAAATCACCAAATGTTTTGTAGCCCGTAGTATGAATTGAGCTTGAAGGTAAACTAATCGTAACAGAATCTAGTTTTCGTTCGAAATTATCAAGTAATTTACTTAAAGCAAAAACTTCTCTTTCCTCCCCTTCAGATATCTGCTTACCTTGAGTTATGCGCTCATAAATTTCAACTGAAGTTTCTAAATTACTTAAAAACGATTTGTCACTCTGTAAAAATAAAGCTTGAGATAAGCCGCGCATGATTGCAGTACACTTACCATTAATTGTAACTCCTCGTGTCTCAAAAGAATGCAAATAAAGACCTTGTTTCACTGGTTCAATGGATGGCGCAAACTTTGATAAGTGTGAAAACACTTCTCGTTGCCTCTTGCTGTAGTGTACTGACTGTATTTGGTTTTTCCTTGTTCCTCGTCTCGGGTATAAATCTCTTGAGCTACCTGCTACTGTGTCTAAAATTGTATCATCTTGTGATACACTTCCTAGGTTTTCTCTTAGCTTTAGAATCACCTTGTTGCATACTATCTAAATCTTGTTTTCGCTTTGTTTTACCGGGTAAACTATTCGGCTTGAGGCCTACACTAGTTGTTCTGTCTCCTTCACTAACATTCTGTTCATTTTCTAACTTCTTCATATAATATATCAAGTATCTTATTTGGCGGGTTATTTTTGATAAGATTGTTTAAATATTTTGTTGTGTTTCCTGCTTTATCAAAACAAAGATCATGCAATTTTTTAAAAGTAGGACAAATATTAATTCCTACTCCATATAATATTTTAGATAAATCTTTCGGCGTAAAAAGTTTTTTCCTGGCTAAGAAGCGATCTAAATAATTGTCTTTATTAAAACAAGATTTATGAAAATTTCTTAACATAGAAGCGGCATTATTTCCTGCCATGGATAATATATTAGATAAATCACCTGGCCTAAAACCTGCCTCATAAAAATCATCTAAAAGCTGTGTTTTGTTTCCTGTTTCATCAAAACAAACATCATGAAAATCTTTTAAAGCAGAACAAATATTAGCTCCCGCTCCATGCAATATCTTAGATAAATTTTTTGGTATAAAACTTTCTTTCTCAATTAAGAAATGATTCAAATACTTTTTTGTTTCTTCCGTAAAACAAAAATCATGAAACTTTTTTAAACTATCTGCTGTTGCACTCAACACACCACATAAATCACGCGGTTTAAAACCTGTCTTATAGAAATCATCTAAAAATTTTGTTTTTTCTCTTTTCTCATTAAAACAAGTACTATGCAATCTTTTTAAAATAAAAGAAGCACGAACTCCTGCTCCACATAACGTAGAGGATAAGTTACTTGGCGTAAAACCTGCCTTATAGAAATCATCTAAAAGTTCTGTTCTTTTTCCTTTGTCACTAAAACAAACATTATGCAACTTTTCAAAAGCATCTTTAGCATTAGCTCCTGCTCTACTTAACGTACCAGATAAGTTATGCAGCGTAAAACTTTTTTTCCTATCTTTGTCCTCAATAAAATGTTTTAAATACTCTTTTTTATTTCCTTTTGCATCAAACCAAATATCATATAAGTCTTTAAAAGCTTTTGCAGCATTGACTCCTGCTCCACTTAAAATACTGGACATACGAGCTAGATCTATTCCATTTTTTTCTAGAGTCTTTAAGTATTGTGTTTTACTTCCTTCTCCATCAAACCAAATATCATATAAGTCTTTAAAGACTTTTGCAGCGTTAGCTCCTGCTCCACTTAAAATACTGGACATACGAGCTAGATCTATTCCTTCTTTTTCTAGGGTTTTTAAATATTGTGTTTTATTTCCTTCCACATCAAACCAAAGGTCATATAAGTCTTTAAAAACTTTTGCAGCGTTAACTCCTGCTACATTTAAAATACTGGACACATTAGATAGATTTATTCCTTCTTTTTCTAGAGCTCTTAAATATTGTGTTTTATTTCCTTGCTCATTGAACCAAATATCATATAAGTCTTTAAAAGCTTTTGCAGCGTTAGCTCCTGCTCCACTTAAAATACTGGACATACGAGCTAGATCTATTCCTTCTTTTTCTAGGGTTTTTAAATATTGTGTTTTACTTCCTTCCACATCAAACCAAAGGTCATGTAAGTCTTTAAAAGCTCTAGGAGCATTAGATCCTGCTCCACCTAAAATACTGGACATATTAGATAGATTTATCCCTTCTTTTTCTAGAGCTTTTAAATATTGTGTTTTATTTCCTTGCTCATTGAACCAAATATCATATAAGTCTTTAAAAGCTTTTGCAGCGTTGGCTCCTGCTACATGCAAAATACTGGACATACGAGCTAGATCTATTCCTTCCCTCTTTAGAACTTCTAGACACTTTATCCCTACTCCTATAATTAAAAAATTTAAGAACTGATTAAATGCAGGTATTCCCTCTCTACCAACCACACTTCTAGCAAATTTTATTTCTTCACTAATGTTTTTATTTTGAATTTTCTGAGAACTAAGTTTATTACCTTTTATATCTTCAAAAAGCCTTTTCATTATTTCTTCTGTAATAGGACCAAACTCATATGATTCTAACCAACGTAACGCTATTTCATGCAATTCTTCATAATTATATGGAACATTAGATTTATCTATCTCATTTCTAATAACACTACTTAAACTTTCCCTATTAGGTTGATCAACTGCAAACATTAGCTTATCTAAAAATTTCTCTTTTATTTCTTTTTCATTGGAAAGTTTTCCTTTTTCTTTTTGCAAAGAAGGTAGAAGTGTTAACAGACTTAAAAGCTTTTTTCTTGCTGTCTCTTCTTGCGAAATTTGATAAAGACCATTCTCATTTATACATGAACAATCTTTTAAAATTTTATATTCTTTTTTTTCAATATCTATAGTATCAAATTTCAAAGGATAAAAATCTCTAGATTGTCCTTTTTTTAATCTCTTTTCTTCTGTAAGGTGTAGACCTGTATTAGTATAGGCAATAAAACATTCTATATTCTTATTCTTTTCTGATTCTTCAATAAAAAGAGCAAAATACTTATCAATAGAAAACGTATTCTTTCCTTTCTGTTGTTTGGATGGAAATAACTTACTATAACCAATACTACTATCTGCATTATGAGCTCTTATATAAGTGATTTTGTCTTCATAATGAAGAGTAATGCCGTTAGATATACCATAGCTTTTTTCTTCAAAGTTTATGGAAAATATGTCTTTATGCAAGAACATGCCGTGTAAGAAGGACATTAATAAATTGAACCCGTATATAATTTCAGGTATACAATTCCCAAGTTTTTTATGCTTTTCCGGAGCCATTAAATCACGTAATACTCTTTCTTGTAATGCCATATAATTGACTTGAACTTTACAGTTTTTTTCTATTTCACTCTTAACAATGCTGTTCAATTCTTCTCTATTAGGCTGATTAACTGCAAATACTAATCTATCTAAAAAAATTTCTTTTACTTTTTCCTGAGAAAATTTTCCTTCTTTCATTACTTTTTGTGCAGCAGATGAAAATTCTAGTCGCTTTAAAAGTTCCTCTCTTGTTGTTTTATCTTGCGAAAATTGATAGAAACCACGCCCTTGCGTATTATCATTTGTAAATAAGAAGTCTTTTAAAATGCCATATTCTTCTATACTTATGCTATCAAATTTAAAAGGATAAAAATTCCTAGATCGCCCTTTCTTTAATTCATTTTCTTCTGTAAGATCTAAGCCTGAATTGGTATAGATAACAAGATACTCTATATTATCTAATGAGCTATCTAACTTAGAGGTCAGATGTTTAACAAAACTATCAAAGTAGCTATTAATATAAAAACTTTGTTTTCCTTTAGTAAATAGCTTAGCATAATTAATATCATTATCTGTATAATATTTGTCTACATTTTCAATTCGTATAAGAATAGACTTCTCTTCATAAAGAAGGGCAATATCATTGAATTTACCAATTTCAGAATCTTCAAACGCTAATGACAATGAAGGATATTTATGTTCATACGTAGACTTTCTAAGTAAGCACAGCACTGATAAGTCTAATTGATACATAAGTCTAATCAAATGATGAGGAATGTGTCGCTTAGTCTGAAAAGCATTATGCAGTTCATCCTGTCCAGGTTTATCCTGTAAATCACTAGGAGATTCTAAATCTTCATTACTAGCAACATTTACATCCATGCGCGCCCTTTTTGGTGCTTTATTATCTTTATCCGTAACAGAACGCCCACGTTTTCTACCCGTTTTATGATTTTCCTTATCTGGATTTCTTGAGCAACCACTTTGTTTGTATGTGGGGTTTTCAATATCTTGTAATGGTATAGAAATGTAAGACTGAGAAATATTGTTTGAATTTAAACCTATCACATTACCGTAAGCTTCCTCTCTAGAAACTTTTATGCTTCTCTTTATATCTTTTTCAATATTACTAAGAAGTGGTACAAAATGGTTCCTGTAATTCACTATGTAAATAATATTATTACCTTTACCTACCTTACCTTTAGTAACATATAATCCATCTATCTCTTCATCTCTCAATTCTATAGTCCTAATTTTTACGCCATACTTTTCACATATCATTTTTCCTTCAACTTCAGGTCTTCCCCATATAGCGTTTTCCAACTTAAGAATTTTTATTTCTGAACCAGAACTTGCATTTTTAATGTCTTCTGCAGTAAATTCAATACGCGGAATATATTCACAAAGTTCTTCAATTTCTACTTTTAAAGCATTATCCAACCATGAGCCTTCTGATTGATCAAATTGTTGTGCATATTGCTTACAACTTTCCCGCAAAGACTTTACACTAAATCCTTTACTACCTGTAATCAGACCTTTATCTTTTAGCTCGTTCAACCCTTGAGCTACGGAATCAAAGAAACAATCCCCTTCACCTACAGCAGCTCCTATTTTAAAGCCCTCACGCAATTTCTTTCTTAGTATTTCTAAAAGTTGATTAAGCTCTTTTTTCTCTTCATCCTTTGCATTTTTTATCTGACTAAAAATGGAAATAGGTTTTCTAGTAACGAAATCTGAATTTTTTAGAGTGCTCTCACTACTAGGTGATTTACCGGACTCTTTATTCCCTGCTAACATATTGACTCACTATACTAAACTATTCACATGATAGTCGAAAAAATCAACAAAGCAAAGTTATATTTTTGTGACTAATTTCAATAGGTATATATTTCAATACTTTCTGTCATTAAATTAATAATATGGTCGCTTTTGTTTAATTAAAAATAATAACCGTGAGAAGAGTTTTTCTTGGAATCGCGTGGTCTACCAATTGTACCGTTTGAACTTTTCTATATAGTAATTTTGGTATATCGTAAAAGCAGCTATACTAGCCTGTTTTTACCACATTTACATATGAACCAATTTGCCTAACTTTGTTACAAAAATTTCACATTTCCCCAGCCACACAAAATAATTTGCTACTACCATAAATATTGTTAAATACTTTAAATATTTAGTATCAATTCACAATTTTACAAATCAGTTATACAATAACTCACAAAATAAAGCTTCACGAACACCAGTGCATCTTATCAGTTGAACAGGACACAGCACACAGCGATCACAACACAAAATGGGCGGTAGAATTTACAATGCGGAACAGACAGATAGCGGATTACAAGACAGTGGCGCCATCAAAATACTTGTACTAACGAAATGCAAAGATTGTTGTTTCTTTTATCTTATCATAGCGCAATTAACTAGCAAAGTGTTCAATTTAATACGTGTTAAGTTGTTATAAATAGATACAAATATTTGCGTTCTAACTTGTATCACATGATAAGCTGATTGAGAATCACTGGAACACTTCTGACATTTCCTAACCTTTAAAAATTTACTAACGCAAATGACTAAACACTAATACAGAATGCCGGAAAAATAGATATTTATTGTTAAATAAACATTGAACAATCAAGTAAGTAGAAATATATTATTTATTAATAATGTGTGCAGGTAGTTTATTATATTTTGCAGCAAAATGGCAATAAGCAAGCTCTACTGCCCAGCGAATGTGGGTGTATCTGACATTTGGATAAACAATGGGACTTCAGAATGTTTTATGGATACAGTTTCAACTTCAGTCATCTTCGGATTCCTATTTCTTTTCGGATCGATACAACTGGGAATGTATCGCAAATATGGAACCGAAGTTACTTCAAATCATCTTCCAAAATCGAAACTATATGCCCTGCAAATTATATGCACCTTTTGAATTTCCAATTTAAGAAATAATTAACTTTATGTTGCAAGCCACATTGTTTGATGATCATGAGATATATGTTTACTGGTAATATATTGTTGTAGTATAATTATTATGTTTTTAACAGGTATTTTTGTAGATTGTTTCATTAGCTATGACAGTATTTATATTTCCATATTCAGTGATAATTATGCACAGAACGAAAGTACCTTCTGCCCTCAGTCCCGACGAGGGGCCATGGTCTAGTCCTCCAAATTATCTGGACACTCGTATTTATTGCAGAAAATTTGTTATTTATTAATCTTGGGCAGAAGCAGTGGTGGTTCCACCTTCAATCGTAAGTTATAGTGTTTTCACCTCTTATAGTCACTGTTTTTACCTCCCGCACATATACTGGGTGTAAAAGTGAAATGTGGCGTACAGGGATTTCAGTGCCATTTTTGTTATATTCCTGTATCTTTTTACTTATTTACTTTACAGTAAAAGTGTAAACACAAAAGTTATTCAGAATTAAAAAAATGCATGCATTAAGGCGTATTTAGTTACCTAAATATGCCTCTCAATATATCAATCAAATTAAAATGAATATTTATTTGGAAAATTGTAACACTGTAAAATTAAACAAACGAAAAATATTTGACAATTCTTAAAACAATTTTAGATTTTTTTATTTAACAATAATAAATGAGATGAAATAAGAGTATATTATCCAACACTTCTCAATAAATGCTCTATAACTATGACGATTTTAAATAAGGAAAGAAATAGATTACTCACTAGTGGGTATAATTTTGACTAGTGAGTAATTTTCCATTTATAGCAATAATAATAAAACAACACTTTGTTAACTACTTCCATTGACATTTTCATTTAGAAAATTTAAAGCATATGTCACTGAAATAATATTTCTTGAATAAATTGCATTTATTGAGAGATGTGGGATAAAACTTTATACTTCACACGTGGGCAAAGTGGAATTATCCACTCTATAAAATTATCACACTCAGCCTTCGGCTTCGTGTGCTAAAATTTATCTCGTGGATAATTCCTTACTTTGCCAACTTGTAACAAGTAAATAATGTTCATTTGAACCATGGAGCAATTATATTCGCCATGACAACATTCGTTTTTAACCTAACTTAAAGCTCGTATGACACTTTCAGTTTTTTTCCTATTTCACGGACACATTTTGTGACACTGTTTTTCTCAAAAACAATGCTACAAAATTGAATTTTGTACAACTATTTTGAGGAATTTATTATTTGTAAAATTAACAGTCTGTCACACTTGGAAATGTCATTGCTCACATAAAATTATTGAATCGGAGCCCCTGCGTCGGGGTTGCGGCCTGGGACCCGATAGGCCTCGCGGGCAAAACCCCTTGATGACCAGTGGTATATTAAACATGCCGTACAATTTTATTTTATTTTAACTTTATTGAATTTATGAACGTGAAATAAGAAAAGTAGTATGAACAACTCGTGTTACAATGCCTAATTGTAACACTAGTTGTTCAATATACTATTATTCTGTTACTCGATCGGCCCGGTTTTTTGCAGCCCGCTCTTGGACTAAAATGTTATTTATTTGTATACGAAAGTGTGAATAGTACAGTTGTTCCTTTTTTGTTACCGTGTTTTGTTGCATCGCAGCGAGCATTTATAACTAGGTGCCCAATAAAATCCGAAAATGTTGAATAATGTGGCTTTCGTTGTCGTTTTACTTGTTCAAGTCCAATTTATAGAACTGAGTTAGGATAGGGCGCTTATAAACTTGTTTTTAGCTGAAGTTATGTAATTTTGGATATATTGTATTTACTTTTCTAGGTTGGGAAAGAGGTCTTCGGCTCAGTGGTGGAGAAAAACAAAGAATTGCAATAGCAAGAACTTTGCTGAAAGCACCGGCCATCATTCTGTTGGATAAGGCTACCAGTGCTTTGGATACTCAGACTGAACGTAATATACAGGTATGTATTTGTTGTTTAGTTTACTGTCTGTCAGATCTGCTTAAATTCATTTGATGGTCCAACTAACATTTAAAAAATCATGCTAAATGTCTGATAAATATTTACACTATTAGACTATTATTTAATTTATTTGTAGGGAGCGCTAAACGAAGTGTGCAGCTACAGAACAACTCTAATCGTAGCCCATCGGCTGTCGACGATAATCCACGCCGATGAAATCCTAGTGGTACGAGAGGGTGAAACAGTGGAGCGGGGTAAACACGACGACCTGGTGAGCTTCGGCGGCGTGTACGCGGACATGTGGAAGAAACAGCTCGAGAACAAAGAGGGCGCGTCCTCATCGGTTGAGGCAAGCGGGGAGTTTTCACAGGATACAAATTAATTGTATTTATGGTATGTTGCAAAGTGTAATACATTTTTAATAAACGTATGTTAGTAAAATAAACAAAAACAAATCCGAAAATGAGTATTTTTTACCAGCTGTCAAGTCATGACTCCCAAAGGAGTTAGTAAAGGGAGAACCACATAGATAATTGTAGCATTGTTTAATATTTTGAGAGTAGAAATATCATAAAGGAAAGTCTTTTAAAAATTAATTTTTAATTAAAATGAAAACAATTTTAATTTATTGTGTTTAGTTCTCCAATACGGAAACAGTTACATATGTTACAAGGATCGTAACGTTAATTATCCCAGATATACCTGAATTGTTTAATTGTATTTACAGTACATGATACATTATGTTTTAATTTCGAGGATAGCTATTGGAATCTCGAGAACTGTAAGAGCTATAACTTTGGTTAAGGGCCGGTATTACCAAACTCAGTTAACTAGGGAATACATTTATCAATAGAATAAACAAAAAATTTCGCATCAAAATCATAGCTTAAAAGATGATTATTATTCTAGCTGTCATCTTTTGATGTGATATTTTTTGTTTATTCCATTGATAAATGTATTCTCTAGTTAACTGAGTTTGAAAATACCGGCCCTAAGTTAGACAAAAGTTACTACGCAACTAGGACAGTTTAAGGATGTTTTTGTTTTCAAGGAAAAATAAGTAGGTCACAAGATTTTGACAAAATATTATATTGTGCAACAAGTGCTGAAAGTTATCTATTTCTCGTGAGTGTTTTAGCACAAGACGAGCGTGTAATAGGTAATTCTGCACGAGTTGCTCGCTATACTTTTTCTACGATCACACTTTTGTCAAAATTTTATTAATAATTCTTATTCTTCAGAATCTCAAACTATTTGACAGCATGAAGCATGGCGTAAGCGCAGAGCTACCAACTGTCTGTAAAAACTAAAGAAATATTTTATTTAAAAAAATGATATATTTTCTTGGTAATCTCAATATTGGAAACGAAGATTTATAAACACTTGCATGTGGAATAATTGCCCAGGTTTATTTCATAGGACTGTGCGAAATATACAATTTTCAAGCTCAATGTGGCTTAAGTATGATTTTCAGTAGTGATCGTAGAAAAAGGTAGTTTCGTTGATTTGTCATTTCTTTTTCTTTAAATAATTTATAAACTATTCCTTATTGATGAAAATGTATCAAATAAAAAAAGCTATATATTTTTATTATCTAACCAGTGGCGTGATTTATATTCAAGGCACAAACTTATATATTTTTTTTAAATAGAAGCAATAGTAAAAAATATCACAATAAAAATTATTTTTAAAGAAATTGGCCATTTTTAAATCTGTTTCCTAGACATCTCACTCCAAAACCTTTAATTTACGTACCAAACACTGTAAATTTCTGAAAGTTTTTGTTTAATCAATCACCTGTCAGCAATGGTTAGCTCATAGGTGAATAAAAAAAAAAAAATATGCCAATTACCTGTTATTATAATATATAAATATAATAATACATATACGTATATAAAAATAAAGTGGGTGACATGAAAAATCCGAAATTAGAATAGGTACCAATAAAAAACAAAAATAAATAGTAATGTCATTAATATAAAAATGTATAAATTACTATAAAACATAGGAAAGAAAATGCCATTTATAAACAAAGAAATCGAAAAAACACTAAAACAAGTTAAAGAAAATACTGCCATACATTATTTCCTTTTTGCTTAACCTTTTGTGATCTAGGATAAACTATAGCCGAGAGATGATTTTTCAATAGATTTATCGAAAGGATGCGGATTAAATCCTTCCAAAGATTTTCCATATTTAAATCCTTGTAGCTCACCACTGCCAGTCAAAGAATGGTCGTCACTACTTCACGTCTTCTGTTTCTAATTTGATAAATATGGAAAAAAATATATACAAGTTTATAAGCTGTAGAAAACACTGTAGTCACAGATTTTATTATAAAATTTAAAATATCAATACACTTCCATAACAAAATGTAATTTGAAACCATTGCAGTTTTGAGCTTACACAGTAAAAATTTCGAGCAAATATTTTTGAAGCAGAAAGTCAGTCTTACAACACCTTATAACCACATTTAGGTAACATTTTACAGTTTAACCAACTCAATAACACTTAAAATAAATCAATTATTATACAAAATATTACAGTGTGTCCCTCACGCGGGCCCTTTGGAGAAGCTCCACGTTTGGTGTGATGTGTCTTTGTTACAGTTCTGTAGAATCAGCGGCTGGTTGCTTTGTACCTGAAAATAATTACTTCATTCACTATTCGTATTCAGCAATGCCAAATTATTGCAGAAAATTATACTTTAACAAGGTCCGACAACATATTCGAATTTGAAGGAAGAAATTATAAAATAAGTACATACCGCATTATGTAACATGTACAACGCTTATGACCGTAGCCACCAGACACAAAAAAAAATAATTGTGACATGTTAAAAAGGTGCTGTCATATGATCAGTTTGTAATATATTTTATAGAGTAGGCAAATTCCCGGGAATTTATTTTTTGGGAAATATTCCCAAGAAAAATAAGGAAATTTCCGGAAACTTTCCTTCGTGATTAGTAGAAATGTCTTTAATTTCTTTTTTAAGTTTTTGTAAGTTTCTAAAGGCAAGGAAATATTCTCGGTATTTATGAATATATTTCCAATAGAATTTCGTTTCTCACCCCTTCAGAGCTCAAACACAGCCCATTCTGCTTATTAACAATCTTCTTCCCGCGCTGAAACCACTCTTGATTCCCTCCATGTCCATGACACTTGGACAACTGCACCGTATTCTTATTCGTCGCCTCGGCACAGTTATCCTCCTGCCTGATCTCCCCCGTTCGACTTAGCGAGAACATCTGCGTGGGCATCATCTTCTGGTGGCAGCCGTACAGCCCCAGGGGCCCCACAGCATCGTCCGGCAGCTGCAGGTTGTCGGCGCAGTTGTTGTTGCCGTCCTTGAGGCTCCCGAAGGCCTTGACATTTTCGGTTGGGATGAATTTCTCTGGGTAGACGTTCTTCAGGTACCAGGAGAATGGTTTGCAGCGTAGCTTGTTGCGGAGCTGTTTGCGATGGGTTAGGTCCCCGATTACCGGGTTGTTGCGATAGTTTTCCTTAAAATAAAAAAATCATTTACGGTATAATTAAGGTTATGTTTTTATTAACAGAGCATAGTTTGAAGGGCAACGCTAGGACAGAGTTCTTTAAAATTCTTGAGGAGAATTGAAATGTGGCATATTGGGATTTCAATGCTATTTTTAAAAATATTGCTGTAAATTTTTACCTTTTCACTTTACAGCAAAAGTGTAAATACAAAAGTTGTTTAAAATTTAATTGAAAGTGCATGTAGGCCCATTTGCATACCTAAATATTACTATATCATGATAAATCAATCATATATTTTGAAGTTTCGAATTTGTTAACAATACAATTACTAACATTTTTTATTTGAAACTATTTTTGCAGCTAATTTTATACTGGAAATTGATTCAGTTTTGCAATTGTTACCAAAATCAACTCTATCCTTTCTTGTTCGTGAGTTATAGAACATACGGACTCACATCTATCCATCCATCCATCTATTCATCCAACGATTCACACAGACGTCATTCGGAAAATGTTCAAAACGGAATCAAGGTATGTATTTGTAAATAAAACTCGCAATAGAATTTTTTCATGATTGCTATACTTCATTTATATTAAGTAAAAAATCTGGTATGGTCAACACACTACTTTCTTATACATATAAAACCAACTGAAAACGTATGTCTTGTTTCTTGAGTATGATTTTATTTTGACAATTATTTGATATACCGTGTGTCTGTCTTAAAGGTGTACATAGGAGATTAACATGGGAAATCAGTTTTTTGCGTGCTGTTGCTCGGTGTTCAATCGGAAAGCAATGATTGTAGTACCAATCGAAAGATATCATTTTTCTGAATCAAACGATGTAAAATACACTACTATTTAGTAGTAATTTGGTTCCGTAAATTAATTTTTAAATTTTGAGAATTCTCCGGTTTATTCAATTTTTATCGTCAATAAATATAGTCACCTATGACTGTTTTGTTTTGATTTCTGTCAAGCTATTTATTTGACGTTTCTGACTTTTGGACTTGTTTAAGACAATTTGTAAAAATATGGCTAGTTATACTACTGAAGAGCGTATTTTTATAGTAAAACTATTTTTTGGAGGAAATAGTTAGCTCAGAGTGCGAGATCTATTTTCTATTAAGTTTATGAATCGAAATCAAAATAAAACAGTCATAGGTAACTACATTTATTTTCGATAAAAACTGAAAAAATCGAAGGATTTTCAAAATTTAAATATTAATTTACGGAACCAAATTACTACTAAATTGTAATGTATTTTACATCATTTGATTCAGAAAAATTATATCTTTCGATTGGTACTACAATCATTGTTGCCCTGTAGAACACCGAGCAACAGCACACAAAAAACCATGTGATTTCCCATGTTAATCTCCTATGTACACCTTTGAGACAGACACACGGTATAGATGTTAAACATTTTTATTTTTATTGTAACTATAATTTTATTTTAAAATATTAATTACTATGCAGCCATTAAAATTTGCTAACTAATATTACAAATATTGCTTTAATAATATTTCAAACAACACATTCAGTAGTATTAAATAAAATTTTTTTTTCACGACCGAGAGAGAAACAGTTTTTATATCAAAATCTTGACAGAAACAGACAATTTCATATCTACGGGGGATTTGTGCATTTTCTCACCCGTCGTGAGGGAAAGTGCTCAAATAATGTGAAAAATTAAACAAATGAAAGGTAACTATTATAAATCATATAACAATTGAAATAATTTTGAAAAACATAAAAACAATAATAAATATTGGGGTCGAGAAAAAAATAGGTATGTAAACGGCAGGAGAGAAGTGTATTTTTCCCTTGTCGTATTATAACCCTCGCCTACGGCTTGTGCTTCAATTTACAAATCATACGCTTCTATCTCTTAATGTATAATACGAGTATACTATAGTTTTTCTTTCAATTGCAATTAAATTTAATCAAATATATTATTAAATATATAATTTAGTTTTTCTTAAAATTAGAAGCATGTACAAGAAAAGTGCAAATAACATTTTATATTTCACATATTTTTGCTAACATCTTTCATTTGCAACTTTTTTCACAACTATTTAAGAAAAAAAAAAATGGTATTTATTGTTTTGTGTACAGTAAATATTCTCTTCCGGTTTTTTAATTTCATTTAAACTCTACTCAGATCTACGTATTTTCATGAAACTTATAAATTCAAAGTTTCGTTAAGATATCTTTTCTGAGATATTGCGCACACGAACACATATCCATCCATCCATCCTCACACACAGAAAATATCAATCATTGAGAAATTAGACTTAACAGATTCAGTGGACTTAAGGAAATATGTATTTCCACAAAAATCTCGTCAGCATTTTTTTTTCATGATTCCAATACTTTCTTCTAAATACTTTGTATAAGAAAGTTAAAATTGGAGTATTTTCATGATTGCCGTGTTGGAATAAAACGGTTGATGATAGTTTAAAAATTTTAAAGGCAATAAAATGAAATTGTAACAATCAAGGAACAATTTAATTTTAATTAATAAACATAAACTAATAGCCATAAACTAATAGCCGAATGAAACATACAAAATTTAAACAAAACAATAAAGAAAATTTTCCATTTTTTGTCCATCAGTGCAGTTGTGTAAAAATTTCATCTTCGATTAAATTCTTGACTCCTAAACTACTTGTACTGTGTGATAAGGAAGTAAAAATGTATTTATAAATCATTTATAGATATATGACATTTGATTAGTTTTATGCACATGTATATCATGCCTATTGAATTTAATTACACTTATAAAATTTTATTTATTAATGAATATAAAAATTTAGTAGATGTTTGTTTTGATTTGGCTATTTTAATTATCATTGTTCAGCCAGGCAAGTTTCCTAAATTCTAATTTTTCAATTAAAGAAAAAATCCCGTGCTAGATATTAGACGGTTCGAAAAGTAGATTTTTTAATATTATTCCATATTGGGCATCCAAAATTAAAATACGCTCATTAGTGGTAGAAAGCTGAACTAACGTTAAAGCACATAAATTTCATTGTATTTTGAAATTAATTGTTATTTTTTAAAATTAATAACAATCGTAGTTATTTTAAAAGTATTCCAATGTAAGTATTATATTTGCTTCAGTCGTATTATTTAAATACGATGTAAAAATTAAAGGTTCATTGTATTTGTTATAGGTTAAGATTGAATTTTCTCCAAAAAAAAACCTATAAAAACAGGAAAATTTGCAGTGTGTATAGATACAGTTCTGCTGCCAATAAAAGTAAACTATCAGTACTAAAGCTTGCATTCGCCATCATAAAATATCATACAAAATGAAATTGTCATGTACTTTATGTGAACTGTGATCAACGCCATCTCTTGATAATTTAGAATCCCAATAGCGTTTACAGAACTATTCAAGAATATGCCCTCCAAATTTTGTAACAAAATTCCTATTCGTTCCGATGTTATAAGCACTACAGTGAAGAAATAATTAGAAATTTTGCAAACTTTGAGAATACTCGTATTTTATTCATGTTATCTAGTAATTTTTTTCAAGTCATCACGAAGAAGTGTTGCTGTATTTAACAGTTTATATTGTTTATTCCTGCTACGAATTTCTCGTGTTCGGTAACTTTAATTTCAAACGCGTTTTTCTCGAAACGAGATTTTTTCAACTTGTGGATACTTACTCAAAAAGTTATCGATCAATTATTCTATAAATTTAAATGAATATTCTTTATTCAATTACGCTCGACATGAACTAAACTCTGGCATGATATTCTTGCCTAAAATATTTTTTTGAATGCTAGAAAAAATCATATCATTTTGTTAAAACACCCTTAGAAGACGCAATTTTCAACTTTTTCGATTGGAGTTGAGTTCATGTTATTAATGAAATTACAAAATTTTATTGAATTTAAATGGAAATTGTGACTTCCATATTTCCCGCAAAGACAAAATAACAGCGACTTCCATAGGCAAAAGCTTATAGTTATTTCCGGGAGAAATTACTTGAAAAAAAAAAAAATTCAGATATACTTCAAAAGATGTTTCAAATATTCTCTTTGTTTGAAAAAATTCTAATTATTCCTTCACTGTTAATAAAATTCACGAAAAACGCTACGAATTCATGCTCCTAAACAAGGTTCCCCCCTTAAATAAAACAAGAGTTTTTTTTTACAATAGAGTTTTCAACAGACAATAATGTATTGAGGGCCTAAAATATTCGTACGGTTTCACTATTTTCACAATGACATCATTTTGACATAACATATCTAGAATGTGGGGGCTTAAATTACGAGCTGATCAGATTTTGGTAACAAATCAGCAACCCGACGTGGTAGATTACTTCAAGGCATTTCTAAAATATACCCACTATGGGTGTGGCACTCTGCTTACGCAGATCTCGGCAAGTGATATATTTTTGCGTATGAGGTGCGGTTACCAGCCGACAAATCATAGCTCCCAAACATGTTTAATTAATTAAGTTCGAGTAAAATTTTTGCGCCTCCGTCCAACAACATTAGTCCACAAATTGTCCAGACTTCTGCAAAAATTACGGTTTTTTGTATTCATTCAATTTTGAAAAACAATCGGTGACATTTATTTAATTGATATTATAAAGAATACTCCACATCACATATTAAAGAAGCTACCGAGAATCTTATCAATAATTTATTGTCAGAAAAATTTTCGATTCGGTACTAGGAAGAATATGAACTGCGAAAAGACTTACGGATAAAGTTCTGTAATAGCTATTAACATTCCTAGCGATGTTATAAGTATCGTAACTGCCGCAGATGTCAGTTGAAATCCGAGCTCGTAGAGCGAGGATTTTAAGACATCTAAGGCCTGTTATGACTCATAACATCCGTGGTTTGTTCAATAGTTTACCGGTTTCAGAATATGAATACGTTAATGTCATTAATAAATAGTATTTATTGAAATTCTTTTATGAAAAACGTCTGTCATAATTTTAGAAGGTGATCAAGTAAGTCTGTTTGTTTTTATTTATCACCATGGTTACACTTCTTTTGTATCATATTTGAAATAATTTTTTTTACTTAAACGTCAAATGCAAGGAAGATATTAGAGGAAGCTTCACTTATACGTGAGAGAGACCGAACCGTCAGATTAACGACATCCAGGTCGCTACGCGGCGCTGATGCTAATGCGCGGCAAGCGCGCCTACTTTGAAATTTTAAATGTTTTCATATTCTTTAAAGTGATTGAAAAATAAAACACGGAATTGTAAATAACAATATATATTGTATAAAATAATATTTAAAATACATGTTTACAGGTACATATGCTGCAGATTCAAGTAGTTTTTCGAAAATCTCTTCTCTTGTGACAATTCAAATATTGTTTCTATTTCTTTCAAATTTTTATTTTCCCTAATTAATAGAGTATCCAACTGATTTGTTATCTTGTTGATCGCTTTACGAAGAGTTGTACGACGCCTTTTTTAACGTATCCACAATCAAAAAATTCAAAATGTCAAAGTTTATTCCGCCGAAATATACTGGCCGCGCGAACAGTCTATTTCACCATCAAAAAATCCATTCACCTCCGCACAACGCAAAACACTCCTGTCACGTTCCCCAAATGTTTCTGGAATGGAGGTAAATTAGAACATTACCCGTACACAAATCACCTCAGCAGATTCTTTTTACAAAAATTAAAACTTGAAAATTATATCTTTTGACAACTTTTTATTACATACTGTTTTTTTTACATAGCTCACCATTATTATTTTTCAAAAACAGCTAACTGTGTACGCTCAAAACCACAAGTATAACTTTGAAATATAACTTTTTATAATTTTATTAATGTTCAATTAATTAATTGGGGTCAACTAATTCATTTTCACATATATTTACTTTATTATATATGCTATAGATATTTAAATAGAAATGAAAATAATTTATAATTGCATTCATCACAGTAACATTGGTCTTTCTTTGTATGTACTACATTTATGAAATTTGGTTGGTGTTCTTAAATTGTCCAGAGATATAAGTTACACCATCCAGATCGCTACGCGGCGCTGCAGTCACGAACCAAGGTCATGACGCAAGTGAAACTTCCTCTAATATCTTCCTTGGTCAAATGTGTTCTTCATGGCTAGATAAAAAGTGGATTTTGGCGATGCTGAATTGCCTGAAAATATTTGGAACGCAGCAGGTGAATCTCTGAACAGCTTAATTCCCGTGTGTATTAATAAATAGCGTTATATTATCATTCTGTATTATTTTCATTTTCTTGACTGTTTTGGCAGGTCAGTAAGGTAATATTACCCTACAGCATAGAGTTATGACATACTTACCCTGCCTACTTTTATGCATGTAAACATAGGTTTAATCTCCTGAAACCGGTAAAATATTTAATAAATACAACGTTCCGATTTACTACACGTAAATATTCATCAATATCAAGTTTACTATATAAGAAAATAGTACTATCTCTTTTCTTGATGTATTTTTGGAAAGAAACAGTTCACAGGAAGTCAACTCATACCAACCAAAATATTCATTCTCTTTCACATCATCATCCTTCTCAAAAATTAGGTACCATGAAGTGTTATTGAACAGAGCTACCAATATCTGTCATAAAGAAAAGTTTGAAGAAGAAAAGAAAAAGCTTGTACAAATTTTTCAAATGAATGGTTATGTAGTAAGAAGATTTTGAAAGTATTCCGTCCAAAAAGAACAAACAACCTTGAGCCAGAAGAAATTAATAAACGTTTGTTTGCTTCCCTGCCCTACGTGCAAAGTGTACTGATAAAATTGGAAGATTACTGTCAAGAAATAACATTTTAGTTTCCTTTGCTCCATATCTCAAACTACAATACAAGAGTGCGAAGGATATTATCCCGCTTCAGTCCTCTAGAAATTACAAAATTCCATGTGAATGTGGTAAATGGACAGACTGGCAGAACGATAACTACAAGAATAACATAACACAAACGGACCATTCATCTGAATCATTCAGATAAATCTGCAGTGAATTTCTACATAAAATAAATTTTGAAGAAACGAAGATTATAGCAAGAGCTAAATGTACCAATGGTAGACTCGTAAGGGAAGCAATAGAAATCTATAAGCAGAAGAATACCGCAAACCAGAATGAAGACTACGATGTTAAACAAGACATGGCTTCCCCTCTTTTATAAATCATAATTTGTATTTACTTAGTTACCGTATCTGTGTACTTGTTTGTGTCTTTCATTTGTTTATAACCTGACGAAGATTTACGTGTAGTAAATTGAAACGTTGTATATATTAAATATTTTACAGAACTTTATTCAAAAGCCTTTTTATTAACTATGAGTTCTGAAAGCCTTTTCCACTTAATATGAACTATTTATAAAGTGGTGTAATATGCAGCCATTTTACGTCAACCCTAATCTTACAAAAGTAGGTAACAACTTTTGTCGGCCTAGACCGGAAAACAAAGCGCTTTTTGAACGAATTTGAGATGTGTAAAACTAGTGTTTTTGACTACAACTTTTCCAAATTTTGTACAGTTTATAAATAAAAATGAAGCAATTTTCTTACCTTGTAAAGAAACACTAAGTCTGAGTATTTATCCATCCAAACCAAAGCCATCCTAGCAGTATTTATCCCATGCGTGTCCTTCCCATGAGGAAATTTATACGGATGGAATTCCCGGAAGACATGGCCCACTCGCGAACACGGAATAACCTCCAGCTTTCCTCCACATTGCCACACTCGAAAGGACATTTCCAGATTCTCTCCACCCCATCCGTCCATCTGCTCGTCATAGGAGCCAACTTCCCAGAAATACTTCCTGTCCATGGCGAACAAGCCTCCGGCCATCGTCGGAGAGCGGACGGGGTCTACTGGCGACTGAATGCGTCTCTTCTCGCTTTTTTGGATGTCGATCCACGTGAAATGGCCGTTCCAGGCGAAGCCACCCACTTGGAAGAAGTGGCCGTTGGTGGAGTAGAAGAATGTGTCTGCTTCGATGACGTCTATTATTGGCATTGCTACTGTTGTTCGGTCGGCTTCTATCCGCGCTATCATTGGCTCTAACCTTCATCAAATCAAATAACTTTTAACGTTACCAACAGTTTTGGGGATTGATTCAACTCATTTTTTGATTTTTTCTTTTTTGTATTAATTAAATTATATTTCTGGTACAGAACAGAACAAGTGTCTTAAAAAAAAATCTGATCATTGAAAACTCACTACCCAATTTTTTGACCAAAAACAATACCTCCCTTACCTAGTGGTAGGCGGGAGGTAAAAATCAGTTATTTAAATTAAATAGTTATTTGTATATCAAGGCATAAAATTACATTTTTTTATTACGAATATGGAACTTCTTAACCGAGGCGATAGGCAAGGAGAATAAACCATATGAGTAATAAAAAATACTTTAGAGCCGCGGTACACATTATATTTTTTTCCGAAATCGTTAAATTATTAATTAAAAACATAAATAAATAGCATTATGTATTTGTAAAACGTCAGCTTGCTGTTGCGACGGGGATAACTGTAATAACAAAAATACTGTCAAAATGTCAAATTTCGTCATAATTTTCAATATTTTTTATATATTCTTAGACGTGTTCTGCATTAAATCCGATAAATTGTTATGAATGGTAAATAATAAAGAAAATCAGCAATGATATTATAAAATAATTTGTTTGTTATTTTAGGTTTGTAATTCAAGTTTGACATAAGAGTCTGTGAAGTAAAATTTTGACATAAGAGTCTATAAAGTTTAACTAACTTTAGCTACTATTTAGGCTAACTTCGCGTAATATGTTCTTTAGTGTCGATTTCGGAAAAAATAATTTTTTGCCGATTGACATTAATGGTGATACTTGGCGGACTGCTAACAGTATGTAAAGTGTTACTTTTATGTCTAGGCTGTAAAATTATTTTACATAGCAACCGCTTTACAAATGCATAGTAACCGTCAACAAATGCACACCAACCGTTCAACAAATACATGGCAACGTAATTTGACAGCGATAACCTTCAAAATATGTTTGTAAAATAATCACTAAATTAATATTAATTTTAAATCAGCAAAAAAATGATGTGTTCAACTCGGCACAAAACACAGATTTACGGCTTCGGCAGCCTCTGCTGTAAATCTGGTATTTTAGTGCCTAGTTAAGCAAATAACTATTTAAGTTTTTTTATTAAAACAGACAAAAGAATTTTCAATATTTATTTATTAAATGAATATTAATATATCATAATAATATAATAATAAAAAACCCAATATGCATTAAATGAAATCATAAATATAAATACACTAATGATGTATAATAATAATCTAAACAACATATTTTTCATATAAACAGTTAAATGCTAATAACCTTTACTCCTTTTATGACCGATTTATCAATCGACTGTTAATCAAATGTTAACCAACATCAACAGCAACATAAATAATACATATTTCTCTATATTTAACAGGAGGATTACCATAATAGTCGATTGATAAACTGGCCCTTATACCGTGTGTCTGTCTTAAAGGTCTACATAGGAGATTAACATGGGAAATCAGTTTTTTGCGTGCTGTTGCTCGGTGTTCTACCGGACAACAATGATTGTATTACCAATCGAAAGATAACATTTTTCTGAATCAAACGATGAAACATACATTACAATTTAGTAGTAATTTGGCTCAGTAATTTAATTTTTAAATTATGAAAATTCTCCGATTTATTAAATTTTTATCGAAAATAAATATAGTCACCTATGACTGTTTTGTTTTGTTATCTTTCAAGCTATCTATTTGACGTTTAAAAATTAATTTACGGTACCAAATTACAACTAAATTGTAATGTATTTTTTCTACGACCACTACTGAAAGTATGTCATTACAGAACAAACTACAATCAATGTAAGTGCGTTGTTACGAATAGTGTTACGTAATGTTCATTCAAGTGTTACGTAATGTTCATTACGTAACACTTGAAAATGAAATTTAAGTTGGCATTACTGACTGTCACATTACCAATATAATTAAAATTTGATGCATCAAATTTTAGATTTAAATGTTATGGATTCAAAGGCTAACTGATAAAATTTTATAACTAAATTCATAATTTGGTGGGTTTATTATAAATTATGACACCAAAAAATATTTCAATAATATATGTAGAGGGGACTATGTTTCGTCATGTATCCCTACGCTCAATAATTGTCGTTTATTTTTATAAACACAAACAAAGCTTGTTTGACATTTAGGTTATGTGCGTGATTATTACATGTAAACTGGTAATATTTTAGTCTCCCATCTGCATCTATAGTTATAATCTGTGTTTTATTGTGAGGTAAAATATATTACTAAATATTATTATCCTTTACTTATATTTATTAATATTTTAAGTAAGAAATGTCAAGCGACAGTGATATTTCAATTGGAACACCACTGGAGATACAAGCTAAAGCTAAAAGTGCAACAAATAATCTTTTGGTGACAAAATCTCGACAACGACACGAATTTGTGTATCAAAAATTCATGGATTAGAGAAAACAAAAAAGCATAATAAATTTCTAACTATTTGAATATTGTTTTTAATTTAGAAATAGTATTGAGTGGTCGTAGAAAAAGTATAGTACAAAACTCGAGATGTAAAGCAATTACGCCCTCGTGAAATTACAAACTCGCCGCTACGCGGCTCGTGTGTCAATTTTTTCACTCGTGCGTAAATTGCTTCTTACTTCTCTCGTTATGTAATATACTATTACATCGTTTTATTCAGAAATATGATATCTTTCGATTTATAACACAATCTCAATTGTCCGGTAGAACACCGAGCAAAAGCTCTCTAAAATCTGATTTCCCATGTTAATCTCCTATGTACACCTTTAAGATAGACACACGGTATACTCAAAAAAATCATGATTAATTCACAAAAACCAATGATGTTTATTCTTTTTTAAATCATGTTTTTTGTCAACCCTGGTGTCACATTAATTAAGACACAAAGGCTATATCTTATCAATAAAATCAACTAACGTTCATTGCTAAATATGATTTCAGATCTTTTTTAAATAAATAAACAATTTTACAATTTTTATTTCTTGTGGTCTCATTATGTTTTGGTAAGTTTCTTGTAGTATTTCGTTTAAGCGCAAGAATTCGAAAATCATCTTTATTTCTCGTGAAAAATTTATGATTGCAACTTCAAATCTGCTTTTGTTTAAAACATACAAAGTAAAATAATTTAACTCACCATATTTTTGTTATGTTAAAATCTATAATTTTTACCTCCCGTATGTACATACATGTACGGGAAGTATTATGTTACGAATTGATTATATTTACAATTCATCAACTGGTAGAATATTTGAAGGCCTGTCAGGGTTTTTGGGCATAGCTTAGTAAATAAATGAGATAGACTATATTTCATTGGAATCAAAAAGAAATAGAATAATATTACCTACAATTTTTATTTCAAACATTTTTCTATATTTGTTTTGATAGTTTCAAAAACAGGGTTCGTAGTACCAGCCAATGCCTTTGTGCCAAATACAATTTTTATGTTAATGATTTTTGTTATTTTGTTAACAAGTTAACAAATTTTACAACAATTTTCACTTTGAAAGATTGAAACAATTTTTAAAATTTATTCTAAAAGTATTTATTGGGCCAAATGATGATTCTGCGCTCGTATATAAAAGTGGTTAGTTGAAGTTGATAAACGAACGATAATTAAAATATTAATGTGAATAAAATGTGATTTACAGTCCGTGGAAGTACAGCAGCAAGACAGATAATTACATTCTATGAAAGATAAGAGAAATTGCAAAAGTATTTCTCGAACCCCAGGAACAGAGACCGCAACGTAAACGAACATTGATTTGAGCTCTATAGAACCATATGACATAAATGTAACACGTGATTTTAGGTGACATTTAAAGTCATGACGAACTAAGTATTCTCTGCGGGGCCATTTCCATTTTCATTTGATAAATTTTAGTAATTTGAAAATTAATGATTTTATATCCAGATTTAAATTGATAAGTTTGGGTTTGCTTAAGTTTAAAAACAGAATTATTTCTAAACCAATTCACCATACTATCTAGGTTTTCGTTGCAGTCTGAATTTTCTTTTAAGCATTATTATTAGTTTTTACCTCCCGCCACATCCTGTAAGGGAAGTAAAGAAATCATACTAAATATTCGGTAGTAAGTTTTCAGTGGATGAGCACATTTTATGGTCTCTAGAATACGATTTTAATGGTTTCGCGATGATGTCTGTGTGTGTGTCTGTCTGTCTGTCTGTGTAGATCTCTGGATTTACGATTTCTCAAAAACTACTAAACAGAAATTTTTTTATTTTGTACGTACCCTTTGGAAAAGCTGATTAGTTTTTCGTGATAATCCAATAACCGAAAGTGGTAGTTTACTTGAAGCCCTATTAAGTTATTTGAGTAAAATATGATTTAATGACAATTTTTCTTATGAGAATAATGTTTCAAATATTATTATGTGCAATTATTGATTGAAACATATTTATCTTACTGTCACCATTTACGAATTACAAAACGTTAAAGAAAATTATATTTCGACTTCTTCGTTTATTCTGTAAACCTATACTTTTTGAAAAAACAAAACAACGGTTGAAAAATAGAAAACAATAATTTTCTGAAGGAATGAGCGTTTCTTTATAGTGGATTTCGACAAGAAATCTATGACGGGAGGTATTGTGATGCCCACAATAAATTTTTTATTAATTTTTGAGTCAAGTCATATAAATTGTATGTAATGTACCTTTAAATTTGATTTCAAATTGAAAATACCATAAAACTATATAAGACTATATGTATGTAGTTTTTATTATTAAAACGGGTTAACATTATGAATAATTTTATTATTTTATAATTAGTTTCTTTAAATCCACCTATAATCACATATTCAATTATAACTGTTCTGAAAATTTCCACAATTAAACATTGAGATTAGAATTCTCAAAATGTTTTCTAAACCTGGGTAAATTTCGAGCGTTTATTTATGTGGTTGAAGTGTCAAAAAATCAACATTTTCCTATTTCTCATTCACACAGTCGATTTTGTGATAGTGTTTTTTTATTGAAGTAATAACACAAATGATCAAACTTTAAAGCACTTTTGTTTTATTAATATTAACTTTAATTCACTTATGAACGTGAAATAGGAAAAGGAGTATGAAAAACACACGTTACAATGCCTAATTGTAATAGTCGTATTTTGAGTAAATCGCCCTCTGCTCGTTTACGCAAACTAGACTCGTATTACAAAAAAGTCATTGTAACACTAGTTGCTCAATATAATGCGTATATGTTGAGCAGATATGTTTATTAATTAATGAATTACTTACCATGTAGTTGTAGTTTCACAATGAGCATCTAGGAACACTAAAACTTGTCCAGTCGCAGCCCGGGCACCCATCAGTCTTGCCCGAATCAATCCAAGTCTCTTCGGCGATCGAATCAGTTTTACTGGGTAATTTGCCAATCTAGTCGCCAGATATAAGTCTAACCGCTTGCCCAGTGTTTCTGAAAAAGTATTTCCTTGTGGTTTTCGATATTATTTATTTGAATAACAGTGCAAAATAAAAATAAACATCAGCTATTCACAAAGCTAAGCGAAAAGAAAAATCAAAACTTTGTAAACACCTGTTGATAAATGCTAAATCAAAGAATATCTTACCAACATCACTACAGTCATCAACAAGAATAATTTCGTGAAGAAGGTTATGTGGAGTTCTGTTTATTATACTCCAGACAGTCCGAAGTAATACTGAGAATGGTTCATTGTAGAAAATAATTATTACGGAAGCGTTCATGCTGACATCGTAAGGAATCTTTTTACATCTAGGAATATTGTACATTTAATAAAGTAGGAAGTTTAATTGATAAATAATACATACTGTGGATGTCTGTAGTCTCTGAGTGTTCTATCAAGAGGAATCCTATCACTCAACACAGTGTTTACAGCCAACATTTTCAAACTCAGCTGTCCGTATTCTTTGTCCGCGTCGTCCAAATACGATGCCCGTCCATCGTTTCCAAGCCCAGCAATAATGTGAGCTTCATATTCTCGAATTTGTTTCTCATAGATGCTAATTTGATTCAGTGCTTCATTTTCTAACCACGAATTTACTCCAAACAGATGTGAAATATGTTGTTTGAAATAAAATAATGAAAACAAGATTAACAGAAATAAGTATATTTTACAGATTTTTTGTGATCGAAAACATTTTCGAAACATTATAAAAAACTCATTATAATGTGATTTAAAACTGATTATTGAATGTTGCACATATTTACGATATGTTTGACAGCGTACGTCAACAGCACATGTGGCGATGGCAAATACGTCAGATAAAAACAATGCCGTTAAGTTAGCAGCAGACTTTAGTAATTTTTCGTGAACCAAAAGTAAACCGAACGCACCACAGTTTCAAGGCGGAAATCTCAGTGTTTTCAAAACAAAGAGTAATTTATTATTTGTTTTATGTATTATATAAATTTTAAAACCATAAAGTCATGGTCAATATTATAGATTTATAATCATAAAATGCCTTTTAATACAAACAATCTTCTTGAACTTACCTCTCATATATCACACATTCCTATGTATACTGATAAATAAAAAAAAAACTCCCGGTATTATTTATTATAGTAAAACACTTTTAATTCAGGATTATAGTATATTCTACAAGTAATGGAATGGTACATATTCCACGCGAGCAAAATGTTTGTAGTCCGAACCGAAGGCGAGAGCTACGGTTTGCGAGTGTGGGATATGCCATTCCGTTACATGTTGTAGACTATACTTTCTATAACAAGATTTTGGAAATTACACAAAAAATACAAATATAAAATTGTTGAAAACGTCAAACTCAAATAAATCAAATTAAACAAACAGACGTAACCATAGTAACTGAATCAAGATACTTCATATGTCGCGCTAATATGCGGCTCTGATTCGTCGAAAATATTCCATACGCAGCGTTTGGAATGTTAGTGATTCCATAACAATTTTTAGTTGTGGAATGCCTAGTTTCCAAAACAGTGTTATAGAAAAACATTTACAAGTAAACGTGAACATTGATTTCAGTTTGACGCTCTATATTGGAAATATAAATTTGCTACAGTTGGTAACATTTATTAGTTAGTACAAGTATTTTGATGGCGCCACTGTCTTGTAATCCGTCATCTGTCAGTTCCACATTGTAAATTCAACCGCCCATTTTGTATTGTGATCGCTGTGTTCTGTGTCCTGTTCAACTGATTAGATACATTGGTGTTCGTGAAGCTTTATTTTGTGAGTTATTGTATAACTGATTTGTACAATTGTGAATTGATACTAATTATTTAAAGTATTTAATAATATTCATGGTAGTAGCAAATTATTTTGTATGCATAGTATAAGCTGGGGAAGGTGTTTCAATGTCTATCTACCTGTAATTTGCAAATGAGATGTTTTAAAGCGATTCGTATTGAATTGTAGAGTATTGAAATTATTTTGTGTGGCTGGGGAAATGTGAAATTTTTGTAACAAAGTTAGGCAAATTGGTTCATATGTAAATGTGGTAAA
This sequence comes from Poecilus cupreus, assembly GCA_963942605.1. NCBI lineage: Eukaryota > Metazoa > Arthropoda > Insecta > Coleoptera > Carabidae > Poecilus > Poecilus cupreus. Next base: position 4,890,019 of record OZ012729.1, on the reverse strand, counting down.
AACAGGCTAGTTTAGCTGCTTTTACGATATAGCAAAATTACTATATAGAAAAGTTCAAACGGTACAATTGGTAGACCACGCGATTCCAAGAAAAACTTTTCTCACGGTTATTATTTTTAATTAAACAAAAGCGACCATATTATTAATTTAATGACAGAAAGTATTGAAATATATACCTATTGAAATTAGTCACAAAAATATAACTTTGCTTTGTTGATTTTTTCGACTATCATGTGAATAGTTTAGTATAGTGAGTCAATATGTTAGCAGGGAATAAAGAGTCCGGTAAATCACCTAGTAGTGAGAGCACTCTAAAAAATTCAGATTTCGTTACTAGAAAACCTATTTCCATTTTTAGTCAGATAAAAAATGCAAAGGATGAAGAGAAAAAAGAGCTTAATCAACTTTTAGAAATACTAAGAAAGAAATTGCGTGAGGGCTTTAAAATAGGAGCTGCTGTAGGTGAAGGGGATTGTTTCTTTGATTCCGTAGCTCAAGGGTTGAACGAGCTAAAAGATAAAGGTCTGATTACAGGTAGTAAAGGATTTAGTGTAAAGTCTTTGCGGGAAAGTTGTAAGCAATATGCACAACAAGTTGATCAATCAGAAGGCTCATGGTTGGATAATGCTTTAAAAGTAGAAATTGAGGAACTTTGTGAATATATTCCGCGTATTGAATTTACTGCAGAAGACATTAAAAATGCAAGTTCTGGTTCAGAAATAAAAATTCTTAAGTTGGAAAACGCTATATGGGGAAGACCTGAAGTTGAAGGAAAAATGATATGTGAAAAGTATGGCGTAAAAATTAGGACTATAGAATTGAGAGATAAAGAGATAGATGGATTATATGTTACTAAAGGTAAGGTAGGTAAAGGTAATAATATTATTTACATAGTGAATTACAGGAACCATTTTGTACCACTTCTTAGCAATATTGAAAAAGATATAAAGAGAAGCATAAAAGTTTCTAGAGAGGAAGCTTACGGTAATATGATAGGTTTAAATTCAAACAATATTTCTCAATCTTACATTTCTATACCATTACGAGATATTGAAAACTCCTCGCATAAACAAAGTGGTAATTCAAGTGGTTCAGGTAAAGAAAATCATGAAACGGATGTAAACCCTAGAAAACGTGGACGTTCTGTTACTGACAAAGATGGTACAGTATCAAAGAGGCTGCGCATGGATGTAAATGTTGCTAGTAATGAAGATTTAGAATCTCCTAGTGATTTACAGGATAAACCTGGACAGGATGAATTGGATAATACTTGTCAAACTAAGCAATACATTCCTCATCACTTGATTGGACTTATGTATCGATTAGACTTGTCGGTGCTTTGCTCACTTAGAAAGCCTACATATGAACATAAATATCCTTTGTTGTCATTAGCGTTTGAAGATTCTGAAATTGATAAATTTAATGATATTGTCCTTCGTTATGAAAAGAAGTCTATTCATATACAAATTGAAAATGTAGATAAATATTATACAGATAATGATGTTAATTATGCTAAGCTTTTTACTAAAGGAAAACAAAGTTTTTCTATTAATAATTACTTTGATAGTTTTGTTAAATATCTAATCTCTAAATTGGATAGTTCATTAAATGATATCGATTATCTTATCATCTATGCTAATTCAGGCTTAGATCTTACAGATGAAAAGAAATTAAAAAAAGGGCGATCCAGAAATTTTTATCCTTTTACATTTGATAGCATAGATATAGAGGAATGTGATATTTTAAAAGACTTTTTGTTTATAAATGATAATACACAAGGACATGGTTTTTATCAATTTTCGCAAGATAAAACAAGAGAAGAACTTTTAAAGCGATTAGAGTTTTCATCTTCTTTTTCAGATATTCTTACAACATATAACATGTTCAATAAAGTTGATGTTCCAACAAGAGGACATAATATTTTGGACCATCTGTTTACAAATATTGAAAATGGTGCGGTTGCTGTTAAGAATGATATTATTTCTGATCACAACATAATACTATTTAACACTAATGTTGTTATTTCTAGGCCTAATCAAACTACCACTGTTAAAAGAATTTTTAATGAGCCAAATATTAAAGTTTTTTGTGAGGAATTAAGTAACGAATCCTGGTATGAAGTCTATGCGAAAACAGACACGGAAGAGGCTTTTAATTGTTTCATGAATACTTTTCTTTATTATTTTAATAAAATCTTTCCTTTGCGGAAAATACGTCCTTTAAATTACAACAAAAAATGCTGGGTTAATTCGAATATTAAAAATTCAAGTGCTAATTTGAAATCTATTTTTAATTTAAAACAGAGTTATCCTGAATTTTTGCCATTATATAATAAAGCTAAAAGAGAGCATATATACCTGGTGTCGGAAACGAAAAGACGTTTTTATCAAAGTAAAATCATTGAATCTGATAATATGGTTAAGTCTGCTTGGAATGTTATTAAAAAGAATACTAAAATCGATGTCAATAATAACTTGCAGTTATGTCATAATAATGAAAAAGTTTCTGACCCAAGTGAAGTCGCTAATATTTTTAATATTCATTTTAACGATGCCCCTTTAAACATATATAAGAAAATACCGATATATGATAATAAGGATAAGTCAAATTTAAAGTATATTTCAAGTAATATTTTCCTAAACCCTGTTTGTGAATCAGATCTGGTGCACATTATTTTAAATAAACTTAAAAATAAGAGGTCATCTGGATCGGATGAAATCCCTAACTTTATTATACGATCGGTAGCATACCTTATTGCAGCACCACTGTCTCATACTATTAATCTTTCTTTTCAAAATGGAATTTTTCCTAATACCTTAAAGGTTAATAAAATATTTCCTGTTTTTAAGAAGGGAGAAAAATCTAACGTCGATAATTAGAGACCAGTTGCTTTAACATCAGGCTTTTCAAAAATATTTGAATATTGCTTTCTAAGTAGGCTTCAGAGTTTCTTAGATTTAAATGATATAATTTCTGATAAACAATTTGGTTTCAGACCGCACAGCTCAACTAAGGATGCTCTTCTATCTTTATACAATGAAATCATGGATAACTTAAACAAGGGAGAATATCCAGTTGGCATATTCTGTGATTTGAGTAAGGCCTTTGACTGTGTTGACCATCGCAGGCTAATAATTAAACTTGAGCACATGGGGATACGAGGGGTAGCTTTAAAATGGATTGAGACGTTTTTAAGTAATAGACAACAGTTTGTATACCTAAACTATACTGGAAAAGATTCTAATTCTCAAACCATACAATCTGATTTAGTTCAAAACAATGTTGGTTTACCACAGGGCACAGTTTTAGCTCCGGTTTTATTTATTCTTTATATGAATGATTTGAGTAAAGTCTTAGGTGATAATTGTACACCTATTTTGTATGCGGACGACACTACTTTGGTTATTTCAGATCCTAACACTGACGCTTTGATTAATAAATGTAATCAAAGTGTCCAGTCCCTGATATCATGGTGCCATGAAAACAAATTATTTCTGAATGATAGTAAAACTCACATTCTACGTTTTCATATGCATCCCTATAACAATCATGATATACTTGTTAAATTCGGGAATAATGATAAAAAAGGTAATGACGTCGCAAGGATCTTGGGTGTCCTTATCACTGATAATCTCAATTGGAAACCTCTTTGTGAAGAGCTTGTTTCAACTCTAAACAAATTATGTTTTCAAATTCGACATATAAAAGAATATTTAAATTTAAACCAGTTATTAATGTTTTACTATGCTTGTGTTGAATCTCGTTTGAGGTACAGTATTTGTTTCTGGGGTTATTCAAATATGAGTCAAAGTGTTTTCATAGCACAGAAAAGAGTGTTACGCACAATAGCAGGCGTTCGAACTAATACTTCGTGCAAGATTTTGTTCAAGAAGTATAATGTTCTCACTGTTGCAAGTATTTATATTTATGAAATTTGTATCTTAATTCACAAGAAACAAAAATCTTTTCCCGTGATCAGTGACTTGCATGGACACAATACCAGGAATAAAAACGACTTTCAGGTTCCAGTTTCGAAACTAAACGTTGTTAAAAATTCTCCTTATAGAATAGGCTTAAAAATATACAATAATTTGCCCAATTATTTAAAAAATATTAAGAATTTTAAAACTTTTAAAAAAGATTTAATAACTTTCTTACAACAACATGCATTTTATAATGTTAATGATTTTTTTGATCTGTAATTATCTTTTACTATCTAATTTTTTGTCTGACGTTTTCTATACACTGTACTGTGTCTAAGAAAAAATAAACATTATTATTATCTGCTATGCAGAAAGTAATAAAAGAAAGAAAACTTTCTCAGAAAGAAATAAAAGAAGCATTTTTAGATAAATTAGTATTTGCAGTTAATCAGCCCAGTAGAGAAGAGCTGAATAGTATTATTAAAAGTGAAATGGAAAAAAATAGTACAACTGAAGATGATTATATAGCATTACAAGAAAAAATATTACGTGATTTAACAGCTCCAGAAAATGATAAAAAACTTAAGAATTATGTGTCTGGAATTATATATGAATTCAATTTATTGATGCTCTTCTTGCATGACATGTTCTTGCATAAAAATATGTTTTTCATAAATTTTGAAGGAAAAAGCCGTGATATATCTAATGGGATTACTATCAATTATAAAGATAGAATTACTTACGTAAAGGCTCATAATACAAATAGTAATGTTAGTTATAGTAAGTTATTTCTCTCTAAACAACTGAATAATACATTTTCTATTAAGCTTTTTATTCTTTTTATTGAGAAATTAAGAGAAGATATAGAATATTTTATTATCTATACTAATGCAGATCTAGACCTTACAGAAGAAAAGGGATTAAAAAAAGGGCAATCTAAAGATTTTTATCCTTTAAAACTTGATAGTATAGATATTCAAAAGAAAAAGTATAAAATTTTAAGAAATTGTTCGTGTATAAATGAAAATGGTCTTTATCGATTTTCGCAAGAAGAAACAACAAGAGAGAAGCTTTTAAGTCCATTAAATCTTCCACCTTCTTTGCAGAAAGAAAAAGAGGAAGGGAGACTCTCTGATGAAAATGAAAAAGAAATAAAAGAGAAATTTTTAGATAAACTAATATTTGCTGTTAACCAACCTAATAGAGAAGAATTGAATAGTATTATTAGAAATGAGATAGATAAGTCTAATGTTCCATATAATTACGAAGAATTACATGAAATAGCGTTACGTTGGTCAGAATCTCATGAACTTGGCCCTGTTACAAAAGGAATAATGGAAAAGCTTTTGGAAGATATAAAAAATAATAGATCTAGTTATCAGGAAATTCAAAATAAAAGTATTGATGAAGAAATTAAATTTGCTAATAGTGTAGTTGGTAAAAAAGGAACACCTGCATTTAATAAGTTCTTAGATTTGTTAATTAAAGGAGAAGGAAGAAAATATCTGGAAGTTCTGAAAAGAAAAGGGATAAATCTAGCTAGTATGTCCAGTATTTTGGATAGAGCAAGAACTAATGCTACAAAAGCCTTTAAAGACTTATATGATCTTTGGTTTGATGCAAAAGGAAATAAAACGCAATATTTAAAAACTTTAGAAGAAAAAGGAATAAAACTGACTAGTATGTCCAGTATTTTAAGTGGAGCAGGAGCTAATGCTGCAAAAGCTTTCAAAGACTTATATGATCTTTGGTTTGATGAAGAAGGAAATAAAACACAATATTTAAAAACCCTAGAAGGAGAAGAAATAAATTTAACTACTATGTCCAGTATTTTAAGTAGAGCAGGAGCTAATGCTGCAAAAGCTTTCAAAGACTTATATGATCTTTGGTTTGATGAAGAAGGAAATAAAACACAATATTTAAAAACCCTAGAAGGAGAAGAAATAAATTTAACTAATATGTCCAGTATTTTAAGTAGAGCAGGAGCTAATGCTGCAAAAGCTTTTAAAGACTTATATGACCTTTGGTTTGATGAAGAAGGAAATAAAACGTAATATTTAAAAACTCTAGAAAAAGAAAGAATAAATCTATTTAATATGTCCAGTATTTTGAATGGGGCAAGAACTAATGCTGCAAAAGCCTTTAAAGACTTATATGATCTTTGGTTTGATAAAAAAGGAAATAAAACACAATATTTAAAAACTCTAGAAGAAGAAGGAATAAATTTAACTAATATATCCAGTATTTTAAGTAAAGCAGGAGCTAATGCTGCAAAAGCTTTTAAAGACTTACATAGTCTTTGGTTTAATAAAGAAGGAAGTAAAACACAATATTTTAAAACTCTGAAAGGAGAAGGAATAAATTTAACTAATATGTCCAGTATTTTGCACGGAGTAGGAGCTAATGCTACAAAAGCTTTTAAAGACTTATATGATCTTTGGTTTGATGAAGAAGGAAATAAAACACAATATTTAAAAACTCTAGAAAAAGAAGGAATAAGTCTATCTAATGTATCCAGTATTTTGAATGGAGCAGGATCTAGTGCCGCAAAAGATTTTAAAGACTTATATGACCTTTGGTTTGATGAAGAAGGAAATAAAACACAATATTTAAAAACTTTAGAAGAAGAAGGAATAGATCTAACTAATATGTCCAGTATTTTGCACGGAGTTGGAGCTAATGCTACAAAAGCTTTTAAAGACTTATATGATCTTTGGTTTGATGAAGAAGGAAATAAAACACAATATTTAAAAACTCTAGAAAAAGAAGGAATAAATCTATCGAATGTATCCAGTATTTTGAATGGAGCAGGATCTAGTGCTGCAAAAGCTTTTAAAGACTTATATGACCTTTGGTTTGATGAAGAAGGAAATAAAGCACAACATTTAAAAATTCTAAAAGAAAAAAGATAAATCTAACTAATATGTCCAGTATGTTAGGTGGAGCAGGAGCTAATGCTGCAAAAGCTTTCAAAGACTTATATGATCTTTGGTTTGATAAACAAGGAAATAAAACACAATATTTAAAAACTCTAGAAGGAGAAGAAATAAATTTAACTAATATGTCCAGTATATTAAATGGAGCAGGAGCTAATGCTGCAAAAGCTTTTAAAGACTTATATGATCTTTGGTTTGATAAACAAGGAAATAAAAAACAGCATCTAAAGCATTTTATTAGGAAAAAAAATGGGGAAAAAAGTTTTACGCTGCATAACTTATCCGGTATGTTAAGTGGGGCAGGAGCCAATGCTAAAGATGCTTTTGAAAAATTGCATAGTGTTTATTTTAACGACAAAGGAAAAAGAACAGGACTTTTAGATGATTTCTATAATGCAGATTTTGAGCCAAGTAACTTATCCAGTATATTATGTGGAGCAGGAGCTCGTGCTTCTTCTATTTTAAAGAGATTTCATAGTGCTTGTTTTGATGATGAAGGAGAAAGAACAGAACTTTTAGATGATTTCTATAATGCAGGTTTCAGAACGGGTGATTTATGCAGTATATTGAGTGGAGCAGCCGATAGTTTAGAAAAATTTCATGATTTTTGTTTTATAGGAAAGACAAAAAAGTATTTAAATCATTTCATAAATGAGAAGAAAGGTCTTACGACAAGTAATTTATCTGAGATATTGCACGGAGCAAAAGCTAATATTTGTTCTGCTTTAAAAGATTTTCATGATGTTTGCTTTGATGAAATAGGAAACAAAACACAGTTTTTAGATGATTTCTATAAGGTAGGTTTTAAGCCAAGTAATTTATCTAATATATTATCCTTTGCAGGAAATAATGCCTCTTCTATTTTAAGAAATTTTCATAAATCTTGTTTTAATAAAGAAAATTATTTAAATCACTTCTTAGCCGAAAAAAAACTCTTTACGCCGAAAAATTTATCTAAGATATTGGATAGAGTAGGACTTAATATTTGTCCTACCTTTGAAAAATTGCATGATCTTTGTTTTGATAAGGCAGGAAACAAAACAAATTATTTAAATAATCTTATCAAAGATAACCCATCGAATAAGATACATGATATATTATACAAAAAAGTTAGAAAAGCTTCTCCTACTTTCTTAGATGAACAAAATGTTAGTGAGATAAAAGGAAGCAAAACAACCAATGCAAGTCTTAACCCGAGTAGCTCATCCGGTATGACAAAGCAAGAACAAAGTTTAGATAGTTTACAACAAAGTGATTCTAAAATTAAGAGAAAAACCCGAAAGGGTATTAGTAACCGAAGTAAAAAAAGGAAGATGATAAAGTTTTAGACACAGTAGCAGGAAGCTCTTGCAACTCAAGAGATTTATCCCCAAAACAAATACAGTCAGTGCACCATAACAAATTGCGCTTATCAAAATTTGTATCATCCATTGAACCAGTAAAACAGGGGCTTCATTTAACACGTTGACTGCGGCAGCTAAAATGCATGTTTAGAAAATAAGCATGTTACATATCCCCGGGGATATGTACCAAGTCTGTCCCTCACTGCGGTACAGATCCCCGGGGATATGTATGTATTATCAACTTGGAGTTTATAATAAACTATTTTTAAAACTTTCAGTACCACACATCTCTTTAAAATACCATAAACTTATTTACATCCTAACCGTTTTTACTTCATGTTATTATTACATAAGATATTACAGGATACACTAGAAAAAAGTAAAAATATTGGTATTGCAAAAAAAAATGTATTAATTCTTATTATGAACATGTTACATAAAACAAAATAAAATAATATCCTTTACAATATTTCATTACATTATTTTAGGTATGTTTTTCATTAAAACACGGCAAGCAATAGCCGGGTTGACCAGCGCAATCCGCGCAATAACTTGCTATTCTTTTTACTTTTTTATCAGCCTCCCGGCTCGATAAAGTTTTTCGAAGTTTTTCGTAACAACCTTTACATGTTCTTCTTTTCTTTCTGCCTGGTCCTTCTGGTTTCACAAAAGTATGTGCCCGTTTCTTCGGTTGTTTTGATTCTGGTTCCATATTTGAAACAACCAGAGATTCTGCTAACTTTCGTCTAAATTCTGTGATACCCATTTTCGTATTGGAAATCATAGTATAAACAACCCAACTATTTACCACTGTTGTTCAGAAAAGTATTTCAAACAAAACTTTTCTGAAAAGGTAAAACATGACTTACATTGTCACAAAATTGAGTATTTTTGTTCTTACCTGTACCATTTTGCACTCCTACGCAATGCTGAGTGATATGACGACATCTGGTCGCTTACATCCGCGCCTTTCTTTGCCTTATTGTAATCGATAACGCATTTCGGTTTCAATATATCTTCTCCATTTCGATTTCTTTTTCCTGTAATAATCATTTGGAGTTAATAAAATTAATATAATTATAATATATTATTGTTTGAATAACAGTATCGCCATGAGCTGGATTTGTTGTAATCATTAACACCGGTCTCTTGTCTACCCATTTAATTATTTTAGTATTATTTTTTCTAGTCCGAAAATTTCTCCTCTCTTCATTTTCCTAGAAAATACATTTGGAGTTCCCTTTCTATTGATTCGTAATGTTCCGCAGTAAAGACAACTTTCTTTGTATAAATATTCAGCCAGTGCAATACTGGAATAAAAATTATCAGCGTAGAGTATTCTTCCAGCTTTATCATTTACACATTCTAGCAGTTTTAAAACAATAGACTGAGAATGACCCATTTCACTATTTGTATCTCCTTTACCGGTGTATACTTTCAAATTAAATGTATATCCTTCTGTGGAACAGAGTTTATACAATTTTACACCATATTTGTGTGTTTTATTAGGTATGTACTGTCGGAAGTATAAACGGCCCCTAAAGGGTACCATTGACTCGTCTATCACAAGATCCCTTCCTGGTTTCATAATGGTCTGATAATTTTTTAAAACAACTGAAATAATATTATCAACTTTATAAAGCCTGTTGCTTGTATCAGCTTTTTCATTGTTCTCAAAATGAATAAATTTCAGCAATAAAATGTATCTATCTCTACGCATGATAGACGATATGAATTTATTGTGATATAAGTTGTCTTTTGACCAATATTGATTTATTGACGGAACTTGAGCTAATCCCATAGCTAAGGAAATGCCAAAAAATTTTCGAATCTCATTAATGTTTGTATTAGTCCACGAATTAACTCTAGATTTCTTAGTACTGCTCTTAATTTTCTGTGCTGCATATGTATTTGTTTCCCTAACAATGATATCCAACACTGTTTTATTAACGAATAAATTATAAACATCTATAGGTTCCGGATTTGTAAGTTGCTCAACTTTTTCACTTAATTCGCAATCTTCACCAATAAAGTTGAAATATGTGGAAGGTATTCTTATATCGTGCCAAAGGCTGTCATTAGTAGTTGGCATCGATGTAACACTAACTTGCAAATCACTGAAGTCACTACAAGACGCACTTTCATTTTTAGTTTCGGTTTCATTATATTCATCTTCGCTTGATTCTACTTCTGAAGAAACTACGTATGTTTTATCTTTTAATGAATCGTCAGAACTAAAAGGATCTGACAGTTCCCCTTCTTCCACGATATTTACTGAAGGTTCGACTACTACTTCATTTTCGTTAGTCGGCACATCTTTATTATCGATGGCTTTAGTTTTCGTTAAACTTTCAATAGCTAGTTGAACTATTTGTTTACTACGTTCCGACATTATAGTAAAAATATACAGAGCCAAATATAAACTAATATCATCACACAGCCACAGTTCAAATAAAACTAAAGTGTTGCAGCAAATATAACGAACACGATATAACTTGTAAATATGACTCATCTAATCCCTTTCAATATCATTTACTGTACAGTAACCCGGGGTTATGTGCCGCACAGAAGTAATCATTTATTACTCCAGTGCGGTACAGTACCCCAGGGATATGTACCAAGTTATTTACATATAAAGAAAGTTTGGCTAAAAACAATCATAACGCTATTTATTACATCTAAAAATTCTAAAAATTACACGATCTACATCATTCGTAAAATAGGAAAGTTTAATGAAAAATGCCGCCGTCTGTATGGAATAACTAATACCGGACCCCAGGGATATGTAACGCAGTCAACGTGTTAAAGAACGTGGAGTTAAGATTGATGGTAAATGTGTAGCAATTACTCGTAGTCTATCTCAGGCTCTATCATTACAGAGTAGCAAGTCATTTTTAACTAATTTAGAGACTTCCGCTGAAGTGTATGAGCGTATAGCTCAAGGTAAACAGGTATCTAAAATAGAAGAAAGAGGGAGTTTTTGCTTTTAGTAAATTACTTGATAGCTTTGAGAGAAAGTTAGATTCTTCTACAAGTAGCCTACCTTCAAACTTGATTCATACTCAGGGCTACAAAACACTTAGTGATTTATCAAATTATATAACTGAAGTTAAGAGTGATTTTGCTATTCACTTAGTAACAAGTAATCACGTTGTTGCCATTTATAGAACGGATGATTATTATGCTTATTTTGATAGCAATACAGTATTTGCTTCTGGGTTAAAAAGTGTTGATCAGCTTATGGAAGTTGTAGAAGATGCGGTAGAATTTGCTGGCTATGAAGTAGGAGAAAAAGGCTTTCTTGTTGAACACTTTAATGTTGAGCAAGCTAATAAGCTATTATCCAGTGGAGATAAACAAATTCTAGCAAAAAAAAATCAAAACAGAGCGTCAACTTCTAGCAGAGCAAGATAAAGAGCTTGGTCTTATCAAGATTAATAGTCAAGAATTATCCAGAGTACAGTTATATGATTTTGGAACTAAAATTAATGTAGAAGGTAGTGTGCCATTGCTTATCAATGCATAATGAGTTTAAGCAGCAGAAAATTCCAAGATCATCTAGATAAAAAAGAAGTGAGTATATCTTGACCACTTGAAAGATAGCAAAAATGTAGAAGAAGTTATACAAGCAACCAAAACAATTCCTTTCATAGGCTCGGATCGCGAAGTTAAAGATGCGGAGCAAACACGCAAGCCAAAACAATCTTTATTAGAATTGGCTAAAGGAACAATTAATTACATACTTGCTAAAACCTTCTACCCTCCCTTAATCCCTGTTAAAACCCTCTGCCGCAAACCAGATATCGAAATATCGAAACGTATCGGAATATATCTAGATATTCTACGTTATGCTTTGAACGTATCGGAATATTAGGCCATACTACATCATCAATGTACGTATCGGAGTATTTACATACTCTACGCCATTGATAACGTATAGGAACAGCAAAATATTCTACGTCACCCGACCAGAGACGGTGTCCACGCCCCTTGATCGTAAACACACCCGACCGGTGTGTTTTGAAAAAATATCGCGTATTACTACGCGATTCCTCACAACAATAACCTTGTCTTCGAGCTCGAAATTTTTAAACAATGCATGGGCCTCGACGGTCCTAGATATCTCAATAATTGGCCAGAAAATTTCTTATTTAGGACGACCTACATGCAGGACACTAACCTTTATTCCTGAGTATGAACTTACTCAGTGACAAACGCTTCTGAGGCGGGCGGTCAAGTTGTCAACGAGGGTGGAGGGACGGTAGTTCGTGGTTGTGACTACTCCTCGTCGGTGGCCCGGTTGTAGAGATTTGCAGCAGCTGCTGGAGTGCTCGTCGACTGTATGAGTCCCAGTCGACCCCGACTGACCTCGTTATCTATCTTCACGGGGAACGTTTTTCCCCCTGACAGCCCTTCGTGGACCCCTTCTAAAACGAATGGTTCTTCGTCTGTTCTTGTGGATTCCCTGCCCCGACACAATGGGCACTAGGCGAATCTCATACGCCGTATAAAATAATATATGCCGTATATTATTAGCAGAATACACAGCAGGGTGATCGTGACGACGTACACTACGTAGAGAGCTCCGTTGGTACTTGTTCCCTCAGGGCTGATGGCGGTGACGGCTGTTGGTAGCACAGCGAATGGAGCGGCCCTCCTGTCCAGCCAGATCTTCAGTAAGAAGAATGAAATGGCGATATTCCACACGTAGATGAGTGTGTCTTTGTGATGCGAATACTCATCACTCACCGGCCCAATCGGTTGATGTTCCACTGATGGCGGATAGATTTAGATACGGCACGTTTTGAGTCCAGTTGTGATTCAGGCACTCCGTCAGGTTGTTGTACTCGGGGTGCGTTTCAGGCACAAGTGGGTTGATTCGGAACGACTTCAACTTCGACCAAGTGGCTGGTAGTACGTGGAGAATCTTCAAGTCTCTGCTGTCTTCTCCACAGGGTATACGAGCTGGGATGATGCGAGTGTTGTTGTATAGAGCACAACTACAAGGCAACTGAATTTGGAGTGCCCCGGGCTGGCCTATATGTAGCTCATGAATCGGATGTTCTTCCCGTGGACATCGGACCTTGGTGTTCGGTTGTGGATGGGTAATTACGTACGTGTCCGGTCGTACCTCGGATATGATGGTCTGCGATGAGCGATAGCATCGGAAAGAACAGTGACGAGTTATTTCCTCGACTGTCGCTCCTTTGTACATCTTGAATGCACATTGCGGTTCGTACACCGCATCCGACGAGAACCTTGGTAGATAACAGTGTGATGAAGTCGTTCACTAGCAGTTCGTGAAGTATCGTATGAGTAGCGTCTTGGAACCGTCGATCTCCTTCTTCAACTTCTACAAGTGTTTGAATTCGCTGTTTGATGTCTGCTACCGTTCGTTGGACTTGCGCATCGTAATTTTGATAATGAGTAGTAATGCTGGACAGATGTTTGTATTCTTCGTGCATGCCAGTTTGCAATAATTCTATTTTGGCCGCCATCTTCTTCTCATTCAGGACAAAACTCTGCACTTTATTTTAAGTCATGACGCCACAGCACCAGCTGAAAGCGTCACCGATGAAATTGAGGGCCCGCTCTACTCGTATGCTCCGGAGCTCTTCGGAAGGCTTGGGTTCTTCGGTGCGTACGCTTCGTATCTCTTCGTACCTGCGCTCCCTTGGGGTTGCAAGTACCTTGCTCTTCAATTTTTCATCCAGCTGGGCTGGTGTGAGCCTCTCCAACTCTAGAAAATACTTTGGATCCAGTGACGAGTCTAATTTGGCGAATAAGCTGTCGTGCATCTCGCCCATCTCGCGGATTTGCCTGGCGATGTCACAGCTTCCCTTGTTGCCTTCGCAGTGAGACACCCCGTTACACCCCCATACGGTGATATTGAGCTGATCCACCCAGTCTGCTTCGTAAGTGAGTGGAATGGTGGCCTCGTAGACCACAACGTTTGGGAGCTCCTTCCAATATGCGCCAGCTACTACGCGTACCGGCACATCGGCATACGCCTCTCTCCCCTATGACAGAACCATGATTACAAAAACACTGTAACCAAATATCACATAATCGACATATTTACACGTTGTTGGCCATTCTCCTAGGACGGGCTTTACATCTAAAACAAAAGATATCAGTAAAAGGGGCCTTAACCTAAAACAAAATCAATAGGCGAGAAAATTATATGTTAACCATTTAATAAAGAAAAAACAACCTAGAAACAAAGCGAGAAACTTATCACCTAAAGCCTTAATTATAACTAAATAAAATGAAAGCGAGAAACCTTAATTATAATTATCTATAGTCCCTAAGAGTCCCATCACTCACCAACCTAATCACAGCGTCTTTCCGCGCACTACACTGACACACACTCATTGTTAATCAATCTCTTCCTCTTCCACCTCTTCTTCGGAATACGAAGAGGAGGGATACATGATTACCTCTGCGGCGGCGTCGTCGTCCGCTGAGTGCGGGACCTCATCCTCAACGGGGGCGTCCTCCATGAGGTCATCTTCAGGGGGTATCTCGGGGAAGTCTTCCTCGTCGTTGCCCAGGCGCCCGTGGCAGGCCTGGTCCACCGTGAACACGTAGTGTGCCTGGTTGTGTGCACAAAACATGGCCTGGTAGGGAGTGGTACGATGGTACCGACAGCGCTGCTCCACCTGTGGCAACGACTGTTCGCGTACCCGTTTACGCGGGATCCTGCGGAGTACCCCTCTGAAGAGTTCTTCGAGTACTTCGGCGGCCCGCGTCTCCGAGGTGGTGCGTACCTCCTCTACGGTTTGCAGGACCGCCCTTATGCGTTCGAATGGCTCCTCCTGGGACATGTCCCCCTGGTTCATCGGTGTCCCTACGAGTTGTCGATGCCAGCATTGCGGCCCGTCCACGCGGTGTTCTCGCATGCTGGATCATTGTCGACCAATCGTGCCGCTCTGATACAATCGCGATCTCCCTGGGAATGAAGTTTCCGATGGTCGGGATTCCAAAGATCTCCACATATGCCACGGGGTCCGCGGGCGCTGTGGTTTGATCTTGGCGGCAAAGTGAGTGGGGCGGAAGGAGGTTCGTAAAGGAAAATCCGGTGGGCTGCGGATTTTGGGTATGGACGAGGCTGTGGAAGAGGTGGGAGATGCCGATTGCGCCCTAACTTCGCCTTCCAGTGAGGATTCTTGCATTAATGGTGGTGTTGGAGGGTGTACAACCAGAATAGTTACAGGTGTTGGTGTGCCACAATTCTCTGCAGTCAAGAATGTTGCAGAGGCGTGTAGAGCAAGACACGTCAGACTAATTGCTGATGGTGGGGTAAAATACTCAGGAGATGTTGCAAAAGCTATTGCAGCTGGTGCTGACTCTGTGATGATTGGTTCGATTTTTGCTGGCACTGACGAAAGCCCAGGTGAGATTATCATGTAAAAGGGCAGAGTATATAAAGGCTATCGAGGATTGGGATCTATTAGTGCAATGAAACGAGGTTCAGTTAGCCGTTATTTTCAAGATAAAGATTCAAAACTCAAATTAGTTCCACAAGGAGTGGAAGGAAGAGTTCCATTCAAAGGTCCAGCTTCAGCAGTAATCCATCAGTTGATTGGCGGATTGCAAGCTGCAATGGGGTATACTGGTAATAGGAATATAGAAGAGATGAAAAAAAAAAATTGTAAATTTGTTACTACACTGACCGGCAAAAAAAACCGGCCACTTTGAAATATTTTATAAAGATGCCCTTAACCAGATATTTTACAATTAAATATGAAACTGAGCTGATTGTTTTTAGTTATCAATGCTTTAAGAAGTTTATTTCATTCTAAATTATCTTTAAATTTAATTTTAACAGGGTAAATTCTCTTCTCAATAGCATTGACATGTTACCGTATATTACGCAGCAATAGACTACGCATCGTTTCTTATCATTTATTTATGATAAAATCCAAGTAAATTTAGGTTCCTTGTTTAAGGAATTGTTTTTGACAGTTAAGAATAATTTTAACGCAATAACAATGCCTTTAACTGTTGCGCAAGTTGCTCAAATTGTAGTTTTGATTGAGGATGGTCGTAGTCAGCGCTATGTATCTCGTACGTTGGGAATACCTCGCAGTACTGTTCAGGATGCTTGTAATCGTTTTCTGGAGACTAGCAGATTCTCGAGGCGTGCAGGATCCGGAAGAAGAAGAGCTGAACTGCGATTGATGATCGTTTCATTGTGCAGAACACATTAAGAGATCGCAGAACTGCAGTGGTTCAACTTCAACATCGCATGCAAACAGTGCGAGGGGTTGAAATATGTGAGAGGACCATCAGGCGGAGACTTGTCGAAAGAGGTCTAACTTCGCGGAGACCTGCCACGGGACCGCAATTGCTACCTAGGCATCGAAGGGCACGTCTTCAGTTAGCGCGATTACATGCAAATTGGACTCATGAACAATGGAGTCAAGTTCTCTTTACTGATGAGTCGCGCTTTTGTCTGCGGGCACCTGGTGGTCGAGAAAGGGTGTGGAGAAGACGAAACGAACGATATGCAGACTGCACAATATCTGAATGGCTATCTTTTAACGGAGGTTCTGTTATGGTGTGGGCGGGTATTTCAACGGAAGCAAATACCGACCTCATATTTGTTGAAAATGGTGCTTTGAATGCCCATAGATATGTGGAAGGTATTCTTCAAGATGCAGTCGTCCCATTTTCCCATTTTATAGGAGATGACTTTATTTTAATGCACGATAATGCCAGACCACACGTTGCACGAGTCATAAATGAATACCTGAATGAGGTCGGTATTCGAAGACTTGATTGGCCAGCATGTAGTTCGGATCTTAATCCAATAGAACATCTCTGGGATACACTTAAGAGGTAGTTTAGTCGTTGTCCAGCCGTGGCTGCGACTCTTCAAGAACTACCACTAGCACTTCAAGAAGAATATGAAGCAATTCCTCAAATGTTCATTACAAATTTGATCAACTCAATGGCATGACGGTTGAACGACGTAATTCAAGCTCGAGGGGGCCATACACGCTATTAGCAATTACGGCGACGCCCATTAAAAAAGGCCACATTTGGTTTTTATAATTAAGAATAAATCGATTTGTACTGTTTCTGCTACTTTTTTAAGTTAAATCTATTTCTGACCTAATTTGTGCATTCCCTAGGTATTTTAAAATGAAATAAGCATCCTATAGCATTGATAACTAAAAACAATTAGCACAGTTTCCAACTTAGTTCTAAAAATATCCGGTTAGGAGGACCTTTATAGAATATTTCAAAGTGGCCGGTTTTTTTTGCCGGTCAGTGTATTACTGCATCAGGATTAAGAGAGAGTCATGCTCATGATATAGTCATTACACAAGAAGCTCCAAATTACGCTTATCAAGCGTCTAATTTGTCAACTGATTCAGAGTAGTGACCGTTATTGTTTTGCACCCCAGTCTTTTTCAAATATTGCTAGCCCTTGGTCAGTAAGTGGGTGATTAATTAACTGTCTAAGTACTTTTTGCTGGCACAGTAATTGAATCAGCACCAAGCCTTGTAGCTTCTATTACATGTGCTGGGCTTCTCACTGATGCAACAAGAACTTTAGTATCAAAACCGTAATTAGAATATATAGTACATATATCTTATATTAGCGATAAGCCATCATAGCTTATATCATCAAGGCGACCAACAAAGGGAGAAATAAAACAAGCACCGGCTTTAGCGGCAAGCAGTGCTGGTCCAGGAGGAAAACATAATGTGATGTTAACAGGTTTTTATGCTCTGTTCACAACTTTTTACAAGAAATTAATCCTTCATATGTAAGGGGCAATTTTACCACACCATTATCAGCGATTTTCGCTAACTTAAGGCCTTCTTTAACCATATCTGCATGGTTATTTGCAACAACTTCAACATTAACAGGCCCCTTGATAATAGAGCATATTTCACGCACTAAATCCTCGTATTTATCTTTACGCCCGGACTTTGCTATTAAAGAAGGATTAGTTGTTATGCCGTCAATGAACTCCGTTAGTTCTTTAATTTCATTTAAATCAACGCTATCAAGAAAAATTTCCATATTAATCTCCCATAAAAAAAATACCCTTGCAAAATCTTGTCATTAAACTCCTTGCATAACCATTGTTTACATGAAAAACCAGTAGCCCAACCTTTAGTATCATTCCAGCGCGTGACGCACAACTGTACGAACATTGTGATTTGTAGGTAATTTGCGTAGCAGACATTGTCATTCCAGTGCGTGACACTGGAATCCAGAAAAAAAAGAAAACAGGTTCCAGTGTCATGCACTGGAATGATAGGAGGTAGTGCAAGAAACCTATTGGTTTGCAAAATAGATCCCAGTGTCGGAGCACTGGGATGACACCTTGGAGTTTCTGGGATAACGAAAAAAGAGCATTTGGAGTAACGATCTTACAGCCATTTGAATGATAATTGATTTTTTGCCTAAAGCAGCTAAGAAAGATGTTTCTCATTAAGATACCTTAAATATATACTAATTCTTTTGCTCTTCAACGATTCCTCATCATGAATTAAATGATCAAAAATCTGAACTTGGTTCGCCATAATGCTACAATAGGCTATTCCACGGTATTTTTTTAATTTTTTATTCTTGAAGTACTTAAAAGTATAAGACCATTTCATTATTAGAGAAATAAAAATAATTAATATACTTAATTTATTTCACTTTTTGTCTCATTTTACAAAAACATTTTGACTTTCTCGAAGTTAGGTAGTTGGTGGTGCTGGTATCGTATAGTTTTGGATTGAGTGCTGCATAAATGTATATTTTAAAAATATTCTACTATATTTAGGATTTTTCCACTTTCATAGTTTATAAATTATATTTACACTAAAAAGTGCATCGAGAGTAACAAAAGAGGACTGCCATTTAAGCTAGCACGACCGCATGTATCGCGCAGCAACTCAAACATTCTTCAACTTTACATTCGTTTTACTCGGAACCAGTTCATTTTAGAAAATACATGTTTTAATAAAAAAACATCTTTGATATGTGTACAACAACTTTGTCGCTATATATTAGGGTCCATCTCTTAATGACAAAAAGTTTGTCGCTGATAGAAAATTTCCCTGTAAAAACATGAAATCGCGTTCCCATTTTGTGGTTTTTAATTAATATATAATATTTTTAATCATGATATATAATGAGTTTATGCACTACTACACGCACAGATCATGCAAAAATTTAAATGTGAAAGAATTATTGTTATATCTGTATAAATAGGGAAGATATCCCGAAGTGAAATTAAAAAAGTATTAGCGCAAATAAATTATAATTTGTATGCAGCAAGCACACAAAGACAAGGAAATCAGCCGAGCAGACTCCGAACAGATCCGACACGCCCGAATATGTATATTCGTAGTTCAGGAGGAGTGGGAGTAAATACATGAATTCCATTGGCCATATACATGGACCGTCATCAAAAACAAAACATGCCGTATTTATTAAAGGGAGTAATTTATAATTAAAAATATGAAATTTTCCGCATCCTTGAATGCTTATCTTTCATATTTTCAATAAACTTTTATCATTTTTGATTATTGTGGAATAGCCTATTGTTATCTGCAACTTCCAACACACCATTATCAACTACAACTTTTTCTTTTTTTAATTACCCATTTTACTGGTAGTTATACCAGGTAATACGGGGCGCGGAGGTGGTTGGATTGGAGTTGGATATCTTCAGGGCGTCTCGTATTAATTAAGCCTGACTAGAGAGAGATAACATCATGTTTATTAACGATGACAATTATGTCATAAACAACAGAAACGAAATATTGATGCACAAAATAAACAATGTTAACAGAAACAACAATATAACAATGACGACACGCTGGTGACGTCAGTTGGTGACGTCGACTGGGGACGTCGGCTGGTGACGTCGACTGATGACGTCAGAGTGCCGTCGGATGGCGGCGTGGACTCGACGATGGCGGCTTGCTACGGTCGAGCAGCAGCTGAGGAAGGCGGCGGCGTGCGGCTTGATGACGTCGGCGTGGGACGTGGAGGACCTTCGCTCAGTGGATGTCTTCGGAGCAACTGGGACTTCGCTACCAGTTGGTGGAGACAGAATCGTACGTGATTCTGTGGCGGCGAGAAGGTGATGACGTCGTCTGGGGACGTGGAGGACCTTCTCTCATCGAAGATGTCTTCTACGTTGTAACCGGGACTTAGCCAGCGGTTGAAGATGTCTTCGGTTTCTTTAAAGGTGCAATCGGGACTTAGCCAGCGATTGTTGGAGAGGTGCAACTGGGACTTAGCCAGCAGTTGTTGAAGATGTCTTCGTAAAGGTGCAATCGGGACTTAGCCAGCGATTGTGATGAGTGAGAGTCTGGAGCGACTCTGCCTGTAGCAGCAAATTCGTCTCCTTTTATACCCGTGGCTTGTGTGGACAGTGTACCGTTGTCATAGTTACTGCATACGTAAGCAATTGCTTAGCATTTCTTTCGCAGTTTCTGATTTTCACATTAGTTCGTGCAGCGGCGATAGATGGCAGGACGGGTACGTGCAACAGTGATTGCTATATGTAATTCGCGTAGCGGCGGTAGATGGCAGGACGGGTATGTGCAACAGCGATTGACAGATGTAGGGTGAAGTTTGTTCATTAAGATGGCGTCCGGTAACACAGGCAATAAATAAATTAAGTAAGGTGCATGGTGAGCTAAAATCATAAGCTCCCCTTCGAGCCCAGTTACTGAAAGAGAAACCACTCCACTGAATGAAATTTGATCATCAGGAGAGAAAAATTGCTCTCTAAAAGTATTCATAATCTTTAACTTTTATTTAGCTTCAGCTTGTATTAATTCAGCCTTTTTTATTGCTTCATCTATATTCCCCACCATATAAAAAGCAGCCTCTGGTAAGTGATCATATTTACCTTCAACAATCTCTTTAAAACTGGAAACAGTATCAGAAAGTGAAACAAATTTACCAGGCATACCAGTAAATATTTCTGCAACGTGAAAAGGTTGAGAAAGAAATTTCTGAATCTTACGAGCCCTATCAACAATAATTTTATCTTCATCAGATAGCTCATCCATACCAAGTATTGCAATAATATCTTGCAGTGATTTATAAGTTTGCAATATACGTTTCACCTCAGAAGCTACCTTATAATGTTCTTCACCAATGATTTCAGCAGATAAAGACTGAGAAGTTGAATCAAGTGGATCAACAGCAGGGTATATTCCCATTTCAGCTAATTGCCTTGACAATACTGTGGTTGCATCAAGGTGAGAGAATGTAGTTGCTGGAGCTGGATCAGTTAAATCATCTGCAGGAACATATATAGCTTGCACAGAAGTAATAGAGCCAGAAGTTGTTGAAGCTATTCTTTCTTGCATTGCACCCATATCAGTTGCAAGGGTTGGCTGATAACCAACAGCTGACGGTATTCTTCCAAGTAAAGCAGAAATTTCAGAACCAGCTTGTGTAAATCTAAAGATATTATCCACAAAAAATAGAACATCTTGTTTTTCACGGTCACGAAAATACTCTGCCATAGTAAGTGCTGTTAAAGCAACTCTAGCCCTTGCTCCAGGAGGCTCATTCATCTGACCATAAACCAAAACAGCTTGAGACTTTTCATGCTCATTTATATTTATTACATTTGAAGTGATCATCTCGTGATAAAGATCGTTACCTTCACGCGTTCTCTCCCCTACCCCAGCAAACACAGAAAACCCTTTATGAGCTTTTGCTATATTATTAATTAATTCCATTATCAGGACTGTTTTACCAACACCGGCTCCGCCAAATAAGCCGATTTTTCCTCCTTTAAGATAAGGTGCAAGAAGATCTATAACTTTTATTCCCGTAACTAAAACTTCTTCCTGTATTCTCTGTTCAGTAAAACTTGGAGGTGCTCTGTGTATAGGCTCTTAAGTTATATTTTCCCTTCAGTGGACCACATCATCTATAAGCTCTCCAACAACATTTAAAATCCTTCCTAAAGTTGAACGCCCAATTGGCACCGATATTGGTGCACCTGTATCAACAAATTCATCCCCCCCTTGACATGCCATCTGTGCGATCCATAGCAATACAGCGAACTATATTGTCACCTATATGTTGCGAAACTTCTAAAACCAGCTCCTGACCCTTATATTTTAGTTTGTTTTTTAAAGCATTAAATATTTTAGGCAATTCACCTTCAAATTTTATATCAACAACTGCTTGAGTTACCTTAATCACTCTACCTATATTCATCTCTTTATTTTTATCACCTAACACTATAATTTCATAAAAGAACTTCGAAAGAAAATAAATCTTATATTATTAATAGAAATTTTGCAACATTAAAACACTTACTAGTTACGCTTCATTACAAACAATGCAAATGCATTTAATAGCCAAGTAATAATAAACAATACTAAACTAAGCGCATAAGCAGCAAGAGTTTGTACACTATTGAAATCCTGATCTCCGGTAAGTAATGTAGCGATCTGCACGGTAATGGTAGTAACTGAATTAAGAGGGTTAAAAGTCAAATTTGCGTTGATTCCCACAGCCATTAGCACAATCATTGTTTCACCTATCACCCTTAAAATTACAATAAAATTGCACTTAAAATTGTAGGCATTGCATAAGGTATTGTTATATGCCATATAGTTTCCGCTGGAGTTGAACCAAGTGCCATGAAGCCATAACGCAAGCTTTTTTGAACAGATCTTATGGCATCTTCGAGTAAAGATATAATAAAAGAAAGAATCATTATCCCAATCGATAAACCGGCAACTAAGGCACTTTCTGAGTGTATACTTAAACCAAAAAAATTTGCTACCTGCTTTATAAAGAAAGACAAAAATACAACCGCGAAATATCCATATACAACCGTAAGAATAGCAGATAAAACTTGCAAAGTTGTATTAAAAATATAACGCACATTCTCACTCGCATATTCACTAATATATATTGCAGAAAATAAACCAAGCGGAACGACAACTAACATTGCTATAATAGTTATAAGTAATGTACCCACTAAAAGCGGCGCTATACCAAAACATCCTACCTTCTCTTTATGGACAGTGACTACATTGAGGCCCCATTTCAAGCAAAACAAGAATTCTGAAATAGTTACTTTATTAAAAAAATAAATAGATTGAATAAAAATAGATAGCATTATAAATAAAGTGATAAAAAATGATATGGCTAAAGCCACAAATAACGAAAGTTTTATTATCTTATTTCTTTTATTTTTAAAGATAAAAGCAAGCATGAAAAAAAGTAACGCTATAGAAATAAAAGTTACAAAACAATTATTATAGAGCATTAACAACCAAGTTATCATCCATATACAACTAAGATATAGATAAGGTTTAACCTTATTTACTTCTTGAAACCTACTAAAACAAAATAAAAAGATTAGTAGGACAGGTTGACAGGTATGACTATCACCGAATTCATTTTCCCATGCATCAAATTTTATTCTACGAAAATGTCATACAATTTCAGCATCATTTGACAATAAAGTAAAACAATTTATAATAAATAATTATACTAATATAAAAACAATGAAGAGAACATTTCAACCAAAAGATTTGATAAGAAAGCGCAGACATGGATTTCGTTCACGTATGTAAAAAATAAAAATAAAATATCAGAAAATAGTTAATGCAATTTATTTAATTTGAAATATTATTATATTACGTCACTCAATAAGTCCGTAGGATGACATATGTATGGCACCACTATTGACAAATTAATATGATTTTTAGGAAGTACCAACCTTAGAACGATACGTGTAAAAATTTTATGACAATCTGACGTTTATTTCATTTGTTACAGTTATTTTAGTGACGCTACTTTTGTAATTTTCACAACAATGGAAAAATCTGAATTTCATGTGTTGATAAAACATTACTTTTTAATGGGAAAAAATACCGTTCAAGCAAAGCAATGGCTTGACAAATGTTATTTGGACTCTGCTCCATTGAGACAAATGGTAGAGAATTTTTTGCTGATTTTAAACGCGGCCGTACAAACACCGATGATGTTGAACGTTCTTGTCGACCAAAATTGGCAGTTGTTCCAGAAAACATAAAAAAAGTCCACAAAATTATTTTGCGCGATCGTAAATTGAAGTTACGTTAGATAGCTGACACCTTAAAGATATCCGAAGGCAGTTTATTCACCATTTTGCATGAACATTTGAGCATGAGAAAGCTCTATTCTAAATGGGTACCGCGTTTGCTCACAGTCGATCAAAAACAACAACGCGTCGACGATTCTAAGCGGTGTTTGGAGCTGTTTTAGCACAATAAAAAGAATTTTTTCATGCGGTATATGATAATGGATGAAACATGGATCCATCACTACACTCCAGAGTTAAATAGGCAGTCAGCGGAGTGAACAGCAAAGGATGAAGACCGTCAAAGCGACCAAAAACGCTAATGTCAGCCGATAAGGTTTTGGCTTGCGCATTTTGGTATGTGAACGGTATTTTATTCATCGATTACCTGGAGAAAAGAAGAATCATCATTAGCGCATATTATATTGCATTATAGGTGCGTTTGAGTGAAGAAATTATTTAAAAAACGACCCCAAATGAAGAAGAAAAAAGTGCTCTTTTATCAAGACAATACACCGTGCCACAAGTCGATTGCAACAATGGCAAAATTGTACGAGCTGCACTTTGAATTGCTATCTCATCCACCATATTCACCAGATCTGGCACCTAGCGACTACTAACTGTTTGCAGGCCTAAAAAGAATGCTCCAGGGAAAGCGATTTGGCTCTAATGAAGAAGTGATTTCCGGAACTGAAGGGTATTTTGCGGCCAAAGATATTTCGTTCTACAAATATGGTTTCGAAATATTGGAGAAGCGTAGGAATGAATGTGGCATCCTTCAAGGGGACTATGTTGGGGGATAAAGTAAAATTTTGCCAAAAAGTTGTAGTTTCATTAGCCATCCTACGAACTTATTGAGTGACGTGTTATGTATCAAACTAGAAAAAAATTCATGCAAAGCTATTTGATTAGGTAAAGTTCCCATAACCGACGCTGACTTACTCCGTTGCAAATCTTTACTTAAGTTTTGTTTCTGAAAACTCATAATATCTCTTAAATACATATACGAAAGAAAATTAAATTTCTTAAATATAATTATTAGAAAGTAAAAAATGAGGTATTTTTCTGTATCATCAAATATTGTTTTGTACCGTTTAAGAGTTGTATTGGGCAGCATATTTTTTTAAAATTTCCTAATACTGATTCAATGTATCAAAACTAGTTCATACTGGGGCCTATTCTGCAACGGCTTGTTAAAAATTTTAACCAATAATAAATCTGTGTCAAATGAAACTTTCAATTTTTATTTAGTGCCATCTGTTAATTTTTTTAACAGGCTGTTAAAAATTACCAGATAAGTTACAGAACAGGCCCTACTATCAGTCGAATTTTAGATCCTTGTTTCAGCTGTAGTTAAATAATTAATTTAATTACCGCTACAGATACTGTTGCAGATAATAGTATTATTGTAGATAAATATATCGCATCGAAATCACAGCACGAACAAGAATTTCTTATTTGTATTATTTTAGGTAAAGTGTCGTCATTTAATAAAAATATCACATTTAAATGACCAAAGTTGTTTTCAATGTTATTTGAACTGCGATATGTTTATATATTTAGCTGATAATAGTCAGGAACTTAATCCGAATGTAATAAAAATAGCCTTGGATTTTGATTTATTATTTTCTGAAAAAGATACAGTTTCGAATTGATTATTATTTTTATCTAATCTAATTTCGGTTCTTACTTTCTTTTACATAATGAAAAAAAAAAATTGATTGCGTTATTCTTCCTTTTTACTATCTTGTGCGTTGTAGAAGGAAGTATATCATTCACAAAAATAAACAATAACGAGATTTTCACGGAAATACATTCCGTTGACATCTGTGTGGATGGATGTGTGTCCGTATGTTTTATAACTCACGAGCGAAAAAGAACTGAAATGATTTAGTAATAATTGCAAAACCGGAAGTGAAAGTTTACTTCACACAAAACAATAAATTCAATTTATTTCAAATAAGAAATTATCGGCGAAAAAAGTTTCAAATAAAAGATGTTAGTTTGGAATATAAAATATTATTTATAATTTTCGCGTATCTCCTTCCAACTTTGAGAAAATTAATTAAATATTTATTAGCATATTTAAAAAAATAGCATTCAATAAATAATAGGGTAAATAGCTCCGTGGTAACGCCTCGGACTGTGGATCGTGAGATCCTCAGTTCGTATCCCATAGCTGACAGTTACCAATTTAAATTTAACCCTGTGGTTCCCCCTCCACTAACATCTTTGTGGGCTAAGATTTGACGGCTGGTAACCGCACTTTTTACGCAAAAATATATCACTTACCGATATATTCCCAAGAAAAGTATGGAAATTTTCCGGAAACTTTCCTTCGTGTTTTCAAAGTTATGTCAATGACAAAAATAATGATTGTATTTAAAATAGCAACAATGGAAACAATAACTATCACGACATACCACGATTTTAGTAAAATGGCTAATTTCTTTTGTAAGTTTTTGTTTTTCTGTTGATGGACAAGAATTACATTTTAAAATATGCTAAACAAGAAATATAGGTTATGTTAGAAAGAAAAATTTTGAAAATTTCTACAGGCAAGGAAATATTCTTGGGAAATTTCCATTTTGGGAATATTTCATTTTGGAAATTTTCCGATGGGCCAACACCATAAATATTGATTAAACCCTACCGAATTTGGTATCAAATTATTAGGGTTTCAGGAAAAAGATTTAATCTAAATGTCAAAAAAAAAATAATGTGACGATCGTCATTTGTTTTTTTTTTTTTGTACAAGTTAACAAGTTATTTACATCCTGCCGAGTTTGGTATCAAATTAAAAGTCTCAAGAACAGTTAAAATAAAAAGCTAAATATTTATTTTCAACGATCGTATCTGTTTTTTTTTTGCGATAGTTAATTGAATCTTGTTGAGTTTTATGTCAAATTAAAGATCTATCTCAGTGAAAGCTGCACCAAAAT
Organism: Poecilus cupreus; assembly: GCA_963942605.1. Lineage (NCBI taxonomy): Eukaryota > Metazoa > Arthropoda > Insecta > Coleoptera > Carabidae > Poecilus > Poecilus cupreus. Next base: position 4,862,802 of record OZ012729.1, on the reverse strand, counting down.
ATCAAATATTACTTTTGAGCGATCGTCAATTGTTTTTATAATACGTTTTAGAATTTTTGGGTGTTTGGTATCAAATTCAAGCTTTCTGAAGGGGAAATGTGTGTATATTATTATCATATTTGCTATGAGAATAATCTTCTCAAACATCTATTCTATATTTATTAAATTTATATGTTTAATGTAGTAAGAAAGTTGCGTGGCGACTACATCAATTTTTTTTGAGATATTTGTATTATTTTATATTAATAAAGTTGTGTTATATATTTATAGGTGGAACTTTTTCGACATCTCCACAGCTTGTCGTTACGATGGCATCTTCACCGGAAAAGTGGAGAAGTTCTACTAAACAACATTGTTTTCTCAATTTTTCCCACAATAGTCGATATCTTTGTTGCCATATTCTATTTTATATCAGCGTTCAATGGATGGTTTGGTTTGATTGTTTTCGTAACCATGTTTTTATATTTAAGTAAGTCTTGTTTATGATTGTGTTTTGTTTGTTGGTTGCTAATTATCGTTTGTTTAGTAACAACTATTGTGGTGACGGAATGGCGGACCAAGTATCAAAGAAGGATGAATTTAGCTGATAATGCGGCGAATGCAAGAAGCGTTGATTCGTTGTTGAATTTTGAAACTGTGAAGTATTATGGAGCCGAACAGTTTGAGGTGGACAAGTACGAGGAAGCCGTCATACATTATCAGGTAAAAATATTTTTAGTCACTTTCTATTTACAATAAAACTGTTTAAAATTTGTAATTAATGTTTTTTACGGTTGCACAATAAATAGTGTGTACACCTTGTCCACGAAATCCTTTATCGCCCTCAAGATTGTCCTGCCTCGGCGACAATTTTTCTCTCGGTACGCTAAAGAGTGATTTCGCGGCCTTGGTATACAAATAACTATTATTATTAATATGAAGATGAGGACTTGACTAACTGCTTTGGTTATATGCCGGCTTATGAGTGGATGATTATGAATTTTATGAACAACATAAATGATCATGTCCTGCAGTGGGATTCGAACCTATGAACTCTGGTGTGTTGTGCTAGTGACAGCCACTACGCCATAGAGATCGGAAAATAACAATTCATCTCATATTTCTTGTAGAGTAATCCAGAGAAATTTCGTGGACATGGAGAACATGTTCGACCTTTTGCGAGAAAACCAAGAAGTCATCGATGCTCCAGGTGCCGGGCCACTGGTCGTCAAGAAGGGTGGGATTGAGTTTAACAATATTACGTTCTCTTACATACCTGAGAGAATTGTTTTGAAGAATGTCACCTTTAGCGTGCCTGCTGGAAAAACTGTTGCTTTGGTGAGAATTATTTCAATAATTACACGGTTTAACATGAGTTTGTTATTCGTATTTTTCTATGTTTAACTGGTTTATTTTGCTTTAAAATGAAGGGAAATCAGACATAATGCCCTTGATTTGTTTTTACAGTCAGGATTTAGATTTTTTCGATTTCAGGCTTTTTCCAGTTTTTTTTTGTCCTAATTTTGCTCCAGATGATCAATGAAAGTTTTGTCCAGCTTACAGACGCTCAACAGATATCCGTTAAATAGTATTTTAAAGAACTCTTTTCATAATTTAATTTTATTTTATGAGAAAGAAGTCTGGGTCACGACACGCAGGGGAGTGTTCAAGCCCTTCGAACAAAATAAACAACAATTATGAAACGAGTTCTTTATACTACTTTTTATATTTTGCGCCGCTTATGCTCATTTTAATAAAAAAATTCAGGGAATTTTGTGTTAATTGGTGACACTGATGTGACGTTTTAAAACTCAACACCTAACGTTACTTTTATAGGCTAATATTGTGAAATTTCTCTCTTTCCTATCTCTTCTTCCTATTATTATTCTTAACTTCTGCTTTTAAATTCAAAATTATACAAAAATAACATTCTTACAATTTGTATTTATGTAAGCTATAATACGTTTGTAATTCCGATTTTTTGATGTAGAGACTGGAGCTATTTTGATTGATGGACAAAATATTAAGACAGTCACTCAAGAATCGCTTCGGCGATCCATTGGCGTTGTTCCTCAAGACACGGTTTTGTTCAATAATACAATTAAGTACGTCTTGGTGATTTTAAAATAAAGAAATAATTGAAATATGAGTGAATTTGTAGATATAATATTTGGTACGGACGAATAACTGCTACAGATGCTGAAGTGATCGAAGCAGTCAAACATGCAGATATCCATGAGAAGATTTTAACTTTCCCCGAGGGATACGACACCATGGTAAGTCAGATTATTAATAAATAAAGGTTGAAAAACCGATACGCGTTCCAGGAGGTGCAGCTAGTTTCTGGGTTCAAAATAATCCTACATTTTGTTAAATTGCTAAATATCGGGCTATCATCCATCGGTCTGTATTATTTATTTTACTCTATTATTTTAAGTATTTTAATACAAAGTTTATTTTAAATTAAAATGCCCACATATCTGCAGTATAAGTTTTTCTACCATTTTCGGGCAATGATATGCAACTTTATATTTTTAAATGGGACACTATATATTTTTGTAAAACTTTAAAGATCTTTTGTTTCTGTTTAAAACAGTTCTTATTTATTATAGTCCTGAAATGATTGAATAGACGTGCTTGTATGAATATGGACGAGACGAAATGGTATACCAGATAAGGAACATTTGAAGGAGATTCCTAGTGATTCATTTTGTGGGATGGCATAATAGTGCGAAAGCGGGCTGCAAAATAACCTGGTCGATCGAGTAACAGAACAAAATGTTTTTGAACTGTTAGTACTCAAAGCGATCATAACAAATACACTTTATGCCTGGGCAGAAGTTGTCCTCAAGATTTATATGGGCGTAGAATTGAAATGTGGAACAGGGATTTCAATGCATTTTTTTTTATATTGTTGTAAATTTTTACCTATTTACTTTACAGCAAAAGTGTAAATACAAAAGTTGTTCAGAATTTAAAAATGCATGCAATAAGGCCCATTTGGTTACCTAAATATTAGTAATTCACTACATATAAGATAAAATATAAATCGATATTTATTAAAAAAATATTGTAACACGGCCATGGGAAATTAGACAAAAACGAAAAAAATTTGACATTTCCAGATCAGGTTAAGATTTATTTATTTTTTTAAGGGCCGGTATTTCCAAACTTAGTTATCTAGGGAATAAATTTATCAATAGAATAAACACAAAATATCGCATCAAAATCATAGCTTAAATGATGATTATTCCCTTGATAATTTATTCTATAGTTTATCTGAGGTTGGAAATATCGGCCCTAACAGAAATAAATGGAATGAAGTGAATTCTAAAATACGCCATTATATAATAATAATAATGCAACAATGTAATAAATAAATCTAAATCTGTTTTCCTAAATGTTAAATATTTTTAGTTTTTGTTTGATTTTCCATGGCTGTGCTACAATTTTTCGAATTTATATTGATTTTAATTTGATTGGTATATCGCAAAATACTAATATTTATGTAACTAAATGGACCTTATTGCATGTATTTCTGAACAACTTTTGTATTTACACTTTTGTTGTAAAGTGAATAGGTACAAATTTACAGCAATATCAAAAACATTGCATTCAAATCTCTGTGTTCCACATTTCAATTCTGCACCCATATAAATGTTTGTAACAACTTCTGCCTAGGAACACAGTGATTTTTGTTATGATTGCTGTGAGTAATAACAGTTTAAAAACATTTTTCCTATTTCACGTACACAAAGTCAATTTTGTGACACTGTTTTTCTCTGATTTTGGGGAATTTATTATTTGTAAAATTAACAGTCTGTCACACTTGGAAATGCCATTGCTCACGTAAAATTATTGAACCGGAGCCCCTGCGTCGGGGTTGCGACCTGGGACCCGATAGGCCCCGCGGGCAAAACCCCTTGGTGACCAGTGGTATATTAAACATGCCATACAATTTTATTTTATTTTAATTTTATTGAATTTATGAGCGTGAAATAAGAAAAGTAGTATGAACAACTCGTGTTACAATGCCTAATTGTAACACTAGTTGTTCAATATACTATTATTCTGTTACTCGATCGGCCCGGTTTTTTGCAGCCCGCTCTTGGACTGAAATGTTATTTATTTGTATACGAAAGTGTGAATAGTACAGTTTTTCCTTTTTTGTTACCGTGTTTTGTTGGATTGCAGCGAGCATTTATAACTAGGTGCCCAATAAAATCCGAAAATGTTGAATAATGTGGCTTTCGTTGTCGTTTTACTTGTTCAAGTCCAATTTATAGAACTGAGTTAGGATAGGGCGCTTATAAACTTGTTTTTAGCTGAAGTTATGTAATTTTAGATATATTGTATTTACTTTTCTAGGTTGGGGAAAGAGGTCTTCGGCTCAGTGGTGGAGAAAAACAAAGAGTTGCAATAGCAAGAACTTTGCTGAAAGCACCGGCCATCATTCTGTTGGATGAGGCTACCAGTGCTTTGGATACTCAGACTGAACGTAATATACAGGTATGTATTTGTTGTTTAGTTTACTATCGGTCAGATCTGCTTAAATTCATTTGATGGTCCAACTAACATTTAAAAAATCATGCTAAATGTCTGATAAATATTTACACTATTAGACTATTATTTAATTTATTTGTAGGGAGCGCTAAACGAAGTGTGCAGCTACAGAACAACTCTAATCGTAGCCCATCGGCTGTCGACGATAATCCACGCCGATGAAATCCTAGTGGTACGAGAGGGTGAAATAGTGGAGCGGGGTAAACACGACGACCTGGTGAGCTTCGGCGGCGTGTACGCGGACATGTGGAAGAAACAGCTCGAGAACAAAGAGGGCGCGTCCTCATCGGTTGAGGCAAGCGGGGAGTTTTCACAGGATACAAATTAATTGTATTTATGGTATGTGCAAAGTGTGATACATTTTTAATAAACGTATGTTAGTAAAATAAACAAAAACAAATCCGAAAATGAGTATTTTTTACCAGCTGTCAAGTCATGACTCCCAAAGGAGTTAGTGAAGGGAGAACCACATAGATAATTGTAGCATTGTTTAATATTTTGAGAGTAGAAATATCATAAAGGAAAGTCATTTAAAAATTAATTTTTAATTAAAATGAAAACAATTTTAATTTATTGTGATTAGTTATCCAATACGGAAACAGTTACATATGTTACAAGGATCGTAACGTTAATTATCACAGATATAACTGAATTGTTTAATTGTATTTACAGTACATGATACATTATGTTTTAATTTCGAGGATAGCTATTGGAATCTCGAGAACTGTAAGAGCTATAACTTTGGTTAAGGGCCGGTATTTCCAAACTCAGTTAACTAGGGAATACATTTATCAATAGAATAAACAAAAAATTTCGCATCAAAATCATAGCTTAAAAGATGATTATTATTCTAGCTGTCATCTTTTGATGTGATATTTTTTGTTTATTCCATTGATAAATTTATTCTCTAATTAACTGAGTTTGAAAATACCGGCCCTAAGTTAGACAAAAGTTACTACGCAACTAGGACAGTTTAAGGATGTTTGTGTTTTCACGGAAAAATAAGTAGGTCACAAGATTTTGACAAAATATATTGTGCAACAAGTGCTGAAAGTTATCTATTTCTCGTGAGTGTTTTAGCACAAGACGATGTCGATACACGAGCGTGTAATAGGTAATTCTGCAGGAGTTGCTCGCTATACTTTTTCTACGATCATACTTTTGTCAAAATTTTATTAATAATTCTTATTCTTCAGAATCTCAAACTATTTGACAGCATGAAGCATGGCGTAAGCGCAGAGCTACCAACTGTCTGTAAAAACTAAAGAAATATTTTATTTAAAAAAATGATATATTTTCTTGGTAATCTCAATATTGGAAACGAAGATTTATAAACACTTGCATGTGGAATAATTGCCCAGGTTTATTTCATAGGACTGTGCGAAATATACAATTTTCAAGCTTAATGTGGCTTAAGTATGATTTTCAGTAGTGGTCGTAGAAAAAGGTAGTTTCGTTGCTTTGTCATTTCTTTTTCTTTAAATAATTTATAAACTATTCCTTATTGATGAAAATGTATCAAATAAAAAAAGCTATATATTTTTATTATCTAACCAGTGGCGTGACTTATATTCAAGGCACAAACTTATATATTTTTTTTAAAATAGAAGCAATAGTAAAAAATATCACAATAAAAATTACTTTTAAAGAAATTGGCCATTTTTAAATCTGTTTCCTAGACATCTCACTCCAAAACCTTTAATTTACGTACCAAACACTGTAAATTTCTGAAAGTTTTTGTTTAATCAATCACCTGTCAGCAATGGTTAGCTCATAGGTGAATAAAAAAAAATGCGAATTACCTGTTATTATAATATATAAATATAATAATAATACATATACGTATATAAAAATAAAGTGGGTGACATTAAAAAATCCGAATCTACTAAATCTGAAATTAGAATAGGTACCAATAAAAAACAAAAATAAATAGTAATGTCAATAATATAAAAATGTATAAATTACTATAAAACAAAGGAAAGAAAATGCCATTTATAAACAAAAAATCGAAAAAAAAAACACTAAAACAACTTAAAGAAAATACTGCCATACATTATTTCCTTTTTGCTTCACCTTTTGTGATCTAGGATAAACTTTAGCCGAGAGATGATTTTTCAATAGATTTATCGAAAGGATGCGGATTAAATATATGAGAGTAACAGATAACAAGGGGCTCCCAATTTATAAAATAAAAATCCTTGTAGCTCACCACTGCCAGTCAAAGAATGGTCGTCACTACTTCACGTCTTCTGTTTCTAATTTGATAAATATGGAAAAAAATATATACAAGTTTATAAGTTGTAGAAAACACTGTAGTCACAGATTTTATTATAAAATTTAAAATATCAATACACTTCCATAACAAAATGTAATTTGAAACCATTGCAGTTTTGAGCTTACACAGTAAAAATTTCGAGCAAATATTTTTGAAGCAGAAAGTCAGTCTTACAACACCTTATAACCACATTTAGGTAACATTTTACAGTTTAACCAACTCAATAACACTTAAAATAAATCAATTATTATACAAAATATTACAGTGTGTCCCTCACGCGGGCCCTTTGGAGAAGCTCCACGTTTGGTGTGATGTGTCTTTGTTACAGTTCTGTAGAATCAGCGGCTGGTTGCTTTGTACCTGAAAATAATTACTTCATTCACTATTCGTATTCAGCAATGCCAAATTATTGCAGAAAATTATACTTTAACAAGGTCCGACAACATATTCGAATTTGAAGAAAGAAATTATAAAATAAGTACATACCGCATTATTTAACATGTACAACGCTGATGACCGTAGCCACCAGACACAAAAAAAAATTGTGTCATGTTAAAAAGGTGCTGTCATATGATCAGTTTGTAATATATTTTATAGAGTAGGCAAATTCCCGGGAATTTATTTTTTGGGAAATATTCCCAAGAAAAATAAGGAAATTTCCGGAAACTTTCCTTCGTGATTTCAACGTTATGTCAATGATAAAATAATGATTGCATTTAAAATAACAACATTGGAAACAATAACTATCATATTCATAATACCCCTGCCACGCTATTAGTAAAAATGTTTCTAAAGGCAAGGAAATATTCTCGGTATTTATGAATATATTTCTAATAGAACTTCGTTTCTCACCCCTTCAGAGCTCAAGCACAGCCCATTCTGCTTATTAACAATCTTCTTCCCCCGCTGAAACCACTCTTGATTCCCTCCATGTCCATGACACTTGGACAACTGCACCGTATTCTTATTCGTCGCCTCGGCACAGTTATCCTCCTGCCTGATCTCCCCCGTTCGACTTAGCGAGAACATCTGCGTGGGCATCATCTTCTGGTGGCAGCCGTACAGCCCCAGGGGCCCCACAGCATCGTCCGGCAGCTGCAGGTTGTCGGCGCAGTTGTTGTTGCCGTCCTTGAGGCTCCCGAAGGCCTTGACATTTTCGGTTGGGATGAATTTCTCTGGGTAGACGTTCTTCAGGTACCAGGAGAATGGTTTGCAGCGTAGCTTGTTGCGGAGCTGTTTGCGATGGGTTAGGTCCCCGATTACCGGGTTGTTGCGATAGTTTTCCTTCAAATAAAAACATAATTTACGGTATAATTAAGGTTAAGTTTTTATTAACAGAGCACAGTTTGAAGGGCAACGCTAGGAAAGAGTTCTTTAAAATTCTTGAGGAGAATTGAAATGTGGCATATTGGGATTTCAATGCTATTTTTAAAAATATTGCTGTAAATTTTTACCTTTTCACTTTACAGCAAAAGTGTAAAATCAAAAGTTGTTTAAAATTTAATTAAAACTGCATATAATAAGGCCCATTTGCATACCTAAATATTAGTATTTCATGATAAATCAATCAAATGAAAAGAAGTTTCAAATTTTTAACAATTCAATTACTAACATTTTTGCAGCTAATTTCATCCTGGAAATGGATTTTTTTTTGTTTTGTGTGTCAAGTAAACTTTCACTTCCAGTTTTCCAAATGGTTTATAACGTTGTATTTATTAAATATTTTACAGAACTGTATTCAAAAGCCTTTTTATTAACTATGAGTTCTGAAAGCCTTTTCAACTTAATATGAACTATTTATAAAGTGGTTTAATTTGCAGCCATTTGACATCAACCCTAATCTTATAAAAGTAGGTAACAACTTTAATGAAAAATTATATTTCGACTTTTTCGTTTATTCTGTAGTGTTTCTGTATTTCGACAAGAAATCTATGGCGGAAGGTATTGTGGTGCCCACAATAAATTTTCTATTAATTTTTGTGTAAAGTCATATCAATTGTTATGTAATGTACCTTTAAATTTGATTTCAAATTAAAAAATAACATAAAACTATAAGATTATATAGTTTTTATTATTAAAACGGGATAATATTATGGATAATTTTATTATTTTATAACTATTCTGAAAATTTCCACAATTAAACATTGAGATTCGAATTCTCAAAAGGTTTTTTAAACCTGGGCAAATTTCGTGCGTTTAAGAATGTGGTTCAAGTGTCAAAAAATCATCATTTTCCTATTTCTAATTCACACAGTCGATTTTGTGATAGTGTTTTTTTATTGAAGTAATAACACAAATGATCAAACTTTAAAGCACTTTTGTTTTCTTAATATTAACTTCAATTCACTTATGAACGTGAAATAGGAAAAGGAGTATGAAAAACACACGTTCCAATGCCTAATTGTAATAGTCGTATTTCGAGTAAATCGCCCTCGGCTCGTTTACGCAAACTCGTACTACAAAAAAGTCATTGTAACACTAGTTGCTCAATATAATGCGTATATGTTGAGCAGATATGTTTATTAATTAATGAATTACTTACCATGTAGTTGTAGTTTCACAATGAGCATCTAGGAAAACTAAAACTTGTCCAGTCGCAGCCCGGGCACCCATCAGTCTTGCCCGAATCAATCCAAGTCTCTTCGGCGATCGAATCAGTTTTACTGGGTAATTTGCCAATCTAGTCGCCAGATATAAGTCTAACCGCTTGCCCAGTGTTTCTGAAAAAGTATTTCCTTGTGGTTTTCGATATTATTTATTTGAATAACAGTGCAAAATAAAAATAAACATCAGCTATTCACAAAGCTAAGCGAAAAGAAAAATAAAAACTTTGTAAACACCTGTTGATAAATGCTAAATCAAAGAATATCTTACCAACATCACTGCAGTCATCAACAAGAATAATTTCGTGAAGAAGGTTATGTGGAGTTCTGTTTATTATACTCCAGACAGTCCGAAGTAATACTGAGAATGGTTCATTGTAGAAAATAATTATTACGGAAGCGTTCATGCTGACATCGTAAGGAATCTTTTTACATCTAGGAATATTGTACATTTAATAAAGTAGGAAGTTTAATTGATAAATAATACATACTGTGGATGTCTGTAGTCTCTGAGTGTTCTATCAAGAGGAATCCTATCACTCAACACAGTGTTTACAGCCAACATTTTCAAACTCAACTGTCCGTATTCTTTGTCCGCGTCGTCCAAATACGATGCCCGTCCATCGTTTCCAAGCCCAGCAATAATGTGAGCTTCATATTCTCGAATTTGTTTCTCATAGATGCTAATTTGACTCAGTGCTTCATTTTCTAACCACGAATTTACTCCAAACAGATGTAAAATATGTTGTACATGTGGCGATGGCAAATATACGTCAGACAATGCCGTTAAATTAGCAGCAGACTGTAGTAATTTTTCGTGAACCAAAAGTAAACCGAACGCACCACAGTTCCAAGGCGGAAATCTCAGTGTTTTCAAAACAAAGAGTAATTTATTATTTGTTTTATGTATTATATAAATTTTAAAACCATAAAGTCATGGTCAATATTATAGATTTATAATCATAAAATGCCTTGGAAGACAAACAATTTTCTTGAACTTACCTGTCATATATCACACATTCCTATGTATACTGATAAAAAAAAAACTCCCGGTATTATTTATTATAGTAAAACACTTTTAATTCAGGATGAACGATTATAGTTTATTCTACAACAAGTAATGGAATGGTACATATTCCACGCGAACAAAATGTTTGTAGTCCGCGCCGAAGGCGAGAGCTACGGTTCGCGAGTGTGGGATATGCCATTCCGTTACATGTTGTAGACTATACTTTCTATAACAAGATTTTGGAAATTACACAAAAAATACAAATATAAAACTGTTGAAAACGTCAAACTCAAATAAATCAAATTAAACAAACAGACGTAACCATAGTAACTGAATCAAGATACTTCATATGTCGCGCTAATATGCGGCTCTGATTCGTCGAAAATATTCCATACGCAGCGTATGGAATGTTAGTGATTCCATAACAATTTTTAGTTGTGGAATGCCTAGTTTCCAAAACAGTGTTATAGAAAAACATTTACAAGTAAACGTGAACATTGATTTCAGTTTGACGCTCTATATTGGAAATATAAATTTGCTACAGTTGGTAACATTTATTAGTTAGTACAAGTATTTTGATGGCGCCACTGTCTTGTAATCCGTCATCTGTCAGTTCCACATTGTAAATTCAACCGCCCATTTTGTATTGTGATCACTGTGTTCTGTGTCCTGTTCTACTGATTAGATACATTGGTGTTCGTGAAGCTTTATTTTGTGAGTTCTTGTATAACTGATTTGTACAATTGTGAATTGATACTAATTATTTAAAGTATTTAATAATATTCATGGTAGTAGCAAATTATTTTGTATGCATAGTATAAGCTGGGGAAGGTGTTTCAATGTCTATCTACCTGTAATTTGCAAATGAGATGTTTTAAAGCGATTCGTATTGAATTGTAGAGTATTGAAATTATTTTGTGTGGCTGGGGAAATGTGAAATTTTTGTAACAAAGTTAGGCAAATTGGTTCATATGTAAATGTGGTAAAAACAGGCTAGTTTAGCTGCTTTTACGATATAGCAAAATTACTATATAGAAAAGTTCAAACGGTACAATTGGTAGACCACGCGATTCCAAGAAAAACTCTTCTCACGGTTATTATTTTTAATTAAACAAAAGCGACCATATTATTAATTTAATGACAGAAAGTATTGAAATATATACCTATTGAAATTAGTCACAAAAATATAACTTTGCTTTGTTGATTTTTTCGACTATCATGTGAATAGTTTAATATAGTGAGTCAATATGTTAGCAGGGAATAAAGAGTCCGGTAAATCACCTAGTAGTGAGAGCACTCTAAAAAATTCAGATTTCGTTACTAGAAAACCTATTTCCATTTTTAGTCAGATAAAAAATGCAAAGGATGAAGAGAAAAAAGAGCTTAATCAACTTTTAGAAATACTAAGAAAGAAATTGCGTGAGGGCTTTAAAATAGGAGCTGCTGTAGGGGAAGGGGATTGTTTCTTTGATTCCGTAGCTCAAGGGTTGAACGAGCTAAAAGATAAAGGTCTGATTACAGGTAGTAAAGGATTTAGTGTAAAGTCTTTGCGGGAAAGTTGTAAGCAATATGCACAACAAGTTGATCAATCAGAAGGCTCATGGTTGGATAATGCTTTAAAAGTAGAAATTGAAGAACTTTGTGAATATATTCCGCGTATTGAATTTACTGCAGAAGACATTAAGAATGCAAGTTCTGGTTCAGAAATAAAAATTTTTAAGTTGGAAAACGCTATATGGGGAAGACCTGAAGTTGAAGGAAAAATGATATGTGAAAAGTATGGCGTAAAAATTAGGACTATAGAATTGAGAGATAAAGAGATAGATGGATTATATGTTAATAAAGGTAAGGTAGGTAAAGGTAATAATATTGTTTACATAGTGAATTACAGGAACCATTTTGTACCACTTCTTAGTAATATTGAAAAAGATATAAAGAGAAGCATAAAAGTTTCTAGAGAGGAAGCTTACGGTAATGTGATAGGTTCAAATTCAAACAATATTTCTCAATCTTACATTTCTACACCATTACAAGATATTGAAAACCCCACATACAAACAAAGTGGTTGCTCAAGAAGTCCAGATAAGGAAAATCATAAAACGGGTAGAAAACGTGGGCGTTCTGTTACGGATAAAGATAATAAAGCACCAAAAAGGGCGCGCATGGATGTAAATGTTGCTAGTAATGAAGATTTAGAATCTCCTAGTGATTTACAGGATAAACCTGGACAGAATGAATTGGATAATACTTGTCAAACTAAGCAATACATTCCTCATCATTTGATTAGACTTATGTATCAATTAGACTTATCAGTGCTGTGCTTACTTAGAAAGTCTACGTATGAACATAAATATCCTTCATTGTCATTAGCGTTTGAAGATTCTGAAATTGGTAAATTCAATGATATTGCCCTTCTTTATGAAGAGAAGTCTATTCATATACGAATTGAAAATGTAGACAAATATTATACAGATAATGATATTAATTATGCTAAGCTATTTACTAAAGGAAAACAAAGTTTTTCTATTAATAGCTACTTTGATAGTTTTGTTGAACATCTGACCTCTAAGTTAGATAGCTCATTAGATAATATAGAGTATCTTGTTATCTATACCAATTCAGGCTTAGATCTTACAGAAGAAAAGGAATTAAAGAAAGGGCGATCTAGGAATTTTTATCCTTTTAAATTTGATAGCATAAGTATAGAAGAATATGGCATTTTAAAAGACTTCTTATTTACAAATGATAATACGCAAGGGCGTGGTTTTTATCAATTTTCGCAAGATAAAACAACAAGAGAAGAACTTTTAAAGCGACTAGAATTTTCATCTGCTGCACAAAAAGTAATGAAAGAAGGAAAATTTTCTCAGGAAAAAGTAAAAGAATTTTTTTTAGATAGATTAGTATTTGCAGTTAATCAGCCTAATAGAGAAGAATTGAACAGCATTGTTAAGAGTGAAATAGAAAAAAACTGTAAAGTTCAAGTCAATTATATGGCATTACAAGAAAGAGTATTACGTGATTTAATGGCTCCGGAAAAGCATAAAAAACTTGGGAATTGTATACCTGAAATTATATACGGGTTCAATTTATTAATGTCCTTCTTACACGGCATGTTCTTGCATAAAGACATATTTTCCATAAACTTTGAAGAAAAAAGCTATGGTATATCTAACGACATTACTCTTCATTATGAAGACAAAATCACTTATATAAGAGCTCATAATGCAGATAGTAGTATTGGTTATAGTAAGTTATTTCCATCCAAACAACAGAAAGGAAGGAATACGTTTTCTATTGATAAGTATTTTGCTCTTTTTATTGAAGAATCAGAAAAGAATAAGAATATAGAATGTTTTATTGCCTATACTAATACAGGTCTACACCTTACAGAAGAAAAGAGATTAAAAAAAGGGCAATCTAGAGATTTTTATCCTTTGAAATTTGATACTATAGATATTGAAAAAAAAGAATATAAAATTTTAAAAGATTGTTCATGTATAAATGAGAATGGTCTTTATCAAATTTCGCAAGAAGAGACAGCAAGAAAAAAGCTTTTAAGTCTGTTAACACTTCTACCTTCTTTGCAAAAAGAAAAAGGAAAACTTTCCAATGAAAAAGAAATAAAAAAGAAATTTTTAGATAAGCTAATGTTTGCAGTTGATCAACCTAATAGGGAAAGTTTAAATAGTGTTATTAGAAATGAGATAGATAAATCTAATGTTCCATATAATTATGAAGAATTGCATGAAATAGCGTTACGTTGGTTAGAATCATATGAGTTTGGTCCTATTACAGAAGAAATAATGAAAAGGCTTTTTGAAGATATAAAAGGTAATAAACTTAGTTCTCAGAAAATTCAAAATAAAAACATTAGTGAAGAAATTAAATTTGCTAAAAGTGTGGTTGGTAGAGAGGGAATACCTGCATTTGATCAGTTCTTAGATTTTTTAATTAAAGGAGGAGAAGGCAAAAAATATCTGAAAGTCATGAAAAAAGAAGGAATAAGCTTAACTAATGTGTCTAGTATCTTAGGCGGAGCGAGAGGTAAAGCTCCAACAGCATTTAAAGGCTTATATGATCTATGGTTTGATGAAGAGGGAAACAAAACTCAATATTTAAAAACCCTAGAAAAAGAAGGAATAAATCTAACTAATATAACTAGTATTTTGAATAGAGCAAGAGGTAAAGCTCCCACAGCGTTTAAAGACTTACATGATCTGTGGTTTGATGAAGAAGGAAATAAAACTCAATATTTAAAAACTCTAGACAAAGAAGGAGTAAATTTGGCTAGCATGTCTAGTATTTTAAGTGGAGCAAGAGCTAAAGCTTCTACGGTATTTAAAGACATATATGATCTATGGTTTGATAAAGATGGGAATAAAACTCAATATTTAAAAACTCTAGGAGAAGAAAAAATAAATTTAACTAATGTGTCCAGTATTTTAAGTGGGGCTGGGGCTAACGCTGCAACAGCATTTAAAGGTTTATATGGTCTGTGGTTTGATAAAGATGGGAATAAAACTCAATATTTAAAAACTCTAAAAGAAGAAAAAATAAATTTAACTACTATGTCCAGTATTTTAAGTGGGGCTGGGGCTAATGCTGCAACTGCATTTAAAGGCTTATATGATCTGTGGTTTGATGAAGGTGGCAATAAAACTCAATATCTAAAAACTCTAGAAGAGGAAGGAATAGATCTAACTAATATGTCCAGTATTTTGCATGGAGTAGGAGCTAATGCTACAAAAGCATTTAAAGGCTTATATGATCTGTGGTTTGATGAAGGTGGCAATAAAACTCAATATCTGAAAAGTCTAGAAGAAGAAGGAATAGATCTAACTAATATGTCCAGTATTTTGCATGGAGTAGGAGCTAATGCTACAAAAGCATTTAAAGGCTTATATGATCTGTGGTTTGATGAAGGTGGCAATAAAACTCAATATCTGAAAACTCTAGAAGAAGAAGGAATAAGTCTAACTAATATGTCCAATATCTTGCATGGAGTAGGAACTAATGCTGCAACAGCTTTTAAAAACTTATATAATCTATGGTTTGACGTGAAAGGAAATAAAACTCAACATCTAAAAATTCTGAAAGAAAAAGGAATAGATCTAACTAATATGTCCAGTATTTTAGGTGGATCAGGAACTAATATTGCAATAGCTTTCAAAGACTTATATGACCTCTGGCTTGATGAAGAAGGAAATAAAACTCAATATTTAAAAACTCTAGACAAAGAAGGAGTAAGTCTAACTAATATGTCCAATATTTTAGGCGGAGCAGGGGCTAATGCTGCAACAGCTTTTAAAAATCTATATGACCTATGGTTTGATGAAAAAGGGAATAAAACTCAATATTTAAAAATTCTAAAGAAAGAAAAAATAAATCTAGCTAATATATCCAGTATTTTGCATGGAGTAGGGACTGATGCTGCAACAACTTTCAAAGATTTATATGGTCTGTGGTTTGATGCAGAAGGAAATAAAACTCTATACTTAAAAACTCTAGAAGAAAAAGGGATAAACCTAACTAATATGTCTAGTATTTTGAATGGAGCAGGAGTTAATGCTGCAGCAGCTTTCAAAAGATTGTATGATCTGTGGTTTGATGAAGAAGGAAATAAAACTCAATATTTAAAAATTTTAGAAAAAGAAGGAATGAGTCTAAATAGTATATCCAGTATTCTGCATGGAGCAGGAGCTAATGCTTCTAAAGCTTTTAAAGAACTATTCGATACTTTTTTTGATGAGCAACGAAATAGGAAACAGCATTTAAAGCACTTTTTTATTGAGAAAAAAGGTGGAGAAAAAAGCTTTAAGCTAAGTAATTTATCCGGTATTTTAAGTACAGCAGGAACTAGATCTAGATATGCTTTTGAAAAATTGCATAATGTCTGTTTTAATGATGAAGGAAAAAGAACAAAACTTTTAGATGATTTCTATAAAGCAGGCTTTAGGCCAAGTAACTTATCCTCTGCATTATTTGGATCAGGAGCTCGTGCTTCTTCTGTTTTAGAAAGATTACATAGTGTTTGTTTTAACGAGAAAGGAGAAAGGACAGAACTTTTAGATAATTTCTATAAGGTAGGTTTTAGGCCGGGTAATTTATGTAGTATGTTGAGTGGAGCAACGAATAATCTAGAAAAGAGTCTGAAGAAGTTTCATGATTTTTGTTTTATAGGAGACACAAAAATATACTTAAATCGTTTCTTAAGCGCGGAAGAAAGTTTTACGCTGAGTAACTTATCTAAGATATTGCATGGAGCAGGAACTAATATTTGCTCTGCTTTAAAAAATTTTCATGATGTTTGTTTTGATGAGAAAGGAAACGAAACACAGCTTTTAGGTGACTTTCGTAAGGCAGGTTTTACGCCAAATGATTTATCTAATATATTATCCATGGCGGGAAATAATGCCACTTTTATTTTAAGGAACTTTCATAAAGTTTGTTTTAATGAAGAAAATTATTTGAATCACTTCTTGTCCGAGAAAAAGATTTTTACGCCGAAAGATTTATCTAGGATACTACATGGAGTAGGAATTGATGTTTGTTCTATTTTTGAAAGATTGCATGACCTTTGTTTTGATAAAGAGGGAAACAAAACAAAATATTTAAACAATCTCATCAAAAATGATCGTTATAAGATATCTGATATATTACATGAACAAGTTAAAAAAGCTCCTCATACTTTCTTAGATAAACAGAATATTAGCAAAGGAGACAAAGTAACTAATGCATCGGGTAATCCATCCGGTAAAACGGAGCAAGAACAAAACTTGGGTAGTGTACAACAGAGTGATCCTAAAGCTAAGAGAAAACTCGGAAGGGTACCACCAATCGGAGTAAGAACAAACAAGATGATAAAATTTTAGACACAGCAGCAGGTAGCTCAAGAGATTTATCCCCGAGACGAGGAACAAGGGAAAAAAACAAATACAGTCAGTGTACCATAATAAGAAGGAACAGTTGCGCTTATCAAAATTTGTATCATTCATTGAACCAGTAGAACAAGGGTTTTATTTACCTTCATTTGAAGAGCGTGGAGTTAAGACTGATGGTAAATGTGTAACAATTACACGTGGCTTATCTCAAGCTTTAATTTTACAGAGTGACAAATCGTTTTTAAGTAATTTAGAAACTTCAGTTGAAATTTATGAGCGCATAGCTCAAGGTAAGCAGATATCTGAAGGGGAGGAAAGAGAAGTTTTTGCTTTAAGTAAATTACTTGATAATTTCGAACGACAACTAGATTCTGTTGCGAATAGTTTACCTTCAAGCTCAATTCATACTAAGGGCTACAAAACATTTGGTGATTTATCAAATTACATAGCCGGAGTTAAGGGCGATTTTCCTATTCATTTAGTAACAAGTAATCACGTAGTTGCCATTTATAGAACTGATGATAACTATGCTTATTTTGATAGTAATGCAGCGTTTATTTCTGAGTTAAAGAGTGTTGATCAGCTTATGAAGATTGTAGAAAAAGCAGTGAAGTTTGCTGCTTATAAAATAGAAGAAAAATGTTTTCTTGTTGAACACTTTGATGTTGGTAAAGCTAATAACCTACTATCTAGTGAAGATAAACAAATTTTAGCAAAAGAAATTAAAACAGAGCGCCAACTTCTAGCAGAGCAAGATAAGGAGCTTGGTCTTATTAAGGTTAATGGTTAGGAATTATCTAGAGTACAGTTATATATATGACTTTGGAACAAAGATTAATGTGGAAGGTAGTGTACCGTTGCTTATCAATGCTGATATGAATTTAAGTAGCGAAAAACTTCAAGACCATCTAAATAAAAAAGAAGTAATTATGACAGCTAGAGAATATCTTGATAGCTTGAAAAATAGTAAGAACATAGGAAAAGTAGTACAAGCAACCAAAGTAATTCCTTTTATAGGTTCAAAACGTGAAATTGAAGAGGCAGAGCAAACACGTAAGCCGAAACGTTCTTTATTAGAACAACTAGTTAAAGGAGCAGTTAATTTTATGGCTAGTAATCTAACTACTGCTTTTTTACTAATGTTAGTCGATTGCCAGTAAAAACAGACAATGAACCTCAAGCTTATTTAAATGATCCAACTGTGGAAAAGCAACTACAAAGATCATATCAGACAATTTCTTCCTGAAGTTGTTTAATGTCATTCACAGAAAGGCCGGTGATTTCAGCGATAACATCAATAGGTACACCTGCTTTAAGTGAATTTTTAGCCACAGCTATTTTAGCCTGTTTTTTGCCCTCTTCCCTACCTTCCTGCCTACCTTCTTCTCTGCCTTTTTCATGGCCGATTAGGATGTCTTCTTGTCTACCTTCTAGTCTACCTTTAGTAGAAGCATCATCAAAGCGTTGTTCCCAAATAGCAGCTTCTTTCTGTACATTCAAGACTCTTTCTTCGTATGCCGCTAGGTCCTTTTCACTCCAACTAAATTTGTCTAATGCATCATATGCTAACTTGATTATTGGGGCTTTCTCTGCAATATCTTTTAGGTCTTTATCTGTAGTATTTTCTGCATACCGGAAAAAGAAAACCCACCTTTCTACTGTGCTCTCTAGTTGCTCTACTCTGTTTTTTGTAAATTTCGGCAACTCAATAAAGACGAATTGAAAATCTTTTAGATAATGGCCATTAGTTTTTATCTCTCGTATATTATGAGTGGAAATGTATTCAACCTCTGGAGGAAATAGCGTAGTATTAGAAATAGCAATAAAGAATACTTTCTTAAAATCAATGTAACTGCCAGATTGTCTTGAGTAAGCTTTAGCAGCATAAAGTTGGGCACGTTTTCAAAGCCTTTATCACGAGCGAGTTGCATTTCCGCAATATACCTATTTCCGTATGAATCCTTTCAAAGAACATCAACAATGCTTTGTTTATCAGAACCAATTTCAGGATTCATGATAGTGCTAAGAAACTCAACATCTTGTATAGTATCATTTAAAAAGTGAATAAGGATATTCTTATTTTTCTCAGTGCCAAACACTCGTTTGAAGGACAGGTCAAATTTAGGATCTAGAAATTTAGAAAAAGCCATAAGACATTAACCTAAAAAGCATTAATAATTATACACAATTGTGAAGAAATGTTCAAGTTTTTTATTTTTAGTTTATTTTTTTAAGTTTTGAATGCGTTGATGAAAAAAATGTCTCCCATAGATGGCTTGAGAATGCTACTATGCACCTTAGAGGTCTATTTGTACATCTTTTGTCAACCCTTCTGTAAAGCACCTTACAAGCCCAGGAGATGAATGCCATGAATGTGGTGGTCATACCTATTTTAGATGTGAACTTTTAAAACTTACCATTTAAGCTTGTCACATCATAGGCATTTAATATACTAGTTTTCAACAGGCATCTGAGAGTTAGTTTGTTTATGTAAAAAAGAGTAGATGGTAGCCCACACAAGATACAAAATAGCACAAAAAGTAAGAAGCTGGAGGTTAAAACGAAAATATACCCTGAAAGATCTAGCAGATAAAACAGGTATTGTATGCGAAATGAACGATTGCGCTGGTTTTTGGATAAATGCCTTTATTCAATTCACACACATAATAGTATATTGAACAACTAGTGTTACAATGACCTGTTTTGTACTCGTATTTTGCGTAACGAGTTATTCATACTACTTTTCCTATTTCACGTTCAAAAATTAAAAAAAATAAAAATAAAATAAATTTATACGGCACGTTTATTATATCACTGGTCACCAAGGGGCTTTGCCCGCGGGGCCTATCGGGTCCCAGGCCGCAACCCCGACGCAGGGGCTCCAATTCAATAATTTTACGTGAGCAATGACAGTCTCAAGTTTGACAGACTGTCAATTTTACAAATAATAAATTCACCAAAAACAGTTGCACAAAATTCAATTTTGTAGCATTGTTTTTGAGAAAAACAGTGTCACAAAATTGACTTTGTGTACGTGAAATAGGAAATAGTATATTGAACAACTAGTGTTACAATGACCTGTTTTGTACTCGTATTTTGCGTAACGAGTTATTCATACTACTTTTCCTATTTCACGTTCAAAAATTAAAAAAAATAAAAATAAAATAAATTTATACGGCACGTTTATTATATCACTGGTCACCAAGGGGCTTTGCCCGCGGGGCCTATCGGGTCCCAGGCCGCAACCCCGACGCAGGGGCTCCAATTCAATAATTTTACGTGAGCAATGACAGTCTCAAGTTTGACAGACTGTCAATTTTACAAATAATAAATTCACCAAAAACAGTTGCACAAAATTCAATTTTGTAGCATTGTTTTTGAGAAAAACAGTGTCACAAAATTGACTTTGTGTACGTGAAATAGGAAAAATATTTTTTGACAAATATTTTCATAACAACATATCAAATTTTTTGTCATGGATATACATAAATCTAAATAATTTTAATTTAGGATCGCAGAGACATACCGCCCACCTTGAATGGTTCCTTTCAACAAATACTACACTAAATACATTTTGTATTTCGTACATATAAATAAACAGCAAATAACAATAAATTAAATATTTGATTCAAAAGGCAGAATTGATAATTTCGTAACAGGTCTTTTTATTGTTCCATTTTTAGTCTTGATTGAAACGACCCGTACAATTTTCTTTTCCTGGATGAAGTTCTACAATTCTTCCAAGGCGCTAATTCATTGGAGAAATATTATCTTGTATTATTACGATTAGAATTGCAGATTATTTTGAAAAGATTATGAAGTTCAGATTTGGCTCCAATAAAAGTTTTACAGTTGTCTGAATATAAATTTTGACAGTAACCTCGTCACGATACAAAGCGTGTAAGTGCTGCTATAAATGCTTTACTTGATAAATTAGTCACAAGTTCAATGTGGACAGCTTTCGTAGCCATACATATAAAAATTGCAATGTATGCCTTTTTGACTGTATTACGAGTTACTTTGAGATCGAAGGGACCTGCATAATCAACTCCAGAATTTACAAATGGATGTGTTATTTGTACACGAGGAGCAGATAGATCGCCCATAAATTGATTTGTCAGATTTGGTTTTCTTTTAAAACATAAAATACACTTACGTGTTACTTGTCGTATCATATCTTTTACTCCCAGTGGCCAATAATACTGTCGTACCATTGATAATAAGTAGAGATGTTCCGACTAGTCGGCGACTAGTCGGTAAAGCCGACTATCCGGCCACTATCGTAGTCGGCCACTATTCGGCGACTATTCGGCAAAGAGGGCCGACTATTCGGCTTCTTCAATAAAATGTATGTAGGGGAATTACGAGTACATTAAATAAAAACTTGTTTATCAATATTTTTATTTTTTAATCAGTCTTACATATTTTGATAAAAGCTAAACATTGACTGCTTCATAAAAACAAAAACAAAAAGACAGAAACGTACTTATATGATTTATAACCGTACATCAAATCAAATTGACAAAGGAAAATGTCATCATCTCCTTATATTTTTTATAACTTATATTTTTTAATTAATGGTAAATTATGATGTAAAAAACTAAAGCTTCTGCTCTATCTGGGAGCAATCGATTTCTTTTTGTTTCGTATATGTTCCCGGCCTCTGAGAACAGCCGCTCACTGTAAACGGAACTTGCGGGACAACAAAGGTACACTTTGGCGATGCGTTACATTTCAGGATACCTAGAACTATTGCGGCTCCACCACTGAAATGGGTCATCATTGCGCTTTATCACCGGTAACGCACAGTAGGACTGCAGTTCAAGAGCTGCCTTTGACCTGTCATCTTGAAAATTTTCTATTTTTCTTGATGCAAATTTTTGGTAGCATTGCCAAAAATTCTTGTGTGTTGCTGTTTCTGTATTGTCTTCATCGATGGAGGTGCTCTGTAGATCATCTTTGCCACTGTCGCTTTCGTCATCACTCATGCTATTTTTCAGAGATTCTAAAAAAAATTGAGACCTAATGGTGATGAGATCCTCTGTCTCGAAAAACTGTTGCTTATATCTTGGATCCAACAATGTAGCCAGGGTGAAGACTTTGTTGTTATGCTCCACGTCGAACCTACTCTTCAAATCATTTTCCAGTAGGACTTTCATTTCCATGATTTCTTTGTTTTCATCATTGTAAATTTCTAGATATTTTTGTAAGGTTTTCAGATGAGGTATTACTTCAGACACCGAAGAACAACTTGAACTTATAATCTTGGTAATCTCTTCAAATGGCTTCAGCAATTCAATGCTTTTTCCGAGTATTTCCCACTCTTCACTAGACAAATTTTCGAAATTTAGTAAATTTACTGATGTTTCAGCCAGGTATAAAGAAACAGCCCTTTTTTGTTCTAAAAGGCGAGATATCATATAGTATGTGGAATTCCATCTGGTACATACATCTTGGACAAGCTGGTGGTCTGATAAATTTAATTCTTGCTGCAAATCACGAAGTTTTGACTGAGCTTGATTAGAGTGGTTAAAGTGTGTCACAATTCGTCTCGATTTTACAAGTATTTTTGCCATGGTATCATGTTTCAAAGCAGAATTGATTGCCAGTTGTAGAGTATGTATAAAACAAGGTACTCCTTTAAAAACTGAATCGTTGATTGCTTTCGTCACATTTCTGCCGTTGTCTCGCACAACGGCGTGAATTTTGGTCGTATCTATATCCCATAAAGTTGGAATTTCTTCTAAACAGTTTTTTATATTATTGGCAGTGTGTGTTTCAGGGAAATGTTTCATTTGCAATACTGCGTGATGATATTTGAAACTATCATCAAACCAGTGAGCTGTAAAACTCAAAAAACTTTCTTTATTATTTAAGTTTGTCCACATGTCAGTAGTGACTGAAATTGCAGTTGCACTCATCACTCCTCTTCGTATTTCAGATTTAGTCTCTTCGTAAAGTTGAGGAATGATGTTCTCTGTGAAATACTTTCTGCCCGGTGTGTTATATTTTGGTTTAACTTTTCTCATCAAGTTTCTAAAGCCAGTATTTTCAACAATTGACAACGGCTGGTTGTCAAGTGCAATCATCTCACCTATCGCAATATTGATGTCTCTTGATCTTGAGTCTTCACGTGACCATTGTACAGCAAAACTATCTTCAATATTTTGTTGGCTTTTCTGACATAAACTGACCCCTAATGACACTGATGTTGACGGAGTAGGCACTGTTGTAGTTAGTTCTTCTGCTTAGATTTGCGACTGGGAGGAATCGTCTGTGGTCGTACATTTGATCGTAGAACCTAACTGAGGTATCAGGGTTGGATGTCGGTATTTAATATGGTTGTTCATACTTGTAGTATTTGCTGTTTTTCCCTGCCCACCACGAGAAATTATCATTTGGCATTGGTTACACTTGACTTTACGGGAATCATTGACCAATTCGTCAAAAAAAATCCATACACGAGACTTTCTTTTTGACATGATTAAATTTTAATTGCACCAAAATATTTTTTTTACACAAAAGCACCGCTCTGACCCGTATAAGAGCAAAAATCAAGATATAATGCGAAGTAAACAAAACACGTTCCTACACGCTCGCAGGCGGCGTTTGCGACTTGAGAGAGAATCAGCTGTAAACGAAACGTCACGGAAATCCCCGAAACCGTGATCGGCTTGGCCGACTAGTCGGCCAAAGTCATAATCGGCACATCTCTAATAATAAGGCTTGTTGACCAATGTGTCCGTTTTCTTCATGTAGATCTCGTATTAAACTCTTCGTAACTTGATGAATCTTTGGCAGTACTATCTGATGTTTCATTTCAAATGGCTGTTTTGATTGTCGTATTCGTCCACCAACACGAATTATTTCATCAGAGTCGAGAAAAACATTCAAGTTGAATAATCTTGAATTCTTGTTTAGGTCTTTGCGGTTTTTCAAAGACTGCAGTTCTTCTTTAAATTCTTTAGCTTGAACCATTTGGATAATTCTTTTGCGGGATTGAAACATCTCTGTGGCAGTAATAGCTTCAATCTTCAGTGCTGATAATTTGCTATTACACAGTTGGGAGTTTTTCATGTGAATTTTGGTCTGTAATATAAAATAAAATCTCAACACGTATGCTATGACTCTTTGCAATTTTAAAAAAGAACTTATCTTTGAAATTATGGGAAGTTCCTCTTCGTGAGTCATAACAAATGATGCTAACTTGAGTTCTGGAAGTTGCGATGTAAACATGAAGTTTTGCTCTGGCCAACCTGATTCGGTAGAAGTCAGGAACGTAGGCCCTGACCACCACATGTCGACTTCACGTAGCTGATTTGGATTCAAACCCCGTGAAATGATGTCTGCGAGGTTTTCAGACGAAGGAACGTGTCGCCATTCAGATACATGAGTCAAACTTTGAATTTCAGCTATTCTGTGACCCACAAAAGTTTTCAGTTGACTAGCATCAGATCGAATCCAACTAAGAACAATCGTCGAGTCCGTCCAGAGAAATAATTTGTCAAATTTGACTAACATTGCCCTTTTCACTTTTGTTACTAGCTGAACTAGTAGTACGGCTCCACATAATTCTAATCGTGGAATTGTAACTGATTTGAGAGGAGCTACTCGAGATTTAGAGCAAAGTAAAGACGTTGCTATATTTCCTTCATCATTGATGCAACGAATGTAAATGCAGGCTCCATAGCCTACCTTACTGGCATCACAAAATCCGTGCAATTGAATAAACTTGCAATTTTCAAATGGAATGACACATCGTGGGACTTCTAACTGCTGCATATTTTCCAGTTGTAATCGAAATTTTTGCCATTGAGATGCATCTTCCTCTGATAGCGCTTGATCCCATTCAATGTTCTTTTGCCAAAGTTTTTGTAGTATTATCTTGGCCGTTAGTATGATTGGTCCAATAATGCCCAATGGATCGTAAATTTTAGCAATGTCAGATAACATTGTCCTCTTAGTTATCTGTCGAAAATTTCTTGTATTGTTAATTCTGAAGTGAAAATTATCAGTTTTCGGTTGTCACACTAAACCCAAGGTTTTTACAGAATTATATTCAGATAGTATGACTTTCTGTTCTTGATTTTCTGTTGGTATGTTTTGTAACAAATGCGGATTATTTGCACACCATTTATGCAATTTAAATCCACCCTTTTTCAACATTTGAATTAATTGTGTCTGTAGCTTGATTGCATCATGAATGGAATTTGCACCAGAAAGAATATCATCAACATAGAAATCAGTTTTTGTTACTTGTGAAGCTAACGGAAAATGATTTTGTTCATCTTCTGCTAATTGAATGAGGGTTCGAGTTGCTAAATATGGAGCGCTTGCTGTACCATACGTAACTGTTTTCTCTCTGTATTCTCTAATTTCTTCTGTTGGTTCATCTCTCCAAAAGATTTGTTGCAGATTATGTTGTATGTCACATACATTAATTTGCCGATACATTTTGTTTACATCAGCAGTAAATGCAAATTTATATTTTCGAAATCTCAGAATGATTTCAAATAATTCTTGTTGAACTCTTTGTCCAATTTGTTGAACATCATTCAACGACAATCCGGAAGGTGACGCTGCAGACGCATCAAATACAACACGCAATTTTGTAGTACTACTATCAGGTCTGAGTACGGCATGATGAGGAATGAAATATTTAATGTTTTGAGATTTAACTACTGATGTGGACAAGCTCATATGACCCAGTTGTTCATATTCATGAATAAACTTTTTATGGGGTAAATAGCTCCGTGGTAACGTGTCGGACTGTGGATCGTGAGATCCTCAGTTCGAATCCCACTGCCGACAGCTACAAATTTAAATTTACCCCTGTGGTTCCCCCTCCACTAACATCCTTGGGGGCTATGATTTGACGGCTGGTAACCGCACTTCATACGAAAAAATATATCACCTACCGAGATCTGCGTAAGCAGAGTGCCACACCCGTAATGGGTAAAAGGCGTGATGATATATATTTTTTTTTAACTTTTTATACTCTGTTTTTTATTTATCATTGTTTGCAAATTTTTTCTCTAACAATATAAATCTTCGTAAAGCAATTTGTTTTGTATCGCCTAGATTATTTATAGTAGATTAAGGAAGTAATTGGACAACATACCTTCCATCTGCTTCACGGCGATGTGTTTCATTGTAGTGTTGTTCAACTTGCTTCTCTTCTATCGATAAAACTCTTGGAGAAGAAACGTTTTCTATTTCCCAAAATTGTTTTATCTGATTTGACAATTCTTCGATTGTTGTCACGGCACATAAATTGTTTACAAGAGGACGGGGCATTTGTAAGTTATTCTTCAATTTTACCATTACAACCCAGCCAAATTCTGTTTTGTATAACTTCGGCAGACTGTTGCATACCTGGATCTGTTGATTCAACCAAACTTCAGAGAACACTTCTGCTCCCAATAGCATACCAATTTGTTGAAGTTGAAAATGTGGATCGGCTAATTTGATTCCATTTAGTATATTCCAGGTTTTTGGGTCGAATTTTTCACTTGGCATTGTTTTGTTATTTTTGGAATAATGAGAAATTCTATTTTCATGTCGAAGGATGACATTCTTGATTTGATTTTGTAATAATAAGACACTACCAAACTAGAACTTGGCTTTATTCAACTAAAATTACACTTATAAGAAACTCATATGACAGTAGATAGGATAAACAATAACAAAATAAGAACAATAAGACAAATGACATTATTATGTCATATTGACATTAATATAACATATTGACATTATTATGACATTCACCCCATGTTTGTTTTAATTTAGAACATAATCTTGTAAGTAGGTGGGAAGCCGTCTCTCTCTGCTACTTCTTCTTAGCGTAGTTTCATTTCGTGGATGCTGGATCTGGTCCTGTGTATCTCGATTATTTAATTCGTTTTCGCTTGAGATATTTGTACCATCCGTTTGATCCACATTTGATATGGAATCCTCAGAATCATCTTGCACTTCCCCGATGTTACCTATTGGCGCTAATTGTCTATTAGAAACAGTAGTTTCTCGTCCGTCTTGTAACCTGATAAATGAGTAAAATGGGTTTGCTTCTAATAATTCCACTTCTTCTACTAATGGCTCGTATTTGTTAGCTCTTGTATTTTTCTTCATGAGAACAGGACCAGGTGACATTAAATAATTTAGTAATGAATGTCCGCTGACAGACCTGCGAGTATGTATAAAGAATCTATCATGAGGCGTTGAGTTAGTAGCAGTACATAACAAAGAACGGATTGCATGAAGAGCTGTAGGTAATACACTTTCCCAATTGGAATACTTTAAATTTTTAGTTCGTAAACATAGCTGGACTGTTCTCCATAGTGTGCCATTCAATCGTTCCACCTGGCCATTACCTTGAGGATTGTATGGTGTTGTTCTACTACCTAGCGCTACAAAATAATGAATATAGAGTGGAGTTCCAAAAGTAGTAAAAAGGTCTTTCAGACATTTTACAACAGTACTTGCTGTTAAGTCTTTAAATGGGTATGCAAAAGGAAATCTTGAAAATTCATCGATAATAGTCAAAATATATTTGTTCGGTGTATTTGAAGGTAAAGGTCCTTTAAAATCCATATTTAACCGTTCGAAAGGTGCTGTAGCTTTTATTAATCGTCCATGGATCTTTAAGAAACGAGGTTTTATTTCAGCGCAGATAGGACAAGCTGAGGTTAATGAACCATTCTGGTAACCCCCGGATGACATAAAGAGTTGTGCAATTCAATAAGGTTATTTTTTGAATTCATATTTGCACATACCACCCTTGATAGCGTATCTGCCACAATATTTTGCTTTCCAGCTCGATAAATAATATCATATTTGTAACATGATAATTCGAGACGCCATCTCTCTATCTTTTCATTCTTTATCTGACTGGAGTGTTTTTGAATAAACATAAAAAATACTGATTGTTGATCTGTAATGAGTATGAAGTGTCTACCAATTAAATAATGTCTCCATTTCCTGGGTGATTCTATAATAGCGCTAGCTTCTTTCTCTATTGACGAATGTTTACGTTCAGCATTGGAAAGAGTGCGAGAGAAAAGAGCTACTGGATGACCTTCTTGAGAAAGTGTAGCTGCGACGGCGTGTTCGGAAGCATCATTCTCTACAGTAAGTATAGCATTTTCATCCACAGCTATTAATGCAGATTTAGCGATATCTTTTTTTAATGTTTCAAAAGTGGAGATAACATCTTTATTTAGTGGAAAGGTAGTAGCATTAAATTTGTGAATTTTTTCTGAAAAGTTTTGAATCCATCTAGAATAATGTGCAAACATACCTAAGGCTCTTCTCAATGAAGCAGTATCATTAGGCACTGGAAGGTTCAGTAAGGGACTTAAGCGTTCTTTATCTGGTTTAATAGTATTATTTTCTGTATTATATCCTAATAATTTTATAGACGACAAACCAAACAAACATTTCTTTACATTTAATGTTAATTTATATTTTTCTACAGCTTCCATAAATCTTTTTAAATTAGTATCATGATCTTTATTATTTCCACATACTGTAACATCATCTAGATATGCAAAAGTACTACTAAGATTTTATGTTTTTATGATAAATTCTAAAGTTCTTTGAAAAGCAGATACTCCGTTTGTAACTCCAAAAGGTATTCGCGTAAATTAATACAAATTTCCACAAGCTTCGAAAGCCGTATAAATTCGTTCTTTATTTAATATTGGGACTTGATGGTAAGCGCTTTTAAATCAATCTGACAGAAAACTTTGTACTTCGCGACTTTTGATATAATTTTTTCAATATTTGAAAGAGGAAATGCGTCTAGTTCAGTAAACTTGTTTATAGTTTGTGAATAATTTATTACAAGACGTTTTCTGTGTGATATTCCGCTTATTACTAATACCTGAGCTCGCCATGGTGAGATGCTAGGTTCTATAACACCGTCCTTTAATAAATTACATATTTCTTCTTCAATAAACTTTTTATCTTGTCCACTTTGTCGCCTTGATTTTATGGCAATTGGTTTAATATCCGAAGAGAGGTTTGAAAATAAAGATACTGGTGGCACAGACGCTTGCATGACATTACAAATCTTCAATGGATCACGATGACCTCCAAACTGTAATTCAATCGATGAATGTCTTCTTAATATGTCATGTCCGATAATTACATCTGCACAAAGATTGTTAATAACTAGACGTGATACTTGTTTATACATGTTTTCCAAGTCTAAAAGAAACTGTGCAAATTCCTTCTGCGAAGGATACATTACTTGTTAATGCTAGCGTTATTGTTTGATGATAATTCTTTTTCTTAATTTTAAATTTACTAACTCAATCATTGTTTATAAAGCTAACAGAACTGCCGGTATCAATCAAGGCATCGGCGGGAATATTATTGATAGTTATTGGTACAGTAGTTTTATGCAAACTTGAAGGAGAAGCAGCTGAAATACTTGCCAAAGCACTGGTGTCGGGTCCAGATTCATCCGTTGCTACCGCGTTGACAGTGGCTGTTGCTTTACTACTCCAGCATACATTTGCAAAATGACCTTTCTTCGAGCATAACAGACAAGTTGTATTATATGCAGGACATTTAATTCTCTGGTGAATATTTCCGCCACAAAAATAACAACGTTATTTCTGAAAATGACTGATAGCTCGAGTTTTATTCTCTTCAAAAGATCCCTTTAATGTACTATTTGTAACACTGAGATATAAGTTATTATTACTCATAAATGATTGTGAATTTTTATCAGCCATTTCTAAAGACATAGCCTGATTGAATACTTGATCGAGAGTTACAGTAAAATTTTCGAGTAGTCTCTGTCTTATTTTTGGAGATGATATACCAGCAATAAATGCATCGCGTATGTATTCATTTTTGTATTCGTCTGCGGTAACACTTAAAATTACAATCTTGGGCCAGTTGTTTCAGCGAACGCATATACTGATCAACAGATTCCTCAGGTTGTTGTCTTCTTGTAGCTAAGACATGCCGAGCATATATTTCATTTTTAGGTTTGATATAGATATTGTGCTATAAGGAAATAGCTTCTTTATAGTCTTCACAGTCACGAATGTAACAGTAAATAGTCGGGGATAAATGATTTATCAGCAATTTTAGTTTTGTAGAATCTGTGTGAAGATGATTTCTCCTGCTAAAAAGTTTTCGAATGTATATTTCCAATGAGTCCATTGTATATCAGCATTCAGTACATTTGGATCAACATCGAAACGTTCAGGGCGTAAGTAACGACTTATTTCTGGAGATACTTTTTCAGTCTTTTGAGAACTCGAACTTCCGTCAAGAGACATTTTCTTTTTTATTTTAGTTGAATAAATTGTAATCAGAGACAAATATCTAAAGAGAGACGCGACAGTTCCAGCAAAATTAAGTGTGATAGAAGTTCTGCGCTATCTATGAATAGAGCACCCGAACTAAGGCGATATTTGAAATGAAAATGCGGGAATTTAATGAAATTCAAATTTCAAAGTATTAAAAATAATAAAATATAAATTCATGTATACAGATTTATTTTTTAATTAATGAATACATATATATATATATATATATATATATATATATATATATATATATATATACCGGGAGTTTTTTTTATCAGTATACATAGGGATGTATCATTACCATAGTTACAGTGAAAGTGATTGACAGCAATGTATTACCGCGTTTTTTTTAAGAGTGAACATAGGGATAATTTACATTGATTATTAATAATACTTAATCATATTGAAACAAACAATGCAAGTTTAAACAAATAAGAAATTTGTTTTAATTGCTTTAGTACTTAATAAATTACATTGAATTGATAGGAATTATTATTTTTAATAACTGTAAGTAATCCCTATGTTCACTCATAAAAAAAACGCTCTAATACATTGCTGTCAATCATTTTGACTGTAACTATGGTAATGACGTATCCCTATGTATACTGATAAAAAAAACTCCCGGTATATCTTTTTATATAGCTTTTTCTTAAACGCCGTTTGGAAGGACGTATCTTCAAAATGAAAACTACACACTCGCACGTGTGTAAGTGCAGCGTCCGACTTACCTTCCAGCAGCACCGAAATCCCCAAATTTTGCATCCACACGTTACATAAACTTGGGTTTTTTGGTAAGCAGAACAAGGAAATGTTGGGATGACCTACACTATCCGTTCTGCAGCTTGGAACAGTGCCTTTTGGTCTTCATGTTCTGAAACAAATTTATTATATTAAAATAACGATCATTTTATTAGATTATATGAACAGCCTATTTTGTTAAATCGGTGAAAATAAATTGTTAAACTGTTTAAAAATATACAAACCAATCGAAAGTTCAAATTTAATTAAAACTTTGAAGGAACATGCAAATGCTCTAACAATATTTTAGATAATAACAAAGAAAGTAATAAATTAAAAATGCTTACCTTTCAAGTAAATTGAGTCACTTCACTAAACTAAACACAAAACTTTAGATATTTGTTTCTGCATAAAACACAAAGTAACGGTAACGGTTTCAATCTTCCTTGGTTTCAATGTTTCAAACGTCAGTTTCAAATTTCAAATCAACTGTTTGTGCGGCCGCCTACTAGTTGTAGTTATTAACCAAACGCTACAGCATTTCCATCTATGTTTAGAGCACCGGAATGCAAGTCATATTGTAAAATTGGAAACATAGTGATAGACAGAGATGGAGCTATTTATGTAGTTTGCCATACGGTCAATAGATAACGCTACCAGTAATGGAAATCCCCTATGAATCCACTCTAACCTAAAATTTTTAATTTCTTCTTTAAATAAATGTCAACATTCTTCAAGTTCGTGCCATAGAAAACTAACTAAACTTGTGGTGATGAATTGGTAAACTTATATAGATGTGAAAAAATATGCGAGGTACGTAAATAAACATTAATAATAAGCAGTCGTATTCTGGCCATATTAAAAACATTTATTAATTTTTAGAGAACTTCAGAATGTAACTAAAGAAGTTATTAGGTTAGGTTTGTTATTTTTTGTAATTAATTTACATTTTATTTATAAAATTATTTATTAAAATTGAAAGTGTTTTATAATTATTCAATGCCTGTTAAATACTGTTTAAATTAGTTCAATTTATGTGATTTTTTTATTTAATAGACTTGTATTTTTAATGTGTTCAATACGTTAAAATTAATATAATTTATGTGATATTATTGAACCTTATGTGTAAAATACTATTTAATTTTGAAATAAAAGTTTGAATAAAACATGTAATAAAAAATCGACATTTTTTAATTTTTAATTTAGTGTTAGGATTTGCTTTCATTAATAAATTTTTATTTATTTTTAAAAGAAATTGAAGTTAATAATGCTCGGTTTCACCAACGTTAGTTAAATTTTAAACTTGGTTTAAATAAATAAAAGCATATCGAATCCTTAACATCAATGTCAATTACTCCATTAGAGTTGCTTTTATTTATTTAAACGAAGTTTAAAATATAACTTGCGTTGATGAAACCTGGCATAAGTAGTATAAGATATTGTACATTCAAATTTGGCGGTATACCTAGTTTGGTGATTGTTTTGCCATACAGCCACGGGTCGCAGCACTAGCGTTTCCCATATCAAAACATTGAGTTACGCTTCTTGTTAGAGTTAGTTTTCTATGGTTTAGAGCACCCGAAGTAATCAAAAACTTCTATCACAAAAAATCCTATACTACTGTCAGCCCCCTGATTGTAATAATAAGACACTACCAAACTAGAACTTGGCTTTATTCAACTAAAATTACACTTATAATAAACTCATATGACAGTAGATAGGATAAACAATAACAAAATAAGAACAATAAGACAAATGACATTATTATGTCATATTGACATTAATATAACATATTAACATTATTATGACAGATTTGAGACGCTATTTTCTTTCCCAATTATAGTTTCATTTTGTCCAATTCCATGAACTGGCAGTTCTATTGTTGTTTTCCTGCATCGTAAAATTTGAGCTGCATTTTCCGTGATGAAATTGCATTGTGAACCGGAATCTAACAAAGCTCGAAAGTGATGTAGCTCCCCTTCTCTATCATAAGCTAGTAGAACCACTGTTGCTAGAAGGACTTGCTGACCCGTAGTCATAAGTGAAGTGAAACCATCTTCGTTCTCTTCTTGTGTTGCTACACTTACATTTGTTGTAATTTTTGAAGACGCTTCGGAATTGCATTTTTCTTCATTTGAATGTAAAAGCGTGTGGTGTCTTGCTTGACATTTTCTACATACGCCACTTTTGCAAAATTTGGATTGATGATTTGAACTCAGGCAGTTAAAGCACAACTGTAGTTGCTTCACTTTTCTCATTCTTTCTTCAGGAGAAAGAGTCAAGAAACTGGTGCATTGGTTGATGTAATGTTTCTTATTACAAATTGGGCAAGCTCCTTTTGACTTCTGGTTGTCACTAACAATAAATCATTTTGTACAATTG
Source organism: Poecilus cupreus (assembly GCA_963942605.1). Lineage (NCBI taxonomy): Eukaryota > Metazoa > Arthropoda > Insecta > Coleoptera > Carabidae > Poecilus > Poecilus cupreus. Next base: position 4,829,044 of record OZ012729.1, on the reverse strand, counting down.
GCAAATTTATTACTAATTTTACCTTGGAACGAATTTGACCTTTGTTCTAATTTAGATCTCTCAATACTTTCTAAAACATGGCATTGGTTCTGAAGAAAGGTAAGTGTTGTACTCCATTTTGGAATTTCTTGCGGTTTCATCTTGTTTTCAAGAAATCTTCTGGTACTTGGATCCTGTTTTTCACAGACAGTCGTGACAATAAAACATTCTGACAAAGAATCTAATTGTAAATCCATAGTTTTAAGACCACGAATATTCTTCACTACTGTGTCTATCAAATTTCTTAGTTCAGAGGCAGATTCTCTGTGTATTGGTTGCAAATACAATAATTCTTTTATATGTTTTTCGATCAAGATTCTTCGAACTTCAAATTGATCTTTCAAGGCCTTTCACAAGGAATCGAAAGTGTCTGTTGGAGTATGTATAGGCTTCTTTAGTCTTAAACATGATTTTAAATATATTAATTTCCGATGATCAGAAATTGCTTCATTCGATCCAATAAGAGACATGAATTCTCCTTTAAAATTCAACCATTCGTCTGTATCACCATGAAATTCTGGTAATCGTATGTCTGGTAACTTAACATCTATCATTTGCTGAAGATTTAAAGACGAGTTGGGGGCAGGAGTCAGTTGCTTTAATTTTCTTTGAGTATTTAAGTATACTTTTGCGTATTCTTCATAAAATTTATTAATTGCAATTGTAACGAACGCGGCAGCGACAAGTTGAAGCTTGCCGGCCTACGCCCGTACGCCGCGCCGCCGAGAGAATGACGCAACGCTTGCGAGTTCGGACAAGTCGTTTGTTCCACAATAGAGATTGTTCCAGAAGCTTCCAGAAACAAGGAACGTGCAATATAAAAGCGATCGCCGGCACCAGGCAGTCAGTCTTTTAGATGACTCGGACTCAGTTAGTCGAGTTGAGTCAGTCAGTCTTTTAGATGACTCGGACTCAGTTAGTCGAGTTGAGTTAGTCAGTCAGTGAGACTCAGTCAGTCGTTTAATTGACTCGGACTCAGTTAGTCGAGTTGAGTCGGTCGGTCAGTAAGGATGCACACTAAATTATTCCAAAGATTTCTCATTTGAACAGATAACAAGGGGCTCGCAAATTATAGAATAATTTAACAAAGGGCTCGCGCGAGCCCCCGCGAGCCCCTTACAGCTCACCACTGGCTGGACGTTGAATTTAGCTAACTATGATTTTCAAGTGAATTATCGTCCAGGTAAAAAGCATGGAAATGCTGACGCTTTTTCTCGAATTAAGCCAGTACGAAGTTTGCGTTCTAATCATTGTGAAGCAATTATTTGGGACCGTCATTTATTGTTAACAGAACAACAAAATGATAGTGAAATTAAGCGTTTAAATTTGCTTAATAATGACAGTTATTATCGTGATTTGGACGGCTTAATTTACTATCAGTTTGATATTGATAGGTACGAGGATCGGTTAGTTGTACCTACGAAATTACGCAAACAGATAATAGAAATGTATCATGCACCACCATTAACAGGACATTGCGGTATTGATAAAAGTTATGATAGATTGCGAGCTCGTTTTTATTGGACCGGAATGTACAACGATGTCGAAACGTTTGTTAATGCATGTATTCCGAGTGCGCAACGCAAAACTTCACCGCATTTGAGACCCGCACCGCTAGTTAAATCAGATCCCGCAAGTGGTCCGTTTCATAGGATCGCAATGGATGTAGTTGGTCCTTTAGTAACAACTTTATCGGGTAATAAATATATTTTAATAGTGCAAGATTCTTTTACTCGTTACTTGGAAGCTTTCCCTATACCTGATCATACTGCGTCCACTGTAGCAAAAACTTTAATTAAGGGTGTAATTCTTAGACATGGAGTTCCACGACAGATCTTAACTGATCTTGGAACGGACTTCATGTTGAACATAATGAGAGAAGTCTGTAGAATTTTACAGGTTCAGCACTTGCGTACTACAGCTTATAGACCACAGGCCAACGGTATGATTGAGAGAACTCACCGTACATTAAAGGACATGATCTCTCATTATGTTGATGAAAAACACCGAGATTGGGATGAATGGTTACCTTACGCAGTATCAGCCTATTGTTCGATGTTAATTCTATGTTAGGTGACAGTCCATTCTTTTTATTATTTGGTAGAGATATTGAGCTACCCTACGACGAACTATTTAGACCTTTACGCACGAAATATGACACAGATACGAATTATACCAGTGAATTTTTACAACAATTAAAAATAGCACACCAGCACGTTCGTACATACATACATACATACATAACGTCACGCTATATCCCACTTAGTGGGGTAGCACGAACCCAGAAACACAGTCAACCAACAATCAATCTCCTCCAAACATTCCTATCCTGACATACCACTTTCGCCTCGTCCACATTCATAGTGCGATTCATACATGCTCGTTTATTCTTCATACTCGGAATCATTCGTTCACGCAACAAACCATCAATCATACCCAACCAGTTATTCCTCGGACGCCCACGCAATCGTTCACCTTCAATCTCACCCACATATATTAGTTTCACCAACCTTTCATTCGGCATTCGCTCAACATGTCCAAACCACCTCAACATGCTTTCATTCGTTCACTTACAACCATACCCACACCATGTTTCGCTCTAGCATTCGCACACACACCCGACCATAAACAAAACATTCCATCCACCTCTTCCTCACCACAACCTTTCTGCATCGTTTCACTCACACATAAAACGTCCACATTATACGTACGCATTGCAGACATCAATTAATTTTTCTTTCCATTTATACCTCTGACATTCCACGTAGCAAACTTACATTCATCAAACTTCGCCCATTTATTCTTCATTTTCAGAAAAAGAAAGATTGAAAAAGAAACGGGTTCTCTCGGTACAAGAGTAGAAGTCAAGGTAGCTTACCAGGCTTATCCTTGATAAAGAAAGAAAGGTAATAAATTATAACATATACACTCAAATATATATATATATATATATATATATATATATATATATATATATATATATATATATATATATATATACACATATATATATATACAGGGTGTTCATTTTAAGTGGTACACTATTGCTATTTCGAGAACAATAAGAGCTACGACGTCGGTTAAATTAGCAAACAATTTCTATATTATAAGACAAATAAAATGAGCGAAACAAGAATTTTTTTAGACCAGTGGTTCTCAAAATGCGGGGTGCAACTTTCTTATTTTAAATGGCAACCTACTTTTTTTATTTGCTTATTTGATTCAGTATTTTTTTCTGAATTCAATGATATGCACATGTAATGACCAAATATTACAAAATATTTGAGAAAAATGCAAAATTAAAAATGTATCATTTTTATTTAAATATGCATATACAAAGTTTGTCATGTGCATATCATTGAATTCAGAAAAAAATACTGAATCGAATAAGCAAATAAAAAAAATAGGTTGCCATTTAAAATAAGAAAGTTGCACCCCGTATTTTGAGAACCACTGGTCTAAAAAAATTCTTGTTTCGCTCATTTTAATTGTCTTATAATATAGAAATTGTTTGCAAATTTAACCGACCTCGTAGCTCTTATAGTTCTCGAAATAGCAATAGTGTACCACTTAAAATGAACACCCTGTATATAGAGTCTGATACCCTTTTACCGTTAGGTGTAGGGTTAATGATTTCATTTTGGCTCAATTTTTTTTTTAAATTGAAGAGAAAAGCTTAAGGAAGGACGTTTTGAAATCAAAAAGCATAAAATTATTGTACAAATACTGATAAATATTGATTAATTTCCCAAAATTGAAAAAAAGACCCTTATTATTAATTAACAGTGAATAGCGCCCTCTATTGGTAATAAAAAGTACTCAACTGTCATTACTTTTATAGATTTTTTGTTGCTCTTTCATTTGCCACAATTTACGAATTTTTTATTGGAAGTGATCAAAGTTAGAGACGTTTTAAAAATCAAGTTTTTTATGATACGGTTGAAAAACACGTTTCTCTCTTGACTCTTTGATATTGAAATGAGTAATTTGGTTAAATGTAATAGTAATTTATTGTACTAGTATGGAATGTGACATATTAGTCACGAAAGAAAAAGCTAATGTTCATGTGTGACTATTGTGTGCAATACAACTTTTTATCCAACACCACTCTTAAAACGTATTAAATCGTTTGTATATTTTCGTTTTTTGTTTGACATTGATAAGACATTTTATAAGATATAGAAATTACAAGTGGCAATGGAAAGATTGTGATCTGTCATTGTAAATTGTAATACGAAAAAAGGTAAATAATAGATTAAAATGTGGAAATACCTCTAAATATCACAAGAAGCAAGTCTGAATTTAATTCCGAAGAAGTCCAGCGACATTTATAACAAAGAATTTAGTAAATTTAATCAGTAATTATTTTCTCTAACACTGTTTTGGAAACTACGCATTCCACAACTAAAAATTGTATTAGAACAACTATCATTCCATACGCCGCGTTCGGAATAATTTCGACGAATCAGAGCCGCATATTAACGCGAAATATGAAGTATCTTGGTTCGGTTACTTTGGTTATATTTCTCCGTTTTAATTTTATTTATTCGAGTTTGATGTTTTTAACAGTTTTCTATTTGTATTTTTTGTATAATTTCCAAAATCTTGTTATAGAAAGTATAGTCTGTAACGGAATGGCATATCCCACACTCGCAAACCGTAGTCCTCGCCTTCGGCTCGGATTACAAACTTTTTGCTCGGGTGGAATATGTTATTTCATTACTTGTTGCAGAATATACTTTTCTCCGTGACTTCTCCATTATTCTCTCACTGCGTGAGTAATGTTGGACATTACTTAATTCAAATAATCATAGTTACAGTCTTATTATGAGTCAGTGAAATAATAGCTATTTGTCAAACTAGAGTGGAAGAAGGGCTTTCTTCTCGTGTTAGACACAACATTTTTCTCACGACGTGTTTTTAAAAACGATTTGCTCGAACCTTAAATACACTTTGACTCGTTAAAAGATAGGTTATTAGGTGCAAGGCGCTGTAGCAGTGTTTCCAATGAAGCAACCTTAATTGTAAATTAAAGTTGTCAAAGTGTGATTTAATCTAGAAAAAAAAATATGACATAATTGTAAGATAATTTGAAGTAACTATATTATTTAAATAGGGATTTTCAATAAAATTAGGAATTTATGTATAATTTTTGCAATATATTTTTTGAAAATAACATTCATATATCCTCTCAAGAGAGGAAACACATTTTTCTCACAATTTCTGGAGAAGAACGCTGGGGTTTCTTGGCATGTCGTGAAAAACAATATTAATTTCTTCCAGTAATAACGTAATTAAAACGTTAAGGATAATTGTTTTAGAATGTATTTATATTACATTGTACTTCCTATATTGCATAAATCAATTCACCACTCGGTTTTTCCGGAAGATAAAAAAAAACATTAATGACGGCAGTTTAAAGATATTGTGAGGTTAGTGACAAAAATTAACAATCTCGCAATAACTTAACAAATAAAAATACTACACGAGTTTACATGGTCTATTTCTTCATAAAATCCATGTTCCCTAAAAACTTCCAATAGTTCTCTTTTATACTTTTGCAACTTAGCCAATCTAACCGGCGACAAATCCAAGTTGTCCTTTGTCTTTATCTTCGCCCCTTTCCGAATAAACAATTTCAAACTCTCAATCTGAAAACATCGAACAGTTTCAAATACTGGAGAACGTCTATAATGATCCCGAGCATCAATGTTTATGTTGGGATGTTGCAGCAGCACTTCTATAACGTCATTGTGGCCCTCCATTGCTGCGTAGTGGAGGGGTGTCCGTTGAAATTTATTTCGGACGTTGGGGTCGAGACCTTTTTGTAGAAGTAGTTTGACTATTTCAGTTTTGCCGAGAAACGCAGCTCTATGAAGAGGAGTTTTGTTGAGTTTGTCGATGTGTTTGTAAGAAGCACCTTGCGATATTAAAAAATTTAATATATCTGTATAGTTTTTGTCAATCGCTTCCCAAATCATACTGTACCCCATGTCGTCAAATTTTTTTAGGTTATTGTCAAATTGATATATGAATTCAACTGTGTTTAAATCTCCGCTTTTGATTGCTTCATGTAGAAGTTTATATTTTTTCACAATTTCAGTGATTTCATTTCGACTCAAACAAGAAAATAAATTGGTTAGATTTTTTATATAACTATATTTGACGAACGGTTTTATCATTTCAAATAACCTTAAATCTAGAAGAATGTCAATGAAAGTTATATTGTCGTTTAGCCCACATTTAAATACATATTCATGATGATTGTCGTAATCATCTGTAGCTAATAGTTTTAAAATGTATCGATAGCACTCATTTAGGTTAACTTTATAATAAGGGTGATACAAAATGAGATTGCGAACATACCGGTTTATAACTATTTTGTTGTTGACAATTTTAATTGTTGAACTAGCGACACAATTACGAACTTTTATTATTAATATTTTTTTTGGGTACATTATTTTTCCAAGTCGCATAAATGTTTTAACATCTAAATAATCGGGGTCCAATAACATAGCAGCAGCTAGAAGATCATATATTTTATATTTATTTAAAGTTATAATTATTGTTGAATAAATTATTTTATCAGTTTCATCGGAGATAAATTCTTTAATATATGTACAAGTAAGTTTTTTTTGTTCGTCATTTAAATCTGTCAAATATTGTTCCAAATCCACATTTGAATATTGTTGCAGAATATACAATTTAGCTGTAATCAAACACAATGGAATATATTTTAACATTTTACCCAACAAGACAATATGTTCCCGATTGTTTTCTTGAAGTATTTTGTCTTGAAAAAGTGCGTCAAATATTGCAACGCCTGTATCTGGAGGAATTTGTTGTAAATGTACACATGGCACATTTTTATCACAAAATAAATTTTCCCTAGAAATAAATATCACATGTGTGTTCTCGTGTGCATTTTGCATTACATTTGTATCAATAATATTATCAAATATAATCAAACTAGTTTCGTTTTTTAAATTTGTAAACACATCTTTGATAATTAGGGTTATGTCTCTGTTAGTGTCATTTCTTTTCGTTGCAACGCGCAGGTGTTTGGCAATACTGATAAAACTCTTTCTGACACTATTTTCACTTTGACAGTCAACATAAAATACATGATTGTAAATGTGTTGATGGGTCCACGCGTAAAAATTCGCTAAAGTTGTTTTGCCCATACCCCCAGGTCCAAATACTAACACCCTTCTGAATTTTTCTAACGCGCAATGTAAAGTTTGAAGTTCTGCGTCTCGGCCTTTTATTTTGTACCTAGAGTTGAATTCATTTTTATTTTTGATTGGCTGTTTTAGTAATAATTTGAATAATTTAGTTTGTTGAATTGCAGCGTGCTGTAGTAAACTTAACCCGTATTTATCGTCCATTTTCTTGAAAAATGTCAATACCTTATTATTGAAAAGCGCATAGGACAGTACAGTATTTTCGCCATGCACAAACTTATATAGATTAATTAAGTTTCTATCGTCTAATAGTTTTAAAACCTCGATTTTATTCAAAGAGGCCGCTGCGTGCCAGCAGGTCCAACATGACGTTCCATCTGATTCTGAAAGATCAGTGTCTGCATGTTTTTCATCAATGAGTTTCTGGATAATAGGAATGTCGTTGCTAATGACAGCGTGGTTTAGAGGTGTTAGACCAGGGTCATTGCGAATATTAACATTTATATTTGGAGAGATAATAAGCTTTAAAGCACATTCTCTTTTCCCGAATCTAGCGGCGTAATGCAGAGGAGTAGATCCACCTCTATTAACGACATTAATGTCAGCTCCGCCTTTATCAATTAACAGGTTCAGACACGTCGTACGTCCGTATCTGCAAAAATAAAAATTTAGTACTTATTTAAACAGTATTAGATATATATTTTGTGGTACTCCACACAATTACCAATGTACAAATTATTAATAAAGTAATAAAAGTGAACCAAAATATGTAAAAAAATTTTTTATTTATTCTTTTTACCTCCCGCCTACCTCTAGGTAAGGGAGGTATTATTTTTGGTCAAAAAACTGAGTAGTGAGTTTTCAATGAATAAACACGTTTTAGGGTCCCTACAATACGATTATACTATTTTTGCCATGATGTCTGTATGTGTGTATGAATGTATGTATATGGGAGTGTAGTCTGTGGCAATTTTTTCGTCTCGCATAACTCAAATACTTTAAGGAAAAAGAAAAAATTTTAACTCTAGTCTTTTACACACTGTTCTTTATTTGAAAAAGGATTTAAATATAAAAATGTAAAATATATAAAATAATATGACAGAAATAAAAACTGACGGGTCAATGACTATGTGATAAGATAATAATTAAAAAATAAATAAATTGAAAAACAAAAAATATAAAAAATCTAAAAAGTAGTAGGTCGAAAAGTGGGCTAGATTTTAAATTAACTTGATCATTTAAACACAGATTTATATTTTTAATAAAAGACTTTAATTTCTAAATTTTCTAAAAAGTCAAGAAGTCTACTGTTTTCTCTAATATGTAAAATATTAAAATCTTTATAAAAATCAAAAGTGTCCAAAATCAATAAGGTGTTCAGCAAAACTAGAAGATTTATTGTAAAATTTAAGACAGCGAGCATGTTCTTTAAACCGCGTAATAAATTTTCTGCCAGTTTTCCCTACATAATTTGACCCACAGTCATTACATTTCAACATGTAAACCCCAGATTTTTATATAAATTTGTCCTGTTTTGTTATATATTTTATTTTTTCGTTTCTTATATTTTAGTCTCACCGGCTACCTGAAGATAACCATTAAATGGTCGAAACCGGTCGTAATTGTGTAAAATAAAATAAAGAACAGTGTGTAAAAGACTAGAGTTAAAATTTTTTCTTTTTCCTTAATTTAACTACTCACTTGGGTGATTTTTATTCTAAAATCAAATATTTTACTACCAAATGGGGTAAATCCGCTATTGATACATGGTGATTCAAAACTTACGGAAGAGATTGAAAGTGTAACTAGAGGGGCCAAAAATATTGTCTTCCTGAATACTCAAACTCAATAACAAATATCATCCCACCCGTGTGACGAGTCAAACGTTAAATTCAAACACAAAAACAATTTTATAATCACAACTAATCATCTATTGAAGCAACAAATACTTAATACAATGTCGAAATCAAAGAGCACCGCCTAAATATTTCGTTGTAGCCTGTTATCTCTAATCAGACGTTAAGTGGACACTCGTAATGTAGAATTTTGTATTACAATAATATATGTACTTATAGTGAATATTTGCATTGTACTAGATACGTAAACAAAATATTAATAGGGGACACGCAAAATTTTCAAATATAATTTTAAAGTGAACTTTATATTATAGTCCCTGTATCTATAGAAAAATAGTTAAAAATTAATTTGTTTATCCAACACCTCTCAATAAATGCTCTATAACTATGGCGATTTTAAACAAGCAAAGTAACAGATTATCCACTAGTGGGTATAATTTTGAGGAAAGCCACTAGTGAGTATTTTTTTATTTATAACAATAATAATAACACACAACACCTTGGTAACTACTTCGATTGACATTTTAATTTAAAAATTTTAAGCATATGTCACTGTCAAATAATATTTCTTTAATAAATTTTTCATTTATTAAGAGGTGTTGGATAAAACGTTATAAGTACTTCACACGTGGACAAACTCGATAAAATTTCTCTCGTGGGTAATTCCTTACTTTGCCCACTTGTAAAGTAAATAACTATTATAATCACAACTAATCATCTATTGAAGCAACAAATACTTAATACTGAATGCCGAAATCAAAGAGCACCGCCTAAATATTTTGTTGTAGCCTGTTATCTCTAATCAGACGTTAAGTGGAATATTGCATTGTACTAGATACGTAAACAAAACATTAATTCGTAATAAACCGTTTGTTCCACGAAAAAGTTGGCATAGGCATTTAACATGTAAAACCAGTTTTTTGTAAATAAAAAGTGTCACAATACTGCCAATATCCCTACATCTTATTTAATACAGATTAATTTATTTTGATACCACAATTTAATGAAATTAATAATAATAATTATTAATTTTCCGCCTATTCTTTTTATTGTTACTGAAAAAAAGTGCTTGCAATTTGTTTTAAATATTTTAATCTGTCACGGTCAATTTCTGGCGGTGGAACCCATTCGGCGTTCATTCCTGTGAAGTATTCGTATACTTGTCTTGCACTGCGCCCCCATATACATTCTAATAATATTTACACTGTTCTCGACATTTAATGTATTCTTGATGACAGTGACAGATTAAGATATTTAAAACAAATTGTAAGCACTATTTATCAGTTGCAATAAAAAGAATAGACGGAAAATAAGGAATTTTTATTATTTTTAATTTCATTACATTTCTGTATCAAAATAAATTAATCTGTATTAAATAAGATGTAGGGATGTTGGCAGTATTGTAATATAAAATTTGGATGCATAATTTTTTTCCGGACACATTTTATTTACAAAAAACTGATTTTACATGTTAACTGCCTATGCCAACATTTACGTGGGACACACGGTATGAATATTATTTAAATTTAAATAATAAATTAATTTAGGTCGTAAACGTTCTTTACTGTAAATAGGTTTATACAACACAACGCGTATCTTTTCTGCACATTTCCTGACAAAATTTTTTTTTGCAATTTTCTGAACATTTTGACTAATTAATTGTTTTGTTTATCAAATGTCAATCCCATAGCCACTTTCTATTTACAATATATAAAACAGTTTGAAATTTGTAATTAATATTTTTTACGGTTGCACAAAAAATAGTGTGTACATCTAGTCCGCGAAATACTTTATCGCCCTCGAGATTGTCCTGCCTCGGCGACAATTTTTCTCTCGGTACGCTAAAAAGTGATTTCGCGGCCTTGGTATACAAATAACTATTAAAGTGTTATACAAACGTACATGGCCGCATAATGGAGGGGCGTATTTCCCCAAACGTCCTTTACATTTACGTTTATATCGTCTAGAAGAAGGAAAATCATTTCTAGACAATCGCTTCGTCCGTGTCTGCAATTAAAATTTAATTTGTTTAGTTATTTTCAAATATGATTATAAAAATATAATAATCATACCTGACTAGGTTATGTAGCAGATTGCTGCCAACAAAGTTAATAGAATGTACAGATTCTGGACATTTTTCTAGCAATAATTTCATACACTCTGCATAGCCCTCCCTAAAATCATAGTTCCGATGAAGTATTACAAACATGCAAAATAATAATGGAAATACCTCGTTGTCATGTAGATTGGTGTTGATTTCAGGTAATCTTCGGCGTTCACATCGATGGCTGGGTGGTTTAGCAGCATTTCCATGCATTTTGAACGACCCAATCTAACACAAAATAACATGTTTTATTTATTTTTTTTGATATTGAAGGCTTTTATGTTTTACAGGGTTATTCGACGAACTTCTATTCTCTATTTGAGAATAGGTAACAATAAAAAAAATAAAAATTTTAAGTTAGTATTGATTTTTTGTATGCGGCAAATAATGAGATATAACAAACATTTCGATAATTTAACAATATAAAATAAGCTATAAAGAAAAAACAATTTTATCGTTGTGACAGCAAAAAATAGGAAGGTAAGTTTTTGCAAGTGATAAATAGTATATTAAGTATCAAGAGTGGTAAGGACAGTTTACTGATGGAAGAGAATGTTTCGAGACTGAGCGTTTAAGTATTACTTATCAAGATAAGACCAATCGTGCAAAATAGCTATTAACATTCTTAGCGATGTTATGAGTATCATAATAGCCGCAGATGTCAGTTTTAAATCCGAGCTCGTAGAGCAAGGTTTTGAAGACATCTAAGGCCTGTTATGACTCATAAAATCAGTGGATTGTTCAATATTTTACCGGTCGTGAGTACGCTCCTGTGGATGAAAAATGTACTGTCAAAAGTCAAAACAGAAAGAGTAAAATAAGGGAAGAAATAAGGTAAAGAAAATATTACAAATAAGCAGAAAAGGAAAACTAACGCTTAAATACCCAGAACATAGACAAAATCTGGGAATAAATCCGGTAAGGGAATCAAAAATAAAACCTATAGGAAATAACCTTAAAATTTTTATTTAAAAAAAACAACCACTGAGTAAACCACAACAAGGGACGAGAGAAAGTGGAAAAAGAGTAAAGGAAGAAACAAACGGTATATTTTGCAAGAGGTGCAGATAAAATGGGAAAAAGGAAGACAAAGAACACAAGGAGGTACACGCTGAGCGCGCAAAGAAAGAAAGCAACCAGAACAACATAGGTGCAAAAAAGACGAAAGGCAGCCAAGGCGAAATTAAAAGACTAAAGAACGTTGCTTGAAGGTAACAGGCCTCCGCTTACGGCGTCGGGCAGTTACCAAGCAACGTTCTTTCAGTAACTGTGATCAAATTATTTCGAATTATCAATGGCCTCGGCCTAGGGATATTATAGCTGATAATTACTTTTGGACCGTAATATAGACATAGATAAAAATTTTCAGAGTGATCTGTTTAAGTATTTATATATTTTTATATTAAATTATCCAATTTAAAGTGGTGGTGATTAATTAATAATTTAATGTACCTGGCTGCATCATGCAATGGGGTCCACCCATCTTCATCAATGGCATTTACGTCAATTTGGCTTTGTTGTAAGAGAATATCCACACATTTGATACGATTCCATCTATCAAAAATATTAAATATCTGTGATTATTTCATTCATTACAAATTTGACCAATCAGAATGTTTCATTTTCTATTGTTGTACATTTTACATGCTGTTTAATCGCGATTAAATTGAAGCCAAACTTTTAATGCAAATTTTAAACATTTCGAAGGTATATATAGCCGGATAATTAGTCGCGGAAGCAAGATTATTTTATCGAGTTAGATAAAACGTTATAATTCATTCGAAAAAATTATCACACTCAGCCTTCGGCTTTGTGTGCTAAAATTTCTCTCGTGGGTAATTCCTTACTTTGCCACTTATTTGTAAAGTACGAGGAAATAATTATTATTTGACAGCAGAGCTGGGCAAAGTACTCAGCTAAAGTACTTTAAGTACCAAGTACTAAGTAATGCTATGAGTACTTGACGTTGAAAGTACAAGAACAAGTAAATTTTGAAAAGTACTTCAAGTTTAAAGTACTTGAAGTTTAAAGTACTTCCAAAAAGTACTTCAAAATATTGAAGTGAATTATTTCAAGTAGAGACTGTGGTACTTGAGGTGCTATAAAGTACATTTATATTACTTCAAGTAGTTTATGAGCTATGACATGACAAAACATTTTTAAAAAACGAATTTTAATTGAATTTGTGGCAGATTATTTTTCAAAACAAGAACAAATTACAATTTAAAAACAGGAGTTTTATTAATTTTATTTAAATAATTGATGCATTAACAACATTGTTATGGGTTATATGTTATGTGGCGATGTAGGCGTATAAAACATTTTGCATTTAATTTTTTTTATTGAAAGACAGGACAGCAAGACTCCACACATGCGCTGAAAACGAACAATGACCCAATGGCACGTATTCAGCATGTGCAGTACTTGAAGTACCTATTATATACTTAAAGTACTTCAGATGTATTTCAATTACTTTCATTTACTTGAAGTCTTGAAGTATTTAAGATTTGTACTTGCATATGCAAGTACAAGTAAACATTTTAAAAAGTATTTAAAGTAAAGCACTTCAAGTAAAAATGGTACTTAAAATACTTTTTTCAAGTAAATTACTTCAAGTATGCCCAGCTCTGTTTAACAGAAAGAAATGAACTCTCTGATTTGCTATTACATCATTACAACATCTACGAAAAGAAAATATTTCAACAATAAATAATCATCTGTTTTCTGAAATGTCAACTATTTTTAGTTTTTGTTTAATTTTCCATGGCCGTGTTACAATTTTACTAATAGATATTTATTTTAATTTGATTGATATATCGTGAAATTCTAATATTTAGATAACTGAATGGGCCTTATTGCATATATTTTTAATCCGCGAGCAACATTTTTCTATATACTTTTGTTGTAAAGTGAATAGGTAAAAATTTATAGCAATATAAGACAATAGCAGTGTAACCCAACACGCCACATTTCAATTCTAAATTTAACATGCTTTACTTGGGTGATATACAGGATGTAAATCAAAAAGCGGGCCATAGGCGTTTAACATGGGAAATAAGTTTTTCCGTGCGCAAAAGTTCCCAAATGGTTTTAGACGAAAATGGCTCAAATAAAAATTGTAGAGAATTTAATTCTGCATCTAAATCACTAATCAGATTTTATTTTACACGTCATGTAATCCGTAAAATCGACTTTAAAATTTTATAAATATTGCTCATTTGTAGTGATAGCCATGGAATTGAAACAAAATTACAAACAATTACATATCACTAGCAATATTTATAAAACTTTAAAGTCGGTTTTACAGATTACCATACGTGTAAAATAAAATCTGATTAGTGATTTAGATGCAGAATTAAATTCTCTACAATTTTTATTTGAGCCATTTTCGTCTAAAACCATTTGGGAACTTTTGCGCACGGAAAAACTTATTTCCCATGTTAAACGCCTATGGCCCGCTTTTTGATTTACACCCTGTATATATATGACATTTGCATGTTATTGCATTTATATTTATTTTTATTTGAAATCGGCCCTAAAATGCTCAAAAATCGTCATTAAAAGCTCAGAAATCGTCACTAAAGTAACCCATTATATGATGATCTTGAGCATCCCAGTGTTGGCAACCGTTAAATAATTATTGTACAATTAGAATAATTTTGGCAGATATATTGACGTACTATAGTAAATTTGGACGTAACATGAAACAAAATTTGCAAGAAGATATAACTAATTAATTCCAATGACGAAATTGAGGACAAGACACATAATTTTGAGTGTTATTTACGATAACTTCACTTCTAGATGTTGGCAACACTGACTGTCAGTTTCAATTGACAACCGACAGATGTATAAACTTAACCTATATTGTAATTTTTTTACCGTTTCTTTGAATTTTAGATTTGAAATTTTTTTCTGAAATTAAGCGGATCGACTGCTACGGTCATTACCGCTGTAAAAAAGGGATTTCAAATTTATTTATTTATTTATTTTATTTAGGTTATTCAACAGGACGTAATGTCCCAATTACAGAATAACACTGTATTAACAATATAAAAATACAAAATGTAGTAGTTTTAACAAATTTTAACAAAAAAAAAATTAATAATATGAATGAATAAAACTTAATATGTATCTCGACACTGAAGTTCCTTTTTATCACTCACATGGTTTATTTTCCTCGGCCCTACGGGCCTCGGCAACTAAATTCCAAATTCGTGATAAACCTGATACATAAATAACTATTATGTTTAATTTTAATATGAATAAGATTTATGAAACTTTGTGTAATTTTAATGCAATGTTACAACAAAATAATTGATTACCGAACAGCTAAGTGAAGAGCAGTTACTCCATAAATGTTTCCTTTATTCAGAAGATTTGGGTAGAGTTTAATGGATTTAGTTAAAGTGGTGTGATTATCCATCCACGTGGCTCTATGGATTTCTGTCCAGCCATCTTCATCTTGACCCTGCGGACGTTTTCGTAAGAACTTCAATAACGTTTGCATTATGAAAAAGCCACTAGCCACTAAAATAAATTATGTAGAGAAAACGTTTTTATCTATCAAATAATATTAAATGAATTTGACTTACTTCACTACAAATAATTTGCAACACAAACATATTAACAACGTGTGACACAAGTCTGTGCCACTAACAATCAAATCACGACCGCGACTGACGGCAAATTATAGATAATTATTGATATCAATGTTGTAATTTCTGTATGAAATTATCAGTTGTATGTTATCTAAGAATCAGTGGTGTAGGAGTGGGATATTCTACGGTGGGAGAGCAATAGTTTATAAATATAGGGTGATTCATAAGGTAGTGTTGTTAGGGAGACATCAAAATAATGTTTTTCCTTAATAAACTTTTGGCATAAATTTAGTAACAAAAAGTACAGCAAATTAAAGTTGGTACAAATGAGAGCGGCCAATTATATTTTAAATATAAATTGAGAATACTTTTTATGTTTAATTAAAAATAATGTAATGTATTATTATAAAAGTTAAGGCTATTAATGTAATGTATTATCATAAAAGTTAAGGCTATTTAAATTTTTCTTTTATTGCAATATCAAAACTTTCAGTTTAATCATTTTTGAGAAATCGTAACTCCAGCGGTCCAACAGACTGATAGACAGCCATACACACACAGACATCATCGCTAAACTAGCCACTGAAAACTCACTACTAAACAGGATGTGGCGGGAGGTAAAAAAAAAACCAAAAACAAATTGACATTCATATAAATATCAATTAATTTAACGTCAAAATATGTTTAATGCAAAATGGTTAATACTTTCACTAACAAGGAATATGTAGATATGAATATGGTTTATGGAATAAGTTTCATTAATTAAAAACATAACTAAAATTCACTGCTTTTGCCATTATTTTTTGTTAGAGACATATTATAGAAAGTGTCTGTTGTACTTCTTAGCGTAGTACAATTCTAAACTAACAAATACAATTTACAATTTTGAGCACACCACTGCTTATACTTAGAAACCGCAATTAATCTGTTTTCTATGTTATGCAAATTATTCATACTATTACAAAATTGAAGTGAGAAATATGTTTTTATATGAATATTCGAGCAATTGGAACTATAAATAACATACTTGAAACTCGTAGGTAAATATGTTATGTACGTATGTATCAAAATGTTGAAATCTACGTAGTTTCTTTAGAGCAGCGTTTCTCAAACTTACTTAAACGCGGAGCCCCTATAAAGTCGAATCTAAGATGGCGGAGCCCATAGGCATAGTTCATTATAGTTGCAAAACAAATAAGGTTAAAATGATAATAAAGAAAACTAGTAAGAATAACACATAAATAAATTTCTGCGGCTGCGGACTGCGGAGCCCCTGCGCGTCTTTCGCGGAGCCCTGGGGCTCCGCGGAGCACACTTTGAGAAACGCTGCTTTAGAGAATCATGTTTAAAAGAATTAACTTGAAATATTTTTCATAAACACGTCGTTAAGAAGATTTACTGTTTGCAATGCTTTTATTTTTTAGTAGTGGTATGAATGCTTTCCAAGCTAGGAGATGAATGATGAATGACGTATAACCTGAAAATGGTAAGTTGTTGGTGTCGAAATAGTACTTAGTACCTTAATTATAAATATTTTATCGCTTCCCTGGATGGAACTAAAAGGAAACAAATATTATTTCTGTGTCAGCCAACAATGAATTTTCATCCGTAAAATGCTAACAACACAACTTATAAAAAACACTAATGCCCAGTTGCACCGCACTTCCTTAAAATTAAGGTCAAACATACGCGTCGAAAGAACGAACCCTTTATTTTTTTAAAAAACAGCAAATTCTGTATTCTTTATTTATTTTCATGTTCTTTATGGTCCAACAACCTCCATTCGTCAAAATATCATGGATTTTTTAGTGACTTGTACATTGCAATGTCAGATGAAGAACATATTTTCGTTGGGTTCGTTCACTCCCATGAATTATGTTTTGCAAATTCAAATTTCAATAAATTTTTTCTTACAATAATTCTTATCGAAAAACAAAACAATTATTACTGTGAAGTCTTTGAATATTCTAGTATTTATATATGTGGATAAAAAGGATAACTGAAACATTCAACTATAAAAAAATATTCGTTGAAGTCTAGTTGGTCAAAAATTCAGAATTTTGATACTGAATTTCTAATTCCCATGAACGACGACAGTAATGAAAATAATTCGTATATTTATAAATATAATCGTCTATAACATACTAAAATTATTTTACATTTGAATTTACAGTTTTTGAGAAACAAATAAGAATATACCAAAAAACACACTTTTTGGTATATTTTTATTTGTTTCTCAAAAACTGTAAATTCAAATGTAAAATAATTTTAGTATGTTATAGACGATCATATTTATAAATATGCACATTATTTGTATTACTGTAGTCGTTCATGGGAATGTGTGACATATATTTGACTACTTTGAAAATTATGTTCATGTATAATATGTAAACAAAATTGGCATTTTAAAATTTATTACAAAACTTTGGACTTTTATCTACAAACGTAGGTATAAAACATTTATATGTTTCATTTATTATAATAATGATATATTGTTTCAAAAAAGTCATGTTCATCTAGCGCTATCTTCAGCCCGTATGGTTCACCTTAAACTTCATTAAGCATTACTTATTACTAAGGAATTCTTATATCTTAAGTTTGTTACTCACGTTGAATTTACGCATTGCTTAGTTACTCATTACTTAGTTTTATATTCTATATCTAAAACTAGAGATCTAAAAATGCATATCAAAAACGAAGAAGAATCTTTAGTAATTATAAATTATACAGAACTAAAATCCAAATATTATATTACTTATAATTACTACGAGTTCTGAAAGCTTTTTCAATATTTAATCTTTAGTAACTTCTAGAAATTTTCATTTTCTAATGTTAGAATCTAGTAAGTTCCATACGAACTGTAGAATATTTGTTCATTGTTTGTGTTATTTGAAATGTTTAGGTTATTCATTAATTTTTCGAGAAAAATTTACAACTAAGTTAATACAAAAATTGTAATAATATTATTTAATGATGTTAGTAATCATAGAAATACGATTCTAGTATTAAAATGGAACCGAAAAACGAAAAGAAAAGAACAAGATCCGCAAATTTTACAACGGACAAAAAGTTGTTGTTTTTGCAGAAAATAAGAATATAATAGAAAACAAAATTACAAATTCAATGACAAATAAAAATAAAGAAGACGTCTCGGAGGGTTATTTATAAATCGAATATCTTCAAATCATACAAATCGTCATCGTCGTAATCAATATCAAAACATCATAATAATTTAATATTCTTCCTTAACACAAAAACAAGTTCTTGATAGTATCTTTGTAAAGCAGACGTTAAGTGATCAATATCGGATACTTAATTTAAGGATTATGTGAATTGAAGTGTTGAAATTTGATTAGTGCAACAGAATTTTTATATTTAAAGACTATTTAGAGTTTTAAATAACTCAACGTTTAAGTGAGCGTGGTTCAACTGGGCATTAGTTTTATTTTCACAAGTTGTATATTTATCTCCCGCCCGATTTCGGGGTTCCTAAAATATAATAGGATCTGATATGCAGAGATATACCATCTAGCGAATTATTACACGAAGTAGGGTGAAGATTCCGTTAGAAATACATTACGTCAAATGGGAATAATGATTTTTGATAGAAAATTACCGAAACTGTAGTTAAACACCGCGAAAAATAAAGTGTACTGTGCAGTAAAAGGGTGTAATAATAAGTCCCGTAAAAATCTGGACGTTACATTTCATTATTTTCGGAAGCTGGACAAACGTTTTATTTATAAAGTAAACCAATTTGGAGTGCGGAAAACGTTGGAAAAAACTAGCAAAAGTAAACAACATGATGCGTTTACAATAAATAATATGCTCTGTATATTTTGTATCAGACGGTTATGTACATCTAAGTAAGTTCCGAAATCTTTTCAATTTGTATTTAACTAAATTTATAAATTAAATTAAATCTATATTCAAAGTTAATGTTCCTTTTATTTGTTTATTTTTAGTTATTTGTTTATTTTTAGTTATTTGTTTATTTAGTTGAATTAGGTCAAGAAACGTACAACTAACCTATAACAGTAAAACAACGTAACAATGCATTTTTCACCCGAAAACGGCATGCAGGAAAAAACGACACTCATCACTTGTTCATCTCCTGCAATTTTCCTATTAATTTGATGGGGATCACCTCGTAAATTCGACGTTGACATACAGAAAACCACTACACTCACAGCCACTGTCACTTTCATTTAATTTTTTCCCGCATTTAATCAATTGTCAAAAATATAAAATGCGTTCAGCTTCTTTAAAGTTTAGTTTTCAGGATCTATTGTAGAGCATTCGCAAATATTACTAATGGTGAGACTCATTTTTTATATTTTATACGTGACCAGAACTAATATCACATTCGAATCTTCACCCTAATTGATGTCATCTTGGATAGGCTACGCCTCCATTTCAGATTCCAATAGTGATAGTTTATTAGAAGTAAATTTAATTTTGTATTCACAATGATGTAGAATAATTTTTTTCTATACATGGAGGGTGTAACATAAATAAGTACATTCAATTTAAGAAGTGATAGAACTGGTCGAGACCAACAATATTTCTTGATAACGACGGGAATTTTTCGGGGGCACGTCACTAGTGGCAATCAATAAACGGGAAGTGGTAGTTTACTTGAAGGCCTATAAAGTATTTTGGGTATATAGAGTTAGAGTAAATTTTTAATCAAAAAGATGTAGAATTATATAAGCTACAATTTTTATTTGAAACTTGTTTTCTATTTTGTACTGTTTGAAATTTGTTTAGACGAGAGGTTATGTGTTGGAACATCAGCTTATTTAAAAATCTAAGATAATTATAAAATTGCCTCAATAGAAAAAAAATGTTTAATGCGACCTTTTATCGCATATGTCCTTTGTAAACCATGTTTTTGAAATACAATATTATTTGTTGTCATTGATAAAACATAAACTTAGCCTTGCATTAATAAATTATTATTCCAGTTAAAATCATTGTCAAAAATGGGTGTCTACCTAGTTTCATGTGACTTACAATAATTATTCATAAATAATTAATACATATTTATTATCTGCAGTAAATTCACCCTATAATTTGCTTTGTCAAAATTCTGTAGAGAAGAAAACTTCCAATAAATTCAGTTTATTAGTACAGCATTAGCATTCTGAAATAATGTCGCAAAACTCGTCGTTTGACTTTATAGAAACTTTTAAAAATTATTGCAGGAAAACGACTCTACATGGGTGGAAATATTTGGTGGAGGACAAACGATTGACTTTGGAAAGGTAATTCAACTAATGTTTTTAACTCCCGCACTTATATTATGTAAGGGAGGTATTAAAGGACTCCAAATTTTCGGTAATGAGTTTTGCAATAGATTATCACGTTTTGGGGCCGTAGAACTCGATTTCACTATTTTTACGATGACGTCTGTCTGACTGGAATATGAATCGTCATTGGCGTCAGTCATTTTATATTCCCTGGAACGTTACACTGGGGTCTAAGATACCCCACGATTCTCAATACTATATTCCACGTACGCAACATTTACACAACTCCGATGTTACACTATTTTCATTTTAAACTGGAGGGATCGGCATAAAACGATTAAACGTCCCTGTCCCATATAACTACAATGAAAGCCATTAGTGCGGTTACCGCAAATCGCTTCACGATGGTCACAACAGGTAAAAATATCATGGGTCGTATTCAGCTTAAAATTACTCTTACTTTTTTCCTATGATTGCAAATTTAAAAATTAATAATCTGGATTAAATCAAACAATTAGCAGTTATGTTACTTATTGTTCAATAACAAAATTAAATATCGTTATAATAACATATTTTTCCCATATGTAAGGGGTCAATAATAGTAAGGACAAATATATTTAAAAAAGAAAAAATCATGTGACAGCCGTGGATATGTGAGAATGAGGTTGCTAGTACGAGTAACAACAATATTCGTGAATTGGATGAAATTGTGTACTACGGGTCAAAATCAAGAAGAAAGTGAAATAAATTTATCTAAAATTAATTTACATGAACATGCACAAGAAATAGTGATCAAGGTATACAGAAAGTGCGTCAGTGAGTACGGCGAATTTCAAGCCATAAAAAAATAGTAAAATTTTGTAAATTTGAAGAGGGCCAAGACCTAAAACGGCACAAAAATAATTGTGTATTGTTGTAAATATTTTATGTATATAACGAAAATGTGAATAAAACCTTTTTTAATTTGAATTTAACATTTATCGTATGAATAAGGAAATATAATTATTTATACCGGGTGGAGCATCATACCTGTGTACATAGGCGATTAACATGAAAAAACAGTTTTTCCGTGCGCATTGCTCCCCAAATTATTTTAGGCAAAATGCTTCAAATACATGTTGTAGAGCATAAAATTCTGCATCTAAATCAATAAACAGAATTACTTTTACTTGCTTTGTAACGGCAGAAATTAAAAATGAAAACATGAAAAATTACGATGAAAATATCAAATAGCCATGGAATTGAAACAAAAATAAATAAATGCTTAACGTTTTTCTGTCTATTTGATATTTTACCCGTCAAATTAATCATTCATCTGTCAAATGTCAAAAATTTATTTATTTTTGTTTCAATTCCATGGCTATTTGATATTTTTAACGTAATTTTCCATGTTTTCATATTTAATTTCTGTCGTTACAAAGCAAGTAAAAGTAATTCTGTTTATTCATTTAGATGCAGAATTTTATGCTCTACAACATGTATTTGAAGTATTTTTGCCTAAAATAATTTGGGGAGCAATGCGCACGGAAAAACTGTTTTTTCATGTTAATCGCCTATGTACACAGGTATGATGCTCCACCCGGTATATTGCAGTTTTCTTGTTTTTGTATTTATTATACACGTACCGGCGAATAGGGTCGTACAACCCTGTGCGAATCTTCTGAAATCAGTTATAGCGGGTAATATTTTGAGTTCCTTTGTAAACGTAATTGCGGTGCATTTAATCGTTTTATGCCGATCCCTCCAGTTTAAAATGAAAATAGTATACTTCGTTGAAAATTCTGTTTCTATAAATCTAAACAAATATTCAATATTTAAAATTCCTAAGTGTTTGCTCTCATAAGCCAAATTAAAAAATCTGGTGTGGGCACCACACTACTTTCTTATACATATAAAACCAACTGAGCATGTATGACTTCTTCGTTGCGTATGACTTTATTTTGATAATTATTATAGATGAAAGACCTGTTCAATTTTTTCTTCTCGTAACTATAATTTTATTTTAAAATAGGTATTAATTAATATCTAGTCTTGAAAACTTTCTAACTGATAATACAAATATTGCTTTTATAATAAAACGACATATATTTTTGACACTTCACAATTATTTGACACGTTTGACACATAGATACTAATAATATATTATATAACGAGAGATGTAAGAAGCAAATTATGCACGAGTGAAAATATTGACACACGAGCCGCGAGTTTATAATTTAATGAGGACTTCATAGATTTACATTTCGAATTATGTACTATACTTTTTCTACGGCCACTCAATAGTATTTATAAATTAAAAACAAAATACAAATAGTTACTAATTTATTATATACTCCAATCCTTGAATTTTTGGTACACAAATTCGTATCTGTCGCGAGATTAATTCGGCAATATATTATTTGCTACACTTTTAGCTTTAACTTGTGTCTCCAGTGGTGTTCTAATTGAAATATTACTGTTGCTTGACATTCCTTAGCTAAAACATTAAAAAATGTAACTAAAGAATAATAATATTTAGTAGCGTATATTTACCTTACTATAAAACACGCATAAATATATACTCTACGAGCCCTGAACCATATAATTTGGCCCAATAAGACTTTTAGAATAGCTTTAAAAAATAGTTCTGATCTAAAAAAGGCAAAATTATTGTATTCAATTTATTTGTATCGTAATTTCTGTTTTTTTTTTTAAAGAACATTTGAAGGAAATATAACAACTGAAATAATAACAAATAAACAATTTAGCCCATAGGTATTGACTGGTACTACGAAATGATAACAAAATACAGAAAATTGTTTCAAATAAAGATTGTAAGTAATATTACTCGTATGAATTGTTCCCAATATCTAATTATTTCGTAACATAAACAATACCTCCCTTACATATAGGTATGTATGTGCGAAAGGAAAAATAAATACATTTAAGCTATAAATATGGTAAATTAAACAATTTTCCTTTGTATGACTTTAACTAGGCCAAATGATTTGGGCTCGTAGATGGGAGACTATAAAATTTGAGCAGTAGGTACATGTAATAATCACACACATTACCTAAACGTAAACAAGCTTTGTTTTTGTTTAGAAAAATAAACGACAATGGAGCGTAGGGATACACGATGAAACATAGTTCCCTCTACATATTTTATTGAAATATTTATTGGTGTCATAATTTAAAATAAACCCAGCAAAATATGAATTTAGTTCTAAAAATTTATCAATTAGCCAAATTTGAATCCATAACATTTAAATCTAAAATTTGATGCATCAAATTTTAATTATTTTGGTAATGTGACAGTCAAGAGTGCCAACTTAAATTTCATTTTCAAGTGTTACGTAATGAACATTACGTAACACTATTCGTAACAACGCACTTACATTGATTGTAGTTTGTTCTGTAATGACATACTTACAGTAGTGGTCGTAGAAAAAAATATTTTATTCACAATCACTGTAGTAATATGACAATTCCTAACCTTTTAGAGGTTGGGTAATACGTCATTCCTCTTGGGTGGGAAAGGACAGATTTATCTCGTGGGTGGGAAATGTTTATATAGAATTACCTAGCAACATAGTCATAAATCTATGAAAGCATCAATAACTACAATATTAAAATTTGACAGAAGCATTTTTATTTTAAAGTAATATAAAATTCTAATGTAATGCTGTTTTATTAGGGTAAGAGTTTCCTGAACTGTTCACACGTGTCAAATTATTAAAATAAATTTCAACATTTGATTTCATAGACTACTACCGTACATCACCTTTGTTTGTTGGATATACGAGTAGAATGAGAAGTGAATTTGGATAATTAAGGATGATTGTGAATAAAATAGTATACATAGTTCGGTGGGAGTTTCATTACAGCCTTGCGCCATATCTGAGCCTCGGTCATGTAATAAGCCCTCGGCTGGAATGAAACATTCCCCACCTCATATGTAATATACTATTAATAATTGCTATGAGAACAAACAAACAACTGAAACCTATATTTTAATGTGAAACATGTCAAATGTAATTTTTATCCGTTCAAATTGAAAATCTCCGTAGGTTACTATGGAGTGTGGTGCACATCATAGCGATCTCATCTGCTGTGTACATGTTTTACATAATTTCTGAAAATTTCTGGAACGCTCCAACTATCACAACTTTAGACGACACCAACTATCCAATCAAGGACGTCCCTTTTCCGGCAGTCGCTATTTGTGATGTCAACAAAATCAGTTTGAAACGAGCGACCGAATTCGCAATAAATCGGTGAGTATTTTAATTTTTTGAAGATTGATGTCCAAATTGGTACTTTACAGACTGCTAATAGACTGTAAAGTGTTACTTTTACTGCCTATGCTGTAAACATATTTTCTATAACAATGTTTTGGAAACCACATTCTACATCTAAAAACTGTATTGGAACAACTATCATTCCATATACCGCGTATGGAATATTTTCGACGAATCAGAGCCGCATATTAGCGCGATATATGAAGTATCTTGATTCAGTTACTATGGTTACGTCTGTTTGTTTTAAATTGATTTATTTGAGTTTGACGTTTTCAAAAGTTTTGCATTTGTATTTTTTGTATAATTTCCAAAATCTTGTTATAGAAAGTATAGTCTACAACATGTAACGGAATGGCATATCCCACACCCACACTCGCTAACTTATTGCTCGCGTGGAATATGTGCCATTCCATTACTTGTTGTAGAATATACTATTACATAAGAACCGCTCAACAAACACATAATAACAGTCAACAAATACATAGCAACCGTTAAACAAATGAATGTGAATGTTATATTTTGTAATCAGAGCAGATATAATATTTTTAGTTTATTTAAAAAAATAATTTATTTATGACCGTTGTTAAATTTAGCCCTTTTAACAGTTGCTTATCAAGGTAAAAGTGTAACTTTCTGATACTAGTGTTAAAAGTTACATAGTAACGTGTTAAAAGTGATTTTATTGTTACTTTTATCACGTAGCTAACGATTTGTATTAATAAATCATCAAATATAACCCTACCTGTCAAAATATCATTCTACATTTTAGGAAGATCGTAGATAAAATTTTGTATGAATATACGTATAAAAAGTGAGTTATTTCCTTCGTGGGTTTGTGTTGGATACCGGGTGGTATTAAAACAACACAAATAAAATTTTGTTGTATATTTGGAACAATTTGGGTACAAGCACTGCTGTTTGCAACAATTCAGAATACTAACTTGCTTTTGTAACACTTGTCTTGCTTATATAGGGTAGGAAAGTGGTTAGGGAGTGGGAGAGCATCTAGTTCCCGAGGGAATGACAACGAACTTTTGTAAGGGTTAGGTAAAAAGGTAACAATAGGTTGCACTAAATCAGCTGAGTGTCAAGGATGTAGATGAATTATTGCGTAGGAGATGGACGGACTCGTTTGTTCGGCGATACTTTTATGAGGGTTAGGTAAAAAGGTATGGGTAAGGAGTAATTTACTGCGTAAAGCAGGTGCTGTCGCTAAATGCTAACATTAAGGTGTACTAAATCAGTATGGGATCTAACATTTGTTTCACTCGGTTTCGCCTCGTTTCGTAAACTTTCCCACTTATAAAATATCACTGTTACAGTGTGTTTCAAAATTTAGTAGAACGGCTCCATTAGACCCTCGTCGCAGGTATAACCGCAAGAGGATTAAAGAAAATTTATGACTGCAAAAATGTCATATTTGTCAGGGTTGGAATTAATTTGATTTTGAATTTGTGTTCTCAATAACGAAATTTGTTGCTTATTAATATGATAAACAGTTGTAATAAATAATAATATATAGGTAGGTACACGTATGTGAAAAAATATAGAAACACTTTACATTTAATATACAAATTTAATTACATTTAAATTTGTTTTCGAGGAATTCGGAAATTTCCTCTGTATATAAATATTTAAGCTGAGTTCAAAAATTTATTTAATCCGGCTCTTTTCTTTCGGTGCACGGACCGCCTGCTGTCTTGGGGTTCGCCCTGCAATTAGTAAGTCGAAATGGTTCTACTAAATTTTGAAACACACTATAACAGGTTAGAGCAGATATATTTTTAATTAGTTTAAAAATTTGTTTTCATGTATTCAAAAAAGTGTGTGTGTAGCACTGATTTCTAGGTAACACTAGATTGGATATAGGCATATTCTGCCATCTGAGAGCGTTGAATGGGTGAAATTGAGGTTTTGTGACACTTTTGTAAAGTAAAGTGCTCTACACTGCGGCGCTCGCCACCATCTCTCTTTATGTCAAACCACGAATTATGGTCGTACCCATAGACAAAAGAGATAGATTTTTAATATTGAAGTGTCACAAAACCTCAATTTCACCCTTTCAATTGAGAACGTTCTCAAATGGCAGAATATGGTCTATGCCCAATCTAGTGTTATATAGAAATCAATGGTGTGTGGCAAAAACAGATGAAATAAAATACAACCTTGACCTACAAGGAGACTGACATCAATGTTTTGCCTTGTAGCACCAAAGATTTAGTTCCCAAAAAATAATAAATTGTTATCTTAACATTGGCTATATTATGTGAATTCATTTGATCTGCGAAGAAGGCTCAAAATAGGGCCGAAATGGAACCTGTACTAAAATGAACTAACCTAATTGAAATATTCACAAAACCAATTCATTTCGCACGATGCTTGCAATGTACTTCATATCCCTAGCAACAACAACCAGACAATTTGCAGATTTCTAAGTAGTCAGAAAAAATAATTATTGTCACTTGAAATATATTTGCACGATTGTTGAAACAAAGTGTTATTTTACAGCTCCCAAGTGTACAACATTAGTTTGTCGAGAATGCTACACTATACTAAATATCTTGGCAGACTGTACGATTACGACGACGAAAACATAGAAGTTCTAAATGAATTCAATACTTTGCTTGAGGCAAATAGAAACAACATTCAGTTTGATTACTTGGCATTTGTAAACACGATGTTAAATGTAATATACGAGTATTTATACATAACAAATAGTCCAGGGAATAGAGATTGAAATGAGGCCTTGCCTTTCAAAAAGTCAAGTAGTTCTAATTTTCTAATATATTATATAGTCCAGTTTATGACCTCCTAACCCTTGGCGTTCGTCGTGGCGCCCCCTTTTCTTATAAAATTACGTCAATTTTTTATTTCCCACGATTATCTCTTAAATATTTCGTATTACGTAAAAAACTGTTTATACGAAAGTATAGGTCATAAAATTCTCTATAGAAAAGGTTTTCAATGATTTTTATGTAAGTATTCTAGATTTCGAGAAAATAGTGAAAATAAAAAATTAAAATTTTCAGTCCATTTAAATCAAGTCATTAAATCATTATTTAACGGACTCAAATATTAACTACCTGCTATCACCATTCGATAGCCTGGACATTTTTTATTGGTAACATTATTTTTACACTTTTGTGGCCTATGGTTCATATGTAATATTTCCCGAGAAAACAAACATAAATTAAGGTAATTTTTTTTAAACTTTGTTTTTAAATAACTATAAATCTTGAACGGAATCAAATATCAAATACTTCCGGTAATACAAATATTTACAAGCAATCGGATTCCGAAAACCGAAAGTCGATATTTAATTTCCTTCAAGATTTGAAATAAATTAAACACAATTTTAAGAAAATTTATGAAATTTATTTATGTTTTCTCGGAGAATATGTATATATCTATTACAGCAGAACCAGAGTTTCCAAAAGTGTCAAAATAATACTACTAATAGAAAAATACCCGGGCAATCTAATGCTGAAAACCGAAAGTCGATAGTTGAATCCGTTCAAGAATTACAGTAATTTAAATATCATATTTTAAGAAAATTACAAAAGTTTATTTATAAGTGGAAAAAAGCTTTCAGAACTCATATTAATGAAATAAAAGACTTTTGGATATAGTTCTATTATATATTATGTTTAATATAATATTAAGATTTTTATTTTAAGATTCATACAATTATATTTTTCGTTATTTTTAATAAACTGTCATCCATCTATGTCGCTGTCCTAACTATTAGTTACCCTACTTATATAACAGTTCTGTATATTTAAATTTATTAAAAACATTTCGAATTATTGAACATAATTCTTCCTCAGGAACAATAAAAACGTTGAATTTTAATAACCCACAAAAGTGTTAAATAATGATACTAATAAAATATGTTCAAGCAATCGAATGCTGATAAGCGGAAGTAGATATTTGAGCCCATTAAAAAATGACAGCCGTTTTTGTGTAATGACACAAATTTATAATTTGATTTACGAATAGGCTGAAAATTATAAATTTATATTTTCACAATTCTCGAAATCTATTATAACACTTACATAATACTGTAATAGAATATAACATGTTACCAAATGTTATGAAAACCTATAGTATTAAAAGATTTGCAACAGAAATCAAGTTATATTTATTGTAAAATTATATACCTGTATTATTTTAAGTTATTTGTATCTTTTTGTACCTGCCGACAGTTACAAATTTAAATTTACCCCTGTGGTTCCCCCTCCACTAACATCCTTGGGGGCTATGATTTGACGGCTGGTAACCGCACTTCATACGATAAAATATATCACTTACCGAGATCTGCGTAAGCAGAGTGCCACACCCGTAATGGGTAAAAGGCGTGATGATATATTTATTTATTTATTTTATTTTTACCTGCAATGATTGTTTATATATATATATATATATATATATATATATATATATATATATATATTTCTTATATTTTATTTATGTATGTTTAATAGCTTAATGCTAAATAAATACTATTATTATTATTATTATTATTATTAAAAACAATTTGCTTAATATTAACCATTTAAGAGATAATCGATGTAAAACATAAAATGGACTTAATTTTAACAGAAAAGGGGGCGGCACGTCGAACGTACAAGGATTAGGAGGTCAAAAACTTGGACCGACCTATATAACATATTAAAATATTAGAACTACTTGACCTTTTGCAAGCAATATATCTCTATTCCCTGGACTAATATTTTAGTCGCAATAACTTTAAACAATTTGAATAGCTCAATCGATTTTAGCTTGCCCCTGCGTTTTCTGATAACATAGTGGAATGCTCCTGGAAATCGAAAGCTGTTAATTGTAGCGATGTATTTAAATTTAGGCGAACCATGGATGGGTTTTGCAGCACTTTCAACTACGAGAAATCGGCGGAGCATGTCTTCATTCAAACCCAGTAAGACATTTTTATCTTATTCAAATAATATTTGATGTTTCATGTTTGTCATGTTTTAGGTTAGATTCAGAAACACCCGCAGTTGATGTAAAATTTTTGGAAACTTCCGGATTAGATATGGGCCTAACAGTTTTGGTGAGATCATACGTCGATGACTATTTTTACCCATTAACACAAATGGAAGGCCTGAAGGTGTGTTATTTTTGCTTGGATCTCTAGAATAATATTTCATTATTTTTACGGTGTACACACACATTTTTTAGGAGCTTTCATCTCCCGGAATTTACTTAGTTGAAAGCCCTTCAAATTTTTTGTTATCGCGCCGTGCTCTTAAACTTGTCGTACGTGCTTTAAAAGTTTACTTTTACACTTGTATCATAATATACTATTATATAATTTGAACTTTATTCAATAGTTATATCACGAGTGCTAAAAATTTAATCGAATAAAGACACGTCTAGCTTATGCAATAAATTTTGCTTAAAAACTATTTGAGTACATAATAATTTGAAATCCCGAGACCGTTTAAGAGAAAAATTTTATAAATACGATAGACATCAAATTTAATCGATTCAATTCTTTAGCTTTAAATATATGACAAGATTATTTCATGAATTCATAGCATAAACTGGAACATTTGCCGATGAAATTTTACTGAAACGTCGATTTTGATCACTGACACATAAATTAATCGGTACACACATAAACAAAAAGCACCATGAAATTTTATTGTATATTTAACTATAGCAAATTGTTTGATTTTATTTTTACTTGTCAAATAAGTGTCAAAAATTAATAAACAAAAATAGCATGAATTGAATAATTCAGCATGTTTAAAGATATAGAATACTAGTAAAAGTGAAAAACATGTAAATATCTTGCTTATGCGACTAATTATCCGGCCTTTGCCTTCAAAATGTTCAAAATTTGCATGTTACTAGCTTCAATTTAATCGCGATTAAACAGCATGGTGCTGTTTAATTAAGGTACTAGAATATATGATATATCAATATATCGATATATCGATGTATCGATATATCGATATATCGATGTATCAATATATCGATGTATTGATGTATCGATGTATTTTGTGAAAAAGAACTAAAATTCACCTATAATGCCATCTAATGAAAGGGGTTGTGCTCGATTTATTGATAGCATTGCATACTGATATTTATTTTTACTTTCACTCTGGAGTCGGGATTAAGGGGAGAATTAATAATTGGGACGATGTATAGGTACAATTTCCACAGAAGTTTTCATAAAACTACCTTCCAGTCATGGCATAGTACAATTCTAAATATTTTAAGTAGATTCCCGTTTGTTTTATAATGCTGGCGCCCAGCACCATAAAGCAAGTACACAAACACCCCAGATGTTAAAATTTTTCGCTTTTGAAACACCCGTTCCTTCTCTTCACAATAGAATTGCCGACATCCTGAACCATTGTAATCCTTCCATAAAATCTATCTGCGTTAGATTGTTTACTATTTATATAGTACAGATCGACATCCTGAATCATTGTTTAATTACCAATAAAATCTAACTATATTAGATCGATACATCGTTACATCAATATCTTGATATATCAATATATCGATACATCAATATATCGATATATCGATACAAAATTATATCGATATATCGATACATCAATAAATCGATATTATCGATATTTTTCTAATATCGAATATCGATATTCAAAACAAGATATCGAACAGCCCTAGTAATGAGTGAAATAATCTTTAATATAATATTTTGAAACTATATCAAATGTTTTAGGTGCTTGTGTACAATGTTCATGATTATCCGGACACGACCAGTGGCGCCTTGGTGGAAACTTTAATTCCCCTGGGCTATGAAGTGTTTCTGAAAATAGACGCTGAAACTGTGGAAGCCGTTGATATTATTCGGGATTATAACGTTCAACAGGTTAGTTAGTGGCATTGATATCACTGATGAGAACTAAATCAACTTTATACAGAAGCCAGATATAGAAAATGAAGATTCGTTACTTTGTTATTATCATTTGTAAATGCTCAATAACTGGCGATTTTACCCAATAGTGGGTATAATTTTGAGAAAAGCCACTAGTGAGTATTTTTTTATTTATAACAATAATAACACACAACAAATTGGTAACCACTTCGATTGACATTTTAATTTAGACATTTAAAGCATATGTCACTGTTAAATAATATTTCTTTAATAAATTTTGCATTTATTAAGAGATGTTGGATAAAACGTTATACTTCACACGTGGGCAAAGTGGAAATACCCACTCGATAAAATTATAACAGTCAGCCTTCGGCTTCGTGTGCTAAAATTTCTCTCGTGTGTAATTCCTTACTTTGCCCACTTGTAAAGTAAATAACTATTCTTAAACTTTATACAAATGATAATAACAAAGTAACGATTTTTCATTTTCTGTATCTGGCTTCGGTATAAAGTTGCTTCAGTTCTCAGTGATACCAATCAATGACAGTTAGATGCTTTACTGTTTATTGCATATAGTTTCGTAGCCAATTAATAATATTAAAAATAAATTTGTGAATTTCCAGCGGCAGTGCTTGTTCAGCGATGAAGGCAGCACTGCTTTCGACTCATTTCATTACAGCTACAGCGACTGTCTGTCAGAATGTAAGATGCGAACTATTCTAGCTCTCTGTGAATGTATTCCTTTCTACTTGGCCATCTCCAACAAGCTCCCGTACAGCACTCAGCTGTGTACCATCGCAGATATCCCGTGTTTAAATAAGTATAAAGGTAACACTACTACAGGATGAACAGAATAAAGTGATTCAGTTGGAAATAAAATTGTTATCACATAGTTTGCTAAACATCAGTTGAAGGCGAAAGCACTATTTGACATACATACATAACATCATGCTGTATCCCACTTAGTGGGGTAGCACGAACCCAGAAACACAGTCAACCAACAATCAATCTCCTCCAAACGTTCCATTACTTTCGCTTCGTCCACATTCACAGTGCGATTCAAACATGCTCGTTTATTCTTCACACTCGGAATCATTCGTTCACACAACAAACCATCAATTATACCCAACCAGTTATTCCTCGGACGCCCACGCAATCGTTCACCTTCAATTTCACCAACATATATTAGTTTCACCAACCTTTTATTCGACATTCGCTCAACATGTCCAAACCACCTCAACTGACTCACTCCCACTTTCTTAACTACATTCTTCTCAATCTCACACTCCACCAATGTCTTCCGTATACGATCACGTCTCGTATACCCACACACTCCTCCAAATATCTCATTTCTACAGCCACACCCAATATTCAGAACCATACATCAATGTAGGCACTAACACACCATTATAAACACTCAATCGAGCATCTCCAGATACATTGACATTTTGAGCAAAAAAAAAAACAAATAGGTTATGTCAGGTGTCAGATCTAAAAGAATTTTTTTGTTTATTACTTTGTTTAGATTATTATTAAGAATTAAAGAATGTGGGGAAGAGTAATAACGATTTTAGGCACTGTCGACAACCGGCAATGAATTTGTGTACCTATCAGGCTTACCAATTTCTATTAATTTTTTTATTACCAACTGAATGAATATTTTCATCAACCTGTATTATTTTATTTACCACGAAATTTTTACACTCGTTGGGAAAAATATACAAAAACGTTAGCTATTACCTGGCATTGTACTGCAAAATCCTCTTAAGGAGGTTGAGACGTTAGGCGATAGTAATGAAATTAATCTAATTTTTATTTCAACAGATTACAAAACTCTTTTTGAAAAATCCAAGGTTATTAGGAAGCTTATTAAGTAAAATGCAATAAAACTGTTACAGTTTTATGGAAAACATGTCAACTCAACATGCAAATGACACATTTATTTGTATAACAAATGAACAAATAGTGTTAAAAATACAAAAATTAACTATGTTAGGCATTGATATTCCACGATCATTTTAAAGTTTTTCCGATTCGATTAGGAAGTTATTAGTTAACGAAAAATCATATTTAACGTTACTACTTTTGAATTATCGACTATCTATCCTTAGCGAAGCGGCAACGTTACATTTAGAAATTAGTGGCAGGAAATTCAAATATTTCATATCTGTCACTACATCGAGGTATTAATATAAACCAACGCTTATATTATAATTGTATTCATTTTAAATTTAGATGAATGCAATAGTAATGTTAGTTATTAAAGTAATAATTTAGTTTACAAATTTAGAATGTATTATTACAGCAGGTGACATATTGGAGTCAGTACAGCCAGCTCCTCAATTTTACGCAACGTAGCCGCTTTAGTTAATTTGATGACTATTTAAATTATTAAACCATGAAGTTTTGCTGTTATACTACTATAATAATAATTAAATCTCAAATTGTAATAAATTTTTTTCATATTTATTTTCTTTAACTTTAGACAAAACATACAAAAGTAAATCCATCAACTTAAATTAATTAAATAAAATAATCGATTTATAATAATAAATAGTATATTACGTATCGTGAACTGTAAGTGATAGTTTTTAGGTCGAGAATGTAGTTTGGGATGTCGAGACCCGTAGGGTCGAGATTTCCTAAACATTCGAGACCTAAAAAATCACTTACAGTTCGAGGTTAGTAAGATATTTTTTGCAATACCTGCGTAAATATAAGAAAAGGAAAAATAGGTATCAAAATTAACAGCTGTCAGATTGAGATTAAAAATAAAATTTGAATGATATATATTTACTTACCGTCCACCGTGAACGGTATTGTAAAAAAATTATTTTTGCAATACCTGTACTGTAAGTTACCCATTAATAACAAAATTTAAACACAGTAAGTGGAACTTTTATTGCACAATTGGTTTCCATGGTTACATCATTTACTTACCGTCCACGGTGGATGGTAAGTGAAACTTACCGTTCATGGTGGACGGTAAGTAAATATATATCATTCAAATTTTATTTTTAACCTCAATCTAACAGCTGTTAATTTTGATACCTATTTTTCTTTTTCTTATATTTACGCAGGTATTGCAAAAAATATCTTACTAACCTCGAACTGTAAGTGAATTTTTAGGTCTCGAATGTTTAGGAAATCTCGACCCTACGGGTCTCGACATCCCAAACTATATTCTCGACCTAAAAACTATCACTTGCAGTTCACGGTACGTAATATACTATTAGATATGCATATATTACAATAGAAGTAATTATTGCAAATGTTACAATCATTTGTAATAGTTAATAACAAAGCAGTTCTGACTGAAAATTTGATTTACTTTTGGTTGGGACCGCCTCAACCTCTTTAAAAATAAGAAAACGTTATATGGATTTTCGTACTGTAACGTTTAACTCGTCACACGTGTTCGGTTAGGTTTGGTTTTCTATACTGCGGTCGGTTGAAACAAAAATATACTTTTGTTTGGATTGTTTTAGCAGGGTAACTATTGTACCTGGAAGAATAATTATTACATTTAATTTAAGATCGATAAACACCCTTTGATTCGATGGTTTCTTTCAAAAATTCGTCATATAGTAAAGACGCTATGGTCGATAAAAGCAAAACTGTTTCAACCGTACCTAGTCTCCCTTATTTTTGAAAAATAAAATAAAAACAATTTCTCTTTCTGTAGAAAAATGGAACACAATATCTTCAGTAAGGGAAGGAGATAAATATGCTTCTGCATTAGCTGATGATATCCACAACTCGATAGACTGCTCCCACTGCATGTTTGACTGTTCGTTCACCAAGTATAACGTATTTACCGAGCACACTCCATTGGCCAACACATTTAACTCGTCCATGTAAGTCACTTGTAAACATCATTTACCCATTCCCTCTATTGCCTTTGAAAATGTATCTTTACAAGTTACTAATTGACAGCTGCATTGTAAATGTGTGGTAAATGTTTTACAAGTTAGTAAACAAGGTAAACAATGCACGTTGCCACAGTAATGCTTACAAGGCTTATGCGAAATAAAGTAATTTTTGACAGAACAGTTGTGTAATTGACAGGACTTGGTTATAATTTTAATTTGATTTACAAATGAGTAACAAGTAAAATGTTGTACAATACACGCAAGGTAACTGTTTTTACTGCTTCAAGGAGGTGACAGGCTCGCCGGTCATTTCCTCCATTCAGCAGTAAAAACTGTTTTGCCTTGCTTGTAATGTAAATAACTATATCGCGATCGCCCAGAAAATGAGCTGTTTCTGATCGCTTTTTAGACCGGAAATCTCTTTTTTCCGAGCTAGCTCGGAAAATTGACTATGAGGAATCGGATAGCAATGTTTCCATGGCGATCAGTTCTTTATTTATTTATTTTTCATTCATGTGTCAAATATTGTAATAAGATGTAAGAATTTTCTTTTTTCAGAACCACGAAAAAAATATTGTACCCAACATGACCTGAAAGTATTTTTGTTCAGTTCTGCTAATAAAACTTGTTTCTTATTTGGATACAAAGCGCGAAACCTACTGTTTTATCCACTCAATTCATTTCTATGGCAACCGGATGAGTAATGACAAGTGAATGGGCAAAAGTTCTTTCGCTCACTACTTTCACCCACTCATCTGTCATTACCATATTGAACCTAACCGAGTATTAAGTGAACCACAAGGATGGAGCGCGTACTTAAAATAGCAGAATTGAACAAAATGCTATAGAACATTCGTGAAAAAACGAATTCGCTCACTTATGTGTCACTGACACATACGTGAGCGAAATTCTTAGTTTCTTCACTTTTATTGTAATATACTATTACTACGGCTCGCTATGGGATAGGCTTGCTCACCCAGTAAAGCATCACTTTCAGGTCTTGTTACGTAAATTACTATTTATTAAGCATGTTTACCAGAAAATATATTAATCTCTTTGGGCATGTTACAGACAAGGTCATAATTTTAGCGAAGTGAGTCTGATCCACATTTATTTCGATACTGACAAGACCGTGTTATACAAAACAGACTTGTATTATTACTGGTTCGACATCATAAGTGAGTAGACTCGACACAAACGTCCGTTTAAAATATTTTTTCTACGACCACTACTGTTAGCATGTCATTTCAGAACAAACTACAATCAATGTAACAATGTAAGAGCGTTGTTACGAATAGTATTATGTAATGAATGTTCATTACATAACACTGTTATGTAATGAAGATGTAATTTAAGTTGGCACTACTGACTGTCACACTATCAAAATGATTAAAATTTGATACACCAAATTTTAGATTTAAATGTTATGTATTCAAATTTGGCTAACTGATAAAATTTTATAACGAAATTCATATTTTGCTGGGTTATTTAAATTATGACACCAATAACTAATTCAATAAAATATGTACAGTGGACTATGTTTCAGCATGTATTCCTACGCTCAATTGTCGTTTCTTTTTTTAAACAAACACAAAGCTTGTTTGACATTTAGGACATGTAATTGATTAATAATGTACTGGTAATATTATTTTATAGCCTCCCATCTACAGTATACAAGCGACATTGTTATCAATTAGATCATTGGAGATACAAGCTAAAGCTAAAAGTACAACAAATAATCTTTTGCCGACTAAATTGAAAATTAAAAAATACATAATAAATTTATAATTATTTGAAATTTGTTTTTAATTTAGAAATACTATCGAGTGGTTGTAGAAAAAGTATTGTACATAACTCAAGATGAAAAGAAATGATGCCCTCGTTAAATTACAAACTCACTAGTGCGTAATTTGCTTCTTACGTCTTTCATTATGTAATATACTATTATAATTATACTTATGTAATATGTATCAACTGATTCATATTTTTAAAATGTGCTTATTGTGTTGTAGGTAATTTTGGTGGAATGTGTGGAGTCTTCATGGGCTTCAGTTTGATTTCAGTTGTAGAACTTTTTTATCATTTTGTGATAAAATTTATTGTAGTAATATTTAAAACAAAAGATGCGAATGTATAAAACGTAACAAAAATAAAAACTACACTAATATTTAAATCTAAACTAATATAACCCCAATTTCTGAATTTAATTTTCAATATTTTTTACGGAGCTGATAATTATAACCTGACAAAGTTAATAACTATTATTTAGGCTATATGTAATGTGTTCAAAAAGTTCCGTGTCAGTGAAATATATCGAGAAATACACATTGAATCAAAAAACAAAAAACACGTGTTTAATATTTTTCAAAAACCTATCTTAAGTCACCAAGCAACCCTTGAGGGTATGACGGGAGTCCAGTTTGAGATCTTAAATGGGAACCCCCCATTTTTATTGTACATTCGGATAGTACGGCTGAAACTAACTAGGTTTGTATGAAACTTTTTTCCGATTCGCGATAAATGGCGCCGTAATAATTATTTCCCATTTTAGATTTCAAAGTGTCCCCGCGCCCCACCCCCAGGGGGTGGCGGTGGGGGACCGTGTTTGGTGACATAAGATAAGTTTTTGAAAAATATTAAACACGTGTTTTTTTATTCGATGTGAATTTCTCGAGATATTTCACCGCCCTGGAACTTTTTGATCATCCAGTATGTGAAGGGAGATAAAAATAAAAAATTTGATGTGGTCAGCACATTACCTTCCGCTGTAGACTTCTTATTAAATACACCAATAAACATGGGTCAACCATAAAGCTGCTCGAAACCAAATGAAATGTAATTGTAAACTTAGATGCAGAATTTAGTTATCTTCTACAACATTAATTTAATAAAACATTTTTGTCCAAAATTAACTGGCCACTTTTTCGCTAGGAAAAATAGATTTCCCATATTAAACGCATATTTCTTGACTTTAATGTTACACCCGGTATATCATTATGATGAAATTTTTGTTCATTATTAGGTCTTTGTTTAATTATTCAAATTATAACTGGTTTTGTTTTTTTAGCTCTACATTATACAGCAAACATTAATCTTGCATTATTTGATTAACATATGTGTTTCCAAATTTAATTTTCTATAGATTAAACATGTTTTTAAGACAGATAGTAGTTTTGTCATAAAAAACAGATTTGTAACAAGCTAAAAATAGAAACATCACTCCTCAGGATTTTTCAGGTTCAGCCTTATTTCCAATTATCTAAAAGTTCGCCGGCTGCTAGATTTTATATTTAACATTAGGTTTGTTCCAAGTGGTCATTTCGGACATGTTCGTGACATGTTTGTGACAAATTTCAGTGCGCCTGCGATAAATGTAAACAAGTTAAATTTGAAACATAGACTGGAACGGCGAATGGAGTGAAGCGCATGTGCATACTCATTTTTTGTTTTGACAGCTAACCTTAAATATACATATAAATAAAGAAATTTATACATTTTTCGCTACAAAAAAGGAAATGAAGCTTATGTTTCAAACTTAACTTGTTTACATTTATCGCAGGCGCAGTGAAATTTATCACAAACATGTCCGAAATAACCACTTGGAACAAACCTATTATAAATTAACTGTACCGACTGCGCAAGTCACTCATTTAAATTTGGTGAGAAAAATTGTGTTAGTTTAAAAATATACTATTTCATTTGCAGTCATTCATGCTTTGAAATAAACTAAAAAATCTGATGCAATACTAAATAGCTAAATGAATTTTTAATAAAATTTGTGGCTAATATTATTTTACATTTTCCTTATTATAATTCAATTATATAGGGTAAATAGCGCCGTGGTAACGTGTCGGACTGTGGATCGCGAGATCCTCAGTTCGAATCCCACAGTTGACAGTTGCCAATTTACATTTACCCCTGTGGTTCC
Organism: Poecilus cupreus; assembly: GCA_963942605.1. NCBI lineage: Eukaryota > Metazoa > Arthropoda > Insecta > Coleoptera > Carabidae > Poecilus > Poecilus cupreus. Next base: position 4,789,054 of record OZ012729.1, on the reverse strand, counting down.
CCTCCACTAACATCTTTGGGGGCTATGATTTGACGGCTGGTAACCGCACTTCATATGCAAAAATATATCACTTACCGAGATCTGCGTAAGCAGAGTGCCACACCCATAATGGGTAAAAGACGTGATGATATATTTATTTATTTGTTTTATTTAATATCTTTTATAAATATATGCACATATTTTTACACAAATAAAATACCTCTTTAATAATTGCACATATGGAAAGAATGTATCATTATAAAATGAAATTTTCAAGTCTTTGTCACAGTACCTTTGTATTCTGTTAGTTCAGTATTAGCATAAATTTGACGTTTATTTAAATTCACCGATTCGTCTACCAGGAGGTGGAGAATAGATGCGCCATAAAATCTGACACGTTACAAAACATCAAAGGTGCCGACAGAGAGTGAGACTACTGATAATAGAATTTCTAGCGTGATTGGTAAATAGAGTATAAGTCCAAATTTTGGCCCTAACATGTTAAGTTACATTATTAATCACAAATATCTACTTTTTGTTTTGGCACTAGCAGTACAAGTCAAAACTTGTAGATTTTACTGTAAATTTACACTGATCGCAATAGACTATGTTACTGCATATGTACTCTGTAAATTGCTGTATGATAAAGCCGACAAGGATTTTAAAAACACAAAATTGAAAGATGCTCATTGGGAAAAGATAGGTTCTGTATTTCATATAACAGGTAAATTAACTGATGTTTTGTACGTTGAAACATAAATAATTTATACTGTCTGTGTTTTTAGGAAAGGAAGCTCAACTAAAATTTAAAGTTTTGAGTTAAAAGTACGTTCGAGAAAAAAATATAGAGGAGTCAGAAAGCAGAAGTGGTGCAGGGTGGTCAAAACGTACAAAATGGCATCTCATGCCACTTCTAGAATTTTTGAAAGATCACATCAAGCCAAGAAAGTATGTAACCCTTAAGCGGAACATGCAAATATTTATATGTACCTACATTACAAATGGAATTGTATTTCAGAACTACTAGTAATTTAACATTACAAATATTTCCCGAACTGGAGTGTGAAGAAGATAACTTTACAAATACATGGGTAGAACAAGTGAATGTTCTGGAAGAAACATTTGTTGAGGATGACGAAGAAAGTATCCTTGCTGCATCTTCATCTATATCATGGGATAAAGAATCGCCACACGTAGAAAGAGAACCCTCAAAACAGCGATCCGAAACCAATAATGATGCACTGGATGAGCAGGTGCTAGCTGCGATGAATAAAATATCCAACTCCATCGACAAGGACAATGAAGTGCAAGACAATGTGAAACTACATATAAAAGCATTTGGGAGTTACGTAACAGAACAACTCAATAGAATGCCTGAAAAAGATTCAGATTTTCTGATTGCGAAAATGACGCTTCTCATTTCAGAAAAAAATTTAGAGAATCATGAAAATTAAAATACATTTTTATTTTTTGTAAATATTAAGTATATATGTAATTAGAACTTAAAAATAAAACACATTTATTATTTGTACCTATAATAATCGTTTATTTTTATATATCTTACATGTTTTATAAAATTAGGAAAAAAGTAAAAACAAAACATAACAAAAAACATTAAAATCTATCATGTTGCCATGGTACTTCTCCAATATTGTTAAAAAAATCTTTTTATTATCATCATAATCCGTGTTTAAAACATGCTACAGCGTTCATAAACGCAAGATTAAAACACGCCGTGATTTAAAGGTTACTAAGCAACAACACAAATATTTATTATTAATATCTATCAAAACTGTAAACGTAAACAACAAATGCTGACCAGTCTCCATGTAAACGATATACGTCAAACGTCACATGTGTGTAACACACATTTTGTGTTCAACTAGAAAAAGATGAGATTTCGTGCCTAAAACCAGAAGCAGCCATGCTGTGCGGCATCTGGCTAGTGTATAGATATTTTTTAGAGATTTGTAACGCTTCAAAAATCGCTTTCCCATTGTATTACAGTTTAGAGCATTTTAGTTAATTGCCGTTTAGAGTTATGTGACAGATGTCAAGTAAAGTCGGGTTCAAGTAAAGAGTAAGTTATTTATGATTATTGCGAAGGCGGTTTTGTGCAATTTAAAATAAGTAAATTTCGGGTTAAGTTGCTAATGCTAAGCTAGATTAACTTGAATCTCTTGATTAATTGTGCGTTTATTTTCGCGTATCAGTGCACGTGAAAACGGCCAGTCAGCGAAGGAATGAACTGTAAGTAGATTTATAATTTGATATTTGTACTTGTGCGTACGTTGCGGTGATAGCATATTCTAAAGTTGATAATAGGTTCAAGTAGGTAAACTGTGGTTGATCGTGTCGAGTTGAGCAAAGTAGTTTAATAATTTTGTAACCTATTTATTGGGAATTTTTTCTATTTTTATTTTTGTGTTAATAAATTGTTATTGTTTTGAGAATTTGATTTTCATTTATACTGCCTTACATCCAAGTTTAGTGCTGAGATTATGTAGTGAGCCTTGTCCTACCCAGTAATTAACGACGTAAATATTTTATCTCATATTTAACTCTTCAGAACGGAGTTGTAACTGTTCTGTGGTGGCCGGCGGATTTTCGCTACCCTTGGTCGATTCATTGATTAATTTTCTAATATTTTAGTTAATTTTCGATCAAGTAAAATAAACACTTGTCAGTACTCATTGGCACTTAGTGCAGGGTAGCTGTTACACACGCGCAAAATTATGAATTGAATGAAAATCAAAATGTTGCTTTGCAGTTTTGTCCAGAGTATGATGCAGGTATAATAAAAAATAGCGTATGACACACGTGTATAAGAGCTTTTAAAGCACTAGCGACGTTAAAAGCACTCCGCTTTGCGTCGTGCTCTTAAAGTCGCCGTACGTGCTTTAAAAGCTTACTTATACACTTGTATCATAATATACTATTATATAGATCTCTATTTCTTATTACACTTTGTATTGCATTTCTAGTTCCAATTCTACGTTTTAGAGATCTTGCGGGTTGAAGGGCAGAATTTTCAGGAACATTGTTTCGCCAATCTCCGGGAATTAACGTGTTATCATCTGCATATCTATCTGCGTAAGTACTTGGACAATATCTTTTTCTGTTCCCATGTAGTTCTTGTTCTGATAATATTATAAAATTATGTAATGCAACGCTAGCTTTAATAATATTGTCTACATTTTCTGGATAAGAATTGATAGTTCTATGAAAAATCCTGAATTGAGATACTAAAATACCGCATGCATTTTCAATACATCTACGCGCTCGGGATAAACGGTAATTAAAAACTTGTTTATCACGTGACAAATTTCTTCCACTGTACGGGCGAAGAAGATTCTTCTGAAGTGGGAATGCTTCTTCTCCAACAAAAAAATATGGGAATTTAATTTGTGTACCGGGCAATATATTTTCTTCTGGCTTCTGGCATGTCCAAATTGTTATTATTTAACGCAACACCAAATGATGAGGCTCTTAAAACTCCACCATCACTCTGGCTACCATATGCTCCGATATCAACATACTCAAATAAATAATTGGCATCGCAAATACCAAATAACACTATGCTGAAAGTCTTTTTGTAATTAAAGTACTGAGATCCAGAATTATTTGGAGCTTCTATGACAACATGTTTGCCATCAAGAGCTCCTAGGCAATGGGGTAAATTCCATCGCTTTTCAAATTGTTTTGAAATATTTTCCCATTCATCTGCATTGGGAAATTTTACATATATTATTGATAAAATATTCCAAATCACTTCGCACGTTTCTCTTATTATATTACACAGTGTGCTTTTTCCAATTCTATAAGAAAAAGCAAGACTAGCTAATGATTCGCCTGTTGCTAGATGCCTGTAAATAAATTTAAAACTAATTAAGAATAGAGTCAATTATATATCACTCACTAACCTCAAAGTTAAAATCAGTCTTGCTCCTGCCGGTATAGATGCCCTTCTACTTGTCTTTTTTATATATGGACAAACAAGTTTTAATAAATAATCAAATTGAATTACTGACATCCTTGTGTAATTGAAGAACATTTCTTCATCCAACCTCAATTCTTAGATTAAGTTGTCCCAGTCTCCTTGTTTTTCCCTATTTTGAAAAATTGGGCGTACCCACCATCTTTTTTGAAGCCTTTTCTTTTTCATCCTGAGACGTAACAACAATAACGTGCTCAGTAATAATTGCTTTTTAAACACGCGATTTCGATTCATTTTCTATGTACTACTGTCAAAATGTCATGACATTTATCTTTTTCTAAAATATTCCTTTTTCGTTCTACTCTGGCTGTGATTGGCTATTTCACTAACCACTAAAGTATGAAGTATGTAAACTCTTGCGCTAACTGAAATTAGCGCAGCCGAACTCTGGGCTAATTTCGTTGTTGTGAACGCTCAATCATAAACGCGTATGCCATACTTCTAATTTCGTATTGTGAACGAGGCTTTGTTATGTTTTTTTGTTAAAGATAACAGGAACATTTTCCAAACTTGGAAAACTTTGAACGACCATGTAAACATAATGGGCCTACATATTATTGTTTGAAAATAACAAGAAAAGATATGACTGCGGCCAGGCAAAATTTTTTTAAAACTCCCGATAAAGTTACTCAGGACCGAAAATTATCCTACTTTTTGTGATATATAAGTAGTGTCATCTATTGGCCTCCCTGCGAGATTGTGAAACACATAATACTAATGTGCTAACTGTACCAAGAAGAATGATTCTGATTATTATTCTGTAAAATATGGCTGTTTTGAACGTTTATAAAAGCACGTTGTAATAAACAGATATGTATAAGTTATGTTTGTTCAATCAGAAAAGGTGTTTTTAAAAAATTTATTTAAGTTAGCAAAACAAGATACAACTGTTCGCTTTTGAAGCTGAATACATTCTAACTATTCTATCTTAAAACACTATGCTGCTAAACTCCTCATCCTAGAAACTGCTGACATATTGTAATAGGAGTATAGAATGTGGTGCGATTCTGTTAGAACCGTTATCTAACTCCTCCATCCTTAAGAGAAACGTTATTGAAACAAAATACTTATACTTATGTTTCAATAATGTTAGATGCAGCTTGAATAATATCACGTTCCTTTCTATAAAATTTCTTACAAATTTTACTAACAATAATAATAATTATTATAACTATTATAACAATTATCAAAATACTATTAAAAATAGAGTGTGAGTTCTCTTTATTTAATTTCTCTAACAATACTGGTTTTAGAGAATGTTCTTCTAAGTTTTTTATTTTAGTTACAGGTTCTATCGTTGGCAATAATTCATGCTTATTAATATCCATTTTTAAATTTATCATCTTTCCAAAGTTAAAACTATATTTTTCATTCTCATCATTAATTTTACAATTATTTATTAAAAAGATACCCTTCAAATTTTTATTAATTATTTCATCCTCACATTCTATTTTATAACCACTATTATAAGGAGATACAATATACTTAATATTAGAAAAATCTATTTTTACTACATAATTATTTTTATCTAATATAACCTGCTTACAGTGAGCAGTTGGTTTGTTAAAATATATTTCAGAGAGACAATTTTCATTAATATTATTAATTTCTTTACACATAAATAATTTCTCTCTTATAAACGTACAATGTTCCAATTTATAAATTTCTTTACTAACAATGGAATAAAAGCCAGTAAGGATATTTAAAGTTATTAAATTTCCATTAATTATGGTGGGGATTCTAGTTACTTGATGGATGTTAGTTTTTTGTTCAAATATAGGAATTTCGATCAAAATTTCTAATTTTGTACTCAAATAACAAACAGTTTTTACAATTTTGTTATTCGAATAATTATCTTTAAGCAATGATTTCATTGGTTCTTTAATATTTTCATTAATATACTGAGTCACTTCTTCTCTAGATATTAGCCCAAAGTATAAAGTATTTAAACTGCAGAACGAAAGAGTTTCTTCAATTTGTAATAACGATAAGTAAATTTGATTACTGAAGGCTAATAAATTTTGAAATATTTGATGTATAGTAATCTTATCTATATCATCAACTATATTACCTATCACTTTTCTAAAGTTCTTCATTTCTTGTTCAATTAATTTGTTATTTTTATTCATTAATTGTATTTGAGTATTAAATTGTTTAGTAAAATTTTGATTTATTTGAATTTGCTCATTTAAATTATTTGTTAAAGATTCTTGATTTAATTTTATTATTTCAATAATTTTATCATAATTTTCTTTATCTTCTTGATCTAAATTTCCGGTAATACTTTTAATTATTGAGCCCAATCCATTTATTAAGCCGCGTTTATATCTTTTAGGTGCTTGAATTACATGAATTTTCATTTCAATACTATTAAGTGCGTTTTCTAATAAAGTTATATCATTTTCAAAGCATGCAGTTTTAGATAGGTTATGTATTTGATAATACAGGTCATTTTTATAATTAATTAAATGATTATAATTATTATTAATATTATCGAATGATATATTAACATAAATGTAATTATAATTATTTATTATATAAGCGTTACCTAAACATAACATGTTTAGTCCGGAGTTTTCGGTTACGTTGCGGAAGTGCTCGCTCCATGATCTTTTGAAATTAAGATATCTGAAATTATACGAGGTCTTTTTAATTGATCCATTTTAGTTTTTAAGGTTTTAGTTGTTAGTATTTGTCCACGTTCAGGGATTACTTCTTTTAAAGTTTGTTTCTTATATTTTGGTTTCTCTACTTTTCCACTGTGTCTTTTATGTTGTTTAATATAGACAGTGTCAGGGATATGTTCGTCAATGTAAACTTGTTCACTATACTTATCTTTTCTGTTAATTATATTTCCTTTAACTTGTTTAAATAATGCCTTCATTACATTAGAATGTTTTATATTATATTCATCTATTACTATTTCTTCAGGTTGAATTATTTGATTAATATTTAAATGTCCTAAGAGAACTTGAAATGGTGTATTTTTTATTGTGGAATGAACACTGTTATTATATGCGATCAAACTATAAATTACCTTTTCTTTTAATGGCAGAGATTTAAAATTTTGTTCATCATTTAATATTCGAATAGTTTCAATTATAGAACTGTGAAATCTTTCTATGTTTCCATTTGATTTAGGGTTATTAGTGCTGGTAATGTGCAACTTTATATTTTTATTAAGCAGAAATTCTAATAATAATTTATTATTAAATTCAGTTCCTTTATCTGTTATTATTTTCTCAGGTAGTCCAAAATGAGAAAAGAATTTAATTAATTTAGATATAATTGTAACAGAATTTTGATCTTTAATTTTATAAGCTTGGGCAAATTTCGAGAAACTATCAAGTATAGTTAAATATTTCTGTTTTTCTAAAGATAAAATATCTAAATGAATTATCTGTAACGGTTTATCCGCAGTTGGAGTATGAATGTTAGGGATCTGAATTGGATTTCTTTCATATTTATTTTTTAAACATATTTCACATTTATTTATAAAATTTTGAATATCTTTAATCATATTAGGGAAATAATAGATTAATTTTAATTTTGAATAAGTTTCATTAATTCCTTTATGAATTGATTTCCCTTCATGGTAGTTTCTAATTGTCATAATTTGTTCTTCTCTATCTTCGATATCGATTAATAAATTTTTACACTGTATGAATTTATAGTGCCCAGCATTAAAGTATGTTTGTAACACAGAGTTGAAGGCTAATTTGAATTCTTCGGGAATCAAGCAATGATAATTTACATGGGGAACACAGTAAGCTTTTATGAAATCTAAAATAGTTTTATTACAATTAATATTATTTATATAAAAATATATTCGCTGTTTCGTACCGAATAATTTTTGAATTTTAACTGAATTTTGATTTGATTTCTTTACTATTATTTGATTATGACCATAATTTACTGCTGATTCCAAATATGTAAGGCCGTTGATGGGATTTTCCTCATCTGAGTGCACAGATGCGGTGTCAGTTTCAGAGCATTCCACTTGGAGAGATTGGTTATCATTATTCTTATCGTCTTCGTTATTCATTACTTCTTGGGTTTCAGGTAACACATGAATATTTATTTTAATATTTGAATTTTTAAATACATTTATTAATAAATTCTCAATTTTTGACCAAGTTTTATTGTCTAGTCCAGAGCAAATTTTCGGCATTTTAATTTCGTTAATATCATTTTGAATAAGATACTGCAATAATTTATTTAAACATTTTTCGATATTTAATAAAGTTGGTTCATTGAAATAATTTTCTTTTGTTAAAAGGTGAATTATAATTTTATTATTAAAATATTGGATAGCTATTTTATCATCAATTATTTTTATTTTATCTTTAAACTGTTTCGTTTTATATAATTCATTTACTTGAGAGGCGAATCCTTTTTTCATGCAAAAATCTTTTGATATACAGTGTACCAAAGGCAGGTTATTCTCAAAAATGTTTTCCGTTTTATAATTTATTTCAAAAGTAGGTTTAATTCTAGAGAGAGCATCGGCGACATAATTTTGTTTCCCTTTTTTATATTCTATATAATAATCATATTCTTTTAATTTTAATTTCCAACGAATTAATTTCTGGTTAGGTTCTTTTAACGAGTTAAGCCAAATTAAGGGTCTGTGGTCAGTTACAATTTTGAATCGTCTTCCGTATAAATATGTTCTAAAATTCTTTACTGCCCATACTATTGCTAAAAGCTCCTTCTCAATGGTGGAATAATTTTGTTCATGATTGTTCAGCGTTCTTGAGGCATACGCGATCGGTAAATCTTTACCTTTAATGTTCTGGGACAACACAGCTCCGAGTGCGTAATTACTCGCGTCTGTAGTTAAAATGAATTCTTGATTAAAATCAGGGTACTGAAGTATAGGATTATTTGTAAGTAATAATTTACATTTTTCGAAACATTGGATATAATCTTTATTTTCATAATCAATTTTACTATTTTTCTTTAAACAATTAGTAAATGGTTTTGTCAATTTTGCGAAGTCTTTAATAAATCTTCTGTAATATCCAAGAAGACCCAAAAATGATTTTATTTCTTTAACGGTCTTAGGTATAGGAAAATTTTGAATAGTTTTTAATTTATCAGGGTTAGGTTTTATTCCGTCAGTTGTTATGACATGTCCCAAATATGCAACTTCTTTTCGGAGAAATTCGCATTTGTCTAACTGGATTTTTAAGTTAGCCTCACGCAGTTTATCTAAAACGTCTTTCAAATTTTGTATGTGTTCTTGTAGGGATGAACCGAGTACGATAATGTCGTCGAGGTAAACGAAACAAGCCTTGTTAATTAAATCTTTTAAAACGTAGTTCATGAGTCTTTGGAACGTCGCAGGCGCGTTCTTCAGACCGAATGGCATTCGCTTGTATTCAAAGTGTCCATTTTCTGTCGAGAAAGCGGTTTTTTCTATATCTTTAGGGTCCATTTCAATTTGATGGAAACCACTAGTGAGATCTAATGTAGTAAAATAATTTGAAGTGCCAAGTTTACTTAAAATTTCCGTAATATCAGGTATCGGGAATCGATCATCGACAGTTTTTTCATTTAATTTTCTAAAATCATTTACTACGCGAATTTTCTTTATGCCAGAGGCGTCTTGTTTCTTTTCTACTACCCAAATTGAACTATTCCACGGTGAATAACTTGGTTGTATTATTCCGTTTTTTAATAATTTATCAATTTCTTCATTAACTTGATTTTTGTAAATTTCAGGGAATTTATAATTTTTTGTGTAGATGGGAATATCGTCTGTTGTTTGTATTTTATGTTTTATTTTAGAGGTAAAGGTTAGATTTTCATTTTTAGAGATAATTAAGTCTTTATAGTGATTCAAGGTTTTGGTTAATTCATTTAATTCTTCCGAATTCAAGTGTTCATGTCTAATATTTAATTTCTTTATTATTTCGGTATTATAAACTGGTTTAGATTGTTCATTAAAATATTTAAATTTATGTTTATTATTTAATAATTTAATTTCTTCTTTGCTCAAATTTATTTGGGCTTGTAATAATTTTAAAGCATTAAAACCGAGTAAAATATGGAATGATTTGTGGAAATTATATAGGTAACATTTAATATTTTTACCCTTATATTTTATAAAGGTATATTCTGATCCTTCAGATTCACCATTCATTGTCTGAATTTTAAATTTTTCATTAAATATTTTAAATTTGTCTTTATTTTTATAAACGTAATTTTTATTAATAAAATTTTGAGAGGATCCCGTGTCAATAAGTATAAATAATTTTTGTAATTCAATATAGGGTAACTTTGATATCATATTAATCGCTAGGGATTCAAATCTACGTGTTGATCCAAGTGAAAATTTTCATCATAAATTAAATTTTCAGTTTCATTGCAAATGTCGGTGTCGACTGTATCTAATTGTTCTTGGAATGCTATCTGGTTTTCTGTACCAGTGGCGGCGTCATCGCTTTCTACATTATTTAGTTCTTCAGAAATATAATTTTGCCTTCCATAGGGAGTAAAATTGTTTGGTTTGGTTTTGTATGTTTTAAATGTGCGTGTCGAAATTGACATGGGTGTAGGTGCAGGTTGTTGCATGCGTTGTGATCTTGCTGGTTGCGAAGGAAATTTATATGATGGACCAGGCTGGTAAAATTGTTGTTGCACTGGTTTAGGTTGCGGGTATTTTAGCATTGGAGATGCATGTGGTCTAGTTTGGGAGTTACTCGTATTCGATTGTGATTGATTTGTATTCGAGTTAATTTTATAATATTGAAAATCATTAGTTAATAAATTATTTATTTCATCTAACGTGCCAGGATTTCTAGCAGCTAATTGTGATTTAAAAGGTTCTCTGCAGTTTCTAATGAAACATTGAGTAGCAAATTTATGTCCGAAAGTTTTAAAGTCTTGTACTGATTGAGGATGGTATTTAGTTTCAATATTATTAATATAAAGAAGAAATAACTCATTATATTTCTTAAGAAACTCGAAAATAGTTTCTCTATTTTGTTGCAATTGACATAATTCAATCATTAAAGTGCATTCGTTTCGTTTGTCCTGATATTGAGATATTAAAAATTCTTTTAAATCTTTCCAACTTTTAATGTTGGGACAAGTAGTTAAATATTCACTAGCTTTTCCAGTGATTTTCTTTTTAATAGTAATTAAAGTCAAAGATTTAGTTATTTCAGAGGGATTGCTCAGATTTATAATTTCTAAAATTTCCTCAGTGGCTTTTAGGAAATGAGATAACGTTTTCTTATCACCATTATATTCTGGTATAAGATCTACTACTTTTAATACATTGGTGTCCAAATTTACAAGAGCACCAGGGGTTACATTTATATGTTCATTCGGCATATTGAGTTGATCAATATTTAAATTGTTTAACAAATTAATTAAATCGTCAATTTTGACTTAAAATTAAACGATATTTTTACAAAAATACAAAAATAATTATTCTTACTTACAATATAATAATTAGTAAGATCTTCATAGGGTATTTGTCGATTTTCGCTCGACGGTGACGGGTGATGGGTGCTGATTTGCGCTCAGCGGTGATGCTGGTAGAGACGTTGGTCTGCTAGGCCAGGAGAATGTACGAACAGGAAACAGATGATCACCTTCGACGAGTTGTACTTCTGGAAGTCCTCGGATGATCGCCAATCTGCTTGTACCTTCTTGACTGATGAACTTCGTAGGTTGATTCGTCGGGATTGCAGGTGTTGCAATTGCCGTCAGAATAGTTTTTTTGATTGTTAAGTTAATGGTTAACACCAACGATTTTAACACTTTAACGAATTGATTCTTTTTAAGAATTTCGGTGTAAATCTCTTAACAATCCTACCGACTGCGCCAGTTATGTTTGTTCAATCAGAAAAGGTGTTTTTAAAAAATTTATTTAAGTTAGCAAAACAAGATACAACTGTTCGCTTTTGAAGCTGAATACATTCTAACTATTCTATCTTAAAACACTATGCTGCTAAACTCCTCATCCTAGAAACTGCTGACATATTGTAATAGGAGTATAGAATGTGGTGCGATTCTGTTAGAACCGTTATCTAACTTATATAAAACGAGTCAAGCTTTATTTATTATATTAGTAAGGAACCAATATAAAACACTATGCATATATACATAAATATTAGCCGCATATTAGCGCGATATATGAAGTATCTTGATTCAGTTACTATGGTTACGTCTGTTTGTTTTCATGTTATAGAAAGTATAGTCTAAAATATGTAATGAAATAACATATCCCCCACTCGCAAACCGTAGCCCTCGCCTTCGGCTCGGACTACAAACTTTTTGCTCACGTGGAATATGTGATGTTCCATAACTTGTTGTAGAATATACTATTATAATATTGCACACGACACATATTTCTAACACTTCACAATTATTTGACACGTTTGACACATAGATATTAAAAATGCTTTGTTTCTATTGTAACTATGATTATAGAAATATATTCTTAAATATATAATTAAGTTTTTCTCAAAATTAGAAGCTTATACAAGAAAAGTGCAAAAAAATTTTATATTCCAAATATTTTTGCTAACATCTATCATTTGAAACTTTTTCTCATAGCTGATTCTATTTTTGAAATGAATAGAATTTATTGTTTTGTGTGTCTAGTAACCTTCCTCTTCCGGTTTTTCAATTTCATTCAAAATCAATTCAGCTCTTCATTTTTTCAATAAACTTGTACATTTCAAGTTTCGTGATATTGTGCACACGGACATCCATCCATCCATTCTCACACACAGACATCATTGAGAAATTGGTCTTCAGTGGACGTCAAAATATGTATTTCCGCAAAAACCTCGTCAACGATTTTTTGTGATTCCAATACTTTATATAAGAAAGTAGAAAACAACAAAATATTGAACTATTAATTATACCAACAAGATACAGTACAATGGTTTTTAATTTTCAAGTGTTTGAATATCGCAAGCGACGCAAGATTACCCAGAATGCAAGTAAAAAATAAGTAATGGTCAAGCAACAGCATCAGTCGTTAATTATTTTTTCTCTGTATAATTCATTAAATCAATATATTATTATCAGTACAAGTTAATTTATGTAGGAAGTGACGAAATAAATAAACAAGTTTCAGTCCACTGGCTACAATGATTTGATATTCATTTAATTTCCCCCAACATCAAGTACCTATAAGCTTAAAACAGAAAATTCCGAATATACATCATAATTTCAAATTGACCTCAATTTTTGCTAGGCAGTGTAACTATATTCTATCGGATTTACTTGTGCATTGGAAACAGTGACAAATTTATCTATGGTCAAAATTAGTTTAAGTCTAAAATCCAACTTTCATAACCCAAATCTTTCTATTTATTATTGGAAGAAGAACGATTGATGGAACATAAGGTCTTCATTTCACAATTAACAGATTATCGGAATTTGTATATATGTACTTCGCAGTTGATAGAAATCCACCGAAAATTAATATTCAGTGAAAATTACATAAATATCAATATGTGTAATTTAAGTACTTATTTAATATTCTATAAGCAAATATAATTGCGGCCAGATCCGGTAGATGGCTCGCGCAACGCGAACGAAATTTCACCATGCCAGTGAAATCTCCTGGTGCCCGTTGACAGAAAAGTAAATGTTGCAACGTAGCTGAAACTCCGAAAAATTTATTGTAACGAAATAATATAAATATGTTCTTATTTTGTTTATTTGTATTGATTTACACATGAATTCAACCTTGAATTAATAAATTATTATGGCTGCCAAATATACTGTTTAAAAATAGCAATTCATGTCACTCATTAATAATTCAAATTTATTTGTTGCTAAGGAAATCACGCAACATACGTTCCATAAATTTTGGTGGAAACAAATTCATTATATTTTTAGTAGTTTTGTAACCATGTCGTGGTTATCTTGCTTTGTGCAGATTTTTAAAAGTTACTGCACAAGCACTTGCTTGCCCGGCTGGAAATATTTAACAGAAGAGAAACGAACCATTTTAGAAAGGTACCTTTACTCGTTTTAGTATATTTCCGTCGGGGCGCATATCGCATTGTCAATCTATACATTACGTGTTGACAGTTCGGTGTTATAATTTACATTACAAGCAAGGTAAAACAGTTTTTACTGCTGAACGGAGGAAATGACCGGCGAGCCTGTCACCTCCTTGAAGCAGTAAAAACAGTTACCTTGCGTGTATTGTACAACATTTTACTTGTTACTTACTTGTAAATCAAATTAAAATTATAATCAAGTACTGTCAGTTACACACAATTGTTCTGTCAAAAATTATTTGAAATGATTTCGCATAAGCCTTGCAAGTATTACTGTGGCAACGTGCATTGTTTACCTTGTTTACTAACTTGTAAAATTTTTACAATGCAGCTGTAAATTAGTAACTTGTAAATATTCATTTTCAAAGGCAATAGAGGGCTTGGGTAAATGGTGTTTATAAGTATGTAACAAGTAATAGTATATTATTCAATAAGCATGTAATGTATGCTATTACTCATGAGAATGAAGTTTGCATCACGTGCGAAGCGAATGATGTATATCATTCGAATGAGTAATAGCCATTACATGCGAGTAGAATACTATACTTGATCCACAACATTTCATCAAATATTTGTTTGAAATTATAAGATAAGTAGAATTTTTGCTTTAATAAATACAAAAAACTGTTTGTTTATCAAAATCTGTTGTAACAAAATTTTGAAGTGATTTGACATTTAGCAGAAAATCTTAGTACCCATTATTCAGCTATAGTTTAAACTTAAAAAGAAAATAAAAGTATGAAAAATGAGAAAATTAGTGTCTTTGGCTTTTTATGTTAATAAAATTACTTAAGTCACTTTGATTTTACTCTTTTGACAGGTGAAATATGAATTTTACATAACGAATGAATAATATTAATTCATCGAACTGTCAATATTATTTCATTAGCAACAGTAACAAAGTTCATTAATTGATAAACAATGGTTGAATTATGGGTATATTATTTGACAGTTGTGGATAAAATTAACCCATTAAGTTCCAGTGCCATATTTATAGGACAGTAAGATAAATATTTTTTAAAAGCATTAATATTTGTTTAATTTTTGTTAAACTTATACAGAACATTGTTTATTTATCTAAGAGTTGAACTGTATTTTTTAATGCAACAATATATTAATATTACATGAATAAAAAAATTATCGAACTTAGCATAATATTGTTTGAATTTAGCCACTACAAATATTTATTAAAATTTTGTACTAATTGGTACATTTTCAGAATTTATCATATTATTACAACTAAGATACTTATGGGTCATCTTATAGTAAGATGTTTATAAAATAAATATTCGCAATACTTTATTTATAGTGGATTGAAAAAGACTGTCCTGTATATATATGACGCTGGTTCTTACTGTTATCAAAACGCGTGTCAGTACACACTTTGATAGAAGTCATTTTATAAGCAAATGCATTAGCAACAGGCGTGTGCCACTTATTTTTCCTATACTTGTAGATCTGTATAATTAAAAAATTATATTTATATTATTAATTACGATAAATAAATAAATTTTCAACGTGCTATTCCTCAGCCACGCGTTTTAAAAAATTATAATACTTACATAGGAGGAGTTGATCAACATAACTGGTTTGTAGGAAAATAGTGCACTCAAATAAGGGCAAAAAATGGTATTGGCCGTTGTTCTCTAAAATTATTGATATGATATAACTATAGGAAATTCATTGCTTGTTTATAAACTGGTAAATAAATTTAACATACGTTTATTATCATTTCGGCTATCGCTAAATAAATAAATAAAAATATCATCACGTCTTTAAACACATCATGGGTGCGGCACTCTGCTTACGCAGATCTCGGTAAGTGATATTTTTGCATATGAAAGGCGGTGACCAGCCGTCAAAGTCATAGTACCAAAGACCTGAAACCTAAGGCCTTCGCTTAGGAATATCGCATACATCAGCGTCTAAGGTTCTTACTGACGTATGAGTTCGCGGCAAAACTTTTTCTTTCGTGACTAATATGTCACATTCCACACTAGTACAATAAATTATTATTAAAATATTTTCAGGGTATTATGGTGTTTGGTGCAAATCACAGCAACTTCATCTGCAGTTTATATGTTTTATATAATTTCTGCAAACTTCTGGAAATCTCCTACAATTACAACACTAGAAGACGGCAACTATCCAATTAGGAAAGTTCCATTTCCGGCCGTCGCTATTTGTGATGTGAATAAAATCAGTTTGAAAAGGGCAACAAAATTCGCAAAAGATTTGTACGTGTTCATTTAAATTAAATCATAATAAGATACAAATATTTATATACTTCCAGAGGCCAAATGTATAATATAAGTTCGGAGAAAATGTTGGGTTATACAAAATATCTAGGAAGGTTGTACGATTACGATGACGAAAACATTGATGATCTCAACGAGTTCAACACAATACTGGAGTCAAACAACAACAATATTCAGAATGATTATTTGAACTTCTTGAACACTATGGTAAATGTAAGTTTTCTTTTATTTTCAAGTTTAATTGAACAGTGGCTAAGAAGAAAACGTAATTGATTATTAGCGTAAAATATTGAATGTCAAAATTTTGTTATTAAATTTGTTTCATACGTTGTTTTTACTTCTCGTCAAAAGCGGGGTAGAGGGGTCGTGAAAAGCAATAAGCACGTTTTATCCTTAGAACTAATTTTTATTATTTTCACGAGGATGTCTGTTATGTATGCGTACGTGTGGATGGGTGCATGTATATATTGTAACGGATGAGGCACCGATAAGTTTGAACTGTTCGGCTTACGCCACAATTGGGATCTGACATGGGGGCTTGGCCTATCCAAGATGGCGACAATTAGGGTGAAGATTCGAATGTGACATTAGTACTGTTCGCGTTTAAAATATAAAAAAATGAGTCTCACGATTAATAATATTTACGAATGCGCTGCAACAGATCCTGCAAACTAAATTTTAAAGAAGCTGAACGCATTTTATATACTTGACAATTGATTAAATGCGGGAAAAAAATTAAATGAAAGTGACAGTAGCTGTGGGTGTAGTGGTATGTCAATGTTGAATTTACAAGGTGATCCCCATCAAATTAATAGGAAAATTGCAGGAGATGAATAAGTGATGAGTGTTGTTTGTTCCTGCATGGCTGGTTTAGGAGGAAAAATGCAAAAACTGCATTGCTAAGTTGCTGTACTGTTATAGGTTAGTTGTTTGTTTCTTGATCTAAATCAATTAAATAAACAAATAACTCTAAATGAACAAATATAAGAAACATTAACTTTAAATACAGATTTAATTTAATTTAAGAACTTAGTTAAATACAAAGTGAAAAGATTTCGAAGCAAATTTGTTTTATAACCTGAAATTTTACTTACTTAGATGTATATAACCGTCTGGTACAAAATATTCAGAGTATATTATTTATTGTAAACGAATTCATGTTGTTCACTTTTGTTAGATTTTTTCAAGGTTTTTTCCAAATTGGTTTACTTTATAAATAAAACGTTTGTCCAGCTTCGGAAAATAATGGAATGTACCGTCCAGATTTATGCGGGACTTATTATTACTCACTTTTACTGTAAAGAAAACTTAATTTTTCGATTTTTCGCGGTGTTTAACTACAATTTCGGTAATTTTTTATCTCAAAAATCGTTATTCCCATTTGACGTAATGTATTTCTAACGGAATGTTCACCCTACTTTGTGTTCGAAAATAATCCGCTAGATGGTATGTCGCTACATGTCAGATCCCAATAGAGAAGAATCCCGAATATTCTAGAACCAAGGGAAGCGATACATAAAAGCGCGAATCATCGGAAGTCAGTCAGTTGATTCCGAAGCTGCTGTAAAAAACAGATGAACATAAATATATCGTCATAAATAAATATCAATCGGCTAGTTTATATAAATAATATTGTTTATTTATAGTAGTGATAAACTTTTGTATTCGTTATGTTAGTCTTTAAATATCGTGTTAATTAACTTTTGCACTTTATTATAATAATTATTAATTATTTGTTAATAATAATATTTCTTTTTGTTTAAATCAAAAGTTTTGAAACCCATGAACGTTACAATATAGAATTTCGTTCAGACGCATTTTCACAAGTACTACAGAACATAAAATTATCAAATTTTGGATTTTACATTTGTACACCTTAAAGAAGAACCCAGGTGAAAATTTGCCAATTGGAAGTAGTACTTGACTTAAAGAACGATAATGTTTTTCTTAAATGTAACGACATTTTTGTTAATATAAATGAAAGAAATTTTAATTATCTACAATCGTTTATGGTACCATTTAAGAACTACGAGATCTGTACAAAACTATTCAACCTAATTTTTTTTTTTGCGAAATCTGTTGAATTTGAAACAAGCGCACTTGCATGAGCCGACCTTGAACCTTCGTACGCATGCGTGAAGTTTTTCCTGACAGATTCTCATTTCAATTCAACTTTTTCTGATTCCTAATCTAACTATTAAGTTAGTTAGTTTTCTATACTATTAAGTTAATTTAATTTCTATACTATTTCTCTGTGTTTAGCTAGCGCCACCGTATTCTGACAACATAGTGGAATGCTCATGGAAGTCTCGAATAATTAACTGTAGCGAAGTATTTAATTTTAGGAGGACTATGGATGGATTTTGTAGCACATTCAACTACGAAAAATCGGTAGAGCATACGTTTATGAACATGCCGTAAGAAATTACATTTTTTACCGATTCACATTAAAGGTGACACTTTACCGACTGCTTACAGTCAGTAAAGAATCACTTTAACTGTCTAGGTTATAAGATTTTTTACATAGCAGCCGTTCAATAAACGCATAGAAACCGGGAACAAATACATACGGTTGCTATCTTAACGTAGACTGTAATGATATTATAGTAAATTTAAGAGCTCAATTCTTTCCATTTATTTTATGAAATGTCAAAAAAAATTTTTTTTGTTTAATTTTCCATGGCCGTGTTAGAATTTCCCTAATAAATATTGATTTTAATTTTATATACTTATCGTGAAATACTAATATTTAGGTAACCAAATGGGTCTTATTGCATGCATTTTTAAATTCTGAACAACTTTTGTATTTACATTTTTGCTGTAATGTGTTTGTTTCTATTGCCTTAAAATATAGAGGGACAAGACCCAAAATAAACACAAAATATTTAGAAACCGCCGGTGCAGATATGGGATTAACAGTTCTAGTGAGGTCGTACGTTAATGATTACTTTTACCCAGTTGTACAAATGGAGGGTCTGAAGGTTTGTCAACTGTTTACCTCTTAATATAATTTCACTTAAATCACAAAACAATTTTAGGTATTTTTATTCAATGTTCGTGATTACCCAGATTTATCAAGTGGTTCCTTAGTAGAGAGTTTAATTCCGCTTGGTTATGAAGTGTTTCTTAAAATAGACGCTGCGACTGTGAGAGCCGTTGATATTATACGAGATTATACCATTCAACAGGTTAGTTATAATTTGATAAATACAAAGTAAAAAACTGGTTTAAGAACTTTCAGAACTCATGGTAAATAAACAAAAGATTTTATGTTCGACTGTGTTAAGTTTTTATTTATTCATGCCTTTCGGCCTAGAATCTACACAAATTTTTACATCTTATTTCTATGGTGATTATATAAGTAAACTTAAACAATTATATTACACGTGTAACCCTCCTAAAAGGGGTACAAAATAATAAGGGGTCCTGTCGAGACTGGGAGTCAGCAGAAATAAAAACTGAATCCGGAACTGACTTGCATGATCTTTATTAACGTACTCTACAACGTACTATACTCTACTATACTACCTTATTTACTTATTTACTTAATAACACTTATATATATTTGTACAAGTTCTAAGTCAGTAAAATAAGTGTCACAAGTAAACAATATTATTGAAACTATTTGACCTACTTACTTAATAATTGCTTGTACTATAATATGCTGACTTAAGACTTGTGACACACGTTTTCTTCTTTCTAAAAATTTTTCCATCCAGTCTTTTCCTATTCCTTGGTCATTTAATAAGCAAATTTCATCTTTTCTTTCTCTTTCCGTCTCTCTGCAATACAGTCGTAAATGTTCTAGAGATTCCTCTTCTCTAATCTCTACCAAATAATCTACATCTCTTTTCTTCTGCTGACAACCAGTACATGTTACTTCTTTCCTCGCTATCGCATCTAAATCGTGCTATTGTAGTGACATTTGTAGCTTTTAATAAATATCTTGGTATATGTAGTGTCTGTATATTCTTGTATCGTGGATTATATTTCGTTTCTTGAATTTTGTTGAATTGTTCTTGTGTTTGTATGTCTCTGTTTTTCAATGTTTCTATTATATATTCTTCATTTTGTCTCTATTTCCATTTCTAAGACTGAAAATAAATTTCTTTCTTAATATGCTTTTCTAGTTATTCCCCATTTCATGAGTTTGGATTTACCTTCATTTGATCGTTTTATTGATTTTCAACATACCTGTGGTAATGTGTTTTCCAAAACCTCCTTTTTTTCTTCATACTTAACGGCTCTCTTTCCTGTTTCTATTCTTAACTTATCTATTTTCATTTCTTCCAGTGCTATGTAGCTAGGAGTACATTTATCTAACCCCAATATCCATTTTATGTATCTAATTTGTATGTCTTCGATTATTTGTTTCTCTTCCCATCCGTATATCTCCGCGCCATACATCATGTAACGTTCGTGGGTTTTAAAACGTATTTATTTAATTAATAAAACTATTATTAATAAGAAATAATGAATAATTATAATAAATAGTAAAAATTAATTAAGACTAGGTATATAACAATAAAATAACAAATACAAAAACTTATACACTAACACTTATCATAAATAAAAATAAAATAAATATATCATCACGCCTTCTACCCATTATGGGTGTGGCACTCTGCTTACGCAGATCTCGGTAAGTGATATATTTTTACGTATGAAGTGCGGTTACCAGCCGTCAAATCATAGCCCCCAAAGATGTTAGTGGAGGGGGAACCACAGGGGTAAATTTAAATTTGTAACTGTCGGCAGTGGGATTCGAACTGAGGATCTCGCGATCCACAGTACGACACGTTACCACGGAGCTATTTACCCCATTCAACACTTATCATTACTATAAATAAACACTATTATTTATATAAACTAGCCGAACGATATTTATTTAAGACGACACAAGCTCACAAGCTCTTCATAGTAGCTTTGGAGTCGACTAAGTCATCTGACTTACTGAGTCTGAGTCAACTAACTGACCGACCGACTCAACTCGACTAACTGAGTCCGAGTCAATTAAACGACTCACTGACTCAACTCGACTAACTGAGTCCGAGTCCTCTAAAGCCTCGTACAGACCTGCGAACGGTTCGCCGAACCGTTCGGCGAACCGCTCGGTGAACCACGTCCACACCGGCGCAACAAAACGGCGAACCGAACGAAGTTCTGCAACACGTGCAACGTTTGCCTGCAACGTTTGCGCGATCCATCGGTTGTCGGTATTTCGACGAACGATCAAAGGATGTTGCGCGAGCACGTTGCAGCCGGTGTGGACGCGACGGCGAACGGATACTTGCAACAAATGATTTTATTTCACTTTATTCTTTAATTTGAGATAGATTAAATTTTGCTCTTCATTAATATTATATTTATTAAAAATAAATACTTTAATATTTATCAAACTCTATATAAATCAAGATTTATTTGGAATCCGCAAAATACAGATCATATGACATTTCCACCAAAGTCTACAACTTCTTTTTTTATTACTTATTTTTATTACAAACAAAACAATAAATTATTATTTAAAAAAATAGAATTAGCTGCGAAAAAATGTTTCAAATGGAAAATGTTAACAAAAATATTTGGAATATAAAATGTTATTTGCACTTTGTTCTGCATGCTTCTAATTTTGAGAAAATCTCAATTATATATTTAATATGTTTCAATAAACTTAATTACAATGAGAACAATAACTAAAACATTTTCAACATCTATATGTCAAATAATTGTGAAGTGTCAAAAATATGTGTCGTTTGAAATATTATAAAAGCAATATTTATATTATTAGTTATAAAGTTTTAAAATAAAATCATAGTTACAATGAGAACAAAAAAAAAAATAAACAGGTTTAACATCTATATGTCACGGCTTCAATGTCCATTTTAAAACAAATCTACATACATGCATCTGCAACAAAAATGGAAAAGAGACGAACATTCCCCCACCATCATCTGCCAGTGCTCGCCAAACCGTTCGCCGAACGGTTCGCCGAACACTGTTCGTCGAACGGTTCGCAGGTCTGTACGAGGCTTAAAAGACTGACTGACGGCTGCCGGCGATTCCTTTTATATACCACGTTCCTTGATTCTGGAAGGTTCTGGAATATTCCCTATTGTGGAGCAAACGACTTGTTCGAACCCGCAAGCGTTGCGTCATTCACTCGGCCGCGCGGCGTGGCGGCGTAGGCCGGCAAGCTTCAACTTGTCGCTGCCGCGTTCGTTACAATCATAATTCTTTTTACTATACTTTCGAACATCATCCACCTTACTCTTATATTCTTATTAAATGTACAAATAAAATAAAATAAATAATAAATAATAATTCGAAACGCTACATTTTAATAAAACTTTTACTGAACTCAAACAAAAAATATTGTACTTATTAATTGTACTTGTATTTGCAGCGCCAGTGTTTGTTCAGCGATGAAGGCAACACTGCTTTCGACTCAATTCACTATAGTCACAGTGATTGTCTATCGGATTGTAAGATGAAAAGCATCTTAGCGCTTTGTGACTGTGTTCCATTCTACATGTCCATCTCTAGTAAACTCGCCTACAGCAACCAGCTGTGTACCATCGCAGATATCCCATGTTTGAATAAGTATAAAGGTACTTGAAACTCTTGCGAGATATACAGAGTGCAACATAAATAAGTACACTAAACTTAACCAGTGGCCGAGAACAATAATATTTCTTAATAACTTTTTCTTCTAAGGGCCGATATTTTTATCTACGAATAAATTATTCGCTGAATAAATGTAAAATATCGCATCGAAATCATAGCTCAAATGATATTTATTGTTCTAGCTGTCATTTTTTGATGCGTATTTTTTATTTATTTGACGAATAACTTATTCGAAAGTTTATTCGTAGATGGAAAGACCGGCCCTAAATCTGCTAGTGTTTTAGAATTAAATTTTTTTTTTAAATTGATTAAAATTACACAATTTTGATCTCGCCAGCACCAGATAATAGCTCTGCTAATATTTGATAAATTTGACAGATTGTTATTGTTTTAGAATTACAACTTGAAATTTACGGAATTATTTCCACACGTACGCTTTCGAGTATTTTGGGGAGCATTATCTTCAAATGCTTGATCGATTTCTTAATTAGTAAATAATAAATATATCATCACGCCTTTTACCCATTATGGGTGTGGCACTCTGCTTACGCAGATCTCGGTAAGTGATATATTTTTCGTATGAAGTGCGGTTACCAGCCGTCAAATCATATCCCCCAAGGATGTTAGTGGAAGGGGTAAATTTAAATTGGTAACTGTCGGCAGTAGGATTCGAACTGAGGATCTCGCGATCCACAGTCCAATACGTTACCACGGGGCTATTAATTAGACTTTGCAGAAAAAACGAGAATTAATAATTTTTTGTTGACGTTTCGTTTTAAATTTGCAACCTTTTCAAATTTTCTTATTTGCATTCTATTTTGTTGCCATAATAACTGAATATATTTGATTTTTAAAAATCTGTCAGTTAAAACATAAAATACTATTTTCTAGCTGAATCTATTTCGTGCTAGATTTGATTTCTTACGGAAATTTACCTTCTGGAGTATTTCGTCTTCGACTCGTGGTAATTTTCGTAGCAGTAAAAACTCAATAGTCCAGGCGGTAAATTTTCGGAAATCAAACTAGCACTTAACATGTATGAAAAAGGAATGCATGCAACACTCGAAAATTCTAACGCTGCCTTATTCATGCACTGCTTCATGCATACGTTGCTTTCTTCTATCACTGCTTTGGTCAAACACAGCTTCATTCATACACCGATTTCTTCTAACTCCGCTTTATTCACTGTTCGAAAGTCCGTCGTCCTAATGCAGCGCAGAAACCAATCTTAACCTCTGATGAAAATTGTTATATAGTAATTATTATAAAAAAGTTTATAATTTAAAATTCATATCATTTTCCTGTCTTTTAACGTTTTTAGCATTGATAATGCATAAAAGTTATTTTAAATAAATTAATACGACACCTATATACAAAGACTATGCACCATCTTGTCAGTATTACAGATTAGGTTTGTTTCTGTGCTGCATTAGGTCGATTGATTTTCGTACGGTGAATAAAGCGGTGTTAGAAGAAATAGATGTATGAATGAAGCTGTGTTTGAACAAAGCAGTGATTAAAGAAAGCAACGTATGCACGAAGCAATGCATGAATAAGGTAACCTTAGAATTTTCGAGTGTTGCAATGATACCCATATGAAAATACTTGAAAGACTCGTTGATTTATAGGGTTTAAAATATGCAAAAAAATTGTGGTTTAGAAGAAAAAGTTATTAAGAAATATTGTTGTTCTCGACCAGTTATCTCACTGGTTAAGTTTAGTGTACTTATTTATGTTATTTATGTCCTATCAGCGGTTAAATTTAATGTACTTCCTTCTGTTACTGTTACATATCCTGCATGTTTATTTAAATACAGAAAAGTGGAACACTGTCACTCCAGTTCGGGAAAATAATAATTATGAGAGAGAATTAGCCAGCGATATGCACAACTCGATTGATTGCTCCCACTGTTTGTCCGATTGTTCGTACACCAAGTATGACGTTTTCACCGAGTACACACCTCTGGCCCCAACACTCAACTCCCTCGTGTAAGTCACTGGAATATTTTAATAATGTTTCACTTAAAAAATATAAATATTTTTGAATGTTGCAGGAGAGGTCATAATTTCAGCGAAGTTAGCCTGATCCATATTTATTTCGATACCGATGCGACCAATTTGTACAAAACAGACTTGTATTATTATTGGTTTGACATCATAAGTGAGTAGACTCAATACAAACGCACGATTAATAGTATTGGGAAATAAACCTGAATGTGGCAGGTCGGACAATGGTAAAATGGCGACGAACCGGGGAAAACAAACTAACCTGTCAATTCAGAGAACAACGGTTAATTTTTTTCAATAATAATGATATAAGAAGTGTATACTAGCACTGTCTTTCTTATAATTCTAAAACTGTAGCATTGAAAAATTTATTTCGCTCTTAACTCATCATTGTTCGATATTATACAGGGTGTTCATTTTTAAGTGGCTACCATTGCGATCTCGAGAACTAGAAGAGATACGAAGTTGGTTAAATTAGCAAAGAATCTCTATTTCACATAGGTATTTCAATGATAAACTCAAAAAAGAAATTCAACCAGTGGTTCTCAAAATATGGATACCAACTTTTCTATTTTAAATAGAAACATATATTTTTTATTTGTGCATTCAATAGAGCTCTTTATTCTGAATCCAACGATATAAAGTTTTCATACCCTTACATAACAAAATTTTCGAAAAAAAATTAATAAAATTTTGAATTAATTTTTCCTAAATATGATATTAATTTGAGTGCCATGAATGAAAAAAGTGAATTAATCTATTTTTAGGTATTAAAAAAGATATGAAGAACAATTTCTCATTTAACAGAAGTAGCAATAAACAAAATATTCACTTTTTTCATTCATGGCACTCTAATTAATGTCATATTTAGGAAAAATTAGTTCAAAATTTTATTAATTTTTTTTCGAAAATTTTGTTATGTAAGGGTATGAAAACTTTATATCGTTGGATTCAGAATAAAGAGCTCTATTGAATGCACAAATAAAAAATATATGTTTCTATTTAAAATAGAAAAGTTGGTATCCATATTTTGAGAACCACTGGTTGAATTTCTTTTTTCAGTTTATCATTGAAATACCTATGTGAAATAGAGATTCTTTGCTAATTTAACCAACTTCGTATCTCTTCTAGTTCTCGAGATCGCAATGGTAGCCACTTAAAAATGAACACCCTGTATATTCACATCCAATGATTAAACACTACTATTGACACTTTATAACACGACTAATATTTAAACATTATTTAATATAATATAAAGATAGAACATGAATAACATACATATATTTGAAAACAATTGTCCTGAATTACCATCATTTCAATGGGAGCAATGAATGTTTTCCTCGTTTAGTCGTTTTTCTAGTATACATTTCTTCAGCAGAATGTCAGCTACTTTGATTTTTTCCCCAATATTGTGTAAAGGCCTGTGTCCACGGTGATAGAAATCTATATCATAAATAGTGAACTTGTATGAGAACAGATGTCAGGTTACTCGAATTTATGAAGTTAGCTTCAGTCAATTCTACCAATATTAAAAACTAAAGAAATTATAACATAAGTAAATTAAATTTGTTTATACGAGAAATAAATAAAAAATATATTTCATGTTTCAGAGACTGTTTGAAAATACTAATTTTCAGCTTTGATTAAAAAAATTTCAGCTTTTCAAACATTAAACGTCGAAATTTTAATTTGGTAACGTCTACATGAAGTTAGCAACTAGTATGAAAAAATCGGACAGAACGCGTTTTTAATCATAGTTTTTTATTCGATTTTTTTCGTCCAAGTTGGTAGTGTCCACGATCCGAGTTTTTGATTCGAGAACTATGTCCGAGATCTCGGACCGATTTCTATCACCGTGGACACAGGCCTTACACTAGTAGTAAATGTGATACTTTGTGTGTTGAGCATGTAATAGCTTACACACTCCGAATAACATTTCCTTTTTTTTTTTTTTTTTTTTAAAAAAAGGCTATTTCGACTGGCATCGGTTAGTAAATAGAGTAACCAATTGTTTTCGACTGGCACTTTTATGAAGTCCTATGTAACCGGTGACAGTTTTGGTATGTCAAATCAGTAACATGCTTGAGAGCTCGGTTCGTCCAACGGTTACTATTCTGATTGGTTGAATTTCACTTGTTATGATTTCAAACTAGCACGCTGTCATATTTTTCATGTTTTCTGTCAAATTTGATTAATCCCAAAATCTACCGCGCGTTTTCGGTAACCGTGCGCTCAGTATGACGTCATTGTTTGAAGCCAACCAAACACGTAACCGGCAAGTAACCATTGTCAGTCGAAATCACCTATAGAAAATATAAATATAAATCACTAAAAAATATTCGAAACTTCAACTAATATTCTGTCTTATCCAGCATTTCTAGTTGCCATAGAATATGTTGTTTGGTTATTTGTTTCATTTTTAACTGTCAAATTATTGAATTTGTAACCTTACTAGTTTCCATAATATTAATATTAAAATAACTTCTCTAAGATTTTACTATTTAATCATACTAACGATAACACAGAGCAAGTCAAATTGATTTTTAATTATCCTACCATGCATCCTTCGCTGTGGTGTGTGGTCGTCCCTCCTATTGTTCGCTTTCATTTCAAAGCACTATTTCACCTGGTTTATTGGAAAAAATCAACACAATTGTATTGCAGTGTGAATGTTACTATAGCATTTAAACACACTAATAAACAAATTAGTGCACTTTTTTCAGTTCAATTTTACAGCGAGATGGCTACGAATCAATGAAGTTTAGAATGGGCGCATAAACCATAAACGAAATATAACAAATTTAAATCAAAATCGTGTAACAGTTCGGAATAATTAGTAGTAAAATATGTTTTTCTTTTAAATACTTTGCAGTAAAGCGATATAATGAATTGAACATATTTTGACGTCACGGGTATTCGCATTGATTCTATTGGCCAGAAATATGAAACGTACAAGTCGCGCGTTTGCCGTTGCGCCCAACGCCTATTGTTGGTATTTAAGATTTATATTTGTGGGCTTCTATTACTTGTTTTATAATTTCACTGTTTTATTGTGCTGTGTTGAAAAACTATTGAATAAAATTGTATGTTGAGGTTATGTTACATTACTACTAGCGCCACTGTTCTCAAACTTTCGTATGATGTTTACTCGAATATCCAGTAATATACTCGAAAGTTGACAAATTAATTTTATCTTTATTTATATTAAGTTTAACTGTTGTAAATTAATATTATTTCTACATTAGAAAATATATAATATCTACTATCATGAAAAATCTTTGTTTTAGTGCCACTGGAGGAATATCAGTGACGTCACACAAACTTTGAAAACTCATATCATATAATTTTCACATCGGGTTTTCAATGATCGTCATATATTCTAATAAATTTTCATAATTTTTTTTTCTTCAAATGGTTTATGGGCCCATTGGTCAACTTTGGATTTGTTTTTTGAAATAAAATAATATAAAAATCAGAGTGTGAATAGCAGATACTTCGCTAATATTTTAGCGAGTTTATTTTTTGTTGCAGGTAATTTCGGTGGAATGTGCGGAGTGTTCATGGGCTTTAGCTTGATTTCAGTTATAGAAGTTTTATACCATTTTATCTTTCATTTTATTGTATTAATAATTCAAACAAAAAATGTAAATGTATAAATTAAATAAAAAACCAGTGTAGAAAAAATAACCTCTCGCAAATTTTATTCTTAAACGCTACAAATTATAGAAAAAAAGTTTCAAACAAAAATTGGTTCCAATATATTACATCTTTTCAAATATAACAAAATATACTCAAACTCAGAAAAGAGAATTATATTTATTTTTACAATGTTGTGTTATTTACTGAAGAAATTTCGTTCTCTTCAATTATAATGGCAAACTGAATAAATAATTTAAAAATATTAGCGGACCCGGTAGGTAGGCGTTGTTCTGCCATAGACATCGCTAGCAAAATATATTCCTTTAAATAAAATCATTTATTCAGTATAATTGAAATACCTTAAAAACATTAATTAATTAATTAATGTAGTAAGTAGATAACGAAAAACAAAATTAAGAAAAGTGTATCACTTAAATATAAGTCGCTCAACCGTTCACATTTTATATTTTTTTGTAAACACTTCCACGTATCCGTTCCTCACAATAAACACTTATTTAACATATATTTTGTAGTTTATTTAATCCCTACAAAATATATAAAAGTATCCTAAGTAACCCCAGAATGATAAATGATGCTGATCTCTGAAATCTAACCTAAGTTATAATAAATGTTGAAATTAATTTATCTTAATGATAATGTGTGTACAATATTTTTGGTTATTCCTTCTTCTGATGTGTAAATTCAAATAAAGGTATGGCGGTTTGCCGACCCGTGGACACACAACGTAAAGTTGTCCGTGTGAGAAACATGGATTTTCCAGATTCAATATAAAATTGTGATTAGTAATTATTCTCCTCCTAAACGACTTGACCGATTTTGATGATATTTTCTTTTTGCATTTATGGGGTCACGTGGATGGTCAATTGCATAAGTTATAAATATAAGTCAGGAAAATTTTTAAAAAATTCTGGATCTTAACAACAGTGTCACTTACGGGGTCCAGCTAAGAACCATCCAGGTGACCCCATAAGTAAAAAAAAAAAAAAAAATTCATCAAAATCGGTCAAGCCATTTATGAGAACAATTACGGACACGCACGCTAGATTGGGCATCTTCTATAGACCATATTCTACCATCTGAGAACGTCCCTAATTGAACGGTTTTGTGACACTATTGAGCGGAAAATTCAAATTACTCTAATAAAACATTTATAGTATAAGTTCGCGATCTGAAGTTCTGTCTTCGCTCTCTCTATAACGCGCTCGCCACTACCTCTCTTCATGTCATAATTATCATCTAACATTTTTAAATATTAAAGTGTCACAAAACCTCAATTTTGACCATCATGGCGGCGTTCAATTTGGAACGCACCATAGCGACCCAATCTAGTGTTAGATACAAATCAGTGTGTATATGTTACAAAAACAATTTATATGTAAAAAGAAAAAATATTATGTAAGAACAGTTCCGATAGTCAGAATTTAGTCATTCACTATCAAAATTCTCGTAGACGACGATTACTAACGAGCATATGAAAATGGTGAATGAAGTCAATGTTTTGCTCTAACACCGGTGTATTATAAAAATAAAATAAATACATATATCATCATGCCTTTTACCCATTATGGGTGTAGCACTCTGCTTACTCTGCGGTAAGAGGCTAACCGAGATATGCGTCGTCAATGAAACAGCAGCCTCTGCTGTACTCGTAAATCTGGTATTTTGGTGCCTCGTTAAACAAATAACTATTATTAGTAACTCTAAAATGTTTTACATACCGAAACACTTAACAGCAACAATCGTATTTCTAGAATGTTTCTTTGTCTATTTCAGCAATTCCAATTATTGCTATGCTGAATTATTATCACAAATATTCTTAACCTAACATTGAATTGATTTTAACATTTTATTCGCTTATATTTCCATTGAAGCGAGATTTCAGTTTTTAGGTCGTGTTCGAAGTGTCACTTTGATTACCCTAAATACCAATTCCTAAATTTATGTACCCTAAATGACGTCATAATTTAGGGTTTTAGTTATTAGATATTAGGATTTGCAAGAGCCACTACGCCTTGAAGTTCGTAACCCCTAAATTAGCGATCATGCGCATTACGCACAAACGAGAATAATTTTTGGTGTTTGTTTGGCGTTTAGAAGCTGTCAAAGTTGTTGACTGTTCGTACCTGTGTTTAATTTAATATTTTTTTAAAGAAAAAAATGGCTTCGTATTTTGTTTGTAAGTATTAAAAATGTATCTTTAATCACATTTTACTACATGTAAGTTGTGTTTCTATTTCAGGGACAAATGATTGCACGAAAGAATTAATTGGTTTAAGACAATCGTTTGATGGCATGTTCTCTGGCAAAAGGGGATGCGCGAAATTAGGATGGGAGTAATATTATTTCAGTAAATGTATAAAATATTTGTTTATATTCATTATCTTGTTTTTTAGAACGATTTCGTCTATTATTTCAAATAAAGCGTCGGCTTATATATGTAAGAAGAAATGGGAAAATTTAATGAAAAAGTATAAAGTATATTGTAATCTCAAATATTTCATAAATCTGTTCTAATTGGTTAATATATTTTATAGGATTTGAAATTACCAAAAACTGGTATTAGTACAGAGGATGGTGAGGATACTGCCATTACGTGGCCGTACTATAATCTAATAGACGCTTTTATGTCTGAAAAACATTCTATACAACCTCCATTGGTGATTAGTACTGCAAATATGAATGAGTCACAATGTGGTAGCCGGGAAACAAAAAAATTAATGACAAATAAATATGTAATTCATGAAAACTGTTCTTCCGAATCTTCGGCTGCTTCTACTTCCGTTGACGAAAATCTACGTCCAGTAAAAACAAAGGTTCATCGAAAAACAACAGCTAAAAGAGGGAGAAATGAATGCGAAACAAGCAAACTGCTGCTGGAATTAATGAAAAAAGAGGAAGAAAATTCAACCAGAATGATTACAATTTTGGAGAATCTTGCAGAGAAACTTATTCAAAAGTAATTATATTAAGTTTCTATATATTATAATAGTATTTTTGTTTATTTTTTATAATTTTTTTTATTTTTTATAATTTGTTTTTGATACATATCCGTGATTGACGTGATAAAGGAAATAAGTGCCATTTACTTTTTACAACTGTAATCATAAGAAAATATATTTTCATATTTATGTACATTCCTAAAAAAAATTCCTAAACTATCTACATCTATTTAGAGATTTAAATAATTAGTAGTGAGCAACGACGTACGTTTGGTTGACAATCTGTGAATTATAAATATTAATAATATTAGAAATAGTTAAGAAACAATACATTTATTTACAAAAAAGATATTCATTTCTGAAAAAAAAAATATGTAGTTGTAATTTGTAATTATTTTACGTAATTAGTTACATTTTTGCATGTAATTCAATGATTTAATTAATAACTTTTTGATTTTAAGGTAATGTAATTGAACGATTGTAAGTCATTTAAAATTGAGAGAGTAATTACAAAAACGAAATTAATTACATTTTTTGAGTAATTTGCACATCTCTGTTATACCCTTAAAAATCGTCACACCCCAGAAAATTTTCATTAAATTGCGGTATCAAAATAAAATAATCTGCATTAAATAAAATGTAGGGATATTGGCAGTATTGTGATATAAAATTTGGATGCATAAGTTTTTGCCGGACACTTTTTATTTACAAAAAACAGATTTTACATGTTAATTACCTATGCCAACATTTACGTGGGACACACGGTATATATATAAATTCTAAAAGTGTGCCGCCAAATCTTAGATATATAATTATGTTAATATTATTAAATCATATGATTTTAAAAGAAAAATTCTTTTAACATTAACCAACATTAAAGCTAAAAAAATCTGATGATGTGGCTAGCACATAACCTCCCGCCCAATACTACTCTTAAACGGTACAAAATAGTATTTGATGATACAGAAACATACCTTATACCTTTATTTTCTATTTATATTTGAGAAATGTAATTTTCTTTCGTATATTTACATAATTTTTGGACATATATTTCACGAAAGCAGCTTCACAATCACAGACATGTGTCACATTTCGTAAAAAATTCTAAATTTTTAAATGTTTCCATGGTGTACTAGGAATGCAAGATTTGTGAAATCTAATTTCTTTATATTTTATTATCTCTAAATCTAATAAAAATTAATAAAATTAGTTTAATCAAAACACATGTAAAATTAAATATTCTACAATTTCAAAATAACATAAATTGTTGAACAAGGAAATTTAACCGTGTTTTTCACGAAAAACTGTTAAGGGCTTCAAGTAAACTGCTACTTCCGGTTGACCAATTTTATCCAAATTCTAATCGGCTCTTCATTTAAATATAAGAAGCAATAATTCACAAAATTGCCACAGACAACACACACATATACATACATTCATACACATATTCTACATACAGACATCATGGCAAAAACACACACACACACACACACGCACACACACACACGCACACACGCACACACGCGCACACATACAATGTTCCCGAAGAAACTAATATTGAAAATGCAGAAAATACCATTATAACACAAAATATAGAATTAAATTTGAAGCTTATACTTATAGTAGTTATTGAGCAATATAATCAAGAAACGGTACATGTAAACAATATAATTCAAAACATATTTGAAGAAGAAGAGGACAGGAACAATTTAACTCTAAAAATCATTCAAATTAATTTACAACATTCCAGAGTAGCTACACAAAATTTATTGCAAGTTATGGAGCAAAATAATATAGATTTAGCCTTTGTACAAGAACCTTATGAGACTGAAAATGTTTTAAGAGGAATTCCAAATAATATAAATATATTTGCTCAGGGCAATGGTCATAAAAGAGCTGCTATCTTAGTTCGAAATAACTTACTTAACATTATATTATTGAATCAACTCTCAAATGAAGACATGGTTGTTCTAGATATTACTTATAATGATTTTCAATTTTACGCTGTCTCAGCTTATTTTGATATAAGACAAGATATACAAATTACCTTAATTAATTTGGAGGAAGTTATAAAATTTGTTAAAAATAAAGCTTTTCTAGCTGCATTAGACAGTAATTCTAGATCAACAATATGGCACGA
The DNA here is from genome assembly GCA_963942605.1 of Poecilus cupreus. NCBI lineage: Eukaryota > Metazoa > Arthropoda > Insecta > Coleoptera > Carabidae > Poecilus > Poecilus cupreus. The sequence goes on along the minus strand of OZ012729.1, from coordinate 4,755,410 downwards.
CATGGTGACTAACAAAAGGGGGCGAATTTTGGAAGAGTTTACAATGACACAAGAACTATACATAATTAATGAAGAAAGCGAGCAGTTCACCTTTGACAATGGCCGAGGTAAAAGCAATATTGACTTAACTATAACCAGTCACCATCTGACAAATAAAGTTCTTAACTGGAAAATTGAATTGGAAGAAAGCTGTTCAGACCATCGATTTTTGACATACGATATTAAATTAGGGAAACAAAATAGAAAATTTTTATTGCACAATAGGTTCAAGTATATTGTTAATCCGGAAAATTGGGACACATTTGATAAATGTATAAAAGAGGAATTCCAGAAAATAATGAATATTGAGAGCCATGATGTTACAACGGAAAAATTAGATGAAATCCTGGTTGGTAAATGGACCAAAGGGGAAGTGGATTTTAAAAGTCTTTTTAAAAAGTATTTTGAAGCCCTAAAGACAGCTTGCTCAAAATCATTCAAGACTTCAAGAGCTAAAAAATTCGAAAATAAAGGGAAAACAGTTCCTTGGTGGACGAATGAACTTACTGTCATGCGAAAAAATGTTAATGCTTTAAGAAGACGATATCAAAGAACCAAAAATGATTTAGTTCTTAGGGAGGAAAGGAAGAGACAGTATATGGAACATAAATTTAACTACACGTTACAAATTAAGGAAGCAAAGTACAAATCGTGGAAAGAATATTGCAATATTTGTAGTAAAAACAACCCCTGGAATTCGGTGTATAAATTAGCTGCCGGTAAAACTAAGCGTACAACATTACTGACTACTATTAAAAAAGAAAATGGAGAATTTACAACAGATACTGAAAGTACACTTTATCGCATGATGGAAGAATTTATTTTAGAAGACAATGATTCTGATGATAATGAGTACCACAAACAGGTTCGAGAAGATATTGAAAATCCAATTGATTCGGAAGACGATGAAAAATTTAATGTAGAAGAAATTGAACAAGCACTTAAAAATATGAACCCAAAGAAAGCTCCTGGAATGGATGGAATATCAAGTGAGATACTTTTGAGGATTTTAAAAATATTCCCACTATGTTTCACAGAAATTTATAATCAATTTTTGTTACGGGCTTACTTTCCAAAAGAGTGGAAATCATCTACAATAATTCCAATAGTAAAACCAGGGAAGGAAAATTCACAAGATGTAGGTAAATTTCGTCCAATAAGCTTAATAAATGTGGGTGGGAAAGTTTTAGAAAAATTAATGATAAATAGAATAATGAAATTTATGAACGTAAATAACTTGATGAACAAAAACCAGTTTGGTTTTATTCCAAATTCAGGGACAACGGAAGCCATAATGGAAGTCAAAAAATTTGTTACAGAAAGTTTCCTGGAAAATAAAGTTGTGGTACTTGTCAGTTTAGATGTTAAAGGCGCATTCAATGCGGCCTGGTGGCCTGCAATTATTAAAGCAATGAAGGATTTTAAGTGTCCAAGAAATTTATTTAATCTAGCAAAAAATTATTTTCATGAAAGATTTGCTGTTCTAGAAGTTAACGGAATTAAAGTAACAAAACCTGTTAATAGAGGATGTCCCCAAGGTTCATGCTGTGGACCGGGTTTTTGGAATTTACAATATAATTCTTTATTAAATTTACCATATTCAAGAAATACGAAAGTCATAGCATTCGCTGACGATTTATTAATATTAACGAAGGGAAGAAGTGTTCTTGAGGCAGAAAATATAATGAATTTGGAAACAAGTAAAATTATGAAATGGGCTACAGATAATAAAATGGAATTCAACGACAGCAAATCACAAGCTATGTTAATAACTAAAAGAAGATCTGTAATAAATCAACAAATAAATATATTTCTAAATTATAAAGTTCTGCAACAAGTTAAAGTAATCAAATATCTGGGAATCCAAATAGATAATAAATTTCAATTTGATTTACACGTAGAATACATAACTAATATATGTTGTAAATTAATTCATATTCTCTCAAGATCGGCAAAAGTAACATGGGGACTACGACAAGAGGCGCTGAATATTATTTATAAAGGTGCAATAATTCCAATTCTTTCTTATGGTCTACCAGCGTGGGAATGTGCCCTGCAGAAGAAATTTAATCAAATAAAAATTAAAAGAGTACAAAGACTTTTAAATATCAAGATACTTAAAGGATATAGAACAATTTCTTATGAAGCTTCCTGTGTTTTAACAGGAAATACACCCATTATATTAAAATTAGAAGAAATAATACGAATTTATGGGGAACTGAAATCCAGGGAAATCAAAGATTATCTCGAAGCAAGGGCTATTAAACGGGCAATGTACTATACAGAAAATAAAATCAGTATCGAAAAATGGCAAAATGAGTGGTCTAATTCTGATAAAGGTTTCAATACCAAAATGTTTTTCCCAAATGTAACTCAAAGACTTCTCATTAAGCTACCATACAATCCAAAATTAACAGCAATTCTCAGCGGACATGGAAAATTAAAAAGCTACCTTTACAAATTTAAATTAATAGACAACGCTATTTGTAAATGTGGTGAGATTAACGATTCAGTTAATCATTTAATATATGATTGTCAATTATTAATTCATGAAAGAGAGAAACTGAAAAATGAAATTTTAAGAAGTGGTGAAACTTGGCCGGTTAGAAATGAAGATTTGATAGAAAAATTTATGATACCATTTCTAGAATTTATTGAGACCATTGATTTTGAAATACTTGCCGAATAATTAGTTAAATTCGTTAATTTTTATTATGTAATACTTTTAAACTTATTTTATAATGTATTAATTATTAGATATTAATATTAGTTATAACAATGTTATTATAAAATGAAGTATATTATAAGCATGTAATATTATTGTATGGAGCATGCTTGAATAAAGTTGCTATTTAAAAAAAAAAAAAAATAAATAAAAAACACACACACACACACACACACACATCATCGCGAAAATAGTAAAATCGTATTGTAGGGGCCCTAAAACGTGCTTATTCATTGTAAACTCACTACCCAATTTTTTGACCAAAAACAATACCTCCCTTACCTAGAGGTAGGCGGGAGGTAAAAAGATCAAGATTGTTAAATGTAGAAGACGATATAAGAGTAGCATTGTCACTTTTGCGACCAAATATAAATGAAATTATTAAAAAACATCAAGCTCAAATTTCTCATTAAAGCATTCTTATTATTAACTAATCCCTTAATAAACGTACTCACATTTAAAATTATTATCATAAACTATTTTACGCAGTGTGTTATAGGTAAGTAAATAATTGTTAAATTTATATTTTTCTTTGCGTATCTCCAAATTTTTACATCATTTAAAAGTGCGCCGCAAAAAAAAAAAGGATGAGAATCACTGATCTACACTCTTACAAATATCATTAAAGAATGAGCATATGCGCCTTATAGGGCATTTTAGTTCAAAATTTACTTTTGCCAATGTAACATAAAATAAAGGTTTCTGCCTAGAATTACTTGTGTGGGGAACGTTAAAATTTATGAGAGATAGAAGATTAGAGTCAAGGGCTTGCAACCCCCCCCCCCCCCCATGTCTTTTTTGTAGTCTACTGTTTACTTTTTGGCGTCTTTGTTGTGGAAAATCTGCATTCGCCACCGACAGATTGATGTAAATTCTGATTTGTAAAAAACATCAATTGTCTTGGACTAAGGGTTGGTTCTTCATTGTATAAGACATTATTTTACATTAATCAATGTTAAATGGCAATTTGTAAGTTAAGGACCAAGTGAAGATATTATTAATATCTTCTTGTAATTGAGTACAATCTTCAACTGAATTGACTAATTTATACATTTTTATATCATCAGCATCAAGTAAACAGTTTGAGTAAGAAACATGGTTAATTATATCATTGATGAATAAATTAAAGATAAGTGGACCAAGATTACTTCCTTGTGGAATACCGGATGTAGGCCCGATAAAAATAGCAGAAAATGAATATAGAGCGAGAATGAACTACGTAATAGATAAAGAATTGGGTGGAGAAGATATAGTAAGAAAGATAAAAAGGCGGAGAGCCAGATGGCTAGAAATGCCAAATTCCGTAAACGTCTATTTCACTTTTTTATATAATGGAATTTGACGACATGCATATACGGACAACTGGAGTAAATAATGATGATTGTAAATGGACAAGAGGGCTTATTCTAGAGTTTGTACATTTTGTTCGACTGCTGGTCATGATTCGTGGATCGTTATGTTTAAATGAACGAAGTTTATCAATATTGTGTCGACTCAAAACGTATTAGCGGTCATCAATGTTGCAAGATCGGCTCAACACTATTGCGATTTTAGGTGTTTATAGCGACATGATCGACAAACACGATTTGCACAAATTGTTAAATGAGTATATATCAAAAAATGCAAAGCGCAGCGCTGTTATCAAGTGCAAAAATAAACTCACTGAAGTTACATAAAATAAATGTGATGACAAATAAATGTAATAACAATTTTATAACAATATAATGATGAACATGAGATTTTGAAAAAATTATGTTTTGTATTTTTCCCTTCATTTATTTTCGGAGGGTGGTAAGGGGGGGGGGGGTAAAGGTTGCAGATCCCCACCCAGATTCAACTACCCATTCGGACTCAACACCAACCGCCGGCCCTGGTGGTATGGTCGCAAAATGGAACGATTTGAAGGATCTGTATGATACAGACGAAAGCTCATTTAGCGCCCGATGGCAAAAAAAATTTAAGTAATTCTTGCTGCCTAAGTTTTGTCGAATTCGGGTGTTCTGGAAGCTCATGGGCCAGCCGAATTTTGACTATTTATGAACAATCTTTTTGATAGCTTAAATTCGACTATGTTTGCCTCCCGTCATTTGTCTTGTCGAGTCAATGATAAGTCCGCACATCATGAATTTTGGGCAAAGGCCAAAATGATGTTGTGCGGCTTATCATTTACTATTGATGGCAAAACAGTACCTGAATCAGTATTTTATTGTAACAATGCGGAACATGCAGGCATTGTGGAGTAACTCCTCTAAGGGATATTGATTTCAAATATTTGTTAACGAAGTCAGTAAACCAAGATCACTTAGAAAACTTCTTTGGCCTTATTCGTGGGTTGTGTGGACAAAATAGTAACTCAACATGCTCTCAGTTTGTTTCAGCATTTAAAACCACATTGATTAATAATACATTAAAAAATTCGTAAGAAACAAACTGCGAGGATGATGGGAGTTACACTTATTCCATCTGACCAACATTTCCTTGTTCCAACTTCCCTTGCCCCGCAATCCTCGAGTAGTATGTACGGATTGATACAAAAAGTTCGACTGAACAGAACGACGTACCTAGAGGGTTTTATTGGACGAAAGGTATTAAAGCGTGACTGTCAGATATGTGTATTTGAGTTGTAATTTATTATTATTATACCCTAAGGAATCCGTAATAAAAATAATTGGGGAATATCGAAAATTAATATATGAAAAAATCCCAGAATATGGTAATAAGGCGGGTATTATTAATAAATTGAAACCTTACATACATGACTGCGGAATTCAGTTTGAATTCAACTGCCCGCAGCATGGGGCAAAAATAAGACATGGTACTAGCTTTGTTCACTGTGTCAATTCCGAATAAATTCAGAGTAAATCTAGAACGAACATGTTTTGTTGTGCGTTGTTGTCTCTGCGAACACTTTCAGAGGGACAAAGGTCATACGTATCCGTTAGGTTGTATTTCAGTAGTTTAGCGAATATTGAAATCTTGTTAGACTTAACCTTAACTTCGAAAATTAAGAAAATATTGTCTTTCTAAGGGTAGAATCTCACCTTTGAAGACCTCGTGATTGAAGACGTAGGCCAGGGTAGAAGGAAGCTCCTTCCCGTCGATGAATTGAAAGAAGATTGTTATTGTCACTGATTGATTTAATTCTGCGATTGCATAATTACATGATAAGATATCCCGAGCAGACCTTTGCCCAGATTAGAGCAATGAGGCGCGAGGTTCAAAGACACAGGGCTGAGCAAAATAGAATGAGACAAGCTCGCAATACTCATCGCGAACTTAAGTCACGTTGGTATGTTTTTCTTTTAATTGTAATTTATTTAATAATAAAAAACTAGTATTTAATTTTGCAGAATTAGCCAAATTTATAATTTTGCCAACAACTGAATGCGGTGAGTCTGATAGCTACAAATGGAATCACAACAACACTTTATTGTTTCTTGACTTCTACAAAATATATCGAAAACAAGTTGGAACATTAAAAATAAGACTTACAAAAATGTTTGAGGAAATAGAGAAAAAAATGAAAGCCAACTGTGAGAACAGATGGAAACCTCTCGAACGAACATACTAGAAGTATGATAATAATAATAATAATAAGACTGACAGGGGACGACGGGACTTCGAATACACATATGTTATGAATGAAATTTTAAGAAAAAAGAAAAATATAAACCCTGTCAATTTGTTATAAACAGAAACAGTGGACAATCCAATTGATGAAAACCAAAGAAGAAGTGAAGCACAAGAAATTATAGAAGAAGAAAGTATACCCATAGTATAAGAAAAACTGAAGTAGCTACTGTGACGAAACTACTTCACAGCACTCGTCAGCCTCGGTAGCGCAGTCGATTGAGGCGCTGGACCGCTTGCACGGCTAGCTTCACCTTATATTTGAAGAGCATTATTCCAAAACTAAGTCCAAAATATAAAAAATCGGCCAAATGTTGGTAACTTGCCCCATGAGATGATACGAAACGGAATATTCATTTATATTTTCCAAAACTTTCATATGTCACACTCATAATACACTTGAAAATTTAAGCATTTTAGCAAAACTAATGCCTATGTCACACTATATGATTTTTGTCATACGGTCATACGAAACTGAACGCACCCTGAAAAATCATATGTAAATGACGACGCCGCCATTTCCATATGACAAATCATATGAAACGATTTGCAACTCATTTCACTTCAGTCTGTTTGAATCTATCTTCATTCTTACGCTTTAAAAGTTTATTGTCCTTTGTCTAGTTTTGAAAGTATGAACGGAAGTTTTTCTCTTGAGTTTGTTTGGCGTTTTTAGTTGTTTTTAGTATCATAATTTAGTTTTTTTTTATTCTGTAGTGCGGTAGCGTAGCGTTCTTTTTGTTTATTTTCATTTTATTTTGTAGTTTTACGTTTTTTTCTTATATTTTTTATAGTTAGTGATTAGGTTAGGTTAGTTTTTGTTTGTTTATTCGTATTTTTAGTGTATATTAATAGTTAGTATATAGTTATAGTTTTTCTTTCTTTTTGTTTTAGTAGTTATATTTTTAATTTTTTGCTTTTTTTGTTATTTTATCTTTTTACTACTTTTCTATTAGATTAGATTAAATTGTGTGAGTGATTCCTGTATTTTGTTTGTACCTTTTAAATTAAAGTTCAGATCGGACCAGGGATATTGATAATGTAATAATAATAATAATATATATATATATATATATATATATATATATATATATATATATATATATATTTCAACGTATAAATCTATACAGATGCCACCGAAATACAACATCGTAAACTGGTCTCGTAATGCAGTGCTTGCACTGATTGGGTTGTACGAGAACAGCCCAGGTCTCTACAACATAAAGTCTCCCGAGTATCACAAAAGGGATAAGAACCGAGATGCTTTGGAAGCGATGGTGAAAGTTATTAGGCGGTATCATCCTGATGTAACAGGTATAATTGAATGAAATTCATGTAATAATGATTATTTTACGTAAAAATTTATCATATTTCAGTTGATGACTGCAAAAAGAAGTGCCAGGGACTACGGGCCCAGTTCAGCAGAGAACATGCCAAGTGTGTCCGTTCATTAAAGAGTGGAGCTGCGACAGAAGATATTTATATATCAAGTTGGTGGTGTTACGAGCTCCTGAAGTTTTTAACAGATTCGGTCCAATATAAGCAAGGAGCATTTGTTGGAGATGATGAAGATGATGAGTATTCGTCTCAAGAAGAAATGACTGTTGAGTATTTAGAAGATGATGAAGAAGTAAGTATGAAACAAATCAATATTTTATATCTTATTTATTGTTTACATACTCATCTTGCCACTCAACTTGACCAACTGTATTAAAATACTCCATAAATGTAGTTCTTAAATTCATTGCTGACTGAGTAGATCTGGTACCTGCATAATATGTTTTATCTAGCCTTCTTAATTGTTGCGGTTGATCCTTTTCCTCTATATTGTCGCCAATGTATATTTGCCCTCTTTTTTCAATGAGGAAATTGTGTAAAGCACAGCACACTGTTGTAATTTTTTCCACTTTTTTAACGTTTAAATTGATGGGATTTAATAAAATTCTAAATCGGTTAGCTAGGATCCCGAAGGCATTCTCTACTACTCTTCTTGCCTTGCTTAAGCGGTAATTATAAATTTTTTGATTTTTTATGAGCCCATGGTATCGAAATGGTTTCATTAATCTTGTGGACAGAGGGAATGCATCGTCGCCAACAAAAACATATGGTGTGCTTGCAATAGAATTCGGTAGTTGAACATTCTCTGGAATATTGAATCTATTGGTCATGATGTAATCATGCATGTGGCTGCTTTTAAAAACACCGCCATCGCTTATGCGGCCATTTGCACCAATGTCGAAACATAAAAATTTATAATTCCCATCAGCTATAGCTAGTAAAACTATGCTGTCATGACCTTTATAATTTCTATAAAATGATCCCTCATTCCGTGGTGGTAAAAAATTTATATGCTTCCCGTCAATTGCCCCACAACAATTAGGGAAGTTCCATCTCTGACGAAATACTTTCTCAACCTCTTTCCATTCGTTCTGTGACTTTGGAACCTACGAAAAGAAAATAATATATTGCATATTTATTGCAGCTTTTCATTGTGGATTCCTTCAACCCAGAACCAGGACCGAGCAAACCGCGTGAAATATATTCAAGCGTGCCGAAGAGGTTGTCGAAAAGTAGAGAGAATTCACCAGCATCCGATATAGCAGGGCCAAGTGCTCCCAAAAGGATGGCTACTGGTCGCAGTTCTGGTCGGGGCGAGTCTCCCATGTTGGAAAGCACTCCCACGGTGGGAAGATTGTTGAAAGGGAGTAGTTCAAGCCGTGGGGCTTCTCCAGTTCATGAAAATAGGAAAAGATTGCGCGGGAAGCCCGAAAAAGATGATGAACTATCAACCGCTTTAAGTGGTTACTTAAAGAAAAGGGTGGAAGAACAACAGCCCACAGATAGAGACAGATACACCTCGTTTGGAGATTTTGTTTCTAATCGTCTTCGATTAGTAAACAAAAAATTCTTAATGAAAGCGGAACATGATATACTACAACTTTTATTAAAATATGAAAATATGTCAGCTGACGAGGACGAGAAATAAATAATTATATATAAATAAATCATTTGATTTTTAATTTTACCTTAACATATTTGGGTACCACATTTTTACAAATTGCTTCTAAAACTTCTGGAATTATTTCGCAAATTGTACTTCTGCCCACTCTAAAATGATAGGAAAGACTGAAATGTTTCTCCTGTAGCCAAAAATCGTAGTGTTATACTTAATCTAAAACGAATTTATATAAAATTAATATAATTTTTATTATTTTTAATAATGACATGTACCTATCACGCGGATTAATGCATTCCCGAAATTGGGTATTTTTATATGTAATTTTATGTTCCACTGCGTTTAATATAATATTAAAACATTCCTCATCCATTCTTAAGAAATTCCGGTATGCATCTTTGTCCTCCATTCTCAATTCATTATGAAGAAGTGATAACCCTCCCAGCTTGCTCATTTCTTCTTTCAAGCCATTTCTTCGTCCAAATTGACCTACTTCTTTTATTTTTTGCCTTTTTTTTCTATTTAACCCTTAACCACCATGGAGGGGTCAAATTTGACCCCACAAAATTTTAGATTATGTTTTCGCTATGAAAAAATAGATGGCGCGCGGTGCCCGTCCATGTATTTTCCTGCATCCTCTTCACGAATCAGAGAAAGAAAGCACTCAGTATTATATTGTCTGTAGTTACACGTGTATGGTGTCACATTTGACCCCGGTATGGTAAAATGGCTCAATTTAGCTACAGTAAAAAGTATCTTACAGAAGAGGAACTTATCGTAGAGGCTCAGAATATACTAGATAATGGATTAGGAGATTATGAAGATAGTTTTGCTGATACTGCAAGTGAAGTAAGCGAACACGATACTGAATCGGAACAGGAAATACAGCAAACAAATAATAGCCAATCAATTGATTTAGAAAAGGATGTTGTGTCTGATAAACAATCAGATTGTGAAACTTCTGATGATGAAGTACTTTCTGTAGTGCGTAATCGTATTTTGAACAAGTATTTTTACGGAAAAAATAGGTACAAGTGGTCAACCACACCACCTGTCATTAGGCGCACTCGTCGTGAAAATATTATTTTGGAACCATCTGGAGTAAGAGGGCACGCACAAGTAATAAAGCCGAAAACGCCACTTGAAGCTTTTAAGTGTTTGATTGATGACACAATTATTGACATTCTAATTGATAATACTAATAAAAGAATTACAGAAAATGATGCTGAGTACAATGATCACAATCTTTTATGTCAATATACGAATCATATAGATCGTATCGAAATGGAATCATTTCTAGGTTTGCTATATTTAGCAGGTGTTTTCAAGTCAAATCATGAAGACTTGTGTTCTTTATTTGCTACTGATGGTACTGGTCGAGATATTTTTAGATCAACAATGACACTCAATCGCTTTTGTTTTTTGCTTACAGTCTTGTGCTTTGACGACAAATATACAAGACAAAATAGAATTGATAACGGTGATGCACTGGCTGCTATATCAGAAATATTTGATAAGTTTATAGCCAACTGTAGATCTAATTATAGTTGCAGTGAAAACGTTACTATAGACGAAATGCTTATCGCATTTCGTGGTAGATGTAAATTTCGCGTTTATTTGAAAAATAAGCCAGACAAATATGGCATAAAACTTCAATGTCTGTGTGATTCAAAAACGCATTACCTTGTCAATGCTTTTGTGTACACTGGGAAAAATACAAAAATAATCCAAAAAATCTATCAGTACCTGCTTTGGACGTACTTTCTCTGATTCCACCTATCCAAAATTCCAACAGAATTGGTTCTCTTCTTTAGAATTAATTTATGAATTATCAAAACATAACTTGACATACGTTGGGACAATGCGAAAAAACAAAGCAGAAATTCCACCACAATTTTTGCCGCGAAAAGACAGAATTGAAGGATCTTCGCAAGTTTGTTTTTCAGGTAACAAAACTTTGGTTTCCTACGTACCAAAGAAAAACAGGGCGGTGATCTTTGTATCTTCAATGCATTACTCGCCTACTATTGCAACAAGCGGAAAACCTGAAATTATTGAATATTATAATGCAACAAAAAGTGGAATTGATTCACTTGATCAGAAAACTGCAAATTACAAGGTTGGGAGGCGCACAAGACGTTGGCCTGAAACTATCTGGTATCGCATTATGGATATAGCAGGAGTGCACGCTAATATCATTTATAATGATGTAAATAAAACCAATGAAATGTCAAGAAGAAACTTTCTTACATCTTTGTACCGAGATTTAATTCAACCAAATTTGATTCGACGAGCTCAACAACTAAACATGCCAAAGGAGCTAAGAAACACAATTTGTAGAATAAGTAAATTTAAGCCTATTCCTGCAAGTCCACCTCTGCCCGCAGTAAAAAAAGGACAAAAAAGAGGCAGATGTCATATTTGCCCTTACTCGCAATTAAAACATAGCAATATGTGTGACATGTGTAGGAAATTTGCCTGTAAGAAACATACTAACATTCAAATCAAATGCCAGGAATGTTGCGAAAAGTAAGTCTTCAAAAGCCATTGTCAGTTTTTATATACTAAAAGCAATTTTATGTTTGTTTTTGCAGAGAAGAAGATTAATGCCTCCAGAACACCAAACCATCTCCAAAAAGTTATTTAAACAAAAATTGTTTATGTTTTTGAATTTTTTGTACGAGGGTTGCCTTTTATATTTCGGGATTCGGCAATCCTAGTGCTGCCATCTGGCAACTGACGTTCCTATAGTAAAGTTTGGCATTTTTGACAATATATGTACTCAGAACGTTTTGACGTACGAACACTTTTTGTATAGTTAACAGTAATTTGAAAAATTCATGTTGGCCAAAAAATGGATTTAAATCGTGAACATTTTTGTGCGATTATTTTTTACAACTTTAGACGTGGATTAAGTCAACAACAGTGCATCGATGAACTTAATTCGATTTTTGTCGATGAAGCACCATCAGGGACCAGTGTTTATTGATGATTTACTGTATTCAATCGCGGCCGTAGTTCGCTCAACGACGAGTTTCGTGAAGGTGGTCCAAAATCGATTGTTGTTCCGAAAAACATTGATTCTATGCGCGAACTGATATTGCAAGATCGTCATGTAACTTATCGTGAGATTGAAGCTTCCTTGGACATTAGTGGGACCAGCATACATACAATATTGCATAAACATTTTTCTGTAAAAAAAATTTTTTCACGTTGGATCCCACATAATTTGACAATCGCTCAAAAAAGGCTCGTGTCAATGGGTCGCAAGAAATGCTCAAAAATACGATCGCGGTGCTTCAAAACATGTGTATGACATCGAGACAGGTGACGAATCGTGGATCTATGCGTATGAGTCCGAAAGTAAACAGCAGTCGACTGTAGGGGTCTTCTAAGGCGAGCCAAACCCAAAAAAAGTCGTTCGGGCGCGAAGCACTTTGAAGCAAATGGTCGCCCGTTTTTTCGGAAAAACTGGACCTGTCTCAATCGTACCATTGGGGTAACGTAGAACGGTCCATTCTGAATGGTACACAACCATTTGTTTGCCAGAAGTCTTTGGAAAAATAAGAAAAACCAACCGCTGAAAACGGATCATTCACCACCACGACAATTCGAGCTCGCACACATCGGCTGAGACAAGGAAATTTTTGAGCACTCAAAACGTCGATTTGACGAGTCATCCGCCGTATAGTCAATACTTGGCACCCAGTGACTTCTTTTTATTCCCGAATATTAGAAATTAATTGCGAGGTCAACATTTTTCGACACTTGATGAAGCGGTCGATGCGCTCAAAATGCATGTTTTGGAGATACCTCAATCGGAATGGAAAAAGTGCTTCGAAAATTGGTTCACATGTTGCAAAAGTGTATTGATCTACATGGTGAATATTTTGAAAAGCAATAAAGCCATTTTTGATGATAAATATTCATTTGTTTTCTCTAATCCCGAAATATAAAAGGCAACCCTCGTATAAACACTATAATTTAGAGAAATTATTTTTATTTTTTGAATATATGCTATAATATTTGTCAAAAAATGTTTTCTTTCATTTAAAAAACTCGAAAAACATTAAACTATATTGTTTAAAATTTATTTTTCATACTAAAATATATTAAAGGCTTTAAAAACGCAAGGGTCACTTCTGACCCTAACATGGTGTAAGTGTTTCAGTTTTAGACCATGGTGGTTAAGGGTTAATATAGTGCACACTGCACTAAAAACAATAATGTCCTCAGTACTAGAACTCATTTTAATCAATACCAATAAGCACCAACGCTCTAAATGTCTGAAATGTCAAAACAGTAGACATCTTGTAGAAGTAGACAGAGAATAGTTTCATATGATTTTTGTCATATAGGTGTGACATCATTTGTACAATTTTCATATGATTTTTCAGGGTGCGTTCAGTTTCGTATGACAAAAATCATATAGTGTGACATAGGCATAATGCCTATGTCACATCTGTATGATTCTATACGATGTACGATGAAACCTAGCGGCGTGCAATAAAAAACCGTTCAGTAAGTGTCAATTTATTGATTGTTCGTGAATTAATTATTATAGATGCCTAGCAGATGTTGTGTGCCCAGTTGTCGAAGTAATTATGATAGTACATCAAATGAAGCTGTCTCTGTTTTCCGTTTTCCTCTTGATGAAAATTTACGAAACAAATGGATAAAATGTATACCAAGGAAATTTTAGACTCCAAGTTCATCTTCAAGAGTGTGTGCCAAACATTTTTGTAATGAAGATATTTCATATGAAGAGCTGTACAAGGATCAGAATGGAAATGAAAAAGTTATGAAAAGATCCCGGCCGGTCCTTTCTCCAAATGCTATTCCTAGAATTTTTCCTAATTTACCAAAATATTTAAGCACAAACTCAAAAATACAAAGAAAAAATCCCGATGAAAGAAGACATGAAATATTAGCAAGAGAAAATACAATATTGGAGAAGATTGAAGCGGACAGTTTTATTCAAAATTTTAATTCTCTCGTCATATCATACGAAGTTAGATTAAAAGATTTGTTAAAAAAGTGGCACGTAGTAAGTAGTGATAATTTTATAATGTTTTATAAACTAAATTGTGATAATATACCAAAGATTTCTTTAAGTATTAAAATTACTTCGGATCTCATTGTTCAAGTGCGTACTAATAACAATATTATATTGTCATCGGAATTGAATAATATACTTCCTCCAAATCTAAAGTTAAGTAAATGGATACAATTAATAGAGTTACTAAAATATCAAGAAAATGAACCCGAAAATGAAATATTGGCTAATAATTTTAATGGACTAAAGTCAGACTTACAAAAACATCTAGATAACATTTCCCAATATATTGAACAACATACAGTGTGATGTCCTTGCGGTCTGCGGCGGCTCTGGAGGACGTCACGTTGGCGACGGAGGATGCTCGGGCGCCAACCGATTGCTCGGATTTCTCAGTGAAGCGGGGTTAGGGTTTTTGTGCAAAAAAAGACGTATTTGTTCACTAGATGTAGGTTGATATTTATTAAAAATAATATGAATTATGTACAGATGGAAACGAGATAAAAATAGGTTAACGAACGATGTGAGGCAGGCAAACAGGTTTCGCGAAATTAGAGCGCGTACGCGGATCAATCGCGAGTAAACAAGGCGAAGTCGGCGGTGTATGTTCGAACGCGAGATATAAAGCGGGGAAGAGTCAGCACACACTGACTACGAATTGGGTCGGGGTAGGTAGAGGCTAGCCAGCGCTCACTGACTAACCGGAAGTGTTTCAGCGCTCACTGATACACTAAGGTACGAGCGTCGGTCAGCACACACTGACCGACCGGGACGGACGTTGGTCAGCACACACTGACCAACAGGTAACAGACGTTGGTCAGCACACACTGACCAACAGGAACGGGCGTCGGTCAGCACACACTGACCAACAAGAACGGTAACGACTCAGCACTCACTGAGTCGGGAATGGTACGGAATACGGACCGGAAATTAACTTGCACTACTCACCAGCAGTAATTCTTCTTTTCTGGAGCTATCGGCACTTATCTGGCACACACCAGGCAAGAAGACTCAAGCTAGAAGGCACACACCTTCTGACTGTTTGCTCGCCAGCTCTCGTATTTATACCCAAAATCCTCCCACGAAAACAAGGAATTAATTGTTCGCGTACGAACCCCAAAAATTAGCAAAAAGATCGTTAAAAATACGAAAGACGATTCAAAATTGATTTTTACGAATTTATTTGATAGGTTGGCGGCTAGTCACGTGACCTACTTTAATTTTAAAATTAATAAAGTGTGGCCCGACCAGGGTTTGAACTGCGGTCCGTCCGCGCACCAAGCGAACACGCTGTCCGCTCGGCCACCGTCTCACATACATAACGGACATGTTCCGGCGCATAAATCGTGACATCGTCACACCCTCCCCTCTCTTCGGGAGAAAAAAAAAACCGTTTGCCTACCGAGCTGGAAAACAAAAAAAAACAGGAAATTTTTATTACACCAAACTAAATATTATGTAAAAGAGATACAACATAACTTAAAATACCAACTTAATTAAAATATGACACCAACAAACTTACTAACTAACCAAACTAAATAATTGAAAAAACTTAAAAAAACTAGCACAACATAAAATAACAGTCTCTAGCTGTGGGGGGAGAACACGTCAGGGTGTTGGGGGAGAAGTTCTTCCATGTGACGCGGCCATCGCGTCCCTTGTAGCCGGCTCGCAGCTTTCGTCCCTTGGCCCGGATATCGATGACCCTGGTCGGCGGCGTCATAGGCGGGTTGATGGGCAGCTTCCACGGCAGGAACTCGTTCAGGAGCTTCCGGTCGGCGGCGGACAACGGCGAGAGGATGTCGGAAGAGGGCGCGGCTGCCCTTTCCAACCGGGATGGCTCCGCGCTTTCCTTCGGCTCCTGGATGATGACGGGCCTCTCCGGGTTGCGACTGGACCCGCACAACGGTTGTACCCCCAGGGCTTGGCAGCTGGGCAACTGCCTCGGTACCCTCTTGGTTGGTATCGGCGAGATCGGCTCCAAACGCCAGGGCCGAGCCGGTGGTGTCCGCATGCTGATGGGTGACGTCTCAATCAGGAGACAGTCACGATCCGGCGTGGGCGGCAGTGGTGAAAGCGGCGGCGGGGCGGCGGTCATCCGCCGCAATATCTGTTCGACAGATAATTTGGGCGGCGTGGACGGTATCGCCAGCGGAGGGCACACCGTGGCCCGTTCGTCCGGGCTGCTGTCCAAAGATGGCATGGATCGTTCTGGTTGTCTTGGCTTCGACTGCGGGGTCGTTGTCGTCCGGGTTGGAGTCCGCGGCTGCGGTGTCAGGCGTTGTCCTTCCCTGGGCCGGCAGGCCAGCCTCAGCGGTGACGACAACGGGCGGATCCGCAGTCGATGGCATCGAGAACGGGGGTTTGGCGGCCCAACACGCCGCTTCAATGGTACCCTGAGTGGGTTGGTCGGGGCAACCACTTGTCGGTTGTCGGACATTTCCCTGAGGATTAAAATGCGGGTTTCAGATCTTTGACGTGTATCCGACAGAGCCGACGGCCTTGTACGCCCCGCAGGTCGTGGACTTGCGGCGAGTGACTTTTCACCACGGTCCACGGCCCCAAGTACCTGGGGGCGAGCTTCGCGGAGAATCCCTTCGCGGCGGCCGATAAAGGGTGTTCGCGACGCATTACTTTATCGCCTATATGGGGTTGCCAATCACGACGGCGAAGGTTGTAATGGTGAGCTTGTCGGTTGGCGGCTCGTGCCAATTCCTGGCTTTCACGCAGTTTGCGCAGTTGCTCTACATGCTCACTGATGGGGGTGACTTCTTTGGTGTCGACAACGGCGTCCGTTTCTTCGTCTGTCCCCTCGGGTTCGTCGGTCGGCGTAGTAGGGACATGTAATTCGCGCCCAAAGTTTAAATATGCTGGTGTATATCCCGTAGAGTCATGCCGGCATGTGTTGATGGCTAGCGTTAGTTCCGGCAAATACTGGTCCCAATTTCTTTGATTGCCGTCACAATACATGGCTATCATTGGCTTAATGACTCGATTCACCCTTTCTACGGGATTTGCCTGGGGCGTATACGGGGGTGTTGTTTGGTGGCGAATTCTCAAGGCGGCGAGTTGACTTCGGAAGACCTTGTTGATGAACTCGGTGCCGTTGTCAGTTATGACTGTTTTTGGGCAGCCAAAACGGTTGACGATGAGTTCGCGGAAAGCTCGTGTGATGGACGCTCCATCCGCCTTTCGGACGGCTCGACATTCGACCCATTTTGTCAAACGGTCCTGGAAAACGATTAGGTAGCAGAAACCTCTGGTGGAACGCGGCATTGCTCCTACTACGTCAATAGCGACAGTTTCCCAGGGACCGCGTATACGGGGTGCTGACATCTTGCCGGCTGTACCGTTCTGGCTGGGTTTAAATTTTTGGCACACACGGCAAGTTCTCACGTATCGGATGATATCCCGCTGCATGCCTGGCCAATGCCACTGACGCATAATCCGAGAGATTGTCTTTGCTATCCCCATGTGTCACACGGTCATGGTTATCTCGCATGATGCGCGTCCTTTCCGCCTTGGGCACACAGATCTTCCATTCGGTGGCCAGGTCTATTTCGGTGAGGTCTGTGGGGTCCCAGGTTCGGTGGTACAGCTTGCCGTTCTCGACTTTAAAGTTTTCGAAGTCTTCTGGAGACTTCTCCACGTCTCGGAGCATTCGCTGGTACCAATCGATCTTTGGCAAAACGAGGCACAACTCTGCGGTATTGTCTTCTGGAGGGATTGGAAGCGGTTGACGGGATAACGCATCTGCTAGCTGGTTTAGGGAACCTTTTCTATATTCGATGGTCATGTTGAATTGCTGGAGAAAGACTACCCATCTAGCCAGCCGTCCGGATGGGTTCTCATATTTCTGCAACCAACTGAGAGCCTGATGGTCCGTGATAACGGTGAACGGATATCCTTCTAGGTACGGTCGCATTTTCTTTACTCCCCAGACAATGGCCAGACATTCTTTTTCAGTTGTGTGGTAGTTCCTTTCTGGTTGACTCAGCGTGCGACTAGCATATGCAATTACATGCTCTTGATTATCGATGCGTTGTACAAGGGCGGCGCCAATGCCTCGGTCGGATGCGTCTGTTTGCAGAATGAACGGGTGCGAAAAGTTCGGGCAGGCCAGGACGGGAGCGGTCGTGAGTGCTGTCTTCAGCTTCTTGAAGGCGGTATCTTCCGTGTCTGTCCATTGCCAACGTTGCGTTTTCTTCAACAGATTAGTTAGAGGCGCCACCAGCTCAGAGAATCCGTTGATGAAACGTCGATACCACGATGCGGCTCCCAAGACCTGCCGCAATTCTCGTAGGTTTCGTGGTGGTGGAATCTTCATGATGGCTGCTACTTTATCTGGATCGGTTTGTATGCCTTTGTCCGATACCACATGACCTAGGTACCGGACAGATCTCTTAGCGAAGTGACACTTTTCGGGGTTCAATGTCAAGTTCGCAGCTCGAAGTCGCTTGAACACCTCCCGTAAGTGGTCGAGATGTTCTTCGAAGGTAGCGCTGATCACGATGATGTCGTCCAAATAAGCAAACGCGTGGGGCTCCATTTCAGGACCAATAATGGAGTCTAGCAGTTTTTGGAATGTAGCCGGAGCTGCATGTAACCCAAAAGGCATTACTCGAAACTGGAAAAGTCCCCTGCCAGGAACGGTGAATGCAGTAAGTTGTTTGCTTTCTTCGGTAAGTGGAACTTGCCAATAGCCTTGCTTTAGGTCTATCGTAGAGAAATAGCGCGCGTGCCGGAGTCGGTCGAGTATGGTGTTAATGTACGGTAACGGATACGCATCTTTCTCTGTCACGTCGTTTAGGCGTCGGAAATCAATACAAAAACGGGGTTTTCCATCTTTTTTTCGTACGATGACCGTAGGAGAACTCCAGGGGCTCTGTGATTTCTCGATGACTCCGTCTGCAAGCATCTTGTCCACTTCCTCGTTGATGATGGCCATCATTTTTGGATTACGGGGCATATATCGTTGCTTGATCGGTGTCGTCTCTTTCAGTCGGATATGATGTTTTATTTTTGAAGTCGTTCCTGGTTTGCTTCGGAACGCTCTTATTTCTTGTGCGAGGAAAGCATCAAGTCGTTCCGCTTCTGTCGGCGCCCAAGGCTTTGTTGAAACGGCACACACCGTTGTCAACGCGGGGGCAAGGTGATCGGCGAAGTGTAGCGTCATTTTCCAGGTGTGAATGGCATCCATGCCAAGGAGGATTGGTGTAGCTAACTGTGGCAAACACAACCAGGTAAATTCCTTCCAGACGTTGTCTATTATCGTGCCTACTGTGCATTGTTCTGGGATTTGTATCACTTGTCCGTCGGCCAACTGAGCTTTCGGTGCCGAACTTCTGCGAAACGTCGTCTGTTGGGCTCGCAAGAATTCCGCCACGTCCGAGTTTATGTACGACCGGACGGACCCCGTGTCTATCAATGCGGAGAATTTGTGGCCATGGATGCTGACGGGTATGAAGAGACGTGGGTCTTCATGTAACACGCCGTGGAGTGAGGATATGGGTGAGACGGGGCCCGTGTGGCTAGTGGTCTTGGACTGGCGGTGCCCCGTTACTTGCCAGTCCGCTTGTCGTTTCCCGGACAAGGGCAATCCTGGGATCGTACATTCGGGCGTCCACAGCGTGAACAAAACAGCACAGCTGGATTTCGGCAGCTTCCCCGGAAGTGGCCTTCCTTTCCGCAACGCCAGCAGGTTTTAGTGCGGTTGTATGGCCGGGTTTGCCCGCTACTAGTCTTGGGGCCGTCTGTCGTAATGGCAGCTACGCGAGAAGTACGGGGTTTCATTTCTTGCTGTAGGCGTTCATATTCGCTGATCTCCTGAATCAGATCGCCGACTGTGTGGAAATCTCTCCTACGTATGTATTGCCGGTATTCAGGTTGTAGGTTTGAGTATAACTGGAATAACTCCTCTTCTTCGGTCATGCCACCGTGACGACGAATTAATGTCTGTAATTCGACGATGAAATCTCTTCCCTTTTCCCCGATGCGCTGCGTGCGGGCACCGATCTCTTGTGTTAACTGTAACTGGTAGTTAGACGGTAGAAAAAATATCTTGAAGTCGCTGAGGAAGTTGCTCCAATTCCTCCAGCTGCTTTGGGTATTACGATACCACAGCAAGGCGGGACCCCGTAATAATTCCGGAATGGCGATTATCATCTGCTCGTCGGGGATATTGTAGCATCGCTTCATCGCGTGTAGTCGTTCGAGGAAAGTGACCGGATCTGTTTTTCCATCAAACGCCACATTCCATTTGCGTACGGTCTCACATACGTGTACAGGGGTGCGGACGTCGGTGACTGCCTGATTAGTCTCGGTTGACACATCGTTTTTACTAGGACCTGCTGCGGCGCCGTCTACAAATAGCTCTTGTGCTCGTCGTGTTAATTGCACCAACCGTCGACGAAGTTCTTCGACGGTACCTTCTGTTGCGAGACCGAACTTCTGTAATTCGGCTTGCAAATCTTCCTTGCGCAGCTCGTAAATCCACCCTGTTTTTGCCTCAGGCTTTTCTTTATCTTCGTTAACCATCGTGAACTTTTTTGCAACGTAGTCCCTGCTCGGGCGCCAAATTTGTGATGTCCTTGCGGTCTGCGGCGGCTCTGGAGGACGTCACGTTGGCGACGGAGGATGCTCGGGCGCCAACCGATTGCTCGGATTTCTCAGTGAAGCGGGGTTAGGGTTTTTGTGCAAAAAAAGACGTATTTGTTCACTAGATGTAGGTTGATATTTATTAAAAATAATATGAATTATGTACAGATGGAAACGAGATAAAAATAGGTTAACGAACGATGTGAGGCAGGCAAACAGGTTTCGCGAAATTAGAGCGCGTACGCGGATCAATCGCGAGTAAACAAGGCGAAGTCGGCGGTGTATGTTCGAACGCGAGATATAAAGCGGGGAAGAGTCAGCACACACTGACTACGAATTGGGTCGGGGTAGGTAGAGGCTAGCCAGCGCTCACTGACTAACCGGAAGTGTTTCAGCGCTCACTGATACACTAAGGTACGAGCGTCGGTCAGCACACACTGACCGACCGGGACGGACGTTGGTCAGCACACACTGACCAACAGGTAACAGACGTTGGTCAGCACACACTGACCAACAGGAACGGGCGTCGGTCAGCACACACTGACCAACAAGAACGGTAACGACTCAGCACTCACTGAGTCGGGAATGGTACGGAATACGGACCGGAAATTAACTTGCACTACTCACCAGCAGTAATTCTTCTTTTCTGGAGCTATCGGCACTTATCTGGCACACACCAGGCAAGAAGACTCAAGCTAGAAGGCACACACCTTCTGACTGTTTGCTCGCCAGCTCTCGTATTTATACCCAAAATCCTCCCACGAAAACAAGGAATTAATTGTTCGCGTACGAACCCCAAAAATTAGCAAAAAGATCGTTAAAAATACGAAAGACGATTCAAAATTGATTTTTACGAATTTATTTGATAGGTTGGCGGCTAGTCACGTGACCTACTTTAATTTTAAAATTAATAAAGTGTGGCCCGACCGGGGTTTGAACTGCGGTCCGTCCGCGCACCAAGCGAACACGCTGTCCGCTCGGCCACCGTCTCACATACATAACGGACATGTTCCGGCGCATAAATCGTGACATCGTCACAACAGATGACGAACATATACAGAAGAAATACAGTTCACTATGCTTTCTAATCGAGCAGTTTAATTTGCTGTTTAGCTCAAGAATTAGATACTCTACTAATATAGTATTAAATTCATTTATGATATTTTTGCAGTCACGAAAATCATACTCTACTTTAAGGGAAAATTTATTAACGCTTCCGCATCTACAATATTTATGCCATCTCTCCAATCCTTTTAAAGTTTCGGCTGGTGACGCCAAACAAAATGACCATCTTTTAAAGAATATTTGCAAAAATTTGTAACGAATAGAAAAAATCGTTATATTACAGTTAGATGAAATTTATATAAATGAAGTTATTGCCTATAAAAATGGAGAATTAATTGGTTTTGCTGAAAATACACCATCTAAATTAGCTTCCACCGTCCAGGCTTTTATGATAAGTTCGCTGTTTTCTAATTTTAAGGAAATAGTTTAATTAATATCTGTCAATAATTTAACTGGTAAATACTTGTTTTCTGTGACGTTAAGAGTCTTGGATTTAATAAACAGTGTGGTTTTCAGGTACCTATTATAATTTCTGATAATAATTATGTTAATCGATCTATATTTCGAGAACTTTTGCAAAGTTATAAATCCGATTCTAAATTATACTTCTTTTTACCTGGTTGCACATATCCAACGTATTTAATGTATGATACAGTTCACATTTTAAAGAACATTAGAAATAATTGGATTAATTTGAAAAATGATGATAACACTTTTTATTTCCCAGTTTTTATAAATAAAAATGTAGTATCTGAGAATGATGATATTTTGTTTAAGAAAGCAAACTTTAGTGATGTTCGTAATTTATATTCTAAAGAGAAAGATAAACTATTAAAATTAGCACTAAAACTTAATTATAAAACTGTATATCCTATTAATCTTGAAAGACAAAATGTTACTTATGTTCTCAACGTTTTTAATGAGACAACAATAGCTGGAATAAGAGCTGAAAAGTATGATTCAAATACAGATGATTTCTTAACTGTGATAACGAGGTGGTGGAGTGTTGTTAATAACAAAAGTCAAGTAAATGCGGTGCATTTCTCTAATTTAAAAACTGATACAAATTTAGAGTTTCTTAATCAATTTAAATATTGGTTGCATCAATGGGGTACATTTGAAAATAAACTATATAAATTAACTACAAATACTTTCGAAGCTTTGCAACAATCAACTGAAGTAATTATTAATATAATTGATTATGTGGCTACAAATTATTATAATGAATGCTTTTATATTTTATTAGGGAAATTACAAACTGATAATCTTGAAAAGAGATTTAGTAATTACAGGCAACTATCAGGTAGTAATTATAATATATCATTAACTCAAATTTTGGAAAGTGAGAAAAGAATTAGATTAAAGAGCATAATAGGTATACATTACGCTCGTTATGGACAAATTAGTTTTAATAAAGAATCTTTTTTGGAATACTATCAAGACGATGACCACATGGAGAAAATGTTACATATTGAAAAATTTTATGCAATAGTTGATTTAAATTATTACCAAAATGTTTCAGTTGACGTATCAAGTTTACTTTATATTTGCAGTTATTCAGCTTTTAAATGCATAGCAAAATTAACTTGTGATTTATGTAAGGCTTTATTAAAAAAATTCAAAACAAATGCCAATTTTTATATTGATACATTAAATCGTGGTGGATTAACTATATCTGAAACAGTTATTAAGTTTGGACAAATCTTGCTTGGAATAATGCAACAATTAATATCATCAAACATGAAAATATTTTTTTAAAAATAACTTGTCAAAAAAAGCTTTTGATTGATTTAAGTATCAGAGCAATTAGTAATGATTTAACTGTTAAGGATTGGATGACTAATACATGTAACTTGTGTGGACTACCATTTAAAGACATTACAAATATAATTCTTACTACAGTATCCAATATTACTTTAAATAATTATCGGAAAATGAGAACTGATGTACATGTATGTAATAAAAATAAAACTAAGAAGCGAAAATTAGCTACCTTTCGTTTTGTAATTTTAATTAATGATATTTTTTTTGCTCATATCATTGTATAGAGAATAGTTTTTATTTAATGTTTTTGTTTTCATTGTATCTCTAATATATTTTATTTACATTTATTTATTAACTTTTATTTTTATTTAATATTCCTGCTTAGTAAATAAGTTATTTTTTACAGAGTTCCTTTAATGTTAAGCAAATATTAAAACAATTTATTTCGATATAATACAGAATTTTATAAAGTTAGAATTCACATCGCCGCATCGGTCTTCAAGATACAAAGGACGCGGTGTTGCCACATCGTGTATTACGGCCTGTATGGAGTAGGCTGCGACAAGACGCATGCCAAAAGAATTGCAAGGATCAGCCTACTACAGGCATGGTAAGAAAAGTGGGAAGGCAGCCAGAAGGGTGAATGGACGCGGAGGCTCATTCCAAGGGTGGAGGAATGGGTAAACCGCGCCCATGGAGAGGTGACATACCAAGTCACGCAAATGCTCACGGAGCATGGTTCCTTTGGGACCTACCTCGTGAGGATTGGTAAGCGCGAGGACGACATTTGCCAAGAATGCCAAGAGGAAAGCGAAAGCCCTGAGCATGTTATTTTGAACTGGGGACAAGGATCACAGTAGACAACCTCGTCCACAAGATGCTGGAGAAGGAAGTCTACTGGGACAGCGTATGTCGTTTCACCTACCAGGTACTAGCATGTAAGGACAGTAGAGAAGACGGCAGAGAGAACTAACTCTTAAGCCTAGGAATCCGGGGCCCTGAAGTAATGCGAAAGCAGTTCCGGGGTCCCGGTTAGTCTGAGCGCTCTCTGGTTCCATCTACCGTGTAATGCTGAGAAAAGGTTTGATTATGATTTCATTAGTTACG
Organism: Poecilus cupreus; assembly: GCA_963942605.1. Classification (NCBI taxonomy): domain Eukaryota; kingdom Metazoa; phylum Arthropoda; class Insecta; order Coleoptera; family Carabidae; genus Poecilus; species Poecilus cupreus. Next base: position 4,730,471 of record OZ012729.1, on the reverse strand, counting down.
TGATGATTACTTCCCAAGCCACTTTCAGTCGGACGACAGACGAGTAACCTGATCTTTTTTCGCCGGTAAGTCAAACAAAGGGACCCTCTAAGTCCCATACTTTTCTCACCCATTATTGACGCACTTCTGTCAGAGACGAACAACACACGTGCAGGAGGTACATTAACCCCTGACCCTCTGCATTGCCGAACTTAGTTTTGCAGACGAGTTAGTATTACTAGAAGATTCCAGCTCCGAGAAACTATCTCATTAGCCCATGCGATTACTTTCCTCGTAGCTCGAGGTATGGCAGTCAACCCCAAGAAATGCGTTTCCATCTCCGCATCGGTCTTTCAGAGAATAGAAGTAGTTCGCGCAAAACTGCAATTCTATATCTCTGGCCAAGCCATCCAGCCAATCGCAGACTTGCATACATTCCATTATCTTGGACTCAATTTCCCCGCGGCTACTAATTAAATGATAATGCCAAAAGGCAATTCTTGCAACATTTACGCAGCTAAGATGGATAAATGGAATGCGTGATACCACTTCGCGAGATGTTAAAACTATTCAAAATTTGGCAATTTTAACAGCACAACTATTATTCGGCGAAACCCAAAATGAGAGAGACCTTTCTCAACAAAAGCAACCATCTCTAAAAGATGCATTTTTTTATTTTAAAGAAGATAATGGCCACGGTCAAAATCAAGATGCATTGCAGTTAGGAGACTTCCAAATTGGAAGTAAAATTGAATTAGAAATTCTTCAATACGTCAATAATAACCGCACCGAATTAATATTGTTAAACGATTATTTATTTATGAAATATAATACTTATCTTCCTTCTTCTGCAGCTGTGGGGAGAATGTTTTCATATGCATCAATTATAAATTCTCCAAGAAGACATGCACTTTCGGATACCAATTTTGAAAGTTTGTTTCTTCTTAAGGCCAACGACATCCACTAAATTCATTTCTAATCTCTTTAAAATTTATAAAATAATCACACCTATAATTTGCTTTCATTTTTATTGTATTTTGTATTTTGAAAAAATACATTAAAAATACTATTTACTTTGTTTTTAATCGAAATTTATTTTCATTTGTTTTCATAATAAATTATTCAATAAAAAAAATTAAAAGAAAAGTGTTTTATATGCACTCATCGCCACATAACACATAACAATGTTGTTAATGCATCAATTATTTAAATAAAATTAATAAAATTCTTGTTGATTTTTTAAAAAATTGTAATTTGTTCTGGTTTTGAAAAATAATCAGCCACAAATTCAATTTAAATTCGTTTCTAAAAATGTTTTGTCATGTCATAACTTGCAACGACAAGTACTCATAGCATTACTTAGTACTTGAAGTACTTTAGCTGAGTACTTTGTCCAGCTCTGATAGCAGATGTTATTCCTGTTGCGGATGTTCCCATTTTTTTTCTTTTACTACTGATGTACACAGCGTTAATTTACAAATATCAAACGCCAAGTGTTTCGTCCACTTCTACCATGACACTGTATAGCAACTTCGCCGAGGCACTGAATCACGTTATAATGATCGGTAAGGCCTTTATTCATCTAATATATATCATGGGTGCCGACTTTTCAAAATTTTCCTTAGAGGCATAAGTTTTTAATAATGAAAAAAACAAAAATACTGGAAAGGGCTGAAAAGTAAAAACCTAATTGTCAATTAAAATTATTTTTAACTGATTTTATTATCTTTAATGTACGAAGTGTAAATCAAAGAGTGGGACATAGGCGTTTAACATATGAAACCAGTGTTTCTTTGTTGCTCTAAGACAAAAGTCTCCTAGGGGACATGCGCCCCGATGCCCCATGTGCTCGGCGTCCATGTCTACTAATGCCATGTTACAAGAGTCTATTCTGTTTTAGATATTATGAATAAAACAACTATTAAAGAAATCAATAAATCGGGTTAGATATTATTTCTGAAAATTTCACTTTTATTTCAATAATTATTTTCATAGGTTTTCAAGAAACTGTTTTAGCTTCAATTGCAAAGTTACAAACAACTGGCGACAGTAAAATTTTGTGATATAATAAAACTAAAAATATATCTTTAGATAAATTGATTGCACCAGAAAACTTGCCATATTTTCCATTAGACAAATATGAAGATTTTTTTAATTTTGAAAATCTGGCGAAATAAGATCCTTTAGTCAATCAATATATGGTTAGTTCTTGACAAAAATACTTTAATTTTTTCATTATTATTTATTGGATGATTATACAGGTGCGCAGATTGGCAGCTTTAGGTGGATCAAGAATACAAGGGGTCTCACGAAGAATTATGAAATATTTAATCACAAATCAAATGGGAAATCAGTTTAATTGGAAAGGTCAGTACAACAAAATAGGATTCAAGAATAGGACTACTATGAATATTATTTCAGGTAAAGAAAATAGCAATTCTGGTTAATATAAATTAACCACTGGTTAATAAAAATTCAATCGACGCTAAGTAAGCAAACATTGACACATATTACCAGTTTATTTTTATACAATTACTTACCTTTGCATTTTTAATTATTACGCTATCGAGTATTGAACTTTCTATATTATGCTGGCATTACTTATTGCGTTTTCAAATTTTGTAATCTGTGTGTGGTTCACACTAATACTGAAAAAGATGGCATTATGCACCAGAATCAAATAGCTCATCAGAGTGTTCAAGGGTTTCTGTTGACAGACTCAGATCCACGCGACTCTCGCCCCAGGGGGGTGACAGCAGTATAGATTCTATAATATAGAATTCTTGTGATAGAAGTTTTTAATGGTGGGGGACGCGTGGGGAGTAGAGGGGATTACTTCGGGCACACTAACCATAGATGGAAGTGCTGTAGCGTTTGGCTAATAGCTAAACTGGTAGGCGGCAGGACAATCAGTTGAATCGAAATTCCAAACTGACGTTTGAAACATCGAAATTTCAACCGTTACTTTGTTCGCTGCTTTCGCCGCGTATGTTACAGAATACGCCCTTGTGAAAGTTATATTCAGAAAAATATCTTGCAATGGAGAAAAAATATAATCAACAATAATATGACCATAAAGCTTGATTTATTTCTAGAAAAAAACATTCTTGTTATTGGAAAGACCCGGGTCCAAAACTTATCGCCTGAAAAAAAGAAAAATGTATGGCGAGTTAGTGAGAGTGCGCCATATTATTTCAAACATCAAGAAAAGGGGGAACCAGTGTTAAAAAATTATTCAAGACAATGGATTTATCCACCGACAATTTCTTAAAAGAAGCACGAAAAATTGATGAAATGCCTCCAGTGATGCAGACTTTTTTTTTAAAGTATTGTGAAGAATTATAAGAGGAAACCAATTGGCTAGGAGGTATACAAATGATGAGAAGTCATTCTACGCCGCGCTGTTAAAAAGGCTACTGCCATCTGGCAAGATTTTTGCCAATGCCATCGGCGAGGACACTAAATCGGTCTCTAGCGAACATCGATCTTCGGCCAGGTATAAATAATAAATTATTTTCCTACCTTAATCTTAATTCAGAAAATAAAATTCCGTTAGACAGTTACCAAATTGAAGATCTGGAGGAAGTTGTATGTGAACGAAGCTATAAACTTGCGGATCATGCTTTAGTGTTTATGATCCGTGGGTTGTACAAATCTTGGAAGCAACCTTTCGCTTTCTTTTTTGTACAATCTGCGGCCAAAACATATACGCTTAAAGCATGTATCTTGGAAGGAATTAGAGCTGTTCGTAAACTGACAAAATTCTTTGTTATTACCCAGGGCCGGATTTACGTACAAGCGGAACAAGCACGTGCTTGTGGCCCCCCAACCCAATAGGGCCCCCGGTCAACCTTTTTTTTATTGAAAAAAAAATTTTTCAATACAATTAATAAATAAATAAAAGGTTAATATTAATTATACTTAATTATTAATACCCCCCACTACTCCCTTAATAAATTAAATAAAAATTATTGCATAATCATAATAGTAAACTATGAAAGACCTTTTCTTTTCCTTGATACATTTTTTTAAGTAGAGAGTAGAGATAGGGGCCCATCCCTTCCTCGTGCTTGGGGCCCCGCAAGCTGTAAATCCAGCCCTGTTATTACCTCTGACAGTGACATGGGTAGTAGCAACAGAGCAGCAGTTCGCTTGTTAAACGATGAGTATGGTCGGCCCGACGAATACATATACAATGTTTGGTCATTTTTTTGATACTCCACATTTGTTGAAGTGCATGCTTAATAATTTCATGACCAAAAACATTTTATATGACGGCGGTACGGTAGCTAAATGGAACGATTTGAAGATTCTGTATGATACAGACGGCAAAACTGACGACAACAAGATTACTAAATTGACGAAAGCTCATGTAGCGTCCGATGGCAAAAAAAAAGTAATTCTTGCTGCCTAAGAGCCTAAGTTTTGTCGAATTCGCGTGTTCTGGATGCTCATGGGACAGCCAAATTTTCTCTATTTATGAACAATTTTTTTGATAGTTTAAACTCGAGTATGATTGCCTCCCGTCATTTATCTTGTCGAGTCAATGATAAGTTCGCACATCATGAATGTAGGGCAAAAGCCAAAATGATGTTGTGCTGCTTATCATTTACTATTGATGGCAAAACAGTACCTGAATCAGTATTTTTTTGTAACAATTCAGAACATGCAGGCATTGTGGAGTACTCTAAGCCTAAGGAATATTGGTTTCAAATATTTATTAACAAAGTCAGTAAACCAAGACCCCTTCTTTAGCCTTATTCGTGGGTTGTGTGGACAAAATAGTAACTCAACATGCTTGCAGTTTGTTTCAGCCTTTAAAACCACATTGATTAATAATACATTTAAAAATTCGAAAGGAACATACTATCTACCAAGAAGAAAGATGAAGTGATGCATATTAGATTGCTCTACAGCAAGGATGAAACTGGAACCTTCAACAGGAACAGGTTCTATATGTATACCACAGGGGCAACAGTAGTTGCCCAGTTTGAGTCTAGCTCATATGAAAACTACTACTCTCTCTGCTGCCAAAATCCACGCCCAACTTGCTAACGGCAACGTCGTCCAGGTCACGCAAGAAGCCGAGGTGGGGTGTGAAATTTAGGGAGTCTGGACAAAGATCAGGCTGTTGTGCATGCCCAACTTGATCGTACCGATAATCCTGGGCATGGATGCCATCCGAGCTTTCCACATGCTAGACTTAACCTTAACTTCGAAAATTTTGAAAATATTGTCTTTGTAAGGGTAGAATCTCATCTTTGAAGACCTCGTGATTGAAGACGTAGGCCAGGGTAGAAGGAAGCTCCTTCCCGTCGATGAAATTGAAAGAAGATTGTTATTCTCACTGATTGATTTAATTCTGCGATTACATAATTACATGATAAGATATCCCGAGCAGACCTTTGCCCAGATTAGAGCAATGAGGCGCGAGGTTCAAAGACACAGGGCTGAGCAAAATAGAATGAGACAAGCTCGCAATACTCGTCGCGAAATTAAGTCACGTTGGTATGTTTTTGTTTTAATTGTAATTTATTTAATAATAAAAAACTAGTATTTAATTTTGCAGAATTAGTCAAGTTTATAATTTTGCCAACAACTGAATGCGGTGAGTCTGATAGCTACAAATGGAATCACAACAACACTTTGTTATTTCTTGACTTCTACAAAATATATCGAAAACAAGTTGGAACATTAAAAATAAGACTTAAAAAAATGTTTGAGGAAATAGAGAAAAAAAGAAAGCCAATTGTGAGAACAGATGGAAACCTCTCGAACGAACATACTAGAAGTATGATAATAATAATAAGACTGACAGGGGACGTCGGGACTTCGAATACACATATGTTATGAATGAAATTTTAAGAAAAAAGAAAAATATAAACCCTGTCATTTTGTTTTCAACAGAAACAGTGGACAATCCAATTGATGAAAACTAAAGCAGAAGTGAAGCACAAGAAATTATAAAAGAGGAAAGTATACCCATAGTACAGAAAACTATAAGAAAAACTGAAATAGCTACTGTGACGAAACTACTTCACAGCACTCTTCAGCCTCGGTAGCGCAGTCGGTTGAGGCGCTGGACCGCTTGCGCGGTTAGTTTCACCTTTTATTTGTTTAAAAACAAGTTAATTGGGCACGTTTGATCCTTAACTTCTCTTCAATTAATTTTTAAAGTCTTGACCTGCGTTTTTACTTTAACATGGGCCTTATGAGAGCCGAACGGGTATAAAAGTCGGCCAAAATCACACAGAGATCAGCTAGCATCTCGCGTCTTCCGAGGTTCTAACACTTGAGTCCAGGTCCGCTTGCGATAGAGCCGACAGACTACAGTCAGTTTCCGAGGGTGAGTGAATTGTTTATTTCCTACATTCCACGCTCGCGTGTTCCGAGCAAACTCCCCTCAGTGTTGTGGCACCATCCTCCGACACCGAGTTACAGATTAATGCTATCAGTTGTAGGAATTGTTGCTAACTGCACAAGATGGGGATCTCTAACTCCATGGGAGCCGATGATAAACGCCTTTGTGCTTGAAGGGGTGGAGGTAGAGTGGGTATTAGCATCTGAGGAAGACCTCGTACATATTTGGAGAACAGATGAAAGGTTTAAAGATTTTGCTGAATTGTTCTCTGATGACTTCAAATTCATGTTAGGAGATACATACGCTTTCTTTGTGATGGGTTGCATACTTGTTTTGATCATGGCAAAGAACATTCAGCCAGATGGTTATTCTGGCTGGATGAAAAATCGAGTTAGAGGATTTACTGGAGCAATTGGAGACAGCAGAGCAGCTCCTTTTTGAGCACCGGGCACTTTGGTCGGCTTTGGTGTTACACCACTGCATATTATTGTAAAATTCAATATTTACATGTAACCATTCAAAAAAATTATGTTCAATTACACATTTTTTTTATTTGTAGTCTCTCTACAATAATGTTTTTATTTTACAGATATTGGATCCAAACAGTTGGACCAAACGCAATTTGCGTGTATGGCCTACCACGGTGGACAAACAATCACGTGGAATCTTATAATAAAATATTATTGTTGAGTATGGACCAACATCCAAATGTGTTCGTTTTTATTCGTAATTGAAACTTTTTTTTTGTTCGATTCCCATAATTGGACATCGTATTTTCACTACATTTAATTATCCCTGTTGTTTTCTCTCAACTAACATATTTAGAGGCCGTAATTTGACAGGCAGAACTGTACTTTACGCTAAATAAATCAATTACCAAGAGTGTCAAACCCTCCAATGGCTAAATAATTTGATGATATATTTATTTGTATTGCTTTTATAAATAACATTAAACGAACGATTGAAATAATTCAATGGAATTAGAACAGTACAGTTTTATTTTTAATAGATAAAAAATAATTTATTTTAAGTTTACTTTTTGTTAATGAAAATTTATAGTTTTTTTTTTTCTTTTTTAGAAAAACTCATACAATTGAATGTTGTATCGTACAACAATTTAAAAGCGCTACGACAAGGACGGCGAATATCGAGACCGATATCGAATCGGTATCTCGCAAATGATGTAAAAGTACGGGATGCCATGCGGGATTTAGCAGCTGGTATCCACACAGTATTCCATTTCTTGGAAATTGTGGCCCATGCTGTGGAGATTGTGGAACGGGTGTTGCACGAAGTAATACTTCTATAATATTAAAACTATTTCAAATTTCACTATAAATATTATATTTCATTTTCAGGCACGAGCACAGAGACTATTTGAGAGAGTAAGTACGACAGAATATTAAAAAAAAAATTTTTTATATAAAATAACGTAAGTTTTAATGTTTTACTGATTGATAGATATAATAAAGTAGTAGTTAAATACGGTATTGATAAAAAAGCGTTCCATTATTATAGATCCCAGATAATGAAGAAATGATTCTCATTCATGATAATATTCCTGTGCCTGCACCAGTATAAGCACCAGTGCCTGCACCAGTACAAGCACCAGTGCCTGCGCCAGTTCGTTGCTATACACCAGTGCCTGCGCCAGCAAGAGTACCAGCGCCTGCGCCAGTACGAGCGCCAGTAAGGGTACCAGCGCCAGCAAGAGTACCAGCGCTCAGAGTGTCCAGATTTGGCTACTTTTCACAAAATTGGCTATCTTAAATGTAAATTGGCGTTGTAATTTTGTATATGGCTACAATTGAAAATTTTGGCTATTTTGAAATTTATATCTGGCTGTTTTTGGATATTTTTATTTATAATTTTAAATTAAATAAATTGATTTTGGCCCGTCGTATTTAGATGCTGCAGATAGGCGGACATTTCAATATTTGTCTTTATCTGTTTTAAATATTTGAATCTTACCAATAAGTAATGTTGTTATAGAGAGGGTTTTTTCAGTCATGAATGTAACAAAGAATAAATTACGAAATAGGATGAAACTTTACACGTTAAAATCGATGTTACGAATTAAAATACATATGAATATAAGAAAACAGTGTTGTCGAGACTTTTCATCAAATGCTTCTATTTAACTCTAATATTATGTATAGTAACAATAGCCTGGCTACGAATAGTTCAGATCAGTTTCAGGACGAATTAACTATAACAGACATTGAAAACATTTTTGAAGAAGCGACTGTGTAAATCAACGTATTTCGTATGTATCTATAGTTTCACATTCTGTGATTAATTTGTGATTTTTGTAATAACATATACTATTACTAGGTTGTATATTTTTTTGTTATTGTCTAGTTTATGAATAGCTTTATTATCAAATAAAATTATATTTTGCATTGAATATTTGGTTTCCTTATAATTTTATAACTAGAAAGAGGGTACATTTGAATTTGGAATTTGGCTACTTTTGGCGCTTTACGAGACATCTGTTGGCGATTACGTTAACAAATAATCTGGACACCCTGGCAGCGCTTGCACCAGTACGAGCACCAGCGCCAGTAAGAGTACCAGCGCCTGCGCCAGTAAGAGCACCAGCCACAGTACGTTGCTATGCACCAGCGTCTGCGCGAGCACGAGCATCAGCGCCAGTACCAGCGCCTGCGCCAAAGCCGAAATAAAATATATACATTTTTGTTTCAAATAAAATTGTAATTCATATCAAAACAAAACAAATATTGCAATACATAAATATAGAATAGTTTTTTTTTTTCAAATAAAATTGTAATTAATATCAAAACAAAACAAATATTGCAATACATAAATATAGAATAGTTTTAAATCACAATAGGAGATAGCTCCTTTCTATATATGTTTTTTTTGTTTACATTATTTTCTAATAATAACTTTTTGGTTTATTTAACAAAATAGTTGTTATAAAGGAACCTGTAATTACTTATGGCCAATCGTCTGTATATTTTGTTTGATTTTCAGTAATATCTTGTTGCTCGCTTTTTTAAATTATTTGTATCTCATTATCCACAGCGTCAACATTTGATACAGGCGTGTGGCTACTGCACGCTTCCTGATCTAAATTTTGATTTGCATTTTTTGATTCAAAATATTTTTCAATTTTGCTACACGAATCTTTAATTTTTTCCTTCTTAGTTCGCGACTCCTTCAAATTTTTTTTGCCATACCACCACTGACCAACTAAGGGTTATGTCAAACACGCGGAATCCAGTTTCTCAATCTGAGGCTCTCTTAAGAAATTTTTAACGAGCGGTATAAAGTTAGTGTCAATTTACCGGTAAAAGTGAGAAGTGAGTAAATATTAAAAAAAAAAAAAAACGTTGCAGACATATAAAATATGAATTTAAAATTAAAATCAGCGCTGTTCTTTTGTTTTTCATTATTTGATAAATAGATTTTATATTTTTGGCGAAGCTGTCATTTTTGCAACTTGAGGCCGTATGTCTACTATAATTTTGTTTCAAACAAATTATTGAACGCTGATGTATCGACAATGCGCACGTTAATATCCAGCGACTAATACTTTAACTCACTTTCGTAGTGACATCTAGTGGCAGGTATCCAAAAATAACCCTGTTTATGTCTTCGGGAATTGAATGATTCGGCGGATGCGTTTTCGGGCGTTGCGCGATTCTGCCAATGCGTTATTTACCCATAGTGCATTTCGCTTCGGATTTTGAATATTCGGGAATTGAATGATTCGGAAAATGAGTATTCTGGAAAAGAATATTCTGTGTTTAAATTTTCGGGTGTTGACGACGTTCCCCGATACGACAGAAGAACAGAACGCCATCTCGAAAGTGATAGAAGAGATGCCAGTTCAGGATAATATAATAAATGAATAAATATCCTTTCATACGTCTCTGAGCCCATCACAGCAGACGATGGCGAGGGTTGTTACATACCAAAAACCTGCAACAACACTAGACCACCATCAGTAGTTCCCTTTCTAATCTCCCAGAGGGACTACATGTATCCAGCCATTCAAGTTCAGCAAGAGAATCAAGCACCGCAGCAAGCGACGCAAGTGCAGCAGCCAAGAAGGACCTCGCAACAGCCCCAGCACGGCTTGTTTCCCGAATCCTTTTCCTAGCGGAGAGCATTCCATTACAACGCCTTGACCGTATTGTTGTTGTATAGTTTTACGCGGATTAATTCAAATTAAAAATGGAATCGGTCTTATTCATACGCTACCAGTTTTCCACGGAGAATCAAATGAGTCGATATACGACTTCGTAAGTGATATGGAATATAATCGTCCTTTATGTAATTGGTCAGATTTGTTTATGGTGAATCTCGCGAAACGTAATTTAAAAGGAAAGGCAAGATTATTTGTCCAGTGCAATGAAGAAGTACGGAAAACAAAAGACTGGGAGGTATTAAAAAATAAATTGATTGACCGTTTCGGGCACAGGTTAGATCGTTTTACAGCAGAAAAATTGTTTACAAAATATTATCAGCGTAAAAATGAAAATGTAGAGGATTTCGCGGGTAGACTTAAAGCAATAGGTCAAAATTTATTTGAAAGATCTGGAGACGCGAATGAGCAGGCAATAATTAATCAAATGCTAGAGAAAAGATTAGTTCATCAGTTTGTTTTAGGCTGTGTAACGCACTTACAACGCGATTTATTAAAAGGGAAACAAATAACTCTCCATGACGCGATTAATTTAGCCAAAGAATATGAGAGTATAGAAACTCAACTTCGCGATCGTAGCCTCAACCCAGTGAATTATGTTCTGTGGCGATCCGGTCCCTCCTGTCACAATTTAATTTACAGTTTACAGTTACTTACTGCACAGGTGACACTAACATCTGATCATGTAAATATGTAATTTCATTGAGTTTAATATTTCACAGAATGTTTAGCAACTTACACGCAACTTGCATCTGAAAGTAGCTGTTATGTAAATTCGGAAATATTTATTCTAATACATTTACCTGTACTGTGTGGTCATTGGAAGACTCTGAATGCACTTTTCCATACACTACAATACCTGCATTTTATTTTTGTGACATTTATTCCGTTTATTCCGAATGTGTTACACATTCTTGTTTATGTCAGTTTCGATGACAGCACATCACGCTGTGAACCGCTTTCTGACTTACCTGGGCCTCTGGAGTGGTTTACAGTTTGAGTAACCCGGTAAGCCATACGGCTAACCGCTTGTACGTAGTTCGTTGTATTTCAACGTATTACTTTGTTGTGTACCTAACGTGTCCTGACCTGCGCCCCGGCGTGTATGGCAGCCGAGAGGTGTCGCGTTGCACGTGTTCCGTGCCGAGTGCTAAGTTCGTTTTGTCTACCTGGCCTGGCTTTGACCTGTGCGTGGATGGCAGCCGTCAGGTAAATTGTGTTGTGATAGTGAAAATTTTCATCTTGTGAAACTGTGACCTGTGTACGGACACAAAAAACTAAAGTGCCGTGAATCAGTGTTCAAAGTTCATCATGGTTGTCCAAACCTCAAATGAGCTTGACCGCATCAACCACCAACTCCACAGCTTGGAAAAGAGTGGCCAATCTGGTCTCAAATACTCCAAGAAATGCCTGGAACTTTACGCCAGGAAAGTTAAACTTCTGGAGGCGAAGGTGAAATGCAGACCACGAGCCGTCATGTCGTTCACAGACGCGCCAGCTCCAAAACCATCGACATCGACTGCGACTACAACTAACAAGGTAGATCAAACTTTATTATCCGCTCCAATGGAGATTTGTCCTCCGCGCTCAAATACCTCAACTTTACCCGAGGTACCCTCCTCAAACCCAAATGACACTGAGTCAGAAGACTGATGACTCAGAATTTAAAGTGGTTATCAACAAGAAACCTAAAACGGAAGCTGCTGAAACAGCTCCCCGTCCTCAACAACCCTCTAATGATGGGAATAACCCAAATTCTCAAATAACGACCAAAAGCCCACCCCCGGTTTTTCTAAAAAATGTTACATCGTGGAGTAAAACTGCTCGCGAAATTTTTTCTAAAAATATTAAAATTAAGTCATCGCGCACTAAAGGCGAGGAAATAAAAATTCAACCCGAATCCATCCAAGATTATAGAAATCTTGTTAATCATTTGACATCCAATCAGATGGAATTTTATACCTTTCGGTTACCGAGTGAAAAACCACTACAAGTAGTTATACGCGGATTACCAAAAGGTCTTACAAACGACGAAATTTTAGAAGAACTCAAAGTTCTTCAATTTCCTGTTCAAAAAGTTTACCGTCTTGGCGAAACCCGCCTTGCAGTAGCTAATGTCGACCGCACCGACGAAGGCAGAAAAATATTAAATCTAACTTCTCTCGTCTATATGAAAATTCAAGTAGAGGGAAAAAGAAGGTCTAATGCCCCAGGCCAGTGTCACCGGTGCCAAAACTTCGTTCACACCTCCGCTAGTTGCAACTTGCAATGGCGCTGCGTGAGATGCGGCGAGTCTCACGCAACCGCGACTTGCGTTAAAAAAGATAAAAGCGTGCACAAACCGGTTTGTGCTAACTGTAAATTAGAACACACAGCCAACTACAAAGGCTGTGAATTTTATAAAATCGCTGTAGATTTAAAAAATACTAAAAAGCGCGACGCCCCTGTTGATAGTCGCTCCTACGCCACTGTCGCATCCCAAAAACCAAAACAACAGCTACAGAGTCCTACGGAATCAGGACTTATCTCGAGTCCACCATCCGCTGTACCCGAGGCTGTACCTAGTACAAGTTCAGCCACTACCAACACAGTGGTTGAACCCTCTAATATTAAAAAATCAACGACAAAAAATCTGAAAAAGTTGTCATCTCACAAAAAGAAGTTAAAATCGCCACCAGCGAAAACTTCAACCCCCAAAAATTCTAAGAAGCCCAAGAGTAATGCTGCCGAGGCAAGCAATAACTCCAGCTTCGACAAACTAATTAGCATGCTAGCCAACTATAATATTGAAAGCATATATAATAATAAGCATAATGAACTTTATTGATTTCAAAATCAAAGGCGAGGTTCAGCTTAAGCTGCTCTTCCACCTAACCATACAAATGAAAATAACAAATAGGCAACTAGTAGACATATTATTACACAAATAGAAACAATAGTACTAACATATGTAATGCTGTTATCAATATTATAGAAACTTTGACTAACGCGAACTCGACTGCTGATTTAATAAAAGCAGTGTTAACCACACTACCTACTCTTCTTCCGGCATTTAAAAATGGCAGTACAAACTAAAGCCGCCCAAGAGTTAAGAATCATCGCATGGAATGCAAATTCCATTGTGAACAAAATTCTTGAACTTGAAGAATTTGCACTTCGCATGAAAGCCGATGTAATATTGGTGTCGGAAACCTGCCTCAACCCACATCACAATCCTAAAATCAGGAACTTCAACCTTTTCCGGAACGATAGGGACGGACATAAAGGGGGAACTGCGATATTTGTTCGACGCACGATAGACCACTCGGGTGTTGCACTACCTGTGCTGGACAACCTAGAAGCTACTGCGGTAGTGATAAACACTACATTCTCCAACAAAATGCTGATCGTATCCGCATACAATTCGCCAAATCGGGATCTACTAGATTCCGATTTGGACAAAATTCTGCAACAAAATAACATGTCCACCATAATTGCTGGTGACTTGAATGCCAAACATACATCTTGGCACAGCAGAATTAATAACACACCAGCTAGAAGTTTGCAGCCCCGGAGAACCCACTTACTTTAGCGATCTAGGTCACGCACCCGACGTGCTGGACATCGCAGTTCTCAAAAATATAAATGCGTCATGTTCTATCGGAACGGCAAACGAACTATTATCGGATCATAATCCTATAATATTGGATATTAAAGATGCAAATACAGTACACACTGTTAGCAGTAAATATTCAGTAAATTGGGATCGTTTTCCTCAGCTAGTTGAAGAAAACATTGGTACTCTACCAACAATCAACAGCCATCATCAACTCGATGAGACTGTTGACCACCTAACCACGGTAATACAAAGCGCCATGTCTCAAGCCAGCAGGCCGCAAAAAAGGGTGTTTTTAACAAATAAATTACCGCCTGAAATTGTATTGCTCTAAGACAGCATAAAAACGAAGAGTGGAAAAATTTCCTCTCCGAAGCTGACGGGGACGATAAAACGTTTTGGAGAGTATCCAAAGCTCTTCGCACTCAAAGAGCACCACCTACAGTCATTCATGGACTCCGAGGTTTGGCTTACTCTGTGTGATAATTGAACACCATCAGTGAGTAGAAAGTGAAATTAATGACAGTTGTGTAAGTGTAGAAATTGATAAGTGTGATATAGACGTAAATTTAGAAGATGGAACATACAACGATAGCGAGAGGTATCTGGATTACCATGTACAGGTAGGTGAGTCATGTGACGGGAGGGAAAGTCAGCCGGAGTTAGGAAGCAGCGTCGTGGAAGATGCAGAAGAATTCTCTGATATTGAGGATACAGACGGTTCAGATGGTGGCGACTGTAACAGAGCTAAACCAGAGCTGGAATTTATTAGTCTTTCTATGAATATCATGGTGTCACAGAGCCTAACCAGCGACGCCATAACTTCTCAAATTTATAGGTTTCGTCCCTTTTCTTTTGCCTTTTTAAATATAAGATTTCTGCTCATAGTTTATTTATGTTTCCGCAACACACCCTCTGATTTAGTTCTGTTAGCTTGACATTTGACCCCAGATTAGAGTGCACATGTTAGGTCTGGTCTGCGGTTAATGCACACCTCCGTGACATATACGGGCAACGTTTACCGGCAGAATTGTGCAGCTCCGTGAACGTCACGGTCACTGTAATTTTATATGTCTCAAAATATTACAGCTCCGTATGGGTCACGGTTAATATAGAAATATAATTTTCCAAATATTTTAAGTCCGTATCTGTCACGTTGGATGGTACATTATTGGCAACGAAAATGACTGATGGCGGCAGCACTGAGAATTGCAAATGGTCGCCATAATAAGTAAGTACAGTGAATGCTATAAGGGAGAAACGTAAAAGAAGTTCCTGTAATTATAAAAATAAATAAAATATAAACTTATATGAAGTGCAATATTGTGTAAAGGGAAGTATTTGTCCATTATATATTTTAAAAATCACAGTTATACCGTCTGTAATTAATTTTTAGGTATGGATAACTTTTTAGGTGCAGACAAACAAGTTGGTTTCGATGAATTATTTAGATATCTAGAGGCGACGAATTCAACTAGAAATTTTATAGAGGGAGAAGAAGTAGTAAATAGTGGCTTGCTATTTTTATGTGGAGTTGTGGAAGTAAAGTTGAATAAGTGTAAGCTTTTTGGTTTATGCTTACAGACCATTACTGCAAGTCCACAACGTAATCAAAGTAGAAAGTTTTATATGCTCATGTAAAACAGGTAAGAGCGGCAAGTGTAAACACATTGCCGCCGTTTTAATATTTTGTTCACGGTAAGATATTTTATTTTGGATTTCTTAAAAAAAATTGATGTTAATTTGTGTGTATATTTCTTATTTTAGATGAAAGTTAAAAGATCTGGAGACTGTATCACAGACAGATGTACATTGTTACTGGAAAAGTAAAAAATCTTCAACTTTAGAACAATACAAACCAAAGCCCTGGCTAGAAACTGACTGTTTTAAAGATAATAATATTAGTACTACTTCCTTGAGCGAAGAGCTTAAAAAAGAAATTTTTGAAAAATTATTATCATGTGATCCAAATTCAGCTAGAGCGAAACACAGGTTGGTTTATTCATATATAGAAAAAATGTGAAAATCTAAATACCTATGCATAAACATTAATTTTATGTAGAAAAACAAGAGGAGCTAAATATTTGGAAGAGAAAGATTTGCCTAACTTCATTGTTCAAGAAGAAAGACAAGTATTAAAAGACCTCGCTTTGTTTTGTCCAGAACCTCCACAACAATGTTGTAAAACAACGTATAAAGGTAAGTGAAAATAATTTATGGTTTTGATTTATTTTATCAATTTATTTTACATTGAAGCCCTATTTGACCGCACAAACGTGCAAGAAATTTTTGTGAAAACTAAACAAGTCTTTCAACGGTGGAAAGAAGAACGTCAGTTTAGAGTAACAGGTTCAAGATGATACGAACTGCATACATACGCGAAAGGTGACTGGTCTACAAAATCTAAAAAATATTTCTGGCCGAAATCTTGTTGTTCCAGAAATATGCAATATGGAAAGATAACCGAAGATGAAGCAAGGACTATTTATAAAGATCATTTGGGGTACGAAGTTTTAGAAACAGGGTTAATTGTCAGATCAAATCCATGGCTGGCAGTTTCACCTGATGGTGTGATCATAACTGATGGAAAACCAACCAAATTATTAGAGATAAAATGACCTGTTGAAGGTATGCTCACTGAAAAATAAAAATATATTTACCCAATGGTATTGGGCACATTATTATTAAATATTTATTTTCAGGTCGCCAACATTCTCCATTACTTTGCTTATCAAAATACAAATATCTGAAATTAAACAGCAACAGTGGAATATCCCTGTCTTCCAAGCACCCTTATTATGGACAAGTCCAATTAGGTATGGCAATATTGTCGCGCTCATGATTAACTTAGAATATTTTTATATACATTCTAATCATTCTGTTTGCCGGATAGCTCGGCTATTAATATTCATTGTTTGAGAGCAAGCCGGAAACTCTCGGTTGATAATAAATTCGCTATCAAGCCATGTTAGGTTTATAATAGTTTATGAATGAGCGCTCCACGGAACCCTCTCACACAACATGTTACCCTATCACCTCGAGGACCGCGGAGGGTGTCAAAAGAGCGGTACCCAGCGGTACCAGCATGGTCATTGTGAATATTATGACAAATGCCGTGGTTAGCGATGCATCACGCCCCAACCACTATCGCTATTGATAGACTTTGGATTCAGATAAATGACGACAGCGGAGATGATGCAACGGCGGTTTTTAACCGCTGCAATTAGTCTTCTTATGACACTTGAAAGGGCGTCATATTACATAGTGTCTTATCAGGGGTGGTGATGCTCTCACGCTACCATATTTGGCCAGCTGCATACTCAATAAACGGCCCGCATTTCGTAATATTCATTAGCGTAGGATGCCTTGCCTTTTTATACTCCTGGCCCACTTCCGTTAACAAACCACATTAATTCGTAATAATACTTAATGTGGTTTGTTAACGGAAGTGGGCCAGGAGTATAAAAAGGCAAGCCTTGTTCGAATGGGGATGAGTAGTGACTTGTGCGTGCCACTAGAAACTACAGAATCTCCATCGAGCCGACCTGCCGAAGTACTGCTGCCGACTTCCGTTCTCAAGATGACCGCAGAGTGGTGCAAACTGTAAGTACCTTTTTAACTTTGTTCTTTAAATAAACATAATGCTAGTTATGCCTGCGTTTGATTTTGTGCATCCATCTCAAATGTTAAGTCCTCATACTTGCATTTGCATTCGATAATTGACCATCAGAGCTACCCAAGAATTATAAGTCATGTTTCATGAATACTCGACCGGTGTTCAATTATACTAAGTCCCCCGGAAACGTGACATTTGGTGGAGGTGCCGGGTAGTGCAAATAATTATCGAATATGTGGGTGTGCAACACTAACCATGCTTCGCTCTGTTGTATGAAGTATAAGTCATAATTACTCATTGAGGCCACGTACGAACTCAGTAGCTAGCTTAACTCTAAATCGTAATATGCTACGTACACCTCCGCGACGAGAAAATAATATTAATAATTCAGAAGATAATAGTAACAATACGGAAAGCAACGTTCCTCAAGTTAATTCAACTTTAAATAACGCGGAACCTAACAACACGGATGTCAATAATTCAGTCAACGAAATTTTAACACCGCCACAAACTAGTCCGATAGATTTCTCAGCTCATAATAGCGCAGCAAGTGACCTACTTAGCGATAATTCAAACTTAGGAGACCCCGACGACGCAAGCAATAATTCAAACTTAGGAGACCCCGACGACGCAGTACCGCCGCGTACACCGCTTAATTTTCCACCATCACCAAGACCAAGAACTCGATCTACGTCTACATCCTCTTCGTTAGTCAGTATGGATCAGGAACCTCTACGGCCGCTTTACGGTGCCTGAAAAATTCGACCCACAACAGGGTTTAACAGCCATAGAATTTGTCAGATCCTTTGATCGCGCAGCCAAAGCTAATCGATGGACGGACGAATTAAAACTCGCGTATTTCGATATGTGCCCAGCAGAGGCGTGGTATCGCGCTTACACCGTTCGCAATCAAGGTTTGACCTGGCCTAAATTGATAAACGCGTTTAACCCTAGACTACTAACCATTCGTAAAATTTACGAAAGCGATCGGATTTATAAAGAATTCACAACATTGTATTATTCTTAGAACTTCGGCTGCTCGTGTAGCTTCGGTAGGTGGTTGGACAAGCAGGTACGGCATATGGTGTTGCTGATTGGTGTAGTGTACATATCTATTATCGGCGGGGAATCGTATTTTTTACGAAAGGTTAGTATGTACGTTGCTATTTTAGTAGAACGTTTTAAAACTCTTTTTTTATTTTAGAGGTGAAATTATTACAGAATGTCACGAAAGTGGAATGATATAAGACCCTTATCCCAGAAGGAATTAGAAGCACTGTTGCCTAATGATTCCGATGATAAAATTCAAGCATCTGATGAAATGCAAGATAGCGACGTTGAAGTTGAAGATACGGGATGCTAAACATGGCGTGCATAAATTCTTGGGTTATTCATAATCACAATTTACAAAGAAATAGAAAACAACCAATAACTAGAAAGGAATTTATGAACCAACTTCACGAGCAACTTACAAAGCCATGGCTAGAGCAGCGTTTTAGAGTGCCAACTTTACAACGCTCGATCAAACATCTGATTAGTAACATAATCGACATTCCTTTACAGGAAAACCAAGAAGAACCTCCTACAACAAAGCGCACTATTTGTTATATGTGCCCGTAAAAAAAAGGAGCATGACGGCACTTTATTGTAACCACTGCCGTCATGCATTTTGCGCTGAACACCGTGCGCGGTCTTGTGTTACCTGCGATTCCGAAAAATAATTTGTAACTTTCTGTTTTATTATGTTGTTCTATAATCTATAAATAATACTCCTGTATTAATGTCAATAATATAAAACATGTTTGAAGAAGTTGTTTTATTTTTAAATGAGGTGCCGTAAAATTTACGAATGGTTAGTATTTATTGTAATGTAAAATGAGGTTAGTAATGTAGGGTTAAGGCCGAATTCTTTCCGCTCGGTTATGACCGGAAGATGTGGGACCAGTGGTGTACGAGAGTACAGAAAAAAGGCGGAGATCCGCGCACGTATTATTATAGTATGTTAAATATTCACGATTAATTAGCCACTCCATTAGCTGAAGATCAAGTACGGGCCACAATCGAGAGGGGTTTATTACCATCTTTACAAGAAAAAGTAGCTGTATGTCGCGTTCGAACACTCACGGAACTCAAAGACGCCATTGATCTGATGTGTGACACAGAAGATCGCATTGCTCGCGTCCAATCGAAAACCGAGGACGAACGAAAGCCATCCCGCAATGAAGACGCGTTCGATTTTTCCGCATTACTAAAAATGATACGTCGCCAACAAAACCCCCCGCCGCGACAGTCTAACCCGCCTAGGTACGAACAATCGCGCAGGTACGAGCAGCCACGTAGATACGAGCAACCGCGCCGATATGAACAACCTCAGCGGAGGTATGACCAACCCTCGCAACGATTCGAACAGCCACAAAGACGCCATGATCAGCCACCGCGAAATTCTACACCTGCAAACTCAGGTAATGCGAGGACGAAGCAAGCCGGCCCCAATGGCGGCTACGAGTACCGTAACACGCGTACCCATGATGGCCGACCCGTATGCTACAATTGTCGGCGCCCCGGGCACTTCGCAAGGATGTGCCCCGTGAAAGAACGCGCCAGTCAGAATGAAAGCAATGGCCAGCGTAATTCCGATCGCAGGCCGGGAAACGGATCTCCACGGCGCTAAACGAGGTCCGCAGCGCCGTGTACCATGTTAATTCAGGGCCGAATCTAAATTCCGAGAACAAGAAACTCAATATGCGGGTACTTACGGTGGAAGGTAGGTTGAACAATCAACCCGTGAGCATCATAATTGACACTGGCGCAGTGTACAATGTAGTTGGCGCTAGCCACGCCCATAACAACGAACAGACATCGGAGAATGCACTTCAATCCGCGGGAGGTCATTTAATTCCGATACTGGGGAGTTCGACAATCAGTGTCACTATGGGCCCGTGGACTACGGACCTAGCCACTCTCGTAGTGCCATACTTACCCTGTGACCTTATTTTGGGAATCCAGTTCCTCATTAATCACGGAGCCGTAATAGACTTCAACACCAAAGAAATCACTGCATGAATATCACCCACAGAAGCCGTTAAAATTCAATTCGATACAGCAAAATACCGCGCTGATGAGACGCCACTGGAGCGCGCAACAATTGAAATAAACGCAGGAGACGCCGCGCCGATTCATCAAAAACCTTATCGCGTTTCACAGAAAGAAAGAGAAATAATCCAAGAACAGGTAAAATAAATGTTAGCAGACAATATTATTCGACCATCGTACGGAGCATGGTCATCACCGGTAGTGCTGGTGAAGAAAAAAGACAATACCTGGAGATTTTGTGTGGATTATAGAAAATTATACGCCGTTACAAGACCCGATGTTTACCCATTACCAGTAATTGAAGATATTTTGAGCTATTTAGGTAACGCAAAATATTTTTCCAGTTTAGATTTATTTAGTGGCTACTGGCAGATACCAGTAAAAGAGGAAGACAAAGCCAAAACTGCTTTTATAACGCCGGACGGGCATTATGAATTTAATGTTCTCAGCTTTGGTTTGTGCTCAGCCCCAGCCACTTTTCAGTACCTCGCCGACACTGTTTTCAAAGATTTCAAATGGAAAGAAGTTCTCATTTATTTAGATGACGTAGTAGTATTTAGTGATACATTCGAAGAACATTTAAAAAGATTGCGACACGTGTTTAAACGTTTACGAGAGGCAAATTTAACATTAAAACTAACTAAATGCACTTATCTGCGAACTGCAATAGATCTGTTAGGATTCCACGTCACTGTGGACGGTATTTCACCGGATGCCAAGAAATTGACCGCGATACGTGATTTTCCATTACCAAAGAAGGTAAAAGATATTCAAAGCTTCCTAGGACTGTGTAATTACTACCGTAAATTCATTAAGGATTTTGCAAAAATAGCCAGACCGCTGTATAACTTAACTAAAAAAGATGTAACTTTCAAACTGAACGAAAAAGAAATCGCCGCCATAGAATGTCTAAAAGATAAATTAACTTCAGCACCTGTACTTGTACACTTTGACCCTATAGCCGAAATCGAGATACGTGTTGATGCGTGTGACGCCGGGTTGGGTGGCGTATTACTGCAAAATGTTAATGACGCTTGGCATCCAGTGGCGTACATATCTCGACGATTAACAGCAGCCGAAACTAATTATTCAATCACGGAAAAAGAATGTTTAGCATTTGTATATGTATATGTAATGATTGTCAAGCAAGAAAAGAAACGGCAAACTGCAAGCCAGCGGGATTATTACACCCATTATCCATTGGACTGCCATTTGATCGCGTAGGCATTGACCTCTTAGGTCCATTTCGAAAAAGTAGGAAAGGAAAAAACTTTATAATCGTCGCCACTGACTATGCCACACGCTGGGCGGAAACAAAAGCCTTGCCTAGCGGTAAATCCGAGCCCGTAGCTCAATTCATACTCGAGCAAATCATATGCCGACACGGATCACCACGAATATTGTTGAGTGATAGAGGTAAAGTCTTTCAATCTTAACTAGTAGCTGAATTATTAAGAATAATGGGATCAGAAGCGAGTTTCACTTTTGCTTATCGGCCACAAACAAACGGACTGACCGAGCGACTAAACAAAACTATTGCAGACATGCTCAGCGTTTATACTAATACTGCACAGACGGACTGGGACGAATATTTGCCGCACGTAACATTCGCGTACAATACCGCGCAGCAGGACACGACACAGATGACACCATTCTTATTGTTGTACGGACGTGTACCAACGCTACCCACAGAAGCACAAATCACCACTGCAGTACAGGTGGAATCAATTCAAAAAACACAAAAACAAATACAAAAAATACGCGAACAAGCTAAACAAAACATTGAAAACAAACAAGTAAAAGATAAGGCGAGGTACGATAATAAACACAGACATGTAGAATTTAATATAGGTCAATTAGTAAAAGTATACAGCCCTGAAAGATTTGTAGGAAAGAGCGATAAGTTATTAACAAAATGGTATGGGCCATACGAAATTATTGATAAGAAATCGGACGTCTCCTACGTAATTAGAAAGAATAGGAAAGGTCGAAAAGAGAAGATAGAAACGGTGCATGTTGGCGAATGAAGCCGTATCATGAACCATGGACTCCTCCGTGTGGTATTTAAGTGCCTCCGGCTGCGAGACCGGGCAACGGCGGCCATCGAAGGTAAGACCGGGAATCAAGCGGCGGACTTCCTCATCGCCGTAATTAGGGGATTGGTGCTGCCAATGATTTTTGGGGTGGAGCAGTGGCTCTTCATGAACCTCCAGTTCATGGGGGCCGACGAGGAGGTGTTGGAGCGGCTCCACCGGGAGGTGAGAAAGCTAGAAGAAATGATGGTGGCGGGGGAGATCCTCGACACCCTTCTCTACGCGGATTGGGGCACCGATAGGGCTCGGGCCGTCTTGCGGGAGTTCTACTCGGACTTCCGTCAGAGGCGCGGCATGGCGGCGGATTTTGATCTGCAGGCGACGCTGCGGTTGTTGGACCAGGAGGGGGCGGTGCCGAAGTTTGACGCCAAGTCCTTTGCCGCGGACTTCCTCATCGCCGTAATTAGGGGATTGGTGCTGCCAATGATTTTTGGGGTGGAGCAGTGGCTCTTCATGAACCTACAGTTCATGGGGACTAGTGATGTGTCGTTCATGAACGAGTCGTTCATTTTGAACGACTCACTTCAGTGAGCCATGAACGAACGGCTCTTTAGTTCGCACAGTACGGCACATGGCTCAGCAGCACACCGCTCTCTAAATAGCACAGTAGCTCAGCTGAATGAAATGCTCTTTAGCTCTTTACGGTTCACGACTCACAGTGCGGCACATTGGCTCAGCAGATCAGCCCTCGTTCACGGGCTGGGGCTGGGTGCTGCACTCTAGCATACCGCTCAGCTCACACAGTAGCTCCGCTCCGCTGCTCACAGTTCACAGCACACATGAAGAGCGCCGTCGCGTTTGTTAAGAGTCGTTCAAGTGAACGACTCACATTGAACGACTCACTTTAGGGAGCGGATCATAATGAACTGACTCACTAAAATTGAACGAACGACACATCACTAATGGGGACCGACGAGGAGGTGTTGGAGCGGCTCCACCGGGAGGTGAGAAAACTCGAGTAAATGATGGTGGCGGGGGAGATCCTCGACACCCTTCTCTACGCCGACTGGGGCACCGATAGGGCTCGGGCCGTCTTGCGGGAGTTCTACTCGGACTTCCGTCAGAGGCGCGGCATGGCGGCGAATTTTGATCTGCAGGCGACGCTGCGGTTGTTGGACCAGGAGGGGGCGGTGCCGAAGTTTGACGCCAAGTCCTTTGGCGTCGACATGCGGTGCATCCCGGATGCATTAATTAGTTATGGCGAGGTCGATCATGGGTTCGCTACTCCGTTCGAATCCTGAGGATCATGATTTATCTGAAGAAGATAAGCAAAGATCAATATTAAAGTATACTCAATCTTGCTCCCAGGTAGGCCCATCAGAGGAGCTTAAGAAAATGGTTAATGATCACCTGAGCGCATCAATGAATGCTATAAGAGTACTAGAAGAGTGTGCTGATAACGCCTCAAAAGAGCCTTTACCTATAAAGCATAGGGATCAAATATTCCTGGCTGAACGGGATTATTCTGAGATTGAAAACATATTGGTCAATCATAGCTTAACTGCTAAGAACACTCAGATGCTAATCGAGATCCAAGACATGCTCCGAAAGGTCGTGAGAAATCAAAACTCATTAGATGGAGCGATTCGAGGATTAAAAGGGGAGGTGTCAGGTATTAAGAACCAAATAAAGCAACTCAATGATAAGTTATCATATGAGAATGATCAGCCCTCCCGATCTAGATCTAGACGTCAATCCCGCTGCGGATTCACCAGTCCGGAGTACAGCCCTGCGGCCTCGCCCGGCTATGAATATGAGTCCACGTCCCCTGAATTCAGCCCGCCTGCATCCTCCGCCAGCCGCCAGGCCGAGTCCCCCACATACGAGCCAGCGTCCCCCGGATACAGCCCAGCGCCCTCCGAGACCGAGGATGAAGTCACTCTCCCCCGAAGCCCAGTCCGGGACGCCGACATGTGGTCACTGTATGGCGCTAGCGATGACGAGGCCAACCCTACACCATCCGCCGCAGTGTCCACCTCACCACCTGCCCCTGCCACGTCCCCTTTATTAATAAATAATGTAGAATTCCCCGAAGCGACAGTCGCGGAGCCGGCCCTGTCTAGTGAGGGTCCGGTATATATCTTTGTGTCGGGGTACCGGTGGCCACACGGTTACCTGCCGAAGGAGGTAACCATCGTTACGCCAGCTCGTGAGGTGACCTTAATTATAAGGCCCCCTTGCAAGTGGGCGGAACTCGACCGCGAACAGCGGTGGAGGATGAGAGCCTTCCCGACGCACGCGATCTCGTGGCACGCCGGGGACGCGACCGAGGACGAAGTGGGCGCCCTCATACGCCAGGTGACTAGGCGACAACCGGTGGTGCTGATGATGGAGGGGTACGTAGAGGCAAAAATGTTCGTGGCCGAGCATTACGAGGAGGACATTGTTGTCGTCCCCAATGAGCCACGCATCTTCGACATCCCTGAGCGGGGAGCTTGCCCTAACTATAACAAGCACTACTCGTTCGGCGTCTGTACGCTGACCAGGACCCGGCAAATGCAGGCAGCCGTCGAGCTCTACCATCCCGATCTTTTGCATCGAGATCGGAAGAGGGCGAGGTCCACCTTAGATAGCTAGGGTTCTGAGTATTTGATAGTCTTTAAAAGAGTTAAAAAGAAAAAAAAACAAAAAAAAAAAATAATTAAAATATAAATTTTTCTAGTCTTAGGTGAATTCACTTAGTTAATTACTCTCGTTTTAAGATAGAATATAAATAATAGCATAAATCTCCTGATTTTTATAAGACTGATTAGTTTATTATGCGTTAAAGAACCTCGTGATATATACATTCTTAAATATATTACATATAATTTTTAATTAAGTAAGATTACCTTTTGTGTTCCTTAAATAATTAACAATAAATTTAAAATATATTTTTGTAACTGAAATTCTTTTTACTTTATGCACCTATGGGGACCAATAGTCCCCCGGAAACGTGACAATATTAAATGTTCAATTAACTGATTTTATTGTTTATTCCAGTTTTTCCAAAACCTTTTTGAACATTGCTGTACCATATGATGAGGATTTCGTGAGGGATATGCTCCTCACGGTAAAAACAAAATATTTTGAAAAGATGATGCACTCTATTTGCGAGAATAGAACAAATTCTTAGTGCAATAATTTTATATTGATATTTCTTTTTTAGTTTGTGACATTAGCAAATATTGATTGTATTATACCGTAAATACTGAGTGTATAAATGTTTGTGTGTATGTGTGTGAACAGCAATTTACTATATTTTGCTATATTGTACTTTTAAGCCGAAACGGCATTTTATTTTAATTCTAGTCAAAATCGACGTTTATTTTTTTTACCACATTTGTGGATTAAATCCTATTAAAGTATTGTTTTTTCTATTTCATATAATATTTGTTTTGTTGTATCCAAAAAGACTGATTTATATGGTACTCTGCGGTCCAACAGAAAAGATTTACCACGACAACTTGTGACTAAAAAAACTAAAAAAGGAGAATCTATAGCATTCCAAAGAAAAAAAGTCATGATAATGAAGTGGCATGACAAGAAAGAAATTTGTCTTTTGTCGACAATTCACAATCCCGAAAATGTCCTAACTGCGAAGAAAGATAAAGAAGGAAATCCCATAAAGAAACCTAAATTAGTTGTGGACTACAATAACACCATGGGAGGCGTCGATAGATTAGATCAACACTTACATGACTTTCAACTTACTAAAAAACGGGGGATAAAATATTATAAAAAAATATTTATAGATTTATTTGATTTTGCTATTTTCAACTCTTTTATTTTGTACAAAAAGAATGGAGGAGCGATGGATAATTTGGAATACAGAACAAAACTGTACAAAACTGACATATGGGACCATTACGACTAACGGAACGACATTTTCATGACTTTATTCCTCCAACTGAAAAAAAATGCTGTACCTTATAGAAATTGTGCAGTATGTTGTTCAAGAAAAGACAGCACGGGCAAAAAAAATCAGAAAAGAAACAAGATATTGGTGCAGTGAGTGTGACGTGGGATTCTGCGTAGTACCTTGTTTTAAAATTTACCATACACAATTAATAAAAAATTTTTTTTTTGCATAAATTAGTTAAAATAAGCATAAATAATAATTATTTGCAAAAAAAATAAATGATGTTTTTGTACCTAAATTGATTTAAAAAATGTGCATTAAGGGGTTAAAAACTGTGAGAAACTAATATGTGGCTACGGGACTCGCTGAACCATTTCCAACCCCCCTAACACCACTTTATGATGATGCTGCTCAAACATGGAAATATTGGAAATCACTGTGTAACCAGCCTTTGAAGCTATCGGTCGTGATCTGCTTTAGAAATAATTGTAACAACGTGATATAAGTTTTGTGTTTCATCAACTTTGTGTTGCTTCGTGCTCTTGAATTTAGCCATTACTTTTCATTACTTTCCATTAATTTTATTTTTAATATAACTTTATTTCTTTCTATTTCACGAGTGTGGTTTTACTTGATATCTTTCCCTAAAACACCCCGGTTGCCGGTCGTTAACCCTTAGTGAGTGTGCCTGTTACCAGTCAGCTGATCCACAGCCCCAGCCAGGTCAGAAGGAAAGAACGGTAAGTACCGAAAACCACTATTTTATTGTTGTTCGACTTCGTATGAATTTATTATTTAACTTCACACATTATATACCTCCCCCTCGAGCTACATTGGCAACAGTCGGTAGTATACTGCGTTAAAGAATTTTAATTTCGGTTTAAAATTCGCGCGGTATAAAAATTTCATATGGCGTATTCCATTTGCCATCTGGATCAGATCTAACTTACACTAACTGAATGAGATTACTTGTTTGTCATTCCATTTAACTGGATCATTTCACCCCCTCCACATTACGGCTCTGAACCAAATGAACGAAGTAATCCATCTCGGCAGGTAAATCAGTTAGCTCAGATCATTTTGTCACGTGATTTGTGAGTGTTGAAGTTTAAAATAAAATGGATAAACTGCAGTTGTTTAACCCAGAAAGTAATATGACCTACGTGCTCGAATTACCAGAAGATGTTGTGAAAAGAGCAAGATCAGGTATGATGATTATAAATAATTCTTGAAATTAAATTTTGTTAAAAATATAACCTAATTTCAGATATGTTATACGCACAGAAACTGCTGCAAAACTACCAACATGAATTAATAAGTAGTAATGAAGAAAATAATATAAATAAAGAAGATAAGGATACGAATATTCAACAAAAGGATGCAGCAAATAATCAAGAAAGGGATACGTGGACTAGAAACGAGGCATTGGCTTTAATAGAGAGCTACAAAACAAGAATGGAAGAATTTTATAGTGTTAAAAAAAGAAAGCATGTATGGGATAATATTTCAAACGACTTATTAAGTATAAATTGCAACAAAAGTGCAAAATCATGTGAAGTAAAATGGAAGAACTTAGTGAGAACATATAAATCAGTTAAAGACAATTCTAGGAAAACAGGAAGAGGTGTTAGTAAATTTGCCTTCTTTGAAGAAATGGACGAAGTGCTGGGCGACAAACCTTCAGCGAGTTGTTCGCATACCTACGAATCTTGTGTTTCAACACCTAGTGTAGGAGAGAAAAGTAATAAAGAAATGGAGGAAGAAAATTTGAATAAAACCTCTGATGGAAAAAATAATCCATCAGTAAACGTAGACATAAACGAAAATGTCACGTATAACAGTCCGCAGCCTCACTGCAGTAAAGATAGTGCCCAACCAAATGTTGCAGAAACTACAGAAACCAGCACCCCCAAAAGGAAAAGATTGAGTCATTATGAAGACTTCATAAAACTAAAAAAACAAGTGTTATTAGAAAAATGCGAAGAACGGGAAGAAAGAAAAAAATATCTTGAAGAAGAAACAAAGAAAAAGGAAGACCGCGCTGAAAGGAAGTTATGTTTATTTGAAAGATATTTAGAAATAGAAGAGAGAAAAGTAAGGGCCCTGGAAAAATATTTGTCTTTAGAAAAAAATTCTTAATTTTATATATATAATGTTACCAGTATTTCAGAAGATTTTATTTTTTTATTTGAGAAGACTGATTTTTATTTTGTTTGTTGTTTTATTCATAAGTATTAATAGGAACATAAGACTGACAAAAAGTGTTAGAATAAAAGTACAAAAAATAAATATATATATTATACATCTAAAATAAAGAGTTAAAAAGTAATTCTCTGGTGTTTTCTGTATCATCTTCATTCTCCATCACGTCAATTTCATCATCATCCACATATATAGCATCTTCAACCAAATCATCTTGCAAAATACATATGTTATGCAACATACAGGCAACAATAGTACATTTAACTATAAAATTTATATTATTATTATCAAATTTTCTGAGACGTCTAAATCGGCCTTTTAATAAACCAAATGCATTTTCCACTACAATTCTTGTGGAAGAATGTAAATAATTAAATCTTATCTGGTTATTAGTTAAATGTCCATTATCTCTGTACGGTGGTACAAGCCATCGCATGGATGGGTATGCAGAATCTCCTAGTAAAAAGTAATTTCTAAACAAATTATTATCACTATTTGCCTTTACATATAATGATGATTTTCGGAGTACTCGAGCATCATGAAGAGATCCTGGCTCTCCGCATGAAACATCAATAAAGATTTTTCTGTGATCCACTGTTCCTTGAAGAAGAATGCTGTGCCACCCTTTCCGATTAATGTAATCGTGACTATCCTGTTGAGGACGTTTTATGGGAATATGCGATCCGTCAATAGCTCCTAAAACTCCCTTTAATCCTTTTTTACTTCTAAATTCTTCAGAAATACGCCTATATTCTCCATATTCTGGCCATTTTATAAACTCATTTCGTTTGTCAAACAATATTTCGACAACTTTGTTTATAATTCTGTACGCAGAACTTTCAGTCACATTGAATCTATCTGAAATAGTTCGAAACGTTTCTTGATTCGCCATGTACCATATAAAAATTAAAATGCTCGTGTATGAAGAAATCTGTTCCCGTCCGTGGTTAGCATTTCTTTCATAACCTGGAGTTATTAAATCTGCAACAATTCTGCATAAATACAAAACCAAATATCAATTTGTGTAAGGTATACAAACCTTTCAGAAAATTTGCTGTGTTCCTAGATAATCGGAAATGTTTTTTAAATTCTTTTTCTGAGTAGTTTGTAACTACACTAGAAACAAATGATTGTATTCTAATTCTTTTAGATCTTTGAGGAGTTTCTTCATCTGAATCGGTTTCAGATTCATCTGTTTCTTCTGTGCCATCAGATTCAGAACTTGAAGTGTCCAAAATACTTAGTATATCAGTTGGTCCTCCTTTAAGTAAACTTTCCTGAAATTAAATAATAGGTAGATTACTCATATGTGTACTAATTTTATTATTTATAAAATTGTTCATGGTATTGTATTATATTATTATACTTACTGTTATAAACTCGTCCATTTTCTTCTTAATATTATCCATTATAAATTACAATTATTTATAAGAATTTATAAAAGGTCCTTAATAACAACTTTCAGTATTATAGTTAGCTGCGAAGAAAGAAATACAAGAACTACAACTATCAAGGTATCAAGCTTTTATTTGAGGTTAGCAAACCATCTGTCAGTTCAAAAAATCCTGTTCCATTTGAATATCACGTGACATATGATCTGAACTAAATGAACTGAATTATCTAATCCGACTTAAGTGAACTGATCTTATCGGATGGCAAATGGAATACAGCTATACGTTCCCGTTCGTGTAAAGTGTTCCGTTCATTTAAAGTGTTTTTGTTCGCGTTAAGTGTTTAGTGTAATCAATGATTACTGGCGCAGTCATTCTGTGTTTTAAGTCATTTTGTTTCGTTTTAAATAATTTTGTTTTGTTCGTTTTATACTTTGATTTTATTCCGTGTTCAGCGACTCAACGTACTGAATATGTTGGTTCAGTAACCATGTTTCCAAACCTCGGTTACGAGTTGGATCATACCTTGCCTGGGTATGCCAGGTATTTGTACTTTCCGTTGGGTTGTGTATCATGTCGTTTTTGGCGGAACGGCTGTCCATCGCCAGCTCCGATGTCGTGGAGTTCGTTTGGGCAACAACAGCAGCAACCAAGACCGATGTCGGTCACAGGGGATTCGACGTGCGGTGGAATTGGTGTGGCTGGTTCTACAGTGTATCGGGTACCACCACACAGTTATGGTTATAACCTCCACCATCAAATCCCATCTCAGCCGGAGGTAGCAAAAATCAGCGCGGCTGATTTCGAAACGTTGCTACGTGCTGAGCGCGAGCTTGCTGTTGTTTTTGGGAAAATGGAGACAGCCGAAAATAAAGTAAACTACTTGGTAATGAAGGAACCAGAAGAGAATAGGAAGGTAGCACAGAAGAATAACCGGGCATTGATACCAACAGCACTGAACAGGCAGAGACGATCGTTCTACTAGAAGAAGAGCTGTTCACAACCAGTGAACAGGGTTCACACCCGGTGTACCATAGGTGTAGCTCCAGCAGCTACTCCAGCGTGGTTTCTGTCGGAGAAAACCACCAGCAGCAGTCCGTCTCCACCAGGATACGCCAGGTGAGAGGCCGACTTCTGTTTCGCTCCGGCAAGGTGTCGTCACATCCGCAGCGAAGGACCAGCTGGTTTTACCAGAGTCAGCTGCTCATCGTGAAGGGTCTTCGACCCTTGTTTTGTGAGGAACCACCGCCTCGTAACACACGATAATTTTTTTAAATTGCTCGATAATTTTCTTTTAAATACGATATTTTTGACTTTATACTGTACACGATAATTTTCTTCAAAATATGTTAAAACACGATAATTTTTTAAGTTTACACTATAATTTTGTTTTAAAAATCTGGCAACACTGGTTGGTGTGTTAGAATAGAATATAAAGGAACGTCGCCACGCGTGAATCATTCACACAGTGCAAACCAGAGACAACATATCACAGATTACAAATATACTCTGCAACATATAGAAGCAAACATGGAAGAAGAGAGTCAAGAAAATAACAATAATATCGTAAGTATATAAATTATTTACAATTAATTTTATAAGTAATAAGAATTTTTAATGTTTTATAATAATATAATTTAAAGTTTACCAATTATCTATTTTACTAATCACTTTAATATTTTTATTATAGAGTTTGGAAATACAAGTTTTGGAAAATTTAAAAAAACAACGAATTATATTATTACAGGAAATTGGTAAGTATTTGAACTGAAAATATTCTAATATAACATAAATATAAAAATTTTTTAGAACAATTAAAAAATGAAAAAACCAAAATAAATAACGAGGAAGAATCAAATAAAGGTAATAATTATTAAGAGTTTCTACATTAATAATATATTTTATTACTATATTATAAGTTCTTACAGAGATGCAAGAGGAACAATACGAACATCAACCACATCAAAAGAAAAATGATACTAAAGGAAACAAAAAGAAACGCCAAAATAGTAAATACTTAAAGTAAATTATTTAATAATATTTATATATTAATATAATTACATTTTTAGAACGAAGAGGCAAAAAAAACAAAAAGAAATTTATTACAAAACCTGGACAACATGGTGGTACAACAAGTCATTCCGGATCAAAATATACTTTTGTAAGTTAAATATTTTTTATTATTAGGTAATACAGTTCATAATTTTGTTTTTTTATTTCAGTACTTTAATTAAATTTATATTTTTTTATTGATTTTTAATCATTATTTCTATAATAAATATTTTGTTTTTGTTTTTCTTTGTTATTAATTTATATGGAATAGTATGAAACACAAAGAGACTGTGTTTAAACTTCGAGTAACATAATATACTATATTTTCTTCAAGCAACCCGAAGCAAACGTAAGGTAGGTAAAATACAAATTATGTGAGCGCCTCACCCCATCTTGCGCAATATCATTAAAAATTAAATCATCTTAAATTCATATAATTAGCAGTTTAAGGTGTCGAGTAAAAAGTCACGTTTCTAATATAATCTTTTGTATAAATATGTTAGCACGTAGAATTAGAAGTATTCCGGTTGTATTCATCTTGTATTCTTATTCTTTATTTCGAAACTTATTTTTTATTTAGATGTCGCCATTTTTTCTCTTTTGAACGATGTTTTACTTGTCATAAATGTATATAAAAAAATCCGATGTGGGCAGGACAAAATCTCCCGCCCAATACGGTACAAAATACCTTCTTATTTGTTTTTTTTTTTTTCTATTTATACTTGAGAAATTTAATTTTCTTACGTATATTTATTTACTTAAAAGTAAAATATTATCACATGCTTCTAAAATGATAAAGAAACATAAATAATGGTATGTTTCTTTATGTTGGAGGCTCACGTAATTCATTGAAGAGGGTGCGGAGTCTGGGGTTACGTAAATGTGCAAATACATGTCATGGAGTTTATTAAATTCATTGTTTAGTTGTCGTGAAATAAAGAATTTATGTAGATATACTCGTAGAGCTTGATTTATACGTTCCCTGTGAATAGTAAAATGTGCTAACATTTATATCAAAACTACCTCGTCCTTTTATTGCACGACCATCCTATTTAAGACGCGTATTAACAAAAGCATTTGATGGCATTCAAAATATTAAAAATAATCACTAAATTTACTTTATTAAATAACAATAAGGTGATTAAAATGCAAAAATTACAGATTTTTTGCGTAGTCATACAACTATTTCGCCAAAATAGTTCTCAAGAGTTGATATTTTAATGTAGTGTAAATTTAATTATGGAAACTGCGAGAGTTTGTTGAAACGGTTTATAACTTCAATTGAAAAAATTTGTGTTTGCAAAATCTAGAAATATGTACGACATAATTTTTGTGGCTTCTGAATTCCTATCTGGAATTGTAAGTTAGGGGTTTGTGAACTCCCACGATATCATAACAACGAACCAATACTCCTTGAAAAATTGTCCGCGTTCAGCAAGTCGTAGCGCTCCATAGCTGCCACCTGTCAAAAATACTCTTATCTTTTTCTAACACAAGCGTTGATACATCTAACGTCCTTTTTATCGCTCCACCTCTACTTCGCGCTACGACTGAACACGGACCACGGCTTGGCTTGGAAAAAGTGACCTTGGGCTCGGAGACGCGTATGAATCCGAATTTCGCCGCGCCTGTATGTTTCGAGCCTCGACCAAGCCAGCCTTTGCCTGGCAAAACTACTAAATCGATACTAGCGTGTTCCGTGTTGTGTTGTAGTGTGTACTGTAGAGTAGTGGCGAACCACGAACCTATCGTGTTGCCTCGAGCCTTGAGAAGCCGACTTTAGCAAGCGATAGTGAAACCGCTGTTACAGCGTTGCAGAGATTGGCAGTAATTAAATTACGTAATTACATTTTTCGGAAATGTAATAGTAAAATGTGCTAACATTTATATCAAAACTACCTCGTCCTTTTATTGCATGACCATCCTATTTAAGACGCGTCTTAATTAGCAATTAATTAATATATTTTCTTCAATAACTTTAAATTAAATCTGTACCTTAAATTATTTAGGAGAAACATTAATAAATTTATTAACCTTTCTGCCTATTTTTGAAACTTATTGTCTTGAGAAAACAATGTCATTTTTGTAATTACTGCAACGACGCAGTTCAATATAATTTTTATTTTTATTTACTACTGGGGTAAATAGCTCCGTGGTAACATGTCGGACTGTGGATCGTGAGATCCTCAGTTCGAATCCCACTGCCGACAGTTACAAATTTAAATTTACCCCTGTGGTTCCCCCTCCACTAACATCATTGGGGGCTATGATTTGACGGCTGGTAACCGCACTTCATACGAAAAAATATATCTCCTACCGAGATCTGCGTAAGCAGAGTGCCACACCCGTAATGGGTAAAAGGCGTGATGATATATTTATTTTATTTATATTATATAAACAAATTGTCATCTGTCAA
The DNA here is from genome assembly GCA_963942605.1 of Poecilus cupreus. NCBI lineage: Eukaryota > Metazoa > Arthropoda > Insecta > Coleoptera > Carabidae > Poecilus > Poecilus cupreus. The sequence continues at coordinate 4,695,658 of OZ012729.1, read as the reverse complement.
TATGTAGCCATGCACGTGTATTTGTTTACATTAGAGTTTGAAATCTCGACGCTAGATGTCAGGTACCTTGTTTTAAATTCCTTTTTGGGTTCATACCTTGGGAAATAGTATGACTATTATAGAGAAGATGGCGCTAATTTAGTTTGCGATGTCTAAAGCATCGATAGTAGCGCCATCCTTAGGACTAGAAATAAAACGTTTGACGGTAACATTTAACCTTAAATGTGTTTGTTTGATTTTATTATTTAACGAAGGCCATATTGCCGAAATGTTGTCTACTTTTTCGCATACAATTTACATAATAGCCAAAAGACTCGTAAATTAGTAACGCGCATGAATGGATTAACGAGATTCTCTCTGTCCCTATCTACTATCTAGCGAAACCACTGCCAAGGGAACACCCCGCGCATATCAAACTAGCGCTGGTAATAACATTGTTATCAAATGTTTTATTTATTACACCATAAGCGTCTCTTTATTAGCTAATGTGATTATTGCCGTGCCGTGATTAACACATTGCAGCCAGGCGTTATATTTTTATTTAGTTCGCACTAAAAATCCATGTTATACCGATGTCTATGGATTGTACTCATTGAAAAGTAATATAACTTTATTTAGTTATTAAAACAATTTTATGTTTTAGAATTATCTGGCTTGAGCATTCAGTCACAGTTGCAGTGTCGGTTAACCCACTAATCCCCATTGTACTCGCCAAAGTACACAGTGAGTAACGGTAACACGAAGGTGGACATTTTCCCGAAAGAATTGATAAACAATTGAGATGTAAAAACTGTCATGCAAGAGTGAAGTGGATGTGTTGCAAGTGTAAAGTCACGTTGTGTATAGAAAGAGACAGTTTTAAGGCATTTCATTCCTAGATTTTAAATTATATGTTAGGTCTACTCTAATACCATTGTATTCTACAGAGTACACCTATTTTTTATTAGATCTAAAAATAAAACAGGTATATATTCCTATCTCAACTTGTTTAATTTGATGTTTAGACCAATGTTTGAATCTGATCTTAAAAAAAAATCTTCGTGGGAACTAATGGGTTAATATACCCCAAGGAATTCGTGACAAAAATAAATGGGACATATCAAAAATTAATCTATGAAAAAATCCCAGAATATGTTAATAAGGCGGGTATTATTAATAAAATGAATACTTACAAACATGACTGCGGAATTCAGTTTGAATTCAACTGCCAGCAGCATGGGGCAAAAATGAGACATGGTACTAGCTTCGTTCACTGGGTCAATTCCGAATCAATTCAGACTAAATCTAGAACGATTCACGGGCGCGTGCGCGCCCACGAACATGTTTTGTTGTGCGTTGTTGTCTCTGCGAACACTTTCAGAGGGACAAAGTTCATACGTATCCGTTAGGTGGTATTTTAGTAGTTTAGCGAATATTGAATTCTTGTTAGACTTAACCTTAACTTCGAAAATATTGTCTTTGTAAGGGTACAATCTCACCTTTGAAGACCTCGAGATTGAAGACGAAGGTCAGGGTAGAAGGAAGCTCCTTCCCGTCGATGAAATTGAAAGAAGATTGTTATGGTCACTGATTGATTTAATTCTGCGATTACATAATTACATGATAAGACATCACGAGCAGACCTACGCCCAGATTAGAGCAATGAGGCGCGAGGTTCAAAGACATAGGGCTGAGCAAAATAGAATGAGACAAGCTCGCAATACTCGTCGCGAACTTGACCGTACCGATGATCCTGGGCATGGATCCGAGCTTTTCCACATGTAGCTCCACCCCGTGGAAGGCCGAGCCAATGTGACAGTTCCGTCCAGCTGTATGCCACTGGTTCACAGAAAGGCGCCCGCAGAAGTACCCAGCGCCACCAATGCCCTAAGAAAACTTCTGGAGATGAGTTGCCGAAGTTCATGGAACTGCGTAGTACTACACCTCTACTCAGGCATGAAATAAAATTGAAAGATTCCAAACCGATCAAAAAACTCTATCTACCACGGAATCCCCGCATGCAGCAAATTCTTAATTCCGAGGTAGAAGAGATGTTAAAAGACCACGTCATCGAACCCTCAAGCAGCCCTGAAGCTCCCCGACAGTGATAGTGCGCATGAAAGATGGTAAACCACGATTTTGTATCGACATGGAGCCATACGCCTTCACATATCTGGACGATATTGTGGTCGCCAGCGGCTCTCTCACAGACCACGTGAAGCACCTGGCTGAGGTTTTCCACCGACTCCGCCAAGCCAATCTTCAAATCAACCCGGAGAAGTGACAGTTCGGGTTGAAATCCATCCAATACCTGGGCCACGCTATCACCAGCAACGGCATTCAAACTGACCCGGAAAAGGTAGCTGCGATTCGGCAAATGCCCGCGCTTAGTACTCGGAAAGAAGTCAGAGAATTTCTTGGGGCTGGCTCATGGTATCGGCGGTTCATCCCGGACTACTCTACAAAAACTCAACTACTCCAGAAACGGCGACCGTGGAGCTGGGGAGAAGAACCGAAAGCCGCCTTTGAAGAACTTAAAGAGCGACTCACCACTGCCCCCGTACTGATTTCTTCTTTCACTTCTTCCCTCCAAATTTTCATGGTATGGCGACTTGAACTTTTTGTTGCATTCGGTGAAAGCGCGGAAAAGCAAGTTAAACTTCGAATGTTTGGATGGTGCGGAGGATTATGAGGAAGATTTTGGAGCTGTGGCGTATTTAAAAGAAGAGTTTATTGCCGAGGTAAATAATTATATTTAAGAGAAAAAAACTTTAATTTAAATTCGGTCGTTCTGCCAATAAACAGCTCCTACACCATTAAAATATTCCACGAACTTTTTTCGCACTTCTGTAGCTTCAGTTGCTGATCTGTTTGCTTGTTTTCAAGCAACACTCTGCAGCCTATCAATAGGAAGGTCATCAATATTAGTGTACTGATGTTTATTATTTTCTGTTAAGAAATTGTGTAACACGCAAAATGCTAAAGTAATTTTTTCCATTTTTTCAACATCGAAATTTACTGGATTCAACAACACTGTAAATCTATTAGCCAATATTCCAAAAGTGTCTTCCACCATTCGTCTAGAGCGACTATTGTAAATATTTTGTTCCTGGCTTAGTCCATGGTATTTAAACGGTTTCATTAACAGTTTATTTAGTGGGAATGCATCATCTACCAATACGTACGTCGCTATACGGGAGTTTGGATTGGCCGGTAATTTTTAATGTATTTTTAAAAATAGCGTCTTGCATGCCACTTCTGCTGAAGACGCCCCCGTCACTTATGCGGCCATTTATCCCCACATCAACAAGCAGGAATTTGTATGTGGCATCGACTACTGCCATTAAGACGATACTATCCGTGCCTTTATCATTTCTATAAAACGACCCTTCACTGCTTGGAGGCCTAAAAGTGATATGCTTTCCGTCTATCGCGCCTATACAATTTGGGAAATCCCACTTTGCCCAGAAATCTTCGGCAATACTGACCCACTATTTTTATTATTAGACATTCACTGAAAATCAGGAGGCAACGTTTACTCCTGAATTCTCAATGGTGACGGAAACAAATTATCTAACGGAGGCAACAACGCCATCATGTTCCTACAAAGATGCAGAAAAAAGAACGCCGACGTCACATACTAAAAAAAGAAGTAAACCGTCCGTACAACTCAATACAAAAAGGGCAAGATTGGTGTCGACATCATCGTCGTTAACTACACCATCCCCACAACCACAACCATCAACACCGGTAAGTGAGAAAGCACTTCAATTGTGGGAAACAATGAATGTAATGCCAAAACCAAGATATCAACATTTCGCGAATTTCGTTATGGAAACCATGAACGGGATCACCGAAGCTAAAGCTATGAAATTAAAATTATCTATTTTAAAAACAATATTGGAATTAGAGTCTACCGAAGAGAAGTAAAGTACATAAAATTTTCATTTTTTACTTAATAAAATATATTTTTTCACATAAATATCTTTAATATTTCCTCTTACTTTCATATATTCTCCCTTTAAAGTTTCGTATATTGAAACTATCACTTCCGGAATTATGGAACTCAATGTGCTTATACCAATCCTGAATAGTTAGTTATAATTAAATTGAAAATATTGCTTAACATAATTCTAATGATTTATGCATCAAATAGTCTCCTCTGTACCGAACGTATGACGATATTTTTTCAGTATTTATACTGTTCATTTAAAAATACATTTTTAGGGGTTTTATGGGACACAATGCCCAGAATATACAAGAGAAAGTTAGGCGCTCGTTTGCGCCAAGATTACCCATCGGCGTCGATGGAAAGGGCGTTACAGGCGGAAGTTAACGGAGAAATGTCTTTTCGACAAGCATCTGTCAGGTATGGAGTACCTAAGAGCACTATTTGCCGCAAATACCACGGCCAAAACAGCAGTAACCTTGGAAGACCACCAGCTTTGAAACCAGCAGAAGAAGCAAATATAAAGAAGTCTGTTATTTACGCTGCTTCCTGTGGTTTTCCTTTTACACTATACATTTTACGAAAATTTGTGCAAGATTACCTGAACCGAAAAGGTGTAAATTTGCCCTGTTTCAACGATAATCTACCTGGACAAGATTGGGCAAATAATTTTTTATTGAGAAACAAGGATCTGTCAGCACGTATGTCTGAAAACGTGAAAAGATGCAGAGCCGCTCTGAGCGCTGATTCTGTAAACACTTATTTTGACGAGTTGGAGCAAACCCTTTGCAATGTACCCCCAGAAAATATAGTCAATTATGACGAAACAAATTTGCCAGATGATCCAGGAAGGGTTAAGGTAATAGTGAGTAAAAACGCAAAACACGCTAACAGAACCCTTGATTCATCAAAGTCATCCGTTTCAATAATGTTTGCGGCAGCGGCAGATGGTACCCTGCTACCACAATATGTTGTCTATAAAGCAACAAATTTATATCCCGAATGGATCGAAAATGGACCTGCTGGATGCCACTACAATCGTTCTAAAAGCGGATGGTTCGACGCATTGATTTTCGACGATTGGTTTGTGAAAATAGCCTTACCATATTTCCGTACAAAGCAAGGTACAAAAGTCCTAATTGGAGACAATTTTGCAAGCCATTTATCTGAAAATGTGATTCGAAAGTGCGAAGAAAATGATATAAAATTTGTTCTTCTCTTGCCAAACAGCACTCACATCTGCCAACCATTAGACGTCTCCTTCTTCCGGCCACTAAAAATTGCCTGGAGGAAAGTACCTAATAATTTGTTCAGTAACACTAAAACCACTATTGACATAATGCAAAGATCAAACATTATCTAGAAAATTCTATGTAAAGATTGCGTCCGCGTTTACATAAGACAAAAGAAAAGATACCTACATACTAGATTGAATGAAGATAAGAATTGTGCCCTAGAGGAACAGAGTCAAATAGAGAAACACTCTATTAATTGCTAATTAAGACGCGTCTTAAATAGGATGGTCATGCAATAAAAGGACGAGGTAGTTTTGATATAAATGTTAGCACATTTTACTATTACATTCCCGAAAAATGTTATTACGTAATTTAATTACTGCCCATCTCTGCAACGCTGTAACAGCGGTTTCACTATCGCTTGCTAAAGTCGGCTTCTCAAGGCTCGAGGCAACACGATAGGTTCGTGGTTCGCAACTACTCTACAGTACACACTACAACACAACACGGAACACGCTAGTATCGATTTAGTAGAGTTTTGTCAGGCAAAGGCTGGCTTGGTCGAGGCTCGAAACATACAGGCGCGGCGAAATTCGGATTCATACGCGTCTCCGAGCCCGAGCCCAACACAGTATAGGAGCTATAAGCAGTAGTCGCACTCTCTGTCGGCACCTTTGATGTTTTGTACCATGTCAGATTTTCTTTCGCATCCTATGCCACGCTCTGTGGACTGAGCGGCGCAGCGGGCGGCAAGCAGGGTCGGACTGGAGGAAAAAGGCCCACCGAGAAAAATAGAGTTGAGGGCCCTATTCTCTATGTATAACAATGGTTTTACTTGGGTTCATACCAATACAGCAAAAAAAATTAGTAATAAGACCGTTTCACTGGTAACAAATGAATAATTTATGTAATTTTTAAATAATAAAAATTATAATTATTCGTTTATTGTTAAATATTTAAAAATCAGCACAATTAACACAGAAAATTAATAATGCCTACATTAACAAATTTTTGGGTTCTGTACTAGATGAGGCTCGGGCTAGGGTATCGTATCGAAAATTTCCAATAGGTCTTGCTCAACATTCAACATAATCAAAGCTTGCAATATATCTTCCCCTATATTGGAGCATAAACGTGATTTTATTATTTTTTAAATTAAAAAGACAAGTTCGCAAACCACCTGTGTACACTTCTCATTAGTTTTCAGACATAGTTGAGTTTTCGTCATCCCATGTTGAAATAAGTTTCGCTAAAATTTAATAATTAATTTTTCAAATCTACATTTTCAACATTAATACGTTTTAGAATCAACTTAAAAATTTCTTTATTTTCTTGATTTTTGAATAATTCTTTAATACTGTTAAAATTTCTAGAATTAAGATTAGTAATGCAACGTGATGATTTATTTATTTTTATTTTACGATTACGATTAACAATTTTGATAATCGCCGATTTCGATTACGATTATTTAGTACAAATAGTTAATATAATAGTATCACAATAAAAATTAACAATTTATTGTAAAATAATTTAATTATTTATTAGTTTCGATTATAAAATAAGAAAGTCGGACCCTTTTTAATTATAAAAAAAAGGACTTCACATGTTAACTGTCTATGCCAACATTTACATGTATATAAATTAATATTGAATTATTTTGTATAAAATTTAATTTATAAATATCGTCTTGCCCAAGGGCCCAAAAGAAGGCTAGGGCCCACCGAGAAATTTCTCGGCATCTCGGTGGGTTCAGTCCGACCCTGGCGACAGGCGATCAATACTGAAATTTTTAGTCCACAGAGCGGGATTTATCGTTTCAAGGCCAAATTTTCATGAGACGAAAAAAACCGTGGGAGTGCGACTACTACACTATACTGTGCTACCAAGATGGAGTTGGAACAAACCGAGGAGCAGAGAGCTGAAAAAAGCAATAACATCGTAAGTATTTATAAGCATACAAATTATTTACAATTAATATGATGTTATTTTATTCTAAATAAATTTTCAATGTTTTATAATAAGTTAATTTATATACATGTTATTGTTGCTATATAAGTTTACCTATTATCTATTTTACTAATCATTTTTATAATTATTATAGACAATGGAAGCAGCAGCAATAGAAGCGTTGAAAAAACAAAAAAAAATATTATTGCAGGAAATTGGTAAGTATTTGAACTTAAAATATTCTAATGTAACCTATAAATATAAAAATTTTGTAGAACAATTAAAAAATGAAAAACATTATTTTCATGCAGGCGGACAATCAAGTCAAGAGAGATACAACAAGAACCACAGCAACTACAATCAAAACAACAACAATCACAAAAACCGCAGGAACAACAATCACAACAACCACACCCAAATAAAAGACAAAATGAATCTAATGGTAATAAATATAATATTAAATAATTACACATAGTACATAATAATAATTTTTTTTATTTCATTTTACTTTTCATGTACATTAACAACAATAAGGAAACAAAAGAAAGAAACGGCAAAATAGTAAATACTTAAAATAAATTATTTAATAATATGTTTATATTAATATAATTACATTTTTAGGACGAAGAGGCAAAAAAAATAATAAATTGAATCAAAGGAAGCAACTCTCTTCAACTAAATATACTATTGTAAGTTGGTTCAGTCACTCAATAGCTCGCCTACGTTCAACACCTGTAAAATATTATCCTGGTTGTTATTCTTAGTACAATTTTGCTCAAATTTACCACATGTATCTCTGTTTAATAAAAAACCATGTTTAAACATAATCTAAGTGATCTACTGATGGTATGTAAAACTAACCTTTGTTTAAATTTTTGTAAATCTTAAATATTGTAACAAAATTACTTTATATTCTAGTCTTGAAAATGGAAATATAACTTTCCGAAACGTCGGCAATGATCATTAGAGTTTGATTGATGATTACTTGTCCTAATTGCGACTACTACGTCATTTATAGGAGACAATGTAATTTCAATAATGAATCATCATGCAAAATACGTCAAGTATCAGAATCAACAACAACGACTGAATCAATTAAGCCAGATTATTTAGTAAAGTATTTAGACGATTCAAGTAAGTTTAGAAATAAATAAATAATGAGCTATATATTAATATAATACAATAACAGTTTCAGAGTTCACAAGCAAATATGACGGACTCAATTGAAGTCATATGTAATAATTATAAAACACCGAGTAACTCATCACATCCTGAATCAGCAAAACAAACAATGAAATTTAAAAAAATGTAAACTTATAAGACGAAATTGATCAGCAGACATTAAAAGAACTGCAGAAATTATCTGAAAGAGAAGTCGATGAAGATCGAATTTTTCTAGATTTTGAATATGTAGAAATGAAAAAAGTGAAGATAAAAAGAAAAAACAATTGTTAAAATTAAAATACCCCGCCCACTACTATATAGCTTCAGCGTGCCGAAAGTACTCTTTGAGTACGAATACATTGCTTGCAAACCCGCTCTTAAAGCACATAAAAGCACTTAAAGCCGCGGTCGCTGTATTTGCGTCCCAAAACGTCATTGATGACTTCATTACAACGACCGCGCAGCGACCACCATGCTCAAACAGGTGTGTCTGAGGTCTGAGCGGTCGTTTGGCATTTTTGCGCGCTATTTCTGTTTTGGTGTTTGTTTAAAGCGTGCAAAATGGCTACGGAGCAAGTATCGTTCTACAATCCAGAAACAGATACGTTTATTGAAGTAGAGTTATTTGTAGAAGATGCAAGAAGAGCTAAAAAAGACCTAAGTTTTGCAACAGCTCTAATGTATTCTGCCATTAAAGAGGAAGTACATAATGAAGAGACAGACACGCAAATTATAGACGATGGTGAGAAAGGTACGTAAAAATTAGTTTATAGCTCAATGAATTATTTCCAACTGCTGCGTACTGTTTTATTCAGGTTCAGTCTACAGGTGGACAACACCATGCGTCTTACTTTTATTAGAAATATATAAAAGTAAGGAAGAGAAGTTCACAAATGGGAAATAGTCGCAGAAGGTGTGGGAGGAGGTATCTACTATGCTATTAGGAAAAAGTATAAGATAACAGGATCGCAATGTGTTGTGAAGCTACGCAGCTTGAAGAAGACATATAAACCTGTGAAAGACCACAATAACAAGTCTGGCAATGATCGCCGAACATGGCCGTTTTATGAGGTACGAAAAGTTGAATGTATGTTTAAATACTCAAATAATTAGCCAAACAAGTATATCATCCCGTCATTCGCCCAAATATTAATGTTACAGGTCTACAGATCTCGATGTAACCGCAGTTGTCAAATTACAGCAGCGAGGATGAGCCAGAATTAAATCAACAGAATCTGAGGATTCGTCTGCACATTTGGACATTTCTTTCTTGGCTTCTGGGAAATTAAAGCAACTGGTAGATCTTCTATGGCCTTGATGATTGTTCTAGAACAACTTGGGATCATCATCAGTAGCAGCTGTCAAATTTAAAGGTTGTTGCTTCTTCATACTTCAAAATGTAATTTATTTATTTCAATACTTATGAGTTAAACAATTATGAATATCAATTTGAATATTGTTTTTAATTTTTAAAGTATTTATAATTGCTTGTAATTATTTTATATTTTTCAGAGTGCAATGATAATATTGCGCGTTGGGTTCTCTACGAACCTCGTAGTCCATCTGGACTGCTGGGTCCCCTAGAAGCAGAGTGTCGACCCAACAGCTGCAGCATCTTCAACGAGGATCAAAATCTTTACCGCATCTGGAAGAAAATCTTCAATTGTTGTATCAATAATTATTTTATTACTTCGATTTCTTATAAACTATTTCTTATCGTTTGAATGATTGAAATTATGCATTCTTTGTGAAATATAGCATTAATAATTGTTAAATTAATTAATACTTTATAAAACATAATTAAGAATTGGCGTATAAAAATGTACGACATTACGTCACACTAATATTTTTTATTTCGTTAATATCTTTAAAAATATTAAAGCTATGGCGTCATATGTAACAAATATGGATGAAACACTTTATCTAGTATTAAGTATTATTAGATTTGTTAGAATTTTGCAATAGGCTAATGACTTATTAACGAAATAAGTTTGTTGGAAATGACGCCATATTGAAATATATATTTAGTTAATTTCTTGAAAATTATTTGAGATAAAATGTACTAGTCATCTCTAGTTTAAGTACAAAGTTAGGAAATTTAACACATATTCATATATTATTGTTAATTAATAAGATATTGGCAAATTAAAAATGTCGATCTTGTATTGTTTGTAATATTTATTGTTTATTTATATATTATGTACGTAATATTTAATTTAATGCAATTAAATAATGAAAATCATACTTGTGTTTACTATATTTATCCTTTCTCATCCTTGTTTTGTTTAATTTCTCTTTAGATTAGGGATGATGTCTTACCGTCACGAGAAAATGACTTAAGAGTATTGTGAGTAAGCATTGTTATAAATATTAGGAAAATGATACGGACGAGCAATCGCTGGTCAGTCGTAGTCAAATAAATTAATTGTAGAAGTTTTATATATTGTATTTTTTATCAAAAATAAATTTATATTTTTAAGGTCAAAAAGGCCTTAAAACATAATTGGCGTAGTCGCTGTAGGATGTTTAAACACACAGAGAAATTAAAACCAAATATTTCATCTGTGGCACTTTTTAAAGTCTTATTTTAACTTCAACGAAATCTACAAGAACTTCAAAACCGGCTTCAACCTAACCCATCAGGGTCTAACCACGACCCATCTCTAAAGAAGACTACACGAAATCGATAACTTGCTCTCCAGGTAACCAGGCCACGTCCTCATCAGAAGGAAGAGAACTTGCTGATCGGTACCAGTTCACTTCGTCGCAGAGCTACAACACCTACGTCTACTCGATTCCGGAGATGTGCGTTAAACTTATAATACTGTTAACCATATTAACCATATTACAGTAAGGTCAAAAAGGCCTTAAAACATAATTTACACAGTACATACTAGTCCGTCGTATTTTTAATCTTCGTAAATATTTTAGTATGTCAAACTTTGTAGTAGTAAATAAAAATATTACTTTAAATTACAAACTCAATAGTTTTATTCGAGTGTATGGCTCTGAAGCCTTAACTGAGTGAGACCCGAAAATATTAAAACAATTTGTGTTACGCTTAAATTAATAAGATCATAACATAAATTTTATGGTGTCAGAAGTGTGGGATATTATCACTTAGACACTTTAATGATAAATTGCAAGTGTATAATTTTAAGTGAATAAGAATTGTTTATATGAAAAAACTTCAAAGAAGATATAATAAACGGTGTAAACAACGAGCGTAAAGTCCGAGCTACACCCATCAGACATCATTGGCCAAGCAGTACCGTATCCAGATCATCGAGAGTTGCTGTCCGTTGCCTGTCTACCGCACCGCCAGAAGCAGAGCATCGCAGCCAACCCTGGTCAACTTCCGCCGCCAACCGTCCGACTTCAAGCACCTCCATCTTCGCAGACGCTCATGTCAACTTCATTTTGTAAGTAAATAAGTTTTTATCAGCTGTTTGGCTAATTCAAAATGCCAAATGAAACTAGAACCTTTGTAAAATTGGAAGTCACGGAGAGATGCCTTATTAAATTTGATGGTGATAGAAACACCCTAAGAGAATTTATAGATAATTGTGATACTTCATTAAATTTAGTTATTATTCGAAATAATAAAAACTAAAATCACTGGTAGAGCTAAAAAACTTAGTCAAAATCGTGAATTTGATAATTGGAGAGCATAAAAATTACATTATAACAATAGAAAATGAATAGAGCCATGCGAAAACTATATGGAACGCGTTTGAGTGTGAAACGTTAAGAGATTATTCTGATTTGTATTGTAAAACAGATGCTCACATACATTTTTGAACAATTTCGTAATGTGTGTATGAAAACTTATAAACTTGATCCCGCCCCTACTATACAGCTCCAGGAAGCCGAAAGGCACTCTTTGAGTACGAGTACACTGCATGTGTAGCAAAAGTATTTTCGTTAAAGCTTTGAAATTGTTCAGTCATTTCTGTATCTACATGGTTGTAAAAAAGAGAAAAACTAATGTAACGTTTTTTACTTTACAATTAGTTTCGGCAATTGAAATACGAAATCTTTCTTGGCCATTTGGCATCCTTCCAAAATGTCATCTACTGTCGGCAGATTTATTTTTTTTGACGGGTAAAGTTTATTGGCCCTTCACTCCCAGACTTTCAAAATTTGTTCTGCCGCTGTAAGAATTTATTAGAAATCTTCAAAAGGTTAAGTAGTTTTTCCCTTGGTGCACACGTATTTCATTTTTGTATTTTTAGAAAGTATTCATTTTATGGTTCTTTATATTTAAAACGCTAGTACCTTTTTTTGTTGATGTTCATTTGAACTAGCGGTGTTTGGGTTCAATCTTTAGCGGTATTTGTCGCTGAAGGCCAAGCTAGAATTTCCCTTCGTCACTACGGGGGGCGAGCGATATTCTGGTTTGGGACATCGCGGTCCGGTATCGAATTAGCATTTGGCCGTATTGGTGTCTGGTCTTTGGCGGTGGTTTTAAAAGTTTCATATTGGTTAATTTTTCTTTAAAAGGGGCAGGCCGATTTGTTTTGCAAAGGGAACAACCAAAAAATTACGTTTTGATATAACTTTAAATTTTCAGTTAGTTGTTTCCCGCGTTTCGTGAAATAAACCTAAAAATTGCTGAGTCGGGTCTCGGTGGTGTAGCGAACGTGTGATAGTACAGTTCTTGTTATTGTGAAAGTAATTTTGTTCTACACCTAAGTTTGATTATTGAGAGCCGACTTCCCTTCTGAAGCGGACCAGAAGATGCGTAAGATCTGTAAGTAAATCTCTGCACTTTAAATATCATTGTTTATGTTTTAAACATTTGCTCATCTCTTTTATTTAAATAATTTTGTGTATGTTTAACTAACTACATTATTATCTTTCTTTAAATCTAAATAGTTTACAAATTTACCAATTGTTTGCTTTATAATTGGCTCTCCTGTTTTTCCAAAAGTGTCAAAAATACAAGAAACTTCCAGTAAATATAGACATTTTAGTAACTATCCGGTTACAAGCTAGCTAAAAATTTAACAGATAAGCATTGTATGGAACTTAGATCATATACCTACTAGATCTTCACAGCTAATTCTTGGCTTTAGGAGAGTCGGCTGTTATCCCTTTCGTCCCGATTGGTACACATATGTACCACTCACATTTGAAAATGCCTGAAAGTTCAACTAACCATACTATTGCAGTGTACCATACCGGTGTTCTGAATTCTCGCACATACATTCGACCATATATTTACAGCTAATTTCAACATTGAGGTTAGTTTTGTTGTTGTGATTGAAAACGTAACACGTGCTATTGGTGAAAATAAAGTGTTTTTCTATTATAAACACATTAGTTTATCGCGAATACAGTCGTAGGTATTTCATTATACTCCAATAAATGACGAGTGTCTGTAAGGTACGTATATTTTGATTTTATTTTCAGAAAATCTCGCTTTTTTGTGATGCGGTACATATGTGTACCAGCCGTGATTTTTCATGGTACACATTTGTACCATTAGGTTCTTAGATAAGCGTGTTTTTAGGATTATTATGGACCGAAAACGACCGCTGACACAAAAAGAATTGGATTATGCCGCTGAATATTTTTCAGACTTTTCTTTATCAGATGAGGAAGAAGAACCATATTCTGCTGGGTCCAGTGAAGATTATGTGCCGAGTACTGATAACGGATCAGACAGCATTAGTGACTTACCTGTTCAAGGATCTTTAGATAGTGTATCGGATATTGAGATGAGCGACACGGAAGTAAATTTAGAAGATGAATCTCAAGCAAACCAAACGAGTTCAGATGAGATAAATCGTATTTTAGACTGGGTTCTTCCAACTGATAATTGTAGCAAGGATGAAGATTCGGGTGAAAAGTTAAACAATGTAACGTGTTGTTTATTTGCCGTGATGTCCACAGATTCCGACGAGTAGACCTTCGGGGTTTCGGCGCTGGCATCATTTCTGACCTGGTACGTAATGGTACCACGGAAATTTCCACTACCCTCGCAGGAAACCTGGATGCATTTGGCAAGTGTCTTGGCGAAAAGTACACTGTTAGCGGCACCACCTACGAAGATATTGTAGTGACGGCTGCTATCACTGTGCATTTACAAGACTATTTGGCGGTAGCCTATGTAGAGGAGAACCGACTAAATCTCCGCACTGGCACTATCTGTCCATATAACTCAGGATACTGTTTCGACGACTTAGCCGGCGAAGTGACCTGGGAGGCAAGGGATAACAGCAGGTGCCAATTAACTGGCACAGATGTTCTGTATGAAGGCGAAGCGACAGCACTTACATTGAAAGCTAGCAGCGAAGCGAGTAACCAAATGTACATTGTGGTCCAGGCCAGACCGTGTTCGCCTTGAAGCTCGTCAAGCGCAAGGTGATGTGTCACCAGCAGGTTTGGCGGACGGAGCAGAACCGCCTACTTATCATCTTTGACACATCACTGGGGTTCTATTTCCAAAAAAGTCGGAAACTAGTACAGGACACCGACTTGATGACGCAGGTATTGAGCAAACTCCTGTTCTTAGAAATTGCTCTGAAACGCCATATGTGCGACGTCATCTACGACTACATAATGAAGAGATGCCGCCTTCGGGAGAAGATCCTACAGAACCGCCTCGCTCTTGCCCTTGAATCCCCAGATATTGTTAGCGGTCTCGTAAGAGACGCAACAGGTCACATCGGTCGCGTGGTCGGAGAAGTACTCTATATTGCGCGCTGTCGGCCAAAGGTAGTTGAGTACCTCCGCTTCAACTATTATTACCAAGAATTACCCATTACCTACTTGAACGAATCAAAATTCATGACGCCAATAACCCATATAATTAAAGATCACGGTACCCAAGTGGATTGCAGTGACAAGTTACCCGCCATGTTCAATCTTGAAAGTAAATGGCTAGAGTTGCAGCCCGAGATTCGGCGTTTATACTAGCGAGGAAATGGAGGAGTTTCAGAAGGCTTTATTGTTCCCAACCGAAAAAGAAGCTGTAACCAGCCTAGTGACTCGAAGAGTCATCGGTCGGAACACGGATAACCAGGGATACCACATTCCCAACGTGTTCAGTGCGACTGAGTTCGGGGGATGGCCATTACGTCCGCAGAACAGGTATGGGGTTTCTTGTCTCGCATGGGTAACTTATTTTCGATATTCGCTCTACTTTACACCATCTTTGGCGTATTAAGTTACGTAGGTAGCGTGGTACTCAATTATTTTGACCGCAACAAAGCAGCTAAGACCCACCAGCGATCGAGAACATTTCTGTGGGCTAGTTTGTGGCATGCCCTCGCCAATAGACACCTACACCGACAGTATCTTCGAAGCCAGGAGGCAGCCAATGTGCCGCTCGAAACAGTGTGTACGATCTCTTCCCCCGACCAAGACAATATTGCAACTCCTGCACCTCAAGATCGCCGTGACACATGCCAAGATGAGACAGAAAGGTTCCTTGTGTAAGGTTAACGTTATTAATTATAAATGTTTTATGTAATGTATGTATATTGGAAATGTAAAGGAAAATAAGGGAATGTGCACTCCATTAGTTGTAATAATTAGGTTAAGGATTATGTAGAAATATAATGTTATTATTATATTTTAGGCGAGACGACTCTCAGAGACAGACTTCCTCATCCGAACTTAGGAATAAATGCATCGGTTGCCCTGATGTATTTATGTCTTAAGGAGGGGATGGTGTAGCAAGGATGAAGATTCGGGTGGAAAGTTAAACAACGTAACGTGTTGTTTATTAATTATGCTTATTGCTTAACTTTCACACGCCGCTAATCATTAGTCTTGAGCCGCCAGCTATCGGTCCAGGGATGGTGCGGGCAAAGAAGCGAAATAGACTTAACATTAGATATCGGTGTGCGTGCACTATGCCCTGTGACGGATGGAAAGTTTGGATCCCCGTGGATTTTGTTCGCCTTGTCCTTTTACAATATAATAGTTTAACTTTCGGGCAATATCAGTTGTTTATTTCATCCCACTGTGTCCAATTCCGGAGTTCAACCTATGAATCTGGGTGCTGTGTGTCCGACCAATGGCGAAAAGGTAAGTTAATAATAGTTAATTATTCACACACTGTAGCTCCCCTCTCGTGCTACATAATTTTATTCCGGCGAAAACTCTTTCGTCAGCTAGAAAGTGTAAAGTGAGTGAGGATATATCGTTACATTCCAGCCCAATGCAAATATTTCACAAAATTTTTCCTCACTCACTTTACTTGCACATTGTAGAATGTACTAATCTACGTCTGAATATATTGATTAAGAGCAGAAAACATAAAGAGAAACTCACCGATAAAGGAGAAATTCAAAAATTACTGGCGTGTGTATTTATTATGTCGTACAATAAGCTACCTGGTCTCAAGCACTATTGGAGTAGAAAAGCGTCGCTGGGTAATCGTGCAATCGAAAAAACAATCTCCCGAGATAGATTCATGATGCTAGTTTCAAAACTTTATTTCGCTTCACCGGAAAAACCACCTAACGCATCAAAATCTTATTATGTAGAAGAGCTTTTGTCGTGCTTAAAATATACATTTTCAAAATATCGACAAGATAGTGTATATCAAAGCATTGACGAGAGCATGACGAAATTCAAAGGTCGTTCATCACTCATTCAAGTTACTCCCAATTCATTTTTAAAGAAAAAAATTAATAAAATATTTCTATTCTTTTTTTTTCTAGAGTAGGTAACTAGAATAAATTCTTTTTATTTAATTTATGAAAATTATAAATATGATGTCAACAAATAATGGTACAGCTTCAACTTCTACCGAAACTCATTCATTAGAATTTTTATCACGTCTAATACCTAAATATTGTAAAGTGGGGGATAGTGACTTTTAATATAAGCCACGTTAAATCTGCCATTGAGTAAAGAAGACTTCTCCTAGAGCGTCTTCCAAGCCATCGTCGCGCAAGACTGCAGCGGCGCCCACTGCGAAGCCCGCCGCTTCCGCCGCAAAGCCTGCCACCGCTACTTCCAGACACGGGACAACCAGGAAGATGCCTTCATCCTACGCCGCGGCCGCCGCTGCGGCGTCAACATCAAACACAGCGCCGGGCAGGGTGTTATCACCATCATCCCAACACTCATCACCATCATGCCGACACTCGTCACCATCATCCCGACACTCGTCACCATCATCCCGACACCCGTCACCATCATCCCGACACTCGTCACCATCATCCGCATACTCGTCCCCATCATCGCAACCCTCATCACCAACACGGAAACCCTCATCAGCAACACTGAAACCCTCATCACCAACACTGAGACCCTCGTCACCAACACTGAAACCATCGTCACAGTCTCCCGATCCTTCCAATTCTCTCTTCACCATGCACACCGCTAAAATTACAGGTCTGCCGGCCGAGTTCCAGTCCAGGAAAGGCATCTTGCCTTACCTGCGATGGTGAGCAGCCTCTCCATCGAAGACGTAACCACCTCCCGCGCCGGGCACGTTTTCGTGAAAAGCAGGGATCCAGAGCTGGTCAAGAAGTTGCAATCCATACGCAACAAAATCAGCATAGAAGTCCGCGTCACGGATCTGTCCCGTCCAAGGAACCAGGGGGCACCAAGGAGGAAGCCGAGGTTCTCCTGCGTCATCACGGACGTAGACCTCGACGTGACGCCAGAGGATATCAAGAACGCACTTCGAGAAGCCAAGCTGCAGTTCGTGGATGCTTGGCGCATCCTATCCAGGAAAGCCGGGGGCAGAGCAACGCGCATGATCCGCGTGGTCACTGAATGCTGCCAAACACAGGACCACCTGCTGTCCCAAGGCCTAAGGTTCGACGAGCACAATCACCGTGTGGAACCGTCGCTTCCACCGACACCTCAACCACTCCAGTGTAGCAAGTGCCAGGGCTTCCACGCTCTGGGGCCTTGCCCCAATCCAAGGGTCTACCGTATATGCGCCGGGCCCCATCACGAGTCACGGTGCAAGCCGGATGCTCGCCCGGTTTGCAAACTATGTAAAGGGGACCATCCATCGAGCAGCTTCAAGTGCCCGCTACGTCCCAAGGAGCCGACGGGACAGACGGAGACGGCGCCACTCAAGTGTCTGCCGCCACCGCCGCTCGAGGAGGAGGAAGATAGGAGCCCGCCACCATCAGCCGCATCCACCCTGCGTCTCATAACCTCGGTTATGCTGAACACGCTGCCCAACGACCGCACTAGGTTGACAGCAATCATGCGCTCTCTGGCGAGGGACATCTTCAACCTCCATTCCTCGGTGTCCTTCGCCGGAGCAACCATTCACGTCACCTGCAAGGCCATCGCCACCAATAGCAGCAGCTGAACCCGCGATGCCTACCACCGCCGTATCAGTAACTGCCGCAATGAAGCTACAGGCCAGATTTACAACTATCAACGTCGCCGGCTTCAGCGTCTCCTTGTTGAGAATCTGGTGCAAGCGACGCACTCTGTAGTAGTCGCACTCTCCGAGACGCGCTCCCACCCCGCCAAGGCCATGAAGGTGCTTGGCTACACCTGCCTCCGGAAGGACCGAGACGAGGACACCCATGGAGGCGCCGCACTGCTAATTCACCCCAGCTTGCCGTGCAGGCCGTTGGCCCTGCCTCCAGCGCTTGAGGGTGCTAACATCGCCGCCGCTACCATCACCACCAGGATCGGTCCACTCCACGTGTTTTCAGTATACACGCGTCCGACAGCCCCGTTCCCGGAAGACGTGTTTCGTTTGGCCGGTCGCCTGGGCCGCGTAATCGTGATGGGCGACCTCAATGCCCGCCACACAGAGTTATCGGACCACGCCACCAAAGCCAACGGCAGACGTCTTCTCCGGCTGCTGGACGAGCTCCCGCTGCACCGCATCCCACTGTCCAGCCCTACTTTTATCAGCCATGTGGGTGATAGCATCATTGACCACATTGTAGTCACAGAAGACCTACAGGCCCACTTCGGTGAGGAATGTTTTATCGGTCCCACTGTCTCCGACGATCACATGCCAGTCGTGGTGGACACGGACCTGTTCCAGCACCCTGCCTCCGGACCCATCATCAAGATGGTCAGCAGTCTGCGTGATGTGGACTGGGAGAGGTTCGCAGCCACAGAAACGCTGCCGCCCCAGTCAGAGGACCTACTAACCAGCCAACAAGTAGATGTAGCCATTGACGCTCTCACCAGCTGCATCCAGCAAGCAACCACCAAAGAAACAACCACCAGGTCAATACGGATCGATCACAGACCGCTACCGCCGCACCTAGTGGATGCAGTTAAGCAGAAGCGCCAACTGTATCGGCAGTTCGTCCGAACGCGTGACCCAGCGACAAAGATGCTCTGGAATCGGGCCAACGCCGCGATTCGCAGGGCCATCCTACAACACCGCGAGGAGCAGTGGAGCTCCGTCTGCAGCGAGCTAGACCCGAGGGATGGCGCCAAGTTCTGGCAGCAATTCAAGCTGCTGACATGCCAGAAGTCAAAGGCCGCCACACAACTCTTGGTAGATAACAACCCAGTGACCAGTCCAGCTGAAAAAGCCGAGGCCTTTGCGGGCGTCCTACGTGAGGCCACCGAAAACACCGACGACCCACGGTTCAATCCCGCGTTCCAGGCAGCCGTCAATGCAGTGGTGCAGACTGAACTGCCTAATCTGGTGGAGGAGGTCCCAGAGGAAGAGCTCGTCCAGGAGTACGCAATTGACCAAATCATAGCGTCGAAGAATGGTCGCTCGGCCCCTGGGGAGGATGGCATCACATTAACGGTCCTGAAGCGCCTCCCGATTCCTGCCACCGCGTTCCTGGCCTCTATCTTCAACGCCTGCCTCCACCTCGGTTCATGATGCTAGTTTCAAAACTTTATTTCGCTTCAACGGAAAAACCACCTAACGCATCAAAATCTTATTATGTAGAAGAGCTTTTGTCGTGCTTAAAATATACATTTTCAAAATATCGACAAGATAGTGTATATCAAAGCATTGACGAGAGCATGACGAAATTCAAAGGTCGTTCATCACTCATTCAAGTTACTCCCAATTCATTTAAAAAAAAAATTAATAAAATATTTCTATTTTTTTTCCAGAGTAACTAGAATAAATTCTTTTTATTTAATTTATGAAAATTATAAATATGATGTCAACAAATAATGGTACAGCTTCAACTTCTATCGAAACTCATTCATTAGAATTTTTATCACGTCTAATACCTAAATATTGTAAAGTGGGGGATAGTGACTTTTAATATAAGCCACGTTAAATCTGCCATTGAGTACTCTGTAACTTTTTATCTTGCAATAATTCACCAACTCATTCAAGTTACTCCCAATTCCCCATTTTTAAAGAAAAAAAATTATAAATTTAATAAAATATTTCTATTTTTTTCCTAGAATAACTAAAAAAAATTATTTTTATTTAATTTATGAAAATTATAAATATGACGTCAACAAATAATGGTACAGCTTCAACGTCTACCGAAATTCAACCATTAGAATTTTTATCACGTCTAATACCTGAATATTTTGATGGCAACCCATTTTAATTAAAAAGTTTCATTAGGCCAGTTGATAGTGTTTTTGCTGCTATGATAACGGACATAACGTTAAACAGATTTGTTTACCACTCACGCCCACAAATCTCCCAAATGCTTTACTACCGAGATTTTAAATCAATTAGTAGCGCATTTACCGCAGCGCTAGCTGAGGAAAAGCATTGCGACTGTCGCATAAATCAAATACGATTAAATGTAAAATATGTGGACGGTCTAATCATACAACAAATAATTGTTTTAGAAAATCAAATTGTTCAGGAAATATCGAACATAGTGGAAATAAACGTTTGCATAGTAAATATAAAAAGTGTAAATAAATATTTCTTGTGTAGTATTCTTGGTTTATTATTGATTAGCTGTTATTGTGTGTTTATTAAAAGACTCCGGAGTGAGCGTTACAGTATGCACAAAATTGGTTTGAGGATTCAGACGTTTTTGATAATATAAACTTAGAATCCTAACACAAAAGACCCCAATTTCTACGAATTTCGTCCTACCTATGAAAATTAGTAAGTAATACCACAACAACAGATTATTATTAGGAAATTTTGTGTATATAGATGAACTAGCACGTAAAAAATTTATTTGTATAGGGTTAAAACGTCACAACAAATTTATGGTAACAATTAGACTCATTGACGTACGCTCAAACCAGCAAATCGACATATACAACGTGGAAAAAATGTGTAACTATCTCAGAACAAATATAATAGATAAACTTGTTACTAAAATATCAGGATGCAACAGAGGTGCTTACGTGACGGATTAATATTTCCGAGTAGGCAATGAAAAAAATTAAACTTTCATACAAAAGAAATATTATATTAAACAAAGATAAAAACTCCTTGATGTTATCATGGATTTAGGTAAAATGTTATATAAAGTTTTATCTACAGAAAACAATATGATTCCTGTATTAAGCGAGGCTTTGTGGGAATTATTCACATATAACACTGTAAAAATAGAGGATTTTACTGGTGACGTCATACTATTGTTGCGCCACCGCATATACGGCAATAGTCTGTACTATGCGGACAAACAAACGCGTTTTATAAGTGTCGAAAAAATGACAAACGCTATCAATCTTGCTATCAATTTAAACGAAGATGATGTGCCAGGAGCCAAACTTAAACATGTAAGGATTGAAGATCACTCAGTCTTAGAATTAAAACGGTGGCTGGAGTGTCGAGGCTTAAATAAAACTGGAAAAAATGTGAACTGATTGGCAGGTTAGTTAGTTACCCCATATATGTCCGACTCGGCCTTTATCGGACAATGCGTTACGAGCGACCACCTTCCACTCCTTACAGAAGTTTATTTCCTGCAACAAAACCCGCTTCCCGTCATACATAAAACAATATCAGATTTCCATAACGCTGATTGGCAAGCATTCCATGACAAACTTACTGCCTCCCTGCCTTCTGAACCACCAACCCTCCATACTCCTGATGAAGTCGACACCGCAGTGGAGCTTATAACAACATCCATCCAGGAGGCTACCAAGACCGCCATCCCGACCAAGACAGTCCGCTCAGGCAAGCAACCCATTCCTTCCCACATACGGAACATGATCACTTACAAACGTCAACTCTACCGATCCATCAGGACTTTCGGGGATCCACGCCTTCGTACGGAGTGGAACTATTGGAATGCAAGAATAAGGGAAACTAAATGGAGTTCCACCTGCGCTGCACTGGATTACCGGGACGGCCCAAAGTTTTGGAGTAAATTCAAAACTCTCACGGGCCAGCGCACTGCCTTCAATAATCCACTGCGGGTCAACGGCGACATCGTCCGTCAATCTGAAGAAAAGGCCGACACCTTTGCAGGGGAACTAGAAATGGCTTGCCAAGACGCGGATGACGTAAGATTCGATGAAGCGTTCCGTCAGGAAGTTACGCTCCAGCTGTCCACCCAAAACCTGCAGCCGCTTCAAAATACCAATGAGTGGATAGGAGATGACGACCCTGAGAGAATAGCCGTTCCCACAGTTTCCGATGAAGAGGTAGCTAATATTATCCATAGAGCTAAAAACAAGAGTCCAGGGGAGGATACCATAACATATAGAGTCCTCAAACAAGTCCCCCAGGTGGCTATTTCCTATCTTGCGGCCATCTTTACAGCCTGCCTCACACTAGGATACTACCCTTCATCATGGAAGAATGCGGTTGTCATAATGATCCCGAAGCCGGGGAAAAACCCGTCCGACCCCTCCGCTTACCGTCCAATTTCCCTTCTCAATACTTTGGCCAAAATCTTAGACTCCCTCATTTATAGTAGACTGCTGGAATTCTGCGAGATATTCAACATCATCCCTCCCTCCCAATCCGGTTTCCGTAGGGGAAGATCCACACATCACTGCATTCTGCGCCTTAGCACCAACATCGCCAGCGCTTTTAACAACGGCAGATGTCTTCTGGGCCTCTTCCTGGATTTCGACAGGGCGTTCGATAGAGTTTGGCACGATGGAATGATCCACAAACTTGGCCTGATGAATGTACCGTCAACCTTAATGCGCATCACCCGAAGTTTCCTTAAGGACCGTCAGGCGAGAGTACGAGTCGGCACCAGCTTGTCTAGGCACCTTACACTACAGGCAGGGATCCTCCAAGGTTCCGTCCTCTCTCCTCTCCTCTATATCATGTTCTGTTCTGATCTCCCACAGCCGATCAAGCCAGCCGTCACACTTCTGCAATATGCCGACGATACGGCGTACACCGTAGTCGGCAGAAACGTCAAAGCTGCATCCAACACCTTGCAACAGCAACTCAACGCGCTGGACTCCTGGATGCGCCGATGGAGACTTCGACCGAACCCGGCCAAGTCTCAATTAGTGCTATTTCGGCATCAACATCAGAACAGACATAGAGAGGACGAGGTGAACATCAGCGTTTGGGGTACCCAAGTACCCACCTCCCACAACGCTACATACCTTGGGGTACCATACACTAGAACTGCCAACCCGAGGCCCATCATCGTAAGGTGCCAACAAGCACTCCGGTCCCGCCTACGACTCCTAGCCGCCGTCCGCGGTAAGCTGAGGGGATGCAGCCAACGTGTACTTTTGCACATATAAAACGTTCATCAGGCCAGTAATGGATTACTACTCCATCGCTTTTGCCGCCGTCCACACCAAGATTCTCCAGCCACTCGTCGCTACCAAGCGAAGGGTGCTAAGAGTCGCTTGCCGTATGCCATTCGGCTATCCGTCTAAAGAGGTCCACGAAGCAGCTCAAACCCTGCTGATTGTCGAGCGCATTAAGCAAATGCAGGAAAACTTCGCCATACGGAATATTAATCCCTCCAGTCCCCTCCATGATGTCCTAATTAACCCACCACGACCGTTCCCGCGAAAACCTCGCAGAAAATACCTGTACCCGCCAGCAGTTCTCCTGGGAGCCATAGAAGAGCCACCAGACGAAATTACAGACATCCTAGAAAAAATTCAACTAAACGTACGCGCCTAGAAAAGAATAAGACTTAAGAAACGTGAAAATCATAATAAACATGCAAACACCGAAGAGGGCAGAGTCCCTAAAGCGGTGTGAGTAGAAGTTTCCTTCTACTCATTTTTACTTGATTGATTGATTGATGCATTTAGTCAGTTGTGTCTCGAGTTTACTTGTGCATCAACCTACCTGCTGTCGGCTCACGCTTCCCAGTTCTACTGTAAGCATCTGTTGTATCTATTGTCAAGATGGCACCGTCTGTATCCTCGATGTGAGTATTTTTTGTATTCTTATGTTTGTTTAAAGTAATAATAACCAAGTAGTAAACTATTTTGCAATTTTATTTGTTGACCCGCATGCTAACGAAGTTCAGCACTAGTTAGTTGTGTTTATTCTCTCGACAACCCGTGCTTTTCTCGCTGCCGCGTCACGTTCGAGTGTTCTAGAGCTATGCTTCCCCCCAACCAGCTCAAACAATGTGTCGAATATTTGCTAAGCCCAATTTAAACGTGACATTTGGTGGAGGCGCCGGATACACTTTAATAATGAAATAGATTATGTTCGGTCGAGAGGGGTCAAAATTTATGTGTAATCCAATTTTTCAAAATTCAAATGTTTTTTAATTTAAATGAGTAACCCGCCGAATAAAAGTCCTAGCACGCCATCATCTTACAACTTACGCATAACGCGAGCCCGCTTACAGTTTCAAGCCGGTATGCCAGTAGGGCATTCCCAACAAAACGCTCCCGCCCCCGCTCCCACTGATCAAGATATTCCTAACAACCGTGTAGAGGAAGCTCATACGCCGCGAACACCTGATCCACCGCTTGACCCAGACAACGTGCCGCCGCCGCCCGTGCCGCGCCAACTCTCGTTATCATCTACCGATACCGCGTCCAGTAGTAATAGTGACGACATGGCCGAACCAACTTTAGATTCTGTCGCTATAAATGAGGAGGCCGAGGTGAGGCAACCAAAAATTAAAGAACCGGAAAAATTTATCCCGGGCCAAGAATTATCCGCGGTAGATTTTTTACGCCAATACGAGGAATCCGCCGATGCCCATTTCTGGGACCGGAAGGCGAGATTGTTATATTTCAAATTTTATCTGGGAGGTAGAGCAGCCGTGTGGTTCCGAGGATATGCCGCTCGTAACGGCGACGCCACATGGGCTCAGTTAATACGCGAATTCAAAAATGAATTCTTTCCGGCTGGTTACGAACGTAATTTACAAGATCAGTGGCGTAACCGCATCCAAGACGAGGATGAGGACCCACGAGCCTATTATTACGCGATGTTGGACATCCATAACGCGTTAGAAACAGATATGGCGGACGAGGAAATCAAAAATACGATCGAGGCGGGCCTTCTGCCAGAAATCCAGGAGAAAATCGCGATTAAAGAACCGCGGACATTGAGCGAATTAAAAACCGCGATTGATAAAATTTACGATACTGATAATCGTGTAAAGATGGCCCGCGAGCGAGTACAGGCAAAGAAGAAAAGTCCTTCTCAGAATGACAGAGAATTGGACGCACGCCTCCGGCGTATGCAGCAAGACCTGACTCAGGTAGTCCGCGATGAGGTGCGACGTAGCAGACGTCCCTCATCCCCGCGTAATTCGGCCCCACGCTTCCATCCACGGAACCCCGCGCCGGTGCAACACGAGGCCAGAGCTCCCCAAACGAAGGTAAGTCCGCCTGAGAACGGTGAACGAACTGGCTTCCACCTTCGGACTTCACGCACAGCTGATGGCAAGGTTATCTGTCACCACTGCGCCCGCCCTGGGCATTACAGGCGTGAATGTCCAGACTTAAGACGTGCCTTCAACAACGGAAATGGAAGGCAGGGAAACGGTCCCTCACGACGCTAAATGAGCCCCATAGCGCCGTGTACCTGATTGACTCGGGGCCTAAAGAAAAAATAAACCTGCGTACCCTTACAGTGGTAGGTAGGTTGAATAATCAGCCCGTTAGCATCATCGTTGACACAGGGTCAGTGTATAACGTAGTAGGCGCTAAAAACGCCCTGGACTGCAATCAGTCAAAGGTTAAGGTGCTCCGCTCCGCGGGCGGTCACCTGATACTGGGGAATACAATTCTGTCACTCACGATGGGAACGAGGACCACGGAACTAGCCACTCTGGTGGTTCCAGACGTAATCCTTGGCATGCAATTTTTGGTCAACCATCAAGCACAAATTCATTTTGACTCTAAAACTATTATAATTCCCGATCGAGAGGAAATAATCAAAATTAATTCCGAGCCCAGCCACGGTCAGCTAGATAGTACGCCACTGGAGCAACTCAACGCGCGCACTTACCCACCATCAATCGAAGTTGCTCCCGGAAATGTGTTATCTGAATTACCTTACGCGAGCTCGCCCGCAATTAATAATAAAATAAATAAATTAGTACTACAGGATGACGTGATCCTACCAGGAGACGCCGAAGTTGTTTGCTGTCTGGAGGAAACAAACGCGTGTGAAATAGCACAGAACGTTTGGTTCCGCCCTGACATCAAAGAACGCCTCGGTATAGAGATTTTGGAATTAAGCCCCCAAGAGTCAAGATTAGGTACATGATCCGCTACAATAAAAAATGTAAATAAATATAGAACCCGCAAATTATTTAAGTATACTGCTTTGGCTTATAATGGTACTGTAGATAGTGATAATTATGTGTCTGGCACCCAGTAGCATATATATCAAGACGGTTAACAGCAGCAGAAACAAATTATTCAATAACAGAAAAAGAATGTTTGGCTTTAGTATACGCACTCACGCAGTGGCGTCCTTATATTTGGGGTAGAAAATTTAGAGTAGCCACTGATCATCATGCGTTGTGTTGGCTGCGATCAATTAAAGATCCAGTAGGCAGGTTAGCAAGGTGGAGCGTTACAAGATTACCAGTACGAAATTTTCCATAAAAGTGGAAAAGCTCACACGGATGCCGACTGTCTGTCGCGCTACCCTTGTGAAGCGGCTTCCAAACGAGACGAGGAAGACGCAATTGACCTTGCGACTTATGTTCTCACTGATGTTGACTTGCCGAGCCTTCAGGCAGCCGAACCTCAATTAATTGAATTAATAAAGGCTATAAAAGACCCTGAATACGGGACCTTACTGTTACAGAGGCGTGCCCGAAACTTTTTAATAAAAAATGATACTCTGTATAGAAGGAATCCTAGGGCAGATGGACAGCCGGACAAAGTTGTGATTCCGCGTGATTTAATCGGAGAAATCTTATTTAGCAATCACAATGAACCGATGGCAGGCCATCTGGGTCTAGCGAAGACTTTTCATAAAATCTCGAGTCGCTATTATTGGGATAACATGCGTAGAGACATTGAAAAATACATACGGGGTTGTGAAGACTGTCAAGCGCGTAAAGGCACAGGCAACGCGAAACCAGCTGGGTATCTGCACCCATTGCCTGTCGGCCAGCCCTTTGACAGAGTCGGAATTGATTTATTAGGCCCGTTTAGATGCAGTAAACGCGGTAAGAAATTTATAATTGTTGCAACTGATTACGCCACCCGCTGGGCCGAGACAAAAGCTATCTCCTCCGGTAAAATCGAACCTGTAGCTTCATTTATTCTCGAAAATATAATTTGCAGGCACGGTGCGCCTCGAGTATTATTGAGCGACCGAGGGAAAGTTTTTCAATCTCAGGTAGTGGTTGAGTTGTTGCGGTTGATGGGCTCGGAGAATAGATTCACCACCGCTTACCGGCCGCAAACAAACGGCTTAACGGAAAGATTGAATAAAACTATAGCTGACATGTTAAGTATGTATGTAAATACGCCCCAAAC
The DNA here is from genome assembly GCA_963942605.1 of Poecilus cupreus. NCBI lineage: Eukaryota > Metazoa > Arthropoda > Insecta > Coleoptera > Carabidae > Poecilus > Poecilus cupreus. Next base: position 4,667,623 of record OZ012729.1, on the reverse strand, counting down.
AGATTGGGACGAATACCTACCACATGTTACGTTCGCTTATAATACGGCGAGACAGGAAAGCACCCAGTATGCACCTTTTGAACTATTGTATGGCCGGTCCGTGATTTTACCTACGGAGGCACAAATAACTGTTCCACTAGAAACCGAAGAAGAACTCAGGATCAAATCCAACGAATTCGGGAGATAGCTAGAAATAATATTGAGAATAAGCAGGTACGCAATAAGAAAAGATACGATAATAAACACCGTCATGTAGAGTACAAAATAGGTCAGAAAGTTAAAGTCTATAACCCGGAAAGGCACGTAGGGAAAACAGATAAATTATTGTTGAAATGGTTTGGACCTTACGAGATCGTGGATAAACGATCTGACGTTAATTACGTTATACAAAAGAAAAAAGGGAAAAAAGTAGTATTAGAAGTAGTGCATGTTGCTCGATTAAAACCATATTATGAACCTTGGGAGCCTGCCTCAGGTAATGCGTATCAGCTCCGTAGTGGTAAAAGGCGGACTGATAAAAGTGACTCAAGTTCCGAAGATGAAGAAGAGTCACGGAAAGATATCCAGGCCTGAATAACGATATCCTAGGACGGTAAAGGGTAGAATTAAGTAAAAGTATAAAAATTAAAGTGTTGCATGGGTGCATGAGGAATGTAAAAATAACTGCTTGTGTAAAAATTAGCTTACAGGAATGACGTAGTGGTATGTGTCCTGTGGTTTAATAAACAAGAAATTTAATGAATAAAAAATAAAATCGCAGGAAGTGGTCAACCCTGTGCCAGGAGCTGCTGCTGCTGTGTACTTCACTAGTGGTGACGGCCACTAGCATGGTCATAGGGGACCCTATGAACCCGGTAGCGGAGTTCCGAAAGATATACATTAAGGTATATACATCCTGCCCCTGTTATACCAGGCGCAGCAGGAGATAGAGGTCCTGCAAGGGCGGACGGACCTATCCGCGGAAGAACGGCTACGATGTGCCGCGGATATGGCCCTGGCAGAGCGGGTGGCGCTGGCCAGACAGTTGCTGGAACTATTCCAGAGCCCCAACCATCAGTTGCCATTCCTAATCTGGGTTCTGGAGCTACGCCAGGTACAGCAAGATGGCTTTCTTCGACCTCGAGCAGGCGCTGGCGATGATGCAGAACAACACGACGATTCCCGTGATGTCCGCTCCCTCGGGACATGAGCATCTGCCAGCCTCAAACGCCGACCCAGGCCACCCGATACCTTCCACGTCTTCAACTCCGCCACAACAGGGATCCCCTCGCCTGGTAACAGACTCCGTGGAACAGGTGCGCCTCCCAGAAGAGAAAATACCGCGACGGGCAGGGTCCGCAGCCTCCGTCCACGCCGAGTCTCGGTCCGAGTCTTCCAGTCGGTCAACGTCACCCTCCGAGGCTCGTGGGGCCCGCAAGGTTACGTCTCCCTGCTACAGCCCTAACTTCGAGCCTGTGTTTCATTTCCGAGGCGCCGGTGAGGGAAGCAGCAACTCCAGCTGCGCGGAAGGTCGATGGGGACCAGAAGAGCTCCCCAGTAGCGTATCGATTCAGATACACCCTCCAACACCACCATTTATGCAAGAATCCTCACCGGAAGGCGAAGTTAGGGCGCGATCGGCATCTCCCACGTCTTCCACAGCCTCGACCATCCCCAGAATCCGCACCCCACCGGGTTTCCCTTTACGAACCTCCTCTCGCCCCACTTACTTTGACGCTAGGATCAAACCACAGCGTCCACGGATCTCCGTGGCGTATGTGGAGATCTTTGGCATCCCAACCATCAGAAGCTTCGTTCCTAGGGAGATCGCGATCGTGTCAGAGCGGTACGATTGGTCAACCATGATCCGGCATGCGAGAACACCCCGTGGACGGGCCGCAATGCTGGTAGCGTCGTACAATCGGCGGCTAGTAGGGACACCAATGAACGAGGGGGACATGTCTCAGGAGGAGGCATTCGAACACGTAAGGGCGGTCCTGCAGGCGGTGGAGGAGGTGCGCACCACCTCAGAGAGGCGGGCTGTCGAAGTACTTGAAGAACTCTTCAGGGGTATAATCCGCAGGATTCCGCGTGAACGGGTACGCGAGCAGTCGGTGCAACAGGTGGAGCAGCGCTGCCGGTACCACCGTACCATCCCCCACCAGGACATGTTTTGTGCACACAACCAGGCACACTACGTGTTCACGGTGGACCAGGCCTGCCACGGATGCCTGGGCATCGACGAGGAAGACTTCCCCGAGATACCCCCGAAGAGGACCTCATGGAGGACGCTCCCGTTGAGGACGAGGCAGAGGTCCCGCGAATGAGGACGCCGCCGAAGAGGTGATAATGTACCATTCCTCTTCGTCTTCCGAAGAAGAGGCGGAAGAGGAAGAGATTGACTGACAATAAGTGTGTGTGTGTCAGTGTAGTGCGCGGAAAGACGCTGTGTTTAGATTAGCAAGCGATGGGACGCTTAGGGACTATAGATAGTTAAGTTTTTTCTTCTCGCTTCTGTAATTAAGGCTTTAGGTGATAAGTTTCTCGCTTTTTGTATAGGTTAAGGGTTTTTCTTTATTAAAATGAATAACGTATAACTTTCTCGCTTACTGATTTTTGTTTTAGGTTAAGGCCCCTTTTACTGATGTCTTATGTTTTAGATGTTAAGCCCGTCCTAGGAGAATGGCCAACAACGTGTAAATATGTCGATTATGTGATATTTGGTTACAGTGTTTTTGTAATCATGGTTCTGTCATGGGGGAGAGAGGCGTATGCCGATGTGCCGGTACGCGTAGTAGCTGGCGCATATTGGAAGGAACTCCCAAACGCTGTGGTCTACGTGGCCACCATTCCACTCACTTACGAAGCAGACTGGGTGGATCAGCTCAATATCACCATAGATCCGTCCAACGGGGTGTCCCACTGCGAAGGCAACAAGGGAAGCTGTGACATCGCCAGGCAAATCCGCGAGATGGGCGAGATGCACGACAGCTTATTCGCCAAACTAGACTCGTCACTGGATCCAAAGTATTTCCTAGAGCTAGAGAAGCTCACACCAGCCCAGGTGGATGAAAAATTGAAGAGTAAGGTACTTACAACCCCAAAGGAGCGCAGGTACGAAGAGACACGAAGCGTACGCACTGAAGGACCCATGCCTTCCGAAGAGCTCCGGAGCATACGAGTAGAGCGAGCCCTCAATTTCATCGGTGACGCTTTCAGCTGGTGCTGTGGCGTCATGACGCAAAATAAAATGCAGAGTTTTGTCCTGAATGATATTCTCATTGATGGCGGCCAAAATTGAATTATTGCAAACCGGCATGCACGAAGAATACAAACACCTGTCCAGCATTACTACACATTTTCAAAATTACGACGCGGAAGTCCAACGAACGGTAGCAGACATCAAACAGCGGATTCAAACACTTGTGGAAGTTGAAGAAGGAGGTCGACGGTTCCAAGACTCTACTCATACGATACTTCACGAACTACTAGTGAACGACTTCATCACACTGAAGAGGTCGTTACACACGCTACTCCTCAACCGCCAGACCGAAATCCTCAACGCCTATAAGAGTCGGATCATCCCCACCGTATTATTGACACCAGAGATCCTAGCAGCCGATTTAGACAAACTTGAAGAAACTCTAGGCGATTACGGCATGCAGTTAGCCATACCCAGGGCTGATTTGTCGCAATATTACAAATTGCCAATCGTCGACTGTGGCATCAGTGACAGTAAGGTGGTAGTACACGTCAAAGTACCGGTCAACCAGGTACGAAAGAATTGGAGTCTCGTGGAATTATTAACCACACCATTCGGTTGGAAAAACGACACGTGCATGATCATGCATGACATCATGTATCTTGCCGTCAGCGGCATTTGGGTCCTTAATAAAAGCCAGGCCTTTCATTTTTCCATCTTGAGGTTTTTTGATAAATTCTACACCATTTTTTTCAAAAGTTTCACAGGCCTTATCAACATCTGGCACCATAAGCCCAATATGCCCTAGAATCTTTCAAATTATAACCTATAAACACTAAAAATAATACAAAAACGTACCGAATCCCCTTGGATCTGAATTCCCGTTGTGATATTTGCAATCTGGATCGTTTTCTGTGCCCCAATTGCTATAAAATACTCACATTAGAGTTTGACAGCTACAACTAAACAATATTTTGCTTACTGCGTGAGTTCTACAGTAGCTTTTCGCCCCATTGCCCATTGCGTACGTTCCTTTGACCCTAAATCTCCAATAATATCAGCGGGGGCTTCGAAACCCATGAAATACAATGAGAATTTCATTTCTGGAAAATCTAGCTTTTGTAATAGACGCATTCCCAAAACCCCGGTGTAGAATGGTAAAGAAACTTTAGGATCTTTTATACGATACATTGTTTGTTGGAAAATGAAATCCTAAGACGGAATTTCATTAATTAGTTGTTTAAAAGTTAATTAGAAAGATGTACTTACTTTTGTGATGTTGCATAGTTGTTTTGCTTGCTCGTTGGATAATGGAACTATATCAGCCATTTTAAAGCTTCTTTAAACACTTTTTAACTAAAATATGCAGTAAAACTTAAGATTATAATTTCATCTCCATCAAAATCTGTCCAACGTCAACCAAACTTAAAAATATAACGTAACTACAACGTCAATGAATAAAAATAATATTTATTATGTATTACGTGGCTTACGGAGCCGGCTTGCATCAGTGCAGGCCATATCATGATCGACTCTGTTATCTACCAAGGTTCTCGTCGGATGCGGTGTACGAACCGTAATGTGCATTCAAGATGTACGAAGGAGCCACAGTCGAGGAAATAACTCGTCACTGCTCTTTCCGATGCTATCGCTCATCGCAGACCATCATATCCGAGGGACGGCCGGACACGTACGTAATTACCCATCCACAACCGAACACCAAGGTCCGATGTCTACGGGAAGAACATCCGATTCATGAGCTACATATAGGCCAGCCCGGGGCACTCCAAATTCAGTTTCCTTGTAGTTCTGCTCTATACAACAACAACACTCGCATCATCCCAGCTCGTATACCCTGTGGAGAAGACAGCAGAGACTTGAAGATTCTCCACGTACTACCAGCCACTTGGTCGAAGTTGAAGTCGTTCCGAATCAACCCACTTGTGCCTGAAATGCACCCCGAGTACAACAACCTGACGGAGTGCCTGAATCACAACTGGACTCAAAACGTGCCGTATCTAAACCTATCCGCCATCAGTGGAACATCAACCGATTGGGCCGGCCTGCTCGATTCCATCGATCTAGAGGCCCACGATCTGAGTGATGAGTATTCGCATCACAAAGACACACTCATCTACGTGTGGAATATTGCCATTTCATTCTTCTTACTGAAGATCTGGCTGGACAGGACGGCCGCTCCATTCGCTGTGCTACCAACAGCCGTCACCGCCATCAGCACTGAGGGAACAAGTACCAACGGAGCTCTCTACGTAGTGTACGTCGTCACTGTCACCCTGCTGTGTATTCTACGGCATATATTATCTTATACGGCCCATTGTGTCGCGGCAGGGAATCCAGAAGAGAAGACGAGGAACCATTCGATTTAGAAGGGGCCCACGAAGGGACCCTTACTCTGCCAGGGGGAAAGACGTTCCCCGTGAAGATAGACAACGAGGTCAGTCGGGGTCGACTGGGACTCATACAGTCGACGAGCACTCCAGCAGCTGCTGCAAGTCTCTACAACCGGGCCGCCGACAAGGAGTAGTCACTATCACGAACTACCTCCACCCTCGTTGACGACTTGACTGCCCGGGAGTACCCCTCAGAAGCGTTTGTCACTGAGTAAGTTCATACTTAGGAATAAAGGTTAGTGTCCTGCATGTAGGTCGTCCTAAATAAGAAATTTTCTGGCCAATTATTGAGATATCTAGGACCGTCGAGGCCCATGCATTGTTTAAAAATTTCGAGCTCGAAGACAAGTTTATTGTTGTGAGGAATCCCGTAGTAATACGCGATATTTCTTCAAAACACACCGGTCTTGTGTCTTTACGATCAAGGGGCGTGGACACCGTCTCTGGTCGGGTGACGTAGAATATTTTGCTGTTCCGATACATTATCATTGGCGTAGAATATGTAAATACTCCGATACGTATATTGATTATGTAGAATGGCCTAATATTCCGATACGTTCAAAACTTACGTAGAATATCTAGATATATTCCGATACGTTTCGATATTTCGATATCTGGTTTGCGGCAGAGGGTTTTAACAGGGATTGAGGGAGGGTAGAAGGTTTTATGTAGTCTTAAGAACAATCAACGCGGTCGGGCAACCCCAGTTCATTTTTACTTTTACCACGCTTTTAGTTTACTTTAATATAAAGGTCAATTGGACGTTAAACCTCAAAGCAGGAATCTGAGGGATATATAAACCCTCAGATTCGATGCATTCAGTCAGTTGTGTTCCGAGTTTACTTGTGCACCAACCTACCTGCTGTCGGCTCACGCTTCCCAGTTCTGCTGTAAGCATCTGTTGTATCTATTGTCAAGTTGGCACCGTCTGTATCCTCGATGTGAGTATTTTTTGTATTCTTATGTTTGTCTAAGTAATAATAACCAAGTAGTAAACTATGTTTGCATTTTTATTTATTGACCCGCATGCTAACGAAGTTCAGCACTAGTTGTGTTTATTCTCTCGACAACTCGTGCTTTTCTCGCTGCCGCGTCACGTTCGAGTGTTCAAGAGCTATGCTTCGCCCCCAATCAGCTCAGGCAATGTGTCGAACATTTTCTAAGTCCAAATTAAACGTGACATTATTATTTATTTATTTTCAGCGGATATCGTGCAACGACGGTGGAAAGTCCTTCGGGACAGATTTACCAAAGAAAGACGGGCAAATATGTTTATAGCATCCGGGGCAGGTGGATATTTCGAGAGTACCTGGGAATTTTTAGATTCATTAAGTTTTTTGAAACCATATGATCGAAGCAGAAAGTAAGAAAATATTTGACAACATTCTATCAGTACTTATTCAGCTGACCCGGATGCAGTATTTGGGGCATCTGTGGGTCTACAATTAAAAAATCTATCTAAAAAAAGAAGAACTTTGCCAAAGTTTGAATAATGGAGATTATGGCGGAGCTGGAGAGTGATTAGGTTTGTTTTATAAATAAAGATTTAATTTTAGTTTTTTTTTATTTTCGTTCATTTTAGAATTTATATAAAAAAAAGTGTTTTGAAACATTATCCTTTTCCTACGAGTTTCCTACAATACAGGGAGTAAAATTGAAAAGAGATTTCAATACCACCAGCAAAAGTGTAAGAAAGAAAAATATTAATAATTTAAAAAAGCATGCAATAAGGCCCAATTATTTACCTAAAAATTGAAATTTCACGGTATATCAATTAAATTAATATCTATTAGGAAAATTGTAACACGGTTATGAAAAATTAATCAAAACGGAATATTTAACATATTATAAAACAGTTTTAGATTGATATATTTATTTAACAGAAAGAAATTAACTTCCTAATTCGCCATTATATCGCTACAATCTTTACGAACTTTTACAGATAATAATACAACATTGTGATAAATAAATCTAAATCTGTTTCCTGAAATGTCAAATATTTTTCGGTTTTGTTTAAATTCCCATACACCGTATTACAATTTTCTAATAAATATTAATTTGATAGATACATCATTAAGTACTAAAAAAAAATTATTTAGATGCATGCATTTTTAAATTCTGAACAACTTCTATATTTATATATAGCTTGATTATTTTCTGTGGTAGCAGATTATTTGTCCCTGACTAGCACTGTGGCTGCACGCAGCAACGGATACTTCATTATAAAGCCTACCGAAGTTTCTTGCTTTACTTCCGCGTCGCCGCCTGCGTGGCATCTTGCGTTACTTCTTACTTTACTTCATTATAAATCCCCTTAAGAAACACGATACCAATCGCAGCCGCTCCTCCATCTCTGGCCACAGCTCGTGCAGCGACTACTTAAGCCCCGTGCGCCGTACAACACCTCTACCGTCTCCACCTCCGCCAAAAATCAACCTGGCCTTTGGATCCCTCCTCGAGAGTGCTACCATCCAACACCAGCTTACCCTTAACAACCAACACCGCCAACGTCAAAATGATTTAAGCTCGCCAACCTCAATGCATAGCCAGACACCGGAACCCGCTCCAAAGTCGCAACTGTCGCAGCCCATACTGCGAAAGGTACGTGTGAGCAACCTTCCCACAAACATCCGTACCGCGAAGACTTTTGTTTCAGCAAAAACATAAAAACTTAATATCTAGTACATTTGTAAGTGCTTAAAAAAATAATCCTTGTTTGTTTTTTGACGTGATTATCAAATTCCTGATGAATTATCGTGTTGTAGGTTGGTGTCAATAATGAAAACAACGGAGATACAGATAGTACAAGTACTGCTACTTATAATTCAGAATCCAGTATAAACAGCGAAATTTACGTAGCTGATGACAATGTAAGTTTAGATATTGTTAATATACCGATATCTTATGCTGATTTAAGGGAACCATCACAACCCCAACCTACACAATTTCAACTGCAAGTTGTAGAACATGCACAGCTGCAAGTACAACCGGCACAACTGCAAGGAACGAAAAGTAAGAAGAAATTAGCTACTAATGTTAGATTCATTTAAAACGTTATTTTATTTTAGGAAAATTCAACGAATCATTGGAGGAAAACAGTGTTTTTCCAGGGGTAATTATATACTTACTAAAATATGATTTGTTGAAAAATATTCAAATTATTCACATTATTTTTAGGGTTTGGAAAACATATTAAAACGCACAATTACTGGTCAAACAGCACTTAATAACAAATTATGCTTAACAAATGATAACAGGCAAAAGATTTGTAATATTACCGTAAATGAACTTTTGTCATATATGACCCTGACACACTGAAGAAGGCGAAGAAAATTGAAAATTACATCGGCAACAATCTTGAGTTTGAGCTGTTGTCTTCTGCGAACCGCACCACATACACAGCCAAGCCTTTGTCTCTGTCCTGTGTCATCACAGGCGTTGACACAAACAATACAATAGACGAGGTCCGCGCCGCGTTGGTCCAAGCTGAGTTCTCGCACACCAATCTCTGGCGGATCCGTTCACGAGCCACCAACAAGGAAACACGCTTTATCCGCGTTCTGACCACAGACCCGCAACCTTTGGAACAGCTGCTGCGCCAAGGTATCTATATATTCAATCAGCTACACAGAGTGGAGCCGTCCAAAGCTATGCAACCGCAACCTAACCAATGTTGGCGTTGTCAAAAGTTCCACTCTCCTGGCGCCTGATCCAACAAATTGGTCTGCCGCATTTGCGCCCAACATCACTCGACGTCCGAAATGCGTCAATTGCGGAGGCGACCATAAATTATTAAAATTTTGGCTAGTTTTAATAATTTTGCGAGGACGGGGTTCTTATCAAACCACATGGTGATTCTTACGAATCTAGTCGTTGAATCGGTTACAAAATGCACTGTTTTTCTGTTTTATTGGTACGTAACAAATTCGCCGTATTTTATTTTATTTATTTTAACTTATTTTAACGAAAATGTCGACTGTTACTGTTACCATGACGACTACCACCGCGTCGGTTACTTCCGTTGCTACATCCACAGTACAACTGTGGTAAACGGTAGCACTGTCCCGATAATGTCTAGCGCACCCGCACCTTATCGTTTTCTCCCGAATGTCAGTTCATATAATCACATACTGTTTTCCAACCCGTATTTATTGAAAACGTGGCTGCTGTGGCGGAATGTTTGCTTTGGAACGATGCGCAAGTATTTAACGCAATCAAATTAAAATTAAGAGGACAAGCGCAGGCAACTTTTTATGCTTTACCCATGTCAAAAAGACCGAAAACCACGGAGGAAATGCAAAGTCGGGATATTTAGAGGTATCCGGTTTTCCAGACCTTGAGGGCATTTCTGGGGCCCGCGCTAAAATCAATGGGACTTACCCTGATCCACGGGATCTCACTTTCTCCAGCTGTCGTGGGATCATTAAGAATCAATTCTTCATTAGGGAGCAATATAAGAAATAAAGTCTATTGATAATTATATTATATTATTGTATTTCATCTATACCAAATAATAATTTTAAACAATTTATATTTTATCTAAATGTAATCTTTTATATTTATTTTAAAAACCACACTGAACAGTGAAAGCAGTCAGAGTTCAGTACCAGAATTGCTTATTGCGATTCTATTCCTTTTCTCTGTTCATCTCCTGTTAGAAACTCATTCAGTCTTTAATCGAAATATGTCATCACTACTCAATTGGAAGACTAAATGTGTCAACAAACTTAAAAAAAACCCGAAGAAACCAACACAAAGCTCAAGGGAGGACCTAAAAACAAAGGTTACGTAGTTCCTGAGGGGTGGAAAATCATTCTATCTGATGACGCAATTTGGTAGACGCGTAGACGCCATCGGTGATGAGCGGGACATCCGAAAAATGTTCAGGTAAAAGAACGAGACGCTAGGCGCATTCTCCACTCGTTTAGAGATCGCGGCTAGATAACAAACAAAAAATAAACTATTTTCATTCATTCATTCATTCATACATGTAAGTAAGCATTCTGAATTCTTGTAACAGCAATGCTTGCACCCAATTATACCAAATGAACAACAAAATTGTATTTGTGTTGCTTTATTACCATCCGGTATACAACATAAATTGGTGTCAGAAGTTGGATCACTTGACATCTTCTGCGTGGCTACTGCGAGAGTCCTAATACCAGAAGGCGACGATTTCATCGTTCATCAGGCTACGAATCCATCGTTGAAGATTTGGACAAAAGTAAGTGCCATTGAGTACACTGTATCGTTTTATCTTGCAATTCACTAACTCATTCAAGTTACTCCCAATTCCCCATTTTTAAAGAAAAAAATGAATAAATTTAATAAAATATTTCTATATTTTTCCTAGAGTAACTGGAATATTTTTTTTATTTAATTAATGAAAATTATAAATATGACGTCAACAAATAATAGTACAGCTTCAACTTCTACCGAAACTCATTCATTAGAATTTTTATCACGTCTAATACCTAAATATTTTGATGGCAATCCATTTAAATTAAGAAGTTTCATTAAGCAAGTTGATTGTGTTTTTGAACTCACAAAGCCAAATAAAAAAATATCGTTACTTCTTTTCGTTAAGAGTAAAATTTCAGGCAAAACTCGAGATCAAATAGATATCCACTGTGAATTAACCCCGTGGGAAGAAATTGCTGATCTTATAATTATTTTATATCAGCATAAAAAAATCCTTAGATCAGTTATTGGAAGAGTTAAATGTTATCAAAGACTTGAAGACTTAACGCCAAAAGTGTTAGGTGTTTTGCACACGAGCTCTAATGAAACAAAGCTGTCTATGATAACGGATATAACGTTAAACAGATTTGTTTACCACTCACACCCACAAATCACCGAAATGCTTCGCTACTGAGATTTTAAATCAATTAGTAGCCCATTTACCGCAGCGCTAGCTGAGGAAAAGCATTGGGACTGTCGCATAAATCAAATACGATTAAATGTAAAATCTGTGGACGGTCTAATCATACAACAAATAACTGCTTTAGAAAATCAAATTGTTCAAGATATCGAACATAGTGGAAATTAACGTTTGCATAGTAAATAAATATTTCTTGTGTAGTATACTTAGTTTATTATTGATTTGCTGTTATTGTGCGTTTATTAAAAGACTTCGGAATGGGCGTTACAGTATTTACAAAATTGGTTTGAGGATTCAGACGTTTTTCATAATATAAACGGCCCCGATTTCTACGAATTTCACCCTACCTATGAAAATTAGTAAGTATAACCAAAACAACAGATTATTATTAGGAAATTTTGTGTATATAGATGAACTTGCACGTAAAAAATTATTTATATAGGGTTAAATTCTCACAACAAATTTAAGGTAACAATTAGACTCATTGACGTATGCTCAAACCAGCAAATCGACATACAACGTGGAAAAAATTTGTAACTATCTCAATACAAATATAATAGATCAACATCAGAAATGACAAGCGATATTTTTCAATACCAAACATAGGTGGTCTAGCGCGTAATTTAAAAAAATTCCTGGAAGAAACAACTAACACAAAATGTTGCACTTAATCCAATAAAAAAAAAGTTGGTAATTTATTTTCTGAATTAAAGGATGGAGTACAAACAGATCTATAATCCAATATAGTTTACAAAATACCGTGCGCAGAGTGCAATAAAACAAATACCTACTGGTCGGACAAAAAGATACTTAAAAACTAGACTAAAAGAACATAAAAGGAATTCTACTTAGGCTGACCACAATGTCTACAAACAGGGCATTATTATAATAGTACTGAAATCCTTGATAGGGCAATAAATCTAAATAAAAGGCTTATTTTAGAGATGTTACATATTCAAGATAACAAAGATAAGGTCAATTTCAGAACTGATATAGAAAACATCAACAACATCTATTGCCACATATGTAAACTATTTAAGGCCAGAAGATAGGTTCTGCTACGAGCCTATAGGGAGTGGGTTTGACAATAATTTTCGCCAGTTTTCACAACATGACTTGTATGTTGAAGTGCTGCTCTTTAATTTTTATTCTGACATCATTTTCTATGATAGATAATTTATATAATTTATATTGTTAACTTTGTCTGTAGGTAGTTTTCACTATACAATATGTTCGTTTTTGTAATTTAACTATATTTTAGTACCCTGAAGAAGATGCAATTGGTGGCGAAACGTTGGCTTTGACAAAATAAAGTAATTTTTCCAAATGACTGCATCCATGCGTATTTTCTTGTTCGTTATAATAGATAAACTTGTTACTGAAATATCAGGATGCAACAGAGGTATTTACGTAGACGGAATTAACGTTTCCAAGTTGCCAATAAAAAAAATAAACGTTTATACAAAAGAAATATTATAATATTAAACAAAGATGAAATTAAAAATTTAATTAATATTGAAAATTTACTGTTAATGTATTATGTATTAATGTTTTTTAGCAAATAACACATGTACTGCTTGCTGCTACCCCCATTAATAACTACAAAGACATTTTTAGGGGATATATTAACGAACGGTTTATAAGAATGCCACTTTTTTGCAGACACTGACAGCCGTAGTTATGAAGTAGAAACAGCAGAATGTTGGGACGACTGCAATGAATCGTCGTATAATCCTTGATGTTAACATGGATTTAGGTAAAATGTTATATAGTTTTATCTACAGGAAACAATATAATTCCTGTATTAAGCGAGGTTTTGTGGGAATTGTCCACATATTATACTGCAAAAATTGAAAAGGATGTTGAATATGTGTATTGTTATGTAACAGAGCTAAACCAGAGCTGGAATTGTTTATCAAATTTGTTAGTCTTTCTAGGAATGTTCCGAGAACTGGGACACTGAAGACGCAACCATGAAGACCACCAACACTAAACGACTCGGTATTTATAGACCCTCGAGAAAATCAACATTACTTTGTGGCGTGTGCAGAGAATTGGGATGATGAAGTCGTCACCAGGGTGTCCAGCAGCACCGAGACGCCGGAAACAGCTATGAATAATAATTATATCAATTTTACCGATTCAATAAGTCACACAACCATGCTTTTTTGCAGACTCTGACAGCCGTAGTTACGAAGTAGAAACAGCAGAATGTTGGGACGACTGCAATGAATCGTCGTATAATCCGGCAGAGTATCTGCATAATAATGCAGTTCTTGTACCTCTGTCGGGTTATAGAATGGCCCCTACGCAGTAGAGGATTTTTTACGCTCAACAAAGGGAGCGTATGGCCCGGTTGAAGAAAGAAAAAAATATTTTATTTATTTTAATTTAAATAAATAACTATTTGAAATATGTTTTTTATTTTAATTTCTTTGTGATGGGTGAGGAGTTTCAGGTGCACAGTTTTAATAATAAATAAAAATAATGTCGTCGAGAAAGTACAAACATTCCCTGACGTCCCAGTGAAACTTCCCCATGGAGAAGTCCCGGCGCAGCTAGACACCCGAAATGAGGCTACAAAGTCGAAATATCAAAGTATTGGCGTTACCTGTAACCTGCAGAGTATACACACGACCACTCTTAGAAATAGTGTTCAATGAAATAAAGGGTCGCCTTTCAAGCCCCATTCCTGCTGAATTATGTATTTTCTCGAATCTAGAGTCTTACTGGACAATCCACACTTGAATATCTTATTCTACTACTGTTACGTCGACGATATTGTTTGCTGTTTACCGGATCATTTTGTAGATGTACTCCTGTATAAATTTAATTTATTCAAATCCAACATCCAATTCACCCTAGAAATTGAAAATAACAATAAACTTAACAGCATATTACAGCGCCGTTGCAAATATAGAAGAATATAGTATTAATCTGCGCAACTCGCCGGAGAAGTTACATGGGAATCCCGGTCCAATGAAAAATGCAAATCGACGTTCTATACGAGGGCTTAGCGACTCTACTCACATTGAAGCCAGACGTTTTCACCAAAAAACAACACTTCATTGTGGTGGAGGCGTACGACACCGTGTTCGCACTAAAGTTAATTTCGCAAAACCGTTTGTTAATAATATTCGACACGTCACTCGGATTTTCTCATCAGAAGACAAGAAAATTAGTGCAGAACACGGACATGATGGCTCAAGTGTTGAGTCAACTTCTCTTCTTGGAGATAGCAGTCAAGCGGCATATGAGCGAAGTCATTTGTGACTCAATTTTGTGTCAGCCCCAGGAAAACTGCTGCCGAATGGAGACGAGTAAGTTAACTTCAAATGTAGTACAACTTATATTAAAAATGCAGACTGAAATTGAGCATTTTATTAATAAAATAGAATCAATGGAAATATCCTTGAAACTCCGCCAGTTGAAATTTACACTTCAAATACGTCATAACGTCCAACAACATATCAACTTTTTATTTTCCGCTAAACAAAATAAAGTTCTTACAAAATTCCTAAAAATCAACTTCAAAAATCATATAACAGTCACAAGGAAACAATACACTCACAACTCATACAGAGCGAAATCAAACGTCAACAAACAATAAGTTCATTAATCGACACCAAATTAAAATTTTTTCACCGACATACTACAATTTCTACATATACCAAAATAGGAAACATTAATTTCACAACTAGAAGAAGAAATCATATACAAAAATATTTGGTTTGATCTGAAAACAAAAACTAAGAGGAAGGATGCAATGACTAGGAAGATAAGAGTACAGACTGGAGGTGGTTCTCCACCTACGCCATTAGCAGGGTAATAAGTGAAGAGACAGTGCACACCGAAGATGTTGTTTTAGAATCAGAAGAACCATTACAACACTCATCAACACTGACGACATCGCAGGCACCACACATCCCCGTTAAACAAGACCATCGACATCACATACCCGTGTTGATGTTGAACCAGCGCCATCAACATCGCTGGTACCAATCACTGTTACACCAAGCTGTCGTCACATCCTTAGACGAACCTACATCATCGACATAGATACCGTGTTTGCGGGCGACAGCCGAATAGAGGACCCTCAAGACCTGCAGCTGCGGAACTCATCTCCGAGCGGTGCACCGATTTCTACGATTTTCACACTACCTATGAAAATTAGTAAATATTACCACAACAACAGATTATTATTAGGAAATTTTGTGTATATAGATGAACTAGCACGTAAAAATATTATATGTATAGGGTTAAAATCTCACAACAAATTTAAGGTAACAATTAGACTCATTGACGTACGCTCAAACCAGCAAATCGACATATATACAACATGGAAAAAATTTGTAACTATTTCAAAACAAATAAAATAGATAAACTTGTTACTAAAATATCAATAGAAACAGCAGAATGTTGGGACGACTGTTGGGACGACTGCCGTAGACGAAATTAATATTTCCGAGTTGCCAATGAAAAAATTAAACTTTCATACAAAAGAAATATTATAATATTAAACAAAGATGAAGTTAAATATTTAATTGATATTGAAAATTTACAGTCCATGAAAATAAAGTATTTGGAAACAAGAATTCTTAATGTATATATTTATAAATGTTCTTTACATTTCCTACAGAAAACATCTCTTTTTAAAACTTCTTGATGTTAACATGGATTTAGGTAGAATGTTATATCAAGTTTTATCTACAGGAAACAATATGATTCCTGTATTAAACGAGGTTTTGTGGGAATTATTCACATATTGTACTGCAAAAATTGAAAAGAATGTTGAATATGTGTATTGTTATATGGAGCGTGAAAAGAAAATATATCACTATACCTTGATAATAATTGTTATTATTATACTATAGATATGTACATCAAATATCATATATAACAAACTGTAATAAATAACAATTTGAAATGTTTTGTATTTTAATTTCTTTGTGATGGGTGAGGAGGTTATGAAGTAGAAACAACAGAATGCTGGGACGACTGCAACGAATCGTTTTACACTATGATGCAGAATCAATTAACTTTGATTGTTTAAAAAGTATGATTCTTAAAGAAAACTATGAAAATTGTAATCCTGCCGTTATTATATCTAATAATATAAGAAATACTCTAGATCATGACGTAATTACCTGTACAGAAAGTAAAGTATTTGATGTAAAATTTATGAAACGTCGTTTAATTGATAATATTTTTTCTGTACCTTATGTTTTTAAGAGACCTAGAGTAAATTATAATTAAACCATAATTGTTAATTTGTAATTGTATTTTTGGTTTTTATTTTAATGCTTAATAAAAATGTTTATACTATACAATAAGCCGATGTGTTTCTATTGGTCCACGCTCAGTTTCCGGGTAAGGAGGGGAGATTAATGGCTAGAGACATATAGACCGGCTATCCCTACTTTGTATCCAGAGTAGGAGGATATTGTGTTTCACAGGCATATGATTGGTACAGATCTTTCTCATAAGATTTTTAACATCAGTTATGGTAGGGGCTGCTTTTGTATTTTTAGTATAAAACACGAAGCATCTCTTCAGCTCTCCAGTATCTGTATTTAGATCACAAAAATGATTGAAAATCACAATGTCTCAGTCCGAGCTCAATCAGTCCGAGTTCAATTATGAACAGTATATGGAGGAACGGGCGTTGCAAGAAGGTCAACGGAGATACCCAGTACAGCCGTACTAGGTAAGTTGCAGTGAGAATTGGGATGAGGAAGAGGAAGCCGGCGTGGAGAAGAAGAAGAACGAAGAAGAATCGTCATCCTTGCCGTGCAAGGAAAAAGAAAAGGAAGAGTTCTATGTTGCAGTGACGGTGGAGTGTTATGAGAATTGGGACGCGTGTGATTTTCCCACATATAACGCACGTGAGAATGCAAATTCCAAAAGGGTTATAATACCCTTAACGGGGTATAAATTATCTAAAACCCAAAAAAAAAAAAAGAATTTCGCGAAGGGAAAAGACGGCGTTGGGCCGAGTTAACAAAAAAAAAAACTGTATAATTTTAGTGTTTTATGTTTATCTGATTTTTTTATATCTGTAATTCACTATAAAAAATAAAATTCAATGCTGCTTTACTTGTAATAAGGTTTTTTAATTCACATATTTACAATGCTTGGCCCCCGCTAATGAATTTAAATACCAAACTGGCCCTCGCAGCAAAAAGTTTGGACGCCTCTGTTTTAAACCATTCAAAGCAATATGACCAAACTGGCGATTGAACGCTATTTGTTGGAGTTAGGAGTAAGGATTATTATTTTTTTTGTTCTTCAACATAAAAATAATTGTTCTTATAGTTTACAGGCTTTCAAATAAGTCTGGCGCCTCCGCCGCCAACCGCAGTTGTTTTTTCGTACGGTTTTATTGATGGTTTGGAAATACCCATAAAACTATACACTTACAACAATATTTTTTATGCTAAACGTAAGTAAATTTTAATTATTAAAATTTAATTATTTTATTGTTTATTTTTTACTTGTAGTAATCGTGGATTATCCAGATTTGAATTGATTGTTTTATAATATATATTAAAATTATTTAAAATATAATATTATTTAAATTTATGTGTATTTTTGTGTATACCATTATAAATTCTCCTATACATTCCTCTATATATTTATTATATCATAATTATTTTTATACTGATTAAAATTAATTTTCATAATTACTATACTTAAATTTTTTTATTTTTCTGGAATATACGCATTTCATTTTCTTTATAAAATAAAGCATCGTTTTTATTTTTTATTCTAAATAAATCTTGTGAATCATAAAGCAATGGTCCGTTGTCGTCCGCATCAGTTAATATTTCAAACATTAATAATAAGTCTGCTCTAGTATAAACAGGACTAATATGTCTTCCAAAAATTTCTCTATTAATCAATCTATTTATAAAACACTTCATTTTATTTACAGCAATACACTCCATATTTTATTTACTACAAAACAAATAATTTATTAATCACACAAAAAATTATTACAAAAAAAGTACGTATTTTGAGAGCAAAAAACTCAATTTTGTAGAATTGCTTAAATAGAAGGCGCGCAATGCGCCTAGCTGACTGCAACCAACATTACACGCGTGACGTCACCAATAATTTGCGTGGGTGGATCCAGAATAACCATTTTCTCCCCTACTAATTGGGATGAGGAAAAGGAAGCCAGTGTGACGAAGAAGAATGAAGAAGAATCTTCATCCTTGCCGTGCAAGGAAAAAGAAGACGAAGAATTCTACGTAACATACGGTGAAGTGTAATGCGAATTGGGACGAGTGTAACTATCCCACGTATTGGCAACGAAAATGACCGATGGCGGCAGCACTGAGAATTGCAAATGGTCGCCAAAATAAGTAAGTACAGTGAATGCTATAAGGGAGAAACGTAAAAGAAGTTCCTGTAATTATAAAAATAAATAAAATATAAACTTATATGAAGTGCAATATTGTGTAAAGGGAAGTATTTGTCCATTATATATGCAAAAAAAATCACAGTTATACCGTCTGTAATTAATTTTTAGGTATGGATAACTTTTTAGGTGCAGACAAACAAGTTGGTTTCAATGAATTATTTAGATATCTAGAGGCGACGAATTCAACTAGAAATTTTATAGAGGGAGAAGAAGTAGTAAATAGTGGCTTGCTATTTTTATGTGGAGTTGTGGAAGTAAAGTTGAATAAAGTGTAAGCTTTTTGGTTTATGGTTACAGACCAGTATTCTTACTGCAAGTCCACATGAAATAGAAGGAACTATTTACGTTGAAAACAACGTAATCAAAGTAGAAAGTTTTATATGCTCATGTAAAGCAGGTAAGAGCGGCAAGTGTAAACACATTGCCGCCGTTTTAATATTTTGTTCACGGTAAGATATTTTATTTTGGATTTCTTTAAAAAAAATTGATGTTAATTTGTGTGTATATTTCTTATTTTAGACGAAAGTTAAAAGATCTGGAGACTGTATCACAGACAGATGTACAGTGTTACTGGAAAAGTAAAAAATCTTCAACTTTAGAACAATACAAACCAAAGCCCTGGCTAGAAACTGACTGTTTTAAAGATAATAATAATATTAGTACTACTTCCTTGAGCGAAGAGCTTAAAAAAGCAATTTTTGAAAAATTATTATGTGATCCATTTCAGCTATAGCGAAACACAGGTTGGTTTATTCATATATAGTGTAGCGACTTCGGCTACATACGTCTACGCCATACACACACCAACACCAAAACACAAATTGTAAATAGTTAAAATAATGCATACACATTCACATTTACACATTACACATGTACAGGACATATCATTATTATTTCAGATAATTTAAAATGTATATTTTAAGTATGTTATTATTAGTTGTTATATTTTCTTTGTATATTGTTATTTTGTAGTGTAAATATTTTGGTGTGACTTCATCTGTTCAGATCTATACTATCCCTAACTTTCACTACCTGCTCTGTCCTTTTCAAGTACTTCACTTAAGACCTTTTTAGCATCTGTTTTGTTTCACATTCACTGTCATCCTAATTTTGAGATTCTTTGTTTTATCTCCAGCATGTTTTCGCTATTTCTAAAAATATATAACACACTGGAGACAATCTCCTCTCAGCTCTCGGTCAGATCACTTCTTCATTTGTTTCCGCTCCATTTCAATTCTTTTGTAAATAAAAACCGCATAAACTCTACTCTACTCATGTTGTTCATTTATTCAAATATACACGCAACCCCACAATAGAAAAAATGTGAAAATCTAAGTACATATGCATAAACTTTAATTTTATGTAGAAAAACAAGAGGAGCAAAATATTTGGAAGAGAAAGATTTGCCTAACTTCATTGTTCAAGAATAAAGACAAGTATTAAAAGACCTCGCTTTGTTTTGTCCAGAACCTCCACAACAATGTTGTAAAACAACGTATAAAGGTAAGGGAAAATAATTTATGGTTTTGATTTATTTTATCAATTTATTTTACATTGAAGCCCTATTTGACCGCACAAACGTGCAAGAAATTTTTATGAAAACTAAACATGACTTTCAACGGTGGAAAGAAGAACGTCAGTTTAGAGTAACAGGTTCAAGATGTTACGAACTGTATACATACGCGAAAGGTGACTGGTCTACAAAATCTAGACAATATTTCTGGCCGAAATATTTTTGTTGCAGAAATATGCAATATGGAAAGATAACCGAAGATGAAGCAAGGACTATTTATAAAGATCATTTGGGGTACGAAATTTTAGAAACAGGGTTAATTGTCAGCGAATCAAATCCATGGCTGGCAGTTTCACCTGATTGTGTGATCATAACTGATGGAAAACCAACCAAATTATTAGAGATAAAATGACCTGTTGAAGGTATGCTTACTGAAAAATAAAAATATATTTACCCAATGGTATTGTGCACATTATTATTAAATATTTATTTTCAGGTCGCCAACATTCTCCATTACTTTGCTTATCAAAATGCAAATATCTGAAATTAAACAGCAACAGTGGAATATTCTTGTCTCCCAAGCACCCTTATTATGGACAAGTCCAATTAGGTATGGAAATATTAAATGTTCAATTAACTGATTTTATTGTTTATTCCAGTTTTTCCAAAACCTTTTTTAACATGATGAGAAACTCATCAAGGTAATAACCGAAGAGGCAGTGTATGGCCTGCAAAGCGAAGATGTTGTTTTGGAGTCGGAAGAACCAATGCTGACGACATCGCAGGCTAAACGTGGACCATCGACAGCACATGTCCTTGTTGCAGTTGGACCAACGCCATCAACATCGCAGGCACTAATCATCAATCCCTCAGATGAACCAACACCATCGACATCGCAGGTACGAGTAAGTTTACTTCAAATGTAGTACAACTTGTATTAAAAATTCAGACTGAAATGGAGCATTTTATTAATAAAATAGAATCAATGGAAATATCCTTGAAACTCCACCAGTTGAAATTTACACTTCAAAAACATCATAACGTCCAACAACATAACAACTTTTTATTATCCGCCAAAACAAAATAAAGTTCTTACAAAATTCCTAAAAATCAACTTCAAAAATCATATAACAGTCACAAGGAAACAATAGACTCACAACTCATACAGAGTGAAATCAAACGTCAACAAACAATAAGTTCATTAATCGACAACAAATTAAAATTTTTTCACCGACATTTACTACAATTTCTACATACACTAGAATAGGAAACATTAATTTCACAACTAGAAGAAGAAATCATATACAACAATTCTTGGTTTGATCTGAAAACAAAAACTAAGAGGACGGCTGCAATGACTAGGAAGTTAAGAGTACAGACTGGAGGTGGTTCTCCGCCTTTGCGCTTAACAGCTCTTGATGAAACTCATCAAGGTAATAAGTGAAGAGACAGTGCACACCGAAGAAGTTGTTTTAGAATCAGAAGAAACATTACAACACTCATCAACACTTAGGACATCGTAGGCACCACACATCCCCGTTAAACGAGACCATCGACATCACATACCCGTGTTGATGTTAAACCAATGCCATCAACATTGCAGGTACCAATCACTGTTACACCAAGCTGTCGTCACATCCTTAGACGAACCTACATCATCGACATAGATACCGTGTTTGCGGGCGACAGCCGAATAGAGGACCCTCAAGCCCTGCAGCTGCGGATCTCATCTCCGAGGCGTGCACCTGAGGAGGAAGTTCAGTCGGTCTCAGGTAAATCTTAAGAGACTCCGGAGTGGGCGTTACGGTATGCACAATATTGGTTTGAGGATTCAGACGTTTTTGATAATATAAACTTAGAATACTAACAGAAACGGCCCCGATTTCTATGAATTTCACCCTACCAATGAAAATTAGTAAGTATGACCACAACAACAGATTATTATTAGGAAATATGGTATATATAGATTAACTAGCACGTAAAATATTTATTTGTATAGGGTTAAAACCTCACAACAAATTTAAGGTAATAATTAGACTCATTGACGTACGCTCAAAGAAACAAATCGACATATACAACTTGGAAAAAAATTGTAACTATCTCAAAACAAATATAATACATAAACTTGTTACTAAAATATCAATAGAAACAGCAAAATGTTGGGAGAACTGCAATGAATCGGCGTATAATCCGGCAGAGTATCTACATAATAATACGAAACCAAACTGCTTCATCAACACCCAGATTCCCAAGGACTACGGGACAGCCAGCATCAAGGCTTCGATAGAAACCTGGAAGTATATCAGTAACGACGAATGGCTTTACGTTCTACAAAAACCTGTGACACTCACACTCTTGTGTGAAACAGATCCTGGACACCCGGAAGACGTCGTACTACATCAGACGGGACTCATCAGAATTGGCGAATCATGTAAGGGTTACACAAATGTAACCCACGTCCCATAACCCCTCAAATGAACGATACCGGGTATATTACCATCCGTTTTGGAAAAAGTCGAAATAGAACTTAACACTTAATTGAATATATGCAAGACCATTCTGATTTTTCTCGAGGGAAATTTATGGGGGTCGAAGGGAAAATTACTCTGCAAAATATGTGGGAGATTCTTGCATAATAATTAAACGATCTCGGGCCCAGGAAAACTGTTGCCAAATGGAGACGAGTAAGTTTACTTCGAATGTAGTACAATTTGTATTAATCATTTTATATTCCAGACTTGGTTTGATATAAAAACAAAAACTAAGAGGAAGGCTACAATGACTAGGAAGTTAAGAGTGCAGACTGGGGGTGGCTCTCACCTACGCCCTTAACAGACTTTGTTGGAATAAATTCTTGTTATTTAATTTATGAAAATTATAAATATGACGTCAACAAATAATGGTACAGCTTCAACTTCTACCGAAACTCATTCATTAGAATTTTTATCATGTCTAATACTTAAATATTTTGATGGCAATCTATTTAAATTAAGAAGTTTCATTAAGTAAGTTGATTGTGTTTTTGAACTCACGAAGCCAAATAAAAAAATACCGTTACTTCTTTTCTTTAAGTTTAAAATTTCAGGCAAAGCGCGAGATCAAATAGATATCCACTGTGAATTAACCACGTGGGAAGAAATTGCTGATCTTTTAATTAATTTATATCAGGATAAAAAATTCTTAGATCAGTTATTGGAAGAGTTAAATACTATCAGACAGGAAAGTGAATTTTATCAAAGACTTGAAGACTTATCGCCAATATTGTTGGGTGTTTTGCACACGAGCTCTAATGAAGCAAATTTAACTGATAGGCTGTCTATGATAACAAAACGTTATTTGTAGACCCTCGGCAAATACGTTACTTCGTGGCGTGTGCAGAGAATTGGGATGATGAAGTAGTCACCAGGGAGACTAGCAACATCGAGACAGCCACCGAGACACAGGAAACAGGTATGAATAATAATTATCTAAATTTTACCGATTCATTGAGTCATATCAAGGACAACCATGCTTTTTCGCAGACTCTGGCAGGCATAGTTATGAAGTAGAAACAACAGAATGCTAGGACGACTGCAACGAATCGTTTTATACTATGATATTGATTCGATTATTTAACATCATTTGCCAGATATGTATGATCCTCCCACAGGTAATTTTCTAGGAGATATGGCCGATGAATTAAGCAGCTTCGGTCCAGGTAGCTTTATCACTGAATTTGTTTCCGGTGGACCGAAAACTTACGCTTATAAAGTATATAATCCTGTCAGTCATGAAACTAAACAAGTTTGTAAAGTTAGAGGTTTCACTTTAAATTACAAAAACTCTCAAGTAATTAACTTTGATTGTTTAAAAAGTATGATTCTTAAAGAAGACTGTGAAAATTGCAATCCTGCTGTTATTACATCTAATAATATAAAAAATACTCTATTACCCGTACAGAAAATAAAGTTTGTGATGTAAAATTTATGAAACGTCATTTAATTGATAATAATTTTTCTGTACCTTATGGTTTTAAGAGACCTGGAGTAAATTATAATTAAACCATAATTGTTAATTTGTTATTGTACTTTTGGATTTTTATTTGAGTGCATAATAAAAATGTTTATACTAGACAATAAACCGATGTGTTTCAATTGGACCACGCTCAGGTTCCAGGTAAGGAGGGGAGATCAATGGCTAGAGACATATAGACAGGCTACCCCTACTTTGTATCCAGGGTAGGAGGATATTGTGTTCCACAGGCATATGATTGGTACAGATCTTTTTCATAAGATTTTTAACATCAGTTATGGTAGGGGGTGTTTTTGTATTATTAGTATAAAATACGAAGCATCTCTTCAGCTCTCCAGTATCTGTATTTAGATCACAAAAATGTTTGAAATTCACAATGTCTCAGTCCGAGCTCAATCAGTCCGAGTTCAATTCTGAACAGTATATGGAGGAACGGGCGTTGCAAGAATGTCAACGGAGATACCCAGTACAGCCGTACTGGGTAAGTTGCAGTGAGAATTGGGATGAGGAAGAGGAAGCTGGCGTTGAGAAGAAGAAGAACGAAGAAGAATCTACATCCTTGTCGTGCAAGGAGAATGCAAATTCCAAAAGGGTTATAATACCCTTAACGAGGTATAAATTATCTAAAACCAAAAAAAAAGTATTTTGCGAAGGGGAAAGACGGCGTTGGGCCGAGTTAACAAAAAAAAAAAAACTGTATAATTTTAGTGTTTTATGTTTACTGTATGTGTGTTAATTTTATAATCTTATTAAATTGAAACTATTCAAGTTAATAATATAAAACAAGAATTAATATGTAAATGTAGGTATATAATTTTTAATATAGGTTTTAATTAGGTTTTTGTAAGTAGATCACTTTTATTTTTCTTGTTTTATTTGTAGTTCATAGTTCTAATAGTGTAAGTTAGCTTCAGTTTGTTCTTTTATTTTATTCTTTCTAATATGAGTGAAAGAATACGTGCAAACGATGCTGACGGCAGAATGTCGACCGAGCAAAAAATACATTTGATTGAATACATGGAAGACCATTCCGATTTTGCTCGAGACAAATTTATGGGGGTCGAAGGGAAAATTACATTGCAAAATATGTGGGAGATTCTTGCGCAGCAATTAAACGGTCTGGCCCCAGGAAAATTGCTGCTAAATGGAAACGAGTAAGTTTACTTCAAATGTAGTACAACTTGTAGTAATGATTGTGTATTCCAGACTTGGTTTGATCTAAAAACTAAAACAAACAGGAAGGCTGCGATGTTTAGGAAGTTAAGAGTGCAGACTGGAGGTGGCTCTCCACCCACACCCTTAACAGACCTCGATGAGAAACTCAAGGTAATAACCAAAGAGGCAGTGTATGGCCTGCAAAGAGAAGATGTTGTTTTGGAGTCGGAAGAACCAATGCTGACGACATCGCAGGCTAAACGTAGACCATCGACAGCACATGTCCTTGTTGCAGTTGGACCAACGCCATCAACCAAGAATTATATAGTACGTACAGAAACATTCATGTACCATAAGTTACACAAACATAAAATTATTTTTTTAGATGCTGACTGATGAGGAAGAAACCCGTAGCAGGGCGAGTACACCGAGCAGCAGAATGAGCGATACTACGCCATGCAGTACAAGAAAAAGTAAATATCAGTGTTATACGATTTTATGAATATATTTTATAATTCAAATTATAGATAATGTAAAATTTATAAATAATATAGAACATGCTTTACAATAATACTACATAAACAATAAATATCTATTGCAATTTTCACAGACATTATTCTTTGAATTTTATTAGAACTTTGAAATTTTACTAAATAAATTACTATTAAAAACTTATTTTATATTTTACTAATTTACTTATGTCTGTAAAGCCTTCTATGTAATCAAAATTTTCTAAATAATAATTATTTTGCAGGGAAGAGAACTTTGAGCCAAGACGAAGCAGTCGAATACTTTCAAGAAAGTGAAAATAAATTCGACAAAAAAATAGACACGGCGATCGCTCTTTTGCAAGAAAATAACCAAACACTAAAAGAAACAAATAAATTTTTAATAGAACTAATAAAAGTAATAAAGGAAAAGTAAGTTACCAATGAAAAATTAAACTTTCATACAAAAGAAATATTATAGGTAATATTAAACAAAGATAAAATTAAAAATTTTATTAATATTGAAAATTTGCTGTTAATGAAAATAAAGTATTTGAAAACAAGAATTCTTAATGTAGATATTTATAAATTTTATTTACATTTCCTACAGAAAAAATCTGTTAAAACTCCTTGATGTTAACATGGATTTAGGTAAAATGTTATATAAAGTTTTATCTACAGGAAACAATATGATTCCTGTATTAAGCGAGGTTTTGTGGGAATTATCCACATATTATCACAGTATAGGAGCTACAAGCAGTAGTCGCACTCCCAGGGTTATTTTGTCTCATGAAAATTTGGCCTTGAAGCGATAAGTCCCGCTCTGTGGACTAAAAGTTTCAGTATTGATCGCCTGCCGCCAGGGTCGGACTGAACCCACCGAGATGCCGAGAAATTTCTCGGTGGGCCCTAGCCTTCTTTTGGGCCCTTGGGCAAGACGATATTTATAAATTAAATTTTATACAAAATAATTCAATATTAATTTATATACACGTAAATGTTGGCATAGGCAGTTAACATGTGAAATCTGTTTTTTTGTAATTAAAAAGGGTCCGACTTTCTTATTTTATAATCGAAACTAATACATAATTAAATTATTTTACAATAAATTGTTAATTTTTATTGTGATACTATTAAATTGACCTATTTGTAATCGAAATCGGCGATTATCAAAATTGTTAATCGTAATCGTAAAATAAAAATAAATATATCATCACGTTGCATCACTAATCTTAATTCTAGAAATTTTTACAGTATTAAAGAATTATTCAAAAATCAAGAAAATAAAGAAATTTTTAAGTTGATTCCAAAACGTATTAATGTTGATAATGTAGATTTGAAAAATTTATTATTAAATTTTAGCGAAACTTATTTCAACATGGGATGACGAAAACTCAACTATGTCTGAAAACTAATGAGGAGTGTACACAGGTAGTTTGCGAACTTGTCTTTTTAATTTAAAAAATAATAAAATCACGTTTATGCACCAATATAGGGGAAGATATATTGCAAGCTTTGATTATGTTGAATGTTGAGCAAGACCTATTGGAAATTTTCGATACGATACCCTAGCCCGAGCCTCTTCTAGTACAGAACCCAAAAATTTGTTAATGTAGGCATTATTATTTATTTTCTGTGTTAATTATGCTGATTTTTTAATATTAAAAAAAACGAATAATGGGGTATGTGACCATAATCGAATTTCAATGTATAAGCCATAGAATATGAATGTTCTTCATTGTAGTTTCTTAATACAACAATAAAAACTGTACATTATTTTGTAATAATAAAGTTATTAGCAATTTTGTGTTTTGGAGAAGGGATATGCGACGTCACTGTGGCCGTACGCATGACCCGCTGATATATATCTATTTCTTTCCTTTACAGTATCTCGGTCTTTTTCTAGCACCATGCCTACCGCCGCAATCTATTCAGAAGACACAGTGACGTCTCAATCCCCTCTCCAAATATTTAAAAATTGATTGCTCGTTAACTATAAACAATTAATTGATTTAAAAAAATACGGGTATTTTATTTTTGTATCTAGTATCATGTTGTCAGAAAAAAAAATTGGTCACATACCCCATTATAATTTTTATTATTTAAAAATTACATAAATTATTCATTTGTTGATTTCGTGTGAAGTTATTATAAACTATAAAATACAAGAAAAAGTTACCAGTGAAACGGTCTTATTAATTATTTTTTTGCTGTATTGGTATGAACCCAAGTAAAACCATCGTTTTACATAGAGAATAGGGCCTTCAACTCTATTTTTCTCGGTGGGCCTTTTTCCTCCAGTCCAACCCTGCCTGCCGCCCGCTGCGCCGCTCAGTCCACAGAGCTGGGCATAGGATGCGCAAGAAAATCTGACATGGTACAAAACATCAAAGGTGCCGACAGAGAGTGCGACTACTGCTTGTAGCTTCTATACTGTGATATTATACTGTAAAAATTGAAAAGGATGTTGAATATGTGTATTGTTATATGGAGCGTGAAAAGAAAATATATCACTATACCTTGATAATTTATTAATTATCATAATATAGATATGTACATGAAATAATATCATGTATAACAAACTGTAATAAATAACTATTTGAAATATGTTTTGTGTTTTAATTTTTACAGTGTAGAAATATCTTGCTAAAAGATTTCTGTTTGGAGCTTTTGGATGGAGTTGTATAGTGGGGGATAGTGACTTTTAATATAAGCCACGTTAAATCTGAGTTCTTAGTTATTTACTTTGACAGTGACAATTAGTTTTTAACATGAGTGAGTTTAACAATAGAGACCCCAGAGAAGTTCAAAAATATTACGTGCAATGTTCCGAGAACTGGGACACTGAAGACGCAACAATGAAAACCAGAATAATTTGTATGAGCATGAATAACATAAAATTTATCAACTCGTTATTTATAGATCTTCGAGATATTCAGCATTACTTTGTGGCGTGTGCAGAGAATTAGGATGATGAAGTCGTCAGCAGGGTGTTCAGCAGCACCGAGACGCCGGAAGCAGGTATGAATAATAACGAATTAAATTTTACCGATTCATTGAGACATATAAAGTACAACCATGCTTTTTCGCAGACTCTGACAGCGGTAGTTATGAAGTAGAAACAGCAGAATGCTGGGACGACTGCAATGAGTCGTCGTATAATCCTCCAGAGTATCTGCATAACAATGCAGTTCTTGTACCTATGTCGGGTTATAAAATGGCCCCTACACAGAAGAAGATTTTTTACGCTCAACAGAGGGAGCGTATGGCCCGATTGAAGAAAGAAAAAATGTTTTATTGATATTAATATAAGTATACTTACTATACTTTCCATGTTTTCTCAATTTCTAATCCTATTCTTCTAAAAAATTAGAAAGACAACTTAAATAGCCTTAAAATGGGCTCATTTCAAAGATTATGAACTGACCTCTGAAAATAACATATTTTTAAAAATTATATGTTACATAATATTTTAATAAAACTCAAGTGTATATTTTAGAAAAGCTAGTAGTAAAGTAGTTCGACAGTAAGTTGACTTGTAGAGTAAGTTTATTATTGAGAGTTTAAATAAAGATCATCTAAGTTAGTTCCGGATGTAGTCGTTTATTACTGTTGACTCCCAGTCTCGACTCCTTATTTTTTTTATTTTGTACCCTTTTAAGAGGGATATAATGGATATTAATACCAGATTTGAAAGAAAAGTAATTGCCGAATGCGAATAATTTATTACGTATTGTAACAAGATGAGATTTGGACTGGAAAACTAAACAATGATGAAATAGTTAGTTTGATTTTAGATATATAAATTATCGCAGTTCGTTGTACGTAAACAAATTGTTTAGTTTTCCCAGGCTCTCTGAGACATGGATCATCGGTCATAGGTTCCTTTTGATTAGAATATTTGTTGTCATGACCGATGAACCCTGCATCCCTGACCAACCGATATAATAGATTCCAACGTCAGTTTAAAAGACAGTTCTCCGTTGGTCGTGACCAGTGACAGCTTTACAATGTAGTCGCGCTACGAAAAATGTGATTTTTTCGTAGATTTAAGTCATTTAAGTAGTTTTATTTATTAGATAAATTAGTGTAACGTTAAGTTAGTTATAAGAAGTTCTGCATTTAATAAAATCAATATTTACAAGTTTTCCATGATTTAAAGTGTTCGAGTGTCATGATTTATCCGCTCCCAATTCATCCGCTCCTAATTTAACCACGACTGGTTTCTCCCCTTTCCTGCAATAAAGTTTCCTTCCTTACTTTTACTATCCCTATCCTATAGTCAACTCCCCCATTTGCTACAGTATCTTCCACAACGATACGATAATTTATCAGTAGGAGAAATAATAGATTTGAAAAAATCTGTTTCCAAATGGTGTATAAAATATACAGGGATGAAAGATTATGGTGCTACTGGTAAAAAAGCCCGCTGTGATTCTGAAGTCTTCTAACAGGGTAAAGATTCTGCAGAACGTAGTTCTTCGACAGGGTACACCAGCTCTGGACGAATCTTTAACGGTTCTTCTGCCATCCATGGTAGATATCCAGGGGTTGATGACAAAGGCTGTGGAAAATTTTTCATCAGTATCTCCTCCGGCAGTGTTTTAGGTACCCAGGGATTGATGGATGAAATTGATTCTCTAAATATAACGCCGAGAATTGAAAATGTTATAGTTAAAAGTTAAATTTAGTATTTAGAGAATCAAACTGACCCTTCTAATCTAAAAATTACATGTGATGTTCAACACCCTGCCCGGGACTCTTGGACAAAACTACCCCTGCACTCCGCGGACGGTGAATTAGCTGGCGACAAAGCTTGAGAAGCTCTCACTTTGGTTCCTGCCGTCGACCAGCCTAGTCGCCATTCATTTCATTTCATTCATTTTTTGTATATATCATATTAACTTGTACATTTATTTAGCCATAGTTTTGTAATAAAGTTTGTTAAAGTTGTTTGCTTGTTTTAATTGAAATCGGGAGTGCGCGGCATACGATCCAGGAAGCAGCGGTGTAAGGTAAGTGGAACAGATAGTACTGAAATTCATCCGGTTCGATACGACCTCCAGCCTCGTGTTACATAACATATGAAGGGACAGTATGCAATGGATAATGCGAATGTCCAGCTGGTACAGCTGGAAAATATAAACATATATATGCCCCGATTTGGTTTTTATTAGATTGTGTGCGTCAAAAACTTATACACACTCCCGAAAAAACATCATGTACGTCAAAAAGACGGCAATGGGGAAATGCGTCATAAAAAAAATATTTTAAATGGAAAAGAAAATATACGTAGGTCTAACGATTTAAATTTCATTCAAATTGATCCAAATAAACCCGTTAAAAATATATACAAAAATTAAAAAAACAGAAGAAAAAACCTAAGAAATATGAAAAATATTCCAGTATATACATCATCTTTTAATAATTTATATTCTAATTTAACTGAAAAAATCTTTCACCGTTGTTTGCTGACATTCTACTCGAAAACAATATTCACCATATTTTTCAAATCAAGAAATGGAAGAATATTGCAAACCAAATAATGTACAACAGTCACAGGTTAAGGCCAGCCGAAACAATGAACACCCAAAACCAAAACTGCCAGATTGTGAATTATGGACTTCCGAATTAGAAATAATAATTCAGTTAATAAATGAAATAAAGAAATATAAAAAATGTGGTCAATAAGTATTCAAGAATCAAGATCATTAGAAGAACAGACTACTTTTCAAAAGTAAAAATCCTTTGCGGTTCAACGAAAGATCTAAACGGATAACCGCATCAAATTTTATAAAGTGGTTAGAAGAAAAATTGCTGTTTCTGAATTAAACACACTTTTTGGTCGGTGTAAATCCATATCAACTAAATACAATAAGATTTGTTCGAGTAATGAAGATGGTGATAGTAAAAAAAGTATTTAGAACATCGACATACTTTCGAAAATTGTAATTGCAGTTCCTGTGTTAACACTTTGCTGCCTAAAGAATTACAATTTAGTCCACCAAAGTTCAGCACGTTGTGACACGCAGGTCCACAAAATGGACCACTTACAAATTTGTGTATATGTAGCTGCACATCGACTAAAACCTTGAACCACCTATCCCCACTTCCTTTTTACACTTCACGTGACTACTGAGACACGTTACACTCTTCAGTTTCGTCATGAATTAACAGTGCCTACCTTTCAGTGTTGTGAAATTGAGGACATTGCGTAAATTTTTTTTCAATAAAGATCAGAAACTAAGGTATGTTTATATATTATAATATTATTGTATAATATCGTTACCTACATCTTTAGTTCATAGTAAAAAATCATTTCAAATTAATTGTAATTATTTATTTTTGATGAATCCCGATATTGAACCACTATGCAGTAAGGCAGTATTTTAATCTGAATCTTATTGTTAGAGTTTAGTTACAATATGGCAACTAAACAAGTTCTTAATCTATCTGAATTGACCTCAGATGAAGCATTTGCTTCCATTCAAATTTTGGATGATATTGACTGCATACCGAGTGGTTCCGAATCGGATATCGAAGACACATATGACATATAAAATCCGTTAGCATCCCCTGCTAACGATGTTGTTGTCGCTGCTATTGATGATTCCGAGAATGAAATGCCTCTTATCAGCGTTTACAAAGGCAAACAGAGTGTAGGGAAGTAATGGAACTTGGATAATTGGTGTTTTCCTTTGTAAAACCACCATCTGTTCTCTTAATTTTATATTTTAACGTGTAATATCAGAATACATAGAACCAATTTTATTAAATAAAATCACCTCCTGGGGAAGGGAAATGTATTGCCGAAACCCGAAGAGGCTTGACTAAACTGCGAGTTAAAAACTGTATGTGATTTATCATGGAATGGATATCCAAACATGTTCTTACATTGAACAGCCATTAATTTTACAAAAACTGCCCAAGACTTAATGATAGAGACAACTTCATAATTATGAGTTTTGTGTTGGTTGAATAATTTTAAATGCAGCTGTAGCTGTAGATGAAGCAGACTGGAGTAGATGCTGCAGAAGTTGACTGTGAACATCTTCCAACTGTTTCCAAATCTGAAAAAGTAAACATTAATTAACATCAGTTGTTATACTCAAAGCCGTACTTATTCAACAAATTTAGAACGTATTTTTCTTTCAATATAATATCAAATTGTCATTTCAAACTGAGTTTTGAAATATAAAGAACAGATATCATGTTAAAATAATGCATTTAATACTAGAACATGGTATTGATTGTAATGAGATGCGCACTATTTCAGCGACGATATTAAACTGTCAATTTCATCGTGAATGCTTACAAACGAAACAGTTTTTTATGTGACTATACTACTATACTGCTGTATTTGAACAGGTCCTGATCAGTGAAATTTTAGTATATATTGTAACACGCATTTTGTATTCTTCAGCTATTATATTTCGTACCTAAAACCAGAAGAAACCACGCTGTGCGCCATCCGGCTAGTGTAATGATATTTTTAGAGATTTTGTAACGCTTTTAAAAAACGCTTTCCTATTGTACTATTGCCGTTTAGAGTTATGTGACAGTTGTCAAGTAAATTCGGATTCAAGTAAAAAAAATTCACAATACTGGTAGACGGTGAAACTCAGTGTTGAATTTTAAATTATCTGCTGTTATGTTCAGTGCATCAGTGAGATATAATAATGCCCAGTGCACACGATGCAATTTTTCGTGCTGGATTTTTTGCTGGGAGTCGTGCGGGCAACCGTGCTGGCTTCCGTGCTGGATATTAGGCTGCTTGCGGGCTACGGTGCTTGCTACCTGGCTTGTTTTTCAGGATAGCTGCGGTGCTATTTTTCTTGCTTGCTACTGTGCGGGCTGGTCGTAAGAACCAATCAGAAAGCAGGATCGTATCACATGATCAAAACATTGGGAAACAAGGCATTTCGAGTGAAGCTAGAGAAATATTATCAAGTAGCAATGTCACTGGAGAAAAATTTGTGGAATAAGTATCAAATATTAGCTCTGATAGACGCATACAAAGAGGAATCATGCCTGTACGCTGTTCGAAATCAAAACTACCATAATAAACATCTTCGTGCAGCAGCATTGAAACGTGTTTGTTTGTCTGTTGGTACTTTGCGACCAAATGTATCGGAGAAAGAGTGCTTGACCAAGTTTCACAACATGAGAACTCAATACAATTTAGAAAATTCAAAGGTGAAAGCATCTATGACAAGTGGAATTGGTACCGAGGACGTAAGTACTGTAGGTTACAACCTCCAACATAACCTCCATATTCTCGACATCTACTAGCAGTTCAGCTCGTCGTTTAATCGCTCACCACGCAACGCAACACGCGCCATGTGAACCCAAAACAAGCACAGCTCCTAGCAAGGCAGCGAGTTTAGCTCCCCGCAAGAAAACCAGCACGGCTCCCAGCAAAAAATCCAGGACGAAAAATTGCATCGTGTGCACTGGGCTTAAAACTCAGTGTTGCTTTAAGTAGTTTGCGTAGTCTAAAAAAAACGTGAATGCAGCAGTGAAATATTATGAATATCCCACTGTAGCTTTTAACTAGCTTTGCGCAGTGGCGATATCGTAACCAATGAAGTTCTACTGAGGTGTGTGCTATATTTTTTATACAAGTAGTACGCTCGTTCTTTCATTAGATATCGTCACGGCAAAGCTCAACCCGAGAAGATTAAAGACTAGCTCCTGATAGATGAACCACCTCCCCGAGGTGCACCTCGGAAACGAGTAGCAGCTTGCGAGGGATCCCTTGCAAGGGTCACCTTAGACGCTGTAAGGTTACTTTTCAGATAGGAGTAAACTGCTACCGGCCAAGTACCAATATCAGGTTTTCGCGGCGAAGTTCTTTCTGGAGGCAAACCTGAAGGACTGAGTCAGACCACCCCTGTTCCCGACTAACAAACCTTACTGGTCCTGTACCAAGTACCCCCCCCCCCCCTACCCATTTGGGTAGGGCCCCCATCATGGTCACCGCCCAGCCCGGCGGTGACTCACTCAGAACGGCACTACAGGAAGCTCTCTCAGGGCTTGTGCCGGAGTGCAGGAGATAAGTGAGACCCTGAAGAAGGACACAGAGGTAAGGGCTCATAAAAAGCGCATCAAGACTGCTGTGGAGCATATTCATAGTGTTCTTACGAGAGCACTAGACTACCTCCCAGAGTACAATGACAAAGTGGACATTAAGAGTGGTATTGCGGAGCTACTAACGTTGGCCCGCAGTACAAACTCAAAAGCAGGCAACAAGACCTTTGCCGAAGCGGCAGGTAGTGTACCCACCAGACCTACCAAGCCAATTGCTAGGCTTATAAACTCCAAAACACAAAAGGCTCCAACAATGAAAGTTATTATCACCCCAAAACCGGGGAGTAGTAAAATCGCCACTAGCGATGATACTAAAAATTTGGTCCAGAAAATCATAAAACCAGCTACAGCAGGATTTGTCCCTAGCAGGGTGTACAGAGTCCCAAATAAGGGGATCTGTATAGAATCCGAAGGTACGGAACTCAAAGGTTTGCTCACCAACAGGGAGCTAAACCAAAACGGCCTTATTGCTGAGGAAGCCAGGAAGTTCAACCCTAGGGTTGCACTCCTGAACCTTCCTAAAGGAATAAAAGAAGAGGATGTGAAAGAGATTTTGGACGACTTTATCCAGGACTCCAAAATCTCAAACGCTGATTACAAATTAATCACTAAATTTGGACGCAAAGAGGGTCAAACCGTAAACTGGGTCGTAGAGACCGCCCCTATTCTTAGGAGGACTCTACTACATAAGGGCCGAGTTATGTACGGATGGCACACCTACAAAGTGGGGGACCACGTTTATATAAAAAGGTGTTATAAGTGCCAGAAATTTGGCCATATACAGTCTGACTGTAAAGGAGAGGTCGAGTGCGGCCGTTGTACCGGCAAGCATGACACCAGGAATTGTACCAAAAAGGATAAGAAACCCAAATGTTCTAACTGCGCTCGCGCAGGGCAAAAAGGTGCTGATATAGAGCATGACGCGGCTGACAACAAGTGCCCCACATTTAAAAGGCGTTTGGAGGCGCACATAAGCAACATCAACTATGACTGCTAGGCATATAAGATTCCTGCAGGGTAATTTACAGGGCTCCAGAGTGGCCACTCAGGAGTTCTTAAATTATGGGAAAAGTACGTATGCGGACATCCTCGTTATACAGGATCCGTATAATTTCCTAAATGCTACTACCAACAAGCATAAAATCCCTGGAACAACAGGAATGAGAGTCATCTCTGATGACTCGGCACATGTCTATGCAGCTATCATCGTTCTAAACCCCGATTATGATCTGCTCAAAATCACTGGGTACACGAACGCCTTCTCCGCCTCGTGTGAGGTACGAGTGGGATCAGCTGCCTTGTACGTTACGTCGGCCTATTTTGCGCCACGTAACGATATAGACAAGGACTTAGAGCACCTAAGTAGCTTGCTCCTGAGCACTGACCATGCTAAACACAAAATAGGATGCGATGCTAACGCCAAGTCTCCGACTTGGCACTCTAAGTCGCTCGACCTTAGAGGAAGCTCTGTTGAGGATTTCCTCATTGAGGGTGATTTGATTACTGCAAACACCCCAGGGCAACCTTACACCTTCCACAGCCCAAACGGCGAGAGTAACATTGATTTAACTCTCTCGTCCGGCGGGGTTAGCATTGACGACTGGCGGGTAATATTGGATACATCGCAAAGTGATCATAGAGCGATCTCATACACTACTATGGTTGACGCTCCAACCAAGCCAAGGCTAGCAGGCTATAACTTTGCGAATGCTAACTGGGAGGCAATAAAATCCTGCACAATCCACCTGGTTGGCAATATAACAGCATCAAGCCTGGGCCCACCGTCTGTTGAGTTTATTGATACTAAGGTATCGCTCTTGACGGAGGGATTCCAAGATATTATAAGCAAACATATCCCGAAGAAACGGATGTTTGTAAACAAAGCAACCTAGTGGAACGACAAATTGGAGCAGTTACGTTAAGTTAAGTTATCAGACACATAAGGACAATTATCTGTCGCTGCTCACCCGCTACAAAGCGGAAGTAAAGAAGGCCAGGGACAAGTCCTGGGAAGCATTCGTCAAGAATGACCTGGGACGCGACCCTTGGGGCCTCACTTACAAAATTGCGGCGAACAAACGAAGGGTAAATCTCCCCCTTCAAGCCTTAAAGACGGGACCAGGCACATATATCAATTCAGCTTCTCGCCTGCTCTGATTAGTTTTTTCGAATCTTACATTAAAAATCGACAGAATTACGTTTATTACAATAATTGTAAATCAAAATATTTCATGCCTTCCTCTGGTGTTCCTCAAGGATCTAATCTCGGCCCGTTATTTTTTATACTTTTTATAAATGACATTACTACCTATGTTAAACACTCGGAACTGTTGTTATATGCAGATGACTTGAAATTGTTTAAAATTATAAATTGTCATCATGACTTTTTGCTTCTACAGTCTGATATTGACAATCTCCATAAATGGTCTGTTATCTCACAATTATTTTTTAACATTAAGAAATGTAAAATAATGACATATTCTATGAAACTAAATCCAGTTATTTATATTTATAATATGGATAGTTTACCCTTGGTTAGGGTTACGCAGTGTAAGGATATGGGTGTCATTTTTGATCCAAAACTAACATTCTCACTATATAGACTTTTTAGTCACAACTTCTTACAAAATTTTAGGTTTTATTATCAGAAATTCTTCACATTTCACTAATATAACGACAATCAGATCCTTATACTACTCATTTGTACGCTCTAAGCTTGAGTATTGTCTTGTGGTCTGGAATCCTTTGTATAGTAATCAAAGTGATGAAATTGAACGAATCCAGAGAAAGTTTGTTAGGTTCTGTGTACGGAAATTTTTTAATTCTTTCAATTGTTACACGTACAGTTACTCCAGCTCTTTACAAGATTTCAATATGTTAACTCTTGAGAATCGACGAAATATTCTGTCCTGTCTCTATTTATACAAACTTATTCATGGCCACATTAATGATGCTCCAGCTTTGGAAAATAGACTTTGCCGTACCACGTTCTCAAATTAGATCGGTCAGTGCAAAATATACATTTAAATTATCATTTACGGCAACGAACTATGAACTAAGAGCGCCTGTCAGAAGAATGTGTCAGATTTTTAACAACTATATTTCGAACACAGACATTGATTTGTTTTATTATAGTCTGTATAGATTTAAGAATAGTTTAATTACTTATTTCTCTGGTATGTGAAATTTATGTATATGTTTTTGTTCTCTTTCTTTATTGTTATGTTGAAACTGTTGTATTCTATGTATTGTTCTCCAGCCCTCAGTAATTGGGTTACAGTCTCTGTAACCTGTTGAGCGGCTGTTAATAATAAATAAATAAATAAATATACTAACACTATCACAGAGACAATGGAGATGCTATTAAACGCACTGATGCCTGAAGACGATCCCGATCTGGACAGTATTTACCACCAGTACTGCAGAGATGCGTGCATCACTGCTTCGACCCCCTCGGAAGACTCACCCGAGATTTCCGAGGGACTTATAAAACACCTTATAGGCAAGATTACTAGCAAAAAGGCTCCTGGAATAGATTCTATCCCAGGAGTAGTCATAAAAATGGTTGAAGAGGAGATCACACCCCTCCTCTGCAATCTATACGCTGACTGTCTTAAGGTAGGGTACTTTCCAAGTGCTTGGAAAATGGGCAACCTCAAAGTTATACCCAAAAGTCTCGAACACGACCTCTCAACGCCTAAGGCTCCTGAGTTTAACGGCCTTTTGTGCAAAGACCTGCACAAACCAGTACCGGTCTGTTTCTAACGAGGCTTCTTGTGTCTTGGCGGGTTTCAAGCCCCTCTACCTTGTAGTAGAGGAGAGGTCCGCCAAGTTAACCCTAAAAACTGCTCCTTCAGTTAGGATCTTTAACACAGAGATCAGGAGAGCTGACTATAGCAGCAGTGCTAACATGCACCGAGCTATAGAGCACATTATGACGGAAAAATGGCAAGAAGAGTGGGAGAGCTGTACAAAGGGAAGAGTCACTTATGGATTCTTCCCTAATATTTACAACCGACTCGCACTCAACTTGCCAGTTACAAGCAATGTGGCACAAGTATTAACTGGGCTCGGTGAGTTCCAAACTCACCTACATAGAGTTGGTAAGGCTGACAGCCCCAACTGCACAACGTGCCACATTGAAGACACACCTATGCATCGAATCTATCGATGCGCTGACTACACGGAGTCCAGGAACGGGCTAGCGGCCAGGCTCCCGTTCTGGCCCTGCCCGGAGGATGAGTTGATAATTCAACTCATCCACAATATACCTGAGAATGACTTCTTATGCCTCGTGGGAAACTTCGCGTTTCCCAGGCTTTGAACGCATTACTCTACAACTGTAGATGGGTGAATTTTCATTCGTCAAGTTGTTAGTAACCTGAGTCGACCAGTGCCTGCACCAAGTGCTACCCTGGACGACTCAAGCCCTAACTAACTTTGTACATACTAAATAACTGTATATATCACATATTATTACATTATAGCTAAATGGTCCGACGAATCTTAGCCCTACGCACGTGGTGCGTTCGGCTCTTATTTACTATGCAGACATGTTATGTTTATAATTGATTTTTATTTTAAGTGACGCTATACGTAGCAATCGTGCGTATAGCTCACGGCCTTTTTTACGCATGTCACATATCATTATATGTTATAATACCATTTTATTTTGTGCCTTTGGCAAATCTCATGCCACTGTGTACCATATTTACATGTTTTATCTGATATAAATTTGTCCTCTGGAGGGTCATCAGACCTCCATTGCATTAAAGGACCTAAGGGTGAGAAGGAGAACTTGTTGGTTGGCTGTAAGTTGTGTTCTCCTTCTCTCTCTTCATTTTTTTTTTTTTGTAGTTTTTAACTGTGTCAAATCATTGAGATGGTTATATCGGTTTTATCCCATTTGAAATATCACAGCTTTTCTGTTTACCCTTGTGATAATTCTGTGTGCATTGTGAAAAAAAAATATACCTTTTATGACTTCAAGAGAGAAACTACTTTGTTCTCCTACACTGGCGAAAAGACAGACAAAGAAAATAGGTGAGTGTTTGTAACTTTGTGCTTATTATTTAAGTGAGGTCATATTATTTGTAAAATTTCAATAGAACTGCTTTAATTTTGAATTAGTTAATCTCTGGCCTATACG
Source organism: Poecilus cupreus (assembly GCA_963942605.1). Classification (NCBI taxonomy): domain Eukaryota; kingdom Metazoa; phylum Arthropoda; class Insecta; order Coleoptera; family Carabidae; genus Poecilus; species Poecilus cupreus. Next base: position 4,627,318 of record OZ012729.1, on the reverse strand, counting down.
TAATAATGTTATTTTCAGCATCGGAACACCGAATGGAAAAGAATATGGAACCAGAACAATAAACACTAAATACTAGTACAGCACTAGTAGATTTTATAGACTCCGCTGTAAAATAAAAATCAAGTAAAGTTAGCAGTATAAATTCGCTAATTTTTTACCATACGCTCCTAAAAAATATGATGTTATCAGTTCAACGGAAGATCCAGATCTTATACCAGGCGCTTTTAAAAAAAAATGATATGTTCAGCTCAACGGAAGATTCTGATTTTGTGTCAAACACTTCTGAACAAAACGACGATGTGGACAACTTCATGAAAGACCCTGATTTTAATAATGAAATCAATGAAGATGATATTAATAGTAGCAACATTGATAATGACCTAGTGACAACCTCCAATGATGAAGATAAAAAGAAAACAAGAAAAATATTAAGAAAGGAAAACATGGAAAAGAAACAAAAAAAAATATAAAATAAACACAGGTCAGGAATATACGTCCCGGGTAGGCAAAGAAAGTGTTTAGGTCAGTCTGAAACGCAAGAGCCAAAACCATTGTCAACATTTTTTTTTATCAACAACCACATCCCTAAGAAACGGGTGATTGTAAATACAGCCACCTGGTGGACTGATAAACTGGAGTATATCCGGAAACAAGTCTCCAAAGCGAAGCACCTAGTTAGCCGTTCCCTTGATTGCGACTACCACACTAATAAAGACAAATACCAAACGCTATAAAGCGGAAGTAAAGAAAGCCAGGGACAACTCCTGGGAGGTCTTCGTGAGGAACGACCTGGGAGAGAGCATTTGTTGCACGATTTTTATTTAAAAATCAAATTAATATACCAGTTGTGTAACACTTAAAATAGATATTAAAATACTATTGTTACTCCAGCATGGTTACCATTACTGATTATTAGTATAATTTAAATATATTAGGGCTAAAACCTTCAAATTTTAGTTACTTATGATATTTTTTCCGTGGACGAAAACAAATATCTACAGTCCTCCTTGAATACACAATTCAAATGGCGGAGTAAAACAACTAAACTCGGGAGAAAAAACAACACTGCGCAGCTCCGGTTCTCGGCCGGTCACGTGGCGATCCAAGGATGAGGTAAGCCCACGCTCTACGACTTCTACAAGATTCAGTGTTACTTTAGCGTTCCGTTTCTGAAAACATCCGCCGAGCGGCGCTAATATCGCTGCTCCCATATTTTCAAATGAACCATAATGCTTACATTTGTTAAATAACGATGATATTTATTTTATACAGATAATTTAAAACTATGTTGGTACATAAATGAAATAAAAATAATTAGAAATATATAGATATTATATTTACATATTGAAAATAACATTACATAAATTATAAATCGTTATAATATAAGAATTCGACTTAACATTTTTGTAATTTGGATAACTTTTTCTTTTTAGAACAGAGTCTTGCTGAATTTTTGTTGCAAGCTCTTGTGTACTGCCTCATTCTAATTAAAATATAATAATGAATTGCATAAGATATGAGGTCATATTTATGTATATTACAAGGAAATAAAAATTTTCCATAATGAATTACTTCATTAATCGTATCTTCGTATAAATTAATATTTTGCCAATTTTTACTTAATATCTGCTCGGTTGATTGAATTAAATGATACAATATTGTATTGGAGCATATTAAATATCTTCTTGATTTTATTGTTGTTAATTCCGACATGTTTGGCAAATTAATATTTGTATTAAATGTGATTAAATTAGAATAATTATTATTATATCTATCTTCCACAATATTAACTGGTTGTAAATTATCCAAGCCTGTTCTTTGTTTTTTTATTGGCATATCTGGTATTATTCTTATTTTTTGTGGTTTCCGTTTAACTGGTAGCTTTGTTAAATAATTAGTGCAGTTTGGAAAGATGATAGGAATTGCAGTATCTTTGAGTTTTACGGAACGAAGAGGAATCTAAAAGAATATTTGCTGTTACACTTTTTTATATTCATTGATATTATTTATACTTTACTATTTGGTGCAGTCCATTCTCGAATTATGTTCTCTGGAGCAAAATCACATCTTTCTCCGTTAAAAGTTTGTCTTTCCGTGGAATTTCTTTAGATCACGCTTCTAGACGATTTGATGTAATTCGAAATAATGACATTTTCGTTGCAAGATTTATAACCTGATGTACAGTTTAGTATACAGCACTTACTAAATACCATTTTAATAATCTTTTAATAAACCACAATAGCAAGAACGAGTTGAATTATAACAAAACAACATAATTGACACAAGCCATAAGCGGGAGTCCCGACTGTAGCGCCGCGCTGTGGATTTTTCTATAAACGGAACAGTAAAGTAACGCACTCTTTATAGGATTTGAATAGGAAGTTGATTTTCCTATCTATCTTGTTTCGTGGGTAAGCCGTTTCGCAAGGTAGAAACATGAATTTGTCTCCTTTGGTATGTGGACTTGGGGAGTATCACGTACCAAAATAGCGGCAAACAAAAGAAGGTTGAATCTCCCCCTAACTAACGACGGGAGAGAGCATTTGTTGCACGATCTTTATTTAAAAATCAAATTAATATACCAGTTGTGTAACACTTAAAATAGAAATTAATATACTATTGTTACTCCAGCATGGTTAACCATTACTGATTATTAGTATAATTTAAATATATTAGGGCTAAAACCTTAAAATTTTAGTTACTTATGATATTTTTTCCGCGGACGAAAACAAATAACTACAGTCCTCCTTGAATACACAATTCAAATGGTGGAGTAATTCAACTAAAGTCGGGAGAAAACACAACACTGCGCAGCTCCGGTTCCAGGCCGGTCACGTGGCGATCCAAGGATGAGGTAAGCCGTTTCGCACGGTAGAAACATGAATTTGTCAGTTTGAATAGCTGAAAACAGCGTTTGTCTCCTTCGGTATATGGACTTGGGAGTATACAGGCTGTTTACAATATTATTGTTGGTGAGGGTAGCACACAACTTTGTTGTACATCTGTATATCATTATTTAATAATTACACATTTCAATTACTATATTTGTATGTTATCAAATTTAGTTCATCCCAAAATTGGAAACAAATACAAATTTATAAAATTTACATTTTTTGTGCAACCAGACACGAACTAAGCATTTCACGTCCATTGTTATGGTAACGGCCGCGAATGAAAAATGATTGTTTTTTACCATGTATGGTACAACGATATAACACACTTATTAGTCTTACATAATAAAAATGTTGAGAAAAATGAAAATAATAATTGTAATTATTTCAGTTTAATGATACAAATGAATCGGTCGGGTTTGTGTGTCCGAAAACAAAAACATTAGTTGTTGATATGTCCGTCACGAACTGGATCCAAAATATAATATGTTTCAAAGTTATTAAATTGTTGTAACAAGGGATTCAATTCATAAACATGAGAGACTTTAAACAAAATTATTTCGGGCAAATAGTTCTTTTAAAACTTCATTCAAAGCGCTGTTACTAAATATATTTTTATACATTCCATCGGTGCAAACTTGTGTAACAAGATGACTTTCATCTGTTACGCTCTGTGCTATCGCTGTCTCGAGCTATTTTTAGAAACGAGAGTACAGATTCGATGATACCCTCTTGCATCCCTAGGACAGACCCCTGGAATTTTGGGCGTCTGAACGCAGTTCAGCGTTGGCCGTGATCGGTTAGAGATTAAAAATGTAGTCGTGCTACGAAAAAAAAAAAAAATGTGTTTTTACGTAATTTTAAGTTAGTTAAGTATTTTTAATGTATTATATAAGTTTAGTGAAACATCAAGTTAATTTTCATAAGTGTTTAGTTTTAATAAAGTCAATCTTTTACAAGTTTTACATGTCTTTTGAGTGATTAAAGTATCATGATTTATCAGCTCCCAATTCATCCGCTTCCAATTTAACCACGACTGTTTTGTTCCCCTTCCTTTAATAAAATTTCCTCATTTTTATTATCTCTATCTCTATAGCCACCTTCACATTTGTTACATTGGCGCAGCCGGTAGGATTGCCGTGAAAAGTTATGCAGATTTTTGTAGAATTGCCATTTTTTCAATTTTCACGTTATTAATTCAACACAGCGTTTTCTATGTTTTTGCATTCTTAAATCAGCAATTTTATCTTGATTTCACTAAAATTCGCTATTATACGACAGAAACATGAATATGATAGATGTGATAATTAAACGACTGGAACATGATAACCAACAGGAAAATACACATGGATGCTTGTTTGTTGAAGTGCTGCTCTTTAATTTATATTCTGACATCATTTTCTATGACATAATTTTATATAATTTATATTGTTAACTTTGTCTTACCCTGAAGAAGCTGCAATTGGTGGCGAAACGTTGGTTTAGACAAAATAAAGTAATTTTTATGATAGTTATAGAATATGATAGTTTGAATTGTTGAAAACAGTGTTTTCTATGTTTTTGCAAGCTTCAATCAGCAATTTTATCTTGATTTACTCGTTACCGGCAATCAAAAGAACCTGGACTGCAGCACCATAGTCCTCGGTCATGACACTCGTAATAATATCTAGAATTTCGTAAAATGAAAGTGCGCGTTGCTATGGAGTGGCCATGGTATTTTCCACCACCAGGGTACATGCCACCACAACCGTTCTGGTATGTACCCATCGTCACCATAGGGTCACCAGCATCAGCCAGCGCCGTGGCATCCAGGATATGGGTACTGTTATCCTGCGTACCCGATGCTCACGCCGCAACCACCGCTGATACCACTGTAACAACATGCAACATTTGTATTTGGCGCCACATTGTTGTAATGCCGAAGCACGGTCATAAAGACCGTGTTCGTGCAGTCTCGTGTGGTCTCCTGTGCGTTGTATTAACAGTTAGATTTTATTATATTTTGATTATTATCCGTAAGTATGGCATTTGGTGTTATATTATTATATTTCTTGTCCCAGTATTATGAAATATTGCACTTATATAATTAAATCGTCATTAATTTGATTTTACTAGAACATAACCTATATGTTTTCAGAATGGGTGATTATGAAAGGGAAGAAGCTCGTCTTCTACAGTTGTGGAAAGATGTAGAGGATGTGAGTGAAATTACAGATGAGGACGACGATAATGAAGAAGACTTTGTTGAGGAACTAGATCATTACAGTGCTAGCGAGCAATCAGCAGAAGAATACGAGTTGGTGGATGGTGTTGCTTCTTCAAGGTCCGATTATAGCCATAGTGATTCTTTGCGAGAGTCTCCTCAACCAGGCCCTGGCACCAGTTCTAAATTCGCTATTCATTCTACATTGCATTACACGGGTAAAGATGCTAAAACACAATGGAACAAATTTCCAACGCTTGAGAAAACAAAATGTGAAGCTCATAATATTTTCAAAGACATAGCTGGCCCACGGGGCAATGCAAAGCGTGCAAAGACTGTACTGGAAACCTGGCAAATGTTTTTTCCAGACGTGTTTATTCAAAAAGTTGTAGACTATACTAACTTATACATTCAAAACATAAGGAATAAGTTTGAAGACAAAACACAAGCGGCTGATACAAGTGTTACAGAAATGAAGGCTGTCTTTGGGCTACTTTACTTGGCAGGTGTTATGAAATCTTCGCATTTGAATTTGAAGGATCTATGGCAAAGGGATGGAACTGGAGTGGAGTATTTTCCTTTGGTAATGGGAATAAACCGTGTTAGATTTATTTTACGCTGCCTTCGGTTTGACGACTTCAATAGTAGAGAAGAATGGAAACAGTATGATAAGTTGGCACCAATTAGGGAACTACTAGATGAATTCATTGATAGTTGCAAAAAAAATTACTGCCCAGGTGAGAATATAACGATTGATGAGATGCTAGAATCATTTAGAGGTAGATGCAGTTTTCGGCAATATATACCGAATAAACCCGCCAAATATGGACTGAAAATTTTAGCTGTTGTTGATTCTAAATCATTCTATACATGCAATTTAGAAGTCTACGCTGGAACACAAAAAGATGGCCCTTACAAATTTGATAACAACGCTAGTGCTTTGGTAAAGAGATTAATTGAACCAATCTCAGGCACAAGTAGGAATGTGACTTGTGATAACTGGTTCACTTCAATTCCCTTAGCTGAGGAATTACTCAAGGATCATAAGCTAACATTAGTAGGCACAGTTCGCAAAAATAAAAGAGAAATTCCACCACTATTTGTTCAAAAAATGAAAGAACGAAAAATAAATACTAGCATTTTTGCATTAAGGGAAAATATGACACTTGTTTCGTACAAACCTAGAAAAGATAAATTGGTATTGTTATTATCAACACTACACAACTTGGACAACATTGACCACTCTACCGGCGAGGCCTGCAAACCAGAAATAATAACGTTCTATAATTCAACAAAGGGAGGTGTTGACGTTGTCGATGAACTGAAGGCAAACTATTCGGTATCCCGGACAAGTAGAAGATGGCCTCTAACATTATTCTTTTCTTTTATGAATATAGGGGCAGTAAATAGTTACATTATATATAGAGAGAATAATAAAATCGACATAAAACGAAGTCAATATTTGAAAGACCTTGCTAAGGAATTAGTTCGAGAACAACTACAGGAAGGAATGAAAAACACAAGAATTAAAAAGGCCAATAGATATAGGATAGGAGAAATTTTGGGACTAGAAAAGGTCAATAAACCTAAAATAGTTGGAACTACAGGAAGATGCTACATGTGCGATTGGAAGAAAAATAGAAAAACTTCAAACCAATGCATACAATGCGACCTGCATGTGTGTAGAGAACACACTAACATTTTATGTAATAATTGTGCAGAGGGAGAAAATGTTGAAGAGCTTAATTTTTAGTTAAAATAATATAAAATTATGTTTTGAGTAGTTATTTGTTATAGCTCAAATATATTTTTCATGGAATAGTTTTGATAGAATTTATGTTTAAATATATCAAATTTTATAAAAAAAAACATAAAGTATGTTAGTATAACAAACTGTTGTCTTTGAAATTACCTTTCTAAATAACCACGGTCAATTTGACCGGTTACATGCACTGACTTAAAAATTTTCACCCGTGTAACGCCGGGTTAATTAATCTGAATGCGTATCTTTGTTGAATTTTCATGGTTTTTGTTGTTTCGTTTAAATATGTGCAAATGTTTGGATTTTCGTGTTTTGTTTCGTTTCAGGTGCGTCGTTTCGATTGATAATTATACCTTTAAATATATCTTTTGTTATCGCTCTTGTAGTGTTGACATCAGGCAGCAGAAACTTAAATGTACCCAAATGGAACCATCGTTAATAGTTTGAAGTCCACCTCTTAGATGGCGCTTCGAGTTACAAAACGTGGAAAACAGGTGACGGTGGTATCGTAGAAATCACCACATTCGAAATTCGAAGGGTATGTTCACGACGAAATGGTGACTTTCAATTTAGCATTTGCTGTTGATAGTTTGTTTTGTATTGTGTTGTGCTCTTTAAATTTATCTTTGATTACAAATATATACACATGCACAAACTGTCAAAATATTGAAAAAATAGGGAACAACATATGGCTATAGGAAAAAATTAACATTGTATTTCCCATATTGCATAAATCAATTTACCACCCGTTATAACGCTGTTACCGTAATAAATAATAAAAATAAGGCAAAAAAAAAATGAACTCTCTTCTCGTGATAGTATTTTAATATTTTATTTTTCAGACACAGGTGAGATAGGTAAAGAAGCCGTGCTAACTGCAAAAGTGTTCCTATTTTTGGACAAGCTCTTCGATAGCTTGAACAGCGGCTGTGTACGTACTGTAGAAGGGAATCCGTTCACATCAGCTGTCTCTAAAAATCACGCCAAGTGGGACAGAAGCTATTGAAACACTGAACTTGATGAAATTTTGCCAAGTTCCACCATCCGTGAAAAACTTTTAAAAAACTGTGTCGGTTGTTGCTGAACTATGATCAGCTTTGAGGAACATGAAACTAAAATTCCTTTTTACAAGAAACCTCAACCAAGATCCCATGGAAAATTATTTTGGCCTTGTGCGAAGCCATGGCGTTACAAATTCCAACCCGATACCGGCAAATTTTATCCAAACATATCAAACGTTAACGATAAATAATTACACAGTGAAACACTCAATTGGAGGAAACTGTGAAGAGGAATTCAGCGTGGCTCTCCTGGGAAATATAAAAAATTTAATTGGCGGAAATACAGAAGAAACTAACCCGTAAAACAAAATTTATAAGCAGGACTTGTTGATGTAAGTGAAAGTTTTTTAACAAACAAATTGTCAAATTACTGAATGGGATTCATTTTGAAACCATTAAATAAATGTAAAAAAAAAATTGTGATACTTGCAAGGCGGACCTGTTAGCGACTACACAGGGACTTCAACATGACCTGATACAAGCCCTAGAATATGTTGAACACAACAGGTTGATCTATCCTTCGTTTTCGTCCGCTCAGTGTTTTGTTGAAATAAAAAAAAAGATATTTAATATTTTCTCCAAAAATTTCAATATGGAACATTCATTTTATAACAATTTCACCATCAATGACAACCGTGAGATATTGGTTTAATCAATTTAAACGCGGCCGTACATCTATTTTTGATGAGGAGCGCCCAGGACGCCCGGCAGACGTGGTTACTGAAGAAATCGTTGAAAAGGTCCGCCGAATGAAAGTGCGCGAAGTAACAGAAGGCTGTCGGCGTGTCACACGGATCGGCAATTAATATTTTACATAATAAGTTAGGCATGAGAAAGCTGTCGGCCCAGTGGGTGCCGCGATTGCTAACGGTGGACAACAAGCAGAAACGGAAGACAATGTCGAAGCAGAGTTTCGACCTCTTTAAGCGAAATCCGCAGGAGTTTTTGTGTCGAGTCGTCGTTGATGAAACCTGGATCCATCACTACACGCCAGAGACCAAACAACACTCAAAACAAAGGACTTGTCCGGGTGAACCTGCTCCGAAAAAGGCTGGAAAGATCATGGCCACGATTTTTTGGGATTCGACGGGAATAATCCTTATGGACTTTTTGGAGAAAGAACGCACGATCACGGGAACGTATTAGTGACTTGTTGCATCGATTTAACGAGAAATTAAAAGAGAATCGTCGCGGCCAAACTGCATGAATTGCGGTACGAACTGTTGCCGCACCCACCGTACTCGCCCAACCTGGCTCCCAAATGCAAGGGATTAAGAAAGACGGAATAAGGAATTTAGTAAGAGCGTGGGAGACACAAAACTAAACTAATGACCCACACCACGCAGAATCAGAACGCGTCACTGTTCACTGTTTGTTCGAAAACGATGATGTAGATGATAACATAAACACTGTAATAGAATTGTCAGGTTTAGTGGAGGATGTGACAGGCTACATAGGCGGTTTTGTTGTTAAAAAAAACCATTGATGAAATAACATGTGAATTTTGTAAAAATTGCTTGACACGACATGATTCAGAAAACACTTTCCTTAATATTAAAAATAGAGGAGGGTTGTGCATCCCTTCCGTCGATGTTGTAAAGGTTTGCACAATTGCAGGAAAAGTTATACGCGAATTAAAAAAAAACATATTTAAAAACAATTGTGTCGAAAAAGTAATTCAACGGTGTATGATGTCGATGAGTGGGGTTTTTGTAGACATTGTAGACCATGACAAACAAATGCAAATTATTGTTAATAATGTTGTAAATGTCGACAAGCTGTATTCACATAACATAGAATTAATTAAGTTAATTTTAAGAGCATATATCAACTGTAGAATAAATTTTATTTGTAAAAATGTAGGTGTTAGAACATGTATTAGAAGGAAGTTTAATAATTTAGTGTTATTTTTAAATCAATAAAATTATATAAATAAAATTGTCATCCCTAAAACACAAACCGAGAAGTAACGAGCGCACAACAGGAGAAAAACATTGTTTACATGAAAATACCTTACCACCAAGAAATTAACACAGGTTTAAAGAACATTCTAAACAACACCAATATCAGTGTGGCGGTCACACACAAACAACTAACGCGCTACGACTAGCTCCAACACAGGTACCACAGCCGAGCGGTCAGCGTCACGGACAACTTCCAAGCGTCTAAGGCAGAGCATGCTTACAGGCCTTACTGATGAGTCCACGTAAGCATGTCCGGAACGAAACGCAACACACCCCTTCAAAATTGGTGACCCCGACGTGATCTACTTTCAGCTGGCTCTACGAGAAGAGCAACGAACCAACGCCGACTCACTGGATATCATCTGATATCCAGCTACCACTTCACTTCGTCCCCTTAGATAATCGCAACGAGCGGCGCTTTCAAAACCGCCAGCACCACATCATCGTTGTCACTGGCGGGGGAGTGTGTGGCGGTCACTCACAAACAACTAACGCGCTACGACTAGCTCCAACACATAGGTACCACAGCCGAGTGGTCAGCGTCACCCTTACGGTCCCGGGTTCGATTCTCGGCCGCCCCGACTTCCAAGCGTCTAAGGCAGGGCATGCTTACAACACACCTTTTCATCAGAATCGCAAATTACACCATCAACAACACAAAATCAACTTTACAAAACTTAAAAGACAAAATTGAATCTAACCAAATCACTGACGTCGCGTCGTCTACAAGGTCGGATGTGGTGCCTGCAATAAAAAATATTTGAGAGAAGGGGACAAAAATAAAGAAATAGGCTAGAAACACTTTATATAAATTTAGATAAAAATAATAACCTAAATGCCCAAACATGCTCCCATGTTTGATACATATTAGTACTAGACAATGACAGAGGGCATCTCTGTATATTTCCACCTGTAAATAAACACCTTGGACCTTGGGGTGTTGTTTCAAATTGTCCATATTTTATATTTATTACATCCGTTTCATCAATAATGTTTTTCAACGAAATATTACTTAAACGTATCATCCTGATGTGTGACAGGAACTTGTCATAAGAAATTTCACTGTAAACTTAAGATGTAAGTAAAATACCAAATTTGTTTTGATGTAACTTATGTCTGTTTTAAATTTTTTCCAGTAAGCAGCACTCCTAACTAGTCAACTGTCAACCTTCGACCTTACACCACCACCATCCTCAAGAATGTTTATCATCCCTTATTAAAAAATTCACATCAGTATGAGATCAGTACTAGTTCAGTCCAGAAAATCAGTCCATTCAGAACCAGTCATTCAATAATTCATTTTAAATATATATTATTAGCAACAAAATAATTATTTATTTCAAAATCATAAATCTATCCTTCAAGGTACAAATGCACAAATGCTAGTATTAACAACGGTGCCATTCGAAGAATTCGACGCCAGGTAGGACCACAACAGAAATTTGTTGTCAGAAGTGGGATCCACAACACTGTTGTGTCTGCCTTCAGTGCGTACTTTAAAACGGTCATTAGCCAATTTCGAATGTAATGCTGGTATAAATGATCGCATGCTTGAATATTTAAATAGTATATCAGAAAGTATGAAGGAATTACATAGACATTGCGTTCTATGAAATGGAAGTGATGAAAAAACTTACTTTGAGGATTAAAAATGATTCATGGCGTGCTGAGGATTTTGCAGAAACGGGAATAGAAAGAGGACCGAAACTTGCAGATCATGTGTTAGTGTTTATGATTCGCGGCATTGCCAGAAAAGCAACCAGTTGCATTTTATAGTATACGCTGAAACCGCTGATTCTGCAAGTTATTAGGGCCGTTCGTGAAAGGACTAAATTCAAGATCGTGTCATCTGTTTGCGATGGCGGATCGCAATGATTTTGTTTATAATGTTGATGGTCATGAAAATATTCATCTCTTTCTACGCACCTCAAGTTGTAACAAGATGAGATTTGGACTGGAAAACTAAACAATGATGAAATAGTCAGTCTGATTTTGTTCACCTTATCGTTTTATAATAAAATAGTTTAAACTTTCGGGCAATACCAGTCGTTGTTTATTTCATCTGTGTCCAAAATCCAGGAGTTCCTCCTGTGAATCTGTGTGCTGTGCGATCAAGCAACGACGCAAAGGTAAGTTAATTATATTTACTTATTCACACACTGTAGCTCCCCTCTCGTGCTACAAAGTGTTGAAGTGCATGAGAAATAATTTCATGTTTAAAAAGGAGAGGTAGCGCAGTGGAGTGACATTAAAAAATTATATGAAGTTGATGGGGCGGGGGGCACCTTTAAATCCACAAAATTAAACCAGGCTCATATATTTCCCACTAATCGTCAGAAAATGCGAGTAAAGTTTGTCGCTCAGACTTTTAGTTACTTCACTGTTGCCGCCCTAAAAATCGAATACGATCAGATTGCATCATCCGAAACCGGAGAATTAGTCAATTTCAGGAATGACGTGTTCGATTCTCTGAATTCTGTTTCATCGTCTTTAAAACCCTTAGCCTGTAAAGTTAAAAAAGGTTCGCCTCATATCGATATTTGGAGATGTGCCCATAAAGATTTGACAGAGGTAAAATTTTTCGTCGTAGATAAGCAAGTAAAAAATCCACCATTTCTTCAGTTACTAACATCTACTCTCCGCAATATGGAGTATCTCTGGGGTTCTCTAGAGAAGAAGGGATTTAAGTTAATCACGCTAAATCTTTTAACCTAGATCCTCTAGAGAATCATTTCAGTGTTGGAAGGGGATTGTGCGGTGGAAATACCATCAACTACACAATTTACCGATGCATACAAAACAACTGTATTGCACAATACTGGGTACGAATTGTGAAGAAGATGGTGATAATCTTCTCCTTTCTTACCGCATTTTACTTTCTCCTGATACCCAGATTCCATCAAATTCCGAAATTCGTCCTTCAATCTCGCAATAAACTGTGCCACATATCCTGCCACAATCCACTTGCAACGAGACTGCCGCATTACGGTTAAATATTTAAAACTGCTGGTTATGTTGCTTGATATTTACTAAAAAAGACTGTTTAAAGAGATAATGGTTTAAATGATGTCCGTTACTTAAAGTTCGCAAACCCAATTTTCATTAATATTGTGGAATTATGTAGACGAGATTTTTTCTCAAATTCCTAATTTCATTACTTCCCCTAACATCTTTTCCAATCCTATTCCTGTCTACGCTATGCCTTCCAACTTTTGTGAAGTGCATGGCGAAATTACGCAAAAGAAAATTATACACATGTTGCATTTAGTATTGTTAAACTATTTTACTAAACTAATAAATATCAAAATTAGAATCAATTCCACAGATAACAATAAAATTATTGAAGATTTCTTTACAAAATATTGTTAAAAAATACTTGTATCTTATATATTTATTTTTTTGTGTTGTGTGTTTTTTTTTTTTTTTAGTTTTGTGTATGTTTTTATTTTTTTATGTGCTGTATTTGTTTATATTTTTTGTGTACGATATATTTCATCTTATTTTTATATTGCATAATATAGCTTTATTAATTCAGCTGTGGGAGCAATAATCTGAACTGTATTCAGTTTCTAACAGGGAATACCACAACAAATTAAAACGGACACAGGCAGCTAACAAAATCTGCGAAGAGTTTAAGTGGGGAAGACATTTCTGTGGAGGAAGCGACAAAGAAAATTCATGGCCTGAGGACCCAATTTCAAAGGGAGAGAGCTAAAGAACAAAAAACCAAAAGTAGTGGCGTCTCTACAGAAGAAATTTATTCTTCCAAACTCGGGACGTATCCACTGCTCTCATTCCTTTTGGACTCTACAGCTGCAGGCCAAGTACGGACACACTTGCGTCAGTGGTATCATCAAGCACCGCAGGTATATTTATATATTTAAACACTATAGAATAATTATGGTTACATTAGTATAAAAATAAAACTAATATAATAACATTACAATCAGAAATGCCATTGGAAATATTATATGACGGCACAGTGGAGGAATTAGAAAATGAAAGTACAGGCAGCCAAATATTAAATCCTGGGCTACTCCTAAGACATAAACTCCAGAATCAGAGGTGATGGAGGATTCTTCGTCCGTTTCTGGTTCGAAGAGGAAACGAGGGAATTCTGTGTATGAGGAATTCATAAAATCAGCTAAAGTATCACTACATGAACTAGCAAAACCAGCCGAGTTGCCATTTCAAACTGATCAAATTCTACGTTCGCGGCGAATGTAGAGAGAGCGAAATGAGGCTCGTACATAATAAAAAAAGCATGCGAAATCTGAAGGCCAGCATTTTAAATTTAATTTATAAGGCGCAAAAAGAGGAAGATTAGGAGAAAGAATGTGTAAGAAAAAAGCACATATTCCCAAATAATCTTTAAGTGCCTTTGAATCACTCGAATCCGTCAAACCGTCTGGGCTTTAGGTCTGCGTACAAATGGTTTCTTAAGTCAAAACGAGTGAATAAAAAAAAAAAAAAAAAAAAAAAAAAAAACAACAACAACAACAACAACAATTTAGAGAAGAATAAGGTGTGTGCTTCTTCTCTTGTGTATTATTTTAATGAGGGGGCTGCTTTGTATTGATTTATGTATGCCAGGTGTTTGAAGGAGCGTGTCTCTGTATTTTATTAGGGTTTAGGAATTTTTTTGTCGGCGTGGACAGTGATTTGTCAGATAGGATGTTTTGTTTATAGGTAGGGTGTTTTTTGTTTATGTGTCGCCAGAAAGGACTTGATTTATTTCCAAATCAGGTAGCGTGTTTTTGTTTGTGGCGTTAGATCTTGATTTGCAGAAATTGGCTTTTAATTTTTGGGGATTGACCCTCTTCAGGTACAGATGTGCAGGTGTGTCTTTATTTTTTTTTCGTTGTCCGGTTTAGAATTAGTGGTGGGTAATACTTTTTGTGTATATAACAAAGGGTTGTGAGTTTTGAAAACTGTATATCTGTTTAGACTTAGCAGTTTTGAACAAGTTGAATTCTAAACAAGAAACCATTGTCGTTCATTTTCATTATGAGTACATATGAACAATTGTGTTTTGAACTCTTTAGAGACGATAGCCAGGCTTGTAGTCAGCCAGAAGCGAAGAAAAAGAAGAAGAATCATATTAAAATTATTAGTGATGTTAAAGTAAAGTCGGCCCGGTCTACGAGTAGAAAGAATAAGTTACCGAAAAGTGAAAAATTTAAATTTGTGAAACCATCAAATGAAAATCAGCAATTAACAGGTTCAACCATGGATGAATTAATCTACACGCCCAAGCGTCCTTTGACACCGGACATCGTTGTCGTTGTTCCTACGGATAATGAAAAACAACAAGAACTCCAGGTCCAGCAACAATCTATGCCAGACATCAGTGAAAATATTAGTGATTGTGATTTGATTAAACAGCGTGACCAAGTGAAACCCTTAACATCTCCTTGGTGTTCTCCAATCTGTACACCAGAACGTGCTCCAACACCAGATATTATTTTCATCGACGATGAGACCGAAGAACGTCAGGTGCCACCGGTGAACTCGGTACCGTTAGAAGAAAATCCTTCATGGCTGGATCAATATGCCCAAAACTGGTCCGAGGAAACTGAAGAATTTTGTAATTTAAATTTAGAATTCATAACAGGGACGGCCCCAGTGGATGCATGTTTTACTTTACCCGTCAATATTAGTAAGTACGACCATAACAATAGATTACTGCAAGGAAGTTTTATATATATTGATGATGTTGAACGTAAAAAATTTGTTAATATCGGTTTAAACCCTCATAATAAATTTAAAGTAACAGCTAGACTTGTAGACATTAGAACCAGTCAACAAATTGATATGATTAATGTAGAAAAAATTTGTGAATATTTAAACTATAATATAAAAAACTCTCTATTGGTAAAAACATCAGGATGTAATAAGGGTGTTTTTGTTAGTGGTGTTAATATTACTAAATTACCAATGCAAAAAATCAAATTGTTATATAAAAGAAATTTTATTGTTTTAAATAAAAATGAAATCGATAACTTAATAAATGCTCAAAAGTTATTGCAAAGAATAACAAACTGTTTGGAAAATAGAATTGGTAATATTGCAATCTATAGAAATTATTTAAATTTTCTTCAAAAAGTAGCTATTTTTAAACTTACAGGAAGAAGAAGCCATCGATCAACTTAGAACCGTAAACGTTGTAATTGCAGCATATACAATAGCACAGGCTAGATTACATTTACACACATATCTTCATCAGCTAGATACCAACGTTTTATACTATGATACAGACTCAATTATTTATTATCATTTACCAGATATGTATGAGCCACCCACAGGTAATTTTTTAGGAGATATGACCGATGAATTAAACAGTTACGGCCCAGGTAGTTATATTACTGAGTTTGTTTCCGGTGGACCGAAAACTTACGCTTATAAAGTATATAATCCTGTCAGTCATGAAACTAAACAGGTTTGTAAAGTTAAAGGTTTCACTTTAAATTACAAAAACTCTCAAGTAATTAATTTTAATTGTTTAAAAAGTATGATTCTTGAGGAAAACTATGAAAATTGTAATCCTGCTGTTATTATTGCTAATAATATAAGAAATACTCTAGATCATAACGTAATTACCCGTACAGAAAGTAAAATATTTAATATAAAATTTATGAAACGTCGTTTAATTGATAATAATTTTTCTGTTTATACTAGATAATAAGTTGATGTGTTTTAATGGACCGTGCTATAAGTTTCCAGGGCAGGAAGGGAGATCTGTAGGTAGAGACATATAGACAGGCCACCCCTCTTTGTAGGTAGGGTAGGGGGATGCTGTGTTTCTCTGATATGTGATTGGTACAGATCTTTCTCATAAGATTTTAACATCGGTTATGGTAGGGAGGGTATTTTTGTATTTTTAGTATAAAACACGAAGCATTTCTTCAGTTCTCCAGTATCTGTATATTCTAGCAGAAAAAAAAACACAAACTACAATGGCTACGTTCAATTACGAACAGTATGTTGAGGAGCAAGCACTCAAAGAAGCGCATCGTCGTTATCCGGTACAACCGTACCGGGTAACTTGCGCTGAAAACTGGGACGTTCAAGAAGAAGAAAAAGTGAAGTGCGGCGAAAATAAAGACGAAGGAGAAGTGTTACTCTCCTTCGCAGTGACTGTGGAGTGTACCGCCGAAAACTGGGATAACTGCAATTATCCCACCTACAACGCATTGGAAAAGGCCCAATCAAAATTACTGATGATACCTGTTAGTGGGTACAAATTAACAAAAGCGCAGAAGAAAGCCTATCGCGAAAGCGGGAAGAAGCGATGGGCCGCCTTAAAAGAAAAAAAAACAGTTTAGTTTATGTGTATTATTATTATTATTATTGTGTAGTGTAATTGTAAGTAATTTTATGTATAGTTAATATTCTCTTAAAATTAATTATTTGTAAGTGTAAAATTTTCTTTTGTATTTTCTATTTTAAAAACAGTGTGATTTAATATTTTGTGTGTACTTTTATGTATAATTTATGTAACGGAAAATAAAAACATAGTTTATATAGTATTTCTAATTTTTATTTTATATATGTATTAGAATCAGTTTACAAATTTATTGAACTTGCTTACGTATACAAAATATATTAATTATTTGTAAATATAAAATAAAATCTAGTATTATTTAGTACATCTAATTTTTATTTTTATATTTTGTTTACCCTTACTGATTCCTCCATGTTTTTAATATTTTCAGTTCAGAAAATTTTTGTTAAAATAAAACTTTTGTTTTATAGTGAAATGTCAGATCCTATCAAATTCAAGCTGTTCAAGTTAATAATATAAAACAAGAATTAGCATGTAAAGATAAATCATTTATGATTGAAAATTCTGACGGTGCTTTTGATATAAATAAAATAATTGAAACAGAGGATTGGATAGCAGAAAGTAGTTGGTGGTTCAGTAGAGAGGATATAACGTTATATTTAATTCCTGAATACCCGTTAAAATATATATACAGTATCTCAGTAACGATGTTTAAAAAAGAGTTTTATATGACGCTGCCTAGCAACAGTTCAATGCAATACTTTCCTGATAATAAAACGACACTATTTACTACACAATTACCACAGAATGTACAGCTTAACGGGGAATGGGAGGTTGCATTAGCCGAAATTCAGTATCCATGTACATTTTATACAGTATGTGAACACGAAAACTATATTAATTATCATTTAAAAACAATAGGAAAAGATGGAAAAATTAAAGTTCATAAAAAGGAAGTACGTATAACCGCAGGGTATTATAGTAGCATAGACGAAATAGTCACTGCGATAAACCAACAACATAAACTAAGTACACATATTATTATCGAAATTGAAAGAGACATCAGCCGAATAAAAATACATTTTATAAACGATACAAACATGTGTTTCTTAAAATTGTCACCAAAACTTTCACAACAGCTGGGATATGAACCAGAAACCGATCTTTTTACACAGAGGGTCACATATAAACCTGCAAATCTGTATCACGGTGTACAATCAGAAATGTTTGTGTACTGTGATATTGTTGAACAGCAATTTGTCGGAGATGTTCTCGCACCTCTCCTGAGAGTTGTGCATGTAGATGTGGCAAACTATAATCATGGTACTAGTAAAATGACAACATTCTCTCCGTATCATTATATTCCCGTACTTAGACGAGATTTCCAGAATATAGAAATCGATATAAGATGTGTCAAGGGAGAGCCTATACCATTTCAATTTGGAACTTTAAGTGTTACATTACACTTTAGACGTTGTACAAAATGATTTATAATGTTAAGCTAAGCTAAATATGTATATCATTATATGAATATGGAATAATTATGTAACAATACCAACTGTTTAAAATAATTGTACTATTCAAGTTTCAATAAACAAAACAACCACCAAAGCTACTGAACACCTGCAAACACCTGTCACGCATATATTAAATCAAAGCACCATCTAAAACGTTCCCATACTATTTGGAAATAAACAATTTTCCTCAAAATTTTACAAACCAATAAAAACATTATCCACGGATACTTAACACACCCTAAAACGCCGAAAAAAGGACCGCTACATAATTCACAAATAAAACATCGCCCTAAAACGACAGCAAACACCTGTCACACATAAATCATCTCAAAGCAGCCCCAGCTAATTAAAAAAACACTCAGCCAAAACCGCCCCCTATATCTTCTTACAACTTGACTGTATAACTATTTTGGTAATCAAAATTATTGTTGATCTACACATATTATATTGCTATATTTAAAAATATTTATATTGTTGGCGTAGATACTCAAAATGCTGTCACCATACGTACGATAAGTTATTGCTATAGTGTATACATTTATTGTTATAGTAAGTATACATTTTTCTCCGTGCAGGATTAAATGTATTTATTGGTTGACTCAGTCAATTATCATACTACTAAACATTCAAATATTTTAAGAAGAATAACAATACTACTTCCCCAAATATCTAATACAGATGTGAGATTTGAACTAGAGGAACAACCAACTTGTTCAGGTGTAACTGACAATAAAAATTCTCCCATTAGCGAAACTACCTTGCGAAGAAGCACACGTTTAGCAAAGTTAAGACAGTTTGTGATTATTGAAAATATAAATGAATTTTACATATATAATTAAAATGTAATTGTAGTATATAAGTTTAGATATAAATAAAATAAAACTCAACCTTTATGTATCCTCACTGTATTTATGTATTGTATGTATAAGGTAAAAACCCCAAATTAATTCAAGATAATTAAACGAACTCTTTTAGATATTATTAATTTCAAAATTTCGTTCTTTTAATTTCCTTAAGGAGTAAGGTGTAATATGCCAGCAAAATTCCATAAGATCTTATTTAAATTACATATCTTCTTCTAAAAATCGTGTTATCTTTAAACTGTGCTGAATCATAGCTACCCTTATCTCTTATCGCTGTATGTAAACTAAGATTTCGCTGTATGTAAACCATGATTTTTGTTTATATATATTGTAATTTTACCATTCAGAAAAGATCAGTCTACCACAACTTCTATTCACAACGTTACTCTGTCGACGACTAGAATTATATTTAACCGAAATCAGACTTTGAATTAATTTAAACCTTCGGCTCCATAATCCACAAGTCACGCTCTGATCCCTCGAAAAAGCACTACTCACAATCACAAGACTGTATCCAATTAATCTGGAGAAAAACTTGATTCCAAATCATCAATTTGGGTTCAGACATGAACACGCCACAATTGAACAAATTCACAGAGTAGTAGAAGCTATAAACAACAGCCTTCAAAATAAGATGTATTGCTCAGCTGCATTCCTTGTCATCAGTCACTTCGCTGCGCGTCGTAACTTTCTTCTCACAAAATAAAATGATAATTATAAAACGCATTGTTTAATATACTATTATGTATGATTTGTGTGGGTGCCATACCACCCAAACAACACAATATTCTTATAGGTAAAAATAATTGTAAGACTGTACATATTTTAACTATTTGTAACTGTAAATAATTTCGAGCCAACCTTCCCGGTTTTCCTAGAACTCCATCCAGGCCTGTAACCGTCCGCTATAACCAAAAACCCTCAACATCTGCTTAACCCTTTCGGTCCCAATGGGTCATATACGTCCCAGGAAAGTTTTGAAGGTACTCAGTGGTAAGTAAATGCTTTATAAATTCGCTCAGTCTTTGTCCCAGTGGTAACCTGACATCGTATTACCTATCCCCGCCAAAAATACCCGCGTGTTTGTCGATGTAAACATAACCTGAAAATAATTCTAAGTTAGTGCAAGTGGTATGTTAGAACATTTGCTTACTTTAGTGGTATTCAGTGAAATCTAATATAATTTAGTAGCCACATTTTGTGGAAAAATGTCGAGGTAAGTCAAAAATAATTCTTTTTGCCATAGTGCATTCATAAATCACAATATTTTTTCTGATATCAACTAATGGGACATATATGTCCCAATGGTATTTTCCGATGGGATATATATGTCCCACTAGTATTTGAATCATATATTTCATTTCAGAAAGAAACCGTTGTCCGAAGCAGAATTGATAGAGATAGCAGAAAATATTTCCGATATAGAGGATGAGATCGAGGAACCATTTATAGATAGCGGTTCAGAATATTCTCAGACAAACACAGATATTTCTAGTGATGAAAGCACGCGTCCATCATCAAGTAAAGAAGCTGGGAAAAAAAGAAAACAAGCAGAAAAAAAACAACCAGCGAAGTGGAAGAGTAGAAAAGTAGAAGACAGAGAAATAAATGGAAGTTCAACGGAAAATTCGTCGTCTGAAGAAAGTGAAGAAGATATAGAAAGTGATAAAGATGAAGAACTACCAACCATAAAAATTGATAAGTGGGTGCCAGTAAACAGGAACTTCCAACCCAGAAAAAATATTCCAACAGAATTGCCTTCTATAATTCTTGCAAATTTAGATCGATCATCATCTGAGATCGATGTTTTCTTCAAGCTTTTTCCTAAAAGTCTATTTCTCTGGATATCTGAAAAAACCAACGAACGCCTGAAGATTTTGAAAGAGAAGAAAAAGAAAATATCTGTGCTCCCTACAGATCAGTATGAAATTATGATAGTAGTAGCATGCTATTTCATAATGTCTTACAACAGAGTACCAGCTCAGCGTCATTACTGGTCTACTAATTCTTCTCTTGGAAATAAAATGATAAAAAATTCGATCTCTCGCAATAGATTTCAACTACTTTCTTCTAAATTATATTTCAATTTTCCCAAAAAACCGGAGAATTCCAACAAACTATATTACATTGAGGAAATTATTTCTTGCTTGAAACATACCTTTCAACAGGTCAGATCTGAAAGTACTTTCCAGAGCATTGATGAGGCAATGGCAAAATTCAAAGGAAGAAGCTCTCTAAAACAATACCTTCCCCTCAAGCCAATAAAAAGAGGAGTGAAATTGTGGGTCAGATGTGACTCAAAAACTGGCTACACTTATGATTTTAACATATATGCTGGGAAAGATGAAGATAGAGATAAGGATACAACAGTAGGGGAAGCTGTGGTCCAGAAACTTGCAAACACTATTCGGGATCCTAATGTTAGTTTATGTTTTGACAGGTTTTTTACTAGTACCCGACTAATGAATAACTTACCATTTACTGCAGTAGGGACTGTAATTTCTACGAGAAAAAATATGCCTAATTTTCTAATGGATAAAAAGCGAAACAGAGGGGAAGCTCAGTTTCTATGCAATCAGTATGGGACTTGCGCAGTCTCATGGAAAGATACTAAAGATGTGACTATGCTTTCCAATTGCCATGGAAATCAGATGACAGTAGTAAATAGAAAGACAAAAGACGGTAGTAAAGCTGAAATTAACTGTCCAATTATGGTCAAATATTATAATGATTATATGGGCGGGGTTGATTTGTCAGATCAACTAGTAGGGTTATATGACATAGACAGGAAAAGTAATAAGTGGTGGAAAAAAGTATTTTACCGTTTACTTATGACAGCAGCAGTAAATTCCTGGATTGTTTTCTGTGAAATAAAAGGAAGGAAAGGAAAAGAAAGAAAACCATTTTTGAATTTTTTGGTCAGCCTTGCTGAATCTTTACTAAGTTATGGTAGGCAGCACGCGAATGTAATTCGTAAACGACAATATGGTAGACCCTCTAGTGGATCAAAGTTGTTGAATATAGGTGACCATTTACCCTTTGAAGGACCTACAAGAAGAAGGTGTTACAACTGTACCAAAAAGAAGAAGGAAACCAGAACTACGACGCTTTGTGCTGCATGCGATATTCCGTTATGTAAAAACTGTTTCACTGCTTATCACACATAATGACATTTCCAGTTCTGACATATTATTATAATAATAATTATTTTTTTTCGAAATAAACAAAATTTAACATATTTTAGTTGTTTTGTTTATTACACCAGTGGGACATATATATCCCACTTTACTTTCCCAGTGGGACATATATGTCCCACCACCCCTAAACCCCATCCCTTGTGTATTTTTTTCTGCAAATCTTTATTTTGACATCTTTGCAACTGTATCTAAATTTATGGGCAAAGATTTAATTTGAAATCGTAAAAAAACAAATTGGGATCGAAAGGGTTAAGGTCCCACATTCCTAAAACTGAGTCACCACTACCTGCGACTTTCTCTTGAACCTTCCCGTTCCAGAGTTTTCCGTTCATCAGAACTAGTTTCTAGTTTCCACTGCAATCCACGAACTTCTATTCCTGACTCGCGTAAAATAAACACTATTCGTTTTATTTATGTCAACCTTCAATCACTTCATAAAAAAATTATGTAAATATAATAAGTAAACTTTACAAGAATTCTTTACAGTACAGCCCATCGTTGGTTTTTACAGCTTAGAAAGAGAGAGAAGTATTAAAAGTAAGACGAAGAGACTTGCATGGCTGCAGCCGCCGATTTTTATGCTAGCCAGCACTCTAATCTAGGTATAGTTAGCTGAAGAATGCTGTTGTGTTCCCAGCACTACCGCTTTAGTATATAAGATTATTTTAATTGCATGTTAGGTTGTAAGTTGTTAGTTACGGAATTACAAAATTACAAGGGAGAATTTGATCTACCCATTTTGGCAAATAATCATAATATTAACAAATACTACGAAATTCTAAATTTACAAGTATTTTCTACAAAAAAATTAGTTGCATTTCTCATCAAAATTCCACTAGTTAATAAAGTTTCTTATAACCTTTATAGCCTAATTCCCTTACCTGTTCAACATACAAATACCTCTGTTTTCTCATATATACAGCCTAAAAAGCCTTATCTCCTTCTTGCTCAAAATAAAGCCTATTTTACCCACATGCAAGATCTTGGTAGCTGCAAGGAGCATGGAGGGCAAGAATTCATCTGTAGAGACGTGCATACTACAAAGGAGACTGACTAACTTACTTGCGAAACACAACTTTTAGCTCCACACCGCAACACAATACCCGAGGACTGCAATACTTAATAATAATTGGCTTTACGTTCTCCAGCATCCGATAACTCTAACTCTCCTTTGTGAAGAAACATCGGCAGGTCATACTGAAGACGTTATCCTGCGAAATACTGGCTCCATACAACTTCACAAATCCTGTAAGGGTTTTACAGACAATTACGTTTTGCAGTCATCTTCTAGCGTCATGACTAATTTCACCAGCATTGTACCGTCAAGCGACATAACAGCGGACGATCGCTGTAGATTTGATGTAAAACTAAATCAATCCGAAGCGTTCCTTTTACATCCAATTCAACTAACAAACGTGGACCTGAATGATCTACGTTATGCAAATACAAAGCTAGAAAACTCAACAAGCCCTTCATCGTGTCCCACACCCATTGGTATACAACTGCCTTAATGACAATAGGTGGAATAGTAGTTTGTGCGGTGATAATAAAATCTTGTAAATGGTGTGGTTGTCTAACCTTTTTAAAGAAAAAACTGTGTTGTGTGAAAAACTCTAATCCCCATACAAGAACATTTTATAAATGTTAAAACTGATTCTGATTTTAAAGTATGTGAAAGCAATCAGGACATTATTTTCCCTGTTTGTAATCTACGTCACGAACGTAAGAGCGTCCAGGCACAGGAAAACATTCCACTGCAGGCTGTGGTGCACCAGGTCCGACCATCTTCAGCCAGTGCCTCCCGCAAACATCTACCTCGCGGCAGACGTAGCACTACGCCCCTGTAAACCATTTATTAAAACGATTTCCATTCCATGGGGGAGGTGTTGTGTTCCCAGCACTACCGCTTTAGTATATAAGATTATTTTAATTGCATGTTAGATTGTAAGTTGTTAGAGTAAGAAAATAAATAATATTTTAATTATATATTTGTACTAAGATAGTTCTTATGTACTTTAGTTTAGGAATTTTATATATTATTGTAATCTTATGTAAATTCATACTTCAAACTGTCGGTCGTCACCCCTGTTCAAGGTCCATCCTAACTTTTATCTAAATTCCTTCCCCTACCCTTTGAAATCATTAAATATAAACCACCCTTAAAACCTATTTTCACACGGACTCGTTACTCCAAAAATCACCGACGACACTCATCGAGACGCTGAAGTAGCATTAAAGTATTCGCCGTATTCAAATAACATTTTGTTCTTGTACTTGTGTGTTTATTGCGCAACCCTTGCCATTACTAGTACACAACAACAATTAATGAGTGAAGCTTATTCAAAAGTTTCCAAGGAAAAATGGGAAAATTATGACACGTACGTCATAAATGAAGAACAAAGATTTTGGGAAGCTGATCATTTGCAAGATGATATTGATCGCTTAGGGTGCATTATATTGTGATTGCAATTTATGTTATATTAATCTTGTATTTTATAATTTTATAATACATCCTTCTTAACAATAAATTGACTAATCTGTAATATTTAGTGCTCTGTTTATCCATTAAATATTAATTCATTTTTGTTATGTACCAAAAATAATATAACAAGTCGAATAATAATATGTATCATTAAACGTAATACGAATTATTCTTAATTTATTGCAATAATGAAGTAAAGCAAACATATGAAACTGTTGACAATAAACTGCAACTTGTTTTTAACTGGATGAATATTAATAAATAATATGAGTTTAGATGGTATATCAATTTTATATAAACGAAGAATATATAAAAAAAATTGTAATAGAAATAGAATTACCCATATACTTTTTCATATTAGACCAAACTTTTCAATTCAATAAAAAATATATTGTAGTTGTTTCTCAGAAAACTGTGAAGTAGGAAACTTTTATAAATACTATTTTAGTTGTACTGTAGAACGACATTTTAATCTCATTAGTGCAAGAAAGCCCTTTGAGAGTGGAGGATCTTCGTTGCAACAGCCATTAAAAATTATAGTCAGTCCGAGTTAATGACTGTTGTAATCTCCCTATATAATTATAAGAATTTTTTATCTTTTAGTTATTTGTGAGACGTATATTCTGCTTATGTTGATGGAATGTCACGTATTCATTTTTGTTTTATTTTTATTAATGATATTACATCCTGTTGATGCCTTTAGCATCCCCTTCAGCATTCTTAGAACTGTTATTGTCTAGAGATTTTTGATGATGTATGCCCCCGTAAGAATGCTGAGTATGAATAATTGTCTCGGCTACCTAAGGCTGAGACGTGAATCGAAAAGTCAGTCTGTTACCATCAGCAGCTCAATTAAGATCTAGAGTCTGTACTAAATCATCGGCTCAAAGTTGTAATCATCTGTAGATAACTGTATAAAGTAGTGAATATTAGTTAATAAACTTATATTTAACCAACACGATCTTTATTAGTGGGTTTGGCCCTTAGATTCTGCTCTTACCCATTCTCCGGAATTAAAAATAAATGTTAAAGTTGTATTTGTTGTAGCCAATCAATCCAGGTTACAACATGACAAATTTAAAAGCATATGAGGTACCTACGCTAGATTGTTGTAGAAATAATATTAATTATCATTGCGGCAATCTAAGTTACGAGAAAATCCTGGAAATGTGCAAAGATACCTTAGAAAATAAAAATGAGTGGCACAGGCACAGGCAGTTTCGAATCACTGCTATGTAGTAGATGCTATGAAATATTTACATATTCTAAGGACGATTGGAGAGGAAAATCTTTAAAATATTTCTGGCCGAAATCATTTCATAGCAAGTACGTGAAGCATGGTTTGATGTACGAAGATTCCGCTAGACAAATGTACGTAGCGCAAACCAGTGGTTAGGTTGTCCAGTGCGGACTCATAATTTCACCGGCAAATTGATGGCTCGCATGCACACCAGACGGACTTGTAAACACTACAAATATAACCAAATTAATAGAAATAAAATGTCCTTATCAACTGGAAGATGTGGAAGAAGAAACTTTGCTTCAAAAATGTAATTATTTTATAAAACAAAATGGTAAACTCATATTAAAAGATGTTATATCCCCAGGAACTTCAGGTCAAATAAATGTTGACAATTTCAAGGAAATATATTTGCTCATACACCTGTTCTGAAATTATTGCATTTAGTTATGAAAAGACACGTTCTTGTGAGTGGGGACGCGAGAAATGCTAACGTGTTAACTAAAATGTGTATAAAAACTCAGCGTCTCTTCTCCTCGGGGGCATACTATTAGCATTATTGTTGGCATTATTACTGTCATTATTGGCATTATCATTATTCAGTAAACATAGTACAATCTAGTCTGCAATATTTTAATCTTCGTAAACTTTTAGTATAATAACTTTGTAGTAGAAGTAGTAACAATAAAATATCACCTTAAAATTATAAACTCAATAGTTTTATTTAAGTGTATGGCTCCTAAACCTTAACCAAGTGAGACCCAAAAATATTAAAACATTTGTGTTACGATTAAAATCAATAAGATCATAACAAAGAAAAGCATGCGTATTATGGACAAATACAATTAAGACTGAGCATGTTAAATTTAGAATTGTGCGACTTTATAATATATAGTTCAATAAAAAATCAAATT
The DNA here is from genome assembly GCA_963942605.1 of Poecilus cupreus. Lineage (NCBI taxonomy): Eukaryota > Metazoa > Arthropoda > Insecta > Coleoptera > Carabidae > Poecilus > Poecilus cupreus. The sequence goes on along the minus strand of OZ012729.1, from coordinate 4,599,939 downwards.
ATGATAATACCTGTGCATTGGAATAAAATATTTTGTAAGAAAATGTTATACAAATTAAAAGAAAATTATTTTGGTAAAATGTTACATGTTCTATGTGAAAAAATAAAACTTATGTAATGACAAAAATATCGTTAATTTATTTAAAATTACAGTAGTTGTCAATTCATCTCCCGTTTCTGAAAAAGTCGTTGTATATATATATACGTTTTATATAGATTGCTAAAAAGATGTAAGAATCACTGATTCAATAATAAAATACATCCAACAATTCATGACCACGAGCGTAGTACAATTATGAACTGCATAACATTCAAATATTTTAAGAAGAATAACAATACTACTCCCCAAATATCTAATACTGATGTGAGATTTGAACTAGAGGAACAACCAGCTTGCTCAGGTATAACTGACAATAAAAATTCTCCCATCAGCGAAACTACCTTGCGAAGAAGCACACGTTTAGCAAAGTTAAAAGACAGTTTGTGATTATTGAAAATATAAATGAATTTTATATGTATAATTAAAATGTAATTGTAGTATATAAGTTTAGATATAAGGATTCATTTCAAAATAAAATAAAACTCAACCTTTATGCATCCTCACTGTATTTATGTATTGAATGTATTTTAAGGTAAAAACCCCAAATTCATTAGAGATATTTAAAAGAAATAAATAAATTTCGTTCTTTTAATTTCCTTAAGGGGTAAGGTGTAATGTGCCAGTAAAATTCCATAAGATCTTATTTAAATTACACATCTTCTTCTAAGAATCGTATTATCTTTAAACTGTTGTTCTAATGTTAAGAATTTACAAAGCTGAATCATAGCTACTCTTATGTTATCGCTGTATGTAAACTAAGATTTTTGTAAATATGTTGTAATTTCACCATTCAGAAAAGATCAGTCTACCACAACTTCTATTCACAACGTTACTCTGTCGACGACCAGAATTATATTTATATTTAACCGAAATCAGACTTTGAATTAATTTAAACTTCGACTCCATAATCCACAAGTCACGCTCTGATCCCTCGAAAAAGCACTACTCACAATCACAAGACTGTATCAAATTAATCTGGAGAAAAACTTGATTCCAAATCATCAATTTGGGTTCAGACATGAACACGCCACAGTTGAACAAATTCACAAAGTAGTAGAAGTTATAAACAACAGCCTTCAAAATGAGATAGAAAAGAATAAGACTTTGCTGCGCGTCGTAACTCAAACTTTCTTCTCACAAAATAAAATGATAATTATAAAACGCATTGTTTAATATACTATTATGTATGATTTATGTGGGTGCCATACCACCCAAACAACACAATATTCTTATAGGTAAAAATAATTGTAAGACTGTACATATTTTAGCATTTGTAACTGTAAATAAATTCGAGCCAACCTTCCCGGTTTTCCTAGAACTTCATTCAGGCCTGCAACCGTCCGCAATAACCAAAAACCCTCAGCATCTGTTTAAGGTCCCACATTCCTAGAGTCACCACTACCTGCGACTTTCTCTTGAACCTTCCCGTTCCAGAATTTTCCGTTCATCAGTTCTAGTTTCTAGTTTCCATTGCAATCCACAAACTTCTATTCCTGACTCGCGTAAAATAAACACTATTCGTTTTATTTATGTCAACCTTCAATCACTTCATTTATTATAAAAAAAATTATGTAAATATAATTACTAAACTTTACAAGAATTCTTTACAGTACAGCCCATCGTTGGTGTTCGCAAATTAGAAAGAGAGAGAGAGAGGTATTAAAAGTAAGACGAACAGACTTGCATGGCTGCAGCCACCGAGTTTTAGGGTAGCTAGCACTCTAATCCAGGTATAGTTGGCTAAAGAATGCTGAGTTAACTTTTTAGCTAAAGAAACTGCCGACTATAATGAAGAAATGGATGCTGTATTATTTGAAAATTGGTACGAAAATAATGTAATTCCCATCTTAGCTGATGTTAGTTACCACAACAAACAGCGTATTAAAGACTGGTTATAATGTAAACAAATTTATAATGAAGATGATTATTTAAAAAAAGAATTGTTGCACATGGTACAAAAGTTTAAAAACTTATATATTAAATATGTCGTAGATGAATTGGCTGTCAAACATGAGATTAAAATCTCATTATTACTGCGAATTAAACGCAATAGAACTCGTTTGGAGCGAAACAAAAAGATGCATTGCTGCCAATAATACATCTTTTAAGGAAAATGATGTGAAACAATTAATAAGTGAAGCTTATTCAAAAGTTTCCAAGGAAAAATGGGAAAATTATAACAGGTACGGTATAAATGAAGAACAAAGATTTTGGGAAGCTAATCATTTGCAAGATGATATTAATCCCTTTGGGTAAAATATTGTGATTTTATAATACATCCTTCTTAACAATAAATTGACTAATCTGTAATATTTAGTACCCTGTTTATCCATTAAATATTTATTCATTTTTGTTATATCATGTAAATAAAATGTACCAAAAATAATATAACGAGTCGAATAATAAATAATATGTATCATTAAAGGTAATACGAATTATTCTTAATTTATTGCATTAATGAAGTAAAGCAATCATATAAAACTGTTGATAATAAACTGCAACTTGATTTTAACTGGATGAATATTAATAAATAATATGAGTTTAGATGGTATATCAATTTTATAAAAATGAAGAATATATTAAAAAATTTGTAATAGAAATAGAATTACCCATATACTTTTTCATAGACCAAACTTTTCAATTCAATAAAAAATGTATTGTAGTTGTTTCTCAGAAAACTGTTAAGTAGGAAAATTTTATAAATACCATTTTAGTTGTTTTCTATAACGACATTTTAATATCATTAGTGCAACAGCATTATCGCAATGAACATTAAAAATGTTGCAACCTGAGAACGGAAATTTTGAAGATAATACCGCAACCGCGAAACAAAAACCCAAACTTTTATCAGACGATAAAAAGCAAATAGTTCTGATTGTGCTAATTTTTTTATAGCTACCTAATTATTATTAATGTAAAATATATATGTCTTTTTGTCAATAACGTGCTCTTTTAGAACTTGCATCAAACTATGCTATGTATACTTAAATCTTAGAATATCGAGTTTTACAATTATCAATCCTTTGTTTTTTATATTTCTTAGAGAGAACCTCTCTCTCTGACCATCCGAGTTAGACGGTTCATCATACGTAGTTGTAGAATAGTCACTCACATTTAGTTGATGATGAATAAATCCGGGTTACTGAATATCACTAAACTATCAAAAACGAATCCTCAAAAATATTGCTTTAGTAGCAATGCCCGAATATCAGGTACGCCTCCACGTTACTACATGTTACTTGAAAAAATATATTCTATGGTGAAAACCAATTCAAATTTACAGATATTTACATGTGAGGAACTCAAGATTGCAGTCCGGTACCACATTTTATATTCTAAATTAATGTTATCAAGTAATCATGCACTAAAATTCAAAACGAATAGAGAAGCATTGAAACTCACCTTGCATACTGCCCAGCTTGTGGTATACACAAAAAATTATTTGCTACTACCATGAATATTGTTAAATATTTTCAATATTAATATCACTTTACAATTTTGCAAACCAATTATACAATTACTCACAAAACAAGGCTTCACGAACACTAGTGCTGCATATCTGTTGGACAGGACGCAGCACACTGCGTCACAGCGTCACAGCGATCACAAAAAGAGCGGTAGAATCGTAGAATTGCAAAGCGAAACAGATGACGGATTGCAAGACAGTGGCGCCATCAAAATAGTTGTACTAATAAATGTTACCAACTGTAGCAAATTTTTATTTCCAATGTAGAGCGTCAGACTGAAATCGTCGCTCCCTTTCTAAATATATAGAAATAATCAAAATAAAAACAATTTCAGAAATTATTTTTATTTTCCCAGGCAGGAAGCATACATGTTAGTAATATAAAAATAATGTTTACGTTTACATGTAAAATTTTTAATTGTTCATTCTGAATTAAAAGTTCTTTACTATAATATACCGGGTGTCTGTCTTAAAGGTGTACATAGGAGATTAACATGGGAAATCAGTTTTTTGCGTGCTATTGCTCGGTGCTCTATCGGACAACAATGATTGTAGTACCAATCGAAAGATGTCATTTTTCTGAATCTAACGATGTAACATACATTACAATTTATTAGTAATTTGGCTCAGTAATTTAATTTTAAAATTTTGAAAATTCTGGGATTTATTCAATTTTTATTGAAAATAAATATAGTTACCTATGACTGTTTTGTTTTAATTTCTTTCAAGTGATTTATTTGACGTTTCTGTCAATTTGTAAAATATGGTTAGTTATAATACTGAAGAGCGTATTTTTATAATAAAAATGTTTTATGGGGGAAACAGTTATCTCATAGTGTGAGATCTATTTTCTGTTAAGTTCGGTAATCGGCCGATTCCAAGTGCAACCACAATTGCTAAATTAGTGGCAAAATTTGAAAAAACGGGTAATGTATCCACGGAAAATACACGTAAGCATCGTAATTGTAATTTAGCAAGACCAGAAGTGGAAGAAAGAGTTCTCGGAATGATAAATTTGGATCCTTCATATAGTACAAGATTTATTGGAAATGAATTGGGAGTACTTCACAGCATAGTCCATAATATTTTGAAAAAAAGTTCTTATTACTCCTACAAAGTACAATGCCATCAAGAAATTATTCCATTTGATGAGGAAAGTAGAAGAGTGTTTTGCGAAGATATGCAAAACAGGGCGAATGAAAACGAAAATTTTTTGACATCGATTTGTTTTTCTAACGAAACTACGTTCACATTAAATAATGAACCCAAGGAAGATATTAGAGGAAGTTCCACTTGCGCCATGACTTTGGTTCGTGACTGCAGCGCCGCGTAGCGATCTGGATGGTGTAACTTATATCTCTGAACAATGTAAGAACACCAACCAAATTTCATAAATGTAGTACAGACAAAGAAAGACCAATGTTACTGTGATGAATGCAATTATAAATTATTTTTATTTCTATTTAAATATCTATAGCATATATAATAAAGTAAATATATGTGTAAATGATTTAGTTAACCCCAATTAATTAATTTAACATTAATAAAATTATAAAAAGTTATATTTTGAAATCATACTTGTGGTTTTGAGCGTACACAGTTAGCTGTTTTTGAAAAATAATAATAGTGAGCTTTGTAAAAAAAACAGTATGTAATAAAAAGTTGTCATAAGATATAATTTTGAAGTTTTAATTTTTGTAAAAAGAATCTGCTGAGGTGATTTGTGTACGGGTAGTGTTCTAATTTACCTCCATTCCAGAAACATTTGGGGAACGTAACAGGAGTGTTTTGCGTTGTGCGGAGGTGAATGGATTTTTTGTTGGTGAAAAAGGCTGTTCGCGTGGCCAGGGTATTTCGGCGGAATAAACTTTGATATTTTGAATTTTTCGATTGTGAATACGTTAAAAAAGGCGTCGTACAACTCTTCGTAAAGCGATCAACAAGATAACAAATCAGTTGGATACTCCATTAATTGCGTAAAATAAAAATTTGAAAGAAATAGAAAAAATATTTGAATTGTCACAAGAGAAGAGATTTTCGAAAAACTACTTGAATCTGCAGCATATGTACCTGTAAACATGTATTTTAAATATTATTTTATGCAATATATTTTGTTCTTTACAATTCCGTGTTTTATTTTCTAATCACTTTAAAGAATATAAAAACATAAAAAAAATTCGAAGTAGGCGCGCTTGCCGCGCATTAGCATCAGCGCCGCGTAGCGACCTGGATGGCGTTAATCTGATGGTTCGGTCTCTCTCACGTATAAGTGAAGCTTCCTTGAATGAACCTAATAATCAAAACACCCGTTGTTGGGCTACCGAAAATCCAAGAATTAATCTTTTAACCAAGACACAATATCCTCAAAAAATTAATATGTGAGCAGGAATTTTGGGGCATCATATAATTGATCCGATAGAAATACGTGGCAATCTAAACAGTGAAAATTATTTGGAAATGCTGCAAAATAAGATTGGTCCTGCAATAAAGGATATTGCGCGACCAGACCATGAGATCTGGTTCCAACAAGATGGATGTCCAGCGCACTATGGTAGGGACGTCCGAGAATATTTGGATATGACATTTCCTGGACACTGGATTGGACGAGGGGGTGCTATTCAATGGCCTGCTAGATCTCCAGTTCAAGAAACGTGATACCAGAGCCAACTATCTCGTACTGGGCGCAAATATTACGAGCCTCAGCGCGAGAAACTAAGTTGAGGGAACGTACAACTTAAAAGGAGCTATATAACTGCATGTTTTTTATTTTATAAAAAAAATTAGGTACATAATTATTTATGTCAAGAGACTGTTTACTTTTTTTTTATTTTTTCCTCTTTGCGTTTTGGGAGGCTCGCGCCCTAGCGCCCTCATGGACCAGCCGCCACTGACTAATAGCGTGGTACGTGTATTATGATTATGATAGTTAATGTTTCCAATGTTGTTAATTTAAATGCAATCATTATTTTTGTCATTGACATCATTTTGAAAACACAAAGGAAAGTTTCCGGAAAATTTCCTTATTTTTCTTGGGAATATTTCCCAAAAAATAAATTCCCGGGAATTTGCCAACAATACATTAATTAACTGATCATATGACAGCACCTTTTTAACATTTTCCAATTTTATTTTTTTTTTTTTTTTGTCTGGTGGCTACTGACTCAGTCGGTCATAAGCGTTTTACATGTTAAATAATACTTACGCAATTTCTCGTTTCTCTAATCATTTTAGAGAAAAATATTTCAAGAAAAATTTTTAAAAAATATCTGCATTTGAATCTGAACCAGTGAGCAAATTTTATTTTACTTATTTAATAAAGCTAAAGTTTTAAAAAAAGTTCAAAAATTCAGTTTTCATAATGAGTAACCATGGACATGGAATTGAATAACAGTAATTTATTGTACTTGTGTGGAATGTGACATAAGCCAGTATTTATAAAAAGAAGTATTACCTTTTCCTTGCAAAAAATAAAGCATTTGCTTCAGGTTATATTTATAAAAAAAATTAAGGAAAGTTTTTGCTCCAAAATAAAAGATTTTACTTTTTTCGTATTTATAAAAAGAAGCATTTGCTTTAAAACTGAAGGATTTGCTTCTAAAAAAATGTATCTAGTCCACATGCAACTTTTTTTAAAAAATCTCACTTTTTTCATTAGTTTGCCAGCCCATTTACAACGTGTATATGCTTTTTATAAGCTAAACTTTCACTTTGGGTATGCGGTTACAGTGGTATGTTTGCTATGACTGATGTGGTGCATTTACGTGTAATTTTTTTTTACAAAACCATACATATGCCTCGTGAATCGGAATTCAAAATATTATTTCGATTTGAAGAGGTCCATTTGGTGTGGTTGGCGGACCACATTCTGGGGCTTTTTTAAGCGATGAAGATTTTGCTTTAAAAAAAAAATGGTCAAAAGCGAGTCGGACTCGCGCACTGAGGGTTCCGTACAAACTTACCTATGTAAATAGTTAGAAATGTAACTACAAATTTACGGTTTTCGGATTTTATCCTTTACTTGAGCTACATGGCTGCTTCTTGCCAAATTTCATGCATTTAGGTAAACGGGAAGTACCCTATAGCGTATCGAGATTTTGGTAAATGACAACGTCCTTAGAATTCAATTTTAACATTTTCACGATGATGTCTGAGTGTATGTGTGTGTGTGTGGATTCTCTATACGCTCTAACTCAAATTCTATCATTCAGAAAATTTTGAAATCGTGTATTTCTACGTTATTCTAATATGGAAAGAAGCCTTTAGATTTTGGTGTAAATCAGATGACCGCAAATGACTTGAAGCTCAAAATAGTTTTTCTTTGACAAATACCTTTAAATTTTACTAACTAAAAACATACACTGCACAAATGTCAATTAGACAATCCATAACAAATGAATATGTGTAGGGCAACTATAAAAATATTAGTACCTTTTACTTCATTTTTCTGAAGTATTTCCTTGCAAGGAAAAGGTAAAGATTATGAATACGAATTAAAGCAAAACATTTTACTTCTACCTTTTACTTCTAAGTATTACCTTTTACTTCAAAGTAAATGCTTTATTTTTATAAATACGGGCTATTGACAAATGAAAAAATAATTTTCGAGAAAAATTAAAGGTCACCTTTTTTTTGAACAAACCTCGTATTTATATAGGAGTAGAAAAATTATTTGTAGTTAAATTTAATGTACTTATTTATATTACATCCTGTATTTGTTACAATATATCATTACTGCAAAATAGTAATTTAAATATGTACATTAAATCCGTTTAGGCCATTGTATATAAATAATAAAAAATAAAATATTATTCATATATACAATACATCAAACATGTGGCAGTATCTTTCGATTTTATTGATTTATTTTGTAGCTTCTACGAATTCGGTAATATTTATTGGTACAACTAGCTATAGAAAAAATATTTCATATGTGATGTAAAAGCATTTTCTTTTTCGCATATTTATGTGAAATACATTCCATAGTAATAAATATTTAAAAATATTTTGACAGATATCAAATGTTACTTTGATTACGATTTTTAAATAATGTTTTTTCGCTGATGATATGGGAAAAAATATATACATTATTTATTTATCTGTGTAATTCATTATTTATTTCAGTCCAACAAATATTTTATTAAATTAGAGAGAATAACAGTGCTTGAATCTGACAAGGAATACATTGACTTTAACATAGTGTCATTCTTGTACAACAGAACTACAAGAGCTTTGAATTACACTTGGGACATCAAGCAGGACTGGCCGTCAAACATGGAGGTACTTTATACCGGGTGTAAGAATACGGTTCTTCACGAAAAGGCAAATAAGTCATTTATATTATAACTAGACCCATAAACATCGTACTAGATATAATTGAAGTTTACAAAATATTATTAATTTTTTAGATATTTGAGTTTTAAAGATAGCTATTCTGATATCAATATTTATAGTTCTCTGTTTAAGTTTCTCTCACACATATCTATTCTATACTAAATTCTTTTCATATTTCACGTACACATAGTCAATTTTGTGACACTGTTTTTCTCAAAAACAATGCTACAAAATTGAATTTTGTGCAACTGTTTTTGGGGAATCAATTTACTTATTTGTGGTACTACAATATGTGTAAATGGTGTGATAATAAGTATATTTATTTATAAATTTAAGGTGCATATTAGGACTTATGAATTTTTGAATAACGAATATCGCCAGTTTGCAATCGACGTCAACAAAAATTATTGCGATTATTTAAAACAAGAATACTTGTTAATATTCTACAAAGATTATTTAAATGGATATTCCAATCCGATCCCACCAAAATGTCCAGTGAAAAAGGTGAGCAAGTAGTGTTTTCTTTTATATCATTCATATTTGACAAATGATGTAATTTTTAGGGGATATACGCTGTATTGAACTATGCGCCTAAGGCTAGAAATTATCCAGTGACCCTACCTTTTAACAAGGCAATGCTCAAATATGTTATTCATATTAAAGAAAAAGTTATTACAGATTATGAAATATATTTTAACTTTGATCGAGACAGAGTCATAAGAGACCAATTTGTTTGATTATTTTACTGAACTTTGCTAAGATATTAAAATATGCTTGCACCATAAAAAACAAATTATATAAGAATTATGCTCAAATGCACCTTTTCATTAACAGGATTTGCTGTTTTAAATAAATATTATCTGTGAATAAAATAAAAATTAATTTATAGTATTTAATGTTTTTACCTTCCGCCACATCCTGTAACGAAGATATCTCAGTAAATTATTTAATTATAATTTTTGTTATTATGTCACGAAAGAAAAAGTTTAGCCACGAACCCTAACACCACTTTTAAAACGTCTTAAATCGTTTGTATGCAATTTATAAAATATATAAATTGCAAAGTAGCCATGAAATGGTTGTTTCTGATCTGTCATTGTAAATTGTAAATATGAAACAAGGTAAAAAAAAATAAATTAAAATGTGGAACTACCTCTAAATATCTGATTAAAAGCACAAGAAGCATGTCTAAATTTAATTCCGAAGAAGGCCAGAGATATTTAATAACAAAGGATTTAGTGAATTTATTCAGTAATTATTTTCTCCGTGACTTTCCCATTATTTTCTCACTGAGTGAGGAATGTTATTTATTTCAAATAACCATAGTTACAACCTTATTATGAGTCGGTGTTGGGTGAAAGTAAATATTTAACAGTAAATTAAGTGGAGCTTAAATTTCTTTGCCGATCTCGTTGCTGTAGTGGCAATTGTTGCTATTCACAGGTCTGTGCTAAGTGCTACTAACTTGGACATTTTAATACTTGGCAATGTTACTTTGCAAAAGTTGTTGATTACCTTGGAGATCAACAATTTTTTCATAGCAACAGTGTTAAATCTTAAAATGCCCTAGTTAGTAGACGTTAGTAGAGACCTGTGAAAAGCAACCTATGTCTCTAGCCTAGCACATTCGAATTCACGACCTTTGGTGAATTCGAATCCCTCTGAATGTGTTGTTCATAAAATTCATAATCATTCACTCAGCAAGCGGCATATAACAAAAGAAATTAGTCCGGTTCCCATCTTCGTAAAAACAAATCTTTTTAAAACTGGGAATAAATGTTAGTATTTCAATTAAAATTAATATTTATTAGAAAAATTATACTACGGCCATGGAAAATTAAACAAAAACAAAAAATATTTGCCATTTCAGAGAACAGATGTTTGTGGAAATTTCCATGGAAATTTCATAGAAGATTGTAATGATATAATAGCGAATTTGAGAGTTCATTACTTTCTACTATAAATCAATAACCCTAAAACTGTTTATGAAATGTTAAATATATTTCGTTTTTGTTCAATTTTCCATGGCCTTGTTACAATTTCCTAATATAATTGATTATAATAGCGTTGAAATTTCAATATTTCACATTTCAATTCTACACCCGGTATGTACTTATTTTATAATTTCTATCTTCAAATTCGAATATGTTGCCGGACCTTGTTAAAGTATAATTTTCTGTAATAATTTGGCATTGCTGAATACGTATAGTAAATGAAGGAATTATTTTCAGGTACAAAGCAACCAGCCGCTGATTCTACAGAACTGTAACAAAGACACATCACACCAAACGTGGAGCTTCTCCAAAGGGCCCGCGTGAGGGACACACTGTAATATTTTGTATAATAATTGATTTATTGTAAGTGTTATTGAGTTGGTTAAACTGTAAAATGTTACCTAAATGTGGTTATAAGGTGTTGTAAGACTGACTTTCTGCTTCAAAAATATTTGCTCGAAATTTTTACTGTGTAAGCTCAAAACTGCAATGGTTTCAAATTACATTTTGTTATGGAAGTGTATTGATATTTTAAATTTTATAATAAAATCTGTGACTACAGTGTTTTCTACAACTTATAAACTTGTATATATTTTTTCCATATTTATCAAATTAGAAACAGAAGACGTGATGTAGTGACGACCATTCTTTGACTGGCAGTGGTGAGCTACAAGGATTTTTATTTTATAAATTGGGAGCCCCTTGTTATCTGTAACACTCCTATATTAAATATGGAAAATCTTTGAAAGGATTTAATCCGCATGCTTTCGATAAATCTATTGAAAAATCATCTCTCGGCTATAGTTTATCCTGGATCACAAAAGGTGAAGCAAGAAGGAAATAATGTATGGCAGTATTTTCTTTGAGTTGTTTTAGTGATTTTTTCGATTTTTTTGTTTATAAATGGCATTTTCTTTCCTTTGTTTTATAGTAATTTATACATTTTTTATTATTTTCATTACTATTTATTTTTTTATTTGTTTTTTATGGGTACCTATTCTAATTTTATTTTATATACGTATATGTATTATTATTATTATATTTATATATTATAATAACATGTAATTTGCTAACCACTGCTGACAGGTAATTGTTTAAACAAAAAATTTCAGAAATTAACAGTGTTTGGTAGTAAATTAAAGATTTTTGAGTGAGATAACCAATTTCTTTAAAAATAATTATATTGTGATATTTTTTACTATTGGTTCTATTTAAAAAATTATTAGTTTGTGCATTGAATATGAGTCACAAAAAATCCACGCCACTGGTTCGATAATAAAAAAAATATATAGCTTTTTTTTAAATACATTTTCATCAATAAGGAATAGTTTATAAATTATTTAAAGAAAAAGAAATGAGAATTCAACGAAAATAGTTTTTTTTCTACGACCACTACTGAAAATTACACTTGAAAATTATATATTTCGCACAGTCCTGGGAAATAAACCTGGGCATTTATTTCACACGCCAACTTTTACATTAAATTTTGACAAAAGTATGATCGTAGAAAAAGTATAGCGAGCAACTCATGCAGAATTACCTATTACACGCTCGTGTATCGACATCGTCTTGTACTAAAACACTCGCGAGAAATAGATAACTTTCAGCACTTATTGCACAATATACTATTTTGTCCAAATCTTGTGACCTATGTATTTTTTCGTGAAAACAAAAACATCATTAAATTGTCCCACTTGCGGAGTAACTTTTGTCTAATTTAACCAATAGCTTTTACAGTTCACGAGATTCCAATAGCTATCCTCGAAATTAAAACACACTGTATCATGTACTGTGAATACATTAAACAATTTTTTTTTTAATTCAGGTATATCTGGGAAAATTAACGTTACGATCCTTGTAACATATGTAACTGTTCCCGTATTGGAGAACTAAACACAATAAATTAAAATTGTTTTCATTTTAATTAAAAATTAATTTTTAAAAGATTTTCCTTTATGATATTTCTACTCTCAAAATATTAAACAATGCTACAATTATCTATGTGGTTCTCCCTTCACTAACTCCTTTGGGAGTCATGACTTGACAGCTGGTAAAAAATACTCATTTTCGATTTGTTTTTGTTTATTTTACTAACATACGTTTATTAAAAATGTATTACACTTTGCAACATACCATAAATACAATTAATTTGTATCCTGTGAAAACTCCCCGCTTGCCTCAACCGATGAGGACGCGCCCTCTTTGTTCTCGAGCTGTTTCTTCCACATGTCCGCGTACACGCCGCCGAAGCTCACCAGGTCGTCGTGTTTACCCCGCTCCACTATTTCACCCTCTCGTACCACTAGGATTTCATCGGCGTGGATTATCGTCGACAGCCGATGGGCTACGATTAGAGTTGTTCTGTTGCTGCACACTTCGTTTAGCGCTCCCTACAAATAAATTAATAAATAGTCGGTGAAGCTGAAACTTATTTTATCATGGTGCTAAATCAGTTCATACTCATCTTCCTTTACTTTCCGCACATATATTGTAAATATTTATCAGACATTTAGCATGATTTTTTAAATGTTAGTTGGACCATCAAATGAATTTAAGCAGATCTGACAGATAGTAAACTAAACAACAAATACATACCTGTATATTACGTTCAGTCTGAGTATCCAAAGCACTGGTAGCCTCATCCAACAGAATGATGGCCGGTGCTTTCAGCAAAGTTCTTGCTATTGCAACTCTTTGTTTTTCTCCACCACTGAGCCGAAGACCTCTTTCCCCAACCTAGAAAAGTAAAATACAATATAATATCTAAAATTACATAACTTCAGTTAAAAACATGTCTATAAACGCCCTATCCTAATTCAGTTTGACTTGAACAAGTAAAACAACAACGAAAGCCAAATATTCAACATTTTCGGATTTTATTGTAAACCTAGTTATAAATACTCGCTGCGATGCAACAAAACACGGTAACTAAAACGGAAAATATGTACTATTCACACTTTCGTATACATAAAAAATAACATTTTAGTCCAAGAGCGGGCTGCAAAAACCGGGCCGATCGAGTAACAGAATAAAATATTTTTAAACTGTTATTACTCACAACGATCATAACAAAAATCACTGTGTGCCTGGCCAGAAGTTGTTACAAACATTTATATGGGTGTAGAATTAAAATGTGGAACATAGGGATTTCAATGCAACTTTTTTGATATTGCTGTAAATTTTTACCTATTCACTTTACAGCAAAAGTTGTTCAGAATTTAAAAATGCTTGCAATTAGGCTCATTTGGTTACCTAAATAATAGTATTTTGCTATATATCAATCAAATTAAAATTAATATTTATTGGAAAAATTGTAGCACGGCCATGGAAAATCAAAAACTAAAAATATTTGACATTTAGTAAAACAGATTAAGATTTATTTATCACATTGTTGCAAGTGGAAATTTCGTAGACGATTGTAATAATAATGGCGTATTTTAGAGTTCACTTTATTCCATTTATTTCTGTTAAAAAAATATATAAATCTTAACCTGATCTGGAAATGTGAAATTTTTCTCGTTTATGTTTAATTTTCCATGGCCGTGTCACAATTTCTTTTAAATAAATATTGATTTTTATTTTATCTAATATATCGTGAAATTCTAATATTTAGGTAACCAAATGGGCCTTATTGCATGCTTTTTTAAATTCTGAACAACTTTTGTATTTACACTTTTGCTGCAAAGTGAATAGGTAAAAATTTACAGCAATATCAAAAAAATTGCACTGAAATCCCTATGTTCCACATTTCAATTCTACACCCATATAAATATTGAGGACAACTTCTGCCCACTGCCCAGGCACATAGTGATTTTTGTTATTATCGCTGTGGGTACTAACAGTTCAAAAACATTTTGTTCTGTTACTCAATCGACCAGGTTTTTTGCGGCCCGCTCTCGCTCTATTATTCCATCCCACAAAATGAATCACTAGGAATCTCCTTCTAATATGGTATACCATTTTGTCTCGTCCATATTCATACAAGCACGTCTATTCAATCATTTTAGGACTATAATGAATAAGAACTGTTTTAAACAGAAACAAAAGATCTTTAAAATTTTACAAAAATATATAGGGTATTCCATTTAAAAATATAAAGTTGCATATCATTGCACGAAAATGGAACATCCGGTAGAAAAACTTTACTGTAGATATGTGGACATTAGGTTTGTTCCAAGTGGTCATTTCTGACATGTTTGTGACAAATTTCAGTGCGCCTGCGAAAAAATGTAAACAAGTTAACTTTGAAACATAAACTTCATTTCTTTTTTGTGGCGAAAAATGTATGAATTTCTTTATTTATATTTAAGGTTAGCTGTCAAAACAAAAAATGAGCATGCACATACGCTTCATTCCATTCACCGTTCCAATCTATATTTCAAACTTAACTTGTTTACATTTTTCGCAGGCGCACTGACATTTGTCACAAACATGTTACAAACATGTCCGAAATGACCACTTGGAACAAACCTATTATAATCGAGTAAAATAAATAATATAGACCGATAATTCGATATTTAGCAATGTAATAATATTTTGAACGCAGACACGAGCTACATCTTCTGAAACGCGTATCGGTTTTTCAACCTTTATTTATTAATAATCTGACTTACCATGGTGTCGTATCCCTCGGGGAAAGTTAAAATCTTCTCATGGATATCTGCATGTTTGGCTGCTTCGATCACTTCAGCATCTGTAGCAGTTATTCGTCCGTACCAAATATTATATCTACAAATTCACTCATATTTCAATTATTTCTTTATTTTAAAATCACCAAGACGTACTTAATTGTATTATTGAACAAAACCGTGTCTTGAGGAACAACGCCAATGGATCGCCGAAGCGATTCTTGAGTGACTGTCTTAATATTTTGTCCATCAATCAAAATAGATCCAGTCTCTACATCATAAAATCGGAATAACAAACGTATTATAGTACTTTTGCCGCTTCCTGAGGGGCCCACCTATAAAATAAATAAATTAGAACCTTGGGGTTAATAACACAGCACAACAAATTTTTATTTTTTATTTACTAGGCTTTTTTTTATGTTTCATTGGTTCATTCTGCTTTAAAATGAAGGGGTCAGGTTTTTAATTTTTTGCGATTTTAGGCCGTTTCCTCTAATTTTTTTCCAGATGATGAATATAATAAGTTTTGACAGGTATCCCTTATATTAAAAAAAATTTAGTAGAAATGTCACGGCAGGAAAAGATCAGTTTTATTACCTAACAAATTTGACTTTTTTCAATTCTAAAACAAACCTTGTATGTTTTGGACGACAACTTTGTTGTTAAAAATGATAAATAAATTTTAAAAAACGGAATTTTAAAGAGGAAGTTTTGTCCTTAAATTTTCAAAAATTTAAAGTAACCTCCTGTGATGGAAATTAGTGAAGCTATGCAACTTTAAAAATCGACAAAATTTAATAAAAAGAAAAATGGTGCATTTTTTTGTTTGTTAATTTATTAGTATTTAATTGTGTTCAACACGCGATATATTTGTGTTCAATATACATTAGTTGTTCTCAATTAAAACTTATTTCACTTTTACTTTCGTGTTTTAAGCTAGAGTAAAATCCTGTTTTTGCCGAAAAAAATTCAATAAGTTACAAAAAAAAACTTGTTTTTATATTTTGCTTCTGAAACAAAGCTGTCAAGGCACCGCAAGGGAGTTTCGTAACAGCTCAATCGAGTGTTATAATAGAGCAGTACAATTTAAATATTCAAGGTTGGACTTCTACTGAAATGTCATGTCAGAAAATATCAAATGTCACACTTGGCTCAATAAATAAATAAATACAAATTGTAAGAATGTTATTTTTGTATAATTTTGAATTTAAAAGCAGAAGTTGAGAATAATAATAGGAAGAAGATATAGGAAAGAGAGAAATTTCACAATATTTGCCTACAAAAGTAAGGTTAGTTTTCAAACGTCACATCAGTGTCACCAACTAACACAAAATTCTCTGAATTTTTAAACTTGGATTTTTTTTATTAAAATGAGCATAATAAGCGCAAAATATAAAAAGTTGTACAAAGAACTCGTTTCATAATTGTCGTTTATTTTGTTCGAAGGACTTGAACACTCTCCTGCGTGTCGTGACCCAGACTTATTTTTCATAAAATGAAATTACAATTATGAAAAGAGTTCTTTAAAATACTATTTTTCTAAAAAAAAAAAAAGAGTTTCTTGCCGTGACATTTCTACTGAACTTTTTTTAGTATAAAGGATACCTGTTAAGAGTCTGTAAGCTGGACAAAACTTTTATTGATAATCTGGAGCAAAATTAAGACAAAAAACTGAAAAAAGCCTGTAATCGAAAAAAATCTAAATCCTCACTGTAAAAACAAATCAGGGGCATTATGTCTGATTTCCCTTCATTTTAAAGCAAAATAAACCAGTTAAACATAGAAAAATCCGAATAACAAAATCATGTTAAACCGTGTAATAATTGAAATAATTCTCACCAAAGCAACAGTTTTTCCAGCAGGCACGCTGAATGTGACATTCTTCAAAACAATTCTTTCAGGTATGTAAGAGAACGTAATATTGTTAAACTCAATACCGCCCTTCTTGACGACCAGTGGCCCGGCACCTGGAGCATCGATGACTTCTTGGTTTTCTCGCAAAAGGTCGAACATGTTCTCCATGTCCACGAAATTTCGCTGGATTACTCTACAAGAAATATGAGATTAATTGTTATTTTCCGATCTCGATGGCGTAGTGGCTGTCACTAGCACAACACACCAGAGTTCGTAGGTTCGAAAGCAGTTACTCGAGTCCTCATCTTCATATTAAAAATAATAGTTATTTGTATACCAAGGCCGCGAAATCACTCTTTAGCGTACCGAGAGAAAAATTGTCACCGAGGCAGGACAATCTCGAGGGCGATAAAGGATTTCGCGGACGCACTATTTATTGTGCAACCGTAAAAAATATTAGTTACAAATTTTATTCAGTTTTATTATAAATAGAAAGTGACTATGGGATTGATATTTGATAAAAAAAGCGATTAATTTTGAAATAATAATATCAATTCTCAAAAGTCAAATGATTGTTTCTTACCCTATTTCGCGCCTTTTACCATGCACAACGGCCGCGAAGTAGGGTAAAGAACAATCATTTTGGATTTCGCGGCCGTTACCATAACATCAGTCGCGAAATTCAATTTTTGCGCCGCCGTCCGACATTGACACAATTACATATTTCTAAAGCGGTCGGAATTCATGTTTTTGCCGAACTAGTTCGACAAAAATTGCTAACTTTTTATGGTTATATGTTGGCATCACTTTACTAGTTTTAGCTAACTTCTGACGCTAGAAATGTCAAAGTATTACATTGACATAAAAATATTATGGCATTATATCTACAATTGAGTATTTGCAATACAAGAAAATAGAATATTTATGGAATTTTAACATATTTGTAAGTAATTATAATTGAATTTGCAGTGTAAAATCCAAATAAAAATATGTCGATTTTTTGGTTATGATATTGGAAAATATAGACAGAATTGACATTCAAATATTGTGATGTTACCAACATAAAAAATTCCCTGACATTAAGAATGTGAGAAAGAAATTAAATTTATTTAGTAAATTTACATAAATGTTGGCCTGAAAAATCTTGTGTATCCCTCGGTTGGAAACTATTTTGCGAGTGCTCGTATTTGTAGGACTCGCCTACGGCTCGGCCTATCAAAATAAACTCGCACTCACAAAATAGCAGTTTCCAACCTTGTGATACAAATAACTATTTGCGGTCTGTATTGCGACTGCGAAATGCTGATTTCGCGTCCGGTTGCACAAAAAAATTCATTGTTATTTACTTATCAAATGCGGGAAGACATTCCTCCCGCAGAAGAGTAAAAAAAATGATGTAACATTTTTGAATTAAATTTTGTTATTTTAAAGACGATTTGGCTGTATAATGCCAGTATTGTATATTTTAGCACACGAGTGTGCGAATTGAGTTTGTGGTTGTTACTAACATGCATAAAATATTATTTTCAAGGTTGTAAGTACAAAAAACAATTGTTTTAAAAAGTCTCAATACAAACCTGTAATAAGTCCCGAACCAATTCAATGGTACGTAAAGCTGGATGATGTAGCTGGCAAACAAAACATAGTCGCCCACGGTGAGCTGGTCGTGGGTTACGACCATGTGAGCGCAGAGCAACGAGCCAGCCAACAGTCCGGCACTGATTATAACATTTTGAATTGTGTTCAAAATGTTTAATGTTATCATGGATTTCCATTGTTCTTTCTGAAAACAAAATGAAATAGTTTACTTCACTTGTTTACTGATCACAGTCAGCAGCTAAAATTAGGTTTTCACATACACAATTAAATTGTTAAGGAATTAAGTAATTTGATATCCAAATACATAACATCCCGCTAAAGCTACTTTTCAACGATTCAAGAGAAAAAGTTTCAAATAAAAATTGTAGCCAACATTAGGTTTGTTCCAACTGGTCATTTCTGACAAGTTTGTGACATGTTTGTGACAATTTCAATGCGCCTATGAAAAATGTAAACAAATTAAGTTTGAAACATAGACTGGAACACTGGAACGGCGAATGGAATGAAGCGCATGTGCATTCTCATTTTTTGTTTTGACAGTTAACCTTAAATATAAATATAAATAAAGAAATTCATACATTTTTCGCTACGAAAAAAGAAATGAAGCTTATGTTTCAAAGTTATCTTGTTTACATTTTTCGCAGCCGCAGTAAAATTGTCACAAACTTGTCAGAAATGACCAGTTGGAACAAACCTTTTATTCTACATATTTTTGAATTTGACAAAATTTTATTTAACTTAATTATTTACTTTATAGAAGGAACAAGGTGATTCATAACGTACCGAAAAGATTGAAAGTGTAGCCAAGGGTGTCAAAATAATGTCTTTTTTAATAACCAAAGAAGTTACGGCAAATTAAAGTTGAATCAATTACAATTAATAAGCATTCGTTACAAACTATGGCAGTTAATTATGTTTTAAATAGAAACTGAGAATACTTTAAAGTTAGGTGAACAATGTTTAGTTAATAATTATTTGTTTAACTAGGCATCAAAATACCAGATTTACAGCAGAGGCTGCCGTTTCATTGACGAGGCAAAGCCGAAGCAATGAATGCTGCCGAAGCTCTAAATCTGTGTTTGATGCTGATTTGGAATTAATATTAATTTAGTGATTATTTTATATACATATTTTGAAGGTTATCGATGTCAAATTACGTTGGCATGCGTGTGTTGAACGGTTGCTATGTATTCATTGACGGTTGCTATGCGTTTACTGAGCGGTTGTCATGTAAAATATTTTTACAGCCTAGGCATAAAAGTGACACTTTACAGACTGTTAGCAGTCCGTGAAGTGTCATCTTTAATGGCAATCGGCAAAAAAAAAATGATTAGTATTAAATTAAGGCTATTTAAATTTTGTCCTTTATTACTCAAAAATTGCTGTCCACATGGTTGAGAGCCACTTAAAAAGAAAAACAACTAGAATAGAAGTTTGCTGTTGAAACTAATTTCAATGTGAATTAATTAAACGTCAAAGTATGTTAAATGCAAAATGGTAAATACTTTCGCTGGCGATGAATATATAGTGTGTCCCATTTAAGGTACGAATGCATTGGGATCTCGAGAACCGTAAGAGATACGAGATTGGTTAAATTAGACGAAAGTTGCCTGATTAGTAGGGTAGTCTGAACATGTATTTGTTTTTCCAATTGAATGCATAGGTCACTACATATTAATTAAAATGTAACTTTAAAGATTTTCTTTCCTTGCTGACAACTTTCTAACTTATGAAAATTTACCATTAAAAAGTTTTATAAGAATGTGCAAACCAGAATCTAATATTAGGTCCTAAAACAAATTATCATTAAAGAAAGAAAACCGCTAAATTTACATTTTAACCAATATCTAGTGACCTATGCATTCAATTGGAAAAACAAATTCATGATCAAACTACCCTAGTAAAGAGGCAACTTCCGTCTAATTTAACCTCGTATCTCTTACTTTTCTCGAGATCCCAGTGTATTCGTACCCTAAATGGGACACTGCATAGGACATGATTATGGTCTATGTTTATGGAATAAATTTATAAAATAAGTTTCATTAATTAAAAAGATTTCTAATCATAAAAGCAACTAGTCAAATTTGAAAGAAATATGTTTCTATGGAAACGAGAAAATACTGACAAATTCTCTCCAATTATATTCAGCGATATTCAATAGAATGTTTCAGACCATTAGTAACCCCCAAATATCTAGCGAAATACACATAATAATAATTTTTTTCTTCAAACGTCATAAAAGTACGTTGTTATGTATTTGTATTCAACAAGCAGAAGTTCAATATTGTCGCCGCCGGCGTAAAAGTGTTTCCTTGGCAAAACATTTACGCCGGCGGCGGACAAAGTAAAATATTATGAAAAATAGTTAGGTTGTAATCAGTGGCGTAGAACAGAATATTTCGTGGGTGGGCGAACACCCCCCCCCCCATCCTTTTGTCCCTATTTTTTTTTTACATATTTCCGAACAAGTTATACAATCAAATCTTGCACAAACATATACCATCAAAATTTAAATTATGTAGGACAAGTAGGGCATAGTTAAAACTCACATATGAACAAGTAATCTGTATTATTAAAGAACAGATTATCATTTATTTTTTCGCCTATTTCTATATAAAATTGACTTTTGTCAAAGCAAAGTTAATGTTTCTGAGGAATTTTACTTTGTCGCTCGTCTCCAGTAGCAACAAACGATAAAATTTTTGTCGTTCGTCTCCCATAGCAACGTGCGGTAAATGTTTTTTTTTTTTTTACTACTTACGAAGCGTGAAGCACGAAGTAAAAAAAAGAACTACAACAGTCTGTATTTTACTTTTATAATCATTCTTTGGAAAAATATTGTGTATAATTAGAGCGCAAAGTTCGTGTTCGATTGACGAAACATAACTTTGCGCTTTAAATATACAAATACTTGTTGCCAAAGACACGTTTTCAACTATGATACAAATTCCTCCACAATATCGTATAGATTGCTGGTTTAACTTTGCCTGTATTCGGTCATACATTTTCAGTGTGTTTACATGCAGTGTATGACAACCTGATTTCTCATGTATCATTGGTATTCTAACTTTTACAAGTTTTGCTGCCTGGTTAGGAGGGTGGGCGATGCTCACCCGCCAAAATATCTGGGTGGGCAATCGCCCACCCTGCCCACACGGGTCCGACGCCACTGGTTGTAATTCAATAATTTGACAGTTAAAAATGAAACAAATAAACAAAAATAACAAAACAGCATATTCTACGGCAACTTGAAATGCTAGATAAGACAATATTTTTTGAAGTTTTGAGCATTTTATAATATTTATAATTTTATTTTCTATGTTTGAAGAAAAAATAGCATGTGTTATTCGGAGTAAATGTGTCTTTGGGTGCTTCGCATGTAAATGTTCGACTCGCTTCGCTCGTCGTTCAAACTTACATGCTCAGCACCCAAAGTATCACATTTACTCCTAATGACACAATATACTATTATCCAACACCTCTCAATAAATGCTCTATAACTATAGCGATTTTAAACAAGCAAAGTAACAGATTATTTACTAGTGGGTATAATTTTGAGGAAAGCCACTAGTGAGTTTTTTTTTAATTTATAACAATAATAATAACACACAACACCTTGGTAACTACTTCGATTGACATTTTAATTTAAAAATTTAAAGCATATGTCACTGTCAAATAATATTTCTTTAATAATTTTTTCATTTATTAAGAAGTGTTGGATAAAATTATCTCACTCAGCCTTCGGCTTCGTGAGCTAAAATTTCTCTCGTGGGTAATTCCTTACTTTGCCCACTTGTAAAGTAAATAACTATTATTTGAAATCGGCACTAAAGTGCTCAAAAATCGTCATTAAAAGCTCAGAAATCGTCACTAAAGTAACCCATTATACGACAATTTTGAACAATGCAGTGTTGGCAACCGTTAAATAATTATTGTACAAATGGGATAATTTTGACAGATATATGACGTATTGTAGTAAATTTATAAGTAAAACGAAACAATAAGTGCAAGAAGAATTTACTAATTAATTCCGATGAAGAACTTGAGGACAAAACACATAATTTTGAGTGTTATTTACGATAACTTCAATGTTCGAGGTTGCAACACTGATGCCCGGTTTTATAAAAGCGAATTAAATATTGAATCCTAGATTATAATTAAAATCCAAGATTTTATATACAAACGCGTTGTATAAAAATGAATATCTAGTATATACTCTTGGATTTCGTAATCGCGAATTATTTCTCATTTAATCCAAGATTATATGATTTTTGCGTTTTATAAAACGAAATAGTAGATTATATGGCAACATAATTCAGAATTTTGTAATTCGATATTATTGGCGAATTATATTGACATATCAATATTTTAAGGAGTGAGAAGTGCATTTTCTTCCATTGATTTCAAATAAAGCCTTGTTTTAAAGTACAAGAGTAAGTTAATAAAGTTTATTTTTGACAGTTTAACAATATTACACAATTATATTGTAAATCATACTTGAAAATTTATATACATACAATACATCCTTGACCCAACATACGAGTATGTATAAGCTTTAAAATAAATTTTCATATTTGTTTGTTATTCGTACATTACTCACAAGTTCGTATTTGGAATGTGAACATCACTATACATTAACACTGTACTTAATGTAACCAAACCTAACCTAAATATCTACAACAATATCAAACTAAATAAAGCACTTATATTACATTAATATTAATTTTCAGTAAAAATATGTCCTCAAGTAGTTTGAAAAGTTTAAAATCACTATCAGATTTTGAAGAACCAGTTGAGATTTTGTTTAACCGACGACCACGAAGATTTCGTTCTCGTAAAAATCACTTTACGGAATTTGATGACGTAGAATTCAAACAACGTTATAGACTTTCTAACAGAGTTATTAGAAGTATTACATCCTGCAGAAAATTCTTCAATTTGCTTATTTTCAATTATGTGAGAATACCTACAACATAACCAAACTTTTATTTTATTCTATTAAAAATTTAGTGTAAACATTCAAGCTACCAAAAATTAATTATATTCTATTAATAATACATTACTTACTTTTCAATAATTCTACTTTCTCCTCTTCCGTATAGTTTTTACACTTTTCACGTTTTGCGCTTGCGTCCATTTTGTGTAACTGACAGCTTCAAACTTCACTGACAGCAAACAAATGGTATTTGGTTTTGGTAAATTCACAATTACTTATTAAATAATCCTGAGTTTTGTAATTCGATATTCTAGTGTCTTTATAAAACGCGATTATATATAATCTCGAGTTAAATATAATCGCAGATTTTGAAATTCGAGATTAAATTTTTGTTTATAAAACCGGGCATGAGTGTCAGTTTTAATTGACAACTGACAGATTATAAACTTAACCTATATAATAATTCTTATAGTGTTTTCTAATTTTAGAATTCAAATAAAATTTAATATGTACCTCGGCACTGTAGTTTCTTTTTATCACTCACGTGGATTATTTTCATATTCGTGATAAAAAGTTAAACTTCAGTGCCTCGATACTTAAATAACTATTATTTCTTAAATCAACATTAAAATTTGTTTTATTGATGCTACTGGCTAATAGACACTATTTATTACTACAATATGATTCAAGTTTATATTTTTGAAAAGAAAATATTTTTACCTGATAATGTATGATGGCTTCCTCGTACTTGTCCACCTCAAACTGTTCGGCTCCATAATACTTCACAGTTTCAAAATTCAACAACGAATCAACGCTTCTTGCATTCGCCGCATTATCAGCTAAATTCATCCTTCTTTGATACTTGGTCCGCCATTCCGTCACCACAATAGTTGTTACTAAACAAACGACAATTAACAACCAACAAACAAAACACAATCATAAACAAGACTTACGTAAATATAAAAACATGGTTACGAAAACAATCAAACCAAACCATCCATTGAACGCTGATATAAAATAGAATATGGCAACAAAGATATCGACTATTGTGGGAAAAATTGAGAAAACAATGTTGTTTAGTAGGTTGTTGATGCTTTCTGTGCCCCGGTCCATCACCCGAAGAACTTCTCCACTTTTCCGGTGAAGATGCCATCGCAACGACAAGCTGTGGAGATGTCGAAAAAGTTCCACCTATAAATATATAGCACAACTTTATTTTTATAAGATTAATTTCAAAGTAATACTTGAGTCTTTTAAAGGTTACAACCATAATGTATATAGGGTGTTTATTTTAAGTGGTACACTATTACTATTTCGAGAACTATAAAAACTACGAGGTCGGTTAAATTAGTAAACAATTTCTATATTATAAGACAATTAAAATGAGCGAAACAAGAATTTTTTTAGACCAGTGATTCTCAAAATGCGGGGTGCAACTTTCTTATTTTAGATGGAAACCTATTTTTTTTTATTTGCTTATTCGATTCAGTATTTTTTCTGAATTCAACGATATCCACATGTAATGACCAAATAATATAAAATATTTGAGAAAAATTCAAAATTAGAAATGTATCATTTTTATTTAAATATGCCTATATAAAGTTTGCCATGGAAGAAAACCTTTAAGACAGACACGGTATAAATATAAGAAGCAAAAATACACAAAATTGTATTTTTTAGTAATATAGTATTTGAGTTATGCGACACGAAAAAATCGCCACAGACATCATGGCGAAAATAGCAAGATCGTATTGTAGGGACCCTAAAACGTGCTTATTCATTGAAAACTCACTACCCAATTTTTTTAATCAAAAACAATACCTCCCTTACTAGAGGTAGACGGGAGGTAAAAACTAATTGCAATAATTTTACGTGAGCAATGACAACACCAAGTTTGACACACTGACAATTTTGCAAATAATAAATTTCCCAAAAACTGTTGTACAAAATTCAATTTTGTAGCATTGATTTTGAGAAAAACAGTGTCACAAAAAGTGTACGTGAAATTGAAAGTGTCATACGAGCTTTAAGTTAGGTTAAGAACGTATGTTTGTTGTCATGGTGACCATAATTGCTCCATGGATCAAATGAACATAAATGACAGTGACAGTACAGTGTTTAAAGTGTTCAAGATTTTAAAGTTAAACAAATGTTCGAAAATACAGCGCTAATTAAGTGAGTCGTATAAAATGTACAAATATTATCAACTAAAAACTGATTACTAACCTCAATTTCTCGTGTGGAAAACTGCGTAATTCGAATCCAAAGGAAGGATCTCAAATTGTTCAACAAGCCCATTCCTCCTGTTCCTCCACCTTGCAAGAATTTAAACCCAACGTATATTAAAATCCAATCCCATCGGAAATGTAAATGATTATCGCCCTCTGGAATTGACAGGCTGTCCACTATCATTTTATTATAAATAGGGACATATAAATTAACAGCTCGCCCAGCCATAAGCAAGGCAAAGCAGAATAAAACCCTAAACTGCAGGAAAACATCTTTTTTGGGCCACAGGAAAGGCGCCAGCACTTTAACTTTATTCCAGACATTTCTAAACGTTGATTGATTTTCACCTTCTCTTTCCTAAAAAGAAATACAGTTAGTTTAGTTTAAACGTTCGATGGAATGACTTACAATTCGAATAGCAGTAAATAATTTTGATTTTTTAGCTGCGTTTTGATAAAAAGAATCCATCCTAATTTGGCGCGTATCCACAGAAATGGAATTTTTTTCAATAATCGTTACACATAACAAATTTCGTATTATTCAAATTGGAATTAATGTAAAAGTCATTAAAAGCGATAAATAATTACTTAATAATTAGTTTCTATACTAGTTTATTCATAAACTCATTAAATTTACCGAAGACATGTTGTCAAAACATAATAAGGCCGGACTCCAAACCATTCGAAGAAAATGTCGCTCGTTTTTGAGAAATTCTTCAAATATATTTGTTTAACAAGACCGACTTAACAACTGAGGGCGAAATCCCGATTTTTAATGAAGAAGTTTGTTAAAAGTGAGTGTGGTAAGTAAAAAAATAAACTTACATTTAAATTGATGTGAATTCCACTCGTAGAATCATTCAAGTTCAAATAATCAACATTCTGCATGATTCCAGGAGCCCGTAGCCCTAACACAAAAATGACTAAGCATGATAAGTATCGCAGAACAAATAATGCCATTTCGATTTGATCTTTCAGCCTAAAATTAAATATAAAATCCGAATAAGATAAAAATCAATTAAAAAATAACTAGCTGTGTTCCATCCATAGCCGTAAATAAACGATAATAGGTAAAGAAAATCCTGTCTTTAAAGTTTTATAGAATAGTTGAAATAAGACTATAGTATTTCTTTATCTATTTTCATTTATTCGCGATCCATATTTTCACACTTGGGCAAATTATCTTCATAATTCTTATCATAGCCACTGGTTTTAGTTTTTGTCTTTTGATTTTTGTTTTTATACGCAGGTGCTAGCCTTTTTCAGCTCTTTAACATAAACATAATCTTAAGGTGAAATTACTTTTTTTTAAATTCATGTTTCGATATTCCTTCGATTTACAACATAGTTTATTTTAAAACCATTCGCCCGAAATCGAGTAATTTCGATGTTTCCCGAAGTAACAAAATTTACAACTGAAATTGAATTACTGCATTTTAACACATTTTTGTAAGTTATTTACTTGTTACAAGTTGGCAAAGTAAGGAATTACCCACGAGATAAATTTTAGCACACGAAGCCGAAGGCTGAGTGTGATAATTTTATCGAGTGGATAATTCCACTTTGCCCACGTGTGAAGTATAACATTTTATCCCACATCTCTCAATAAATATAATTTATTAAAGAAATATTATTTCAGTGACATATGCTTTACATTTTCTAAATTAAAATGTCAATGGAAGTAGTTAACAAAGTGTTGTTTTATTATTATTGCTATAAATGGAAAATTACTCACGAGTCAAAATTATACCCACTAGTGAAGAATCTGCTTCTTTCCTTATTTAAAATCGTCATAGTTATAGAGCATTTATTGAGAAGTGTTGGATAATATACTCTTATTTCATCTCATTTATTACTGTTAAATAAAAAAAATCTAAAATTGTTTTAAGAATTGTCGAATATTTTTCGTTTGTTTAATTTTACAGTGTTATAATTTTCCAAATAAATATTCATTTTAATTTGAATGATATATTGGGAGGCATATTTAGGTAACTAAATACGCCTTAATGCATGCATTTTTTTAATTCTGTATAACTTTTGTGTTTACACTTTTACTGTAAAGTAAATAAGTAAAAAGATACAGGAATATAAAAAAATTGCACTGAAATCCCTGTATGCCACATTTCACTTTTACACCCAGTTTAAGTGCGGGAGGTAAAAACAGTGACTATGGTAAGAGGTGAAATACTATTTAAAACTTACGATTGAAGGTGGAACCACCACTGCTTCTGCCCAAGATTAATAAATAACAAATTTTCTGCAATAAATACGAGAGTCCAGAAAATTAGGAGGACTAGACCATGGCCCCTCGTCGGGACTGACGGCAGAAGATACTTTCGTTCTGTATGCATAATTATCACTGAATATGGAAATATAAATACTGTCATAGCTAATGAAACAATCTACAAAAATACATGTTAAAAACATAATAATTATACTACAACAATATATTACCATGTAAACATATATCTCATGATCATCAAACAATGTGGCTTGCAACACAAACTTAATTATTTCTAAAATTGGAATTAAAAAGGTGCATATAATTTGCAGGGCATATAGTTTCGATTTTGGAAGATGATTTGAAGTAACTTCGGTTCCATATTTGCGATACATGCCCAGTTGTATCGTTCCGAAAAGAAATAGGAATCCGAAGATGACTGAAGTTGAAACTGTATCCATAAAACATTCTGAAGTCCCATTGTTTATCCAAATGTCAGATAAACTCACATTCGGTGGGCAGTAGAGCCTGCTTATTGCCATTTTGCTGCAAAATATAATTAACTACCTACACACATTATTAATAAATAACATATTTCGACTTACTTGATTGTTCAATGTTTATTTAACAATAAATATCTATTTTTCCGGCATTCTGTATTAGTGTTTAGTCATTCGCGTTTGTAAATTTTTAAAGGTTAGGAAATGTCAGAAGTGTTCCAGTGATTCTCAATCAACTTATCATGTGATACAAGTTAGAACGCAAATATTTGTATCTATTTATAACAACTTAACACGTATTAAATTGAACACTTTGCTAGTTAATTGCTCTATGATAAGATAAAAAAAACAACAATCTTCGTATTTCGTTAGTCTTTTTGGGCTCAAAATTTTGAACTTAGTCCTATATAAACAATAACAACACTTAACACTACCATTCTAGAACAATTTTTCAAGAATTATAATACTTTAAAAATGTATGAGTTAACAAAATTATAGTATGACGTTATCAGGAAAATAACTGGTGTGGTTACCACATTACTTTCTTATACATGCAGAGTGGTGACTGACTCAGCTGGTTACAGGCGTTTTACAGATTAATACAATTTCCTGCTTCCCTAATCATTTTAGAGAAAATTGTTCCAAATAAAAGTTGAAGAGATTTAATATCTGCACCTAAATCAGTGAATAAATTTAATTTTATTTAATAAAGGCTAAAAAGATGATTAAAACCATCAAAAATTCAGTAAGTAAGAAGTAAGGGTAATGGAATTGAATTCAAGCAAATATTTATGTTATTTATAATCAAGTATTTAATTTTAGTATCAGAATAAATATTTATTGATAATAAAATTCAAATATAAGGAAGCAAAATCCAAGTCTTTCGTAAAAATTTCTCCGCATATTTAATAGATGCCGGGCTGAAATATTGCCATGGTTACTTATTATAAAATAGAATTTTATATTTGTTATCTACGATAGTGTGTAAAATTGATGTTTAGTTGTTAGTTTTGAGTTTGTAAAACGGGCTCATTAGTCACGAGTTGCCGAGCAACGAGAGATTAAAATTTTTAAACACGCCAAATTTGCAAAAATTTTGTTATCATGGCAAACTTCTCATTTAATATTGTTATCCTAATTCATAAATAATAGTTATTTACGATACAAGTACGTAAAGCTAGTCTTTAGTCACGAATAGGTCAATTAAAACACGAGCACAGCGAGTGTTTTAAGACCTCTGAGTGACTAAAGACGCTTTACATATGTGTATCGTACAATATTTTATATACGATATAATGAAAAACCCCAAAAAATATAAAAAAAATATTTTTATTTATAAAGTAGGATCACAATATTAAATGAGAAGTTTGCCATGATAACAAAATTTTTGCAAATTTTGCGTGTTTAAAAATTTTAATCACTCATTGCTTGGCAACCCGTGACCACCCGTGACTAATGGGATCGTGTTACTAAACAACCGTTTTACAAACTTGAAACTAACAGTTAAACATCAATTTTACACACTATCGTAGATAAAAGTATTTTTTTATATTTATTGGGTTTTTTTATTATATCGTAGATAAAATATTGTACGATACACATATGTAAAACATCTTTAGTCACTCAGGGGTCTTAACTGACTCATTCGTGAGTAAGGACTAGCTTTACGTACTTGTATCGTAAATAACTATGAGCGTCTGTGTAGCATTAATTAATATGAAATTTGTTCACTGATTCAGACGCAGATATTATATCTCTTCAACTTGATTTAAAACGTTTCTCTCTAAAATGATTCGGCAGCAGTAAATAACATAAGTATTTAACATATAAACACCTTTGGCCGGCTGAATCAGTCACCAGCCTGTATAAATATAACTTCAAAAAAATTATGTACAAATCTTTAAAAATATAGACCATTATATCTTAAGTGGGTAAATGACATAGTAAATATAAATTTCTCTTCAATTTGATACTAAACTCAAAAGAATTATGATAACTATTATAAAAACAATTGACAATCGCAAGAAAGTAATTTTTGATCCACCTACGGTGTCGTGATTTTATTAAAATGTTACAAACTGAAATTTATCCGATAAAATAAAAGCTCTTCTGTAATTACACTTGAAACTTTTTTTCGTAGCTAATTTCATAGTGGAAATAAATTTAATTCATTGTTTTATGTGTCAAGTAAACTTGCACTTTCGGTTTTGCAATTGTTTGCAAAAATTACTCAATTCTTCGTATTGTCATGAAACTTAACAAGTTGAATTACTCTATCTTTTCTTGTTCCTGGGTTATGAAATATAAAGACACACATCCATCCACACAAACGTCATTGAAAAAATCATGAACACAGAATCAGGGGACCTCGCAAACTGCGTATTAAAGAGAGTAAAAATAACTATGACAATTTTTGTTATTTATGTTTATTATCTTTTTTACATAAACAAAGTAATGAACAATAATATTAATCATGGTAACTCATCATCGGAAAGATTTTCGTTTTTTCCAAAAACACACGAATTATAATGTCGCAAAGGTGCTTTTCTTCTCCTTTTAAAGCATCTGTTTCGAATGGCTTTTCTTTTTTCAGCACAACTTTCTTCTGTTTGTTTTGAAGTCCCAGGCCGAGGTATAACTGCATTTTTTTCAATATTTCGAGGTTTCGATGTTAAAATTTCTTGCAAATTATGACTAATATTATCATTGGCATAATTTATATACGGAATTTTTAAAGATTCTAAAACCAAAATTGTTTATAAAAGTTATCTAATAATTTCTTAACATAATCTCACCTGCTAATATCAGTTTTGATTCCTTATATTCTTGCTCAACATTTTTTAAGTTTCTGGTAAGATAATTTAAATCTAATTCTTCAATATCATGAAGTTGTTCATAGTTGGTATGTATCATTCCTCTACAGGATACAGGAGTGTATCTTATAGAATTTGTTGCAGAAAATTCGAACGCATTATCAAATATTAACGTGAATAAAATAAACAATGTGTCATCATGTTTATTTTCTCGCAATGTTATAGCAAATTCTTTAATTTCAAGCCATTCTTCCATAGTTACAAAAATTTTACTCGCATGTCTTGAATAAAAATTAAATTATATACTTATACAAATACATTTTAAAATAACTTACTGTACAGGTTGTTTGTAATATATTCCATAAATAATATATAAAGCACAGACTCTTCGTAAAAATGAGTCAGTTTGCATGAAAAAATACTTCGTATAAGATAAGGCTTCAGTAGTAAAACAAACTAATTCTTTTACTCGACGACCGCTAAATATCAGAGAAAAATTCATTTCTTTCCATACTTGAGCAAATTCTATATATCTTACTGTGCTCAGTTTCTCAAATTTAACAAATAATGCATTGCAGTCCAAATCAAAGCCTGCTAATATTATAGGTAGGCCCATCTTGATAAATATTTTAAATACTCTCCTGTTTATTTTGAAAGCGCCAAGATATAACCTAAACGTCAAAGTGTTCTTTCCACTCGAAATTACTTACTTATTTTAACGAAATGTGCAACCCGAATAGTACACATAGTATTTTAATACTTATTTTTAAATAATGTGTTAAGATTTAACATTTTAATACTTTTCATCGTTGAAAAACAATTAAATTACTACAAACGTAATACGAATCACATGCGCACCACACAAATTTACAGAGATGAACTTGGACGCAATTTTGTTGCCAGTACTATTAACAAAATATTGTTTAATAAATTGTAGTAAAAATAACAAACAAATATAATCACAATGTTATAAAATACATAAATAATGAAACGAAATTATCAAAACTCCATTCGCCTTTTAGCGACAAAAATTTGAACTAAATCACAAGAAGCCAGATTTAATACACAATATTTTATATTTCATCGTATGCCACGAAAATTTTAATTGTATTAAAACAGGTGCCCTTTTGCATGCTTCTCTGATGAAGATATTTTTTCTGAAGATCTTGCTTCTGCTTTATATTGATCTATCTAACGAACCGAATGACCAATCTGATGAACTGACAATCGGTTTCGAATTTTGTACTGTGTGCATTCGACTACGATTTTCATAGGAATCGACTGTGGCGCCAGCATTCTGGCCAGCATCATTTCTGTGCTTTCTGTCATAGACAACATATACTTTCTGTGCAGACATCTTGTGAAACAATTTATGTTGGTTGTATTTACAGTTTTACTGGTGTTCATATAATTCACACATTTCATTTTAATTTGGAAGTTTTCTTATGCCTATATTGTACTGTAAGTATAAATATTGCTTGTATTTTATTTGAATCTGTTGTAATTTGCTATTTGAGTAAAGTATATGAAAACGAAACTGAATGTGCGTGAGTCACGTGTGTTGAGATATGTTTATTCAGTTATAATTGTTGAAGATTATCAGTAGAAACTAATTTATATTTTATTTAACGTTTTAAACGTTGGATGGCAGAAATTTCTAGTAATTGTGTTTTGTAGTATTTATATTAACAGTCTATGGGAATACCATAATTATAAAAATTACGGAAAATACTTATGAAATAGAGGAATCCCCGAACTATTGCGCTTTCATTTGTTCGGTAAAGCAAGATGGGATGTACACTATCGACAGAAAGTTCGTGAATACGCCATAAATTTATAGGTGAACTTTATACGATCGTATTTTCATTTCTGCGGATGATAAAACATTTTGGCAAAATTTTATTCGAAAGAATAGACTATATGTTTTCAAAATACACATGTCGCATAAAGTTTCTGTCCCAATGGGAATGATCGGGCAAAGCTAATTGCAGATGGCAGCACCACTGCAACTATATGCTATTCGCACTGCGCATGACAGAATCATTTGAAATTTAAAATGATTGCGAAGAGTGCAAAGTGATAGATAGAAAACGAAGACAGTGTTGTTTGATAAATGTAAAAAATGTATCATTTGTGAAAATGAAAAAATATAAAAAATGAATTGAAAGTTCAATTCTTGAATCCACAATTTTTTTTTTCACTTTATCCATTGGAAACTTGTGCAGGTTTATTTTATTTTTGCATAAACAGCAAAAAGGCATTCTTAATTGGATGAACCAAACCACACAGCAAAGACCCAAATACATGATAACACAAACGACCAAATGTCAAAATTAGTCCCAGATTATCTAAAGTTCATGGTTTACGCTAGCTTGCGCTAGGCTAAGTATGCAAAGATATTTTCATAATCGCGGCAAAAAAGTTTGCAGTTGTGGCGCCACAGTTTCACTACTTGACCGCCGATCATTCCCATTCCTAATCAAATTTTATGGTAAAAACATATACCTTTGGATTGGCGTATTAGTTATATTAATAATTTTATTCACAGTTGAAGTTGAACAAAATAATCTGGCTTTGTCATGGGGTTATAAAAAAGACAAAATGTTCGTGAACATATCATTTTATGACAATATAACTCTTGGAATTCAATTAATAGGTTTACTTTTAAAATACAACCTCTACTAGTTTTGACGTTTCTTACTTCTTCATTAGGAGGTGAATTTTTTCAACAATTATTAACGAACATTTGAAAAACAATAAATAGGTATATAGGTAATTATGCAAAACACACACATGAATCTCCTCGTCAACAGTTAAAATAATAAAGTAATAAATAAATAAACAGTCAGATATGATAAAATATAAAAAAAAAATTTGTTGATGAGGAGTTTCATATGTATTTGATTGTATAACTTACCTATATACTTATTATTAGTTATTTCTAAAATATGTTTATTAATTGATATTAAGAAAATTCACCTACTGATGAAGACGTCGAAACTAGTAGAGGTTCTATTTTTAAAAATAAACTTCTTGATTGATTTCCAAGTGTTTTCATAATCCTAAAATATGTGTTCCCGATCTATTTGTCTATTTTTGACCTCTCGGTAAGGCCCAATTATTTTGTTCATCTCTCAATAAAATTATAAATATAACTAATAATTTTTTACGTCAAACAAAAGGTCTGATTTTTACTATAAATTTTGATTAGTGCCATTTCGTTCCGACGCCAATTGCGAATATGGCGAAAGTTTAAAGGAAGAATTGCAAAACTGAAAAAAATACTTTTCAAAAATTGTCATAATTTGGGTTAGAAACAAAATTACTTGTTGCTACATGTGTATTTCGAAAGCTTATCGTCTACTCTTTGGAATAAAACTTTGCCAAATTGTTTTATCATCCGCAGAAATGAAGACACGATCGTTCAAAGTTCACAAAAAAATTTGTGGCGTGTTCACGAATTTTCTGTCGGTAGTGTAGTTTGTTTCAATATTTTTGTTTTGAAACAAGTTTTTTATCATCTTTATTGTTGTTGGACTTGTTAATTAATTATAAACTAACTAATTCATGCTTTTCTGTGCTAGATTGCAAATGAGTCAGCACGAGAAGAAAATGGACATTCCAGCGGGTGTCCTGGAAGTTCTGAAGGCGGCAGTTGCGACGAATATCTCTCGATGAACCCCGATTGCTTGCAGCACGACGGGACAGGGGTGTGCGACCAGTGCTACGCCCCCAAACACCCAGCCACACTCAATAAGCAATACGAGGCCGTAGCGAAGCTGCTGAAGTTCCCATGCAAGAACTGCGAACTCGAGAGCCGCGAGCCGGTGCCTTTCACTGAGGAGGCAAAAGAGACCGCGCACGAGGCGGCGTGCGAGTACCGCCGGTACGTGTGCCCTATGCTAGGCTTTGCCCGCTGCAACTGGGTGGGCCCCAGCGTGGTCATGTTGGCTCACTGTCGCGAGCAACACCTGGACCGCGTGCTCGACAACCCCTGCAGCATCACCCACGACATCGCCACGGTCAGTCAGCGTTCCAGCTGCTGTTCTTACTGCACACCAAGTTGTGTGTAGCCACGGGGAAGATTTTCCACGCGGTGCGCTTATTGTGCGGTTCGAATCAAGGGCTACAGCTACACCCTCGACATCGCACGTGGAGACGAGCGGGTGACGAAGAGAGGACAAGTGGCGTCGGAATGCTGGCTGGCGATTCAAGAGGCCTCGTCGCTAACCTGGACACCAACGGCCTCCTCGCCGTGCAGGGCGGGTTTGACGGCACCACGTTCCCCGTGGCTCTGAAGCGGAGGGTTAGCGCCGCGGCCGGTGGAGAAGTGCCGGATCTGCAGAGCAGTGTCGACGTGCCCGGGGTGCGAGCGCTACGCCCCCGATAAACGAGCCAGCAAGAACCAAACCCAGGGCTGCAGGTACACCCACTACTCTGGCAAGTGCAGTAAACACGAGCTGTACTTCTGGCAGCAGGGCACCCACTGTTACAGTTCATACACGTTAACTTCAGGCCACCAAGCCTATCAATTTGATAGGATTGGTGGCTTGAAGTTAACGTGTACGCACTCTACATATGTTATTAGGACGTGTCGCGAGGCACATTGGCCACGCACTACGGCTCTGCGCACCACGGCGTCACGTACAGTGCCGACTTCACGTGGTGGGCGAAACAGAATACCCAATGGCCACGTTGTCTCCGACTCACAGTTCATCCTCTCTGTGTACATCCCGGTGCCGAGTGAACATCTGCACAAGTTCCGTGGTTCAATGCGGGTCACTTACCCTGCCACTGCACACTCGCGCACCTACACACCTGACCTTGTATACGGTCGAGGGTATGCGTGGCGCATTGAACTGAAGATAGACAGCTTTCCCTCGGGAACGTCGTGTTCGATGTCTGTGTGAACATTTCCAAGATAGAGTAACACTGAAATAATAATTTTTATTTTTTGTTTATTTTATTATAATTTTGTTGAAAAATATTTTTCTTTTTAATATTTATAGTTGAATTCACATAACCAATGTTTAAGCCTCGGCTTGTTCACTTCGTGTTAGTTGAGTGCTCACATGCAGCAGATGTTTTTACCGGATGTTGTCGATTTGTCACTGCTTTTATTTTCTTGTCACTTCGCTCCTGATTTTTATATTATAATATAAGTTAAAAACATGCAGTATTGCGTTTTATTTTGCCTCACTTATTGTAAAATCCATATTCTTTCCATCACAATAAAATTATATACAAAAGTAGGCAGGGTAAGTATTTCATAACTCTAAGCTGTACGGTAATATTACAATACTGACCTGTCAAACAGTCAAGAAAATTAAAATAAAACTGATAATATAACGCTATTTATTAATACACACGGAATTAAGCTGTTTAGAACTTCATCTGTTGCGTTCCAAATATTTCCAGGCAATTCAGCATCGCCAAAATCCACTTTTTATCTAGCCATTATGAACGCATTTAACGTTTAAGTAAAAAAATTATTTATAAATATGATACAAAACAAGTGTAAAAATATAGACACTAAAAATTGT
This sequence comes from Poecilus cupreus, assembly GCA_963942605.1. Taxonomy (NCBI): domain Eukaryota; kingdom Metazoa; phylum Arthropoda; class Insecta; order Coleoptera; family Carabidae; genus Poecilus; species Poecilus cupreus. The sequence continues at coordinate 4,562,727 of OZ012729.1, read as the reverse complement.
CACCTGTTTCATAAAATACAGAATAATAACAAAGTTATTAATTCACAGAGCCTCAATCGGTAACTACAGACGTGTTTTGCTCTTATTGGAGCTCATCAGTGTAGTGTTATTGTGAGTGTAACACGCCAACTGCTGTGAGGCAGTTTTATGAAACAGTTGACAATTTTCATTGTCTTTATATTTTTATATAAATAGACAGTTTTCGTTTTTGAAAAAGTGTAATCATGGTGTTAAACAAAAACAAACAGACACTTGATCACCTGCTAAAATTATGACAGACGTTATTCATAAAAGAATTTCAAAAATAGTAATTTATGTAACAAGTACGCAAAATAGAGTTTTAGCGAATGAATCGATGTTTACGGGCGAGGCGCTAGCCGAGGCCGTAATATCAGATGAGTCCGCTAAAACTCAATTTGCGTATGTGTTACATACAATATTTTTTAGTTCAAGCTGTCCAAATTAATACAGTAGGTACCTAAGTAATTATTGCAAGTAAATACTAAAACAATTATGTACATATTTTGTAGTAGGTAGACGATGGTGTAAGCATGGAAACCCATTTGTTTATGAACAACAGCATGTCAAAAAAATATACAAATGTAAAAATTTGCAGTCCTGTACCTTTGGAAATGTCCAACATTCCAGCAAGAATTAGGGAGATCGAATTAAATTTGCTTCCAGCAAAGTCACGCAAACAATATGAAATTTTTAGAAATTGGATGATGGAAAACGACGTAACTGTAGTAAATGAAGACGTGATATTGACTTATCTCCATGAAAAGGTACGTATCCGTTGCTAGGTGACCTTTAAAGGACTAGTTCGCTAAATCGGCAGTTTGCGGCGTGTAAATAGTTCGCAAAGTAACTATTTTGGAGCGCGTGTACTAAAAATAATATTTATAAATGACATTAACGTCTTCATATTCTGAAACCGGTAAACTATTGAACAAACCACGGATGTTATGAGTCATAACAGGCCTTATAGATGTCTTAAAATCCTCGCTCTACGAGCTCGAACTTCAAACTGACATCTGCGGCTGTTATGATACTCATAGCATCGCTAGGAATGTTAATAGCTATATTTTATTACTTTAACAATATTTCATATATAATTGTTTTTGGTCACCAACAGTGTCCTGATAAGTTAAATAAAGTGGCCGGTATAAGGTTACCATATTGTGACTCTAGTGAACGACCCCAAGGACTAAATTCATATTGGTAACAATTGCTAAACCGGATATTAAAATTTATTTGACACAAAACAATAAATTCAATTTATTTTGAATAATAAATAGGCTGCGAAGAAAATGTTCAAATAACAGATGTTAGTAATATTATTTGAAACTTAAAATGTGATTTGGATTTTTTTTTATACCTATTTCCAATTTAGAGTAAAACTATTTAAATTATATATTTAATAATATATTTTGATTAATGTAATGTAAATATTGTTTAAACTCTATCGAGATTAATGTCAAATTAAAGGTCTCGTAAAGAAAGCTTTTCCTCAAATATCTAAAATAAGTGTTTAGCAATCAGTGTACATTTAACAAATGAACATTAGAAAGTTTCGAGAGATTGGAAATTGGATAGCACTCATTGAATTTTAAGCGGATACTTGAATTGTCTGCCAGCAAATCTAATTTTAGACAATTTTGTGCCTATAATATTTGCGGGAATATCAAAATCTATGAATTATTTCAAAAAGGTGAAAACTTTTACATAATTATGTTTGTGTTTATATGACGGACAAAATCGTTGATTTGTTTTTTCATCGCCATCTTCGATGTTACGACAAAGCTTTGAATATAACAATCTAACATATTATTTAATTCTTTGCTTCACTTTGCTTAAATAAATGGCGTTATTGTTTTAAATGAAAGTGAATAACAATTTAAAATATTACACTGTAAAGTAGAGTTTGTCACGCAGCCAACAAAATTACCTATATCGGGTTCATTCGTGGTCGCTCGTATATAAACGAAGTAGGCGTTATTGCGCCAGCGGACATTGTTTCAACTATTCGTTACAAATGACAAACAGTAATGACTTGATCCGTTGTTTGATATGTTACACAAGCTAAATTTCATTAATATATATATATATATATATATATATATATATATATATATTTTTTTTTTTTTTATTTTTTTTATTACGAAGATGAGAGGCGGACTAACTACTATGGTCATATGCCGCCTCATGATTGGATGATTGTGAATTTATGTAAGCATCACAAACGACCATGCTCTTCAGTGGGATTCGAACCCACGACCTCTGGCGTGCTAGGCTAGTGACATAGCCACTACGCCATTAATATATGTAGATTTTAATTTAATTATCAGTAATTCAAAATATAATCATAAAGAATACCTACCTGAAAGGTGTGAACTTCATTCCTTTTGTAAACTATAATTTTAAACCAAGTAAACGTTGGATACACTCATGTGGATGGAAAAATTAAAAATGTTAATAATATTTGTACTTGTTCTTGAAACTTCCAACACTTCAACAATGTAGTAATAAATGTATTAATGTGTACATTTAAAGGTATATTTTAATACAAAATATTTGAGAAAAATGCGAAATTAAAAATATATCATTTTTATTTAAATATGCCTATACAAAGTTTGCCATGGAAGAAAACAAATAAATCAAACAATTGTTAACATTAGTTTTTTGAAGTGTACTTCTGTATTTCTGTATTGTAACAACAAAATGAATAATTATTTTCATAATTACAGTTTTGCAATTATTTCTGCATTTGATTTATTGGTTTTCTTCCATGGCAAACTTTGTATGGGCATATTATAATTTTAAGAATAATCAATAAGGGACGTTAACACGTAATTTTTTTTGTAAGTTTTAACAATTATTTCTTTTTAAAAAAAATTTAAAGTTTTTGTCTTTATTTCTAAATATGATCCTTTAGGGTGTGACTCACGATTTTTTCACTGAATACTCTTTTCTTACTCTACTTTACTCAATAAAATATTCAACTTGATCCATGTGGTGCAACATAGTTTAAAAAAATAAAATCGATTTTACTATTACACTCCAATATATAAAAATCACACCAAGTATTCTAGAACTACAGTAGGGGAGAAAATGGTGATTCTGGACCCACCCACGCAAATTATTGGTGACGTCACGCGTGTGATGTTGGTTGCAGTCAGCTAGGCGCATTGCGCGCCTTCTACTCAAGCAATTCAACATGCGTACGTGTAATGCAGGTTGCCCACCTACTTAGGGGCAATTGCGTGATGTTGGTTGCAGTCAGCTAGGCGCATTTTTTGTTAATTTCAAATGACGTCGCTGTTGGCGTTGTGTAGTTACATACGCTATTAACAGGGGGCGGTATATTCGCGCGCGCATGCTTTGTATTTTCAAAAATTAAGGCCCGGTATTATAAACGCTGGTTAAATAGCCGGTTAGCCAATATGCTACTAAATTTAATATGCTACTTAATATTTGTGTGGGTATTATAAACCAAAATTTTATTTGATTACCTACTTATTAGTTAATCGAGTCTCTCTAGAAAAGTTACCAAATCATATTAAATTTAGTTGGTAAGTTAGAATCCCTATCACAAGTATACACATATTCCATGTAGATCTCGGAAGTGAAAATTATTATTTACTAATTAAAACTTACATAAAATATGACGAAATCAACTAAATGGAACAATTTGAAATAAAATAATACAAATATTTATTAAAACCATTACATTATTGAATGATCAATGAGTGTATGAAATATGATATCTTCATCAGTTACTCCTATCAGAATTATTTTCATCAAATATATATTCAGAAAAATGGAATAATTAGAAGGAGGTAAAAATTACAGTGATAAATAAAAATTTAAATTACCAGAAATTATGTCTCAATCCAGGCACATAATTGAAAAACAAAGAAACAGACGCAGTGGATATGCAGACTAAGACAAAAGTATGGGCAGATATAACCATATGTGTCAAATTTAATTCAATGTACAGTTCAGGAAGGACAAAGATAAGGAATTTATTTAAAATTATTTTATGAAAATATTAAAATGAAATCAATAAAGCTGAAATCTAAGAAGAATATAACTGGATATTATTTAATATGGGGCACGTAAAAAATAGAATATATTTTTATTTAGGTAGAACTGGAGGAAATAATATAAAAAGAAATAAACAGATGAAAACCTATAAATTGTTGAAACGCTATCAATCGATGATACAGACATCATATTCGAAATACCTATGTAAATATCTACAAATTTTTAAAGATTTCAATATCTTTAATATTTAACAAGTATTGTCTTTATTTATTATTTTCCATTAAGTATTTATAGAACAAAAATATAAAATAACATTGAAATATAATTTTAATAGTCTACTAACTAAATTTAATACCACAAAAACTGTCCACTTATTTAATAAGCTGATTTAGTAGGAGACTAAATTTATATTACCTTTATAATACACTTTTTGCAAATAGTAGGTTACTTAATTTATAAAATACGCTATTAAATTTTAACATTCGTTTATAATACCGGGCCTTAGTTTATTTTTTGCTCTCAAAATACGTACATTTTTTTGTAATAATTTTTTGTGTGATTAATAAATTATTTGTTTTGTAGTAAATAAAATATGGAGTGTATTGCTGTAATAAAATAAAGTGTTCTATAAATAGATTGATTAATAGAGAAATTTTTGGAAGACATATTGCTCCTGTTTATACTAGAGAAGACTTATTATTAATGTTTGAAATATTAACTGATGCGGACGACAACGAACCATTGCTTTATGATTCAGAAGATTTATTTAGAATAAAAAATAAAAACGATGCTTTATTTTATAAAGAAAATGAAATGCGTATATTCTAGAAAATTAAAAAAATTTAAGTATAGTAATTATAAAAATTAATTTTAATCAGTATAAAAATAATTAAGATAAAATCTCTGCACGTTAACACAAAAACATACCGTTGTTTCATTAATTAATCAACCAGATACCATACGAATGAAAGCTCTGGTATTAGCCGATATTGTTGTGATTGTGGTAACGGTAGGCGCACTGTCGGGTACTGCTCTCACATTGTAGCTATTATATATTATCACAGACCTAACTCATTATATTAACACTGAATAATTATTTTATATTCTAAGGCCCGGTATTATAAACGAATGTTAAAATTTAATAGCGTATTTGATAAATTAAGTAACCTACTATTTGCAAAAAGTGTATTATAAAGGTAATATAAATTTAGTCTCCTACTAAATCAGCTTATTAAATAATATTAAATTTAGTTAATAGACAATTAAAAGTATATTTCAATGTTATTTTATATTTTTGATCTACAAATACTTTATGGAAGATAATAAATGCAGACAATTATTGTTAAATATTAAAGATCTTTAAATCTTCAAAATTTTGTAGATATCTACATATAGGAATTTCGAATATGATGTCAGTATCATCGATTGATAGCGTTTCAACAATTGATAAGTTTTCATCTCTTATTTCTTTTTAAATTATCTCCTCCAGTTCTAGCTAAATAAAAATATATTCTATTTTTTACGTGCCCCATATTAAATAATACCCAGTTATATTCTGCTTAGATTTCAGATTTATTGATTTTATTTAAATATTTTAATAAAATAATTTTAAATAAATTCCTTATCTTTGTCCTTCCTGAACTGTAAATTGAATTAAATTAGACACATATGGTTATATCTGCCCATACTTTTGTCTTAGTCTGCATATCCACTGCGTCTGTTTCTTTATTTTTCAATTATGTGCCTATTTCTAGTAATTTAAATTTTTATTTTTCACTGTAATTTTTACCTCATTCTAATTATACCATTTTTCTGAATATATGTATATTTGATGAATATAATTCTGATAGCAGTAACTGATGATGATATCAAATGTCATATTTCATACACTTATTGCTCATTCAATAATGTAATGGTTTTAATAAATATTTGTATTATTTTATTTCAAATTGTTCCATTTAGTTGATTTCGTCATATTTTATGTAAGTTTTAATTAGTAAATAATAATTTTCACTGCCGCCATCTACATGGAATATGTGTATACTTCTGATAGGGATTCTAACTTACCAACTAAATTTAATATGATTTGGTAACTTTTCTAGGGAGACTCGATTAACTAATAAGTAGGTAATCAAATAAAATTTTGGTTTATAATACCCACACAAATATTAAGTAGCATATTAAATTTAGTAGCATATTGGCTTACCGGCTATTTAACCAGCGTTTATAATATCGGGCCTTAAACTACAAATAAAATAAAGATACCGTTGTATCATTGATTAATCAACCTGATACGAATAAAATCTCTGGCATTAGCCGATATTGTTGTGATTTGTGATTATGATAACGGCAGGTGTATTTCAATGGGAGCAATGAATGTTTTCCTCGTTTCTCCAGTTTATATTTTTGCCGCAAGGTGCCAGCTACTTTGATTTTTCCCCATCTTCCCATAACCTAAATAAATCGCAGAAAGCGATAGGAACAGATATGTATTTTCTTCGAGATAAGTTTTCCAATTCAGAGAACAATTTCCTATTTTTATGATAATAATGAATCAGTAGGCTGAAAGGTGAATTAAAATTTTTCTCAAAGAATTAATTAATTTTGTCTATCTCATGACATAAATGTATTATATCAATAAATTTAGGCTCATTTTTTTGTATTTACACTTTTGTTCTAAAATTAGTGGGAAACAAACTATTGCCTAATGAAAATTAGAAAATTTTAACATTGTATTTTCTGTCCTATCAAAAAGTAGACACTCGGTATATTTATTTCCATACATAAGAATAAGTAGGCATTAGAACCAATATTAAATCAGTTTTTTTACAGATGTACACATTACAAATTGACATTCAATACAAAACAATGCTTATTCATAACGAGAATAGCATTTAAATGTAAAACTAGAGCTTTAGAAGAATGTAGGTATTCTCGTCCGCCATTTTGGGTCCAAATGTCATAAATAAAACAAGTTATTGGAATCCAGTTACTTAAAAACACATTCAAAATTTTTATCTGTCAAATTTTAAAAAATATTTCTTGAAATTCTGTAAAATCCATCTACTCAAATCATACAGTAACATATTATTAGAAATTATTCTGTACACTTACCTGTTAGATATGGAATATAATAATTGAAGGTATGATATATCACAATTATTAATCAATATCAACCAAGGAAGATATTAGAGGAAGTTCCACTTGCGTTATGACCTTGGTTCGTGACTGCAGCGCCGCGTAGCGATCTGGATGGTGTAACTTATATCTCTGGACAATTTAAGAACACCAACCAAATTTCATAAATGTAGTACATACAAGGAAAGACCAATGTTACTGTGATGAATGCAATTATAAATTATTTTCATTTCTATTTAAATATCTATAGCATATATAATAAAGTAAATATATGTGTAAATGAATTAGTTGACCCCAATTAATTAATTGAACATTAATAAAATTATAAAAAGTTATATTTTGAAGTTATACTTGTGGTTTTGAGCGTACACAGTTAGCTGTTTTTGAAAAATAATAATGGTGAGCTATGTAAAAAAAACAGTATGTAATAAAAAGTTGTCAAAAGATATAATTTTCAAGTTTTAATTTTTGTAAAAAGAATCTGCTGAGGTGATTTGTGTACGGGTAGTGTTCTAATTTACCTCCATTCACATTTGGGGAACGTGACAGGAGTGTTTTGCGTTGTGCGGAGGTGAATGGATTTTTTGATGGTGAAAAAGGCTGTTCGCGCGGCCAGTGTATTTCGGTGGAATAAACTTTGACATTTTGAATTTTTCGATTGTGGATATGTTAAAAAAGGCGTCGTACAACTCTTCGTAAAGCGTTCAACAAGATAACAAATCAGTTGGATTAATTGCGGAAAATAAAAATTTGAAAGAAATAGAAAAAATATTTGAATTGTCACAAGAGAAGAGATTTTCGAAAAACTACTTGAATCTGCAGCATATGTACCTGTAAACATGTATTTTAAATATTATTTTATACAATATATATTGTTATTTATAATTTCGTGTTTTACTTTCCAATCACTTTAAAGAATATGAAAACATTTAAAAATTGAAAGTAGGCGCGCTTGCCGCCCATTAGCATCAGCGCCGCGTAGCGACCTGGATGGCGCTAATCTGACGGTTCGGTCTCTCTCACGTATAAGTGAAGCTTCCTCTAGTATCTTCCTTGATATCAACTTTGAATTTGACAGAAAAGAATTAAAGTAACTGGATTCCAATAATTTGTTTTATTTATGACACTTGGACCCAAAATGGCGGATGAGAATACTCATATATTCTAGTGCCTTAGCAAAACATTCAACACTAGCGCCGCCAACGACAATTTTATTCACGAATAGCCAATAGACTATAGAAGGCTAGGTAGGGAGTGCTGAACGATTGTAGCGAGCTTTGCCATATCTCCGCTAGATGGCAATACGAGGATTGTTTGTAGTGTGGAGTAATTATGGTTCATTGTATAATCGGCAGAGAGCAGCATTTGCAAGAAATTGAAATGTGAATGTTAGGCGGCTAGAATAGCGTGTACGTTGCGAACAAAACTTGTCTCATAAATAAGATTCTGCAATTAGGTATGATGTAATGTACTCAATGTCGAGGCTTTAGGGTTCAAGGCAAGCAAGTAGCAGAGTAAGACTTTTTCATTTTTAACAGGTGTAACTGTAGGAAATGGTACTTTGTGTATTTATCATTAATAATCGACATTCTAACGAAAATGACACTTACCTTTTACCAAGAGAATTTTATGCTAGCTAATCAATACGAGGAAATGACTATCGAGTAGCAAACGAAGCATGTTAAGCAACTATTTTATCTGAAAGAAAGACACAACACTGATAGATTTTGCAAAGGAAAAGACGTAAAGTGTGTTTATATTTATTATTTATTACATACAATGAAACGTGTAGATATTAATAGAGATCTTCAAACATATTGGATTAGTAATTTCGTCATTTTCTTTTCGAAAAACTGGACATTGATATTTTTAAAATGCAGAGACATTTTCGTAAGCATTCACCCTTTTCGCATTGCATTCGCACGCCATCCTCGCGCCAGGCATACCAATTACAGTGCTCTTTACAAAAGTTAAATATTCCTAAATGCACAGAACGCCAATAATTCACAATTGGCTATCCAGACATTTTCGAATCGGTATTTCGTTGTTCATTTGTTCGTAATAAAAAACAAAATCGGCACATCTACGACAATCAAATAGGTTTTATCTTAAACATTGTATTTAGACATCTATTAGGTGGTAGTAACATAGAATCCTTTACAAGGAGCCCTTTTCTCAAAAGTTTAGCTACCACTGCTTACGATCCGACATTTTTTCGACTAGTTATGTACATTTCAATAATTCGCCTATGCTTTACAATGTCATCATTGCTGCTTTAACGTCTCTCTGTACAAAAAAATATCACAGTTATATAAAATTTATGTGTAAATTTCACATCTTAAGTTGAAATGAAAACGGATCTAGGAATCTCCGCATGATTTTACCGACAGGTCTGAGAAAACAATCATGAAATACATATAGATGGGTACAGTTTGTTGTAGACGGAGATTTTCTATTTGGAAATTGCTCTAACGAACATTGACTAGTATTCATGGTGAACATATCCAAAAACTTCAAGAAGCAAACTTGAAAAACTTGAATACAAGTCAATTAATATTATTATTATTAGTTCGTTAATAATAAAAGAGAAACATAGGAGAGGAAACAAAACAAAAACATGGACGGTTTATTCGTATTAAGAGAATAAAAGAAAAGAAAAGGAGAAATTAAAAAATATCGATTTCTTTATTGCGATATAACAAAAAAATTGCATTTTTTTCTGCAATATACACAAGACACGAAAAACTCGTGCAAAAAAATATATGAAGTCGAAAACGTAAAATTATCAAAATCACAAAAATAACTGAAATTTCAATCTACATGATTTGTTTGTTATAAAACTTAACGTAATGGCGTATCACGCATGACGCAACTTAACGTATACGTATTGTATTTAACATCACTAAGTCACAAACCGACATATACATAACTTAACGTAAAATAACGACAAATGTAAAGTTAAAGCTTTGTATAACGCCACAACGAAACAGAACTATCCAAACTCAACTGCGAACCAACTTGAAGTTGCTACTCATGTTTTACAAAACCTTTTTGCCGCCAACTTAGCAATAAGTAATTCTAGACATTGCTATAATATATAAAACTATTATATACAACGATTTTAACTAAAAGTATAACTTTAAAAACGATTGCACCGCATTGTGATATAAAAAATCTACCTAAACATTACTTACTTAATTACATTAATAATTACAACAAAAGTTACTAAAATATATATATAGAAAAAATCATTCTTGTACTATCTCGTTCGCGAAATATATGTTAAGAGAAAATTGGTCCGCCATTTCATAAAATGAACACTCTCTAAAATAAAACATTGGCAAGAGGTGCAAATCGTCGTATTAAAACAAATTGAGCCATTTACAAGTCCTACCTAACTTGTTGAGGATTTACTCTGATTCCACAAACAAAACAGAAATCAATCAATCACATTACAATGAGATTATTCAAGACAAACCAACAGAGGCAATAAAATCTACACATCAGGATGAGCTTTATTTAGTTGTATTTACATATTAAATAATGAATGGAAAGGAATATCTCGTCGCCAACAATAAATATAATTAAAAATTCTCCTAATACCTTTGGGCGTACGGGGCCGGATCTCACTTGTCCTTGAGGCCCAGAATACTGTGCTCCATGAGGCCAGCGTTGGGCTGGTGCGCGTAGTTGCGGATCTGGTGCAGCGAGATGAGCTGGTTGGGGAAGCCGTTCGTGGGCTGGCTCTTGGGCAGGTCCAGGCTGTTCTGCTTCTGGAAGCTGATGGCGTCGTACAGGTACGGCCGGTTGGGCGCCAGCTGGTGGTGGTTGAGGTTGAGGTGCTGCGACATGGAGTTGATGGGCGTGAACGCCGAGTTCGTCGTGGACTTGCTGATGGCCGCGTCGTAGCTGTTGGCGAGGTTGGGCGTGGGCGTGCTGGGCGGCGCCGGCGGGTTCTGCCCCAGCTGCTGCCGGATGATCACCAGGTCCTCGTTCTGCTCCAGGATCTGGCGCGGGATGTCGCCCGGGTACCCGGTGTCGTGCATGTTGTCCGCCGAGTCGGGGCTCACCTTGGGCCAGTACGGGTGGTCCAGCGCCCGCGGGTTCAGCCCCAGCCCCGTGCCGATGGGCGGCCGCTTGTCCGTTCGCTCCGCGTGCTTCTGCATGTGCTTCGTCAGGTACGTCTCCTGCGTGTACGACTTGCCGCAGTACTGGCAGATGTGCGTCTTCAGGTGCTTCGACTCCTTGTGCTTGGGGATGTGCTCCAGCAGCGACGGCTCGTCGCTGAAGCACTTGTAGCACGAGTTGCACTTGTACGGCTTGTCCGTCTGGTGGCAGCGCGAGTGGCTCTGCAGGTTGCTCAGCTGCGAGAACGCTTTCTGGCACCCGGGGTGTCTGCATCTGGAAACACACCATTACATACCACTTTACAACTATTACTTTGCATATTTTCACTTTATATACTTGAATTATGTTCGTAAATCTAGATTCTCGTTCGAGTTTCATTAGAGAAATTCCTAGTCATTTCTAGTATAATATAAATCAGAAATTTCCGTTCGATTTTCATACTAAACTCTGGTATAGAAATATACGCTCTGCTGTATTTTTCTATTCAAGTTTCATATCAGATTCGGCTACGCTTGCGCATTAATGTCAGAAACTTGTGTATTTTGAGGCGCATAAACTATTGACGTTTTGACATAAAATAGTTAGTTTTTAATTTGGTGTTTGATAGTTGTCCTTTCTTTAAAAATGTTACCCATCTTTTATATAATTGTAACTATAATGTATTAAAATGCAGTAATTCAGCTTCATTTGTAAAGTTTGTCCACTTCGTCTTTTTCGGAAAACGCCGTAATTACTCGATTTCGGACGAATGATTTTAAAATAAAGTATGTAAATCGAATGAAACTCGAATGAAAATCGAACCAGAAATCTAGTATGAATCTAGACAATAAAATAAAGTGTAATTCAAGCTTAAATCAAATCGGTTTAAAAATATCTTTGAGCGAAATATAAAATATCTAATGGCCAGCACATAATCTCCCGCAAATTTAAATTTCTAAGCAGTACAGAACACAGAAAACAGTTTCACATACAAACTGTGGCCAATATTATTCTATTTTGTCTATTTTGAACACAATAACATTTACTTTAACTCATTTATTTATATAAAAGACGCAAAATATAAAAATAGTATGTAGGACTTATTTTATAAGATTAAAAAATGTCTTTGGAAACTATTTCTTTAAAATTCTATTTAGTTTGACTTGACAGTAAAATGGTCAAGTAAATAATCTAATGTAAATAAAAACGTAAATATGTTTTTTTAAGTGGCAATTGGCACTCTGTTTTTGCATATCTTAGTTCGACAAAATTTTCAGGTGCAGTTTCGAAAAATAACAATCCCCAAAGATGTTAGTGGAGGATAAAACACAGTGGTAAAGTTAAAATAGCAACTGCCAGCTTTGGACTTCGAATTGAGAATTTTATGTCCTACAAGAGCTATTATCTGGAATTATGAAATTTACCATTTAAAAGTTTTGTTACTGAATGTACATGCGACACTGTATAGAACACATATTAAAACACAGATTAGAGAAGACAGTCTCAGTTCAATTGCTGTCATAGCCTTCTGTTTTGACATTCATTTACATTATTTCATCAACAAAATTCTTGACAATTTCCATTACAATTTTAGGTTAATTAGCGAGAGCATAGTCATACTAATTCATCACAAGAATGTCACTAGAAATCGTTTAAGAATGAAGCTCATTCTAGCATCAATACGCGTACGAGAATAAAACATAACCTATAAAACAATCCATTGAAAGTTTTCTGGCACTACTGTATAAAACACAGGACTTCCCCCAACAAATTTACTAGAGCTTGTAACCGCATTTGTAACAAGTCAAAATTTAATATCAATTAGGTATGGAAATTAAGTTAACCATTAAATTGAACGAAACAAATTTTTGATTGATGTCAAAGTGACAAAAGTGACGTTTATGAAGTAAGGTATTTATATTACGTGAGGATATGGTTCATTTAACAATTTCTAAATTCATTTTTCAGTTAGACGCTTAAATATAATAACTGCAATAAAATAAAATCAAATCATATAACCAAATATTGTCCAAATATGTATTTGCAGAACTAAGTTATCATCAATCAAGATTATACAACTTGATAACCAAGACAGTGGCCAAAACATCGAATTATTTTTACCTCCCGCACATTGTATGGGAGGTTTGGTGACGGATAAAAATTTTCAGTAATGAGTTTTCAACACATAAGCATGTTTTCAGGTCCTTAGAATACCATTTCACTAATTTCACGATTTCTGTGTGTGAAGATATCATTTTAAAATTTAATATTTACAATTATGGTGTTGAAATAATAGATTTTGGTAGTAATCCTTTTGAAGGTATATCAGATTTCTTGACAATACCTCAGTAAATAGTTGAATCCTTGGAGGATAATATTATAAAGGAGAGAGCGTTAGCATGCGATAATAAAGTCGTTTCCTCCACTGCAACTAGAACCGCTATTATCGCGTTGTTATAGCAACCATCAGCTTGTGGCAGAAATATTGTTTTTTCTGAAAGTATGTACCGCGCAAATCCCCACTCCAATCAGAACCATGGTTTGCATGCGTCTGCCCTCACCAGGTTACATTCCCCTTGCCCTTAATTTAAGCTTATGCTCTCTTCTTTATCTTCTTTCCTCCAAGGTTGATTCAGAGTAAATATTGTAATAATAAAAAAAAATACAGAATATTATTAGCTATAATATTTAATATAATTTTCTTTCTCTATTTTATATAGTTTAGAATCTTTTTTATTTGAACAATGTTATTTAAGTTTTTTTTTATATATTTTTATATGTCATACTTTTATAGTTTATACTGGAACAAAAATGATGCATGGTTTTCAATTCATAAAATATTACTGTGCATACATACAGGGTGGTGCGTTGGAATACGCTCCATGGAGATTTTAATGTTAATTATGAATTATTCAAATGTTGGCCACCCTATGTGATTCGCAGCCAGTTTTTCTACCAACGTCATAGAAGTACGTTGTTTTGTATTTGTATTCAATAAGCATTGTCGCCGCCGGTGTAAAAGTGTCTCCTTGGCAACACTTCTACTCCGGCGGCGGACAAAGTAAAATATTATGAAAAACAGTTAGGTTTATTTCAATAATTTGACAGTTTAAAATGAAACAAACAAACAAAAATAAGAAAACAGCATATTCTATGGCGACTAGAAATGGTGGATAAGACAGAATATTTGTAGTAGTTTTGCGCATTTTTTATTTTGTTTGAAAAAAAAAATAACATGTGTTATTCGGGGTAAATGTGACTGGATATCACAATTACTCCGAATAACACAATGTACTATTTTGTAAAAAAAAAAAAACAAATTCTGACTCTAATGATATCTAATGTGTGTGACAATTTTTTGTTCACGATAACTCGCAATTTAATGAAAATACCATCTTAAAATTTCATATTTAGAATTTGAATGTTTAAGTTATAAGCTGAATGGTAGCAATCTATTAACAGGAAGTGCTAGCTTCCTTGAAGACCTATCATGTTTTTTTTATTTGAGTTAGATTAACTACGTTTAAAAGTATGGTAAAATGTTACTACGACTTGACTTTGAAAGGGCGATTTTTGAAAAGTAAAATTACTAGTACATTTACACATTAAGAACAAATCTACTTTCCTTTAGATTATTGACTTGTCCTTCACTTATTCGCTTGTTGACAGCCAGTAATTTGTGTGGTTATTTTAAAATTAGTCGACATGTTATCAGGAAAATAATTTATTTATCTGCGTGAAAAATTACGATTCATAGTATTTATATTATTTATAGAAAAAGAATGGACAGTTACTTGAAATTAAACATATTAAATACTAGTGTGACTTGTGATTTATTTTAATAAGTGCAGTGCAAATGCAATTACAGTTTTGGATGCAATATAAATTAAGGAAATAACGACTTGACATTTTAAATTATGAGGGAATTTAATGTTAACTGATGACAAAGTAAAGTCGATATGCGTTTACACGAATCTTTCAGTCACATAGAGTTAAGTCTGATTCATTTTATACTTGACTTTAGGAAGAAAAGTAAGTTAGTTTTCATAATCAAAGTCAAGTCAAAGAACATTTCTGTCCTACATGTAAACGTAGTATATACCAAGAAAGATGTAGAATTGCATTGGCGACAATTTTTATTTTAAATTATTTTCTCTATATTTTGTCTCGCTTAAAAGTTGCTTAAGTGGGAGGTTACGTGTTGGGAAGATCATATTATTTATAAACCCACCTATATAAGAAGTTTACTACAGACTTGAAACCCGTAAAATGAGATCAACACAATATTTGGTTTAAAAACCTGTCCTCTAAATGTCCATCGGTATTTTGGGCCCGACATTTTAAGTAGTGCACATTCGCCATATAATACAATAAAAAATCTGATGTGGCCAGCACATAACCTCCCGCCCAATACTATTAAACGGTACAAAATAATATTTGATGATACAGAAACATACCTTCTTATTTGTTTATTTTCTATTTATATTTGAGAATTTTAATTTTCTTTCGTATATTTATTTAATTTTTTGACATATATTTCACTAAGAAAACAGCTTCACAATCACAATGACATGTGTCACATTTCGTAAAAAATTGAAAATTTTTCCATGGTGTACTAGGAATGCATGATTTGTGAAATCTAATTTCTTTATATTTTATTATCTCTAAATCTAATGAAAATTAATAAAATTAGTATAATCAAAACACATGTAAAATTAAATATTCTTCAACTTTCAAAATAACATAAATTGTTGAAAAAGGAAATTTAACCGTGTTTTTCACGAAAAACTCTTAAGGGCTTCAAGTAAACTGCTACTTCCGGTTGACCAATTTTATCCAAAATCTAATCAGCTCTTCATTTAAATATAAGAAGCAATAATTCACAAAATTTTATTTTTTGATATTATAGTATTTGACTTATGCGAGACGAAAAAATTGCCACAGACTACACACACACACACACACACACACACACACATACTTACATACATACATACACACACACACAGACACATACATACAGACATCATCGCGAAAATAGTAAAATCGTATTGTAGGGACCCTAAAACGTGCTTATTCATTGAAAACTCACTACCCAATTTTTTGACCAAAAACAATACCTCCCTTACCTAAAGGTAGGCGGGAGGTAAAAAGTGCTATTTAAAATCATGTTTGAACTAAAGCAGTTACAATATGCGAATTTTTACTTAAATCTTGACGAATTGGAATGCGAAATTATTAAAAACACGAAATGTCACAAGATGCCTGTGTATGTTAGGATAAATGTGTTAATTCAGTAAATGTATATACATATTAGTCTAATTATACAACTAAATATATTGATAAACATGGACCTAAAGTACATCCAACAAACTTAAGCCATCGTACTCAATTTTCTTAATGGAATTCATTTTTACCTCCCGCCACATTCTGTAAGGGAGGTATAGAAATCATGCAAAAAATTCGGTAATTAGTTTTCAGTGCATGAGCACGTGGTAGGGTCCCTAGAAAACGATTTTAATAGCTTCGCGATGATGTCTGTGTGTATGTCTGTCTGTCGGTCTGTGGGGTTTTCTGGCATTACAGTTATCAAGGAATTTTGAAACATGGATAATTTATTTAAAAAGAGCATAATTATCGTTTATTTTGTTAGAAGGGCCGGGTCACTCCGCTACGTGTCGTGACCGAAATTTCCTTCTTACAATATAAAATAACAATTATGAAACGCGTTCTTTAATATACTATTATATTACAAAATGAATTGATTATAAAATAAATCATCAGACACACAGACGTCATCGTGAAAATAGTCAAATCGTATTCTAAGGATCCTAAAATCTGCTTATTCGTTGAAAACTCACTATTATTAATTCTGGCCAATCACAATACCTCCCTTACATATAAAAGTACAGGAGCTAATAAAATGTGCAATACATATAATACCTAAATTTTATTCATACAAAAATATTTTGTTGTCAAATTATTTGGTCGTTTTGTTACCTGTCGCTAATGTTTGTCATTATTTTTTGAAGCAATGAAATATATAAATTTGAATTTAATTTAATAAAGCAAATTTGTCTATTTTGCGTCTATAACAAAGCTATTATTGCACCAAAAAAGTTTGTTATAGCGCATTCGACCGTTGCACAATTTACATTTGAAGGTTGGTAATTTCATATTCAAACAACTCAAACATCAGTATCACCAATTAGTACAAAATTTCCTAAATTTTTATTTATCTTTACAAAATAAAATGACAATTGTGAAACTCGATCCTTAATAAACTATATCAAGGTACAAGAACTTCACATATAACAATATTTAACGAAAATACATTTCTCGAATTTACAAATGTCGTAAATTAAATTCAGAATTTGTACATTTATCGAAAATACAAATATCGAATGCTAGAAATATTACAAATGTCGAATGTTACAAATTTCGAAAAAACATTTGTCGAATCGCTTGGCTATTACAAATCTCGAAAATAAATTTGTCGAAAGAGAACAATATACCAAATGTCGTAGTTCCATCTAGTGAGCAATGATTACAATACGACATTTGGTATTGTTCGCTTTCGACAGATGTATTTTCGAGATTTGTAACATTCGACATTTGTAATATTCGAGAAATGTATTTTCGACGTTTGTAATATCCAAGCGATTTAACAATAGGATATATTGCGCAACAAGTGCAGAAAGTTATCTATTTCACTCGAGTTGTGAGAGTAGGTGTGAAATAGGTAATTCTGCACGAGTTGCACAATATACTTTTTCTACGATTACATTTTTGTCAAGATTTATTAATAATAATTCTTACTCTTCAGAAATCAGAAATGACATCTCAAACTATTTGACGTTTATGATTACAGCATGAAGGTAGTGCAAGCGCAGATCTGCGCAGTGTTACCAACTATAAATCTATAGATTGTATTATATAAACCAGACATCGAGTATTTTATAAAAAAATTGATATTGTATTTTTTTTTTGTAATCTCAATATTGAAATCGAAGATTTATATAAACTCTGAAATAATTATAATTATTTTATGATATATAAATGTAATTATACTTGAAATATTAATATCATACAGTATTTTATTATAATTAAGTTGGTCACATTTGCGTGTGGAATAATAGCCCACGCTATTCCACACTACTGTGCTAAATATACAAACTTCAAGCTTTGTTTAGTGTGGAGAAAGTATAATTTTCAGTGTGATCGTAGAAAAATGCATTTTCGGGATTTATAAAAAGGTTACGTCATTTGTAATATTTTCAATATTAGATATTTGTATTTTCGAGATATGTATTTTCGTGATTTGTATTTTCGAGAAATGTGTTGTTTGTTACCCATTTTGACCTAAAGAAATTGTTGAATATTTGATTAATTAAATACTGTAGATAAGGATTTAATTGCCAAGGCTTGTTTGCAGGCAAAATGTGAATAAAATGTTAATGCACAGGAAAAAATTCGGTACTTTTCAATTTTGCTAAAATTAGATAATCAAACAGGTGTATGATGTAATGAACAAATTCTTCAAACATTACATTGCAATGAATTTTTTCCGACGAGTCATGGCCAGTATCATATCGATAACCACGAAACCTATGTAGCTATTTCAACAAAATGGCGCAGAATAATTGGTCCACAGGTACTGTTACTGAATTAAAGTGAGTGTTAAATTTGGGCGACCAAGGTCGAACCGGTGGGCCCGGAAAGGTTGCAAGAAAGACAGAAACAAAGAAAATATTTAAAGGCATTTGAAATTATAATTACTCATTGTACATAACGTAACGATTTGCGATGTACACGATAGCATCCGTCAATTAAGATTTATTTAATTCCCGGGAAAATATAGGTGAGTTAACGTAAAATAACACATCACATAACGTAACGTCAGCTCTGCAACATTATTTAGCATTCAAGAGTTTGTCTTGTAATTATACAGACAATTCTCGGAACATTATAGAAGCTAATTATGAGCAATAAGATCAAGACAGAGTTTCTGAAACTGTTCAACAAACGCGCGTGTTTACAAGGACGCGAGATTGTTATTAACAAACGAAACTCAACATTCGATTTAAATCTTTTGACTGATAGATTTTTCAAGGTTACAGCAAATTGGATGATGTTTCAAGCGTGAGGAAATATCTATAGGTGTATTATTAATAAAAAATTCCTTATATATAGATGATATAATGCAAATAACTTCTAGGAAAACTAGAAGAGTGTTGGATTTTATGCTTATAAAGAAAAAACACAACAATTATCTGTGATGCTGATGATGTTGAACGATAAAGCGGTTAATTTTATAGTCTTCTACGATCGTAGGAAGAACGCCGTGCAGAGTCTGTCATCCAGTATTGTTCTAATCCTGATTTTTTGGGTTCTTTAATTAACACTCAATTTAGTTGATGATGAAATAAAGTATGATATTAATTTATTTACAAGCGTAGTGAATACAACAGATTTCACAGACAACACTAACTTGACGCTTGCATGTTCTCTGTTCCTTGCCACTAATATGAAGTTAGTTACGTATGTCCGTGTTGCCAACTGTATTAAAAACAGGGTTCTGACTGATCTAGATCAACTCGTAAGATCTTTGATCTAATTTAAATGGTTTTATGTTTTTTGATCTTGATCTAAATACAAAAGAATAAAATCTATGAACTTAAAAAGATCAGATATTTTTCTGCCTACTGCAAGTTATCAGCCAGTGTTGCCAGCGTAGATTTGTCAATTTCTGCTAAATTATGTAACTTAAAGATAGCAAATTTGAGTCATTATTATTTTTAAATGAAAATCTGAATAAATTTTAGAGGCCCAGCTCTGATATTTGACATTCGGTAATTTAATAATTATATTAATTTAATTTAATTATACTATATGAGAAATTCTATATATCTTCTGGAAAAAATATATATAATAACTTTTTTCTAGGACCGTTGTTAAAAGTAGCCTTTTTAACGGTTGCTTAGTAATTTAAAAGTGTCACTTTCTGACACTAGAGTTAAAAGTAACATAGCAACGTGTTAAAAGTATTTTTATTATTATTGTAATCACGTTGCTAACGATTTGTATCAATAAATCAACAAATATAACGCTACCTGTCAAAATATCATTCTAAATAATTTTTTTAGTATTTACAAATACACTAGGAAGATAGTAGATAAAATTTTCTATGTTATACGTGTTAAAAGTGATTTATTTCGTTCGAGGAAATGTTTCACTCGGCTTCCCCTCGTTTCACAAACTTCCCCACTTATAAAATGTCACTTTTAACACTAATATCATAAATAACTATTTTGGTTTTATTTTATAAAAATATAAAAAATGTTCAGCTTCAAAAACTGCACCAAATGATCATAAATTTATTGATGTAATACATTTCTGTCATGACATATAAAATAAAATTTATAATTATAGCTATTACCAGAGTGCCATGGTAAACAAAACATACAAACAGTCGTATTGTTTGAGTTTGACAGATGACATTTGGAAGAGCTTTAATAATTATTGACTTGTTTAAATTATTTCTAAATGGTAAATATGTCCATGATTACTGAGAAATAATTTAACAAGTCAATAATCATTAAAATTATAACAAAAGACATCTTACAAAGTCAAACAATATGACTGTTTGTATGTTTTGTTTTTGTTTACCATGGCATTCTGGAAATAGCTTACCCATGACAGAAATGTATCACATCAATAAATTTATTATCATTTCGTGCAGTTTTTAATTCTGCACATTTTACCTATTTACTCTTTTGCTCTAAAATTAATAGATAAAAACAAAATTAAAAAATTTACTTTGTATTTCGTATACACCCGGTAAATATATTTTTTAGTTTTTAACTAATAACTAATTTACCTTTGGGATTACCTGTCTTGCCAATAAATATATCATTTATCGATATTTGCAAAAATAGAGTGTCATCCCCAAACTCGATAAATGGCGTAATGATATATTTACTTATTTGAAGCTACCCCAGTTGAGACCCCTGCGGAAAAGGGTTTCCCATCTATAACGCGGCAAAGACAATCCACTAGAAAGGAAAACAGTCTATACCTACATCAATACTTTTATTTTGATATTTTAAATATAAATAAATATATCATCACACCATTTACTAATGCTTGAATGTTGCCCTCTGCTAAGATAAGATCTCGGTTTTATTTCGGTATATAACAGCCGTCAAATGAAGCGCCGTCTCTCCCAAAGATTTTGGTAGAGAGGTAACCACATAGCTCTATTTATATATTCATAATTTGACATTTGAATCTATCTCAAATTAATAAGCATATTAAAGTTGTTTATAATTTTTGTAGCTAACCTACATTTAATATTTTCTGTGCTGAAATACTGGATTTAACTTAAAGATAACGTAGGGAAACTTAAACTTCTAGATATTTTGATTCTGGCTTGACAGCTAGTTTCCTGGATAAGCCGGAAGTTTTGATTCGAACTTGACAAACAATTTGGGACAAACATCCCGAGATGACTGCCATCAATGCCTCAAACTAACAATTTTAAACACATGTCTGTATAGTGAATTAGATCAATTCATGGACGAGTAAAGAAAAAATTCCAAAAAAATATTGTAGCCAATATTATTCTACATCTTTATTTGTCAATTATTTATTAGGATATGTTTAAAAAAAAACCTGATAGGCCTTCAAGTAGACTATCACTTCTTGATGAGTTGCTACAAAAATCTTGTAGGTAACTAGAATTTGTAAATTTTAAATTTGTAATTTGAACATGATACAGTCATTAAATTTTGAGTTATTGTAGACGAAATAATGATACAATTTTGAGAAATCCATTCGCATTTCAATTTTGAATAATTATTTAGTTAAACCACTGAAATATTAAAATACTGGAACGCAACTGACACTGAAAATGCGAGACAAGAGAGACTAGTTGTTAGGCTATCTGTATTTGTTGTACAACGGTTTTACATAGCTTCTGATCTATAAACAAGTGTTAGAAGAAGAAGGGTGGCCTTACAACATCAATATGTGTCAGGTTCGTCTTTCGCTTTCATAAAAACCTGCAAGTGTGCGTTCCAGTATTTACTATATTTCAGTACTTTAAACCAAATATATTACGATGATAATGGCTACATGATATTAAAATTTGGACTGCTTGGTTATAAAAGTGTACAAATTAATTTACGGTCGTGCGATATATTCTATATATCCCGCTCATTTCAGACAGGTAGTAAGTTACATAACCGCACTAGTGCGTATTTTGAATACTACTGATCTGTTTATTTGGTTGCTGTGCTGTGCTACTTTGATTTAATAATAATTAAACTTTTATTTTTATAAAATACCAAATTCCGAACGATCGTAGATAAAATTTTGTAAGCAAACCGAGGGATATACTACATGATTATAGCACTTATGTGCATCTTGTCTATATCCCACTAATTGCATAAATAACTATTATTGTTCTCAATATTAAACAAAATATACTGAGTGTTTAAAAAACACGTGTTTAACATTTGTCAAAAACACATGTATATGAAATGTCAAATGTATTTATTTTTTGTTAATTTCATGACACTATAGGGATTTAACTGAATTGAATATTTAATAAGATGAATTTTCCTGTTCCGAGTGAAGGAAAATTATGGATCAGGATGTCATTAGATAAAGAATTTTCTTAGAGGAGCCTATACCGGGTGTAGAATTATAAAGATTCCAATGTTATTTTGTTAATAATCACTTCATAAAAAAGGTGTAAATAAAAGAGTTCATAAGAATTTATGAATTCATGCAATAATTCCCATTTCGTTACCTAAATGTTAGTATTCCACGATATATCAAATCACATTAAAATTAAAGCAAAACGAAAAATATTTGTCATTTCATACAACGGATTTAGATTTATTTATTAGTGTTGTTTTATTTTTTGTAGTAATTTTGTAGAAGATGTAATAATACAATGGCGAATTTGTGAGTCCATTTCTTTTTGGTAATTTGGTAAATAAATAACCTTTAAAAACTGTTTTATTAAATGTTAAACTTATTTCGTTTTAGTTCAATTTTCCTAATAAATATTGATTTTAATTTGATTGATATATCTTGAAATACTAACAATTAGTTAAGCAGGGTAAATTTTATGTATTTATTTGACAGAAAGAAATGAAAAGAAATGAACTCTAATATCCGGTTTTATGTCACTACAATCTTCTAACTAAATTTCCCCTAATATAATAATGTAATAAATAAATCGAAATCTGTTTTTTAAAATGTCAAATATTTTAAATTTTTGTTTAAATTTCCATGGCCGTGTTACAATTTTCCTAATAAATATTAATTTTATTTGTTACTCACTTGTAAACACCATTTACCCATGCCCTCTATTGCTTTTGAAAATGAATCTTTACAAGTTACTAATTGACAGCTACATTGTAAAAATTTTACAAGTTACTAATGCTTACAAGGCTCATGCGAAATCATTTCAAATAATTTTTGACAGAACAGTTGTGTGTAACTGACAGAACTTGGTTATAATTTTAATTTGATTTACAAATGAGTAACAAGTAAAATGGACAATACACGCAAGGTAACTATTTCACTGCTTCAAGGAGGTGAGGCTCGCCGGTCATTTCCTCCATCAGCAGTAAAAACTGTTTTACCTTACTTGTAATGTAAATAACTATAAATTTGATTGATATATCATAAATACTAATATTCAGGTAACCAAATGGGCCTTATTGCATGCCTTTTTAAATAGTGAACAACTTTTGTATGTAAAGTGAATACATAGAAATTTATATCAATATTGATAAATAGCATTAAAATCTCTGTGTTCCACATTTTAATTGTACATCCGGTAAAGGGACTGAGAGAGAGATTAATAATAAGTAAAAAGTGTTTGTGATGCTTGTCTGGACTTACTTGTAGGGCTTGTCGCCGGTATGCGTGCGAATGTGCTGCTGGAGATGGCTGAGCTGCGTGAACTTCCTCTGGCAGATCTCGCAGCGGTAGGGTTTGATCCCCAGGTGGATGCGCGTGTGCTGCGACAAGTACGACGAGTTGGCGAACGCCTTGCAGCACTGCGAGCACTTGTAGGGCTTGGCTTCGCGCATGTGCGCCTGCGTGTGCAGTTGCAGCTCCGCCTTCGACCCGAACACCTGCGGACACACACGAACACGGCCTGCGTTACTCACATGGACATGGAACACACTGTAGCTGCTACACGGGACACGGGAACCGACTATATCTTGCTTTCAGACACGGTGTAAGAAAGAGATTCTTGTGTCGTTAGTTATTTAATTTCCGTGCGTGGCGCTTGTGTCGTTAGAGGGTAAAAGGAATATGAATAGCTTCTCACAATGAAGTGCCAATTTAAGGTAACTTAAAATTACAGTACGACGACTGTAGTTGAGACATAAGGCGATTTCAACTGGCACCGGTTAGTACTTGCTCCCAGGATTGGTTAGTAAATAGAGTAACAAATTGATTTCGACTGACACTTTTATAATGTCATATGTAAACGCTGACAGTTTTGATATGTCAAATCAGTAACATGCTTGAGAGCTCGGTTTATCCAACGGTTAGTATTCTGATTGGTTGAATTTCACTTGTTATGATTTCAAACTAGTACGCCGTCATATTTTTTATGTTTTCTGTCAAATTTGATTAATGTCAAGATCTACCACGCGTTTTTCAGTAACCGTTCAGTCAGTGTGACGTCACTATTTGAAACCAACCAAACATGTAACCGGCAAGTAACCAATGCCAGTCGAAATCGCCTCTAGTTTGAAATCATAACAAGTAAAATACAACCAATCAGAATACTAACCGTTGGACGAACCAAACTCTCAAGCATGTTACTGATTTGACATACCAAAACTGTCACCGGTTACATATGAAGTCATAAATGTGTAAGTCAAAATCAATTGGTTACTCTATTTACTAACCATTCCTGTGACCAAGTACTAACCGCTGCCAGTCGAAATCGCATATAAACGTTATTAGATAAAAGTTGATGGATGTTAGAATGATCACTATGACATTTGTACAGTTTATTTTTCTTGTGGTGCGGTTCACGTCACTATCTTCTTTCTCACTTTTTCCCATCAGCAATAGTGGGAGAAAGTGAGAAAGAAGATAGTGACGTGAACCGCACCACAAGAAAAATAAACTGTAGTTTGGAATGTAATATAACAAATATATACTCACAACTGACACAACGTAAGACTTTAATTTTGCTTGGTCAATCCATTTTACAACAAAATGTGCTCACTAGTGTAACTGTCACTTGAATAATTCGCGACAAAACACTTTCTTACACCATTTTAGCCTCGATACGGCGATAGCAGCGCCTGTGGGGAATAATGCAACTAACGACACACGATTGGCTCGGTTCGACGGATTGTTAAGAAGTCGACGCACCTCTTTTATTACACCGTGGTTTCAGACTAGGGATGCCAGTTATACATGACGAGGTACTGTTTTAGATTAAATGTGAAATGAGCTTGTCACCACTGAAATATGATTATACTGAAACGTTGAAAAAACTAGCCGAGATAAACAGCTAGTTTTTGGGCCATCAATCTTTGTTGTATACTCCGCTTAGAAACTTGATAAAGAAATTAGCATTCAATCATTGCGAAATAATAGTATTTTATTATAGGAGTGAATAATGATCATAATGCATTTTGCATACTTTTGTAAATTTCGGAAATCACTTTCGAAAATGATCGAAATTCACTGAAAACACACGTAGAAAAACGTCAACATAAAATACACAATGACAATTGACTACATGTTAACTGTTAGACGGCCGTTGCTTGGTGATCCACATCACGTCTTTAAAATAACAGTGAATTATGGATTTCTGGCTTTGATAAATATATCCCCATTTCGATGAAATATAGTGCCCATAATTCACGAAACATTACGTTCTTATTATTTTTAAAATCACCAAAAGTCAAGTAACAATGTCATTTATCATTATCAACGATGTTACATTTTATCTGGAACAGTACGGCGATATATAACTGATATCCATAACAATACAATAATTCCAGATCTTAGCTGAACACGGGGTATATACGAATGGTGCAGAAGAAGAACGTAGCAAGTCAAAAACAGTATTCGCTAGAAAAATAACAAGTATAGTTCAGTATGATCATCAAGGTCAGTTGTTCAAAGCGTTGTTAATTACATTGTTACCTAGCAACTTACTCATTTACTCATTTTATTATTTCAATTCTATAATTTGAAAATTATTATTTTAATTATGCAGTTCCCGCACTTCTAATATTGAAGGGGGGGGGGCATGACGGCTGGTAACCGCACTTTATGCAAAAAATATATCTCCTACGACAAAAACAGAGAACCACACCCAAAATGAATAAACGACATGATGATATATTGTTAATATTTCTAACAATTAATTATAATTTTGATTCATTTTATGAAATTTATACATACTTATATAACGTTACATTCTATTCAGTGGAGTAGCACGAACTCAAAAACACAGTCAAGCAATAATAAATCTCTTCCAAACATTCCTATCCTGATACACCACTTTCGCCTCGTCCACATTCATAGTGCGATTCATACATGCTCTTCTATTCTTCACACTCGGAATCATTCGTTCACGCAATAAACTAACCACTTATTCCTCGGACGTTCATGCAATCGTTCAACTTTAATCTCATCCGCTTATATTAGTTTTACCAATCTTCTTCATTCGCTCAATTACTTACTCACTCCCACTTTCTTAACAACATTCTTCTCAATCTTAAAATCACCATACACCAATGTATCACGTCTCATCTCAAATATTTCATTTCTACAGCAGTTGCTTCTTCATTCACACCCAACATTCAGAATCTTACAACAATGTAGGCACTAACACACCATTATAAAAACTTAAGCATTTCTAGATACATTCACGTTTCGAGCAAATGTACCCAGAGCACCCAATACCTCGCACCCTGCAGACACCCGCCTTTCAATCTTCCGATCGATTCTTCCATTCCTCGAAAACATGCTACCCAAATATACAAATTCATTCGCCTGTTCCAGTGTCACACCATTCACTGAAACATTGCAATCAGTCACCAAATCGTTCTTCTTAAACACCAACACTTTACTTTTATCGACATTCAATAACAGATTTAAACCTTTCCCTAATTCATTCATCCAGATTTAAACCTTTCCCTAGTTCATTTATACAGATTTAAACCTTTCCCTAGTTCATTCATTCAAATTTAAACCTTTCCCTAATTCATTCATATAGGTTTGAATATTGAAAAGTGAATATTTTTACATATGTGTCAAAGGTTATTAATTAACAACGCTTTATTCAACTGGGCAGAAAATTTTAAAAAGGCTTCAAATTTATTTATTTTGACTTGCAATGTTTTTCTTGCGAACCAACGATTATTTGTAGAATATTTGCATAAGAAAATTGAAACAATATCTGGTAAGTTAAGTATTTCTTAAAGTTAATTATGCTTAACTAAAATATGATGATATAGATCGACAAACCGATATGCGTCTGTGGGAAGTGTAGCTTCAAAATATGATTAGTAAATTTCATTTTATTCAAATCAAAAAAACATTAATTCATTTTTAATTTCAAATATTACAACGACAAATGCTATATGAATATATTCATTGTATTATAGTAGATCAACGAATCGGACGAGGTACGTCAACAAGAAATATAACCAAATCCATGACGTCATCTATGAACTTATTTATATGTTTTGTTGTTTGAATCGTATTGAAAGAAACAAAAATTTAGGTTAAGACAGCTTACGCTTATGGCATTAAGCTTTAAACATTTTACTAATGCAATAAATTAACACTTCTGACATTAGTATCTATTTTTTTATAGGACATAGGAAATACAATGTTACAATTTTCTTATTGCGATAGTTCGTTCACTATGAATTTTAGAACAAAAGTATAAATATAGAAAATGTTCAGCAACCAAAACTGCACCAAATGAGCCTAAATTAATTGTCTGTCATAAGATAGAAGTAAAATAAAATGTATAATTTTTAGCTGTTGTGTAATGGTAAACAAAACGTAAAAAATCATATTGTTTGAATTTGACAGATGGCACTTTGTACATTTTTTATGATTATTGACTGTTTTAAATTAAGTTCATGCATTTTTATAGTTTTTCCAATTGGGCCAAAAACCGGCCTTATGGACCCTCATCCTTTAGGCTCATTTGGTGCAGTTTTTGTTGCTGAACATTTTTTATATTTACACTTTTGTTATAAAATTCATAGGGAACAAACTATCGCATAATGAAAATTTGAACATTGTATTTCCTATGTCCTATAAGACAAGTACACACCTGGTATAGCAATGTTATGCTTTGGGAGCCTATATGTTATTATGTACTTCAAGATCAGCCTGATGTAAATATAGGTTGGCAAACCAATATGCGTTCCTGGTAGAAACGCATGTTAACTTCATTTGAAGACATGACTTATTACCATTAAGATTTACATGTAATTAATGATTAATGAATAATAATGAATAATATTTCTATAGCACTTAAAAAAAATCTAATGTGTCCAGCACAAAACCTCCCACCCAATGCTTAAACGGTACAAAATAGTATTTGATGAACAGAAACATATATTTCGCTAAGAAAACAGCTTCACAATCACAATGACATGTGTCACATTTCGTAAAAAATTTAAAAATTTTAAGTGATTCCATGGTGTACTAGGAATGCAAGATTTATTAAATCTAATTTCTTTATATTTTATTATCTCTAAATCTAATGAAAATTATTAAAATTAGTATAATCAAAAGACATGTAAAATTAAATATTCTACAACTTTCAAAACAACATAAATTGTTGAAAAAGGAAAATTAACCGTGTTTATCACGAAAAACTGTTAAGGGCTTCAAGTAAACTGCTACTTGCGGTTGACCAATTTTATCAAAAATCTATTCAGCTCTTCATTTAAATATAAGAAGCAAAAATTCACAAAATTGTATTTTTTAGTATTATTGTATTTAAGTTATGCGAAACGAAAAAATTGCCACAGACTACACACACACACATATGCATACATACATACATACATACATACAGACATTATGGCAAAAATAGTAAAATCGTATTGAAGAGACCCTAAAAAGTGTTTAACCCTTGAAAACTCACAACCCAATTTTTTGACCAAAAACAATATCTCCCTTATCTAAAGGTAGGCGGGAGGTAATTAATTGTATGACATTTTTTGTATTTACACCATATTAAAAAAAATTGTAATTGTATTCCCTATGTTATATATTTCAATTCAACACCTGGTATATATTGTTTACAATTTTTATTTTTTTATTTTTTTTTATATTTTGTACCGTTTAGAAATTCAAATTTGCGGGAAATTATATTTCATCTCAATTTTTTGACCTACACACATTTTAACCTAAAAAACCAAATTATAATTAAATTTCGCACCATAATAAATACAAATTTGAACCACCAAATATTGTTTCAATAAATCAGTTTATAAAGAAGACAGCTGAATAATAATTATTATAAGAACCACTTGATTCTTTTGTTTTATTGCAGCCCTAACTAAACAGTCATTTATTGTTAAATATGTTTCAAAACAATTTATAGAAAAGCTTTAACCCAAGGTAAATTTTGAATATTAGATTGTAACTCTGCACTCTGTATTATAATTTATTTCATATCATAAATAAATAAATGTATTACAGCTAATTATTTAAATGTATGCCGAGTTGTTTATATTAGTGAAATAAATAAAAAACTGACTGCAGAATACTTATGTTTTAGTTAGAAATGTTATTTAAAATATACATACATTATAGTTACTTCTCGATTCATGTGATGGCTTGAAAAGCAAAAGAAACAAACTATAGCTAATTACGTATAATGGAAATAATTCTTTTTATTCTTAATTGGTTGTATTATTTTGAGTAAACCTGACAATCAGTGACGTCATGAAAACAGAGTATCCTGTATCCTCTCTGGCGAACTTTGTATCATTCAATTTTGCTTTGTTTCTATGTTCCGACGGGTGACGTCATCCCAGGGAATTTTGTTGTTGTGTACTTTGTTTTGTTTTGGCGCGCAATTCAAATAAGTAAGATTGCGAATGTTTTATCATTATCATCCACGAAATTTATCTAAGATCTCAAGTATTATTGGAACCATAAATCAAGATGAACTCTTTCACGGCCAAACAGTCGGAAACCTTGAAATTCTAACAAAGAATACTTTGCGACTTCTAGTTTCAGGTAGATTTTGATGATATTTGACGTAACATAATTATGTGTAAATTTGAAAAGTAATAAACTTGCAAATCACAAATTGTTTTGAAGAACATAAACAAAATTTCAAGAAACAATCAACAATATTAACTGACAGATCTCACGCAGGCTGATTCAAAATTAGATTTTCGTATTGTCTCAAGGTTAACGTGTTGTGGCTGGTTCACCTCAGCCCGCGCGTAGTCTCAAAAATAATAATTAACAGCGTACGTATGTAATTAGTAATTAACGAAATATCTAACAGGTTCAACGAGGCACCCAAAATCATAGGAAGCTATGAAATCGTGCGCGCACACACGCACACACGCGGTTCGTGTGTGTCTGTGTGTGTGTGGAGTAAGACGGATAGACTAAAAACTAACTTCGGTTTTTTTCTTGAATTCGGCCTAAGGCTAGTATAGCTAAAGGTTAGTTGTGTGGGGAACACCATTCGCGAGAAGCGGCACAATCTTACTTCCTTTCACTACATTTCAAATTGTAAAATTTATTTGATCGCAAACAAATATTATTTTTTCACGACATGCCAGGAAACTCCACCGTTCTTCTCCCGAAATAAAAATAGTGAGGAAAATGAGTGTTCCTCTCTCGAGAGGAAAATAGAGAAGTGTTACTAATATGAATGTTATTTACAAAAAATATATTGTAAAATATAAATTCTTAATTTCATAATTCATACTTTAAATTATCTTAGAGTTAGCTATCATAGTTTTCTCTTTCTGGAGTAAATCACAATGTGACAACTTTAATTTAGATTTAAGATTGGTTCATTGGCTACACTGTTTCACTGCCTTGCGTCTGATAACATAACTTTCGACGTGTCAATGAGTATTTAAGGTCCGAGCAAATCGTTAACATGTCGCGAAAAAATGTTGTGTCCAATACGAGAGGAAAGCTCTTCTTCCACTCTCGCTCGAATTGCCTTCAAGTGGGAAAACGAAGCGCTTTCCGCTCTCACTTGTAAACACCATTTATCCAAGCTCTCTACTATTGCCTTTAAAAATGAATCTTTACAAGTTACTAATTGACAGCTACATTGTAAAAAATACAAGATAAATAATGCACGTTGTCACTGTAATGCTTACAAATCTTATGCGAAATCATTTTAATTAATTTTTGACAGAACAGTTGTGTGTAACGGTCATTTCCTCCATTCAACAGTAAAAACTGTTTTTCTGTGCTTGTAATGTAAATAACTATTATTCTAATAGATATTTATGTTACAAGTACACACTTTAGGGTTTTATGGGCCCAGTCAATAAAACCCTATTATGTACGTGTTACATACAATATTTTATATGAGACTATATTTCAGATTAAGAAAAGCTTAAAATAACAATTATATTAGATACATGACGTTGACATAAAAAAATTTGATAATTTTAAAGTGTCCTTTCTTTTTTGTGTGCTTACCAAGTTGTATATTATTTATTGTATTTATCAGTCTTTAAAGAGCCACTTTATGGACACTACACATTATCATAAACAAGTGATTATAGTACAAGCGAACATAAATTAAATTACGTGAAATATCACAATATTTTATCCATTACTCTATGTAAAATGCAGTGCCAGCTGTCGAATTAAGTCCTCAGAGACGATAAAAGCAAATCAATTGTTATAATTACAAAAATATATATTTATTGTCACACCATTTACCCATTTTGGGTGCAATAGTGCTTTCACAGATCTCGGTAAAAGAAAATTTTTATAAAACCCGCTGTCAAAGTAAGGCCCTCAAAATTTTTGAAAATGAGTACAATGTAATAAATTTGAGATGATCTGTGATAACGCATCGGTCTATGAATCGTGAGTTCTACAGTTCGAATCCCACAGCTGAAAGAAGAGAGCTTTCCCCGTCTACTAATACGTTTGTTAACAATTGTTTCGAAAATCTCAATAAATAATAGATTAGAATGTGATTACCTACTGAAAAATCAAGCACCCCAAAAATGAATTTTACTATATTTAATAATTCGATATTACAAAATATGTATCAGATGACACTAAGAAATTTTAAGCAGTATAAAAACGCACCAAAATATAAAGATGGGAATTATAAAATAGAAAATCAAATAAAATTTGTTATGTACTATGTATACTTTTATTACTAAAAAGATTTATAATTATACAGCTTCTACCATTAATATTTAAATGGTTCATTTCAATAATTTTGAAAATTAAACTTTAAAATTGTATATTTACAATTAAACATTGACAAATAGTTATTTACGCAATTAGTGGGATATAGTCAAGATAATCGCACTCTGTGAAAGTTGTAATGCGAGACTCTAGGAGGCTGATATTGTGTATAATATAAGTAAAATAGTTAAATTCGAATGTTTTTATTGAAATACAAATTTAATTCATTTAAAATCATAGTAGCAGCTACCACTAGTGTGGTAATGTACGCCATTACTTATCTTAAATGAGTGAGATAGTAAAACTTCAGAATGCATTACAGTAAAATTATATATAAAAAAAATATTTGGATTAAGTTCTATAAATATTTTATTTATTTATTTCAAAATATCATATTCCAATAAAATATTTGCAGAACTCAATGCAAAAGATTTTTATAATTTTAAATGTACCGCTGTAGTTCCTTTTCCATTAATAACTTTGGGGGGCGTGATTTGACGGCTGGTAACCGCACTTCATACTATAAAAATATATCACACTCTTAATTAGTGAAAGGCTTGATTATATATTTATTTAAAATACATTTATTTTACACTTTTAAATAATAATAAAATATGTATTCTCTGTCAAACGGAAATGAATGTTTAATAATTATAAAATGATTTATAATTGTTTGGTTACAAAAATATGTATTCACGATAATAATAAGAAATTATGGTGCTAGGGATGAACTGTTGCCAACTTCATAGCAAATGACTCAAGGATGTGAATTTCAAAATGGAGCTAATATTTAAATGTCTTAAATACATCTACGTCTGAAATTAATAGATCTTAAAAGGCCAATTAATAATTAAAATTTCATATTAATTATTGTAAATTATAAATGATGAAAATTGTTGAACTAATTTCAAAACCAAAATCGGCATTAATTAACCAGCAACCTAGCGCAACGTTATAAACAAATTACTAAAAACAAAACACTACTAAAAATAAACCAATCAAATGCCTTTACGCAATTCAAGTGTATGATAAATGATCCGAAATATTGTGAGAAAAAAATAAGAAAAAACTCAACAATTATGAGTAATTATTTAGAAACATTATCATTAAATCGAAACTCAAAGTAACCAAAAATGTTAGGCAACCAACAAACAAAACAAAAAGTTCCTAGATCCAAAAATCAATACCACCGCTTCGTAGAAAACCTGATCTCAACAACCAAAATTATCTCAGCTATAATTTTTCCATTTTGACAGCATCCGTAAGGATCAAGTTCGGCTGCGCGAAGTTTACAAGTCTCATTAGAACTCGATAAGATCGGCTACACTTCGCAAGCGACTTTAGTCTTTACGCTCCAAGCCATTTGATGCAATTTTTTTATAATTGCATTGATATGTTTTCCGCTGGACCACATCTGACCTTGAAGCGGAAAAAAAGAAGTTTTGACAGGTGACCTAGCCAACTTGGTTCCTAGTTCTTACTTCTATAGGAGATTGTACACATACGATGTAATTTTAATTTTATGTACACGCGCAACTGAAAGAACTTTTCTGCGCTCTCCTCCTTGGTACAATTAACATAATTAATTAGTGTAAATGCTTACAATAAAACGATATATGCCAAGATATTTTATTTACTGATAATTTTATCTGCAAACACCACACCTTCGATTAAAACAACATAAACATTTCAACAATTTGTTAACGTACCCTAATTTTACTACTTTATTAATTGAACTAATTATAAATAATTATAGAACATGCGCCAGTAGCCAGCATACTCAAAAAATTCTTTTCAATCGATTCCATTTCCGTATTTCTCGTACTTTGTGTGCCATAAATTTATATTTGTATCAATTTGAATAAAAGAACAATTTACTAACTTGAGCTTTTCAAAAACTAAACAAAAAATAAAAATCTGGCGTGGTCACCACACAACTTTCTTATACCTACAAATGTAATAAATAGAGATTAGATTTTTCATTTATACCTGATGTAGAATTGAAATATGTCGTATAGAGATTTGAACGCTATTTTTTATATTGTTGTATATTTTTACCTATTCACTTTAGAGCAAAAGTGCAAATACAAAAGTTGTTCAGAATTTAAAAATACATGCAATAAGGATCATTTAGTTACCTAGCTAATTGTTAGTATTTCACTATATATCAATCATATTAAAATCAATATTTACTAGGAAAATTGTAACACAGCTATGGAAAATTGAATAAAAACGAAAAATATTTGACATTTCAGAAAACCGATTTAGCTTAATTTATTATAGTATTGTATTATTGTATATGGACATTTCATAGAAGATTGTAGTGACATAAAAGCGAATTTTAGAGTTTATTTTTTTCATTTTTTTGTGTTACAATTCTAACACAAAATTTTTCTTTAAACCATAATTTACTGAAATATTTCAAAATAACTTAATAGGGCTTCAAATAAACAACCACTTCCGGTTATTGCATTATCACCAAAAACTAATTAGCTGTTTCCAAGAGGATACAACTGATATATACAAAATATCAATATTTTTTATTTAGAAGTTTTTGAGAAACCGTAACTCCAGAGATCCACACAGACTGACAGACAGGGAATCTATATAAATCATATTCTAAGGACCTTAAAAACTGCTCATTTTCTGAAAACTCACTACCGAATTTTTAGCACTACATATGACTAGCTCAAAGTGTTAATTATAACATTCTTAGTTCGATTCTAACTTTCTGTCACACCGTTTACCGCTGACATCATTGGGAGTGTAGTTCGACGGGACTTTTCACTCGCGAAAATATATCAAACCGAGATCTGCTACCCAAAAATGTGTAATTAACATAATGATATATTTGTTTATTTAAAGGTTATTTAATTTATTACGAAATACACAAAATAGTTATTTACTTTACAAGTTGGGCAAAGTAAAGAATTACCCAGGCGAGAAATTTTAGCACACGAAGCCAAAGGCTGAGTGTAATAATTTTATCGAGTGGGTAATTCCACTTTGCCCACGTGTGAAGTACAACATTTTATCTAACACCATAGTTATAGAGCATTTACGGAGAGGTGTTGGATAAAATATTAAATTTCAATGTTGTAGAAGAACTAGGGTGGGGGGGGGGGCATTTACTTATAGAAGTAATTTTCGAATAAAATAAGCACGTTTTTTGTTCATAATAACTCAAAATCTATTGAAAATATCCTTTTCAAATTACATATTTAAAATTAACATATTTAAATCACGAGGTGATGAGATTTTGGTAGCAATCTATCAACCGGAAGTGGTAGTTTACTTGAAGACCTATCAGGCTTTTAGGGCATATCTCAATAAATAATTGATTTGGAGTAAATTTTGTTCTATTCAAAAAAGTGTGAAATAATATTGGCTACGATTTTTATTTGATACTTCTTGCTATAGTTTGTACCGTTTAGGAGTTGTTTAAGTCAGAGGTTATGCGTTATGACATCACATTATTTTCTGAATTCAATCTTGTAAACATTTTATATCCCTACAAAGCATAGTTTACATAATTAAAAATTTAAATTCTTACATATATTATTTAAGTAAGTAATCTAGTCGCATTTCATCTCAATATTTTTATTATGCAAACGAATAAATTAAATAAATAACCACACTACTTTGAGCAAATTTTCGGTATGATTATTTTTATAAATATATGTTATGCAAGGAAAAATTTAAAAAAAAAATAAGATCTAACAATTTACTGGTTTAATATAATTTTTTCTGTTATATTATTTGTTAATTCAAATGTAATTTGACTTATTTCTAGAAAAATAATTCAGAAATGTATCGGCTGACAACAAACAAAATTTTTCACCTAAAATATTATTAAAAGTAAAATTATAAATCATAAAAATCAGAAAACCCTTTTTTTGTAAACTATTGGTTTCATTTAAAAAATTATAAGTTCGCGTCATATTCGGTATAATAATCCGCAGATAAAAACATTGTACATCACTGGTTAGACAGTTCAAATATTTACATTTTACATTTGAAACAATTTTCTCAATATAAGCAATAGTTTTTAAATGATTTAAAAATAAAAAAAAATCACCGAAAATTAAAACATCATTAAATCAATCTAGTAGTGTGACAATTTTTTTTAACCAGTCATAGATCTCAAAGGTAATCCTCGAAATTGAAACATACTGTATATATTACACGTGAAATTATTTCAGATAATTTGTTCTTCTCAATTTTTTATGTTTTCATTTTTAGTTAATAGTTAGCGTGTGACTGGTATTTATAATTACTTATATTATGTAATTAATATTAATAATATAGAATTTTTAATACGTCAAGCTTATTATTATTCGGTAAGAATTCAATGCAATAAACAATATTTGCGGTTAATACGTCCAATTATTTTTCAAAAATTAGCAAATCAAATCAGCAAAAACTTTTGTTTAATGAGTGTGATTTTGTTTTTTCTCATTTATTTGAATCCTCAAAGGAAGCATTTATGAAAAACAAAAGCAATGCAGTGAATTTTTAATAGTTTTATTAGAATTTTGCTGTGTCAGGAAACTAAAGCAAAACATATTACGCGATATAACTCAGGCATTAATTATGAATTAATTGAATTTCAACTGCATTTCCTGTATCCGTTCATAATTTATATAATAAAAACCTTGTAAAAATATCAAAATAGCGCGGTTACATACAATATTAACACTTTATAATCACTCCACATCTGTGCGTGGAAAAAATTATATAAAGTTTAATTTTTTCTGCGATAATATTTCAGTAAACATGAGAATGTTCAAATTCAAACTGTATCTAAAAGGTCAAGACCACGACGAAACCAAGCTCTCCAAAAGATTATTTTCAAATTATCTCCCGAAATATATGAATGAATTCCAAAAAAATGAAACTATATCCCCAGCAAGAAAAAATAATTGAAAACCACAAAAATACGTGTAGAAATCAAAGTATGCGTTGTTGTAAGGCCACAAAGTGTTGCCAACTATTTAGAGAAAAATATAATAGCCTAAAAAAATAAATAGAACAAAATATAGATATAATTATAGACGGGCTACTATAGTACAGTATACGTAGTATGCGGCACACACATAGAGCAGGGTTGGCGTAAGCAAGTGGCAGTTTGCCGCCGGGTAGAAATAGTGATGTCACAAGGAAGAGAGGACTCCTACTGTCTGAATCAAAGTGAGCTGAGCTATGGACCGCGTCATGCATGTGTCCATTGGTGCGACAAGGACGGTAACATTGAAAATAAAACAGAAAGAACAAAGACAGGAAATGGTTCGGTCGGCGCGGTAAAAAATGCGAACCAGTGGCCCGAAAACTTTTACATCGCTGGACTGGAATATTGTTATTGTATCTAAAATAAATAACTATACATAAAAATACTAAATCAATCATCCATAAATAACTTAATTAAATTATGTACTCTTCGAATTACATACAGATAATGTTGCTATAATAAAAAGTAATGAATAAAATTCGCTATTTAACATTTCATTTGAATTATTAAATTCTTAATTATACATAACCGTTTTAATTAATTGTAAAATTATTCCAAGTTTCATTCTGTAGCACAATTGACAACTGCTAATGTATATTTTATAGCAAACTACACAAAAAAAACTCTAGTTACATATTTATAATCTATAAATAATTATTTAATAATAAATATGTAAATTAGCCTTCTTTTGATGGGAAAAAACTTTATTCCCTTCGCAACATGGACTGTTTCAATATCATCAAATAATTGACGACTTAGATTAGAGTTTTTGAACTCAGATCACTTCAAATTGCTGATAAAAACGATAAGATTATCAACTGAATAGTTTATTTTTAATTGCCACCGAATTTGGGACCGGTAGTTAACAGACAATTACATTCGATTATTCATCAAGAAAAGCTACAATACGAATTGGCGTGCACATTTTCTTAGGATGAATGCAGAAGACTAGTACGAAATATGTTTGAAGCAAGGAGAACCCAAAAGAAGAAGAGAGGAAGACCCAGAAGACAAGAAAGTTACCGGATAGTCCATTTCATACATTATTTTAAATATTACCGAAAAATTATTTTAAATTAAAATGCACATATATCTGCTGGTTTTATACTGGGTGTTTTATTTTCACGTAATGACATGCAATTTGATTTTTTGTAAAAAAAATCTTAATATGATCAGTACAGAAACAAATCATGTTTTATTAAT
The DNA here is from genome assembly GCA_963942605.1 of Poecilus cupreus. Classification (NCBI taxonomy): domain Eukaryota; kingdom Metazoa; phylum Arthropoda; class Insecta; order Coleoptera; family Carabidae; genus Poecilus; species Poecilus cupreus. Next base: position 4,523,771 of record OZ012729.1, on the reverse strand, counting down.
AATTAATCACATTCAGAAAGTATATCATGATTTATGTGTAGATGTTTAAACCATTAAATTAGCTGATAGATCTTTAATAATTATTATTTGTTTTTTTCACTTAATCAACTTTTGGTTGCTATATTTTATTAGCTTGTAGTGATGTTGAAGTGCAGATATTTCATTATTAATAAAAACATGAATAGTTTCTGTACTGATTGATTATTTGAGTACTGTAATGGTTCATGAATAAGACTTGTTTTCAAGAAAACAAAATATTTTACAATAATTTAATAAATATAAAGTTGTATATACTATATTCTCGGTAGTAATATATTTTTGTGTATGAAATACAGTTACCAGCCGTCAAGTCGTAGCCCCCAAAGGTGTTAGTGGAAACGGAATCATAGGGGTAAAATTAAAATGGCAATTGTCGGCTACGGGATTCGAACTAAGGATCTTTCGATTTACATTAGCATGGAGCTATTTACCTCATTGTTGCATATAGTTGCGCAAAAATGAAACACCCGGTAAAAAAACCTATGCTGTAAATACCATGTGGATAATTATATTTAACATAAAATTTTTGGAAAAATTTACAAGTTATTAGTTAAACTGCCGAAGCGGTAAATCTGTGTTTGGTGCTGTGTTGAACACATATTTTTTTGCCGAAATGGAATTAATATTAATTTAGTGATTATTTTTAATAAATATTTTGAAGGTTGTCGCTATTCAAATTACGTTGCTATAAGTTTTTGTTGAGTGGTCGCTAAGTAAAATATTTTTACCGCCTAGACAGTAAAATTTATATTTTATTAGCGGATAAAAATGTCGCATTTTTTAATGTCAATTGGCAAAAAATAACTTAATTTTCAATTAACCTACACTCATAAAAATAACTTCTTGTTTCAAGAAAATTTTCAGTGTTCCTTTTCTGGGCATTCGATGAATGAAAATTTTATTTCTTGCAAAATGATTAGGTTCAATTCAAATAAATATTAATTTTTATTTGTCTTCTTTCTTCTGCGTTGAAATAAAATACTTTAAATTTTGGTTTTAAAAAATAATGAAAAAGAAGTTGCTTTAATTTTAAATAAAACGTTTTTATTAAAAACGATATCATTTTGAATTAAAATTACTCCTATTCGTCCCCATAATGAGTCTCAATTGAATACTTGATATGTTCTTTCAAAACTAATTTTTTATACAAGAATATTTATTAAACCTACAAAAGTTTTCAACGAAAACGAAATCGGATTGGCACTATTCAAATCAATTTTTTCTTCATTTAAGAGGAATCTATTTGTTCTAAGAAAACATTTTTATCAGTGTAGCATATATTAAGAAATCTACCTTATCCTCTTGGTAATTGTTCTCCCCAACGGACACGGGCGTCGGAGGCGTCGAAGGAGTACCTCTACCCTCCTCCTGAGGACCATCCCGTCCATCGAACCCTCGCAAACTATCCAAATGACTCTTATACTCCCTATACTTCATATCATTAATGTCACCCCTCATATCTCCAGATTCAATACTGCCTATTCTGTCGTTAGGATTCATAGCACCTTGCAGCCTCTCTGCAGAATTAGGCGTCAGGTTCCTTTCAGGCTCAATGGGCAAGCGTTCCGAGCTCAAGGATCTCTCCAGGCTCAAGTTCCTCAGCTCCGTTCGATCTTGAGACATACCCCTTTCAAGAACCATTCTATCTGGATTCATGTCTCTGTTTTCTAAATGTAGCGGACGTTCTTGGTAACTACCTAGGTTTAAGTGTCTGTGGTCCTGGTGAGGAGAAATCCCTCTTTCTAAGCTTAAGTTGAGCTCTAACCCGTTCATGTTGCGCCCATTGAGTTGAGTCCTCTCCATAGGAGATGTTCTTTCCGAAGGGTATCGTTCGGATTTGAGGTCTATGTTGCGGAGGTCTTGGTTGAGGTTGAGTCTGAAGTCGACGTTTCGTTCGCTGAGGGTGCGAAGCGTGTCCAGGGAGCGCTGCAGGTGGTAGTCTCCCGAAGGGTTGTCTAGAAGCAGAGGGGTTGGCTGGAAGTCCAAACCCCCGCTACGGTACTCCACGCGGCCCTCCAGGGTGCTGTTTGATGGTCACTGGTTAGTTCGCAAAACAAACTTGCTCGTCCTTTCTACTTTTAAAACATTGAAAATTTGCCGCACTCAAGAAGTGATCTCGTAGTACAAATTGTTTTTATAAATAATTAAATCGTGAAGGCGAACATAAATTATAATTGTATAATTTATACAAAATTAAAATGCATTACTCTGTGACTATAAAATAAAATGTTTCACTGTTTTGTACTTATTCAACACTCACTCATGTCTCAGAAAAAATCACGCACCAAAAGTAAAAAAATAAAAAATACAAATAATGTTCGAAACAAAAAAAATCGATGCGATAGCATAGACAGTAAAAACTACACTAAGCGTTGTGGAGATTAGAAAAACTCAGCATCCTAGCATGCCATGAGATCCGGCGATTTGGTGGTGGGGGTCGGCCCCCCCTAAAACGCCAGTGGAGGGGGCGCGTTACGTAATCTTTTCGTTAGTGTGGATCGAGGCAGGCCTCTACTTTGTCTGTCACAGTGCGCGCATAATAAAATCGCTGGGTGCCAGTTGTAAAATTACTGCCACAAAAAATGGTTTTTTTGAGAAATGCCGACTTAACCCTTTCCTAGCGCCATAAATGCTACTTGCTCTGCAGGTCAAAGACCCTTAGAGGGTAGTTGTGCTGCAATCACCCCTAATGCACCCATAAACTTCATTTTTTTCCACTACTTAATAATATTGCAACATGCCGACGCAATCCCTAATATAATTTTACTTACATTTTAGTACAGGTACAACAAAAAAATTAATTCAATAATGATCACGTTTCTCGCATCTAAAAACTTTTATTAAATGCGATTAATTTTTTATCGCAATTTTAGGCACGAGACTTGCGACATTTTTTGCATCTTCTTTGTTATCGTCACAAAAACAAAAGAATTATTCTACAAAAACTATTCTCCGTTACTTTCCAAAAAAGGTAATTTATAAAAGAACAATAATTATAAATTTATATCTATGACACATGCAAAAAAACTTAGAAGATATTTAATACAACATTGAAGTTTATTTAGGTTTTTAATAACTTGTAAAAAATAGTTATTTGCATATCATGGCACTAAAGTATAATTTTTTAAATGAATATCGCCTCAGAGAATAAACCATATAAGTAATAAAAAACACTTATTTCCGAAATCGTTAAATTATTAACTAAAAACATAAATAAATAGCATTATGTATTTGTAAAATCTCAGCTAGCTGTTACGACGGGGTTGACAGTAATAATAAAAATACTGTCAAAGTGTCAAATTTAATTAAATTTTCATTATTTTTTATACATTCTTAGACTTGTTCTGGATGTGATCTGCACTAAATCCGATAAATGATTATCAAAGGTAAATAATAAATAAATTCACCAATAATATTATAGAATAATTTGTTTATTAATTTGGGTTTGCAATTCAAGTTTGACATAAAAGTCTGTGAAGTAAAATTTTGACATAAGAGTCTGTAAAGTTTAACTTTAGCTACTATTTTGGACTAACTTCCCGTAGTAATATCCTGTACTTTAGTATCGATTTCGGAAAAAATAGTTATTTGTTTAACTAGGAATCAAAATACCAGATTTACAGTTCAGGCTGCCGTTTCATTAACGAGGCGAAGCCGAGGCAATGAATGCTGCCGAAGCTATAAATCTGTGTTTGTTGCCGAGTTGAACAAATAATTTTTTTGCGATTTGGAATTAATGTTAATTTAGTGATTATTTTATATAGATATTTTGAAGGTTATCGCTGTCAAATTACATTGCCATGCATGTGTCGAACGGTTGCTATGTATTTATTGACGGTTGCTCTGCGTTTGTGAGTGGTTGTTATGTAAAATATTTTTACAGCCTCGGCATAAAAGTGACACTTTATAGAATGTTCTGTCAAATAACAACCCCAAAAGATGTTAGTAGAGAAGGAACCTGAGTAAATTTCGTAATTAAATGATTTGGGTATTAAATATTCAATACAATTTAAATAAATTCACACAAAACTTTGACGGTGAACGAATGCTTAGGAATCCGAGGAATAAGTGATTTTATATGATTGATAGTTTGTTACGTTAACGAAAGATTTCGATCGTGAAAAATAAACGAGCATGTACGAATGTGGATGAGACGAAAGTAGTGGAATGTTTGGGGAGTTTTATTGTTGTTGATTGTGTTTCAGAGTTCGTGCTACCCCACTTTGTTGGACACAGTAGGTATAATGTTAAGTATGTATCCTATCTATTAATATATTATCGCGCTATTTCCTTATTTTGGGAGGGGGTTTGTGATAAGAGCAGGTCTCGGTATAAATGTGACTTTGTGTGCTAAGCAATTACATACTATCAACTATCACATTTACTCCTAATTAATAACACAATGTACTAATACACGTACATCATATAAAATTTTATCCACTATCATCCTAGTGTGTTAGTAAATATTAAAAAATGTAGAATGATATTTTGACAGGCAGGGTTATATTTGTTGATTATTGATGCAAATCGTTAGCAACGTGTTAAAAGTAACAATAAAATCACTTTTAACGCGTTGCTATGTTACTTGTAACAATAGTGTCAGAAAGTAATACTTTTAACTTGCTAAGCAACCGTTAAAAGAGCCACTTGTAACAACGGTCATAGATAATACTATATTATGTTACTAAGAGTTGAAACACAAAAAAAATGTTCAGTCCGAGTGACATAAATACTATTTTTTCTTCAAAGTAAACTTGAGATATATAAAATACAAGTATGTCAATTTTTTCTGCCAATTTAAACAATAAACTATAAAATATGACAGAACCACGCAACACAACTGTCACTCGTCAGAGCTACCCTTGTAGGTGCTGCCACCGGAGGTATATGAAACAACTAACATATTATTGTATTAGTAACAAAATTATTAACTTCTATTTCGTATATGTAGTAGCAAAATATGAACATCATAATATATAATTTTTAGCTACTTACAGAGTGCCATGGAAAAGAAATCATAGAATTTAAACAGTCGTATTTATTGAGTTTGACAGATGATATTCGTCTTTGTCACAAAGTTTTAAATAATTATTAAATTGATTATATTATTTATCAGCAATGATGGATACACATGACAGTAATTTATTAAATGAGTAAAAGGAAAAGGCACAATTATGCGTTAAATAACAATTGCGTCGATTAAAGCGACCAGTAATGAACATATTAACATTGTATTTCATTTGATGCAGTTTTTGTTTCTGGATATTTTTTGTATTTGGACTTTTGTTATAAAATTCATAGGAAACGAACTATCGCCTAATGAACATTTTAACTTTGTATTATTTCTTATCTTTATAAATAAAATTTCGGTGTGCGTGTGATCGTACTTCTTCTCCTCCTAAACGACTTGACCGATTTTGATGATTTTTACACTTATGGGGTCACCTGGATGGTTTGTTAGCTATAATTGGAACCGGCTGGTGGCGCTGTTGTCGAGATCCAGGTTTTTAATTTTATTTTCCTGACTTAAGCGCGGATTACACGGTGAAGTTTTTCTTTTCAAGTGATTTTAAAATGACATTTGATAGAAATTTGCTCACTACAAAACAAGCGGTTAGATGGTAATGGGATAAAGCAGCAATATGCAAGTATATGGCCAATTTTTAAAGCAAATTTAAATAAAAATTATCGCATATTATATTTCTCGATTCACCTATTTCTCTTACACTTGCGTAATTGTGCGAGAGAGAACAAATTTTAAAGCCAATTGAAAAGAAAAACTTCATCGTGTATAGCACGCTTTATGCATTTGACCATCCAGGTGACTCCATAAGTATAAGAAAAAAAATCTGATGTGTCCAGCACATAACCTCCCGCCCAATACTACTCTTAAACGGTACAAAATAGTATTTGATGATACAGAAACATACCTTCTTATTTGTTTATTTTCTATTAATATTTGAGAATTTTAATTTCCTTTCGTATATTTATTTAATTTTTTGACATATATTTCACTAAGAAAACAGCTTCACAATCACAATGACATGTGTCACATTTCGTAAAAAATTGAAAATTTTCCATGGTGTACTAGGAATGCAAGATTTGTGAAATCTAATTTCTTTATATTTTATTATCTCTAAATCTAATGAAAATTATTAAAATTAGTGTAATCAAAACACATGTAAAATTAAATATTCTTCAACTTTCAAATTAACATAAATTGTTGAAAAAGGAAATTTAACCGTGTTTTTCACGAAAAACTGTTAAGGGCTTCAAGCAAACTGCTACTTCCGGTTGACCAATTTTATCCAAAATCTAATCAGCTCTTCATTTAAATATAAGAAGCAATAATTCAAAAAATTGTATTTTTTGGTATTATAGTATTTGAGTTATGCGAGACGAAAAAATTGCCACAGACTACACACACACACACATACATACATACATACAGACATCATCGCGAAAATAGTAAAATCGTATTGTAGGGACCCTAAAACGTGCTTATTCATTGAAAACTCACTACCCAATTTTCTGACCAAAAACAATACCTCTCTTACCTAGAGGTAGGCGGGAGGTAAAAATTCATCAAAATCGGTCAATACGTTTAGAAGGAGAAGAATTACGAACATCCGTATTTTATTTACAGGTTGTTCAAAAAGTTCCGGGACGATGAAATATCTCGAGATATACACATCGAATTAAAAAAAAATGTGTGCTTAATATTTTTTAAAAACCTATCTTATATCAACAAGCACGATTCCCCACCGCCACCTCTTGGAGGTAGAGCGGGGAGCAACTTTGAAATCGTTCTTGTATTTTTCTTCCGGAATCATGACAATTATTATTTTTCTGATTACAGCGCCATCATCGCGAATCGTAAAAAAAGTTTCATACAAAGCCTACTTAGTTTTACTATTTCAACTTTTAAAGTGGAATCCCCCCCCCAGAAGATGGCGGTGGGGGATCGTGCTTAGTGACATAAGTAAGGGTTCGAAAAATATCAAACACGTGTTTTTTTGTTTTTTGATTCGATGTGTATTTCTCGAGAACTTTTTGAACACCCTGTATAAATGCTTATAAAGAAATATATTTTGCTAGCGAGGGCTATGGCAGAACACTAACGTCTGCCTGCCGGATCCGCTAGTGTCCTTTTAAAAAAAGAGGCACGTGGTACAGCACATAAAATTCAGTTCGAAATCCCGCAGCCGACAATTGCCATTTTAACTTTACCCCTATGGTTTATAATTCACTTATATATTAGGGGGCCATAACTTGACGGCCGGTAACTGGTAAATATATTATTTACCGAGATCTACGACAGCACAGTGTCACAACCAAAATGGATAAATGATTTGGTGATATATTTATTTATGTAATCAAATTGCAATCTGGGATACCAGTTCCGCTTGGTCTAGCTGTATTTATATTACATTAAAAATAGGAAAAGGCGCAATTACGCGTTAAATAACAATTGCGTCGATTAAAGCGACCAGTAAATGTTGAAAAAATCCGAAATTGATTACCGAATTATGTCGTTTTGTACAAACACGTCATGCGATGCCGAAAAAAATGTTCCAGCTCAAATTTGAGCACATTCCTCGGTACTAGAGTTACAAACACATATTCTAATATCCAGTTGGCGTGCTGGCTTGGCCTTCTCCGATCTTCCTGGAACGCCATTTCGACCGATCGTGTTCGTGTGTAATTATCTCTGGTGTGTTGTACGCAAGATAATTTTGGGCCGCTTGTGAATGTGCCTTTACACGTTCCGGAACCAATGCATTTCGAGTCGAAATTTGTAATTTCATTTTTTTACACCGGTCAGTTAGATACGCATGCGTAATTCTATACGCGGCAATAGGATTCCTGTTAGATTCTTTGTCTACGAAATTAAACGTTACATTGCTTCTGTTTGTCAATACACATCATCCGCTTTGGAGATGATGATGGAGGTCAGTAAAAACTATTTCATGTATTTTGTTGTCACAAAATTAATACTACGGGAATTTCTGTTAGCTTTTCGAGGTGTGCAACGTGAAACCTTATAAAAAACTAATGTGGGCAGCACATAACCTCCCGCCCAATACTAATCTTAAACGGTACAAAATAGTATTTGATGATACAGAAACATACTTTCTTATTTGTTTATTTTCTATTTCTATTTCAGAAATTTTATTTTATTTCATATATTTATTTAATTTTTTGACATATATTTCACTAAGAAAACAGCTTCACAATCAAAATGACATGTGTCAAATTTCGCAAAAATTGTAAATTTTTAAGTGTTTCCATGGTGGACAAGGAATGAAAGATTTATGAAATCTAATTTCTTTATATTTTATTAACTCTAAATCTAATGAAAAAAATTATTAAAATTTGTGTAATCAAAACACATGTAACTTTCAAAATAACATAAATTGTTGAAAAAGGAAATTTAACCGTGTTTTTCACGAAAAACTGTTAAGGACTTCAGAAAACTGCTAATTCCGGTTGACCAATTTTATCCAAAATCTAATCAGCTCTTCATTTAAATATAAGAAACAACAATTCACAAAATTGTATTGCCACTGACTACACACACACACTTACATACATACAGACATCATCGCGAAAATAGTAAAATCGTATTGTAGGGACCCTAAAACATGCTTATTCATTGAAAACTAACTACCCAATTTTTTGACCAAAAACAATACCTCCCTTACCTAGAGGTAGGCGGGAGGTAAAAATAGGTACAAATAAAAATTGTAGCTAATATTATTTTACATCTTTCAACAAAACAAAATTTACTCTAACTCAATTATTTGCTGAGATATGCTCAAAAACTTCATAGGCCTCCTAATAAATCTAAATTGTTGACCCGTCACTATACATAACTTGAGTAGAATTGAATGTGGCATATAGGGATTTCAATGCTTTTTCGATAATTCACTTTACAGCAAAAAATAAAAATACAATAGTTGATCAGAATTTAAATGTTCATGCATTAAGGCCCATTTAATTACCTAAATGTTAGTATTTCACTATGTGGCAATCAAATTAAAATTAATATTACAATTTATTTTATTCATTTATTCATTAGAAATGGCGCAGTATATTTTTGTAGCCAAATCACATTAAAAGTGCGATATTTTTGACAGCTTACAATCTGCAAAATGTCACTTACCTTAGACAGTATAGTAGTATATTAGGAAGTGAAGTGTATAATTTTTTTCCCGTGGAATAATTTAAAGCACGAGCCGTGGGCGAGGGCTACAATACGACAAGGGAAAAATACACTTTTCTCCTGCGGTGTACATACTATTTTTTTCACGACCCTAATATTTATAATGGTTTTTATGTATTTCAAAATTATTTGACTTGTAATAAAATTTATGACAGTTACCTTTGATTTGTTTAATTTTGTTCATTTTTCACATTATTTGAGCAGTTTCCCTCACGACGGGAAAGAAGGTGCACAAATCTCCCGTAGATATGAAATTAGCTCTTCGTCATGATTTTGGAATCATAGCAATATTTTTGTTATAGTAAAACAACAAATGTGACATTTTTATAGTTCATCAACATACATAAGCGCAATTTGTATCTTCCAAATATACACGTGTATTATGTATCTTACGAATTAAACAATTTAAAACATATTCATCGTTCTCCATTTTATATAATAATTAATAAACGGAATTAAATTTTATGAAAATATAAATAACAAATATATTTTTTATAGCAACTACACAATAAACGCATAGTAACATTATTTAATAGTGATAACTTTCAAAATAGATATTAAAAATAATCATTAACTTAATATTAATTAAAAATCGACAACAAAAATATGTGTTCAAAACGGTACCAAACACTGATTTACAGCCTTTGCTGTAAATATGGTATTTTGGTGCCTACTGCGTAATTAAACAAATAATTATTGTATATAAATATATTTCATTATTATAATCAAACGTTGGTATGGTTAGATGTCAAAAAATCAACATTTCAAATTTAATTTGTACGTTTCGAAAGTTCAATATTTTGCAAGAGGTAAGAGAACAAATTTGAATGTATTATAGACGTTTTAAATTATTTTTAGTATACATACACAATTAACATTACGCTATATCCCACATAGTGAGGTAGCACAAACCTTTAAACACAATCAATCTCCTCCAAACATTCCACCACTTTTGATCGTCCACATTTTTGAATTTATGACTCTAGTTTGAATAAAGTAATGTTTGTACAACAATATAGTATTCACAAGCGGAAAACCACATCTCCTATGGACGTATACCGGTTTGCCGACCTATATCTACGTGATTTTTTAATTGGATGGACTAAACATAATATTTATTTTAAAGTTTTCAACCTTTCTAATCTAAAACTAATTTTCTAGGAGCGTTAAAATACATAAAAACTATGGACCTGTTTATATAGTTAAAGGAACATGAAATACATAAAATATTTACGTAAGTTTGGAAAATTGTTTACTTGAAATTCTCCGTTTATTGGTTTTCTCCATACCACAATATTTAAAACATACATAAAGTTAATTATTTTACCTATAGTAAATAATGAAATTTCCAAAAATAATTCGCCTTCTGACATTTGCAAATAGATTTCTTTATAAAGAACATTAAACAAAGGTAACTTCCTTCTATAATGATATTAGAATCGATTATTCTCTACTGCTTGGAAATACACATGATGCGAGACATTTACAATTGTTTATTTATAATTTATTGTGAGAATTTATGCAAAAAAACATTATAGAAGATACATGTGCTTAATTCAATTATGCTAATTTTTGATCAAGAAATATCTCCAATATATTATCAGCTATAATATTCCTAGACCATTCATAATTCAAAATAATTTTATCACAGTTACCTTCAAGAAACATTCTTGAGGTAGTTGTGATTAAATTATAAGTATTTATCGATGGTCGAGGGATATTCGGTGAGAAAATTTTTTGCGATTATTATTATTATTTTCACTTTCATACCGTGAAAATAACATTTTGAAATAAACAAATCAAATATTGAATTAACAGTCAACCAGCTGTCACCAACTGTTACTTAGCAACAGGTGATAATTTCTTGGGGAAATTATCAGTGATAATATAACAAGAGGGTGAGAATAAATTGAAAATAATTTGACAGATCTTTCGAAAACTTGTTGCCAGGCAATAGCCACGAAAGCCCGTAGGGCTTGAGTGGCTATTGCCAAATGGCGACAAGTTTGGGAAAGATACTGGAGAATTATTTTCTAATTTATCGATTTCTCGAGTTATATTTAATTAGATTATTTTTTGATTTCATCATCAGGCACAGCACTAAATCTATCTTTTTTGCTCTTTTTTACTTGTGTCGATGATAACTATCTGACATTTGACATCTGTCAACAAAAACAAAAAAGCTACAGAGAAAATTGCCGGGAATAATCACAGTATAATAATGACAGGATTGGTTAAAACGCAGACACGTGACATACAATAAAGCATTTCATTGGTTTTAAGAAACGTCAAAAAATAATCAGTGTAATTGTGACCTGATTGGTTACTTTGGCACACGTGGTCAGAAATATAGGGATTCGATTGGATATTTCTTTAACCAACAATTTTCACTAATAATATAACAAGAGATTGAGAATAAATTGAAAATAATTTGAAATATACTGCAAAATTATTTTTTAATTTATCGAACTCTCAAGTTATGGGGTAAATAGCTCCGTGGTAACTTGTCGGACTGTGGATCGTGAGATCTCAGTTCGAATCCCACAGCTGACAGTTGCCAATTTACATTTAGCCCTGTGGTTCCTCCTCCACTAACATCTTTGGGAGCTATGATTTGACGGCTGGTAACCGCACTTCATACGCAAAAATAAATCAGTTACTGAGATCTGTGTAAGCAGAGTGCCGCACCCATAACGGGTAAAAGGCGTGATGATATTTTTTTTTTATTTTATTCAAGTTATATTTAATTAGATACTCGTAATTTGTTTATTTCATTATCGGGCACGCCACTAGGTTGATGTGTTTTGCTCATTTTTTACTTGTGTTGATGATAACTATCTGACAACTGATATTTGTCAACAAAAACAAAAAAGCTACAGAGATTATTCCCGGTAATAATTACTTTATTCTCAGTATAATAATGACAGGATTGGTTAAAACACAAAGGACGTGATATACAATGAAGTATTTCATTGGTTTCAAGAAACGTCAAAAAATAATTAGTTTAATTCCTGAGCCGACAGATATCATTTTGTGTTCATCCCTGTTGTTCTTCCTCCTTTACTATCGGGGGGGGGGGGGGGGGGGGTTGTGAATTGCCAGCTGGTACACGATACATGAACTTCAAAAATATATTACATACCAGAGTGTCACACTCGAAATTTTGTCTGTTTTTTTATAGAATAATAAGTTTGTTAGACAACACACATTATTTTGATATTTTGAATTGCCAGCTGGTACACGATACATGAACTTCAAAAATATATTACATACCAGAGTGTCACACTCGAAATTTTGTCTGTTTTTTTATAGAATAATAAGTTTGTTAGACAACACACATTCGGCCCAATTCACTAACTCAGTTGTTAACTTTTAATCACTTGCTAAAATTTTTGACAAATAGAAACAAATGTAACAAGTGAGAGTTGATTTTTTCTTGTATGATAAGAATTTTCATTGGATTAAAATCTTAGCAAGTGGTTAAAAATTAACAACTGAGTTAGAGAATTACGCCGATTATTTTGATATTTTGAATTGCCAGCTGGTACACGATACATGAACTTCAAAAATATATTACATACCAGAGTGTCACACTCGAAATTTTGTCTGTTTTTTTATAGAATAATAAGTTTGTTAGACAACACACATTATTTTGATATTTTGAATTGCCAGCTGGTACACGATACATGAACTTCAAAAATATATTACATACCAGAGTGTCACACTCGAAATTTTGTCTGTTTTTTTATAGAATAATAAGTTTGTTAGACAACACACATTCGGCCCAATTCACTAACTCAGTTGTTAACTTTTAATCACTTGCTAAAATTTTTGACAAATAGAAACAAATGTAACAAGTGAGAGTTGATTTTTTCTTGTATGATAAGAATTTTCATTGGATTAAAATCTTAGCAAGTGGTTAAAAATTAACAACTGAGTTAGAGAATTACGCCGATTATTTTGATATTTTGAATTGCCAGCTGGTACACGATACATGAACTTCAAAAATATATTACATACCAGAGTGTCACACTCGAAATTTTGTCTGTTTTTTTATAGAATAATAAGTTTGTTAGACAACACACATTATTTTGATATTTTGAACATTTTATTTGTGCACTAGCCGCTAGCTGAAGATGAGTCTCAGATTCATAGGGTTCCAAGTCCAGCAGATCTCGTGAAGCACTGTTGAAGATTACTCACGCTTCTTCACGAGTCTATGTACATATAATTAATTATTACTACGGGATTCCCTAATTCTTTTTCACCTTGAAGTCGTACTTAACTACGTTCATTTAATGACACATACTTTATTTATAAACAAATACGTTTTTAAACATCATTTCACATTAATATGTTTCCAGTTTTTTTGCAAAAAACTCTGAACAACATTTATTTTAAGCAAATCTGTATTCGAGTTTGTTTAAAAATCAAAGTTCGAATGTCTAACAACAAATTATTGCAATAAATTGGCTATTTTTATACTTTTCATCTTTGTGCGGCAGGTATATATTTTATTTATGCTTTCGCAAAAATTAAAAAAAATGTTTAAAATTAAAATTGTAGTCAACATAATTCTACAACTACCTATTTGATTGTAGCAAAATTTAACATCGTAAATCAATCATTTACTGATATAAAAAGAAAAAAGAAGTCACTAGTAAGTAATTTTTTTATAACAATAATAACACACAACACCTTGATAACTACTTCGATTGACATTTTAATTAAAAAAATTTAAACCACATGCCACTGTCAAGTAATATTTCTTTTTAATATTTGGAAATGTTGGATAAAACGTTATACTTCACACGTGGGCAAACTGGAATTTCCCACTTAATAAAATTATCACTCAGCCTTCGGCTTCGTGTGCTAAAATTTCTCTCGTGGATAATTCCTTACTTTGTCCACTTGTAAAGTTAATAACTATTATCAAAGTCATAGGTCTGACTATTATGTGACATTTTAAAATAAATATTAAATGTTCAATAATTTAAAATAATGACTAAAATTTTCCTCGAGAAATATTCTTCCAATACAATCAGAATATTTTTTATGCACTTGGGATATAATTACTGATTATTCAACACCATAGTAAATAAACCAATATGAAGTTTATCAACCTCAATGATGTTGGGAACCACTGGGATGAAATTAAAAGTGGCGAAATGGTCGATTGAAGGAAATATATTCTGCAAAAATGATTATTACAAAACATACATTCATATATCGTTTATAAAAAGTACCTAGTAATAATTTCAACAACAATTAAAATAAACATAAGAACAAAACTAGTTTTCAATTACAAAACATTGTGTTGAAAAATATTTTTTTATTATTAAACATGTTGTTTGGAAATCTACCATCGAGGTAATATCAAATTCAATTTAGATTGAATCAAATCTACGAATTTGGCATATGTTAAATTAGGTGTGAGCACCGCACAACTTTCCAGAATTTGTAGGTTTAACATTTAACTTTTTTTTAGAAAACTTTTGTTTGTTGGAATAACATCTTAAATATTTTATTATGTTTTGTGCAAAGTACACAAAATCACATTCATTCCGCATAACACATGTTACTTTTTATAAAAACATAGAAAATAGAAATCTAAATAATTTAAAAAATGCAAATTCAGCATATCGATTTACTTTAGAATATGTTACTTTGTTTATTTGTTTCATTTTGTGAAATTATTAAATTACAACCTTACTATTTTTCTTAACGTTTCACTTTGTCTGCCGCCGGAGTAAAAGTACCAAGGAGAAAAAATCTTCTGCTAATTGAATACAAAACGTACTTTTACGAAGTTAGAAGAAAATAGTATATTATACATTACGGGAGAGAAGTGTATGATTTTTTCCCGCTAAGTTAAGCACGAGCCGTAGACGAGGGCTACAATACGACAAGAAAAAAATACACTTATTTCAGAAAACAGATTTAGTTTTATTTGTGTGCATTATTTTTTCTTTCTATTAAATAAATGAATATATAAATCTAAAAAAAAAAAGAAATTCATAGCCGTGTTACAATTTTTCTAATAAACATTTTAAATTTAATTGAAATTACGTGAATAGGTAACCAAATTGCTTGCATTTTTTATTTCTAAACAACTTTTGTGATTAAAGTGAATAGGTAAAAATAAACTGCAATAAAAATAAATGACTATACATTTCTACCAGAAGTAGAAGTTTACTTGAAGGCCTATCAGGTTTTTTTGGGAATATTTCAGTAAATAATAAAATGGAAAAAAAAAATGTTGAATACAATTTTTCTTTCAACAATTTTATATAATTTTATACCGTTTTAAAATTAAAATTTATGGGAGATTATTTTGTATATCAACCGCACGTAATTAAGAGGATCTCAAGACATATTCATACGTATATCTCGTCATCGTTATTTATCACAATTTCTATAGTTCCTTGTTATATGTACGAGAAAGTAAAAATGGACGATTAATTTCAAGGGCGATATAAGTAGTTATTTACATACCAAATCCACACAAGAGATTTATACAATATTTTTTGTATCAACAGTTTATAACTAATAATTAACACAGTCCATAGATAGAAATGAAGTTGTTAAAGGAGTTATTGTTGCTAATTGTCAAAGTTGCATTATAAATATATATAACAATTTGTCTAATATTTATAAGAAATAATTAATTAATTTTATTTATTACACACCAAATATAAATTTAAGAATATATAGTTATTTACTTTACAAGTGGGTAAAGTAAGGAATTACCCACGAGAGAAATTTTAGCACACGAAGTTGAGTGTGATAATATTTTTGAGTGGGTAATTCCACTTTGCTCACGTGTGAAGTATAACGTTTTATCCAATATCTCTTAATAATAAAAAAATTATTAAACAAATATTATTTGACAGTGACATATGCTTTATATTTTCTAAATAAAAATATCAATCGAAGGAGTTACCAAGGTGTTGTGTATTATTATTATTGTTATAAATGAACAATTACTCACAAGTGACTTTGCTCAAAATTATACCCACTAGTGGGTAATCTGTTACTTTTATTGTTTAAAACGGCAGCCTCTACTGTAAAACTGGTATTTTGATGCCTAGTTAACCAAATAACTATTAATTTCTTATCTACGTTGTTTTAACTTACATTACAAATGTTGGTTATATATGTTTGTCAGTTTGACAGCTGTCGATTTGTCGAGAACTATCAGTCCGGCCAGAAACTATTGCCAACATTGGGAACTAAATACACTAAATTTATTATTTCAAAAATAAATTTCATTCAATATAGCGTAATTTTCTTTTATTATTATTACGCAAAAAGGGTATTTAAGAACCAATAATATTTTATTATAAATATAATTTTATAATAAATGTATCTTTTTGGTGGTATTCTACGAAATTAATACTGATTTCAGACGTTACTCAAACAAAAATCGAAAACTGTCTATGAAACATAAATATTAATAATATAAAGACAATAAAAATTGTCAACCGTTTTAAGTTACACATTTAAAGGACAGTACAAAAAATAAATCGAAGGGTTCATGTAACGTCTGGTGTTTGGGAAGCACATAAAATAATGACGGTCCGGATAAATACAATTCTGTTTTCATATTTAATTTCTCTCTGCATTACAACTGAACAATTTTTCTTTTTGACAAGTAAAGGTTTTGATTGATTATCCATCGTCGTAGTTGGCAAAAAAAACGAACCGGCTCAACTATGGGCATATATTAAGCTTGATCAATATTTATAAAATCTAATTCGCATTTTAGCACAAGTCTAACGACCGTGCTCGCATCTCTGAATACCAACTAGTCCCGACCTACTAGGTTGACAAAATTTTTTTCTCACGATATGCAAAGTAGCAGATTTCTTTACGCACACCAAAATATTATCTCAGTTCGTTTCCTACCTGCTTCGCCCATGTTCTCGCGGCCCGTGCGATGTTATTAAATCATGGTAAGGGCTCCCCTATTTAAATATACAGTCGAACAATTGTTTTCTTTTGATACAGTGAGTGAATTTAAAACGATTACGCCATTGGTCGGCTGTACAAGTGGTCAGATTGAATGAAAGTAAATTCGTACCTTTAAAAAATATGGGGTGCGAATTTTTAGGGCCAGACTGTGACTATTCAAATGCAATGTGTACGGTGGCAAGTGGTGTTTATTTTGTTAGAAGCATTCTAAGCTCAGAATTGGACAATGGTCAAAAAATAGGGTGGTTTTTTCTTAACGGTCAGGGATGAAGATCGTTTTTTCCGTTAGAGGTCAAAAGCTACCCTAAAACGGATATATTTTTGCTTCCGTATTTGTATTACATACCCAAAGGTGACATTCGACAATAATAAAACAATTAATTTTTTATTTGGCGCCAGTTTTTTGGAAATAAAACACTTAAGTACATGAATATATTTTTTTTTTCGTTTAAACTTTAATTTAGGGAAACTTCAGACTGCGGGTGAAATTTAAAATAATGGGATACACTAAGATTTCACTATTTTCACTATGACATTGGCCGATTATATTATTGTAGCAATCTATAACCGGAAGTGGTAGTTTATTTTAACCCTTCAAGGCTTATTTTTACGCGTACATACAAGTTAATAAATAAGTTAATGTTTATTATATTCAAAAAGATGTAGTTTATTTTAAATTATAATGATAAAATACAGAAATTATTCAATTAATAAATTTGTAATAGATATTTAAATGATCTGCTCTTCAACATCAATAAAACAAACTCAATAAATTTTGACACCGGTAAGTATATAAACTAAATGAAATAAGCAAATAATAATTATTAAAGATCTGATAGCAACTAATCTAATTGATTAAACATTCATACAGAATTCATAGCCTACTTTCTGGGTAATTATTTATTAATAAAAATATGATCATTTTAGGATTATAATGAATAAGAACTGCTTTATAGAGAAACAAAAGATGTTTATAATATATAGGATGCTCCATTAAAAAAATATAAAAATGCATATTAGTAAGCAAAAATAAAAAACTCGGCAGAAAAAATTATACTGCAAGTATGTGGCCATTTTAATTTAAAATAAACTTTAAAGTTTACAATTTGGATGTTTAAATTACGACCTGATAGATTTTGGTAGCAATTCATTAACCGGAAGTGGTAGTTTACTTGAAGGCCTAAACGAATTTTGAGCATATCTCAGTAAATAATTATGTTTTGTTTTAATAAAAAAAAAATTGTAAACTTTTTTCAATTTTGAACGGTTTTATAGTTCTTTAGATGAATTATTTATATGTACTATAGTGAAATTAGTACAGGCGATTCGTGACGTATTTTTGGCAATAGAAATATGGACATATTTAAAATATTCCCCCGAAATATGTTTTTCCTCTCTAGAGAGGAAAATATAGAAATGTTACCAATATGATATTATTTACAAAAAATATATTGTAACAATTATAAAAAAAATTCCTAATTTTATTGAAAATCCTTATTTTAGTGACATACTACTTAAAATTATCTTAAAATTATGTCTCATATTTTTCTTTCTCTGGACTAAATCACAATTTGACAACTTTAATTAATTTAGATTTAAGACTAGTTCATTGGCAACTCTGTTACACCGACTTTTGTTTGATAACCTAACTTTTGACGTATCAAAGTTTATTTAAGGACCGAGCAAATCGTTTTTAGAAACATGTGTAAAAAATGTTGTGTCTAACACGAGAAGAAAATGTTAACTCAAATTGCCTCATTCGCTGCGTTCATGAGGTAAACTTCGAACTCAAGTGAGAAAAAGAAGTGGTTTCCTCTCCAGTTTGAACAAACTATTGTTGTAATTTTTTATAGTGTATATTTTAGCGGTAGGTAAATTTCTATTTTCATATAAATAATTTCAATAATAAAGGTACTCGTAAATCATATGTTATAATTTATAACGTAAGTTTCAAACCTGCCTCAATTTGACGTCACGTCAATGGCGCGACTTGCATTCAATTTGATTGCCTTTATAAAATTATAAGGTTTATAATGGCTAATAATAATTTTACAATTTTATTTTTTAAAGCAGACCCCATCGTTCAATGACCATTCTTGCTAGAAGTTGTTGAAGGGTGCTTTTCTTCTCATAACTTCCTTTAAAATTGACTTCAATATTTCAACCCTTAACGACTTACCCTGCCACCATTGTGCCATTTATATAGATATTAAAATATCGATAGAAAATATTTGCTACAGTAACATAATACTAATACACTTCGAACCCATCGCCACCAAAAGGGTTAAAGTTAACCCTTTAACTAACAGCACAACAATCGATTACAATACCAATATAATATCCCTTCATACCACTATAAGTTTTCTCCAACCCCTAGCGAAACCTTCCACCAGAAAGAGGTACAACCC
Organism: Poecilus cupreus; assembly: GCA_963942605.1. Taxonomy (NCBI): domain Eukaryota; kingdom Metazoa; phylum Arthropoda; class Insecta; order Coleoptera; family Carabidae; genus Poecilus; species Poecilus cupreus. Next base: position 4,504,124 of record OZ012729.1, on the reverse strand, counting down.
TTAACACAGTATTGCGAATTCATGGTGGTGGGACCCGATACTGATCAATAGTATTTAGTTTCTATATTTCTTTGTGGAATTTCGCGTGCCGAATAAAATGGCGCGCGTGTCGCAGAAAAAACCTACCCTCTTTATTTTTTGGTGGCTTGTAGCCTCCCCTAACTATAGTTAGTATGATTTGTATCAATATGAGTGAGATCGGATTTCCAATATTATAATTGTGTTTAAAATAGGGCAGTTGGCTTTTAATATGATAATAACTGGCATTGAGTTGAGACAGGTATTTGAAAATGAGGTTGATTTTTATTTACAGAAATTCAGGGCTTAATAGTTATTTATTTATCAAGGCAATGAAGTTCAATTTTTTATCACGAATATGGAATTTAGTTGCCGAGGTCCATAGAATCGAGGATAATAAACCATGTGAGTGATAAAAAGGAACTTCAGTGCCGAGGAACATATTAAGTTTTATTTGAAATCTAAAATTTGAAAAAACTGTAAAAAAATTACAATATAGGTTAAGTTTATACATCTGTCAGTTGTCAATTGAAACTGACAGTCAGTGTTGCCAACCTGGAGAAGTGGAATTATCGTAAATAACACTCAAAATTATGTGTTTTGCCTCAGTTTCGTCATCGGAATTAATTAATTAATTCTTCTTGTAAATTTTGTTACATGTTACGTCTAAATTTACTGTAGTACGTCAATATATCTGCCAAAATTATCCTAATTGTACAATAATTATTTAACGGTTGCCAACAATGGGTTGCTCAAAATCGTCGTATAATGGGTTACTTTAGTGACGATTTCTGAGCTTTTAATGACGATTTTTGAGCACTTTAGTGCCGATTTCAAATGAACTATTATGACGTATCATAATCATTCATATAATAAATAATATTCTATTATCACAAATTTGAAATTTATTTATAACTGAAACTATATTTGAAATACTTTGAAACTATTGTATTGTGTGTAAAAAATCTAATCAACTTTGTTCTTTGTCATTAAACTTATATTTGAGTTATTAAACATATGAAAACACATTCATCCATCCACACACACACGTCATTGACAAAACGGAAACACGGACCATGTATTTCCAAGAAATAGAATCATTAATAAAATAATAATTGTGTCTTGACGGCTGGTAACCTCTCGAGCACAATTATTTTAAAAAATAAATCGTCCCAAAGAAAATCATCTCCTTGCGTCACAGCTTCCGATGACGTAGTAGACAAACAAGTGCTACCAACGTAGCAACGCATGCGCTACCAACGCTACACAGTGCAGGTAGTGGAGCAAGCCAGGTGCACGAACATGCGTTCATAGTTCCGGGCAGAAGAAAGAAAAAACATTTCAAAAAAGTTTCGAAAAAGTAAAAAACTGCAGCACTGCGCTGGTGATCAGGGCACAGCCGACTGAGATGGACCAGTGCGTCTAATGAATGTGGATGTGGAGACCACTGATAGATAGAACTGGTAGGGTTAGATACACTCAGACAGGAAGAGCAGAAAGAGATGAATAAGAATATTCAACATAAATACATGATCATTTTCCTTTGTGAGCTTGTACACATTTCTTGGCTCTTCATTGATTCATTGAAAAATCTACTGTATTGATTACAGCTAACAATTGATATAAACAATATACATTAAATGTACTAAATTTGGTGCATATATTAACACTAAAATCGGGTCATTTACTAGAGTCACAAAATAGAAAATAAGTCATTTACATTATCACCACACCCAAAAACATCGTACTAGATATAACAGAAGTTTACAAAATATTATTAATTATTAAGATATTTGAGTTTTAAAGACCTCTACAACGACGTCAAAGTATTATGGTGCACATCTATTCTATTCTAAATTATTTGTACTTCTCTTATTATTGAACTGTCAGATTGTCCAAGTGTCAAAATAGTTGGCAACTAATTTAAAGGTTTTTTGTTTCACTTTGAATTCGTAAGTATATTTTAAATACATACAAAATATATTATTTATATCTATCTAATAAATAATACTTTAGGTCGACTCAACGAAATTAAAGGCTTGTTGAATAACATAGGTTAGCCAAATTTATCAGTGGTAATCAAACATTTGACTAAAATAATCCTACAGTTTATTTATGTTTCTTGCAGAAAAACTTGGAATTCATGTATATTTTAATTATTTACCATGAAAAGTTATTTTAAATCCATTTAAATAATTTTCAATACATTAAAATATTTATGTGACTACAATTATTTACAATCTCTACTGTTTGAGGTCCAGCAACACCTCTACAATGACGTCACAACATTTAAAAATAAATCTGATGTGGCCAGCATATAACCTCCCGCCCAATACTACTCTTAAACGATACAAAATAGTATTTGATGATACAGAAACACACCTTCTTATTTCTTTATTTTCTATTTATATTTCAGAAATATAATTTTATTTCGTATATTTATTTAATTTTTTTGGCATATATTTCACTAAGAAAACAGCTTCACAATCAAAATGATATGTGTCACATTTCGTAAAAAATTTAAAATTTTTAATTGTTTCCATGGTGTACAAGGAATGCAAGATTTATTAAATCTAATTTCTTTATTTTTATTATCTCTAAATCTAATGAAAATTAATAAAATTAGTGTAATCAAAACACATGTAAAATTAAATATTCTACAGCTTTCATAATAACATAAATCGTTTAAAAAGGAAATTTAATCGTGTTTTTCACCTAGAGGTAGGTGGGAGGAAAAATCATTGTGCCTTTATGAATAACAATTAAGACTTTTTAAAGTGCAGATTGTCTTCAATTTAGCTATAATTTCATAAAAAAAAATTAAAAATGGTGAAAGACCCCATTCATTAGCAAGAGAAACAATTGCTAAAACAGATTTCTAAGTCAAGAATGTGAAATAGAATAGAAGTATTGATATAAATTACCAAATTACATTTTTTTTAGTATAGCAGAGTACCACACTTTTATTTCTTGTTGAAGATATATCATTTCCATTTTAGAAAAATTCCTTTTCAAATTGATCTGATTTCCTGAGCAACATTTTTGTGGTTAATCATAATCATAATAAGGCATTCTTGAATCCATTATTTTCATAGAGAATTTCTCTTCAAACACTACACACTACAGATGTTCTTATGGTAACAGAAATATATCTAACATGCAATGAAATAATTCCAATGTAGATTAGGTATAATTTTAATATTTATGTTTGTTATACAGGATGTTATTTTCAAATGAATATAGCAAATATCTCGCTTATTTATCAACTTAGCAATTTATTTCATATAACATGATTTATACGACAACATATAAGCTAATTGATAGTGGGTGTACATTCATGATACCATTTCCGGTTTACTAGCAATTAATATCAACTTTGAAATTTAAAATGGAACATACTATATTTTTTTACAAATTTGGAAAGTACCTTAAATTTGCTTTATAATAATGTAAAATAATTCACATGTTATATTATTAAAAAATAAATTGGCGAGCACTTTAATTATCCCCAATCGAAGAAAGAACAGTGAGCTATGACGCTCGAAATTAAACTGTGTCGACGATGTCGAAATTTTTGTTTAGTTCTGTAACTATGCGATTTTTTATTAAACTCCGAAAATACACATCTAGCATATCACCTTTTTTAAAGGACCAGTATTTCCTACCTCAGATTAACAAGATAATAAAATCAGTGAAATAAAAGAAATAACACATCAAAAGTATAATCATCATTTAAGCTATGATTTTGATACAATATTTTTTTGTTTATTCCACTACTAAATTTAATCTCTAGTTTTAGTTTATCTAAGGTTGGAAATTCCGGTCTTACAAGAGATAAATTAATTTTTATAATTAGGTAAGTAATTTATAAAGTACCACAATGAAACTTGGTGATAAAAAAAGGTAATAACAATCAGAACAGATTGTTGACAGATGAGATTTACCGTGTTACCATTGTTTTGGTTAATTGTTTTATTTAAATTAAATATTTTATTATTTCAAGCCAGCGTCTTCTTTTTTACTATTAAGGATAATTAAAGTGCACAGCATTTTATTTTTTAATAATATAACATATGAATTAATTTACATAATTATAAAGCAAATTTGAAGTATCTTTCAAATTTATAAAAAAATATAGTACGTTTCATTTGAAATTTCTAAGTTGATATTAATTGTTAGTAAACCGGAAACGATATCATAAATGTATTATTCAGAAGTTGTATCATTTCGTAATGTTGGTCTTTCTCATTTGACCAGTGAGAACGTATGTCGATTTTTCATGCAGCTCTGGTACTTGTAGAGGGTTTATGGGGCATAATTTCTGAATAATACTGTACACCCGCTATCAATTAGCTTATATCTTGTGTAAATCATGTTAGATATGTTGATAACACCCGTATAGATCTTTGACATTTTAACTTTACCGCTATGGTTCATCCTTCACTATTTTGGGTGTTATTATTTATTATTTATTTTACGGCACTGCACTCTTAAAAATATAATAAACCAAGATCTACTCTAAAGGAAGAATCTAATACTTAAGATACGGATAAATAACTTGATGATATAATTTTATTCATAAATGTATTTTTAATTTGTACAATCTGAACGATAGGCGCGAATAAAAATAAATATTTAATATGTAGGTGAAGGATAAATTCAGTAGTTTTACGTCTTCTAAACTTATTCTTTAATTATAAATTATGTAGAGCTAATAGAATTCCACAAATTTAAGCGCGCCTTTACGGTGCTTGTTAAGAACAAACGCGAATTTAAATATTAATATTATACTTTGCAAAAGCAAATTTATAATAATAACGTTAACAATTGTGTCTAAAACAATGCCATACTAAAATTTCACGAACAAGCAAAACTAAATACTAATTTCCATACTGAATTCTATTTTAAAATTAGATTTTGATAATATCTTCTAGTGTCGTTTGTATTTTAATATTCGTGAGAGAAAGAATAATTCTTTGTTTTTTCAGGAATAATATTTAATTATATAAAACATTAAAACTCCATTAGTGGCAAGGAAAGAATTATTTACCCTTTGGAAGACAATCTTCACTTTATCAAAAATTTAAAACATTTTTAGCTTCGGATTAAAATGCGTAATCCTTTAGTCTTCGGTTTCTTGGACTACAATTCCTTTAGTTTTAACCAACTAAAATACTTATCTATAAAAATATTTGGTGTGGTTACCACAATATTTTCTTATAAATATAATAACTAATAAGTATAGACCACGCCGATCTCGGTGGCGTAGTGGCTATGTCACGAGCCTAGCACGCCAGAGGTCGTGGGTTCGAATCCCACTGAAGAGCATGGTCGTTTGTGACATAAATTCACAATCATCCAATCATGAGGTGGCATATGACCATAGTAGTTAGTCCGCCTCTCATCTTCGTAATAAAATAAAAAAAAAAGTATAGACCAAATAGAAACTATAATAATAATTATTGAAATATAATAATAAAATTATAAACGACATTGAGAAACTTCAGGAGACTTCAAATAAATTATATTCAAGTCTAAAAAATATATATCATATAAAGTGAAGCTCAATAGTTATTTGTCAAACTAAAGAGGAAAGCGCTTCTTTATCCCACTCGAAGGCAATTCGAGAGAAAGTGGAAAAAGGGCTTTCCTCTCGTGTTAGACACAACATTTTTTCACGACATGTTTCTAAAAACGATTTGCTCGGACCTAAAATACACTTTGAAAACACAACACACAACTGACACGTTAATAGTTAGGTTAGAGCTCTAGAAGAATGTAGGTATTCTCGTCCGCCATTTTGGGTCCAGATGTCATAAATAAAACAAGTTATTGGAATCCAGTTACTTACAAAAAAAACATTTAAAATTTGTATCTGTCAAATTTGAAAACATATTTCTTGAAATTCTGTAAAATAAAACTACTCAAATCATACGGTAATATATTAGAAAGTATTCTGTACATTTACCTGTTAGATATGAAATATAATAATTAAGAGAATGATATTTTATTAATCAATATCAACTTCAAATTTGACAGAAAAGAATTAAAGTAACTGGATTCCAATAATTTGTTTTATTTATGACACTTGGACCCAAAATGGCGGATGAGAATACTCATATATTCTAGTGCCTTAGTTAGGTTAGACGCGGTGTAGCAGTGTTACCAATGAACCAATTTTAAATCTAAATTCAAGTTGCCAAATTGTGATTTAATTAAGACAAAGAAAAAATAAAACATAATTGTAAGATAATTTAATGTATGTATATCACTGAAATAAGGTTTTCAATAAAATTAGGAATGTATTTATAATTTTTACAATTTTTCTTGTAAATTACATTCATATTGGTAAAATTTCTATATTTTCTTCTCTAGAGAGGAAAAACACTATTCCTCACTATTTTGGAAGAACGGTGGGGTTTCCTGGAATGCCGTGAAAAAATAATTAAATGATCTAATAATATATATTCCCCCGTTCAGAAGTTTCAATTTGATACCAAACATGAAAATAATCTAATAACTATTATAATAAACAATTAACGATCGCTCGAAAAGGCTTGACCTCAAGTGTTAAAAATTAATTTTTGACGACCGTCAATTGTTTCTTGAACAAGTACAAGAGTTTAGAACAAAATTAAAGAATTTTGGATGAAGAGTTAAATTAAATTAAATTATTCTGGATGATTGCCAATTATTTTTCACATTGTCAATTGAATCTGAATCAAAAATTACTTTTAAGCGATTGTTAATTGTTTTTATAATGGTTATTAGAATGTTTATTTATTTATTTATTTTATTAGAATGTTTTCCAATTTGGCTTCAAATTTAAGCTTTTGAAAAAGGAATTGATATTATCACAGCATATATATTTTGAGACATATAGGTACATAATTTTTTAGTTATTCCAATACAATTTTTAGTTGTGGAATACCGTGTTATAGAAATATTTTTCTTAATCGTTTGTTTCTTCCCATGGAATTTTGATGGGTTTCTTTTATTTTCGCTTCCGATTATGGCATTATTACCAGAATACGCTTAGTTCTACTTTTTGGCATGAAACCTACAATTATGAAGTTTTATTTTTCAATCTTTTCTTGTTCATGAGTTACTCCACGGATACTCAAGACATTATTGGAATTATTTTTTCAGGAATACTGTACTTCCTACTAAATAGTAAATACTGTATTATATTTGGTAATAAAAGATTTTGGGACAAATTTATTGGTAGCGCCATCTATTTGTTTACATTTCAGAACGCACAAAAAATTCATAAATATGTTATCGCTAACTATCTGGCGTCAAAACAAGCAATAAAAAATATCGAAAAGGTGTCAAAAGTCTACAAGAAGCGCCACCACAAAAACAAAAATTTGTTTCTTTTTTAAGTGCCCATTGATCTTTTGTGTGTTGGAAAAAAATTCAATGTGCTAATAGGCCATAAAAATGTTTTAGTATTTTTTGTAACGTTTTGGCAAACGTCAAAAAACTTGTGAACAAAAAAATCTTGTATTTACACAAAAAATGGCACGCGCAGTCAATGAATTTTTTTGAGAATTCAAGTGGCAAAAGGGCCTATGAGAACAATGATTTCCGCAAGTATTTATTTTCAAGTGATTCTATTTTTTAAATTACATTTTTCTTGAGTAGATACGTAGGAGGTGTGAGAGAGATAGAAAATGGGGTAATTTTAACTGTCCTTGAAATTTTTTTCAGTCTGGGTATCAAATCTGTCGGCGTTTCCAAAGAGGAAGGCAGTTTTGATAACTTTCCTGCCATCAACACTTTCGATTTTAAAATTCATCTGTTATTCAAATGTTTGTTTTTAAAATCAAGTAGTCTATTGTTCGACTTGTTTCACTTTTGTTTTCTACAAAATTCCGAGAGCTTTTTATCTTAATTTTAATTATTGTAATGCATATCTGCTTCATTTACAAAAATATATTGTAAAAGCTTGCAGATCTCATACATCTCATAGTTTGATGTTACGCATCGTTTTTATTTATATGGTAAAATTGAATGTGTAGAATTAGTGGTATTGTAATATAGTTATTGTTCACAATATTTTTTAGTCATACGTTAAATTGTACATAACCTAAAAAAAATTATGCACTAGTTAGTAATAAAGGCAAATGACAATTTTCTTTCTTCGTTTACAGTACCTACTAAATACATAATTGTGAAAAGATCAGTGGTTAAAATAACATGAAATATAACTGCTTTCAATTATAATAAATAACACGATAATGTCAAATGATAACTAATTTTTTTCAAACTTGTAATTGGCTGCTGCAATGTTAAGCATGCTAAAAGTTAAAACCTACCAAGCATTAAACATACCGTCTTACACAGTAAAAAATTTATATTTAACAAATTATTTTTGTGTATTTCGTACCTAAATATATTTGTGAATATAGTAATAATTAACATTTATTTTTATGTGCTTCTGACTAAATATTTTAGTAATTACATTGAAACAGAACAATAAATCATAGTTATTATAACAAATTAACTTGTTACAAAGGATAAGAATGCTCTTTAATAATTTCAAATTGATAAGTTAGCTAGATTTACTTGTTATTATTAACGAGTCTATTTGTTAAATTTGATAAATGTAACAAATAAATAAAATCAACAATATTTCTTGTTAAAAATTCAGAACTTACAAAATTTTAACTTAACAAATTGTCATATTTGTTACAATTTTTAATTTAACACAATATATTTGTCAATATTAATTAAAAATACTTAACAGCCGCAAAATTAACCATTCGCAAATAATTTTTTTTACTGTGTACAACACATAAATCCACCGATATCGCCATTGCTTAATACATGTAAACAAACACTTACATTCTACATTTTTTTGTCATAGAAATATAACTCCTATGAAAACGAAACTTCAGTTGTTGTTTCTACTTCTTTCCATTTAAAAATATATTCTTGAATAATGAATGTAATAGTATTGGGTGTAATTAGGAGTAACAGAAGCAAGTCGACAACGAAAAAGAAAAAAACAAACCACGAGTGAAAAACGCTAGCCACCTGTTCTCGAAAACAATAAATAAATTTCACTTTCCACAACTGAGATTTACCCTGACAAAAAATATCAAAACCAAATTTCTTGGGTCCCCATGTTAAAAAGCAAGAGGCTCACCCTAAATCTAGTCGACCTAGGCTAGTTCACACGCCACGACATCCAGTAGGCCAGCTTAACATTCTTCAGTTGTCTCGTGAAACAACCTCGCATCGTCTCGTGCGATTGTCACTTGGTTTACAACTGTTAAATTTGTGTGATTGATCGTGATAATGATGATCGTTTTTTGATATGTTTTACTTGGAAAATTAGTGAGTTTTTGGCGAAATTTTACGAGGTAGTGTTGACGATTTGATTGGTCTATTGTGCCCCATGTGGTTGCTGGGATTCTGTGTACAGTCCAGGAAAAAACCAAAGTAAACAAACATGAACATGTTATAATATATGATGACGGAGAAGAATTTCAATTTCACTTTTGTGGCAATTTACTTTTTGGTTCATTAGACAAATTTATTGTAATTTTATTGTTATTGGAAACCGCTGACGAAACGGCAACATGTTGTGGGTTTTTTATTTTTTATAAGCAGTGTAAACGTTATAATTACATGATGGACATTTTCAGTGTATTTTTTATTCCACTGCGAGGCGCGTAGGCAGACATTGCGCATACACCTGCGGAAATTTGCAAGTTTTACCAATATGGGGGTAGCAATTTTTATTAAAATAATTAACACATTTACCACTTATATGTTAATTAGTTGTCATAAATAACGGAACTGGTAATTAAGAGCAAAATAACCAGCAATATAAAGAAGTATTTTATAAAATATGAATCATTTTTTGCTACAACTTATCCCATACGCGATAAATTCTTACGGCGCGTAATAATTTTGATGTCATTGTTGGTCGTTTATTGAAAGACATCACGCACAAATTGTATATTTTCGTTGCTTCGATCTTTCGATTCTATGAGAAAATATCTGTGTGTATATTTTCTTAGTGCCATGTAATATTATGTTTCAAATTATGTTATACATACAAATTTATTAGAAAATAAACAATTGGGATCGCACAGCAGCATCCGCTAAAAATACACTAGAGAGATGAAGTTTTATTCGGCTGCGTCAAGTTGGCACTACCGACATGAATTTCTCAATGTATGTGAGTAGTATGTGCTATTGTGATCCATAAACAAAACATTTATTTTTTAACTAATCTTATACGTAATATAAGGAAGTGTAGGAATCATGAGATACGTGACTAAAATAGTTATTTACTTACATAAATGCGGGAACGCTTGGTTCCCGGATGAGTGTTTGCCATAGAACGAATCCGGGAACCGAGTTCACGCAAGAGGTTTGTACAATATTTTTTGTACGAAAAGTATACAACTAATAACAGTCCATACAAAGAAATGAAGTTCTTCAAGTAGTTATTTTGATAATTGTCAAAGTTGCACTATAAATATAAACACACAAATTAATTTGTCTAATATATTAGAAAACAATTAAAATATTTATAATTACCGTATTCACTTGTAAATTTATTATATTTCTTATTTTTATTGAGATAACTAACATTACATTTGTAGGTTATGTATTTTACAGCTGTCATATCGGGCACATTTTATTGCCAACATTGGTAACCAAATGCACTAAATTTGTTATTTTTAAATTCAATTTCATTCTTATGCCATCATTGTTTATATTAATATTAGGTAAAGGAATGTTTGAAATACTATATTATTTTATTATAAATATAGTTTATTTATAAGCGCTTTAGAAATAGGAATGTTTTCGTCGAAATTTCCCGGTTGTCTATCTGGTGGAGACCTGGGAAATGAACATTTCGGACGTTGCTTAGGCAACGCTAATCAACACATTTCAATGTATGAGTACAAAAAATAATTTGTCTAATATATTAGAAAACAATTAAAATATTTATAATATTTACCGTATTTACTTGTAAATTTATTATATTTCTTATTTATATTGAGATAACTAACATTACATTTGTAGGTTATGTATTTTACAGCTGTCATATCGGGCAGATTTTATTGCCAACATTGGTAACCAAATGCATTAAATTTGTTATTTTTAAATTCAATTTCATTCTTATTTCATCATTGTTTATATTAATATTATGCAAAGGGATGTTTGAAATACTATATATTTTTTTTTATTATAAATATAATTTTTTAATAAACGCTTTAGAAATAGAAATGTTTTCGTCGAAATTTCCCGGTTGTCTATCTGGTGGAGACCTGGGAAATGGACATTTCGGACGTTGCTTAGGCAACGCTAAACAACACATTTCAATGTATGAGTACAAAAATAAAATTTATTAATGCAAGATCTCGACAATATTTGGAATAAAATAGTTGGGTATTTGTTTAACTAGGCACCAAAATACCAGATTTACAGCAGAGGCTGCCGAGGTTTTATTGAACCATTCTGAGTTAACATATAAAATTTTAAAATTACACAGTTTTTGGCACATAACATAACACATTAAAAATAAATAAATTAATTAAATTTAAAAATATAAATAATTTCACAAGCAACATTAAAACGCAAAACTATATTTCAACAAAACTATTGAAACAATTTCATTAGTTTTGTTTCAAATACACTACCATTTTTGGTTGATGAATTCCTACCAAAATCTAATCAAATTGTAACTTTTACATCGGAATTCAAAATGTAAAATTTGTCAGTGATGTCATAAGATTTTGAATTATCGTGGACAAAATTATCGAAAACTCGGACAGGAGGTAAAATATTAGAAATGTTAGTGGTTGATTCATCTTTGCCTTTCCAATTTAAAATTTAACTCAAAAATAAAATGAGCGCAATCAAATATACGAGTCCATGTTGCCAACTTGACTCAACGTTTCTCCCAGGAAAAAATTGATAAACTAGTAAACAGATGACATACGGTTGGTCATAGGCTCCTCGATCAAAAACCTTACGCAAGATTAGTGCATTGTGCGCCAAACAAGGACAGAGCGATGGGCGAACTTTTCCGGGTGAGGGAGACAGCAACATGCACCCTATTATTGAATGACTGGCTATAGAAAAAATTCAGGTAACTTTTTTGGGTCCGCATTCATCGGCCTTCAGGTAAAAAACGAAGGTGTACCGGCCAGACGACACAGATTTCAGACTAAAAAAGATGTTGTAGGTATATTAAATATTTTTTTACTGACCGGATATAGCAGTTTTTGCTCGGATTTTTGGCCAGCGCCTACTTAAATTATCGCTTGTTTTGTAATTTATAGGTTTCTTCCGATTTGGACAAAAAACGCAATCAGGAAGCGCCATCATTCACTTCGGCCAATTTTTCTTTCAAATTTAATTTTATAATAGCTCTGTTCAAATTCACACCTTCCCTTGTTTCACAGGTGAACGGCTAATTTGAAATTTATTACATTTTTAACACCCTTCCAAATTTAAAACAACCACACTATTTGTAATTTTCAAACTTGAACTAAATTAGATCAACGAAATTAATTATTACACACGAAATTCAACCTAAAAACTCAAATGTGGGTAACAAATAACCGAAACAACTTTCATATGGTACAAAATAGAAAGAAAAATTTCAAATAGAAATTGTATTATTCCACATCTTTTTATTATAATAAAATTTACTCAAGAGCATCTTATTTTGCCAGATAAATTTCTGTTTGTTATAGGAAATTTGTTACCTAGCTAATTGACAAGAAAACTGTTTTAATAAGTGATTTTGTCAAATATTTGCATTGAAATTATAAGATAAGTAGAATTTTTGCTTTAACACATACAAAAAACGGTTTGTTTATCAACATACACAAATTGTAGCAACTAAGTGATAGTTGCTGCTACGTACTGTTGTATCAAAATTTTGAAGTGATTTGACATTTAGCAGAAAATCTTAAAACCAATTATTCACCTACAGTTTAAGCTTAAAAAGAAAATAAAAGTGAAATATGAGAAAATTAGTGTCTTTGGCCTTTTAAGCGGATAAAATTACTTAAAAATCATTTTGATTTTACTCTTTTGACAGGTAAGATTTGAATTTGACATAACGAATGAATAATATTAATTCATCGAACTGTAATATTATTTCATTACCAAGGTCATTAATTGATAAACAACGGTTGAATTATGGGTATATTATTTGACAGTTGTGGATAAATAACAGAATTACCAATTTGTGACTCTAGTGAATTACCCCATATAATAGTTGTAAAGACGGCAGGTTATGTGCTGGCCACATTCGATTATGTTAATACAAACAAAAAATCCAAATTTGAAGAAAACATTCTTAAAGGTTGGCTTTTTTATACTTATTTACTCAAAATCTGTTACAGATTTATAAAATAAATATATCATCACGCCTTTTGCCCATTATGGGTATGGCACTCTGCTTACGCAGATCTGATCTCAGTAGGTGATATATTTTTGCATATGAAATGCGGTTACCAGCCGTCAAGTCATAGCCCCCAAAGCTGTTAGTGGAGGAGGAACCGCAGGGGTAAATTTAAATTGGCAACTGTCTGCTGTGGGATTCGAACTGAGGATCTCACAACCCACAGTCCGATGCGTTACCACTGATGTAACCCTGATTCTTTGGATCTGGATTATATAAATTACAAAATAATTTCACAGCGAAAGTAAGAAGAAAGAGAATATCTATAGGTACGACTAGATCCTAAAAGTAGAAAAGGCGTGTTGAAATATTTATTTATATTTTCACTAATTTCTCTCTCCCCCATGTGGGAAAAAGTGAAGAATTCTCGCCAAACATTCAAATTTCCCAAAGAATCCGCTTGAAAAGTATCCTAAATATATTAGCAATCACTCGGAGAGAAATACTGGGAGAATTCTGTCGTTTCCCCCGCGCTGAGCGCCGTATATCCTGTTTCCTGTTTAAAAAGAGGGTGCAGAAATCGTGATTTTTTAAGGGCAGAAATGGGATATTTTCTACGGGGGTGGGAATTCTATAAATACCAAGAATCATTTATTTGTAAAAAGACACAACTGGCGGAGAACATGTGTGCCGGATCAGGTTGGCGTTGAAGCGCTGTTCGCTGTTGGTTCTCACGTGCGATTCGTTATTTCGTCTTCTTCCCCTTCTTCGCTTCGATCTATCTTAATTATTCTATAGATGGCCATGACTTTCATTATTTAATAGATAATGTTTTGCCATTTGAACTGTTTGTGTAGGTTGGTAATTAAATTTATGTACTCACGCAAATTTAAACTAATGAATAGTTTGAATTTATAGAGTGATGCTTATAATAATAAAAGTTATTGAGACGAACAGAAGGCAACATTTAATTATATTGAAGGTCCCTCGTGAGTCCGTGCAATAACTTACGAACGAGAAAAGATACAGTTAAAATCATACGAAAATAATTGTTTTATTGTTTGCTTATGCGGATGATGTTGTTGTGTTGGGTGAAACTGAGGAGCAATTGAGAAGAATGATTGTGAGCATAAATGAAGTAGGGAAAGATTTAAATCTGCTATTGAATGTCGATAAATGTAAAGTGTTGGTGTTTGAGAAGAATGATTTGTTGACTGATTGTAATGTTTCAGGGAATGGTGTGAGACTGGAACAAGTGAATGAATTTGTATATTTGGGTAGTATGTTCTCGAGGGATGGACGTATTGACCGGGAGATTGAAAGGCGGGTGTCTGCAGGGTGCAAGGTATTGGGTGCTCTGGGTACCTTTGCTCGAAACGTGAATGTATCTAGAGATGTTCTACTCAGTGTTTATAATGGTGTGTTAGTGCCTACATTGATGTATGGTTCTGAATGTTGGGTGTGGATGAAGAAGCATGAACGACGTATAACTGCTGTAGAAATGAGATATTTGAGAGGAGTATGTGGGTATAGGAAACGTGATCGTATACGGAATACATTGGTGTATGATGAGTGTGAGATTGAGAAGAATGTTATTAAGAAAGTGGGAGTGAGTCAGTTGAAGTGGTTTGGACATGTTGAGCGAATGTCGAATGGAAGGTTGGTGAAACTAATATATGTGGATTGAAGGTGAACGATTGCGTGGGCGTCCGAAGAATAACTGGTTGGGTATGATTGATGGTTTGTTGCGTGAACGAATGATGAATCGCACTATGAATGTGGACGAAGCGAAAGTGGTGTGTCAGGATACGAGTGTTTGGAGGAGATTGACTGTTGGTTGACTGTGTTTCTGAGTTCGTGCTACCCCACTAAGTAGGACATAGCGTGATGTTATGTATGTACTATATTTACACTTTAAATGCTATCATTTTTACCTCCAGTACATACATTTGTAAGAGAGTTTTTATATTTATATTACAAATTGAATAGATTTTGAGAACAATTCATCAACAGTAGATTATTTGAAGGTCTATTAGTGTTTTTGGGTATAACTTAATAAATAAATAAATCAATTAATTCTTAATTTATCGTTTCCATAGAAATATGTTTCTTTCAAATCTGACAATTCGCTGTTATTTTAATTTTAAATTATGCACCCAACAAAAAATATTGTCAATTCTGGCCGTGATGGATATAAAACATTTTGACATCAACTACTTGGATTAATTTTCTAATTATTTAAATTGTTAAATTTGGGTGGGCGTATATAAAATATTGTACAATACACGTGCGATAATGCATTATTAATATACTTATTTATTACACAAGTCGGCTATTGCCTCGTTGTACAAATTTCACATGCCTATCTTAATAATGCTGTTATCCTACTTATATCGTAACTATCTATAAACTATACATTGTTCAATTAACTAGTTTCTATTTAAAACATAATTAACTGCCGTATTTTGTAACGATTACTCATTAATTGATTCAACTTTAAAGTGCTATAATTTTTTTTTTTTTGTTATTCAGTACATTATGAATCTCCCTGTATACATTTTTTATTAAGACGCACTGCGTGATCTCTGTCCTGGTATGTGGTGCGTTTTTTTATCTTCTACCTTGCGAACTGTATTGCATATGTTTCACCTTAGCACCAACACCAAACTTCAAGCAAGCCATTGGGAACATCGTTTTCTGTTCTGTTAACTTTGCCTACGAAAAAGACTAAATTTAATTAAAAACTAACGGAACTGAAATAGCATTTAATCATATTCGCCTAAAGTTTAAATGTTTGTAGGAAAATACTTCTGTACTCTATAATTATAAAATTGTTACGTCCGTAGAAAATACTAAGATACATCTTTGTCATAATTAGCTATTTGTGTGTTTTGTATACTGCTATTTAAATAGCGGAGTATCACGAGAATCGACCACAAATTTAAATATATTGGGTATCTGTTGAATATTCGTAAGCAAAATATAAAAGAAACGTACAAAACATTAACGTGCGAATTGCACAATGAATGCATAGTACCAAAAAATAATATTTTCGCGCCGCCGTCCGACATTGACACAATTACATATATCTAAAGCGGTCGGAAATCATGTCTTTGCCGAACTAGTTCGACAAAAATTGCTAACTTTTTATGGTTATATGTTGGCATCACTTCACTAATTTTAGCTAACTTCTGACGCTAGAAATGTCAAAGTATTACATTGATTTAAAAATATTATGGGAATATATCTACAATTGAGTATTTGCAATACAAGAAAAGAAAGTATTTATGGATTTTAAACATATTTGTAAAAAATTATAATTGAATTTCCAATGCAAAATCCAAATAAAAACATGTAGATATTTTTGGTTATGATATTGTAAAATGAACATAATTGACATTCAAATATTGTGAAGTTAGCAACATAAAAAAATTCCCTGTCATTAAGAAA
This sequence comes from Poecilus cupreus, assembly GCA_963942605.1. NCBI lineage: Eukaryota > Metazoa > Arthropoda > Insecta > Coleoptera > Carabidae > Poecilus > Poecilus cupreus. Next base: position 4,487,269 of record OZ012729.1, on the reverse strand, counting down.
ATCAGTAATAAATTAAATTTACATAAATGTTGGCGCGAAAAATCTTGTGTGTCCCTCGGTTGGAAACTATTTTGCGAGTGCTCGTATTTGTAGGACTCGCCTACGGCTCGTCCTATCAAAATAAACTCGCACTCTCAAAATAGCAGTTTCCAACCTTGTGATACAAATAACTATTTGTGTTAAAAGTGACATTTTATGAGTAAGTGGGGAAGTTTGTGAAACGAGGCGAAGCAGAGTGAAACAACCCCACGAATGTAATAAATCACTTTTAACATGTATATCATACATTTTATCTACGATCTTCCTTGTGTATTAGTAAATACTAAAAAATATTAAATGATATTTTGACCGGTGGGGTTCTATAATATGAAATATGATAAAATCCAAGATAACAATATAACTTGTTCAACAGGAAATTTTAATACAATTTAAAATCGAACCTAAAATTGTGTTTTTATAAAATCTAAAAAAACACAAATATTGTAAAAACATCTAGTTTAGCATGAAATAACGCATAAACAAAGGAAATATAATGTAACACTAATAAATATTAATCTGTTTTCTGAAATAACAAATGTTTTTCGTTTTTTCATGGTTGCAATAAAATTTTTCTAATGAATATTGATTTTAATTTGATAAATCATGAAATTGTAATAATAATGATTTATTACAATATTGTATTATTTTTTGTAGAATGTTTGGAAAATTTTGTATAACAAACGATTTTTACCTCCCGCACATGTATGTAAGGGAGGTATTGTGACGGGTCAAAATTTTCGGTAGTGAGTTTTCAACGGATAAGCACGTTTTGGGGTCCCCAGATTACAATATTACTATTTTCACGATGATGTCTGTGTGTGTGTGTGTGTGTGTGTGTGTCTTGGGGGTGTATGCGTGTGTGCGTGTGTATGTGTGTGTTAGGCTGCGTGGCGATTTTTCGTCCACGATAAATCAAAATCTAATAAAGATATGATTTTCAAATTTCATATTTATAATTTGAATGTTGAGGTTACGGGCTGATTAGATTTTGGTAGCAATCTATAAACCGGAAGTGGTAGTTTAGTTGAAGACTTGTCAGGTTTTTTGGGTATATGTCAGTAAATAATTGAGTTACAGTAAATTTTGTCATAAGAAAAAAGATGCATTGGCTACAATTTTTATTTGAAACTTTTTTCTATATTTTGCACCGTTTTGAAATTAAAATTTTTGGGAATCACATCAGATTCTAATACAATACCATTTTCTAATTAGACATTGCATGTTCAAATTAAGAACTAGTTATATTATTCCCGGGAATAATCACAATAGCTTTAATCTCAGTATAATAATGACAAGATTGGTTAAAACGCAGACACGTGACATACAATTTATCATTTCATTAGTTTTAAGAAACGTCAAAAAATAATCTTTCGAAGAATTTTAGAAATAGAGTTAACTGTGGCTAACTTCACAGTGCATGATGCGCCCTAAACAACTAGATCCGTAAAACGGAATAAAATATTCTAGTGGTAAATTTCCATTTTTATGATTTTGCGGAACAACATCAATATTATCTATCAGCCTCAATGGAGAATTTATAGCACCATTTGAGCCTTATAATCGACTTGCTAAGAATTAAACTGCAATAAAATTCTAAGTACCTCTACAATAATATAGTTCAAGAATAGTATATTAAAATACAAGTCACAGAAGACAATATTCTAGGAAGAGATGGAAATTCGACCGAACGAGTGCTCCAATAGCCTTCTGTAAAGAGTATTTTAATTGTCCCTGTTTTCGCTTTCAATTACATTGTATCATTATAAATAAAATTTGGTGTGATTATCACACAACTTTCTTATAACAGGTGTTTTTCAGAGGTTTGTTTTACGAATGGGGTCTTTCACGATTTTTTATTTATTCTTTTTTATGAAACTTTATCTTAATTGAAGATTATCTACACTTTTAAAAAGTCTTAATTGTTATTCATTAAGCCACAATGATTTTTTGAAAATGTGACGTCATTGTAGAGGTTTTGTTGGATCTTTATCAGTACAGATTGTAAATAAATGTAGTCATATATTTTTTTATTTATTTTATTATTATTATTACAATAAAATAGAACATTTATGTGACAAAAATTATTTAAATCTGTACTGTTTGAGATCCACCAAAACCTCTATAATGACGTCACAATATTTTAGAAAAACTATTGTGGTTTAATGAATAACAATTAAGACATTTTAAAAGTGTAGATAGTCTTCAATTTAGATAAAGTTTAATAAAAAATGGTGAAAGACCCCATTGGCAAAACTTTTTCCTGCGACAGCCAATTGGCAGTTGACAGTTGTTTTGTGCTCAGTTTGATTTGCAATTTCACAATAAATAGACTTACGCCAGAACCAAGGGGCACATTGGTCAGAACTACCCTTGTAAATTGCGCAAATTAATTTTGCAAATTTTATTTTATTGCCGACTTTTGGTTGAAAAAAATCTACAAGCGGCGTTACATAAACAAGGAGTCTCTGGTTGGTCTGGTTGGAATCATTGGTCCATATTTCTTCAAAAATGATACCGGCCAGAACGTTACAGTCAATATAGGCTGCTATAGAGCCATGATTACTAACTTTTTTGTTCTCCAAATGAGTGGCATTAATGTGGAAGAGCGGTGGTTTCAACAAGACGGCGCAACATGTCACACAGCGTACGCCTCAATAGATTTATTGAGGGACACATTCGATGGGTGTCTAATATCGCGCAATGAACCTGTGGATGGCCTCCAAGATCTTGTGATTTTAACACCTTTGAATCATTTTCTGCGGAGATAATTGAAGTCGCTAGTTTACGCCGATAAACCAGAGATGATGGACGACATGGAATCCAACATTATTATTATTATAATAAAATGTTTAATAATTACACTTGACACAATTTAAGCATATAGAATAGATGCTTCAATTATTTATTTGTTTTTAATGCAAGTATTATTGAGAAAACTGAGAAATTTCACACAGTAAAAAAATTGATTTGCGATTTGTTAATTTTGCGGTTGTTAAGTATTTTTAGTTAATATTGACAAACATATTGTGTCAAATTAACAATTTGAACAAATATGACAATTTGTTCATTTGAAATTTTATCATTTCTGAATTTTTAACAAGAAAAATTGAAGTTTTTATTTATTTGCTACATTTATAAAATTTAACAAATAGACTCGTCAATAATAAATTTATTAAATTTAGCTAACCTATCAATTATAAATTGTTAAAGAAAGTTTATATCCTTTGTAACAATTTAATTTGTTATAATAACTATGATTTATTGTTCTGCTTCAATATAATTACTAAAATATTTAGTCAAAAGCAAATTAAATTAATGTTAATAATTACTCTATTCACAAACATATTTAGTTACGAAATACTCAAAAATAATTTGTTACTTGCTAACAAATTTGAAACTTGTTAAATTAACAGTGGATCGTCTTTTTTTTATATTTTAGATATACATAATGCAATCAGTGTTACCAACAATCGTTTAAAAATGAAGCCCCTTCCAGCATCAATAAACAATGAGCGTGCAATAATATGCCATTTTAACAGTATTAACACGGAAACAGAGAAATCAAGAACCATGTGTTCCCTTATTATACAAGCATAAATACTTGGGCTAGATAAAATCTTGTGAGTACAAAGGATTATTTACTTAATATTTCAGCAACATGGTTAGCAAGTAACCCCTCGGGTTAACCCTAATCGCGCTCTGTGAATACGCACGCTTCAGCGGCTTTGTGCCGTTTTGCCTGATCACATTATGTATTTGTATCGATTGTGGTGATCGAACTTGTAGGGTTATTGAGTGCTGCCCCATTTAGCGATATTTGTCGAGGGTTGGAGCCGGGTTAGGGGTTGTGGAAAGTCGCGTGGCCCACAATGGGCTAGTGTCAAATTTGAACTGATTTTGCTTTGAAGAAGGGATGGTTAGTCTAAGAGTAAATACGACTTTTTTTGAGGAGCTTTGCAAACGGCTAACAAAGCGCAGCGAAATTAATTGGGGGATGAAAAATCAGGTGCTTGTTGACTCTAAATAGTGCCTATAGGTATTGTGAATGATTTCAATGATTGAAAAATGCTCTTATAGTAATTAACGTATAAGGACAATAATGCGTGGGGTCAACAGTGTGCTGCCGAGGACCTCTGGACCGAGGTGTGTACGTTGACCGAAGGAATTATTGTGCAGTTAACGCCCGTGGTGCGTTCAACGTTTAATATCCGACTGATATATTATTATATAAAAGACTTTTTCCGATTTTTATTCTATCATTGTGTTTTGTTGGAGAGATTAATCTATTTGCTTCAAAACACTGTAACTAGGTAAAGCAATATTCTTATTTGTTTACAATTTCTATCTGCCAATATAATTCAGTGTTTGTGTATTCTGTATGCACTAGCAACAATGTCAAATGATAACGCCCTAGGGTGGGACATTAAATAAATATATCTTCATGTACCCACTGGAATAGGATATTCCGGTATAATTGAATTTATCCAAAGTAATTACTTTTTCCTATTTCAGGTACACAAAGTCAATTTTGTGACACTGTTTTTCTCAAAAACAATGCTACAAAATTGAATTTTGTGCAACTGTTTTTGGAGAATTTATTATTTGTAAAATTAACAGTCTGTCAAACTTGGGGCTGTCATTGCTCACGTTAAATTAATGAATCGGAGCCCCTGTGTCGGGGTTACGGCCTGGGACCCGATAGGCCCCGCAATTTTATTTTACTTTTATTTTTATTGAATTTATGAACGTGTAATAGAAAAAGTAGTATGAACAACTCGTGTTACAATGCCTAATTGTAACACTAGTTGTTCAATATACTATTTTGTATAATTTGTATCATAATACAAGTTTTCATTCATGAAAACATTTTCCACCTCCTTGAAATTATGTCGTTACGGTGCTTATTATTCACGTTATGATTTTAACAGGTCTTTTTTTTTAGAAGCTTGTTTTTCGAAGTTGCAACACTTTTTCCAGCGACAGCCATTTTGACAGTTGACCGCTGTTTTGTGTTCAGTTTGGTTTGCCATTTCCCAATAAATAAATAGACTTACGCCAGAACCAAGACGCACATTAGCCAGAACTACGCTTGCAAATAGTTTTAATTTTATTCAGAGATGAGGCTAATTTTTTTTTATATGGCTACGTCAATAAGCAAAATTGCCGCCTTTGGGGTGAAGAAAAAATACAAGCCATCATTGAGACGGCGTTACATAAACAAGAAGTCACTGTTAGATGTACTTTCGGGTTGTTGGAATCATTGGTCTATATTTCTTCAAAAATGATACCGGCCAAAATGCTACAGTCAATGAAGACTTCTATAGAGCCATGATTACTGACTCTTTCGTTCCCCAATTGAATGGCATTAATGTGGAAGAGCGGTGGTTCCAACAAGACGGCGCAACATGTCACACAGTGCGCGCCTCAATAGATTTATTGAGGGACATTCGATGAGTGCATAATATCGCTCACTGAACTTATGGATTTAACACATTTGGATTATTTTCTGCAGGGATATTTGAAGTCGCTGGTTTACGCCGATAAATCCGAGACGATGGACGACATGGGAGCCAACATTCGCCATGTTATTGTCGATATACGGCCCCAGCTGTTTTGAAAAATGTTCGAAAATTGTACTTCCAGATTGTGCTTAATTTGAGCCAGCCACGGCGTCCATCTTTCCGAAATCATATTCAAACACAAATGGCATAAAATTATCTTTCCAAAAGAGCCAATATCATTGCAATTACCACGATTTTAATGTGTTTTATTTCATTTTCTTCTATACCTCTAAAAAACACCCCTAAAAACAGGGTTCGAAGATGTATATCGATCGCTATATATCATGATATTTATTTTGATATATATCGTCATATTTTTGCAATGATATATATCCATTATAGAAAAATTTCAAATAGTCTGTACAGTACACCTCTCATTATTACTTTCATTAATTCTGTTAAAATTATATTCTAAAGATAATTCTTACTTTACTAGCTATTTTGTCTAACTTTACATCAATAATTTTAGTTGCGTTTTTTTCGTGTGTTGTGGTGTTGTGGAATAGAGGAATATAGCTTACAAAATGCCAGAGAAGAAGGACCCTGTGTGGTTAAATTTTGAGTGTGTTGACAAAGCCAATAACACAGGTAATTGGGCTAGATGTAAAATATGTCGAAAAGAAATGCAATGAATTCCGTTGCGAATGAAAAACCATGCGACTACTTGTTTTCCAGAGGAAAGTACTACAATTATGGAAACGAGTAGTACAATTAACCCTCAAGCATCAACAAGTACTCAAGGTAAGTATTTTAAAATTTAATTTATTACATTATACAGCGATGTCTAGTCGTCTAGGTTAGGTTTAATTTGGCTTTTAGTTTACAAAATTATTTTACTTACAGATAATCAAGAAAAAATAAGTACTGTTTTGCCTTTGTCTGCTAAACGACATATTTTAAATACAAGTAAAGACACTGAAATAATATCTACATCCTCACAATGTGCGCAATTGATAGACAAACAAATTGGAAAATATTTTTATTCAACTAATACTCCATTTCTGCAAGCGGACCATGTAGAATTTAAAGAAATGTGTAGTTTATGAAGACCTGGTTACAAGACACCATCAGCTTACCAAATTGGAGGACAAATTTTGAACCAAGTGTATGAAGATATATCAAAACAATGCAAAGAAAAAATAGGAGAAACTGTTTCGATGTGTTTGGATAGATGGAGCAATATTCACAATGAACCTTTAGTTTGCTGCAGTATTGTTACTCAAACTGGATTTACTGTTTTAGTACATGTTGAGGATACTTCAGGACATTCACATATCGCGTCTTACTTGAAAGAAGTTGCTTGTAAGGCAATTCAAATAACAGATGAAAATTTTAATGTCAAAGTTAAATGTTTTGTTACGGACAATGCGGCTAACGTCGAAAAAATGAGAAAAAACTAATTACTGATGTAAATGTAATTCAGTATGGATGTTCATCTCACCTTTTAAATTTACTAGCTCGCTCGTATTCGTTAATATTTATTTAGGAGTAATAATTTATTTTGTATTTCCTATTGTGATAATAAATGTGTTGATTTAAGTACAAAACAAAAATTAAAAATAAATATCCAAAAAGTGATATTTATTTGATATACAGGGTGTTTCAGGACTAGTGTAACAAACTTTAACAGTTTATTTTTGAGGTCATTTTGAGCCAAAAATGTCATATGAACATATGTCTTATTCCTTCTAAATACCAAAATACAAGAGGATGAAGTTCTACAATAACATGAAATTTTCTAATTTTTATGATCAAGGTACTTTCGGAAAACAAGAGTTTTATTGAAAAGTCATACCTTATTTGTCCTAACTAATTTTATTTATTAATATTAACGAATACAATTTAGAGAACAAAACACACAATGACACAATTAAATAGACAAATAAATAAATTCTAAACACAGAACAATATGGGAAGGTTGGCGTCTGTTTGGGTATCTGTCTTGGTATTTTCTAGACGCGTAACGGGTATTACCATTACATAATCCATAAATAAAAATCATATCTGCATATTCAGCAGTACTATAACCATCCATTATGAAACAAAAATACAATCAAAAGTACAACAATTTTTAATTTAAACAAATAAGGTATGACTTTTCAATAAAACTCTTGTTTTCCGAAAGTACCTTGATTACAAAAATTAGAAAATTTCGTGTTATTTATAGAACTTCAACCTCTTGTATTTTGGTAACGAGAAGGAATAGGACCTATATTCATATGACATTTTTGGCTCAAAATGACCTCAAGAATAAACTGTTAAAGTTTGTTACACTAGTCCTGAAACACCCTGTATATCCTATATATCAGATATTTTGAAATACGTCGTTAAGAATACCTATGTTTGTGGTGCTTTTCATTTTCTATTCGTGCTATGATTGTTTTCAATCTCATTTTCAATATTAACAGGTAAATGAAATACCTTAAAAATTGTAAGTTGCTGGTATCTAAATACAAATTATACATTGCTATTAGCACGATGTTCAATAAATACCTTGTTTTGCCAATGGCTATAAAGCGACACAATCGACACAAATGATAAAAACATTAAGTTATATTTTCGACATGTCGTATTTTCTTAAAATCTAACAGATTTATAAAATTACCTCAATAGAAAAAATTGTTTAAAAATTATTATTTAAATACTGATAAATTTGTACAATTATGATAAAACCATTCGCAAAATATTGTAGTTTTGAAATATATTTGCTCCATCATACTTTAGCTCCTTTACTGCAAAAATATGTGCAATTATAACAACGATATTTTGTGTCAAAGAAATTATGTTCGAAGCGTTATCTGATCTTCCGGATTTGGCTTTCGGTATCAATATTCCATAATGCCATGAATGATCTGTTTGTTCCAAGTAGATAGTGTTGGTGTTTGTTGTTGGACTAACCTGAGGACACATCTTGCACTGGTACTTGCGAGGCTGGGGCCCAGCGCCGTTCTGCACGCCGGCCGCCATCTTGGTGGCGTTGATGGGCTGGGGGACCACGAGCAGCGCGGGGCTGGAGCCCAGCGGCGCGCCCGGCCCGCCGGGGCTGGAGCTGCTGGACGTGGAGCGCCCGCTGGGGTAGAGGCCCGGCGTGCCCGACATGTGCTCGTCCATCGAGCCTGGAACATACCCCACTGACGCTCAGTTGTATTAAAGTGTTACGAGATTACGAGGGAGACAGGGTTATATTTACAAGAAATAAGCATGAGCTACATAACAAGCATATCCCACCCAGTGGGGTAGTACGAACCCAGAAACACAGTCAACCAACAATCAATCTCCTCCAAACATTCCTATTCTGAAACACCACTTTCGCCTCGTCCACATTCATAGTGCGATTCATACATGCTCGTTTATTCTTCACACTCGGAATCATTCGTTCACGCAACAAACCAGCAATCATACCCAACCAGTTATTCCTCGGACGCCCACGCAATCGTTCACCTTCAATCCTACCCACATATATTAGTTTCACCAATCTTTCATGCGACATTCGCTCAACATGTCCAAACCTCTTCAACTGACTCACTCCCACTTTCTTAACAACATTCTTCTCAATCTCACACTCATCATACACCAATGTATCACGTCTCTTATACTCACACATACCTCTCAAATATCTCATTTCTACAGCATTTATACGTCGTTCATGCTTCTTCATCCACACCCAACATTCAGAACCATACATAACTAACACACCAAAATAAACACTCAATCGAACATCTCTAGATACAATCACGTTTCGAGCAAATGTACCCAGAGCACCCAATACCTTGCACCCTGCAGACACTCGCCTTTCAATTTCCCGGTCAATACGTCCATCCCTCGAGAACTTACTACCCAAATATACAAATTCATTAACTTGTTCCAGTTTCACTCCATTCACTGAAACATTACAATCAGTCACCAAATCATTCTTCTCAAACACCAACTTTACATTTATCGACATTCAATAGCAGATTTAAACCTTTCCCTACTTCATTTATGCTCACAATCATTCTTTTCAATTGCTCCTCAGTTTCATCCAACACAACATCATCCGCATAAGCTAACGCAGGCACTATTCGTCCACTAATACGTACACCATCAGTTCCATTCAATGCCTTTCGTAGCAACACATCCATATACAAGGAGACATTCCACAACCCTGTTTCACACCAACATCTATACGAAACCAATCACTCAATCTACCATCAACTCTCACCGCAGCTTCAGTTCCTTCAACGCTCGAATCGCTCCCAACAAATTACCATCCACACCGTACTCCCACATCCCACATTGTCTCTCGAAGAACACTGTCATACGCTTTCTTTAAATCGAGTTAAAGCTAGTTCGTTTATAGCTTATTCGAGTGATGAAATAGTGCAGTACAGTTTACTTGAACATTTTTAAGGTTAGTGACTCATACTAACAGGTATATCATAAGCTGTAAAGTAGAGAAATTTGACTTTTTTAATAATCGCGACTTTAAAACTAAGTACTAAAAATTGTACAACATTGACCATTTAAACAATTTCGTTGCTCCTATCGTTTCCGAGATCCCTTTATTGTTGAAAGGATTGGATCCTAAGAGCAAACAAAAATCTCGTTCTTTATCTGTAATATACACTAATTTCTATATAAACTTAGATTGGGCATAGGCCATATTCAGCCATCTGAGAGCGTTCCGAATTGAACGGGTGAAATTGATGTTTTGTGACACTTTAGTAAAGTAAAGTGCGCAATTTGAAGCTCTGCTTTCACTCTCTCTACACCGCGCTCGCCACCACCTATATTTAGGTCATACCACGAAATATGGTCATACCCATAGACAAGAAAGATAGATTTTTATATGTTGTATCACAAAATCTCAATTTGACCATCATGGCGGCGTTCAATTGGGAACGTAATGTATGGTCCTATGTCCACTCTAGTGTTATATAGAAATCAGTGGTAATATACTATTAATAAAGAAAGTAAACATATTTCTATAATTATTTCACAGCTGCGTAATAAACTCATACAATGTGTTTTTAATAATTCGTTCCGACAAACACACAAGGTAGAAAATAATCGCTTTCTGGGTAAACATTTAATTACACATTTATTGCAATATAATATTGTTACTCGCTAACATTCAATAATTATAATTTCACACAAAATACCAAAACCATATTTTTTTTAGGTCAACAAATAAGGTAGCGTTAAAAATGCAATTTGTATAATAATATTTAAATTTTATTGAGCAATAATTATCCAGTTGAAATTTAATACCGCAAGATGTTACGGAATCAGATAAAATACTGTAGCCAAATTTGGGAGTTTAATGAAAACATTCATTTATTATTGTAATTAACATGTGTATATTTCCTCCAGAACTAAATTTAATTCCAACGGAGGTATTATCTTTATCTACACTTCATCATCTGCATGTGGAATCACAACTTTACAGCGCGGTAATTACTGTAGCTGAATTTCACGGAATTTTTAGGATATTACCACTTTTAATTTCCACCTAATTATTAATTAGATACACAGAATTATCCGTCAGTTCATACTAAGTTAAACACCAGCTTCAACATCGGGTCTTGTTGGTTGTTTTATCAAGTGTTGGAAGTTTGTTCGATAGCTCAAATTAATGATCATCGAGAACGTTATTCTATCATTTGATGCCTAATCGATGGTATCGGCTATAAATTTAATGCTAAGATAGATTGTTGTAAAGATTAAGTTTGACAATCATGTTATTAAACGGTGGAGATGTTTATGGTATTTGGAAAATATTTAAATTGAATTTTGAAAAGCAATTTGGATTATAGTCAACGCAAAGGATTGTGCATCATAACATCTTCAAACAGCTGTCATAAATATTGGGGTCATGAAAAAATAGTGTATACACCAAAGGAGAGAAGTGTAAATTTCCCTTGTCTTATTGTAGCCCTCGCCTACGGTTCTTGTTTCAATTTACTCCGCGGGAAAAAATAATACACTTCTCTCCCTTAATGTAAAATATACCAGAGATGGGCAAATTACTGAAAAATTGTAATTAATTTTATTTATTTAATTTTTTTCATAATTACTGTCTCAATGTTAATTAGATTACAATCATCATATTATATTACTTTCCGATCAAAATATAATTAATTAATTAGCTCAATTGCATGCAAAAAATGTAATTAAATTACATTGAATAATTATAAATTACAACTACCTTTTAATTTTTATGAAAAAAAAAGAACATCATTTTTAATATATTTATTTATTAAAGGCAAAATATAGGCAGACAAAATTATAAAATATAGAGTAGAAGTTTAAAACAAAAACAAAACGTTCTGATTAATATTGTGGATTATGGTTATTGAAGCTGTTGTTTTCAAATTAGTAATTCCTCGAAGAGACAATCTGATAATGTACAGCGTCTTCGATTTAAAACAAGGCCTGCGACTAAAAATAATTAAATAAATGGAATATTTTAATTACATTTAAATAATTTTATAAACAATTAACAGAACATTCATATGACTACAATTATTTACAATCGCTACTGTTTGAGAACTGCCAATACCTTTACAGCAGTGGCGTCTTCTCCATGCAAGCAAGGCAAGCAGTGCTTGCCTTCATATTTTATAATTTTTAATATATTTCAACAATATATTTATTTAGAATTATTTATTTAGAATTTTAGTATTTCGAAACTTAAAAGCAAACAGAAATACACATTTATGTTTAAGATTGCCTACCGCATCGCGAATGTAATACGAGTACATTTAATGACATACGAACTATTAGGACCTTAACCTGTTGTTCAAAACCTGCAAGCACAACTTCGAGTGCTTTCGCCGCACATGCTTACAGTATACCGAACATTGTCGAACATGTAGCTTTCTATACTGGAAATAATGCGCCGTAAACGTTCAGTTAAAAGCAGTTTTTAAAGTGCTTCTATGAAGATAATTTACTAGTAAAATTAAGAAAGGACAGAATAGAAGTAAATTTTATTTATAAGGTATATTGCTGCATTAAATTTATTATAAATAAATTTTGAAAATAAAAATAAACCTTGTATTTTTATAGAATGAACGACATTTGTGCAATAAAAAAAACTTGCTGGAAAAACATTTCGGTAGTTGAAGAAAAAGATTTCATTCCAAGTGGTAGATCTGTTCCTCGTATGAAGTTATTAACAACTATTGTTAAAAATGCAATAAGATATTTACTTTATTTTTCACAATTTTTTTTACTTCCATTTGTCATTGCTTGCCTTATTATAAAATCCACGAGACGCCACTGCCTTTACAACATTAATGTTACAACAATTTTAAAAAATCATTGTGGCTTAATGAATAATAATTAAGAATTTTTAAAAGTGTAGATCTTCAATTTAGATAAAGTTTCATTAAAAAAAAAAAAAATCTACAACCGTTTTTAAAAGGGACCTTTTTAACGGCTGTTTAACTAGTGTTAAAAGTAACATAGCAACGTGTTAAAAGTGATTTCATTGTTATTTTACACAAGTTGCTAACGATTTGTATCAATAAATCAACAAATAGGTGTAACTCTACCTGTTAAAATATCATTCTACATTTTTTTAGTATTTACTAATACAGTAAGAAGATCATAGATAAAATTTGTATGATATACTTGTTAAAAGTGATTTATTTTATTCGTAGGGTTGTTTCACTCGGCTGCACCTCCTTTTACAAACATCCCCATGTCACTTTTAACATAAATTTAATCATAAATAACTATTTTGGTATTGGAAGTAAAAAGTAGTTAGGTTGTCGACAGTGACATATTTAATGCAGTTGTACCAATCCGTGATAATAATATCACCAAAAATCGTAAAAGATTGAAGCTCATTTAAGCATCGATAAGCGTGAGAGAATATGTGAATAAATAATTAACTCAAAAGAACATTGTCAAATAATTTCGAATTTGAAGTTTGTAAATATGCGATATTGTGAAGTAAAACCATAAAAATATATCGAAATTCTAAATAATATGGTGTAGCCTTTTGCGCTCATACAAAATTCATCCAAATGAGCGTTCTCCCATCGTTCTGCCGTCGAATTCAAAAACAAACACATTCACAGGCCCTCATAGTATCCAATTGCCTTACTAATTGCTGTTAAAAAACACTTTAATTCTTGTACAATCGATGACATAAGCCAGCGACGCTCTCCAGCGGTTAGTACATTCACAAAGGCGCGTGGAAGATGGTTCTGCGGCGTAATGTACCAATTTAGTTTCGCCATTTATGCCATATGATGTCATATATAAATATGATTTTTTTCGCGGTAGCTTATGGATGTTAGAAATTCTTTTGTTGGAGTTGTTAGTTGGCCATGTAGGGCGTACGTTTTTGTTTTTGTTTGAGTATTGTTTTGATTTTTTTCTTGCGCCTTGACACGCTTCGAGGAAGACACTTTTCATTTTAAACTGCTGTTGTTCTCACTAAATTAAACACTGTTCCTGGTAATTCAGGTGGCACTAGACTACCATTTATTGTACCTCACTTGTTATTATTAGCGGAATTAATTGTGATATTATTCATTCAATTCAATTTGAAATAAGTGAAAGTTTACAAATGTCAATTAATGTGAAAAATATCGATTAAAATAAGTACGTTTTAAAGTCCTTAGAATACGATTTAACTATATTCATGATAACTTCTACATGTGATGATCTTTTCGCACAGGATAACTCAAAATCTAATGAATGAAATTTCTTATTTAAAATTTGTAAGGTAAAATTACGTGTTCAATAGATTTTGGTAACAATCCATCAACCGAAAGTGGTAGTTTACTTGAGTGAGAGTAAGGTTTGCCCATGTGTGAAGTACAACTAATTATCCAACAACTCTTAATAAATGCAAAATTTATTAAAGAAATATTATTTGACAGTGACAAATGCTTCAAATTACTAATGGATTTTCTCAAAATATGCTTGAAAACAATGTCAAAATATGTAACATTTTATTTTAAAAATAAATATTACGCTTGTAATTAATTATTAAAAGTTCATTATGTCAATTATATTATTGTTGTATCTATTGAAATTTTTGAATTCTTGTTGAAATTACAATTATGGTTATAAGTATTGCTTTGGGCCAAGTTGTGAAAACAACAGCAACTAGAATTCAGTGATATTTTATTTCAGCGTTGTTTTGTTATCAGGCACTATGACGTCACACGGTCTTATATAGAATCTTTACAGGCTTAATTATATTACAATACAGGTGAAAACACAAAAAATATTCATGTTTTAACCAGTGTTTCAACAAGTCTTGATGACCATTTCTTGTCTTGGGCTTGATTTTCAAGGCAAGAAATTAAAAGTTTCTTGACTTGCTCATTGCAACGTATTCCTTGTCTTGTTTCTAGAATTCTTGATATTTCTTGATTCTTTATATTTTTGGGAATCCCCTTTTTCTACCGTTTTATCCAATCCGAACACTCAAATACATAATAGCGTTGGCGTCTGCCCGTACCCCTCCCTTTTAGATAAATGCTTCTTAAATATTGTTCACGTCGCATTACATTTTGATATTCTATACTTTTTATTTAAAACAATAAGTGTTAAAAGAAATATAAATCTGATTTATTCTGATAGTGATGAAACCGATCTAACAGAATCTAGTTAAACTTAACTTGATCCATATTTTCCACTAGCCGAGAATCGGAATCGATTTTATCACATAATAATATTCCTTTGTTTCTCAATCTAATAAAAAAGTAATAGATTTTTCAAAATTAGCGTGGAAAATGAATACAAAACCGTGTATCCAAATGCAAGAATACAAAATAATACATAATAAAATGTAATTAAATAAAATAAATACTACTTAATACGGTAAATAGCCCAGTAAAATATTTGTTTTGAACATCATATTCATAGATTCAAATTTTTATGTTTTAATCATAAATGCGGAATGCAATAATTTATTATCAAGATGATACTTTCTTGTCTTGTATTGGGAAATGGAAAATACTTCTTGCCTTGGTCTTGTCTTGATTTCAAGACAAGATCAATCTTTCTGAAACACTAATATTCACGTCTAGTTTCAAAAAATAAAATTAAAAAAAAATTGTTAAAGAACCCATTGTTTGTTTCTCTTCATACAACGATACTTTTCCAAAATAAATTAACTGTTGCTAACTTCATAGCGTATATTTCACCTCACTTTCTTTGGAAGCAATGTGCCGAAAAATCAAATTTTCACGGCTTTTTAAACTCTAATTTCTACAATTACGAAGTTTTCAAATTAAAATATCGCTGTGTTAACTAGTGAGCGCCCAGCAAACACCTAAAAAATGACGATAATTTGTAAGATAGTTATGTGTTAAGATAAGAAGTTATGAGATAATTCGAAAATTGGCAGTCTTCAATCGTTAGTAATGACTATAAAGGAGGCTAATGAATAAAATAAAAAAGCACATTTCGGTTTGGGAGGGCACGTCCAAGTAATTTTACTAGTTTTTGTACAGTTATGCGCGGCCGCCAGTCCCGTTAGAACCTGCACTAGCACAGGTGCCGATCGTCTTTTTTTGCAACGCACACTCGAAAACTGCATGCACACTCGCAAAAGCCCAGGCCCGGAACTAGCAAATTTAGAGCTCGGCAAAACTGAACAAATTCGAAAAAAATTATTTCATATGGAATTGAGTTTTCTTTTCAATAAATGCAAACAATTTATTTTATTTTTTTCACGACATGGTAGGAAACCCCACCATTCTTCTCCCGAAATAGTGAAGAAAATGTGTTGTTCCTCTCTAGAGAGGAAAATATAGATGTGTTAGCAATATGAATGTTATTTACAAAAAATATATTATAAAAATTATAAATAAATTCCTAATTTTATTGAAAATCCTTATTTTAGTGATATACATACTTTAAATTATCTTACAATTATGTCTTATATTTTTCTTTTTCTTATTAAATCACAATTTGACAACTTATTAAAGATATTTAAGATTGGTCCATGGGCAACACTGCTACAGCGCCTTGTGTCTGATAACCTAACTTTTAACATGTCAGTCTGTTAGTTGTGTTCTCGAAGTGTATTTTAGGTCTGAGCAAATCGTTTTTAGAAACATGTGAAAAAAATGTGGTGTCTACCACGAGAGGAAAGCTCTTCTTCCACTCTCGTTCGAAATGCCTCACTCGCTGCGCTCATGCGGCAAACTTCGAACTCGAGGGGGAAAAAGAAGCGCTTTCCTCTCTAGTTTAACAAATAACTATTTTCACGACATGCCACGAAACCCCTCCGTTCTTCTCGCGAAATAGTGAGGAAAATGTGTTAACAATATGAATGTTTTTTACAAAAAATATATTCCTAATGCCTAATTTTATTGAAAATTCTTATTTTAGTGATATACATACTTTAAATTGTCTTACAATGATGTCTTATATTTTTCTTTTTCTAGATTAAATTACAATTTGACAACTGGTACACCGCTTTGCATCTGATAACCTAACTTTTAACGTGTTAGTTGTGTTTTCAAAGTGTATTTTAGGTTTGAGCAAATCGTTTATAGAAACATGTCGTGAATAAAATGTTGTGTCTTACACGAGAGGAAAGCCCTTCTTCCACTCTCGCACGAATTGTCTCATGAGTACTTCTCCAAATTCACCATTAAAAAGTGTTGTAAGAAAGTGCAAACCACAATCTTGTATTATGTCATTTAACAAAGTTATCAGCAAAAATAAAATCGCTAAATTTACATTTTAGCCAATATCTAGTGACCTATGCATTCAATTGAAAAAAAAATACATGTTCAGAGTATCCTTCTAATGAGGCAACTTTCGTCTAATTTAACCAACTTTGTATTTCTTACTGTTCTCGAGATCTCAATGCATTCGTACCTTAAATGGGACACACTGTATATTGTAAAAATTGTAAATAAATGCCTAATTTTACTGAAAATCCGTTTTACAATTATGTCATATTTTTCTTTTTCTAGGTTAAATCACAATTTGAAAACTTTAATTTATATTTACGATTGGTTCATTGGAAACACTCCAACCCCGCCTTGCATCTGATAATCTAACGTGTCAGTTGTGTTGTCAAATTGTATTTTAGGTCCAAGTAAATCGTTTTTAGAAACACATCGTGAAAAAAATGTGTCTTACACAAGAGAAAAGCCCTTCCACTTTCGCTCGAATTGCCTCATTCGCTGCGCTCATGAGGCAAACTTCGACCTCGAGTGGGAAAAAGAAACGCTTTCCTCTCTAGTTTGACAAATTATCTGTGCGATAATGTGTAAAATTGATGAGTTTTTAGTTTTAAGTTTGTAAAACGGTGTTCAGTTTGACTTCTATAAACCTTGCAATTTTGACTACAACAGCGAAAACCGCTTATGGTGAACTTATAATAATAGAAAATAGGTGTGATAAATATTTTTCTATAACACTGTTTTGAAAACTACACATTCTACAACTATAAACTGTATAGGAACAACTATCATTCCATTAGCGCGATATATGTAGTATCTTGATTCAGTTACTATGGTTACGTTATTTTAATTTGATTTTTTTAGGTTGACGTTTTCAACAGTTTTATATTTGTATGTTTTATATAATTTCCAAAATCTTGTTATAGAAAGTATAGTCTACAACATGTAATGGAATGGCATATCCCACACTCGCAAACTGTAGTCCTCGCCTTCGGCTCAGATTACAAACATTTTGCTCGCGTGGAATATGTGCCATTCCATTACTTGTTGTAGAATATACTATAAAATGCGCCAAATTTTCAAATGTTTTGTTACCATGGCAAACTTCTTATTTAATATTGTGATCCTGATTTATAAATATTATTTTTTATAATTTATTGGGTTTACGTTTGATTATGATATCGTAGATAAATTATTGTACGATACACCCTTGTATTGTAAATAACTATTAATATTTCCAAAACTGTTTTATTTGTGGCTGATTGATATTTGGTATTCAGAATGAAAAATATAACATACGAGATATAAATATAATATGGTATTAAAAATATTTTGACAGATGTCAACAAAAATATTCATTCAATTTTCAATTTTTGTTGCTTCTATTTCTTAAAAGAGCCCGAATTGATTAACATAAATTTGGCTTATTAGATGTAGTTGTTTATTCAAAATATTTTTTTGTATTTATAGCTTAAGTCTAAGATCCGCAGGGTATAAACTGTCGCAAGAATACGAAATTGACATTGTGCATTTTCCTGACAAATTAAAAAGGCATTACCCGGTATAAACCTTAATTTTAATAGAATTGAAAAAAAAGAACATCGCGAAATATTTAATTTTAAAATATGATGCAATATTGAAATTAATGCTATTAATCGAGTCAATGCCGTTTCAACAGAAGCCAAAAAAGAAGAAAGGTATTTTAATTTGTTTGTTTAATTATCAATAATTATTTAGCAATTATTTCTTGTGATACTATCATGATCTTTTGACTCTAAATGTACAATTTAAAATTGTATAAGTATATGTTATCGCTATTCGTTGTGTATTTGGGTAGGCGAAGTTAACACATATCCCTACCGGGACTCATTTCGGTTTGCCGACCTAAACATTTAATTATTGTCTTCCCAAAAAATATATAATAATAATAGTAAGAACGGTTATTTAGCTTTTTTAACTTGATTACATATATTATTTCTATATTTACATGTATAAATGTAACAAAAACAAAAATAATAATAATCCATACACTTTAAATAGCTCCGTGGTAACGTGTCGGGCTGTGGATCGTGAGATCCTCAGTTCGAATCCTACCGCCGACTGTTACAAATTTAAATTTACCTATGATTTGACGGCTGGTAACTGCACTTCATACGATAAAATATATCACTTACCGAGATCTGCGTAAGCAAAGTGCCACACCCACAATGGGTAAAAGGCGTGATGATGATGATATTTATTTTTTTTTTTAAGAGAAAATTTACCTGATTAGAAAAGTAACAGACATATAAAATCTATTTATTATTATTCATATTTTCTCTATTTTTCTTAAACATTTTCACCGAGAAACATTTAAACTTATCATCTAACTCAGTGATGCCCAACGTTTTCATATTCTAGGACCAAAGTTACTACGATTAATTTTAGCGGGCCGGATAAATAAAGAAGTTATAACTAATAAAATTACGAACAATAGAATGACAAAATACATAATTTTACTGAATTTTATTTATAACTAAGTTAGTAGAAATAAAATTAAAGAGGGATAAAATAAAGATTACACAACTTGCAAACAAGGATAGTGGTTAGGATTCAATCTTGACCACTGGCTTGGTTAAGTTTAGCGGGCCGGTTAATATTTGCAGACGGACCGTAGGTGATAAAGGATATTTGGGATTGCTTTTTATTTAGATTACTAATATACAAACTTAGTATTTGTCTAGTATTATAATTAAGAAGTTCTTTACAGTATGTAACCATATCGTATAAGTAACTTGGCATTTCCCCCAATCTAATTTTTAGTATAAAAACCACTCTATTGTATTTATTAAAGTTAAGTACATTAAGCCATTTTTACTCTTCTAATATTGCTTATTTGTTCTTATTTAATATAATTCTCATTGCTCTGTTCTGTAATAGTTGCAATAGGTAACAAAGTTATCTCCAACAATTAAAATATTATTTCATACTTTCATGCAAGATAATTAACATTCTAGATGCAATCGAAAGGCCTATCTGCAACATGAATATAGATTTTCTATAATTTCTAGCGACTCCTAGGTACGGCCCTGCAAACACGCACTGCTAGCTGCTATTGGAATTAAAACCTATTCAACTTTTTTCGGCTCTGTTTGGCTTAAAATCGGTTTAATTAGATATTAATTTATGTTAGTTTAATTGAGATTTAGAGTAGAGGATTTAAATTGTTCGGATTTTTTGCTGGCATTCCAAAAAGATTTACAAACAGAATTCACCGAATAATATTTTACATTTACTATTAGTTTCAACTACTACATTTGCAATTTGCAAGTAATATTCACATAGAAAATTAATTAATGTTAACTTGCATTAATTTAAATTTCTTGCTTCCTACACCACCATACACGAAACAGCGAAATACTGGGTGTTTCAATATTCTGCGAATATTTATATTGAAATTTATTTTATCTACGACCGTTGTTAAAAGTGTCGCTCATCCTTTTAACAAATTTATTTTTCATTTATGACACATTAAAAAAATGATATTTTTGAAGCAACGTTTTTTTTTCAAAGAGCACAGTTCAGCAGATTTAAACGTAAATCTCAAAATTAAATTTTTACCTCGCGTCACATCCTGTAAGGAATTAAGCTAAAAATTCAGTAGTGAGTTTTCAGGGAATGATCACGTTTTAGGAACATTAGAATATGATTTTAATAGTTTCGCGATGATGTAGGTGTGTGTCTATCTGTCTATCAGTTTTTCAGGTAGTCTGTGTGTGTGGATCCCTAAAGTTTAGTTTCTCAAAAACTACTACACAGAAAATTTTAATATTGTGTATAACAAATACGAGCACTCGCAAAATAGTTTCCAACCGAGGGATACATAAGATTTTTCGCGCCAACATTTATGTACATTTAATAAATAAATTTAATTTATTACTCCTTTATCTTAATGACAGGGAATTTTGTTATGTTGCTAACTTCACAATATTTGAATGTCAATTATGTTTATTTTCCAATATCATAACCAAAAATATCTACATATTTTTATTTGGATTTTACACTGCAAATTCAATTATAATTACTTACAAATATGTTTAAAATCCATAAATATTCTGTTTTCTTGTGTTGCAAATACTCAATTGTAGATATATTGCCATAATATTTTTAAGTTAATGTAATACTTTGACATTTCTAGCGTCAGAAGTTAGCTAAAATTATTGAAGTGATGCCAACATATAACCATAAAAATTTAGCAATTTTTGTCCCCTCGGAAAGAGCTGATTAATTTTTGGTGATAATCCAATAACCGGAAGTGGTAGTTTACTTGAAGCCGTGTCAAGTTATTTTGATATATCTCAGTATTATGATGTAATGGCAATTATTTTTTTTTTTTTTTAGAATAGTGTTTCAAATATTATCTGCAATTGCTGTTGAAACATTTTTTTTTATTGTCACCATTTACGAATTAAAACACGTTAAAGAAAAATTCAATTTTGACATTTTCGTTCAAATCTGCTAATATGTGCTTTTTGAAGAAAAAAAAAAAAACCAAAACAACGCTTGAAAATGTCATTTTTTTGACATGAGTCATAATTGAAAACTAATTTTTGAAGGGTTGAGCGTTCTTGATACTGGTGATCCGTGTTTTTACATAGTTTGATAAGAAATAGGTATATTTTTAACGTGTTGTAATTCGTAAATCGTGACTAAAGAAAAAAATAAAAGAAAATGTTTCATACAACCAGATAATAATCCTTGAAACATTATTGTAATAACAAAAATTGTCATTAAACCATAATTAACTGAGATATTTCAAAATATCTTGATAGGACTTCAAATAAACTGTCACTTCCAGTTATCGGATTTTCACCAAAAACTAATAAACTCTTCCCAAAGGGATATATAATACATAAAATATAAGAATTTTCAGGTTAGCAGTTTTTTAGAAATCGTAATTCCCGAAATACACTCATACACAAACAGACAGACAGACACACAGACATCATTGAAACTATTAAAATCGTATTGTACGGAGTAGGGACTAGAAAACGTGCTAATCCACTAAAAACTCACTAGCAAATTTTTAGCATGATTTCTATACACTCATAAAAATAACTTCTTGTTTCAATAAAATTTTCAGTTTTCCTTTTGTATGCATTCGTTGAAGAAAATTTTATTTTTAACAAAATGATAGGGTTCAATTAAAAAAAATATTAATTTTGAATATAAATTTTATTTATCTTTTTTTTTCTGCATTGAAAGAAATAAAAATAAAAAAATAAATATATCATCACGCCTTTTACCCTTTATGGGGGTGGCACTCTGCTTATGCA
Organism: Poecilus cupreus; assembly: GCA_963942605.1. Taxonomy (NCBI): domain Eukaryota; kingdom Metazoa; phylum Arthropoda; class Insecta; order Coleoptera; family Carabidae; genus Poecilus; species Poecilus cupreus. The sequence goes on along the minus strand of OZ012729.1, from coordinate 4,464,703 downwards.
GATCTCGGTAAGTGATATATTTTTTCGTATGAATTGCGGTTACCAGCCGTCAAGTCATAGCCCCCTAAGATGTTAGTGGAGGAGGAACCACAGGGATAAATTTAAATTGGCAACTGTCAGCTGTGGGATTCGAACTGTGGATCTCCCGATCCACAGTCCGACACGTTACACGGAGCTATTTACCCCATTGAAGAAGTTGAATATATTTAAAAAAAATTTTTTTAATTATAAAATGTAGGCCTCTTAATTTTAAACAAAAGGTTTTCATTTAAAACGATATCATTTTGAATTGAAACTGCTCTTATTTAAACTACTTCGTCTCCATAATGAGTCTCAGTTAAATACTTTGATATGTTCCTTCAAAACAAAATTAATTTTCATACAAGAATATTTATTATACCTACAAAATGTTTAATGGAAATGAAATCGGATTGGCAATATTCAAATCAATTTTTCTCTTCATTTAAGAAGAATCTATGTTTGTTCTAAGGAAACATTTTATCAATGTATGTAACCTCGCTCTTACTTGTATGTGACGGCAAGTAAAAATATTATAAGAAAGCTTTTTTTTCTGGTTTTAATGATGTATATATAACGCCGTTCATATATTTCAGTCGAATTCTCTTATCTAAACAAAATGTAGATTTAGTAAATATAACATATGTTAATTAATTAACGTTAATCAAAAAGACAGAAAAAATATAATAATTTTTATATTAAAAATTTCTTACGCTATTTTAGCTGCACCTGAATACATTGTAGTTCTCCTTTTACTGCATTTTTTCAGGGTTGGAATTTGATGAAACTCCTCACGCAAATAGTTATTTACTTTACAAGTGGGCAAAGTAAGGAATTACCCACGAGATAATTTTATCGAGTGGGTAATTCCACTTTGTCCACGTGTGAAGTATAACGTTTTATCCAACACTTCTTAATAACTGAAAAATTTATTAAAGAAATATTATTTGACAGTGACATAAGCTTTAAATTTTTAAATTAAAATGTCAATCAAAGTAGTTACCAAGGTGTTGTGTGTTATTATTATTGTTATAAATAAAAAAATACTCACTAGTGGCTTTCCTCAAAATTATACCCACTAGTGAATAATCTGTTACTTTGCTTGTTTAAAATCGCCATAGTTATAGAGCATTTATTGAGAGGTGTTGGATAAAATATATTACGCTTAGATCTACTTTGAGAGTAGAATGGTTGCCACCATTTTTAAACCTCATTGCCTTCTTATTGTTATTCTTGATAAGACACTTATTTCTTCTTTGAAATGTAGCGTAAATAGCATTTAAAAGAACGTTTAGTACAATTTACAACAAATTAAGGATAGAATGTAGAAAATCGTGCATGAAGCCAACAATAAAAATAATTTTTCAAAAAGGAAATATTGTCTCCAGACCCGAGTACACTTTCTCGAATCAAAAAACTAAAACAGTAGCGCAATGAGAGCGACCGAGACAACACCATCATCTACTAAACACGAGAAGAACGCGAGAGACAGAGACAGCACGTGTGTGAGTGTGGGTTCGACAAGAATGATTGTTACATTTTACACATAAAGTATGATACAATAGAAATTAATTCCAAGCGGAAAAAATACCGCGACGAATCGGAACAAAACGAATCGAAACGCGAAACGGTATAAAGATTGAACGGTGAGTCACATGGCCGCCGCGATCACAAAAACAATGGACGTGCTATGATACGCTTGAAGTACCGACGGCACCGCGGCTTTTCGGTAAAAATACCGACTGTATTACCGACTGGAATGTCCGTCATTGGTGATTGTTCACGGACAGTGGCGCCGCCGAACAGCTTACTTAATCATCTCCAAGGAACAACGCCTCATTTTAAAATTACTGGCACGCCACTGTCGGCGCGTTACAGTGATTTGAAGAAATGTAAATCGATTTCGGGAGCCTTATTCTTGAACTTGTTACGTTTATTTAATTAGAAATTGCTGACCGAAAATTGTAAAAGTTGTCTCCCTTCGACCACAATTTATTTGGAACTAAATATCAGTGTTATAATGAATGAAACTGACTAGAAATTGTACATATTTGTAAACTTTTTTATGAGCTATGGGAAATACAATGTTAATATTTTATTTCGCTCTAAGTTTTTACCTATAAATTTTAGAGTAGAAGTGTAAATAGGTAAAAACTGCACCAAATGAGCCTAAATTTATTAATATGATACATTTCTGCCATGAGATAGACGTAAAATAATAGTAATTTATGTATCAAGGCACTGAAGTTCAATTTTTTTATCCCGTAGGGCCGAGGAAAATAAACCATGTGAGTGATAAAAAGGAACTTCAATGTCGAGGTATATTAAGTTTTATTTGAAATCTAAAATTCGAAAAAACTGTAAAAAAATTACAATTTATACAACTACCACTTGTCAATTGAAACTGTCAGTCAGTGATACCAACCTCGAGAAGTGAAGTTATCGTAAATAACACTCAAAATTATGTGTTTTGTCCTCCATTTCGTCATCGGATTTAATTAGTTATTTCTTCTTGTAAATTTTGTTTCATGTTACGTCCAAATTTACTATAGTACGTCAATATATCTGCCAAAATTAACCTAATTGTACAATAATTATTTAACGGTTGCCAACACTGGGTTGCTAAAAATCGTCGTATAATGGGTTACTTTAGTGACGATTTCTGAGCTTTTAATGACGATTTTTGAGCACTTTAGTGCCGATTTCAAATAAAATGTATAATTTTCAGCTGTTTCCAGAGTGCTATGGTAAACAAAACATACAAACCTTCGTACTGTTTGAGTTTGACAGATGGCATTTTGCAGTTTTAATAACTATTTACTTGTTCAAATTATTTCTAAAAGGTAAATGTGTCCGTGATTATTTAGAAATAATTTTTTCAACGACCACTTAGAAATCTGCTCATTGTATGTTTGTTGTTGCTAGGAATATGAGGTACATTGCAAGCATCGTGCGAAATGAATTTGTTTTGTATTTCAATACAGGTCATTTCATTTCAGTACAGGTGCCATTGCTAGGATACTTATTTAGAATTGTCAAATATTGGAATGGTGAAAGCGGGACAAATTTATTATTATAATGTAAATAATTAGGAAATAATATCGTGGTCTTAGAAAAAGTATAGTGTACAACTCACATGGAATGTCCATTTCATACTCGTATGAATTGCAGCATTCGCCTTTCCTAGGAAATGAGTACCATTCCATGCTCGTTGTACAATATACTATAACAAGTCAATAATCAATTGTTATATCACGAGTGCTAATAATTTAATCGATTAAATTTGACATGTCCAGCTTATGCAAAAAATTTTGCTTAAAAAGTGTTTGAGTACATAATAATTTGAAAAAATCCCGAGTCCGCAGGTCGAGGGGATTTTATCTTAAATTATTATGTACAATAACACTTTTTTAAAAGCAAAATTTTGTAAATAAGCTAGACATCAAATTTAATCGATTCAATTCTTTAGCACGAGGGGTATATGTCAAGATTATTTCATGAATTCATATTATAAACTTTAATACTTGCCGAAGAAATTGTACTAAAACGTTGATTTTGACACATTTTCACATAAATAAATGGGTACACACATAAACAAAAAGCAACATAAAATTTTGTTGTTATAGTGTAACTATAGCAAATTGTTTGTTTTTCTTTTTACTTGTCAAATATAAGTCAAGAATTTGTAAATAAAAATAAATAAAGGTAAAAAACATAGTCCGGTACGATCATTCTGTCCTTATCCCAAAAAATTGATGCGAGAACCTTTTCTGCCGACATTTTGATGCGAAATTTCTTTGGGCGGGAGATCCATTCCTTTTATTGTTCTTTTGTTTAATGATGGATCCATGTTTCATCCATAGTTACAATACGTTCTAAATTATTCTAAGAATTCTCTTTGAAGTGAATTGGAGGTTGTTACTCTGCGTCGTTTTTGATCAGCATTTAAGCATTTGGGAATCCACTTGGCAGTTAATTCTCATACCCAAATCATGATGTAAGATATGAAAGATAGGTTCGAACAAAATAGTTAATGTCTCTGCTATATATTTGAGTCCAATTCGTCGATCGTCCAAAATCATGTCATGCATGGATTCAACATTTTCAAAAGTGGACACAAACGGTGTTCAACTTTGACGTCTGTTCTTCCTCTCTTAAATTCGGCAACCCATTTTTTTACGGGGGCGTATGAAGGGCACTGATCCAACATATCCGCCTAAATTTCCTTACCGCACAATCCTTTTAAAAATAGGTCACCGATTGATACTCAATATTATCAAAATTGTAATTTTTATCGGACATAGGGGCCTATTCTGTAACTTACCTGTTAACTTTTAATGGCCTGTTAAAAATTAACTGGTAAAAAACAAAATAGACCCCATAATATATTTAAAAATTCACACTGTGAACGGTTGAACTTTTTATCTCCAAAATTTGGGAAACTATTTGTCAAACATACTTGTTGTTATGGTAATCGCTTCTGGTTTTGTTTATGAGAAAGTTCCAAGGCTCACTATTTATCAATACACCCCCATAATATGTGCGGGAGGTAAAAATTTACATACATTTCTAAATTATTCACTTCAATAAAAATATAAGTTTTGTTCATTATAACAACAATATTTAATCTAAAAACATTTTGGTTATAGGGGTAAGTGTTGCTAACTGCATAAGTTCTGATTCACCTTAACATTAACAAATGTTAAGGAAGTAAAAGGCTATTATTTTTGTATCGTGTGAACGAATGTGGCTTATTATTGAACTTGACCTTGATATTTCGCTCGTAAATTTAAGTAAAAAATTTCGTTTTGCAATACACACGCGTTTTGAAGACAATGGTACTACATAGAAACACACAGATAAAATTGTATAACTGAGGCTAGGAAAATAATTTAACTACTCATTATTGGGTGTGGCATTTTCTGATTGTAATAGATTCAGATAAGTGAAATATAAAGGCGCTAAAAATAAGGTTACCAATCGCCAAGTGCCCTCAAAAAAATAAGATTAAAAAATCTGATGTGGCCAGCACATAACCTCCCGCCCAATACTACTCTTAAACGGTACAAAATAGTATTTGATGATACAGAAACATACATTCTTATTTGTTTATTTTCTACTTATATTTGAGAATTTTAATTTTCTTTCGTATATTTATTTAATTTTTTGACATATATTTCACTAAGAAAACAGCTCCACAATCACAATGACATGTGTCACATTTCGTAAAAAATTGAAAATTTTCCATGGTGTACTAGGAATGCAAGATTTGTGAAATCTAATTTCTTTATATTTTATTATCTCTAAATCTAATGAAAATTATTAAAATTAGTGTAACCAAAACAAATGCAGAATTAAATATTCTTCAACTTTCAAAATAACATAAATTGTTGAAAAAGGAAATTTAACCGTGTTTTTCACGAAAAACTGTTAAGGGCTTCAAGTAAACTGCTACTTCCGGTCGACCAATTTTATCCAAAATCTAATCAGCTCTTCATTTAAATATAAGAAGCAATAATTCAAAAAATTGTATTTTTTGGTATTATAGTATTTGAGTTATGCGAGACGAAAAAATTGCCACAGACTACACACACACATACATACATACATACATACATACATACATACATACAGACATCATCGCGAAAATAGTAAAATCGTATTGTAGGGACCCTAAAACGTGCTTATTCATTGAAAACTCACTACCCAATTTTCTGACCAAAAACAATACCTCCCTTACCTAGAGGTAGGCGGGAGGTAAAAATTATAAACTCATAAAATAAAATATAATTTTGGTCAACAAATCTGAATCACTATTAAATAAAGTATTTTTACACCAGCAGCGCAAGTTCTAGTCGTAAAATTAGAGTTAGGTATTTAAAAATGTTTTTCATCAAATTGTATTTATTTTTAATTTCTTCAATCTTTACTTATGTTGAATCCCTTCAACTGTCATCACTATGTATACAAAATGAATGTTTTTTTTTTAATTTCTTGTACTGCAATCATAAATAAAATCGATGAAGAGATTTTCGCAGAAACACAAGTTGTGTGGATGGATGGATGTGTGTTCGTATGTGAAATTTGTATAATTTGTTGTTGAGAAAAATTGCTGTATATATTATCACTAATATTTATAATTTAACTCTACCTGGAACCAGAAAAATGACGCAAATATTTAATGGTAATTTTCTTAAAATCATCAGTACCATGAAATATCAAAGCAAATGTGATAGTAATTAAAAGTTAATTTTATTTAATATACGAAAGAGTTATTGCAATAATTGTTAAAAAATATATTATTTAATGCATTTAATTTTCGAATAATTTGTAATAGTTTTATGACCGATTTGTACACTTTATTTTGAGCATAAAATCGTTTTATTTGAAATCGGCACTAAAGTGCTCAATAATCGTCTTTAAAAGCTCAGAAATCGTCACTAAAGTAACCCATTATACAACGATTTCGAGCAACCCAGCGTTGGCAACCGTTAAATAATTATTGTACAATTAGGATAATTTTGGCAGATATATTGACGTACTATAGTGAATTTGGACATAACATGAAACAAAATATGCAAGAAGAATTAACTAATTAATTCCGATGACGAAATTGAGGATAAAACATATAATTTTGAGTGTTATTTACGATAACTTCACTTCTCGAGGTTGGCAACACTGACTGTCAGTTTCAATTGACAGCTGACAGATGTATAAACTTAACTTATATTGTAATTTTTTTACAGTTTTTTCGAATTTTAGATTTCAAATAAAACTTAGTATGTACCTTGGCACTTTTTATCACTCACATATTTTAATTTCCTTTTTTAAAAATTAATTTGGCTGAAAACCGCATTTCATACGCAAAAATATATCACCTACCGAGATCTGCGTAAGCAGAGTGCCACACCCATAATGGGTAAAAGGCGTGATGATATATTTATTTATTTTATTTATTATTTAGAACCAGTTAAAATTCGATTTAAGGTGCAGTGCTTAAACCGAGGCTAAAACACTTCTCTTAAAACAACCAAAAAACAGAGCATATGGAACCAGCAAATGACTGTTAATTGGTAAATTTGTTTTGTTATTTCATTTTATTTACAAATAAATATTTCCGTAATTTTTTCGGTTCCTGATACAGCAAAATGATTAACATTAGTGACAATAAATACAGTAATTTTTACTTTACAACAAACTAGGTACCTATTTAACTTTTTTGATGTAAAATAATTGAGGAAGACAATAACTGAATACCACAAAAATATCTTTGAAAATGCTATGGTATATATATATATATATATATATATATATATATATATATATATATATATATATATATATTTAAATTTACCCCTGTGGTTCCCCCTCCACTAACAACTTTGGGGGCTATGACTTGACGGCTGGTAACCGCACTTCATACGCAAAAATATATCACCTACCGAGATCTGCGTAAGCAGAGTGCCACACCCTTAATGGGTAAAAGGCGTGATGATATATTTATTTTATTTATTTTAGAATATGGATTATTAAATAAGTAAGATTTTGCTTACAATTTATCAACCGGAAGTGGTAGTTTACTTGAAAGCCTATCAGGTTTTTCAGGCGAGAACAAAAAAAAATTAATTTAGGGGAAATTTTTCATACTCTAAGGGCCGATATTTCCATCTACGAATAAAGTACCGAATAAATAATTCGCCAAATAAATGAAAAATGTCGCATCGAAATCATAGCTCAAATGATACTTATTGTTCTAGCTGTCATTTTTTGATGCGTATTTTTTTATTTATTAGAGGAATAACTTATTCGGAAGTTTATACGTAGATAGAAATATTGGACCTAAATCTAAAAGATGCAGAATAATGTTACTTATATTTGTAGGTACCGTCTAAAAACTTAGTGATGTGTATTTCAGATTTAACATGAAACAGTGACATTCGTGTGATTCAGTTTTTCTTTTTAACCAGATCTTCAGCTGTGTCTGAATAATCCTCCAAGAAGAAATTAAGATCTGTGCTGTGGTCAACGAAGATTAGTAAAATGATTTCTAAGAATTTTGAGCAGTGCTGCCCTTGATTCAGTGGATAATTATGCCAAGGGGGCCCAATTTGTGTCTCTTTTTTGGAAAATATTTTCGTTTTTTGTCGGCATTAATTCAAAGATTGCGTGTTGCGTTATTCAAATTGTATTTTCAAAAAGTCAACAAGTAGCTGTTGTCAGCTAATCTGATATTAATTATATAGGAAGAGATTTTATTTCAAATTTTGTTTAACGAAAGACAAAAACAACGGTCGGTCTACGCGATGAACTGCCAAAGCCAACTAGACTAGCAACTGCAGCGGGAGCGCGGTGAGCTGGTGCGGAATTATGTTGATGTGCCGTTTTGGCCAATTAAATTTTGTGCACAGGAAATGTTAATTAATTTTTAATTGATTAATTATACCGCTGATCGATTTGGACTTATTTATTTGCGAATTGATTTTTTGTCATCTTTTCGGTGACATTTACTATTTCAACGCGGAACTCAAATTGGACGCCGAATTCTTTAGCTCTTCTGATTTATCGTGAGATTCGATAGAAACAGATTTACTCGACTTTTTTATTTTTAGACTGTTTTAGATCATTTAATTTAACTAATAGTTGTTAATATAGACACTTTTGGGGCCAATAAAGATATCAGAAAACGAATACAGAAAAAGAATGAACTATGAAATAGAACAAAAGTTGGAAGGATAGATCAAAGGCGATTTCGACTGGTACCGGTTAGTACTTGGTTACAGGAATGGTTAGTAAATAGAGTAATAGAGTCATATGCAAACGGCGACAGTTTGAATATGTCAAATCAGTAACATGCTCGAGAGCTCGATCCGTCCAACGGTTAGTATTCTGATTGGATGAATTTCACTTGCTATGATTTAAAACTGTCATATTTTTCATGTTTTCTGTCAAATTTGATTAATGTCAAAATCTACAGCGTGTTTTCACTAACCGCTCGGTCAGTGTGACGTCATTGTTTAACACCAACCAAGTAATAGTTATTTGTCTACCTAGAGATGAAAGCGTTTGTTTTTCCCACTCCAGCTCGAAGTTTGCCACATGAACGTAGCGAATGAGGCAATTCGAGCGAGAATGAAAGAAACGCTTTCCTCTTGTGATTGACACAACATTTTTTTCACGACATATTTCTAAAAAAGATTTGTCAGACCTTAATTACATTTTGACAAGTCAAAAGTTATCCAAAGCAAGGCGGTGTAGGGTGTATCAGTATTACCAAGGAACCAATTTTAAATCTAAATTGAAGTTGTCAAATTGTGATTTAATTTAGAAAAAGAAAAATATAAGACATAATTGTAAGATAATTTAAAGTACGTGTTAAACATAGATTTTTAATAAAATTGGGAATATATTTATAATTTTTCCTCACTATTTCAGAAGAAGAACGGTGAGGTTTCCTAGCATGCCGTGAAAAAATATATTGGGCGGAAGAAAAGGCTAAATTTAAATCAGTAGCAGAACAGAAACCAGGAAGAAGAAGACAAGGAAGGCCTAAATCAACATGGCTCAAGAAAGAAGATTTAAAAGCAGCAGAAATTTAAAATTAGCAAAGTAAAGCAATAGAAGAAAGGAAGATGTGGAGAAACCTAACTACATAGTTACTCGTATATAGATTTAAATGAAAAGAAACGGAGATTGATGCACTCCAACAAAAGGATCTAGAAAGCTTGATAAGAAGCGTTATCCCATAAGGATGTTAAGATACTATATATTATATAAGAGTTGTTAATTAAATTGTATTTCTATTTTCTTTACGTCAATTTTCAAGGGCATCTTCTGACGTATCTACGGAAATTTTGAATTAGATAAATAAAAATTAAGGAAAACAATCTTAAAATAGATATTCTTCACAGAATGGCATTGAACAAAAAAAAACCTGGTGTGGTTATCACAGTACTTTCTTATAAATCTAAATTTGATTGCTTAATAATTGCACTTGACACATGTTTGACATAGAGAAAAATATTCTGTTAATTGTTCATTCTCATAGTAATCATGAATCATGACACACAGAAGATTTTGAAAAAATTCAAGAAACTTAAAAATATATACCATTTGTCATTTACTATGGATACCAGCTATATATCAAGGTGTCTACTTTTTTTATAGGACACAGGAAATACAGTGTTAAAATTTTCATTAGCCGATAGTTCGTTCCCTATGAATTTTAGAACAAAAGTGTAAATACAAAACATGTTCAGAAATTAAAACTGCACAAATTAAGCCTAAATTTATTGAAGTGATACATTTCTGTCATGAGATTGAGGTAAAATAAAATTTATAATTTTTAGCTATTTCCAGAGTGCCATGGTAAACAAAACATACAAACAGTCATATTTTTTGAGGTTCACAAATGACATTTCCCATAGTTTTAATGATTTTTGAAATAATTTCTAAATGGTAAATGTGTCTATAATTACTGGGAAATAGTTTAAACAAGTCAATAATCATTAAAACTATGGCAAATGTCATCTGTCAAACTCAAGAAATACGAATGTTTGTATGTTTTGTTTATCATGGCACTCTGAAAGTAGCTAAAAATTATAAATATTTTATCCAACACCTCTCAATAAATGCTCTATAACTATGGCGATTTTAAAGAAGGAAAGTAACAGATTACCCACTAGAGGGTATAATTTTGAGAAAAGTCACTAGTGAGTATTTTTTTAGTTATAACAATAATAATAACACGCAACACCTTGGCAACTACTTCGATAGATATTTTAATTTAGAAAATTTAAAGCATATGTCACTGTCAAATAATATTTCTTCAATAAAGTTGCATTTATTAAGAGATGTTGGATAAAACGTTATACTTCACACGTCAGCTTCGTGTGCTAAAATTTCTATCGTGGGTAATTCTTTACTATGCCCACTTGTGAAGTAAATAACTATTATCCAACACATCTCAATAAATGTTCTATAACTATGGCAATTTTAAAGAAGGAAAGTATCAGATTACCCACTAGTGGATATAATTTTGGGAAAAGTCACTAGTGAGTTATTTTCTACCTATAACAATTCGATTTTAATTTAAAGCATATGTCACTGTCAAATAATATTTCTTCAATAAATTTTGCATTTTTTAAGAGGTGTTTTAAAAAACGTTATACTTCACACGTGGGCAAAGTGGAATTACCCACTCAATAAAATTATCACACTCAGCTTTCGGCTTCGTATACTAAAATTTCTCTCGTGGGTAATTTCTTACTTTGCCCACTTGTAAAGTAAATAACTATTACGTCTATCTCATGACAGAAATGTATTAAATCAATAAATTTAAGCTTATTTGGTGCAGCTTTTGTTGCTGAACATTTTTTATATTTATACTTTTGTTCTAAAATTCATAGAAAAGGAACTATCGCATAATAAAAATTTTAACATTGTATAAAAAAAAGTAGTCACCCGGTATAAAAAAGTAAGAATACCTGCTGTAGTCACCATAAGACTCTGTTTACCTATATATTTAGGCTTTACTGTTTAATAATTAGATTTGATACATGTTTGACATATAGAATATATGTTTCAGATATTTGTTTGTTCTCATTGTCATTTCAAAATCAATAACGAATTACTGTCACCAACTATTCTACCAAAAAAATCCTTAATGGAATTTGCCAGGTATTTTTCCATAGGATGTTGATAGCGAACGCAGAAAAAGGGAAAACATTATAAAACATTAGTTACAGAAGGCTATTGAAACATTTGCTACTTGTTCATTCGCCATTTCAAACTAATACTTTACACCACAGACAAATTCATAAAAGGGATTAGCGTTAAGTTCATTTTTTTCATCATCTGTATCTTCGCTTCTAAATTAATTATATTATCAAAATGCATAAAATTTTATGCTAACCAATCTTAATTACAACCTTAGTTAATAATTAAGTTCTGAGAATGTAAAATGAAGTTACGATTAAAAATAAAAATGGAGTTACCGCTGATCTCTTTTATGAATATGCGTAGAATACAACTTCTATTCTATTTTTCGTTTTTATAGTTTTTGATTTGTCCTCCAACACTCAGCTGTTCAAAAGTAATTCTCTTTTACCTCAATTCAAAATACCATAAATTTAAATTGTAGGTTTGCAGTAACGGTTCTTACTTTATTTATTATTACCTGTACACAAACTTGTATTATATTTTAGCATTCAACGCAATATCAATACATTCAACAACATTCAAACTTCATGTGGTCAGCCAATAACTCACCAAGTTATAGGTTATCTGTCGTCGGAGGCTGCCAATTAAAAATGATAAGCTCTGGCTGTATTATATATTCAAAAGTTTATAAGTAGTATCTATTCTCAGTAGAAGAGTTTTATCTTCTTATTCAAACTAATAGAGTCTAATAAAAATTTGGTTGAATAAACAAAGTCTGGTCTGCCATCATAGATGTTACGAGATCGACTTCTAAATAAATAAATAATAAATAATCTGATGTGGCCAGCACATAACCTCCCGCCCAATACTACTCTTAAACGGTACAAAATAGTATTTGATGATACAGAAACATACCTTCTTATTTGTTTATTTTCTATTTATATTTGAGAATTTTAATTTTCTTTCGTATATTTATTTAATTTTTTGACATATATTTCACTAAGAAAACAGCTTCACAATCACAATGACATGTGTCACATTTCGTAAAAAATTGAAAATTTTCCATGGTGTACTAGGAATGCAAGATTTGTGAAATCTAATTTCTTTATATTTTATTATCTCTAAATCTAATGAAAATTATTAAAATTAGTGTAACCAAAACAAATGTAGAATTAAATATTTTTCAACTTTCAAAATAACATAAATTGTTGAAAAAGGAAATTTAACCGTGTTTTTCACGAAAAACTGTTAAGGGCTTCAAGTAAACTGCTACTTCCGGTCGACCAATTTTATCCAAAATCAAATTAGCTCTTCATTTAAATATAAGAAGCAATAATTCAAAAAATTGTATTTTTTGGTATTATAGTATTTGAGTTATGCGAGACGAAAAAATTGCCACAGACTACACACACACATACATACATACATACATACATACATACAGACATCATCGCGAAAATAGTAAAATCGTGTTGTAGGGACCCTAAAACGTGCTTATTCATTGAAAACTCACTACCCAATTTTCTAACCAAAAAACAATACCTCCCTTACCTAGAGGTAGCCGGGAGGTAAAAATTAATATAATTTATTAGTAGTTATATAATCCCCATGACACTTGTAAGATAATGAAATCCATAACATCAAGATGAGATCAGTTCAGAAAATAACAAAAATGGAAATCGGAATTGCGAATTTAATTGTTATTCCATTATTAATTAAATTTATGGAAAACTTATTACCCACATCTGCACTGATAAAAATGTTTATTTGAAATCGGCACTAAAGTGCTCAAAAAAGCTCAGAAATCGTCACTAAAGTAACCCATTATATGACGATTTTGAGCAACCCAGTGTTGGCAACCGTTAAATAATTATTGTACAATTAAGATAATTTTGGCAGATATATTGACGTACTATAGTAAATTTGGACGTAACATGAAACAAAATTTGTAAGAAGAATTAACTAATTAATTCCGATGACGAAATTGAAGACAAAACACATAATTTTGAGTGTTATTTACGATAACTTCACTTTTCGAGGTTGGCAACACTGACTGTCAGTTTCAATTGACAACTGACAGATTTTTTTTAGATTTCAAATAAAACTTAATATGTACCTCGGCACTGAAGTTCCTTTTTATCACTCACATGGTTTATTTTCCTCGGCCTTACGGGCCCGCCAACTAAATTACATATTCGTGATAAAAAATTGAACTCCAGTGCCATGATACATAAATAACTATTTCTTGAAACAAATAGATTCCTCTTAAATGAAGAGAAAAATTGATTTGAATCCAATTTTATTTTCTTTGAAAACAGTAGCTTTAATAAATATTATTGTATGAAAATTAATTTAGTTTTGAAGGAACATATCATTCAACTCAGTATAGGGACGAAGTAGTTTGAATTGAAGTAGTTTCAATTCAAAATAATATCGTTTTAAATAAAAACGTTTTGTTTAAAATTAAAACGATTTATTTTTGATTATTTTTAAAACATAATTTAAAATATATTCATTTTCTTTCAATGCAGAAAAGAGAAGATAAATAAAATTGCCTTGTGAAGAGCTGATTTGATTTTGGTAAAAATTGTAAAACAGAAGAGAAAAGTTTACTTACAAAATATAATATTCAATTTATTTCGAATATAAAACAGTGAAAAAAGTTGCAACTAAAAAATGTTTGTAATATTATTTCGAAAATAAAATGTTATTTGCTGTATTCGGTTATGACAAAAACTAATTATCCATATATTTAATAATACATTTTGAAAAATGACAAGTAATAAATATTAATTAAATCTAGTTAACGGTCTCAGGGAGAAGACTTGAATTCAAATGTCAGAAATTAATTTTGAATGATCGTCAGTTTTTTTTATTATTAATTTTTTAATACTGAATTTGATGTCAAATTATAGGTCTTATACGAGTATAGGAGATCAACACTAAAATATCAAAAACTTGTGTGCGATCGTCAATTATTTTCATAATAGTTATTTTATTTCTTTCGTGTTTGATGTCAAATTGAAGCTTTTTGAAGGACACAAATATATTATAAAATTATTTATCTACGCCCGTGAGTTAAATGTCACTTATCCCAATCATTTTGCGTGATTTAAGAGCTGCATTACCGCACTTGTTTGCATTAACGTATTATTTATTATAAATGTTGATAACACAATCTTTACAATTCTATATTTAATTAATTAATAATTTTTTAAGCTTGTTCTTTTATATCCAATGAAATACTTTCTAAATCACTCATTTTCACGAAATACTTCAAAAATTTATGAAAAACAACTACATAATTTTTAATGTCAAATTGTGGTCGGCATGGATTAAAAACATTTTTACAGCAACTACTTGGATTAATTTTCTACTTATCATAAAATAAAGTCAAATTATTTTCATTTTGTAACTTTGGTGGGGGGACGCAGATAATAGTTATTTACTTTAAAAGTGGGCAAAGTAAGGAATTACCCACTCGATAAAATTATCTCACTCAGCCTTCGGCTTCGTGGCTAAAATTTCTCTCGCGGGTAATTCCTTACTTTGCCCATGTGTGAAGTATAACGTTTTATCCAACACTTCTTAATAAATGAAAAATTTATTAAAGAAATATTATTTGACAGTGACATCTGCTTTAAATTTTTAAATTAAAATTTCAATCGAAGTAGTTACCAAGGTGTTGTGTGTTATTATTATTGTTATAAATAAAAAAATACTCACTAGTGGCTTTCCTCAAAATTATACCCACTAGTGGATAATCTGTTACTTTGCTTGTTTAAAATCGCCATAGTTATAGAGCATTTATTGAGAGGTGTTGGATAAAATATTGTACAATACACGTGTGATAATGCATTATTAATATACTTATGTGATTACACAACTCGGCTATTTCACATACGTATCTTAATAATGCTCTTATTCAACTTAAGGGTGTATTTTGTAACTTGCCAGTTAATTTTTAACTGCCAATTAAAAAAAATTTGAAAATTTCATTTGCCACATATATTTTTTAGGTTAAAATTTTTAACTGATCATTAAAATTAAACAGTAATAAAGAAATATTATTTCGAATGTCATCACGAATTTCAAATCAATAAAAAATCCAATTTATGTTTCCAATCAAAACTAATATATTCATCAAATTAGGCGTTGAAAAACAAAAAAGAATAACAAAAACTAAAAATAAATAAATGTGGAAACAAAAACTTGGAGTGCATAACGAATTCGAATATAAAATTTTCAACAAATAATTTTCGGCTCGGGCTTCTAAATCTAATCGCAGGTGAATATACGCGACCTGGTGGGGGACAACTATTCGGGGGGCCAGGAGGGGCACGCGAAGAATGTAGACACACACACACACACAGGTATCCTCGTCAGGTGTGATTGTATTAGAGATGATTAGCTTCAGGCGTTCTCCATAAGAGCTCCATGTAAGAAATAAAAAACTGTCTGAACGAAAAACAAAAAATCTGCAATTTTCGGCAGTGACGTCACGGTTATATAACCTCAAAGTCATCCGGACTAGCGAGCGGCACACTCTCAGATGCTCCATCGTAAAGTATTTTTTGTTTTACGTTGTATTCAAAGTAGACTTTTAAATATTTTTTACCGATTATTCCCGAAAAAAATACGTTATGCAATTCTTAATTAATATACATATTTTGTACTCGTGACGTGTCTTGTCCAAATACCAGTTACGACTGGAATTGAAAACAAAATTAATAATAATTAGATTTCTATGCAACAGTTCTGTTTAAAAGACAAAATTATTAGTGTAAAACAATATTAATCAATGATTAATTATAGCTGTTAGGTTTGTACCAATACGCATGCGCAGCACCAACAAGGTCATAATAATTATATTAAACTATTAATTCTTTGTTAATATATTCATAAACAATTATCTCGAATTCTTTATATGTTTGTTTTGAATCGCAGTTGTATAAAATAATAAATAAATATAATTTTGATGTAGATTGTACTAAAACCAACTGAACACCTATGAATTGTTCCTTGCGTATGACTTTATTTGAATAATTATTATGGATGATAAATTCCCACGACTAGTTTTTAACCAATCATAATGCAAAACACTTGAAAATTCAACCAATAGGAACAGTTTTATACTGATTTATTCCCACGACTAGTTTTTCACCAATCATAATGCAAAACACTTGAAAATTCAACAAATAGGAACAGTTTTATACTGATAAAACCCCGTTGCCCGGGTAACGGGAGTTTTAACAGAGTTTTACCGCGGTAAAACCCCGTTGCCAGGGTTACAGCGATAAAATTCCAGCTACCAAGGAAATAAATAATTGTTACTGTCAATTACTGTCAGTGTGACAGTTAATTAATATTTCAAGTTACATTTTGCTTTGTCTTTTGAATTTATCTTATCAAATACCTCGCGACCTCTCTGATTTTCTCAGATAAATTTTTATTTTTAAGCACTCATTTTTTTTGCTTTTAACACAAAACCATTCAAGCAAACTGACATTAGGTAAAACCTCTCCTCCTTCGGAGTCGGGATTTACCATGCAGTTTGCTCGAGTGATTGTTGCTACGCAAAAATAATTCGTGCAAAAATAAACATTTATCGATAAAATCAGAAGGTCTTGTGATATTACCCTCGATTACTTATATTACATTGCTTTTACAATATTTCACAAGACACACATTTTTGACACTTCACACTTATTTGACACGGTTGACACGTTTGAAACATAGATGTTAAATATGTTATGGTTTTGTTCCCATTGTAACTAAGATTATTGAAATTTATTATGAAATATATAATTTAGTTTTTCTTAAAATTAGAAGCATGTACAAGAAAAGGGCAAAGGAAATTTTATATTCCAAATATTTTTGCTGACATATTTCATTTGAAACTACTTTTCACAGCTGATTCTATTTTTAAAAAATGGATTTTATTGTTGTGTTCAGTGAACTTCCTCTTCCGGTTTTTAAATTTTATTCAAAATCAACTCAGCTCTTCATATTTTCATGAAACTTATAATTCCAAGTTTCGTTTACATATCTTATCTCGTTCTTGAGATATTGCGCACACGGACATCCATCCGTCCCTCCATCCATCCTTCCTTCCATCCTCACACACAGACATCGGTAGCGCACCACTGAAATATTGGGATCATGAAATATTTGAAGTGTCGCTACTGTGTGAATTCTTATACTGTGGTATTAGTAATAGGTATAAATGTTATTTACAAAAAATATATTGTAAAAATTATAAATAAATTATTAATTTTACTGAAAATCATTATTTTAGTTGTAATTCTTACTTTAAATTATCTTACAATTATGTTTTGTATTTTATTTTTTCTAGATCAAATCACAATTTGACAACTTTAATTTTGATTTAAGATTAGTTCATTGGCAATACTGTTACATTGCCTTGCGTCTGGTAACCTAACTTTGACGTATCAATTGTATTGTCAAAGTATTTTTAAAATCCGAGTAAATCGTTATGAGAAACATCTCGTGAAAAAATCTTGTGTCTATACGAGAGAAAAGCGCTTCTTTCACTCTCGCTCGAATTGCCCCCATTCGCTGGGCTCATGAAGCAAACTTCTTGTTTATTATCATAGAACGTAAAAATTATATTGCAATGAAATTTACAAATATATTATACTTTTTTATAGGACACAGGAAATACAATGTTAAAATTTACATTATACGATAGTTCGTTCCCTATGAATTTTAGAACAAAAGTGTCAATAAAAAAAAATGTTCAGCAACAAAAACTGCATCAAATAAGCCTAAATTTATTGATGTGCTACATTTCTGTCATAAGATAGATAAAACAAAGATATAATTTTAAGTTGTTTCCAGAGTGCCATGGTAAACAAAACATACAAATAGTCGTATTGTTTTAGTTTGACAGATAAGATTTGGCAGAGTTTTAATGATTATTAACTTGTTTAAATTATTTATAAATGGTAAATGTGGCCATGATTACTGAGAAATAATTTAAACAAATCAATATTCATTAAAACTATGCCGAATGTCATCTGTCAAACTGAAACAATACGACTGTTTGTATTTTTTGTTTATCATGGCACTCTAGAAGTAGCTGAGATTATAAATTTTATTTTACGTCTATCTCATGACATAAATGTATTATTAATCAATAAATTAAGGATCATTTGATGCAGTTATAGTTGCTGAACATTTTTTATATTCACACTTTTGTTCTAAAATTCATAGAGAAGGAACTATCGCATAATGAAAATTTTAACATTCTATTTCCTAGTTCCTATAAAACAAGTAGATGCCCCGTATAATGAATAAATACAAGGTGTAACATAAATAGGTACATTAAATTTAACCAGTTATATAACTCGTCGAGAAGAACAAAATTTCTTAATAACTTTCTTTAAACCATTTTGTTTTCGAGTTAAATTTTTTTAAAAATTTGTCAGAATTTGAATGTCCCGCCAATGGAGAACATCTAATCTAATCTAAATTTTGTATTTTGTTTTTTTTTTATGGGGTAAATAGCTCCGTGGTAACGTATCGGACTGCGGATCATGAGATCCTCAGTTCGAATCCCACTACCTACAGTTGTCAATTTAAATTTACCCCTGTGGTTCTTCCTCCACTAACAGCTTTGGGGGCTATGACTTGACGGCTGTTAACCGCATTTCATACGCAAAAATATATCAGCTACCGAGATTTGCGCAAGCAGAGTGCCACACCCATAATGGGTAAAAGGCGTAATGATATATATTTTTTTTATTTCAGATACAAAGAAATATTTCTAAGCGTATTTAAAATACACTATAAAATTTGTGGATGTTGTATAAATGATACATTGCGCAGTGTAGGGTTAATTGAATATAAATCATTGTTAAAACATAGGTATGTCAAGTGTAATACTAAACACTGAAATACAGAAGAAGGTAATAAGTAATAACAGCTCTTGTGTTTAAAATTAGGTGGCCCAACAAAATGGCAAATTATTAAAAGTAAAAATACTACGTAAGCTAGTTGTAGGTAGCAAATTTAAATAATTACAGCAGCGAATCAATCTGATTAATACCGTGAAATAATTAACGAGTTATTTGATATTTACACGTTGAGTAATGACATGAAATGATAATTTCTCTCGGCGCAAAGTAAAACAGCTCATGACATTGACTTTCAAATGATTGCGTTGCGTTCCGCGGTGTGCCGCTCCAAGGTGACGGTGACAGGCGCGTCTAAAATACAGGTTTTAATTGATCAGCTAGTCTCAAATTCGATCATAGGAGCCTGTGACTTGCCTAGCAGGAAACGGCGAGGCATATGCGATTTTTTATGCTCTAGCACTGTCTCTGTCTTGTTGGAGACTGTCTCTCTCGCTCGCAAGTTCGCGGTTTTTTCCTATAACATTCAAATTTTTTAGAAGTCATTATTCAGGTTTTTGCGCGATGCTATTTTTTTATGATGCGATTTTTTTTACACGTGGTGCCAAAAATGTTGCATATACCGGTTTTTTTGAAAAGTAATTTTACAAGGACAGCTGATTGGGAATATTCTTCAGTCATAATATGTTATTATTTTAGCATTATTTAAATTAAACTGCAATTTAAAACAACAAATATCTCAAGGTGAAAAATATAGAATAGTCTATGAATATTTTAATTAGCAATAAATAATTATAATTAGTTTTAAGCAAAACTCGCAATTATTTAAGGTAAAGCATACGATATAAAAACAGGTGCACAAATTATATACATTATTATTTGTTTGAAACAAAAGTCACTAAATGATGAAACTTAATATCAGTCAGAAACCTCAACTGAAAAATATGCTATAATCAATAGTTATTTGTCAAACAAGAGTCAGAGAGTAAGAAGGGCTTTCCTCTCGTGTTAGACACTTTGATAACTCAATTGACACGTTAAAAGTTAGGTTATCAGTAGCAAGGAGAGTTGCCAATGAACCAAACTTAAATATAAATTAAAGTTGTCAAATTGTGATTTAATCTAGGAAAAGAAAAAATGAAATTAGGCATTTATTTATAATTTTTAAAATATATTTTTTTATAAATAACATTCATATTGGTAACACTTCTTTATTATCCTCTCTAGAGAGGAATAACACATTTTCCTCACTATTTCGAGAGAAGAACGGTGGGGTTTCCTAGCATGTCGTAATAAATATAAATTTTCTTTTCACACTGCTATTGTCGCTATATCTAAGAATTCCACTGTACTCTAAACTAAATGATAATTGTTAGCTAATTATAACTTTTAATATTTTGAAGAAAAAGATCTGGAATCTACGCCTATGAAACCTTCTCTTTAGCTACGTTATGTGGACGATATCTTCATTATTTGGCCTCATGGACAAAATAACTCAAGACTTTTTTAAACCATCTTTACAGTATACATTACAAAATCAAGTTTACTGTGGAGATAGAAGAAAATGGTACCATCATCTTTCTTGATGTATTTTTGGAAAGAAAAACTATCGTTACGATGATTCATTCAGTTTACAGGAAGCCAATTCATACCACCCAATATATTCATTCTCTTTCACATCACCATCCTTCTCAAAAATTTGGTACCATAAAGTGTACCAACACTTGTCATAAAAAGAAGTTTGAAGAAGAAAAGAAAAGGCTTATAGAAATTTTTCAAATAAATGGTTATGAAGAAAAGAAGATTTAAAAAAACATAAAAGTATATAATAGTGATTTTGGAGATCGTTGATTACGAATTCGATGTCAAATTTGTAAAATTCAAAATGGCGGATCCAATATGGCGGACGCATTTTAGGAAAGTTCACTAAGTTCAGCCATAAACGTATATAACAGTGTTTTGGGGGTCGTTGATTATGAATTTGATGTCAAATTGTAAAATTCAGAATGGCGGATCCAATATGGCGGACACATTTTGGTCCGACTTATGAAAGTACACGAGACATATCCATGATCTAACGTACTTGTGTGTAAGCAGAAATTTAGTGTCCCATTTTTTTTTTTATTTATTTATGAAGATGAGAGGCGGACTAACTACTATGGTCATATGCCGCCTCATGACTGGGTGATTATGAAATTATGTGAACAACACAAACGACCATGCTCTTCAGTGGGATTCGAACCCACGACCCCTGGCGTGCTAGGCTAGTGACATAGCCACCATTTTCTTTTATCGTTTTACTTATTCACTTTACAAGAAAAGTGTAAATACAAAAGTTGTTCAGATTTAATAATTCATGCAATAAAGTCCTTTCGACAGAAAAAAATAAAACACTATAACAAATAAATCTATATCTGTAATCTGAAATGTAATATTTTTTTTTTGTATAATTTTTCATGGCTGTATTACAATTTTTCTAATTAATATTAAATAATAAAAATTAATATTTTTGCATTGTATGCATTTTTAAATTCGGAACAATTTTGCATTTCCATTTTTGCTGTAAAGCGAATAGATATTAAAATTAAAGTTATTTTAAGAAAATTTAAATGTTTCATTTTGCAATAAAAAAAAAATCAGATGTGGGCAGCACATAACTTCCTGCCTTAACAATATTTAAACGGTATAATGTAGACAAAAAAGAAAATTTGTAACTAATATTATTCATTATTCTATTATTTTTAATATAACAAAGTAACTCTAATTAAATTATTTACTGAGATATAATTACAAGTAAACTATCACTTCCGGTTGTTGGATAGCTACCAAAATCTAATCAACTCGTATTTTGATTTGATTTTGAACATACAAGTACTAAATTTGGAATTTGAAAATGATATTGATATTAGAATTTGGTGTGGCCACTAAATAAATTAAAAATATAAAGTTGTATGTCATTGCGCGTAAATGGAACACGCGGTATATAAACTAATACAGCAAATATGTGGGCTTTTTTATATAAAATAAATTTTACTTAAACTATATTTTTTTGGTATTTAAAAAAACCGAATAAGATTTAAAAAAAAGGAAAAACCGGTGTACCACCCAGTATCTGAGAGAAATAATAAAAATACCGATATTTTTCTGTGTATTTTTTTTACAGTAATTAAAGTATCAAGGACAATAATGTGCGAGGTCAACAATGTGCTGCCGAGGGCCTCTGGTCCGAGGTGTTGTACGTTGACCGAAGGCATCATTGTCCGTTTAACGCCCGTGGTGCGTTCAACGTTTAATGTCCGTGTCCGACCGATATCTTATTTTATAATAATTATTTATGTATCAAAGCACTGAAGTTCAATTTTTTATCACGAATATGGAATTTAGTTGGCGAGGCCCGTAAGGCCGAGAAAAATAAACCATGTGAGTGATAAAAAGAAACTTCAGTGCCAAGGTACATACAGTTTATTTTTCTTGTGGTGCGGTTCACGTCACTATCTTCTTTCTTACTTTCTCCCACTATTGCTGATGGGAAAAAGTGAGAAAGATAGATAGTGACGTGAACCGCACCACAAGAAAAATAAACTGTATTAAGTTTTATTTGAAATCTAAATTTCGAAAAAACTGTAAAAAATTACAATATAGGTTAAGATTATACATCTGTCAGTTGTCAATTGAAACTGACAGTCAGTGTTGCCAACCTCGAGAAGTGAAGTTATCGTAAATAACTTTCAAAATTATGTGTTTTGTCCTTAATTTCGTCATCGGAATTAATTAGTTAATTCTTCTAGCAAAATTTTGTTTCATGTTACGTCCAAATTTACTATAGTACGTCAATATATCTGCCAAAATTATCCTAATTATACAATAATTATTTAACGGTTGCCAACACTGGGTTACTCAAAATCGTCGTATAATGGGTTACTTTAGTGACGATTTCTGAGCTTTTAATGACGATTTTTGAGCACTTTAGTACCAATTTCAAATAATAGTTATTTACTTTACAAGTAGGCAAAGTAAGGAATTACCCACGAGAGAAATTTTAGCACACGAAGCCGAAGGCTGAGTGAGATAATTTTATCGAGTGAGTAATTCCACTTTGCCCACGTGTGAAGTATAACGTTTTATCCAACACTTCTTAATAAATGAAAAATTTATTAAAGAAAAATTATTTGACAGTGACACATGCTTTAAATTTTTAATTTAAAATGTCAAGCTAAGTAGTTACCAAGGTGTTGTGTGTTATTATTATTGTTATAAATAAAATAATTCACTAGTGGCTTTCCTCAAAATTATACCCACTAGTGGATAATCTGTTACTTTGCTTGTTTAAAATCGCCATAGTTATAGAGCATTTATTGAGAGGTGTTGGATAATAGTTATTTACTTTACAAGTGGGCAAAGTAATGAATTACCCACGAGAGAAATCTTCGCTCACGAAGCCGAAGGCTGAGTGAGATAATTTTATCGAGTGGGTAATTCCACTTTGCCCACGTGTGAAGTATAACGTTTTATCCAACACCTCTTAATAAATGAAAAATTTATTAAAGAAATATTATTTGACAGTGACATATGCTTTAAATTTTTAAATTAAAATGTCAATCTAAGTGGTTACCAAGGTGTTGTGTGTTATTATTATTGTTATAAGTAAAAAAATACTCACTAGTGGATTTTCTCAAAATTATACCTACTAGTGGATAATCTGTTACTTTGCTTGTTTAAAATCGCCATAGTAATATAGCATTTATTGAGAGGTGTTGGATAAAAGATTTTATCCAACACCTCTCAATAAATGATCTATAACTATAGCGATTTTAAACAAGCAAAGTAACAGATTATCCACTAGTGGGTATAATTTTGAGGAAAGCCACTAGTGAGTATTTTTTTATTTATAACAATAGTAATAACACACAACACCTTGGTAACTACTTTGATTGACATTTTAATTTAAAAATTTAAAGCATATGTCACTGTCAAATAATATTTCTTTAATAAATTTTTCATTTATTAAGAGGTGTTGGATAAAACGTTATACTTCACACGTGGGCAAAGTGGAATTACCTACTCGATAAAATTATCTCACTCAGCCTTCGGCTTCGTGAGCTAAGATTTCTCTCGTGGGTAATTCCTTACTTTGCCCACTTGTAAAGTAAATAACTATTAATCGATTTTTGTTCTATCATTGTATTTGTTAGAAAGGTTAATCTATTTCCTTGCAAATACTGTAACTAGTTAACGCGATAATTATTATTTGTTTACAATACCGATTTGTTTATTTCAATTTTTTTATCTGCCAATAGAAATCAGAGTTTGTGTATTCTGTGTCCAATAGCAACAACGTCAAATTTATAACGCCCGAGAGCGTTATTTTGTGTAACTATAATCTTTTGATCAATTAACTTACTCGTTAATTTATCTAGACCACAGTGATATCTGATTAATATATAAATGCTTTAAAATGATGATAATTTCCACTATATATAAATTACAGTAATAATTATTTTGTTGCATGTTTGTTAGTATAAAAATAACTGATATTAAAATTAAATCAAACACATTCTCTTCGCCTTTACGCTGAACAAAGGAAATTAACGAAATAAAATTATGGACAATTTTATTTACCTTTTTGCATGTGCTGGTTGTTTTGATGGTCACCAGCGTTCATTTTCGCCTGGAAACAAAAAAGAAATACAATTAAAATGAATGAAGACTACACCTACAATAACGATTTCATTTAAATACTTTTTACCAACATTATTATCATATTACACGATACGGAATTCGGTGTTGCTTTAAAATTATTGTCATTAAAAGTACGACAGGCTGTAAAATATCATATTTACTGCCTGTGATGTTATTGTCAAACTTGATACTTTACTTTTATATTTATTCAACATAACCAGAATTTGCATCTTCAAATATATCTAGTAGTACACAACTTACTAAAATATATTCATCAGATCACTCTCTAATGTATGTAATAAATAAACGTAAAAAATAATTATTAAAAATAATAAATTCCAAATCGGCGAAAATAATAATGTACCAAACACAGATTTTCAGCTTCGGCAGTCTCTGCTATAAATAAATAAATATTCTTCTGTGTGGATGGATTGATGTGGATCCGTACGTACAACGATTAACGAATAAATAAAAAATTTGATGTGGTCAGACCATAACTTCCCGCCCAATACAACTCTTAAATGATACAAAATAGTTTTTGATGAAACAGAAAAATACCTTCTTATTTGTTTATTTCTTATTTATATTTTTGAGAAATTTAATTTTCTTTCATATATTTGATTTTTTTTTGTCTCCAGTTTCGCAATCACAATGACATGTATCACATTTCGCAAAAATTTAAAACTTAATGCGTTTTCATGGTGTACATGGAATGCAAGATTTATGAAATTAAATTTCTTTATATTTTATTTTCTCTAAGAGCCGATATTTTCATCTACGAATAAAGTGCCGAATAAATAAAAAATGTCGCATCGAAATCATAGCTCAAATGATACTTTGGTCTAGCTCTCATTTTTTATGTGTATTTTTTTATTTATTCAATAAAAAACTTGTTCGGAAATTTATTCGTAGATGGAAATATTTTATTTGTAGATGGAAATATCGGCCCTTAATTTAATTAAAATTAATAAAATTAGTGTAATCAAAACAGATGTAAAATTAAATATTCTACAATTTTAAAAATAACATAAATAGTTGAAAAATTAAATTTAGGGCTTCTAGTGAACTGTTACTTTCGATCGACTAATTTTATCCAAAATCTAATCAACCCTTCATATAAATATACGAAGCAAAAATACATAAAATTATATTCTTTGTTATTATAGTATTTGAGTTGTGCGAGACGCAAAAATCGGCACAGACCACTAACACACAGACACACGCACACACTACATACATACAGACATCATAGCGAAAATAGTAAAATTGCAATACCAAAAAATTCAATTTTGTAAATTTTTGATTCTTATATTTAAATGAAGAGCTAATTAGATTTTGTATAAAATTAGTCAACCGGAAGTGGTAGTTTATTTGAAGGCCTTAACAATTTTTCGTGAAACACACGGTTAAATTTGCTTTTTCAATAATTTATGTTATTTTGAAAGTTGTAGAATATTTAATTTTACATGTGTTTTGATTACACTAATTTTATTACTTTGCTTTAAATTTAGTGATAATAAAATATATAAAGAAATTAAATATCATAAATCTTGCAATCCTTGTACACCATGGAAACACTTAAAAATTTTAAATGTTTTACGAAATGTGACACATGTCATTTTTATTGTGAAGCTGTTTTCTTAGTGAAATATATATAAAAAAATGTAATAAATATACGAAATAAAATTCAATTTCACAAATATAAACAGAAAATAAACAAATAAGAAGGTATGTTTCTGTATCATCAAATTTTGTACCGCTTGAGAGTAGTATTGGGCGGGAGGTTATGTGCTGCACACATCAGACTTTTTGTATCTGTTTCCCATATTAATTCAAATAAGTAATATGTTTAAGAATATATGTTGATTTTTGATAGGTTGTTACTTTAACAACGCTTAATTCAACCGGGCCAAAATGTATTTTTTGTCCTAAAATTAAGTACTTTGCGCAAGGAAAAACTAATATCCCTTGTTAAACGCCTATGGCCAGACTTTAATGTACAAATACAAATACAATACATGAAATAAGAGAAAAATAAAATGTACAAACCTCATATCCTTGCTTGTTGATAGACATGGAATTCCTAGTCCAGTTGGGATAGTCATCTTTCCCATGTTGGTTGCACTGCTGGAACCAAAAACCCTAAATTAGCCTCAAAACTAGAAAATCACTTCGTCTAAAGTTAATTTATATATAAACGTATCAGAGTAGTGGTGGCATGTTCTTGAAAGGTGGTATCAAGAAAATGTCAAGACGCAAAGGGGTGGGACGCTGCGGTCGGGTTAGCGCCCGTGAGGGGGAGCGAGACAGCGATATGTGACCCTACGCAACAGCCCTTCGACAACCTGTTGTTGGAGGGCGGTGAACTGCCCTTAAATTCACACCGAACAGGTATTTTACGTCGACGAACTCGCATTGGGGATAAATCTTAATAATGCGCATTTAAAGCGACGATGAAATGAAGGTAAAACATACACTATGAACAGATTTGGATTAAAATAACGATGGTATAATGAAACTTATTATACTGGATGTTCAAAAAGTTCCGGGACAGTGAAATGTCTCGAGAAATACATATTGAATCAAAAAACAATAAAAAACACGTGTTTAATATTTTTCAAAAACCTATCTTATGTCACCAAGCACGATCCCCCACCACTAATTTAAGGAGGGCACTTCGAAATCTAAAATCAAGAAACGCTCATCCCTTAAAAAAATAATTTTCACTAATGACATTTTTCAATCATTGTTTAATTTTTTTATCCAACACCTCTCAATAAATACTATATTACTATGGCGATTTTAAACAAGCAAAGTAACAGATTATCCACTAGTGGGTATAATATTGAGGAAAGCCACTAGTGAGTATTTTTTTATTTATAACAATAGTAATAACACACAACACCTTGGTAACTACTTTGATTGACATTTTAATTTAAAAATTTAAAGCATATGTCACTGTCAAATAATATTTCTTTAGTAAATTTTTCATTTATTAAGAAGTGTTGGATAAAACGTTATACTTCACACGTGGGCAAATTGGAATTACGCACTCGATAAAATTATGTCATTCAGCCTTCGGCTTCGTGAGCTAAGATTTCTCTCGTGGGTAATTCCTTACTTTGCCCACTTGTAAAGTAAATAACTATTAAATGCACAGATTAGCAGATTTAAACGAAGATGATAAAAAAAATTCTTTAATGTAATTCGTAAATGGTGATAGTAAGATAAAAATGTTTCAAAAAACAATTGTAGATAATAATATTTGATAATAATATTATAACAAAAATTATCATTAAATCATAATTTACTGAGTTATTTCAAAATAACTTAACAGGGCTTCAAGTAAACTACCACTTCCAGTTATTGTATTTGCACCAAAAACTAATCAGCTTTTCCAAAGGGGATCTATATTATATACAAAATATTAAAATTTTCAGTTTACTAGTTTTTGAGAAACCGTAACTCCAGATATCCACACAGACAGACAGACACACACACAGACATCACCGCGAAGCTATTAAAATCGTATTCTATATAGCCTATAAGTGCTCATCCACTGAAAACTCACTACCGAATTTTTAGCATGATACCAATACATACCTCGCTTACAGGATGTGGCGGGAGGTAAAAATTACTCAAAATGGACACCTGTATGTATGTATTTTATTTTTAAAAATTACTGAGTGCTCCTTGATTTACTGTTTTGGTACCTTTCCTTTTTCACTCAAACTTCATAGGATCAACTTAACTTAGTATTGCAACAATACCAGTAAAATGTATTGTTATATATTAATATTACACAAAATAATTATCGCATTATTTATTTATGAAAATAGTGATTTACTTTACAAATGGGCAAAGTAAGGAATTACCCACGAGAGAAATTTTAGCACACGAAGCCTAAGGATGAGTGTGATAATTTTATCGAGTGGGTAATTCCGCTTTGCCCACATGTGAAGTATAATGTTTTATCCAACATCTCTTAATAAATCCAAAATTTATAAAAGTAATATTATTTGACAGTGACATATGCTTTAAATTTTCTAATTAAAATGTCAATCGAAGTGGTTACCAAGGTGTTGTGTGTTATTATTATTGTTATAAATAAAAAATACTCATTAGTGACTTTTCTTAAAATTATACCCACTAGAGTGTAATCTGTTACTTTCCTTGTTTAAATAGTTATAGAGCATTTACTGAGAGGTGTTGGATAAAATATTAATACTTAATAATTCCATATATATATATATATATATATATATATATATATATATATATATATATATATATATATATATATATATATACCGTGTGTCCCACGTAAACGTTGGCATAAGCAGTTAACATATAAAATCAGTTTTTTGTAAATAAAAAGTGTCCGGCAAAAAAGTATGCATCCAAATTGTATATCACAATACTTCCAATATCCCTACATCTTATTTAATACAGATTAATTTATTTTGACACCGCAATTTAATGAAATTAATAATAATAATTCATAATTTTCCGCCTACTTTTCTTATTCCTACTGACGTATAGTGCTTGCAATTTGTTTTAAATATTTTAATCTGTCACTGTCAATTTCTGATAATGGAAACCATTCAGCGTTCATTCCTGTGAAGTATTCAGATATTTGTCTTGCATTGCGCCCCACATAATACATTCTAATAATATTTACACGGTTCTCGATATTTAAAGCCCTTGTCACATGGTCAATCATTACTTCATTTTTGTTTGTCAAACTATGTATGATGACGTCATATCATTCAGTTTGATGCATGATGAAAAGAAGGTGTGTCAGACGGTCATTCTTTTCACTAGAGTGAAGTTTGTCAAACAGAAACTTATATGCATAGAGGGCATCGCTGTCGGTCATGTGATGACAGAAATGACAGTTGTTTGTTGATGAAGTTGATTTTATTTTCATAATACCTAGCGGTGCCAATGAGAACACCAGTATTTGTTTTGTATTTTGTATCCTATAAAATTAATTTATTTTTTATTTCTCATTTCAATAACATTAAATTTTAACATTGCCAACCAGGTTAGATAAAAATATTTTTTGAAACCTATTTATTTAATATATATTCCAATCCAGAATAATTGAAGAATTATTAATATCTGTAAAAATAAAGTCTTATTAAAATACTTACTTTATTCATTACTACTATCAAATGTCACTCGATCTGTCAAAACTACAAAAGTCGAATCAAAATGTATGACAGAATAAGAAACGTTTCTATTTAGAGCATTTGACCAAACTGTATGACGTGACGTCACGTTTCTGTGTTTGTCATTCAAAAGTTTTGTCAAACGGTGGAAACACTGACCGTGTGACAAGGGCTTAATGTATTCATGATGACAGTGACAGATTAAAATATTTAAAACAAATTGTAAGCACTATGCGTCAGTAGCTATAAAAAGAGTAGGCGGAAAATTAGGAATTATTATTATTAATTTCATTAAATTACAGTATCAAAATAAATTAATCTGTATTAAATAAGATGTAAGGATATTGGCAGTATTGTGATATAAAAATTGGATGCATAATTTTTTGTCGGACACTTTTTATTTACAAAAAACTGATTTTACATGTTAATTGCCTATGCCAACATTTACGTGGGACACACGGTATATATATATATATATATATATATATATATATATATATATATATATATATATATATATATATATATATATATATATTTTACAATATCTTGAGACAGCAATATGTTTTTTAAGACAAAATATATTTCAATTCTTCAATATAGAATATATTTATTAAATTATTTAATACAGGGTAACGCATCGGCGTATGAATCATAAGACGCTCAGTTCGATTCCCAGTCGTCAACTTAATGCCTTGCACCTTTGGGGGGTTGTTCCATGACGGCATTGCACGCGAAAAAATTATCACTAACTAGTAATAATATAATATAGTATTCTTTAAATTAGTTGTATTTTTAATTTATTTTGACCATTGGGGTGCGTGATTTGACAGCTGGTGATCGCACTGCACAATTAAAAATATCACATACCTGTGTCGTTACCCAAATACGAACCCGCTCCCGTCGGCATGTGATGCGATCACACAACAAATGAGCCATAACTGTCCGTAGAATGAATGAATATTTGAAATAATAGCAAAATACAATTGAGTGTATTATTCTAGGTTTCATATGCTTGATTACTTTTATAAAAACTAAAATAATTACTTTAGTAAAAAAAAATAATTGTGTTTTATGTTGCTACCAGACAAAAGGTATGAAATATTTAATGCAAATAAGCTTGCTCTATAAAATCAAGGAATTAGGAATGAAAATGTCAGGTCAAACACTTTCATATTTCACCATTTTTTTTATTAACTATATCTAAATTGACGACTATCTGTACTTTTAAAAAGTCTTAATTGTTATTGATTAAGCCACAATGATTTTTTTTAAATGTTGTGACGTCATTTTAGAGGTGTTGCTGGATCTCAAACAGTAGAGATTATAAATAATTGTATTCACATGAATGTTCTAATTTATTGTTCAGAAAAATATAATAACTTTTCGTAGTAATAATTAAAATATACATGAATTCCATTTATTTTTGGAAGAAACATGAATAAACTGTAGGATTATTTTAGTCAAATGTTTGATTAAAACTGATAAATTTTGCTGACCTATGTCATTCAACAAGTCTTTAATTTCGTTGAGTCGACCTAAAGTAATATTTATTAATTAGAAATAAATAATATATTATGTATGTATTTAAAATATACTTACGAATTCAAAGTGAAACAAAAAATCTTCAAATTAGTTGGCAACTATTTTGACACTTCGACAATCTGACAGCTCAATAATAAAAGAAGTACAAATAATTTAGAATATGATAGATATGCGCCATAATACTTTGACGTCATTGAAGAGATCTTTAAAACTCAAATATCTCAATAATTAATAATATTTTTTAAACTTCTGTTATATCTAGTACGATGTTTTTAGGTCTAGTCATAAAATAAATGACTTATTTTCTATTTTGCGACTCTAGTAAACGACCTCATTGGTGGCGAAATGTATGCGGATAGCATGAACGAGAATAGGAGCTAAACAATATTTGAAAAAATAAGTACGCATTTGAGTTAGAGTCGAACTAAGGATCTTATAATTCACGTTATTACGAAGGATGTTTCCTTCATAGTGATATAATTTGTAAATCAAAGTTATTGGGAGAACAAAGAACTAAAACTATTTAATAATTTTACAAATTAAAATTTACTAATATTTTTTTTTTATGAAAGATGCGATATTTACTTTTTTATTACTATATACCGGGTGTCAATTTATTTTACGAATCAAAGAGCAATTCTGTGCAAAACTATTGCTTACGATCACTCGTAAATATCTTACGATTTCTCGAAAACTTTACGTTGAGAGGGTAACTGGACGTAACATTACGGTTTTGATTTTTCTCTCTAATCATTGCTCAATTTCGTCAATAAAATGAATGAAAATATAAATATTTGGAATATTGCTCTCCTTTTTGTTGAATATAACAGGTAATGCATAACAAAAATATGTTAATTATACGTCAAGAAAAATTACCTTATTACATATTTTAGAAATTACTTGCGTCTCTTGCGCAGATACAGATATAAAAGATTTGGTAAACCCATTTGACATTACTATTGCAAATTTCAAACAAATATTTAGATTGGATCAGTAATGTACAATCAATTTTATTTGTAATATAGAACCATTTTATAATCCATCAAATTCAATAATTCCATTGCATATTATAGTATTCCATTTATATTTAAATATATCCGGTGATTAAATAAAAATGGCATCAAATACTGCCAAGACAAATTTTTAATATGTCATAATTGACAATGACACATGTCACCGATTGTTCATGGATGATTGTAGACGATGGGGATGTAAATGAAGATCTTGTTTCATAATTCGCAGACAAGACTATTTTTCTTAAAATTTGTAGTGAAAACTTATCACATGGTTGTATTTGATAAGTAAATAAATTAAAAAACAACTGTCATATTCCATATTCAGACACTGTATTAGCAATGAAGTTAGACACTGACCGTAAAATATGACGTCAATCGTAAAGCTAAATCTGTAACGTTCGTCGATACAGTTTTCTGCATAGAATTGCATTTACCGTAAATCTGTAACTTGACTTGTTACAATTGTCTCGTACACTACGGTTTTACGGTTTTACGATTAAATATAAAAATTGCTTAGAATTGCACCATATATTATCTTGGATATCGTACGAGAAACAAAATGGTATATTGGATCGTGTGCTACAGGCTTAAATGGTAAATGTGTCCATGATTAACCGAGAAATAATCATTAAAACTATGCCAAATGCCATCTGTCAAACAAAAACAATACGAATGTTTGTATGTATTGTTTACCATGGCACTCTGAAAACAGCTAAACATTATACATTTTATTTTACGTCTATCTCACGACAGAAATATAATACATCAATAAATCTAGGCTCATTTGATGTAGTTTTTAATTCTGAACATTTTACCTATTTACAATTTTGATCTAAAATTAATAGGTTAACTTAGTTAAGTTAAAATATTAACAATGTATTTTCTATAGCTCCAATAGCTCGCAGTATACATAATTCAGTCCTTTCAAGTCGCGATTTGAGTTATCGTAGTTCGATTGTAATTATTGGGCTATCTGTCTTTGTTGTACTATGTTTTTACATAGCAACCACTCAAAAAATTAAGTATTATTACATCTATCTATCTCAGGATCGTTTTTCGCTTTCATAAAAGCCTACAAGTTAGAATTCCAGTATTATAATATTTCAATGCTCCTAGTCATGAAAGACAAACAAATACGTCGTTCGCGTCATTCATTGGCGATTTAGGTGGACAAAGGATCGCGGGCAGTGCATGATGAATTCTTTCTACGTAGCGTTCAACGTATATTCCTGTCTACATATAATAATAAGAGGCGAAACGAATATCGAAGGTAAATATTCGCGGGTCTGCGGCGGCGGTATGTGGAGCAACCAGGACCCAGCGCGCCGCCGCCGATACCGCCGGGGGCGGGGGGCGCGGGCGGGGGCGCGCACGTCGCGAGGAGGAATACTTGTATATATTTTTTTCGCCGTTGTTCGTCGGCCCGTCTGCTCCTGGTAGGGGTAAGTTTTGTCTGGTTACCATAGCGACGGCAAGGTCGCCGCCGAGTCTCGCAGCCCCCGCGCGCCGCCACCGCCGCCGCCGGGGGTGCGCGCCTGACACACTTCCCTGCCCCCATGTCGCCGCCACTGCCACGAAACACCGCGACACGCATATACGTCACAATCGGACCTAATTTCTAACATTTAATTGACTGCCGTACGTTCCGATGAACCCGATTGCTTCAGGTATTTTCATCATTTTTACAAACTACACCTTTGTTTATTCAAATATTTTTACTACGCAATAATATACAATATATGTAACGGAGACAGTTCAGCACGTAATGGAATCCTTAGAATATGGTTTAACTATATTCACGATGAAGTCTGTGTATGACGATTCTTTCTTCAGAATAAGTCAATAGGAAAATGTCTTCTTAAAACTTCATATTTCAAATTTGAATGTTCAAGTTACAGGCTGATAAGGTTTTGGTAGCTACCCACGAGATAATTTACTTGTAGAGCCTATCAGGTCTTTACTTACCCCATATACGAGTATATGCTTTTACCTCCCGCCACATCCTGTAAGGGAGGTATAGGAATCATACTAAAAATTGGGTAGTGAGTTTTCAGTGGATGAGCACGTTTTAGGATCCCTAGAATATAGTTTTATTTTAATAGTTTTGCGATGATGTCTGTATGTGTCTGTCTATCTGTCTGTCCATTTGTCAATTTGTCAGCCTGTCTGTCTGTCAGTTTGTCTGCCTGTCAGTCTGTGTGGAGAATCTCTGGAGTTACTGTTTCTCAAAACTAATTTTGATATTTTGTATATATCATTTGTATCTCCTTTGGAAGAGCTGATTAATTTTTGGTGATGATCTAATAACCGGAAGTGGTAGTTTACTTGAAGTCCTATCAAGTGATTTTAAAATATGTCAGTAAATCATGGGATAATGACAATTCTGTTATTAGAATAATGTTTTAAATATTATTATCTACAATTATTATTTGAAACATTTTCTTCTTACTGTCACCATTTACGAATTGCAAAACATTAAAGAAAAAATATATTTTGATATTTTCATTTAAATCTGCTAACCCGTGTTTTTGATCAAACAAAACAACGGTTGAAAAATGTAATTTTTTGACATGTGTCATAATTTTTTAAAGGGATGAGAGTTTCTTGATAGTGGTGGTCCATGTTCCTGCATTGTTCGATAATAAATCTATGGCAGGAGGTATTGTGCTGCCCACAACAGATTTTTTCCTATAGTGATAGCATTTTTTTTGTGATCCCATTCATATTTACAATCTATATCTAGATCTAGAGTTAAAAGTATTGTGACGGGTCAAAATTTTCGATAGTGAGTTTTCAACGGATAAACACATTTCCGGGTCTCTAGAATCAGAGCTGGGCAAGTAAGTACCTGGTTGAAAGTACTTAAGTATTAAACAGAAGTATTGCAATCAAGTACTAAGTACCAGCATTTTAAAAGTACTCATTCTTAAGTACAAGTATTCATAAAAAATACTTAAATATTTGTCAAGTACTTTGCCAAACCTTCATATTTTTTGTTTCCAGTCTTTTCAGGAACATATTTCAGTTATACAGGGTGTCAAAAAACAACATTTAAAGATTTACAGGATGAGTAGTGCAGTTGAAACTAAGTTAAAAAGTCTTAATATACATAGGTCCGCAAATCAACTCTTTTCTAGATAACAATGAAAACAGATACAATCAAAGATGTTCAAAATGTTGTCCTTTCATATCCACATAGGATCTACATCTTCGCTCAAATGAAACTAACACCCGTTCAAAAAACTCGAGTTTAAATTGAATTATCTGACAACAGTGTTCTATTCGTTACGCAAATCAGAAAGTTCGGTTACAGGTGTATTGTAAACTAAACTATTTAAATAACTCCAGATACAAAAGTCTAAGGATTTAAATCATGAGATCTTAGAAGCCATGCAATAGGACCTCCTTGGCCTATCTATCTACCAGGAAATCATGAAAATTGCACTATTCTGACGAAACAAACTAAAAGAAAATCATAAAACAAAATATACGACTCAATGCCAATACTGATCATTATTATTATTATTATTATGTTAATGTAATTGAATCGCTGTAATTTCGGAAACAGTTGAATTACGGACCTATGTATATTAAGACTTTTTAACTTGTTTACACCTGTACTACACATCCTGTAAATCTTTAAACATTGTTTTCTGACATCCTGTATTGTTTTTATTACACATTCAATATTATAAATAATATCGTTGAAAAATATTTACATTATGGTCTGATGTAGAACGTTAGATGTAGAATTAAAATTTAATTTAAATAAGTAAATACTAAAAAATGAAGAATGATATTTTGACAGGCATGGTTATACCTATTTGTTGATTTACTCTTACAAATCGTTAGCAACGTGTTTAAAGTAACAATGAAATCACTTTTAAAACGTTGCTATGTTACTTTTAACACTAGTGTTAAAAAGTAATACTTTCAAATCTGCTGAGCAACCGTTAAAAAGGTCACTTTTAACAACAATCGTAGATAAAATTGTTTCTATTCCACGGGGGAATATTTAAACTTTAATTTTCTGAATTTTGACATGTTATAATATATTTGATTATTCAATTTTTTTGTGATTCCTTTTTCTGTATACTTTCCTTATATTGTATGACGTACTATAAACACATAGTAAATTAAATAAATATGAAATAATGCAAATACAAACTGCTCATTTATTATTGTGATCCTAATTCATAAATGAAAGTAATTTTTTACACTTATTGCGTTTTTTTCATTGTATCGTAGATAAAATATTGTACGATACACATACTTAAAGCATCTTCAGTCACTCAGCGGTCTAAAACACTAAAGATTAACTTTACGTACTTGTATCGTAAATAACTATTAGGAACACTAAATTATAAAGTTTAATAACATTATTAATGTTGTTATAAGAACAAACAACTGTCTGAAACATCTATTCTATATGTCAAACATGTGTCAAGTGTAACAATTAAAAATTCAT
The DNA here is from genome assembly GCA_963942605.1 of Poecilus cupreus. Lineage (NCBI taxonomy): Eukaryota > Metazoa > Arthropoda > Insecta > Coleoptera > Carabidae > Poecilus > Poecilus cupreus. The sequence goes on along the minus strand of OZ012729.1, from coordinate 4,427,268 downwards.
ATAAAAATATATTTATATAAGATTTATTTGAGTGCCTTCAACGAAATTTTAAACTAAATTAGTTTGGGTTATGTAAATTTATCGGCTAGGCAACAGGAAACTATATTATCTACATCAAATTAATTTAACCAAATATTTTCTCATCAAATATCTATGAAAATTCGTACCATCACGTCAATAACACGAGAATAAAGAAAAAATACTAACATTCAATCAAATTACCCGGCAGTTGAAATCGCTAAAAATGTAAATATCCTAACAACATATATCAATTTCAAACTGGAATTACAGTATTCCGTAATCAGATAACCAGTGTTCTATAAATTCACGGTGATGTCTGCTGCATTATACATGGCAGTAATTCGGCCGCCAAGCTGCTCTAAATTATATATCTATTACACTCAAATACCACAATATTTGTCCCGTATGAATTACTGTCAAAATTACATGTATTTTTAAAGTGATTACTGTGCCAGTAAACGTATTGAAATCTTGCGAATTTATCAAGCCTTTCTTAGAAAATTGTTATTTAAAGAATATTGATTCGATATTTGATGGTATGTGAATGTCAACACAGCTTACAAGACGATAATGTTATCGACGAAAGGCGGAACACGATAAGTTAAATAATAAATAATGAATAGTTAATGTGAATATTCAATAACTATTTTCTGGTTTAAAATGTATATTGTTCTTTACAATATTCAAAAATGTAAATGTCAAAGAACAGATAAAGCAAACACGCAAAAGTTCAAAGTTCAAGATACTTTTAGGAAATTGTGCTTAATTCAAAACTTTACTGTATACGAAACAACATACATACAAATAGCTATACTGGTAAAAAGTATGATAGTATTTAGTTGTTAAACAATTAGTATACTTGATACATCTTTGACATAGAGAATAATAGATTTAATAATATATATGGATGGAGCATTGGCTAGGTTTTTAACACGGTAATCTGTAGCCAACATAAGAGAGAGATAGTTATATCTAAAATTACATTTTCATGCCACCCGTCACGTGATATGAATGTACTGTTCTTCTCACACTGCGTAATTTTAGATATAACTATCTCTCTCTTATGTTTGCATTAAACTGCTGTAAGTAAAAATAAAAAAAAATGTTTCCCACAAATTCATGTTGTTTCATTAGGTTGAAAATTTTCTCGTTTTATAATTAATATCTATTTCTTGCTTAAATCCACATTTTTTGGAAAACTAATAAATATGTATATATACAGCGTTCTAACCTAAAGTGACATATTTACCTGTCAAATGGAACACCGTCTTTTATAGCATGATTTTTTTTTTACAATTATATGCACAACAGAATTTTACAATTTTTGGTATATTTAAATATGACATAAATAATTGACAAAATTATAAATGAAGCACAAAAGTCCATCAAAACAGTATTCTACTCACACGTCCAACGTCAAACCAAGTTCTTGTCATCTTGTGATGAACGTCACGTGACGGGTGGATTTTTATCTCTCTATCTCTATCACGCTGTGCTGGTTACATACTATCTTTGTCTATACTCCTTCCATGCATTTTATTAGTTCCATGGTTTGAGAGCTTGGAGGTTAAAGATTTCTATTAATTCTTAATTGTAAGCTCAAATGTAATAATAATTAAATTTTCAGTTGTAGTGCACAACCAATAAATAAATGTCACGAATTTTTCAAAGAAAACGAATGAATTGTTAATATTTATAAAATCCCTCGTATCCTTGTTTACCAATGATCTAATGTTACCAACATAAAAAAAATCCTAGTATTTCATATTTCACAAATAAATCAGTAATTTCATTTAGGTAATAAATTATGTGTATCATTCGGACAGAAATTGTTCTGCGAGTGTTCGTAATTTCCAAGCCTCGCCTTCGGCTCGGCCTGTCAAATATACTCGCATTCGCAAAAGTGCAGTTTCTGGATTAGTGATACAAATAAGAAATAACTACTAAATATTAGAATAAACTGCGAAAAGATATTCCGTATATTTTAAATAGTAAATAATTGCTAAAAAAAATTAAATTAGGTAATAATTTATTTATTTACAAATAAACCTATCCTGACAGGACGAGCCCAAATTAGGATTATGAGAACAATACAAAAATACAAAAAATAATTAAAAGGACACAAGGAAAGAAAACCAAAATTACCATTTTTAGTTGACATTTAATGGGATCGTTCACTAGGACACTAGGGTCACAAAATAGAAAATAAGTCATTTATATTATAATTAAAGCCAAAAACATCCTACTAGATATAACAGAAGTTTACAAAATATTATTCCTTACTAAGATATTTGAGTTTTAAAGACCTCTACAATGACGTCAAAGTATTATGGCGCATATCTATCCTATTCTAAATTATTTGTACTTCTCTTATTATTGAGCTGTCAGATTGTCGAACTGTCAAAATAGTTGGCACCTAATTTGAAGATTTTTTGTTTCACTTTGAATTCGTAAGTATATTTTAAACACATTTATTTCTAACTAATAAATATTACTTTAGGTCGACTCAGCGAAATTAAAGGCTTGTTGAATGACATAGGTTAACAAAATTTATTAGTAGTAACATTTGACTAACATTTGACTAAAATAATCTTACAATTTATTCATGTTTCTTCCAGAAATAAATGGAATTCATGTATATTTTAATTATTTACCATGAAAGTTATTTTAATTCCATTTAAATAATTTTCCGAACAATAAATTAGAACATTCATGTGACTACAATTATTTATAATCTATAGTGTTTGAGGTCCACCAACACCAATGACGTCACAACATTAAAAAAAAAAATTAGAGTGGCTAGTGAATAACAATTATGACTTTTTAAAATTGCAGATAGTCTTTACTTTAATATAGATATAGTTTCATAAAAAAAAATTTTAATGGTGAAAGACCCCATTAAAAGGATACAAAAAAAAAAACAAAAATTACAATTTTTAGTTGACATTTAATTGGCTGCGAAAGGCTTGGATTTAAAAGAAAAATGTGTGAGAATTTAGAATTATAATATATTTGAATAATCGTAGTTGGTGAAAAATGTGTCAAGTGTAATTATTAAACAATCAATTATATTAATTGTGTTTTATAAAATAATGCAAATATATAGCAGAGAAACATGTCGAAGACAACGGCATTAACTAAGGACAATGTAACAGTCTTGAGTTGTGGTTGCAATGTTAGGTTAAAGTGGTGTTAAAGAGTCTCGTATGACGTGTGTGAGTAGTTTTCCAAAAGCAGAGGGTGTCAGCGCGCGGGCCGGCGGAGAGCGTCGGCGGAAAGACAAGCGTCGCGATATCTTCCAAAACAAAATCGATGGCCCTAGTTACGACGGAACGCGATGTCGCAGGTCAGTGCCGTGGGCGTATGAGTCAGACAAGGACGGCCCTAACGGAAAATCAATAACGTTAGACAAAGAGGTGTAGCGGGGTGAAGAAAGAGCCGATCCAAAAATGCCATGCGCTGAATTTTTTATACGAAGCGCCGAGCGCGAAAAAAAATCGTATTTTTTTTAGTTCTGCTCGGGCCCCCGTCCCCGCGCGCCCTGCGGGGCCCCCGAACGCACGCCGCTGTATGGATTTTTTTCCGTTTGGCAGTTTTTTTAGCACTTTTTGGAAAGCATTCGGACGTTATGTTACCTAGTGATAGGAAATGCGAACGCGAATTCTCTGCTACGAACTTCAACTAGATTCGCTTGTTTCGCACGTCACAGCCGATTTTCACTTGTTCCGCTCTTTATCTTCTTCCTTTCGCACCCTCTTTCGTCTCCCGCATTGTTGTTTCATCCACTCGCCGACTTTCAGTAACTTTCTGCCACCCCCTGCCTTTCTTTTTCACTTCACCCAACTTCACACTTAATTATAGCCGAAACTTTAACAAATCAATGCTCACCTCCATAAAACTGTACACACTAAAAAATTATAGTCAAAATTGACAAAATTTTAGCAAAAATTTTAATCCCAGACGATCCACCGTTAATTTTTGTTAAATTTACAAGTTTCGGCTAAATATATTTATGAATATAAGTAATTAATTAATTTGACTAAATATTTTAGTAATTATATTGAAGCAGAACAATAAATCATAGTTATTATAACAAATTAAGTTGTTACAAAGGATACAAACGTTCTTCAACAATTTCGAATTGATTAGCTAAATTTACTTGTTATTGTTAACGAGTCTATTTGTTAAATTTTATAAATGTAGCAAATAATTAAAAACAACCGTTTTTCTCGTTAAAAATTCAGAAATGACCCAATTTTTATTTAAAAAATTGTCATATTAGTTCAAATTGATAACTTAACGCAATATTTTTGCCGATATTAACTAAAAATACTTAACAACCGCAAAATTAACAAATCACAAATCTAATTTTTTACTGTGTATTTACAACACGAATATTGTGGTTATTGTCCAATTGTTATTTCTGTAATTAAATTATTTAAAATTATAAGATTTGTACTATTTTAACAAACGAACTGTCAAACTAATAAATAAAAGGGTATTAAAGAACGAGTTTTATAATACATGTCTTTTAGCAAGCTACAAAATTTAGAAAACGAACCTCGACAATTTCTCTAAATGAGAAATATTTTGTTACTTGCGTCTGTTATATACTAAATTTTTAAAGAAAACTGCTATATTAAAACCAATGATTTTCTACCCACACATTCAAAAATGGCATAAACGTCTAATATAAGAACCTGATCCAACATGTGTAACGTACTATTTTGCGCTATCACTTTCTACAGTATGCATAATACTATCTAGTTATCTCTGTTGCTATCACCAACCATTGTCCAATCAGCAAAAATCAAACGGTATGTCGATTTTTTATTCTCACTTTTTGCAACCAAACCTAACTGTGTTTACAAATGTCATACTGTTTCTTTTTGGTGCAATATAACATAAAAAAAAAATATTGGTGAGGAAATGTTTGGTGTGCACACCTCCACAAATGAAGGATTAAAAACTTTCATTTTACAGGCAAAATACATAATTTTGTTTCAATTCAAATTTAATTGTTAATTAATTAATGTAGTACGAATGATGCAATCATATATTCGGGCTTATTCTCTAAAAAATATGCTACCGTAACATCTTGTTAATTGTGACAAAAATGAATCGACGTTTGAAAACTAATGAAATATTCCCCATTATATATGAAGTATTGATGTGATTTTGTTGTAATGTAACAACTTCGTTAGATAATTGAGCTGAATGTTATACTTCCAAATATCATGATTAAGTTATGGCGATGATAAATTTCTCTACAGGTAAACTTGACTTTATCCATTTCATGGTATGGTTTTAATTTTGGATAAAAATTAGGCTTGCAACGAATATTCGGCAACTATTCGGTGTTCGGCCTATTCGGCCACATTTTTACTGTTCGGCCGAATACCGAATAGTTAAGCATTATTCGGCCGAATACCGAATAGTTTAGAATATAAAGAAAAGTGGAAATTTAGGGTATTTCATTCGGTAATTTTTGCTTGAAATAAAATAATAAATATAAAACACATAAGGGTGTCTATTCTATAATTTACCTGTTAATTTTTAACGGCCTGTTAAAAATTTTAACCAATGATAACAGACGGTACTGAATAAAAACTGAAAATTTCATTTACCACATTTCTATTAGTTAAAATATTTATTTAATTTAAATATTCCCCATACATAGAGGACATAGGTAATAAATAAAGATACATAGGTATACATTAAAAAATTTATAGTCAAAATTGACAAAATTTTAAGAAAATATTTAGTCCCAGACGGTCCACAGTTAATTTATGTTAATTTAACAAGTTTCAAATTTGTTAGCAGGTAACAAATTATTTTTGTGTATTTCTTAACAAAATATATTTGTGAATATAGCAATTATTAACATTTATTTTTATGTACTTTTGACAAAGTATTTTAGTAATTATATAGAAGCTGAACAATAAATCATAGTTATTTAAATTAGCTAAATTTACTTTTTATTATTGACGAGTCTATTTATTAAATTTTATAAATGTAGCAAATAAATAAAAACAACAATTTTTCTTGTTAATAATTCAGAAATGACAAAATTTTCTTTTAACAAATTGTCATATTTGTTCAAAATGTTAATTTAACACAAGATATTTGTCAATAATAACTAAAAATACTGAGTAATAAACACAAAAAACCAGCCGAATACTATCGCCGAATATTCGGCTATTCGGCCAAGGAATCCGCCGAATATTCGGTATTCGGCCTATGGCCGAATACACTATTCATTGCAAGTCTAATAAAAATAGATAATTAAGCTCATATTTTCACAATTTGCACAATTCTTGGTCAATTTAATTTTTCCGGTTCTTGATGTGACCTAAATATATAAATCTGTAGAAAACTCTGAAAACTAATATATACCAATATTTTCACATCATCATCCTTCTCAAAAATTTAGTACCATAAAAAGATACCAACATAGTTTGAAAAGAATAGCAATATTTATACTAGTGAGCAAAGTAGTGTATTTAATCATGAGTCCAGAAGTTGGGCGCCCGAGCCGTAGGCGAGGGCCCCAACTGGATGAATTGGCATATTACTGTTTATATTCGCGTTTCCGGACGAATAATTACGCGTAACTTAAACCTTTTCAATTTTTATTATTACAATAAATTTGCAATGTTGAATATTATTTATTCAGAACTAATTATAATTTGTTAACAATGGATGTATAAACATAAAAACTTTGATTCCTTGGTTTATAATAGTGTATTATACATTAAGGAAGAGAAATGCATATATTTTCCCGCGGAGTAAATTGACGCACGAGCCCTAGGCGAGGGCTACAATACGACAAAGGTAAACACACTTCTCTTCTTTGTGATTGCGAAGCTGTTTTCTTAGTGAAATATATGTCAAAAAATTAAATAAAAATACGAGAGAAAATAAAAATTTCTCAAATGTAAGTATAGAAAATAAACAATTAAGAAGGTATTTTTCTGTATCATCAAATACTATTTTGTACCATTTAGAGCCGATCTTTCCATCTACGAATAAACTTCCGAATAAGTTATTCTTCGAATAAATAAAAAATAACAGCTAGAACAATAAGTATCATTTGAGATGATTTCGATGCGACATTTTTCATATATTGAATACTTTATTCATAGATGTAAATATCGGCCCTTAAGCGTTGTATTGGGCGGGAGGTTATGTGCTGACCACACAGATTTTGTTTTATATTGCAACAGTCATCATGACAACTGTTGCCATTGTACTACAAATGCGATATAGTGAATTTATCCCACAGCAAATGTGAATTTTGTTGATATAGCACAAACAAATTCCTTCCCATTAGTCGTGATACGCAGTACTATTTTGAGTTATTGATATGTTAAAAATGATATTGGAACATGTGTGGTGAACAATTAAAAATGTACAGGAATTCAATTGGAATTTATATAAATGTATTTACAATGACACCTATTTCTGTTTACATTGTGATCGTTACAGCGAATATCATTAAATATACAGTACGGATAAGTGGATGAATAACTGAAAAATATTTGAACTTAAATATAACTTTATGTGGTCAGGTTAGACCAAAAGTAATTAGTAATAAACGCTCCATAATTAATAGTAAAATGTTGACAAATTCCGGAGTTGTAAATTGCCAATAAATCTGTGGATACATATTTTACTATTTTTTAATTAGCTACACCTATGCCGTAAAATAAATGATTGGCGTATCAATAATTGCACTTGACATATGTATGTTTGCTATACATATACAGGGTGTTCAATTTAATATGCCACCATTACTATTTCGAGATTTATAAGAGCTACGAGATTGGACAAATTAAGAACGAGAGAAAATAGTATATTTTACAACAAGTAATGGAATGCCATTGCGTTACATGTTGTAGACTATACTTTCTATAACAAGATTTTGGAAATTATACAAAAAATACAAATATAAAACTGTTGAAAAGTCAAACTCAAATAAATCAAATTAAAACAAACAGACGTAACCACAGTAATTGAATCAAGATACTTCATATATCGCGCTAATATGCGGCTCTGATTCGTCGAATTTATGATAGTTATTCCAATACAATTTTTAGTTGTGGAATGCGTGGTTTTCAAAACAGTGTTACAGAAACTATTTTTTTTTTGTATTACAGGGAGAGAAACTCTGTTTCTATGATATCAAAATCATGACAGAAACAGCCAATTTCATATCTACGGGATACTTGTGCACTTTTTCTCCCGTCGTGAGGAAAAGTGTTTACATAATGTGAAAAATGAACAAAATTGCACAAATCAAAGGTAGGTAATTATCATAAATTCTATTACAATTCAAATAATTTTAAAATACATATAAAAACCATCATAAATATTGGAATCGTGAATAAAATAGTATATATACCGCAGAAAAGAAGTATTTTTTGTGCTTCAATTTACTCCACAGGAAAAAATCATACAGTTCTCTCCCTTATTGTAGAATATACTATTATTTTCGGTATACTGAATCGTAAACCTTCTATTATTGAGCTCTATTTCCATTGGTAAAGAATATATTTACGGGCTGAGCCAGTAGTAGTTATTTACGTTAAGTCCGGTAAATGGATTTTTATAAGACGTATGATGTATAACTGTTTATTTTATACCAGTCTCGCATTTTTCAACAAAAGTTTACTTTCTTTTTCTCTTGAAAACATTAAGGTCGTCTTGAACTTAAAAAAAATTATGGTAGTAACCAATGTTTTATAGTTGACATTTCAAATAATTTTTTTTTTATCTGATGCGGGCACCACACTACTTTCTTATACATATAAAATCAACTGAACAAGTATGACTTGTGTATGACTTTATTTTGATAATTATTATAGATGATAAACCTATTTAATTTTTTCTACAGGCACATTTGACATTGAAGATTATTGAAATGTATTATTTAGTTTATCTTAAAATTAGAAGCATGTACAAGAAAAGTGCAAATGACATTTTATATTCTAAATATTTTTGCTAGCATGTTTTATTTAAAACTTTTTTCACAGTTGATTCTATTTTTGAAAAAAATGGTTTTTATTGTTTTGTGTGTTCAGTAAACTTCCTCTTCCGGTTTTTCAATTTCATTCTAAATCAACTCAGCTCTTCACATTTTCATGAAACTTATAAATTTCGTTTCGTTTACATATCTTGTCTCGTTCATGAGATATTTCGCACACGAACATCCATCCATCCATCCTCACACAGACATCATTGAAAAATTGGTCTTAACGAATTCATTCTACGTCAAAATACGTATTTCCCCAAAAATCTCGTCAACGATTTTTTTCGTGGTTCCAATACTTCCTTATACTTTCAATAAAACAGTTCATCCACTGAAAACTCACTACCGAACTTTTAGCATGATTCCTATACCTTCCTTACAGTAGCGGGAAGTTAAAAAAACTGTGGATATAGAAAGGGTAAATATTAATTAACACTTTTCTCAACCCTTTGTACAGATAATTCCAACAAATCACGGCCTCTTGAAAGGATATCTGTCGTCGTGTATGCACACAAATATAATTTTTTTCTCAAAGTTTTTCTCTTTCACAAATTAATGAATATGGGATGACATTTCAAAATTTGGTCTATCACCAGCTGCCAGTTGACAACAGCATAAATTTTCTGGATTTTAGGGGACATTTAAGTCGTTAAGTTTTTGCCTCTGGACCTACAGGACTACCAACCGTAGCTGACAGCCATTCGTTAAAGTATCATATTAATGGTTTCAGGTTGCTAACCATAATAAATAAACAAATATATCATACGAGAACTTTACACATATTAAAAAAATATGGTGTGGTCACCACACGACTTCCTTATACAAATGAAACTTCTTCACCACTACCAATCTTGGAGGACGATATTTGACGGCTGGTAACCGCACTTTACGCACAAAATTATATCAATACCAAGATTTGATTAGAGCAGAGTGCCTCACCCAGAATTGGGTAAATGGAGTGATGGTTTCTTTATTTATTCATTCAACTGTATTTTTTTCTTTTTACTCTTTTATACAAATCATGAAAAAAATTACTCAGGAGATTTTTGCGGAAATATATATTTTGATGTCCACTGAATCTATTAAGACCAATTCTCAATGATGTCTGTGTGTGCAGGATGAATGGATGGATGGATGTCCGTGTGCACAATATTTCATGAACGAGACAAGATATGTAAACGAAACTTGGAATTTATAAGTTTCATGAAAATAAGAAGAGCTGAGTTGATTTTGAATGAAAATGAAAAACGGGAGAAGAATTTAACTGGACACAAAACAATAAATTCCATATATTTAAAAAATAGAGTCAGTTGTGGAAAAAAGTTTCAAATAAAAAGGTTAGCAAAAATATTTGGAATATAAAATATTATTTCAACTTTTCTTGTACATGCTTTTAATTTTGAGAAAAACTAAATTATATATTTAATAATATATTTCAATAATCTTTTTAACATCTGCATGTCAAATAATTGTTAAAATAAAGTCATACACTAGGAACAAGTTACACGTGTTTAGTTGATTTTATATGTATAAGAAAGTACTGTAGTGTCCACACCAGATATTTTTATATAAACGGTTTCAACTGCTGAGGTTATATGTCGCCTCGGTACCTCGTTTTCGGTGGTGTGACAACGGCACTCAGTGTATGCTGGTATAGGTTTTCGAAAAGCGGTCACCCATCCAAGTGCTGACCGCGAACAGTGATGCTTAACTTGCCTTAATGAGTGAACCGTCTTCTACGCTAACTGCCATGGCCGTTGCGCCACTCTGTATTGAAGTGTTTTTTTTTCTATTACGAAGATGGGAGGCGGACTAACTACTATGGTCATATGCCGCCTCATGAATGGATGATTGTGAATGTTTATGAACAACACAAACGACCATGCTCTTCAGTGGGATTCGAACCCACGACCTCTGGCGTGCTAGGCTAGTGACATAGCCACTACGCCACCGAGATCGGCTATTGAAGTGTTTAATAATTTATTTATTACATGGGGTAAAAAGATCTATGAATCATGGTATCCTGAGTTCGAAACCCACAGCCGATAACTGCCACGTTAACTTTACCCCTCTGGTTCCCTTTCCACTAACATCTTTGGGGGATGTTATTTAACATTTAACAGAACTGCAAAAGCAAATATGGGTAAATGGCGGGATATATTCGTATTTATTCATTTATTAAAAATTACTTTTGACACATGATAGAGCTATTTGTTTGTTGTCATAGCAACTATAATTATTGAAATATTTTTTAAACATATAATTTAGCTTTGAAGTAGATCAAGGCTAACATTTCAAACTCTATTTCGCAGCTGATTTTTATTTGAAATAAAACGAATTTATTATTTTGTGTGCTAAGTAAATAAAATCAGTTCTGTGTATTTTTTTGAAACTTAAAATTATGAAGTTTTGTTACTTTTCTCGATCAAGAATTTTTGCGCATAAATAAATAAAAATAGTAGTTATTTGTTTAACTAGGGCATCAAAATACGAGATTTACAGCAGAGGCTGTCGTTTCATTGACGAGGCGAAGCCGAGGCAATGAATGCTGCCGAAACTATAAATCTGTGTTTGATGCCGAGTTGAACAAATAATTTTTTGCGATTTGGAATTAATGTTAATTTAGTGATTATTTTATTCAGATATTTTGAAGGTTATTGCTGTCAAATCACGTTGCCATGCATGTGTTGAACGGTTGCTATGTATTTATTGACGGTTGCTACGCGTTTGTTAAGCAGTTGTTATGTAAAATATTTTTATAGCCCAGACACTTTACAGACTGTTAGCAGTCCGTGAAGTGTCATCAAAAAATATATATATCATCACTCCTTTTACCCATCTACGTAAGTGATATATTTTTGAGTATGAAGTGCAGTTACCAGCCGTCAAATCATAGCACCCAAAGATGTTAGTGGAGGAGGAACCACAGGGATAAATTTAAATTGACAACTGTCAGCTGTGGGATTCGAACCGAAGATCTCACGATCCACAGTCCGACGCGTTACCTCGGAGCTATTTACCCCACACAGACCTCATTGAATTGAATTATTTGTCAGACTGAAAACTACAAATAATCAGAACTTATTTCTAGTATTTGTTCTAAGATAATATGGTGTAATTTAAATAACCAAAACTTTAAAATGAGAACTTTGGATGGGTGACCCATACCATACGATGTACCGAAGAGGCATATAACCTCAGCAGTTGAGACTGTTTAAAATTAAAAATTAATAATAACTATAACCTCTTTTGCATTTATAATTATTCATTGCTCTCTTTAGACCTTCGAACAGTTTCAACAAGAACAATATTATTATTCATTTGCATCGACGGAAGAATTCTAGGAAATATGTCTGGTCTAGTTTAATTTGTAAAACAACAGAAGCTGTAGGAACTATGAACAAATCGATGACGAGATTTTCGCGGAAATACATGTTTCAAAATAGCGAAACTCCATAATTATAAGATTTATGAGTTATGACAATACGCAAAGTTGGTTAGATTTTGGTAGAAGTTTAAGGTTCATTCACATAAAGATTAGTTTTATGTTTTGGTTTTTCGTTTTAGTTTAACACAACATGAGCGTTCACATATAAGATTTTAAATAGTTTTAGTGACCAATGCCATCTATGGGCAGTTTAGAAAAATTATGACAAAGTGTAACGTTTCTGCAATACAGGCTGAACCCAACATCAACATTTTCTTTTATGTATTTAAAAAATATATATATTAAAATCAATCATCCAAAATTATTATATTTTAACGATTTATAATAATACAAAAAACTTTAAGGTTATGCATATTGTTGATATTTCATTCAGAGAGATAACTAGATAGTTCTAATTCATTCTATGCATGTTACTATTGGTTCATTTCTAAACATAAACGTAAACCTAAACCAAAAGTTTGAAATTTGCAAACTTTAGCTTTAACTGTAGTAGTGAACGCTCTCGTATGGTAACATGGAATAGTTATTTGTCAAACTAGGGAAGAGAGCGCTTCTTTTTCGCACTTGAGCTCGAAGTTTGCCGCATGAGCTTAGCGAATAAGGCAATTCGAGCAAGAGTGGAAGAAGGGCTTTCTTCTCGTGTTCGACTCAACCTTTTTTTCACATGTTTCTAGAAGCGATTTGCTCGGACCTTAAATACACTTTGACAACACAAAACACAACTGACACGTCAAAAGTTAGGTTATCAGACGCAAGGCGGTGTAGCAGTGTTGCCAATGAACCAATTTTAAATATAAATTAAAGTTGGCAAATTGTGATTTAATTTAGAAAATTAAAATATAAGACATTATTTTAAAGTATCTCTTGATTTATTGCATTATGTCATATCAAACCTTTATTTTTTATGTATTTTGTAATGATTTTATATCTTATGCATATTTATATTTTTGTGGTTCCCCCTCCACTAACAACTTTGGGGCTATGACTTGACGGCTGGTAACCGCATTTCATACGCAAAAATGTATCACTTACCGAGATCTGCGTATGCAGAGGGCCACACCCTTAATGGGTAAAAGGCGTGATGATATATTTTATTTGTCTATTTATCTCACTTATTTATGTATTTACTTACTCTGTAATTGGGATTCGTCCTGTCGAGTAATAAAGATTATTATTATTATATTAAAGTATATGTATCACTAAAAGGATTTTCAATAAAATTTGGTATTTATTTATAATTTTAAGAATATATTTTTTGTAAATAACATTCATATTGGTAACACCTCTATATTTTCCTATTTCGAGCGGTAAACCACATTTTCCTCACTATTTCGGGTGTAGAACAGTAGGGTTTCCTGGCATAACGTGAAACAACAATATTTCTTAAAAAATATATATATATATATATATATATATATATATATATATATATATCATCACGCCTTTTACTCATTATGGGTTTGGTACTCTGCTTACGCAGATCTCGGTAAGTAATATTTTTGTGTATGAAGTGCGGTTACCAGCCGTCAAATCCCAGCCCCTAAGTTAGTGGTTAGTGGAGGGTGAACCACAGAGGTAAATTTAAATTGGCAACTGCCAGCTGTGGGATTCGAACTGAGGATATCACAATTGTAAATCTTAAAGCAAATTACTTATGTGAATGAGGCTTTACTGGACACACAAAACAATATTCAATCATTTTAAATGTGGAATCAATGGGGTCTTTCACCATTTTTTTTTTATTTTTTTTTTTTATGAAATTTTATCTATATTGAAGACTATCTACACTTTTAAAAAGTCTTAATTGTTATTCATTAAGCCACATTGATTATTTTTTAAAATGTTGTGACGTCATAGTAGAGGTGTTGTTGGATCTAAAACAGTACAGATTGTAAATAATTGTAGTCATATATTTTTTTACTTATTTTATTATTATTATTACAATAAAATAGAACATTTATGTAACAAAAATTATTTAAATCTCTACTGTTTTAGATCCAGCAACACCTCTACTATGACGTCACAACATTTAAAAAAAATCATTGTGGCTTAATGAATAACAATTAAGACTTTTTAAAAGTGTAGATAGGCTTCAATATAGATAAAGTTTCATAAAAAAAAATAATAAAAAAAATGGTGAAAGACCCCATTGCGTACAATGTTTCAAATACTGCTAACTGAAACAACTATTCTATCCATCAAATACGTGTCAAGTACAATTACAAAATATTTAAATAAAAGCATCATGTGTATTCCTCGCAACATTAACGGCAAACTAATTTAAAAAATGGCTGGTAAGTGAATCTTACTGGGAGTCAAAAACGGATATTTTTTAACATCGTCAGAATGTCATTAACGACTTAAAAATAGAGATCTATGGGGTTTTTTTGACGAGAAGAACCAACTTTAGTCTCATATACCCACAACATCATCTAACATGTGTTCACACATGGCATTTGTAAGTGTCAGCCCATGTACAGTCGACCAAACAAACTTTCGCCGAACTCCTACAAGATCTGCGATTAACGGATTTTTCTGAACTTGGCGATTTGAATAAACTTATGTATTTTATTCATTTTTATTTATAGATTTCTATAAAAATCATTTAGAAGCGCTATTTTTACTGCATATTTATTTCATTTCCATAAAAATTTGTAATATTATTGACCAAATTTGCAAAAAATTGGAAAAACTAAAGTAGGCACACAACTCTATAACAAAAAAAATGTATAATAATTATACTTTAAGCACGCTATTGACAACAAAAAACTTTCAATTTGCACACTCCTGGGGTAAAAAAATTACTGATATTCCCCGGATATTTTGCAACAAAATCATCTTAAAATAAACAAAATTTAGTTTATAAAATGTTACACCGATTTTCGTAGCAAACAATATTTTTACCGAATTCACCTGTAAATTTATGTTTAATTTCTCATTAAACTGTAAATTATCGGCTAATTTTTAACGATCAGTTAAAAAATGTAGGCAATGTCAAATGAAATTTTCAATTTTTATTCAGCTCTGTCTGTTATCATTGGTTAAAATTTTAACCAGGCCGTTAAAAATTAACATTAACATTAACGGCATGTTTCTAAAAACGATTTTCTCGGAACTTAAATACACTTTGACACGTCAAAAGTTATGTTATCAGACGCAAGGCAGTGTATCAGTGTTTCCAATGAACCAAACTTAAATCTAAATTAAAGTTGTCAAATTGTGATTTAAAATTAGGTATATATTTATAAGTTTTATAATATATTTTTTGTAAATAACATTCATATTGGTAACACTTCTATATTTTCCTCTCTAGTGAGGAAATAGGATATTACAATACGAGTGAAGAAACTAAGAATTTCGCTCACGCATGTGTCAGTATATACGAGTATTTTGTTTAATCCTGCTATTGTAAGTACACGCCCCCATCCTTGTGGCCTACATGCTCAATGTTAGGTTAGGTTCAGATGAGTGAGTGAAAGTAGTGAGCGAAAGAACTTTCGTCCACTCACCTGTCATTACCCATCCTGTTGCCATAGGAATGAGTTGAGCGGACAAAACAGAAGGTTTTGAGCTCTGTATTCATAGATTTCTTGGCATGTCGTGAAAAATAGTTATTTGTCAAACTAGAGTTCGAAGTTTGTCTCATAAACACAGAGAATGAGGCATTTCGAGCGAGAGTGGAAGAGGGCTTTTCTTTCGTGTTAGACACAACATATTCTAGAGAGGAAAAACACATTTTACTCACTATTTCCGGAGAAGAACGGTGGGGTTCCATGGCATATCGTGACAAAAAATGTATCGTCACGCATTTTATTTATTTGAAAGTATGAATATATAGATCGACAAACCGATATGTGTCCACGAATTCGCGTTAATGCAAAATAATCAAATGCATAACGAATGGCGTTCACGTTTACTTGTACAAGTTTAAATTATACATTAAAAATTTAAATAATCAAGAAATAATATAATAATAATTATAGCTCTGTAGTATCGGATTGTAGATTATAAGATCCTCAGTTCAAATCCCGCAGCCGAAAAACAACTACATAATTGTTAAATGTCAAATTGTGATCGTCATGAATTAAAAACATTTTTACAGCAACTACTTGGATTAATTTTCTACTTGTCAAAAAATAAAGTCAAATTATTTAAATCTTTTTACTTTGGGCGGTCGTAGATAATAGTATATTATGATACAAGTGTATAAGTAAGCTTTTAAAGCACGTACGACGAGTTTAAGAGCACGACGCGAAGCGGAGTGCTTTTAACGTCGCTAGTGCTTTAAAAGCACTTATACACATGTGTCATACACTATTTTTTATTATACCTGCATCATATTCTGGAAAAAATTCATAATTTTGTGCGTGTGACGTTTGACGTATGTCGTTTACATGGAGATTGGTTAGCATTTATTGTTTACGTTTACAGTTTTGACATATATCAATAGTAATTATTTGTGTTGTTGCTTAGCAACCTTTAAAGCACGGCGTGTTTTAATCTTGCGTTTATGGACGCTGTAGCGTGTTTTAAACACGGATTATGATGCAGGTATAATAAAAAATATTGTTCAATACACATGTGATAATGTATTATAAATATACTTATATGATAACACAACTCGGCTCTCACGTCTTCTCGTTGTGCAAATTTCACATGCGTATCTTAATAATGCTCTTATCCCACTTATATCGTAAATATCTATTATTTAACAAGTATATAATTAATGGTTTTATGAATGAGACAATTTAGGGGCCGAGCAAGCGCAGTTGTGTTACATATTTTTTGTACAACCGGACGCGAAATAAGCATTTCACACTCGCAATACGGGCCTCGAAATTGAATTTCGCGGCTGACGTTATGGTAACGGCCGCAAAATGATTGTTTTTTTCCCTATTCCGTGGCCGCTACCATAAACAACAGCGACGAAATAGGGCAAAGCCATCATTTTGACACTTGAGAATTCACATAATTTTTTTCAAATTAATTGTATTGTTTATCAATTGTCAATCCCATAACCACTTTCTATTTACAATAAAACTGTTTAAAATTAATAAAATTTGTAATTAATATTTTTTACGATTGCACACAAAATATTGTGTACGTTCGCGAAATCCTTTAGCGCCCTCGAAATTGTCGCAAGTGGTCTCGAGGACAATTTTACTCTCGGTACGATAAAGAAATATTTCGCGTACTTGGTATAGAAATAACTATTATGTTCGACTGTATTCCAGATTATTTTTCTTCTCTTAAAATGACATTTATATTAGAAACATAACGTTGAAATGAAAAATAAAAAATGAATAATTTCGAAGTGTGCTTCTTTTTGTTGTTTGGTAACCACGTTGGTTATTGTTTTTACTTTATCGGCCTAGTCCATAAAAATCACTTAATGGACGCTAAATTAAACATAAATATTTTTGCAACTTTTTTTTTTAGCAATATTACGAAACAACAGCAATGAATTTATTCCTTATTTAAAATAAAGTATACTTACTGAACTTTATGTACAGGCGACACATATTTAGGGGCAAAATTGTACTCCAAAAATAATCTAATGTGGGCACTTCCAGCTTAAGCAATTTTTACACGTTACAAAATAAAGAAAAAGTCGCAAATAAAAATTATAGCCAAAATTATATTTACATCTTTTTGAATATAATTACCTTGTAACTTGAACATTCAAATTCTAAATATTAATTTTAAGACAATATACTCCAATCTCAAAAACATATTTATGTATTGAAAACTCACTACCGAACATTCTGACCCATCACAATACCTTCCTTTGCAGTAGGTTACGGATAAAGCGTGTTGATATATTTATTCAAAATATGTAAAATTTCTTTAAATTTAAAAATAAAATGTGACCTTGATCTTTGGTAAAAAATAAATTCCTTTAGGTATAATTAAATGCAGATTTCAACACCCACATAAATAATAACAAAAAAGCATCAATAAACATATTAAAAACTACAATAAAACTTGAAGAAATTCAGCAAAAACGCATAACAGTTCTTTCGTGCTTCAAAAAAGTTCCCAGCAGTCGCCGATGTCTCCGACGACTCGATATGGGCCGCTGTCCCATAAGCCACATGTGTTTTTTCGAAGAAATTAAAAGTGCAGTGTGAACTGACAAACACACAGCGTGGATAGACAGAGACAGACATATAGTTTTTATGACATTTCACGCCGTCTCTCTCCATAACGTTGGCGTACAAATGTTTCTTATAAAGATAATTTTTTATGTCTTTTTTTCTCGCTCTTTTTTATGATTTTAGTTACAAGTGAATGTTTTGTAAACGTTTTTACATGAGGATTAAATGAATTAAAGAGATAATTTAATTTAGGACTGATTTTGAAAGCATCGCGGGAATTTACAAATCTTCTGTCTTGGCGTTTGTTACACTAAGTTATTCATGCTGATGGTTTTACTTAATTAATAAAGAATAAATGGAAATTGTGCTTTAATAATTATCTACTAGATCACAAGAATCTCATTTGGGATACACTTTGTAAAGGTACAAGTATTGCAAAAAATATTGTAGATAATTGTAAATAGTTCATTTTTAAAAGCAACCGGCATTTTTACTTTCTTATACAAAGTATTGGAATCATGAAAAAAATCGTTGACGAGATTTTTGCGAAAATACATATTTTGACGTCCACTGAAACCGTTAAGACCAATTTTTCAATGATGTGTGTGTGTGAGGATGGATGGATGGATGGATGGATGGATGGTTGAATGAACGAGACAAAATATGTAAAACGAAACTTGGATTTTATAAAATTTGTGAAAATAAGAAGAGCTGAGTTGATTTGGAATGAAATTGAAAAACCGGAAAAGGAAGTTTATTGGACACAAAACAATAAATTGTACTTTTTTTTCAAAAATGGAATCAGCAGTGACAAAAAGTTTCAAATAAAAGATGTTAGCAAGAATATTTGGAATATAAAATATTATTTGCACTTTTCTTGTACATACTTCTAATTTTGAGAAAAACTAAATTAAATATTTCAATAAATCAATCAATCATTTTTAACATATATGTCAAAAAATTATGGTGTTAAAAATATGTGTCGATTGAAATATTATAAAAGCAATATTTGTATTATTAGTTAGAAAGTTTTAAAGATCAGATATTAATTAATATCTATTTAAGAATAATGTCATAGTTACAATGGAACAAAAATTAAATAGGTTTAACATCTATATGTCAAATAATTGTCAAAATAAAGTTATACGCAAGAAACAAGTATTACGTGTGCTACTGGTTTTATATGTATAAGAAAGTAGTGTGGTGCCCACACCAGATTTTTTTTATCAGCATACATAGGGATATGTCATTAGTATCATAGTTACAGTTAAAATGATTACCAGCAATGTATTAAAGCTAGAAATAATTTACAATAACAAAAATAATAATTCCCACTTATTTTAATGTAATTTATTACATAGTAAAGTAATTAATATAAATTTCTTATTTGTGTAAGCTTGGAATAGTACATTATGTAACAAGTGCAGAAAGTTTTCTATTAATAGGTAATTCTGCACGAGTTGTACACTAACACTAATTTTTTTTGCGATAATACTTTTGTCTTATCAAGATTTAATAATAATAATAATTCTAAATCTTCAGAAACAAGGAATAACATCGCAAACTCAAACTATTTGACGTTTATGAATACAGCATGAAGGCGGCGCAAGCGCAGATGTGCGCAGTGTTACCAACTATAAATCTATAGATTGTAATATGAAAACTAATAACATATTTTATTAAAAAATTGATATTGTAGTTTCTTTGTACTCTCATTATTGAAAACTAAGATTTATATAAACTCTGTAATAATTATAAATTATTTTATGATATATAAATGCAATAGCCATGGCAAGCAGCATTGAAACCGGTTCACTCGATAACGCAAGTTAAGCACTAATGCCCGCGATATGTATTAGTAGTTGGATGGGTGACCGCTTTGTCCCATACCAGTAAACACTATGTGCCGTTGTCACACTACCGAAAACGAGGAACCGAGCCGGCATATAACCTTAGCAGTTGAGATGGTTTAAGAGAAAAAATATTTTTTTTTATTACGAATATAGAATTTATTGTCCGAAGCGTTAGCCGAGGAGAATAAACCATATGAGCAATAAAAAATACTTTAGTGCCGAGGTGCACATTATATTTTTTCCGAAATCGTTAAATTATGAATTAAAAACATAAATAAATAGCTTTATGTAATTGTTAAACGTCAGCTAGTTGTTGCGACGGGGATGGTTGTGATAACAAAAATTCTGTCAAAGTGTCAAATTTGGTTATAATTTCATTATTTTTATATTTATTCTTGTACGTGTTCTGCATGTGATCTGCATTAAAGCCGGTAAATTATTATCAAAGGTAAATAATAAATAAATTCACCAATAGTATTATAGAATAATTTGCTTGTTATTTTAGGTTTGTAATTTAAGTTTGACATGAGAGTCTGTAAAGTTTAACTTAACGTATTATTTTGACTAACTTCGCGTAGTAAAATCGTGTCGTGTACTTAAGTATCAATTTTGGAAAAAAAATTCAATTGACTTTTTATATATATATATATATATATATATATATATATATATATATATATATATATATTATTATATAATACTTATATACTTATAATTTATATACCTAATCTGGTAAATCGTTCCGTGGTAACGCATCGGACTATAAATCATGGTATCCTCATTTCGGATTTCTAATAATATCTTAAAGAGCGACAACTTGACGGCTGGTAACCGCACTTAAGCTCAAAAATACATATACCACTTACAGAGATCTGCGAAAGTAGAATGCTACTTTTGGTAAAAGGCGTGATATTTTTTATATTAGATACAAAAAAGGAAAATCTCGTTTGATATATTACATTACAAATTTAGCGTAAAAATTTAAGCATAACGTTATGTGTTATATGTATATAATCTTTACCTAACCTTTTAGTCAATTCCAAACTAGATTTTATAAAATGTTCTCGATATTAGATTTCACAAAATCTATATGTTTGGTGCGGATCAAAATTCTTTGTTAACTAATTGTACTTCCACTACGCCTTAGTATTCTGAATTTTGTTAATTTTTACTGCAATGGTGTAGAACGTAAGTGAGAGGTAGCTGTTTTATCTAAATCACGTCAAAATGTTGAGTAAATTGCTTTGAAAATAGATAATAATTTTCTTATGGATTCAAAGAATTGCTATGCAAATTTTCATGTGCAAATGACAAACGGTATAGACTCGGGTATAGATTTGTATAAAGAACAAACATACCGACGTTCACTTTTATACAGATAGAAATAATCAATATTTTTTCACAGTTAAAAATAAATAAACTTCACTAACTCCTACCTAATCCACTGTAGTTGTTGATGTTCGCAAATGCAGGTACTAAGTCCGCTCACACTCACATAACCTATTACTGTTCTGCCCTCACTGCTGTCTACGTGTGTTGTACGAAAAGTAAACAATTGAATGCGAATGCTTATAAAATAAATATAGCAGTGTCATCTTAAACCACTAGTCAACAAATAACTACATTTATTTCTCTACGATTCACTTTGTTATCACCAAGTTTAATGAAAATTAACACCACAAAAATCGAGCAGCCATTTAACTCAAACGTCAAAACACAAACAAGTGACTGTCTAGTCTATCATAGTGTATAGATGCGACACAGCACTCTATGTTAAAACAGGTCTAATATAATTAAAGTTTAGACTTGCTTTGTCTAACAAATGATATGACTTAAAACATATTTTAGTATTAGGTTTATTGAGAATACAGACGCGTGCTGCTACATCAAATATTAAAAAAATAATAATTACTAAATAGTGAGAATTAGAAAAAAAATTGATGTGCCCATTACATAACCTCCTGCCTAAATAGTACAATTTAGCGAAAACAGTTACATATTATATTTTCTTAAAAATAACAAAATTTAGTCCATATAAATTATTTTCTATAACACTGTTTTGAAAACTACACATTCTACAACTAAAAACTGTATTGGAACAACTATCATTCCATACGCGGCGTATGGAATATTTTCGACGAATCAGAACCGCTTATTAGCGCGACATATGATGTATCTTGATTCAGTTACTATGGTTACGTCTGTTTGTTTTAATTTGATTTATTTGAGTTTGACGTTTTCAACAGTTTTATATTTGTTTTTTTGTATAATTTCTAAAATCTTGTTATAGAAAGTAAAGTCTACAACATGTAACGGAATGGCATATCCCACACTCGCAAAACCGTAGCCCTCGCCTTCGGCTCGGACTACAAACTTTTTGCTCGTGTGGAATATATGCGATTCCATTACTTATTGTAGAATATACTATATTAAGATAGGTACATATATCCAAAAAATCTACTCATAAATTGCGCAAATATTTATTTTCAATCGGTACTTTGTCTCGTGCTAAAACTTTAACTCGCTTGAAATAGACAACTTTATGCATTTGTGGCACAATTTATTATTTTCTAGGACCACTTAGAAATCTACTCATTGTATGTTTGCTGTTGCTTGGGAAATGAGGTACATTGCAAGCATAGTGCGAAATGAATTCGTGTTGTGAGTATTTCAATACAGGCCATTTCATTTAAGTATAGGTGCCATTGCTAGGATACTTATTTTTTGTCAAATATTCAAAAGGTGAAAACGGGATAGATTTATTATTAAAATTAAATTAATTAGGAAATAATATCGTGGTCGTAGAAAAAGTATATTATACAACTCGCATGGAAGATACAAACTTTCATACTCGTAGGAAATGAGTACCATTCCATGCTCATTGTACAATATACTATTGTGTGGCCACTTCCGTCAAACTTAGAGTTATTATGAATTTTTGTTATTTAAACTATTCATCAGTTATATTTTATAGTTTATGTAGCTGTTACTAAATTCATATTTAATTGATTTTATTGTTTTATATGTCCAGTCCACTTCCGGTGAAAACAGAACTCAAAATATTCCGCGAGAATCTGTTAAATAATAAATATTTAAATACGCATTCTTTTCATTTCAATTGCTCACTAAAAAATACGTTACACCAACTGCAAAGACACGAAAAAAACTCAAGTAAAAAGTTGTTCATGTATAAAAAATCCCAAAAATTCTGTTGCCCCCCGTGCAAAGGGTTGAGGGTCCCACAGCCCCATCTACATACTCGTACTTTGCATTTCCGACCCGACAATTAAGTCCAAAGAGAAGAGATTCTTAATCCTCGCATTATTTTTTGTCTGTGAATGCGAGGGGTGCATCCACCTAATTATGTGAGGCTGCAGTCCCCCTCGGCTTGTTGTGCACCCCTGCCCGCGACCCCTCGCGGTCGGTTCAACCCTCTACCTGTTGCCGGTCAACTTGTGCGTGTGCGTGACGCGGTGCGTGTGTGTGTGCGTAGTTATGCGGTGGGTTGTGTTGCGTTCATTCAATGTGCCGATTGGCTTTTAGGAGTGTTAGGGATTTTTGAATTGTGCTAATAAGATTTAGGTTTTTAGGATTTTCAAGTATTTTGGGGAAGAAAGTAATTGGATGTAATTTATGTTTATAGAATTAAACCTTACCTTGTGCAAAATAATTGCCTCTTGCATTTATACAGGGTGTTGAAATGAAATGTGGCGAATAAAGATTTCAATATTGAAAAAAGCTTTCAGAACTCATGGTATATGTAAATAACAATAACTGGGATTAAGTTCTGTACAAATGTTATTAATAACACAACGTTTCGGCAGCAAAGTGCTGCCTTCTTCAGGTGAAATTTAAATTATAAACAAATAAATATGTAGTCAAGGATACAAGTTGACAAAATAAAATCAGGGTAACATGGATCAAAGTAAACAAATTATAAACGGAAAATTAACGAAGAATAACAGTTAACCATGACTTATTGATCTCAAAGCCTGTATTCAAGTTCAGATTATTTGAAGATCTCTTGATTTCCATTGCTTCTCTAATAAGTCTTCTCAACCAGTTATTTTCTCTTACTAGAATCCTTGTTTTTTCAAAATCAATACCATTTTATTTTGTCAACTTGTATCCTTGACTACATATTTATTTCTTTATAATTTATATTTCACCTGAAGAAGGCAGCACTGTGCTGCCGAAACGTTGTGTTATTAATAAAATTTGTACAGAACTTAATCCCAGTTATTGTTATTTACAAAGATTTCAATGTTACTTTTTATGTAGTTGTAACTTTTTACCTATTCATTTTACACCAAAAATGTAAATATAAAAGTTATTCAGAATTAAAAAATTAGTGCAGCCAGTCCCATTCTATACGAAAAATAATACAATGTTGTATAGTTCAGGAAAAATAAACAAAAAGACGGAATAAGCGATTTTTCGCGTTTTTTGACAAAAAACTGCCAAAACTCAAAGGAGATGCATTTTACGAAAAAAAAATTCAAATAAAAGTTGTTGAAAATTAAATTTCCTATAAATATTTCGATTTTCGTAATAGTTTTCCCGTAAAAGCGGAAAAACATCTCTGCACGTCGCTATTGGGATCTGACATGGGGGCGTGGTCTATCTAAGATGGCGTCAATTAGGGTGACATGAGTACTGTTCGCGTATAAAATATAAAAAATAAGTCTCACGATTAATAATATTTGCGAATGCGCTACAACAGATCTTGCAAAATAAAATTTAAAGAAGCTGAACGCATTTTATATACTTGACAATTGATTAAATGTCAACTACACATTCTACAACTAAAAACTGTATTGGAACAACTATCATTCCATACGCCGCGTATGGAATAATTTCGACGAATCAAAGCCGCAGTTACCATGATTACGTCTATTTGTTTTAATTTTATTTATTTCAGTTTGACGTTCATATATTAATTTTTATATTTGTATTTTTTGTATAATTTCCAAAATCTTGTAAAGTCTACAACAACATGTAACGGAATGGCATATCCCACACTAGCAAAACGTCGAATTTACGAGGTGATCCCCAACAAATAATAAAAAAAATTGCAGGAGATGAACAAGTGATGAGTGTTGTTTGTTCCTGCTTGGCTGGTTTTGGGTGAAAAATGCAAAAACTGCATTTTGCTACGTTGTTGTACGTTATAGGATAGTTGTAAGTTTCTTAATCTAAATCAACTAAATAAATAAATAACTAAAAATGAATATAAGGAACATTAACTTTGAATACAGATTTAATTTAATTTATGAACTTAGTTAAATACAAAGTGAAAAGATTTCGGAACAAATTCGTGTTATAACCTATAATTTTACTTACTTAGATGTAAATAACCGTCTGGTACAAAATATTCAGAGCATATTATTTATTGTAAACGCATTCATGTTGTTTACTTTTGTTAGTTTTTTCCAAGGTTTTTTCGCACTCCAAATTGGTAGACTTTATAAATAAAACATTTGTCCAGCTTCGAAAATAATGGAATGTAACGTCCAGATTTTTACGGGACTTATTATTACACCCTTTTACTGCACAATACACTTTATTTTTCGATTTTTCGCGGTGTTTAACTACAATTTCGGTCATTTTTTATCTCAAAAAAGTTATTCTCATTTGACATAATGTATTTCTAACGGAATCTTCACCCTACTTTGTGTTCTAAAATAATCCGCTCATCCATTGAAAACTCACTACCCAATTATTAGCATGATTCCTATACCTCCCTCATAAGATGTGGCGGGAGGTAAAAAGCGATGTTAATTTTTCAGCTGTGCCTAATGATGAACGTCTATTCGGAATCGATCGTGCAAAGTATTTAATAAATAGTTATTTGTCAAACTAGAGAGGAAAGCGCTTCTTTTTCCCGCTCGAGTTCGAAGTTTGCCTCATGAGCGCAGCGAGTGAGGCATTTCGAACGAGAGCGGAAGAAGAGCTTTCCTCTCGTGTTAGACACAACATTTTTTTCACGACATGTTTCTAAAAACGATTTACTCGGACCTAAATACACTTTGAGAACACAACTCACAAACTGACACGTTAAAAGTTAGGTTATCGGACACAAGGCGGTGTAGCAGTGTTGCCAATGGACCAATCTTAAATATCTTTAATAAGTTGTCAAATTGTGATTTAATAAGAAAAAGAAAAGTATAAGACATAATTGTAAGACAATTTAAATTATGTATATCACTAAAATAAGGATTTTCAATCAAATTAGGAATTTATTTATAATTTTTGTAATATATTTTTTGTAAATAACATTCATATTGGTAACACTTTTATACTTTCCTCTCTAGAGAGGAACAACACATTTTCCTCACTATTTCGGGAGAAGCACGGTGGGGTTTCCTAGCATGTCGTGAAAAAAATATATTATTAAACTTCATTCCGCTCATTCTACCTTCATATATTGAAATATATTAAGCGTACTGAGACAGAATCTTTCATAACTAATATATTAAATATTAATTTTTTAGTGTCTGCTTTCAATTATCAACTAAACAATCAACAAACATCTATATTATATATCAAACATATTCCAAATTGATTAATCAATCAAATTCCGAATTATTTCTATAAGAAAGTCGTGTGTTGTCCACACCGGATACCTAATACTTTCGTAACACAAAGTCAGTTTCGTTTCGTGCAAATATAATTAATTATCAGTGCAGTGCATTTTAAAGTATAATTCTCGGCTGCAAACAAACGAAAAAAGAAGACACGGAAGGGTCGAATCGAGTATTCCGGCATTCGTGGCATAATTTCCCATCGGTGGCGCAACTAAACAAACAACAATCACAGCCAGTATAACAAATGACAAAAAAATTAAAATCACTACAGTATGCAAATGGAAAAAATCGTTAGCAGTAAAAAAATGCCTGCCGGTTAATTTTTTCCAGCGCACCCTAGCGTTCTCACGGCGAATCATCCATCAAAAATAAAGGCGGCAGCTAAGAATATTATTTAATTCCTTTATTTTTGTCACGTCCTTATTTGCATACGCCGCTGTCCTGTCCCATGTGAGAAGATGTTCCACCCTTTAGTCTTTAACCCTTTATTTCCTAGCCAAGGACCTATTCTTTTTCCAACCCTTGCATACTTAATCTCCCTATCAGGTACGTCGCTCTACCTGAATATGCAAACATTTTTTACTCATTACTTATTTTTTGCTCAACGTAATTTTTTTGTTTGTCCTGATTGTTTTTTTCTCGTAGAAAAAATAGGGATTTTTTAACGAACTTTTTGTATTAAAGGGTTGTGTAGATTAATAATGAATTTTTTTCGTAGATTTTACATTTCGGAGGTTTTGGACTAAGCTGAATGTTTGAACAGATTTCTAGATCTTGATCAAATATTTTATCGTTTAGTTAGGTGATATGCCTCGAAGAATAGAATAGTTCTTTACGGAATAATTCATGCACATTTCTTTTCAACCCTTATTATTTATCTCTCAGATCAGGATTTGAACACAAAAGTACCGCCCTAAATACGAATGGGGTTTCGATTAAATTTTTGGAGAAATATTTCTACTAAACAGGAAAATAAAGATAAAATAGATTTAAGTAAATATTCTAGCTAATATCATAGTACATCTTTTTGAATATAATAATATTAACGCTAATTCAATTATTTACTATAATACTCACAAAAATCTGTTTATAATTTCATTCAAATTAACTTTTAAAAGTTACTAAATTTCTATTAAAATTATCAAGGGTAACACCATTAAAAGTAAATATTTAATGAAAATTTTTTGTTTTTGTAAATTATTACGTCAAAATTTCGTTAAAAACACGAGACCAAAAGTCGAGTAATTTTTGATGAGCGAAATTTGTAATAAATTACAAGTTAACACAAAAAAAAATTCAAAATAAAATATTTACCTCTAGTGGTATGTAGATAGATTGTTCAACAACATACACTATTTTCATTAATTTTATTACCAAAACGGAAATTATCACACATTTTGTGAAAAAATGACACTATAATTTTAAGTGAAAAGAATTATTTATTTAAAAAATTGTCATGGTAACGGGATATACTGCTGGTATCTGTATATTCGCTGATATACTGCTTTGATTGGTCAAAATAGATGACGTGTAAGCCTATTATTGGGTTATTTACAATGGCGTTGAATAATCAGTAATTATACAACAAGAGGTTCGAAATTAATCGAATATACAGTTGACAGGAGGAGATGTGTTGCCTAGGAAACACGACACCGTAGGTGGAGTTGTATTTTGTACGCAACACTTCGAGTCCGCAACTGTATATTCGGATGATTTTCGAAGCTTGAGATGTATAATGTTAAGACTATATAATGAATTAACCAATTATATTAAATAAATTATTTATTTATGTCAAAAATATTAATTTTTTGTTTATATTCATGGATTATATGATTACATATGATTCATTTGTTTGCGACCGAAACACAACTTAGCAACGCAAATATCCCATATTATACAGCGTAACTATGAAAAATTGAGCTATCTGATTGGTCTATTTTCCTATGAGTTATATAGTCGTTGATATACTGCTTTGATTGGATAAAATAGATGACGTGTAAGCCTCTTATTAGGTTATTTACTATGACGTTGAATAATAAAGGGTATTATCACAAAACCTTCTGATTTTATCGATAAATGTATTCTTGCATAATTTTTTTTTTTGCTTAGCAACAATCACGAAAGTAAACTGCATGGTAAATCCCGACTCCGACAATTAGCAACTTTTTACTATCCAATATTCAATTACAATCTTGTCAAAATATAACAAGAAATCCATAATTATTTAAAATCTTGTATCATTTCTCTGTAGATGTCTCAGCTGAAACCATTCATGATCATCAATTAGAATAAACGTTGCCCGGAATCATTATTTCCTAATTCATCAGCAACCATCCACAAACAGCCGAATCTTCGTGAGATAGAAAATCTCCATCGCTCCATCATTCTTCGTATTCAGACTGTTAAACAAGCATCATTTAGCACACGGATATGTTAATAGAGTGATTATGCAGATGGGCGCCCCGCGGCGAGGACGGCCGGGCCGCATCCCCCGGGAAAGGGTTAAGTACCGCGGAAGACACTGCACTTCAGAAAGGGCGCTAATCTCCGTGCTTTGCATATGCGTATGCGTATGCGGATGCGTTTGCGGATGCCTTCGAGGACGGTGTGAAAATTTGCGCAAGATTTTTTTACTTGGTTGTGGTTTAGTTGAAGATTCTAATCCGGCCGTTGGAAGTGAATTTAATGATGGGTAGATTTTGAGTTCCGCGAGTTGCAAAATTGTAATGTTCTGGTGAATGTTCTCTGTTTGGTATTATGGACTTGAACGATTTTGTACCGATTTATTCTAATTTATATTTTACTTTTGGGGATGCATGATTTTTAATTTTTCAAACACTTGTATTTGAAATAAGTATTTAATAGTATATTACATAACAAAAGAAGTAAGCAGCAATTTACGCACGAGTGAAAAAATTGACACACGAGCCGCGTAGCGGCGAGTTTGTAATTTCACGAGGGCGTAATTGCTTTACATCTCGAGTTTTGTACTATACTTTTTCTACGACCACTCAATACTATTTCTAAATTAAAAACAATATTAAAATAGTTCGAAATTTATTAAGCTTTTTTGTTTTCTCTAATCCATGAATTTTTGATACACAAATTCGTATCGTTCTCGAGATTTTGTCACCAAAATATTATTTGTTGCACTTTTAGCTTTAGCTTGTATCTCCAGTGGTGTTCCAATTGAAAGATCACTGTCGCTTGACATTTCTTACTTAAAATATTAATAAATATAAGTAAAGGATAATAATATTTAGTAGTATATATTTACCTCACAATAAAACATTATTAACTATAGATGCAGATGGGAGACTATAAAATATTACCAGTTTACATGTTATAATCACACACATAATCTAAATGTCAAACAAGCTTTGTTTGTGTTTATAAAAATAAACGACAATTATTGAGCGTAGGGATACATGACGAAACATAGTTCCCTCTACACATAATATTGAAATATTTATTGGTGTCATAATTTATAATAAACCCAGCAAAATATGAATTTAGTTATAAAATTTTATCAGTTAGCCTTTGAATCCATAACATTTAAATCTAAGATTTGATGCATCAAATTTTAATTATATTGGTAATGTGACAGTCAGTAATGCCAACTTAAATTTCATTTTCAAGTGTTACGTAATGAACATTACGTAACACTATTCGTAACAACGCACTTACATTGATTGTAGTTTGTTCTGTAATGACATACTTTCAGTAGTGGTCGTAGAAAAATAACTATTACCGGATTCAGAAGATTAAACCCATGTTTACATGCACAAAAGTAGGATGGTAAGTATGTAATAACTCTATGTTGTACGGTAATATTGCCATACTGACCTGTCAAAAAGTCGAGAAAAACCCAATGATAATATAACGCAATTTATTAATACAGACAGAATTCAGCTGTTCAGCTCTACGACCTCGGATTTCAAACTGACATCTGAGGTTGTTATGATACTCATAGCATCTCTAGGTATGTAATAGCTATTACTGAATTTTGAATTTAGACTAAAATACTTTTCAATAACATGAATGTATTTTGTATTTAGTCAACTTTAAGTATAAGTATTTTGTTCAGTTCTGCATACATGTTAAGATCATAGTATAAGAATTCGCACAGTAGCGACACTTTAAATATTTCATGACCCCGATATTTCAGTGGTGCGCTACCGAAAAGATGGCCGCTTAATGTACGCTGATAGGTTGACATCTTAGTAACATTTCGATCAAGCTAAGAATATTTTGGGGTTTATAGAATACGATTTCACAGTTTTTCCCGATGACATCTGTGTGCGATAATTTTTTATCCACGATAACTCAAAGTTGAATGACTAATCAACATCACTAAAAAACATTTAAGAATGAAACTTATTCTAGCATCAATAAGCGAGCAGAATATGTCATTCCTATATAAATTATTTTAAGCAGAATGCCACAGTAATTTTTGTTTAACTCCAACTATTATCTAGTAGTAATGTAAGTCGCAGTATTCACGTGACGTCAGAGTGGCCCAACATAAAATGTAGGTCACACTGACGGATAGCAGTTATCACGTGACATAACCTATTCATATATTTTTCCGTACGAGGGTCGTTCTATAAGTACGGCAAATTTCCACAAAAATGGCGCCACTGAATCCGTTCTGACATTTAGTTTTCGATTGAAAAACTTTTAGAGTGAGGTGGACCACTAGTATTTTTAACGACAGAAAAAACCGAATTTCGAAATGTGATAGTTTTGATAGTTTTTAACATTTTAACGCTGCTTGGTAACAAAAATTTAATTAGGATAACGAATAACGAATGAAGAAACATTATTCTTTTTGATCATCTTCACTTTGAGCACATTGATTACGAATCACAGTCCAAAGAAACTAACGTAGAATAAATGACGTCACGAATTCACACTCGCGAAAACATATCAAATTATGAATGATAATTTAACTCCAATATAAAGTAAGTCTAAAGAAAAAACAATTTTATCCAACACCTCTCAATAAATGCTCTATAACTATGGCGATTTTAAACAAGCAAAGTAATAGATTATCCACTAGTGGGTATAATTTTGAGGAAAGCCACTAGTGAGTATTTTTTTATTGATAACAATAATAATAACACACAACACCTTGGTAACTACTTTGATTGACATTTTAATTAAAAATTTTAAAGCTTATGTCACTGTCAAATAATATTTCTTTAATAAATTTTTCATTTATTAAGAAGTGTTGGATAAAACGTTATACTTCACACGTGGGCAAAGTGGAATTACCCACTCGATAACATTATCTCACTCAGCCTTCGGCTTCGTGAGCTAAAATTTCTCTCGTGGGTAATTCCTTACTTTGCCCACTTGTAAAGTAAATAACTATTATCGTTTTGACAGTGGATATATAGGAAAGTAATTTTTTCTAAATAATAAAACGTTATTTACTTTTTTCCTAACAACCAGATCAAAATACTCTACATTAGTGTCATTTACAACTATATGTCAAAAATATTAAATATAATAATTGTATTTTCACCAATTGCACATTTAAATAAATCTTTTCATAAATAATGTTAAATTATCTCGCCGAATTACATTCGAACATTTTATATTCTTCGGATAAATTTCAGTTTGATAAGTCTACCTTGTCACCTGACAGCAATTTGACTCGAAAACTGTTTAAAAAATGATTTTATTCAAACAGTTTTCTTGTTAAATTGCTAGGTAACAAGGTTTCGTACAAACAGAAATTTATCAGGCAAAATAAAACGCTCTTGTGTGATTACAGTTGAAAATGGGGTCTTTCACCACTTTTTTTTTATGAAACTTTATCTATATTGAAGACTATCTACACTTTTAAAAAGTCTTAATTGTTGTTCATTAAGTCACAATGATTTTTTTTAAATGTTGTGACGTCATAGTAGAGGTGTTGCGGGATCTAAACCAGTAGAGATTTAAATACTTTTTGACACATAAATGTTCTATTTTATTGTAATAATAATAATAAAATAAGTAAAAAATATATGACTACAATTATTTACAATCTGTACTGTTTTAGATCCAGCAACACCTCTACTGTGACGTCACAACATTTTTTAAAAAATCATTGTGTCATAATAAATAACAATTAATACTTTTTAAAAGTGTAGATAGTATTCAATATAGATAAAGTTTCATAAAAAAAAATTTAAAAAAATGGTGAAAGACCCCATTATTTAATTTTCATAATTTTTTCGTAGCAGTATTAATTTGTGCTTACCTCCTGGTTCCACGACATGTAGTGCTGGACGGCAGGGTCCATGTGCTCGGCCATGACGCTCATCCAGTGCACGAGGCCCTGCGCGCCTTGTCCGGCGGCGGCTACTCCTGCCTGGCCGCCACCCCCGGGGCTGCCGCCCGCCTGCCCGCCGCCGCCGCCGCCGACCACGCCGTCGCCCCAGCCGAACGCCTTCTGTAACAAACACACACATCACACACACCGGACAATACGCTTCATTCACAAAGAGCACAACTCATTCACGAGAGGAGACATACACGAGCTAACATGTACTAGCCAAGTGGTTTTATTTTAATTTGAAAATACATAAGTCTTTACAACCTTCAATGTTTTCTTAATTTCTTGCAAATGTTACAGTAAATGTAAACATAAACTAATCACTGAAGCTGTTATATATTAATCGACAATGCCTAGAAAGAGGTCGCTAGTATCTCCCAACCATTTTGCGTTCCCAATATTCTTACATAATACCACAACAATCAACAGTGTACCTAGCATAAGCTACTATCATAATATACTTATACATTGTTCACGGCAAGATGCAATTAATTCAATATCAAAAAAATATATCGGGGGGTCTACTTTTTTATAGGACATAGAAAATACATTTCCAGAGTGCCATGGTAAACAAAACATACAAACAGTCGTATTGTTAGAGTTTGACAGATGACATTTGGCACAGTTTTAATGATTACTGACTTTACAAGTGGACAAAGTAAGGAATTACCCACGAGAGAAATTTTAGCACACGAAGCCGAAGGCTGAGTGTGATAATTTTATCGAGTGGGTAATTCCACTTTCCCACGTGTGAAGTATAACATTTTATCCAACATCTCTTAATAAATGCAAAATTTATTAAAGAAATATTATTTGACAGTGATAGATGCTTTAAATTGTCTAGATTAAAATGCCAATCGAAGTGGTTACCAAGGTGTTGTGTGTTATTGTTATTGTTATAAATAACTAGTTACTTCTCTAAATTATACCCACTAATGGGTAATCTGTTACTTTCCTTGTTTAAAATCGCCATAGTTATAGAGCATTTATTGAGAGGTGTTGGATAATGGATAATAATTATTTTTTAGTAATCATGGACACATTTACCTTACAGAAATAATTTAAACAAGTCAATAATCATTAAAACTATGTCAAATATCATCTGTTAGAATCAAACCATACGACTGTTGGTATGTTTTGTTTACCATGACACTCTGGAAACAACTAAAAATTATAAATTTTATTTTATTTCTATCTCATGACAGAAATATATTATATCAATAAATTTAGGCTTAGTTAGTGCAGTTTTTGATTCTGAACATTTTTTGTATTTACACTTTTGTTCTAACATGCATAGAGAACGAACTGTCACATAATGAAAATTTTAACATTGTATTTCCTATGTCCTATAAAAAAGTAGACACCCAGTATATTATTTGCTTCTTCATACTAACACAAAATAATTGCAAATAAAATATAGGTTACAGATTCATTGTGTAGCTAAGCGTATGTATTGATAATCAAATTAATTATTAATATTTGATTAAATATGTATCAGTCCTACAAAGATGTCTTTGTTTTAGAACAAATCTTAGATCAATGACCAAATTATTACATTGTCACATTTCATCAAAAACTATGATTGCCTTTGTACTGTCTTCTTATTGAGAAAAATCACGTTAATATTTAATATATTTAATTTAAAATTACTGTCCATAGTTTTTCTATAAATAATATAAATATTATAAATTGTATTTTTTTTTAATAAATAATTTATCTGATAACTTGTCTAAAAATTTTAACATATCCACATAATACTGGCTGTCAACAAGCGGATAAGTGAAGGACAAGTCAACAATCTAAAATAAAGTCGATTTGTTCTTTTTAAAGTCAAGTCAAAGTAAATTTTTGTCGTACGTGTAAACGTAGCCTCTGTCTCTGAATTAAAGGCCGGACCAAATCATCAAATAAAATACGAACCTAACCCTGAATGTATTCGTACCACCTAAAAAATGTGCTATAATCCATACAGAAAAAATCGTTAAATATTGTTACTATAAGATACATAAGCAATATCCCAATTTCGATTATGAAAGAAACAATCCTGTGTTTATTTATTTCAATTATTAAATGGATATAAAAATGATTCATATTGCTTGAATCGGATATGTTTAAATATTCCTCATATTGTATCAAGAAATATAGTTACGTTTCATTGTAATTTTTCGAGGACGAATTATGAATCGTCTCCAATACGGCAACTCTGTAGTACGTAGTCATAATACTGTAATGTGTGATGTTGACATTTTCTGTGACAACCTAAACAAATGCCGGCAAACTATTTTTGATTAATTCCTATAGTAATAGTACTAAACATTGTAAAAATAAGCTTTTCAGCACACTTAATTTGAATTGTATTGTTATATTTTATATATTTCTAAGTATTTAATTAACAAACGCATAGCAACCGTCAATAAATACATAGCAACCGTTCACCACATGCATGGCAAAGTAATTTGACAGCAATAACATTTAAAATATCTATATAAATTATTCATTAAATTAACATTCTGTTAACGTATTTTAAATACGATCCATGATCTCTATTGCATTATATATTCAAATGTTCAATTGTATGAATAAAATAGAAAATAATCAAGTTATATATGTTGTCAAAATAAAAACATAGTACAAGATTTACGTATTTTCTCTGCTTCGACAGCATTCATTGCCTCGGCTTCGCCTCGCCAATGAAACGGCAGCCTCTGCTGTAAATCTGGTATTTTGAAGCCTAGTTAAACAAATAACTATTATTTCTAAGAAATTATGGTTGTTCAGTTAAATTTCTATAAATAATATTCTAGTAGAATACTCTGAAGTTTAAATTTAATATTAAACGATTCTTTGAAATATCATGATTAATACAATAATTATAAAATCGATTTAATTTTAGTGATACCGTGAAAATTTTTCTTAATTTATAAATATTAGTAATTATATAATTATCATTGTCATGATTATCTCAAATTTTTAAATTATACTCCTAGATAACGGCACAACTGCCATAATTATATAATTATTTTAAGCCTCAATATTACTAATGTCTTAAGATATAGACAGTTGAAACAAATGATTCAGGCGTTCACTACTGACGAAAAACTTCAAAAATCATTTTTATATTCCCTGCATTTTGAAACTTGGATTTTTATTAGAAAAGAGCATAAAAAACGCAAAATATAAAAAATAAAATAATATGAATAAAGAACTCGTTTCATAATTGTTGTTTATTTTGTTCGAAGGGCTGAGTCACTCCGCTACGTGTCGTTCCTTCTCACAAAATAAAATGACAATTATGAAACGCGTTCTTCAATATAATATTTATAATAGGTCTGTTCTGTATTTAGTTACGTAAATTGACAGTATTACTTTATTTCGATTGTGTAAGAATCATAGAAATATAGAGATTTTTTTGGGAAATATATGTTTTAATCGAAAAAATATATAGTAACGAAACATCAAAATAGCCGTAAGTTTCATAACAACGTGCAAAGTTGATTCGATTTATTGAACAAACGAAATAATCAATTCTATTTATTTCAAATGTAACATCAGCTGCAGAAAAAGCTTCAAATGAAATATGTTAACAATAATATTTGCGACAGATGGATGTGTCCTCGTATGTGCAATAATAAAGATTTATTAAAATCAATTAAATGCGTCATTATATGTCACGTGTCTATGTTTTAACCAATCCTGTCATTATTATACTGAGAATAAAGCTCTTGTGATTATTCCCCAGAATAATCTCTGTAACTTTTTTGTTTTTACTGACAAATGTCAGTTGTCAGATAGTTATCACCAACACAAGTAAAAATGAGCAAAAAATATTGATTTAGCGGCGTGCCCGATGATGAAATCAAAAAATAATCTAATTAAATATGACTCGAGAGTTCGATATAAATAAGAAAATAATTCTCCAGTATCTTTCTCAAACTTGTTCTCATTTCGCAATAGTCTGGGCTGGCCTGGCAACAAGTTTTCGAAAGATCTGTCAAATTATTTTCAATTTACTCACACTCTCTTGTTATATTACTACTAATAACAAAGCACAAAACTGAAAAATTTTATAAGTAGAAGTAGTTTATTGTTTATTGAATTAGCCATGAAAATTATTTTAAGTGTTAATACAGCATATTTTCTTGTACCCACTTCAAGTTATAATTGTTATGTAAACAAATAGATAACTGAAAACATGTGTGTTAAATTGTAGTATAATTGTATATTATAAAAAGGTCTTGTCATGTAAGTGTGCAAAATGTTACATTGCACAGACTAGCAAAACGACAACATCAAGAACAAACGGTCCATTCGTCTTAACCAAGTAGACAAATCTGCTGTCACTAATCAGGCCGCTAAAATAAATTTTGACTAGACAAATTCACAAAAAGAATTATCGCTAACATATCATTTT
The DNA here is from genome assembly GCA_963942605.1 of Poecilus cupreus. Taxonomy (NCBI): domain Eukaryota; kingdom Metazoa; phylum Arthropoda; class Insecta; order Coleoptera; family Carabidae; genus Poecilus; species Poecilus cupreus. Next base: position 4,389,491 of record OZ012729.1, on the reverse strand, counting down.
CATCTGTAACTTTGTGTCTAAATTAATAACATTAACAAAATGTGTCAAATTTTATGTTAACCAATCTTAACTACAACGTTAATTAAAACAAATACATTTTGAGAGTGGACAATGAAGTTACGACTAATAATAAAAATGGAGTTACCGTTAATCTCTTTTGTTGACCTGCTTGCATGAGACTAAAATTATAGTATGATCGAAATATGACATTGGCAGACTCATAAGAGAAGCTATAGAAATTTACAGTGAATCAGAATGAAGGATACGAGTTGTAGAAGACATGTCTTTCTTAGTTTTATAGATCAATTTGTTGTTACTTAGCTACTGTTGCTATTTACTTGTTTATATTTTTTTTGCGAAGAATTACATGGAGTAATTTAAAACGTTGTATTTTAATAATACTTTGCAAAACCAAAAATCTTTTCATTTATTAACATTAACGGCTGGTTTATACTGGATTTAATTTACTTTAGATTTAGAAATTTAATTTTAAAAATATAAAATACATAGAAAATACCTTTATTGGCTTATGCTGAATTTATAGATTTAAAATTTTATATTCTAAACCTAAATTTCTAAATCCAACCAATCAACTTGACTGGAAAACAAAAAATAATTTTGACAACAGTAAAATGTAATTGTCAATCAAACTGATTTAAATGTAATCATAAAATATTGTTGTAACATGGATGCGGAGAGTGTTAAATATGATATTAATTTAACATCTTTGATTAAAGAACATCGCATATGACAAGTTAAGGTTATTCTTTGTTGTTGTTGAAGCCAAATCTTGATTGGCAGATTTCATTTTTTTTAATTCAGTGTGAACCAGGAGGTAAATCGCAAATTTAAAAGCTAAATTTCTAAATCTAAATTTGTAAATTGCGTATATTGTATTATTGAATAGTTAGTTAAATTTAATTGTTATTATTGACGAGCCTATTTGTATTTAAAAAAAAAACAATTTTTTTTGTTCAAAATTCAGAATGAACAAAATTTTAATTTGCAAATTGTCATATTTGCTCAAGTTGTTAATTTAATACAACATATTTTTCAATATTAATTAGAAATATGTAACAAGCGCAAAATTAACAAATCACAAATCAAATTTGTTTCTGTGTAAGTTTGAGATTTTAAACAACAAAAATAATTTTAACTTGTTAACTTGTATTTATATATCAAGTTCTTTAACCAAAGATTTTATATTATTAACACAATTAATACTGTTCTTAGCTATGTTACGACAATATTTTATAATTATCACAAATTAATTAGTTTAAATGACAATCAGAACACACTTGCTATTGTTACAGTTGTTTTTAGTTTCCCAATTAAGTTGTGATTGGTTGAACTTAGAATATGAAATATGGCGAATGTAAATTTTAAATCTTAAAAATTGTAAATTCAGCATAAACCAGTAAATGAATTCATTTTATATTTTATAATTTAATTTCTAAATGAAAATTTGTAAATACAATCTGCTATAAACCAACCATAATATTAAGCGACGTTACGTTTTTATTTGAAATATTTAATTTTTATAATATATTTCAAAAATATAGAGTAATGAAACTTCGTAATTATTAATTCATTAATCATTTTTGAAACTTGTTCTTCTGTCTCCGACGAAATACTTTTCAGGAAATGCTTCAAAAATTTATGAAAAACAACTACATAATTGTTTAATGTCAAATTGTGGTCGTCGTGGATTAAAAATATTTTTACAGCAAATACTTGGATTAATTTTCTACTTGTCTAAAAAATAAAATCAAATTATATAAATTTTTTAACTTTGAGCGGGTGTACATAAATATTGTACAATACACGTGTGATAATACATTACTAATATACTTATGTGATTACACAACTCGGCTATCGTCTCTTTGTGCAAATTTCACATGCATATCTTAATAATGCTCTTATCCCACTTATATCGTAAATAACTATTACTAAATTATGTTTAATAATATATTTCAACCTATTTTACATGTCAAACATGTGTCAAATTAAAATGATTATATACAAAAACAAAAGAGCGTCGGGTTTTGCAACAAAGAACTACAACTTCTCCATCGAGTACCTGATCAAAATCCCTATCCTTGGCGTGAAACAACATATTCTTATACATCCGGCCCTCATCTTCATGGGTGACCCCGGACCCCAAGACAGCCTTCGCCAGCAACGTCTTGTAGAGTTGCGCCGGTAACAAAAGCTGGTTATTATTATATGCGTCGATTTTGGCCACATCGCTGCATCGAAGTGCCCCAGGTCTATAAGCGCTGAGTCCGGAGGAGACTCCAGGTGCTGGAGTCAGCGATTCCTCCGCTCCAGGACTCTCCGTGGGGAGGGAACAGTCGCTGGAGTCGGAACTCTCCATCAAGGAATCAGATCGTACCGCAGTCATTATAAATATTAAATTTTTTAGTAAAATATTTCTGTTATATTATTTTCACTATTAAGTCACTGTTTGTATTAGGAACAATGTAGGAAATCATCACTATTTTTAAGGAACTTACACTTGTTTTAGGAACTATTGGGTCGCTGAATAAATGATGTAGACTGTCACATTTTAGTATTTGTTAAAATAATTCCATCAACCCATTTTAAAGAAATAATGTTAGTTTCGAGTTTGAGAAAGTTCGCATCACCCGGTATTTTCGCGCGCGATTCTGTTGCGAGTGGTGGGGGTTTAAATTAGTCACGTGATCACTAATTAGCGTCGTTAGTTAACGCGAGGCTTCGTACTGGAGGGGGGCAGGGTGCCGGCGGCCGCGCTAACGTACGCCAGTTGCTAGTTCGGCAGTTGCTCGCAGACTGCTCTGGCGCTACGGTCGCTGGACGCCATAGCTAAACTGGGACAACGCCGCGTAAGAATAAGAAAAAGACCACGGCGAAGTTACGCTCCGTACAGACGTAGGGGAAAAAATGGCTAAAAAAAATGTATGTACATATACGCGGAAGTAAGTATTGGGACGGCGGAAGTAGGGATTACCGACATGCATACGATGCACCTTACATGCACTGCCACTCCTGCTAGGGCGCTCTGGCCCCGTTTGAGATATTTCTTAACTTTCAGAAACGATTCAACTTGACGAAAATACAAAATACCTCCAAAAAATACAAACAATTTTGGTTTAATTTCTGTGAAATCGTTTCATTTATTACTATGAGTTCTAAAACCTTTTTCAACTTATAAAAAAACGAACTTATATTACCCAAAACGCATTCTAATTTTCTCCAAGTAATCAAATAATAGTACATTAAAGAACTAGGTTTATAAGACATGATTTTTCGCTCATCAAATAGAGATCTGAAATAATTTTTATCTTACAAAATAATGAAATATAATTACTCAAAACTCACTTTAATTTTTTGCAGGTAATAAAATAATAATATATTAAAGAATATGTTTTTCCCGCGTGTTAAAATTTAAAAATCTGTTGTGGGCACCACAATACCTCCCGACATAAATTTCTTATCGAACAATGCAGGAACACGGATAACCACTATCAAGAAACGCTCATCCCTTCAAAAATTATGACACATTTTCCAACCGTTTTCAAAAAGCACAGATGGCAAATTTAAACGAAAAAGTAAGAGAAAAATGTTTCAAACAATTATTGTAGATAATAATATTCTAATAACAAAAAAATTCATTTAATCATAATTTACTGAGATATTTCAAAATAACTCGATAGGGCTACCAATTCCGGTTATTGGATTATCACCAAAAACTAATTAGCTCTTCCAAAGGGGATACGATTGATATATATGTAAAATATCAAAATTTTCAGTTTAGTAGTTTTTGAGAAACTGTAACTGATATACAGATAGACAGACTGTCAGACAGACAGACACACACACACACAGACATCACCGCGAAGCTATTAAAATCGTAACCTAGGGACCCTAAAACGTGCTCATCCACTGAAAACTCACTACCGAATTTTTAGCATGATTTTTATACTTCCTTTACAGGATGTGACGGGAGGTAAAAAGGTACAGCAATATAAAAAAAAAATTGAAACCCCAATACGCCAATTTGTAATTTTCACCCTATATATTTGAGTACAGCAAAGACGCAAAATATAAAAAATAGTACAAAAGATTCATTTCAGATTTTTTTACACCCGGTATATCACACCACGCCATTACGCAGGTCTCGATATGTGATACATTTTGACACATAAATTGCGGTTACTAGCCGTCAACTTATACACCCCAAAAGGGTTCAGAAGGAACCACAAAAATAAACTTAAAATGTTTAGTTAAATTGTCGGCCATGGAGGCCATAAATTGACGGCTGGTAATTGTATTTCTCAACTAAGATTCTGAATTTTGAATTCATATTTTTTATTCTATTATTATAGGTATACATATAAAAGTTAAGTTCGATAATGAGCCATATTTGTGTACAGATAAAGAAAACAAACTTTTTACAAAACTCAATTTTTCAATTCTGTTCACTTTTGACTTCACTATGTGACCCTTATAAACTAACATTTTTGGGGTTGTTTTGTACGTCCAAAATGTATCAATGAGATCTGCAAAATCAGAGTGCCTCAGTTAAATAACAACCCCAAAGATGTTTTCTTTAAAGATATTTGACTCATTACCAAACTTAACCTTGATGTGTATATTATAATAGATCTGCGTTCCGCGTGGATATAAAAAATATTAATTCAATATTCAAAATTTTATTTGATTATTTCTTGGTGTTTTTTTAAACCAATGAAATGCTTAATTGTATGTCACGTGTCTGCCTTTTGACCAATCTTGTCATTATTAAACTGAAAATGAAGCTCTTGTGATTATTTTCGGGAATAACCTCTGTAGCTTTTTTGTTTTTGTTGGCAATAGCTAGATTTCAGATAGTTATCATAAACTCAAGTAAAAAATGAGCAAAAAAGATAGATTTAGTGGCGTGCCTGATGATGAAATAAAAAAATAATCTAATTACATATAACTCGAGAGTTCGATAAATTAGAAAATAATTTTCCAGAATAGTTCTCAAACTTGGCCATTTGGCTATTGCCTGTCAACAAGTTTTCGAAAGATCTGTTAATTTATTTTCAATTTATTCTCACTTTCTTGTTATAATTACTGACAAGATAAATAAATACATCATCATTTATTTAGCTATTAGTGTGGCATACTGTTTTTGCAGATCTTGGTTTAATATTTTTCACACGTTCCATCAAATTACAACTACGAAATACGCTAAAAAATTGTGCAAACTATGGGTGGTCAAAGTATAAGTATAATACCAGAGATAAGTAAATTTAATATATTTATTCTCTTTGATAATACTTAAATATTTTGGGTTGAAGTATAACTACATATTTTAATATATTTATTTATAACAAATCTACTGCTGCTTTATGCAGAGTGCCGCACCGAAAATATATAAATAGCGCGATGATATATTTATTTATTTATTTGTATAAACAAATACGAGAATCTAACTTAATAACAACAACATAAATTGTGGTTAAATTTCAACAATTATAAACTAGTTTAAAAATACTTGTCAGGACATAATTTTAAAATAAATCTTGCCTGCACCAAAACAGGGTAGTAGCTAATAATCCTAAACCACAAATTTCAGGATAATAGCTCTAATCACTATAATTTGGCAGCGCTACACAATTAGAGCTGCATACCTTATATTATTTACATTTTACGGCAAATGACACCGATTTTGATCTGCGATATAATGACATTTTTTTAACTCGACAACGGGCAATCGACCTACAGGCTGGACCAGAATTAGTAAACAATTTAAGGTAGTGGTTGGTGGTTATAAAGACATTAAGGGTAGACAATAATCCTAAATTTCAAATATTTTAATTGTAGTGTAACCAAAATATTTAAATATTCAAACATAATTAAATTTTGTTGTTAATTCCGAGAGGTGCCACTTTTAATTTAACCCCATTAGAGGGGAGGAGTATTTGACGGCTGGTTACACATTCAAATACCTGATCTGCGAAGCTGAGTGTTTCAGACTGTTTTAAAGATATACAAAAATTATTTGACTATTTTAACTAAATACTTATCTGTTAATTTTTAACGGCCTGTAATTAGTAATTAACGTATCAAGGGCGTTATAAGGACAATATTGCATAAGGTAACAGTATCCTGCCGAGGGCCTCCGGCCCGATTTGTGTAAGGTGACCGAAGGCATTATTGTTCTAATAACGCCCGTGGTGCGTTCAACGTTTAATGTCCAACCAATATCTTATTTTATAAAACATTTTTATCGATTTTTATCCCGTCTTTGTATTTTGTTACAGAGATTAATGTATTTGCTTGCAAACACTGTAACTAAGTAAAGCAATATTCTTGTTTACAATTTCTATCTGCCAATAGAATTCATATTTATTTATATCTTATGTGTCCAATAGCAACAACCCTAGGGCGTTATCTGGTATATAACTGACGGTTGAACATTAAAAATTTTAACCAATAAAAATATGTCCCAAATTTTTATTTAGTGACGTCTGTTATCATTGGTTAATATGTTTAACAGGCCGTTAAAATTAACAGGTAAGATATATAATAAGCCCCTAAGCTAGCTAATGCCGTTTTACAAGTTAACAATAGCCAATATGGCTGACACCAATTTCCTTCTATTTTACTATTTTCATTCTTTATCTTTAAACAATTAATTATTAGTTTAATGTATTGAATCTGTTCTAACATTTCTCCTGAAGTTTCCACTTCAATAATACCTCTGGGAGACTTGAATTGACGTCTGGTAACCGTAATTCATGCGAAAAAATATATCACTTGTCGAGATTTGCGTAAGCAAATTGTCACACCCATAAAATAAAAATAAATAAATGTATCATCACGCCTTTTACCTATTATGGGTGTGGCACTCTGCGTACGCAAATCTAGATAAGTGATATATTTTTGCGTATGAAGTGCGGTTACCAGCCGTCAAATCATGGCCCTCAAAGATGTTAGTGGAGGGGGAACCACGGGGGTAAATTTAAATTGGCAACTGTCAACTGTGGGATTCGAACCGAGGATCTCACGATCTACAGTCCGACGCGTTACCACGGAGCTATTTATCCTATAATGTTTCAATTGTTTTTGCTATTTGCTACTGGGAAAAATATTCTAATTTATTTTTTATTTTATTTTGTTAGAGTGAGTCAGGTTTGTAGCATAAACCTAAACACCGAAAATATATTTGTTTATAGAAATTTATATTGGAATATTGTCTAAATATAATGTTATATAAATAAATATTTTTCCAATATTGTACATTGTGAATATAATATAAAAATAATTGCAAATATTTAATATAATTTGTTTTAAAATATTTTGTTCAATATTAACAACAACTGTTACTGGATTATTTAATCAGCATCTATTAACAATAGCAGTTCGACATCGAGCCGTTAAACTCAATTTGTAAACAACTAAATTGTGAATCCTCAGTTCGAACCCAACTGACGACAAATTTTAGCTGAGATCTGAAAAGTAGAATGTCACACCCGATTTGGGTAAAATATGTAACCAGCTGTCAACTTATGCCCCCACAAGTATATAAATAAAGTTAGAAATAGGCAAATGCCGTGATAATATATTTAATACCATCTTGAGAAACAAATAATGAAGACATTTTAATTAGATTAAGAATAATTTTGTGAGAAATATTTAAATAACAAATTTGTTCAGAAGTTTCCGCTGTTTTTAGCGATTGATCGGGTCTTCGGTTGGGTGTGTGTGAAACGGACGAAAACCGGAAGTCTGGGAAATATAAGAACGTTGTATTTATTGACGGGGTGGGGGTAAGAAAAGTACCCCTACTGCGCATGCACAAAATAAAATGCAAAAAATGCACTCTCAGGAAAACACATAAAAATATATATATACCCCGCGCGCCCCCGACCCCGCCGTTCCAACTATAAGTTATATGCTCATACGAGCTTCGTTTTTTTGTACGCCATTTTATTTTTAAGATATAAATTACGTTTTCATTTAGTTTCGGGACGAATATTTCAAAAGTAATATAAATTTTTATGGCTGCTCTTATTGGCTAAAGAAAATTAGCTAAAAACTAAAAATATTCTTACGACGATTTTATTTCTTCAAATTTGGTTTTTCCTTTTAATATTACCATTAGTTTTACTGGCAAAAAGAAATAATTATTATGGCATTCCTCAAGCAAATTATCAAAATACCGTTTACAATAATTAATATTGGATAACCGGAATATTATCTCGTCATTTTTGACAGAATAATTAGATTTGAATTTAAGTTGAACCTATCGCTTCTATGTCTTCGCCAATACTTTTTTTTAACTAAAAATCATTGTTATAATCAATGAAATCCAGTATGTATAGCAATAGTATATTGAACAATTAGTGTTACAATTAGACATTGTAACACGAGTTGTTCATACTAATTTTCCTATTTCACGTTCATAAATTCAATAAAAATAAAATAAAATTGTACGGCATGTTTAATATACCACTGGTCACCAAGAGGCTTTGCCCGCGGGGCCTATCGGGTCCCAGACCGCAACCCCGACGCAGGGGCTCCGATTCAATAATTTTACGTGAGCAATGCATCCCCAAGTTTGACAGACTGTTAATTTTATAAATAATAAATTCCCCAAAAACAGTTGCACAAAATTCAATTTTGTAGCATTGCTTTTGAGAAAAACAGTGTCACAAAATTGACTTTGTGTACGTGAAATAAGAAAATATTTTTGTAGCAAAAGAATAAAGGTTTCATAATTTTCATAAAACTCTGATCTGGAGCATGTCACTTTTAAAGCTGCTAAATTTTAGGGGTGATTGGATCTTTTGTAAGTATTTAAAAACAATTGCTGGTACGACGAGCTCTGTTGTTGGGTAATCTAAGAGAAGTGTTTTATTTCAGTAAAAAAAATTTGAAACTGTATCCTTAAGTAATTTTCAAAGTTGAATCCAAATCAGAGGACAAAAAAAAATCGTACACCTCCAAAATCAACCCGTAGCGCTAAAAAGCACTCCCTCAACAGGATAAAAATTATTTAACGCTGTACGAATTGTCCAAAAGGTACTGCAACTCTTCTTTTAATTTCGTGTTATGTGAAAAGCAATTTTTACCCTCTCATGGGAACGTCACTGTATGACTTTGACCGGTATTCTCTCAAATTTAAATTTAGAGGTGGTTTCCGCCACTCTCTGGGAGTAATTTTGACCATCATCGCATCAAGACACTGCAGTTACTCACTATTTCACAAGAAACTGAGACTTTGTAAGCTTTTATATATTCATTGCAGTTTTTCCAAGGTGCGCCATGTACGAGGGGTAGTTTTCACCCAATAAAGTTGGGAATACGCGAGTATTTATCATCAAGCTTATAATGAGCTTATAATAAAATAGAAATCACGTTTGACATGTTTTTTCCCCGATTTTCCTTGCAATTTTAATCTAGGGATGGTTTCCGCCACTCTATGGGGTTGATTTTAAGCACTGCATCGACCCTAATGCAGTTACTCTTTCCAAAAAAACTGGACTTCGTAAACTGTATTTTTTTAAGTGTCCTGTATATTGAAAAGACAAATATTTTTCATTTTTGTTTAATTTTCCGTAATATGTGACTGTTTCCTGTACCATTAATGTGTGAATAAATAATTAAATAATCAGGCAACGACATGGCTGCGAGCGTTTATTCCAGTGCCCGCGGTTAGTAGTTGGACGGGTGACCGCTTTGCGAAAACCCATACCAGCGAATACTGCGTGCCGTTGTCACACCAGCGAAAACGAGGAACCGAGACTGCATATAACCTTAGCAGTTGGGACCGCTTTACAAAAAAACAAAAAAATAGTCGATCTCGGCAGTGTAGTGGCTATGTCACTAACCTAGCACATCAGAGGTTGTGAGTTCGAATCCCACTGAAGAGTATGGTCGTTTGTGTTGTTAGCATAAACTCACAATCATCCAATCATTACACAGCCTATGACCAAAACAGTTAATCCACTTAACATCTTCATAAAAACAAAATAGTTGAATTTAAAGAATAAAACTACATAAAAAATTAAATTAACCCTACAAATATGCCGAAGGGTGAACTTTTCCCACAAAATAAGCCTCGTTGATGTCACCCCAGACGTATTTACTCAGATTCAAATTAATGGACGCCCAGAAAAATAACGGCAGTGAATTTGGGCTCTATTTGTGGTATCAGACCCGCAATAAATATTTTTTTAAGTAAACACGAATTTAAATATGAAGTAATTCGCACAAAGGTGGTTAGATCATATGACTGGGTCCACAAGGCGAACAGTAGGCTTCAGATTAAATTAGCATAACACTACAGTAAATACCTTTATGAATACCACATATTTAGCGAGCGGTTTTCAACAATCCCGCCTGATAAAGATCCAGGTAAACACTTCTTTCTTTCGGTCGTGTTTCTTCACACATTTCTTATTCCACGTGTTTGAATTTAAATTTTAAACCCATTCACTGACGGTGCCACCACATGACTGATACCAACTTATTGAAAGTTTAATTTAGTTGATTTGAAATCGGCACTAGAGTGCTCAAAAATCGTCATTAAAAGCTCAGAAATCGTCATTATACGACGATTTTGAGCAACCCAGTGTTGGCAACCGTTAAATAATTATTGTACAAGTAGAATAATTTTGGCAGATATATTAACGTACTATAGTAAATTTGGACGTAACATGAAATAAAATTTACTAGAAGAATTAACTAATTAATTCCGATGACGCAATTGAGGACAAAACACATAATTTTGAATGTTATTTACGATCTAAAATTCGAAAAAAAAAACTATAAAAAATTACAATAAATGTTGTCAGTTGTCAATTGAAACTTACCGTCAGTGTTGCCAACGTTGAACAGTGAAGTTATCGTAAATAAATTATCATACTTGTACAATAATTATTTAATGGTTGCCAACGCTGGGTTGCTCAAAATCGTCGTATAATGGGTTACTTTAGTGCCGTTTTCAAATAAAATTAAATTACCCTGAATTATTTTAATTCTCACAAGTACTCTATTTTGATAATATTTTGCAAAATAAAAATACATATATTTTGTATATTGTATGCGTATGTCGTATTTTAGATTTGAAATTATGTAGGCCTATACGTAACGTTACTTTCAATGGTTTGACCTACTGTCGCAGCGCGCATGCGCAGTCATCAACTATTTGACAACTATTGCTGTCACTACATTAGTAGTTTTAATTTGTATCTGTTTACAATTACTTTAAAATTATTTGAACCTAAATGAATTTTACATTATAAAGAGTTCGTAGCTAAAGTAAAAGAAACGAATAAAAATTTCGAGAATATCATACTGTGAGTTATAACGGTATAGGTATACCAACTACTGTAGTTATTTATATCACTAGTTCAGAAAGTGCATTTTTGCGAATGCGAATATATTTTAACAGGCCGAGCCGAAGCTGAAGTTTATTACGTTGCAAATTACGAGCATTTACAAAACAGTATAAATTTATTAAACAAAATTACTGAATTATTTGTCAAATATGAACTACTAAAAATTTTGTATGTTGGTAACATCAGATCATTCGTAAACAAGGATACGCGGAATTTATAAATATAAGCAATTCATTTGTTTTCTTTGAAAAAATCGGTGAGTGATTTAAAACGCCTATGACCTGCTGAATCTGTCACTACCCTGTATATTTAGATGATATTTATTTATTGGTTGTGCACTGCAACTGACAATTAAATTGCAGTTACTTACATTTGAGCTTACAATTAACAATTTAGCTATAAATTTAATGGAAATCTCTAACCTCCAAACACTCAAACACTGAACAAAAACAACGCACAAAATTGACAGCCAGTTGATGCCAACCTTAATCTTACAAAAGTCCCTAGCTCGGTTAGATGTTTCGTTTTTTTGTGTCAAACATTTTGAACATTGAATTGTTTAACAGTTAATTTTTAAAACAAAGAATATATAGAAAATCAAATAGAGTTTGTTGGGAACTATAAGTAATCAAAATAGACATAAAAATGCATTTGTACTATTTTATAGCATTAAAATGTTTGATAATCTGTCGCCTAAACAATGTATTCAAAATAATATTCATTTTAAAAGTTAAAAAGTCTGTTAGGCTTTCAAGTACTACTAGCAAAAACTAATCAGCTCGTAACTGGAAACTTAAAATTCTACTCGTAAATAATATGTATATTTAAAAAAATAGCACCTTTATTTTAAACTGGCTGATGTATCCGCGTTACTCGTTTTATGTTTTCCATTATCATTTCAAATATTTTTCGTTTTTGTTTAATTTTCCATGGCCGTGTTACATTTCCTTCTAATAAATATTAATTTTAGCGATATTCGCCATATTTAATTTCTGTTGTTTTGGGGTCCTTAGAATACAATTTCACTATTTTCACGATGACGTATGTGTTTTTTCACCCTCATTAAATTGTAAAGAGGAATCATTTTCAATTTTTTATAAGCTTTAGATGGTTATTTTACGAGCTAATTAGTTTTTGGCGGTAATCCATTACCCGAAAGTGGTAGTTTACTTGAAGATATACTCTTGATTTTGTTTTGAAATCAAGACAAGACCAAAACAAGAAGTATTTTCCATTTCCCAAGACAAGCAAGTCTCATCAAGAATCAAAATTTCTTGTCCAGAATTCTTGAAAATTCCGCATTTATGATTAAAATATAAATATTTGAATCTATAACTATGATTATCAAAACACATATTTTGCAGATCCCCTTGACTCGCATATATTTTGGGTACATCGTTTTGTTTTCTTTTCCACAGTAATTTTGAAAAAATCTGTTAATTTTTTATTAGATTGAGAGGGAGAAATATTATTATGCGATAAAACCACTGATTTCTATATAACACTGGATTGGGCATAAGCCGCTACGCTGCGTTCCCAATTGAACGCCGCCATGATGGTCAAAATAGGAGATTTGTGACACTTCAATATTTAAAAATGTTAGATGATAGGTATGACCTGAAGTGAGGAGGTGGCGAGCGCGGTGTATAGAAAGCGAGGAATGTTAGATGAATGGTATGACCTGAAGAGAGGTGGTGGTGAGCGCGGTGTGCGCAAAACCTCAATTTCTCCCGTTCAGATGGAAACGCTCTCAGATGGCAGAATATGGCCTATGTCCAATCTAGTATTATATAGAAAACAGTGGATAAAACAGATTCCGATTCTTGGTTAATGGATGAAGGCGAATCAAGTTCAGTTTAGCTCATCACTATCCAAGTAAATCTGATTTATATTTCTTTTAACACTCATTGTTTTAAATAAAAAGCATAGAATATCGAAGTGCAACACTACACAACATGTAAGAAACATTTAACTAAAAGGAAGGGGGACAAACGCTACGTTCTTGAGCATTCGGATTGGATAAAGCAATAGAGGAAGGTAATGCCTCTAAAAACTATAAATTTCTTGTCTTGAAAATCAAGCCCAAGACAAGAAAGGTTCATCAAGACAAGATTTCTACCAGCCAATGAGTTTTAGCCATTTTAACAATAAAACATTGTGATATGTAACAAAGAAAATTGAATAGACTAAAACAACGGTCTATATTAGCAAATCTGTTATATATTATATAAATTAGTTTTAGTAGATGTTTCACACCAAACATCTGCCTTAAGGACTATGAGGAAAACAGAAAACTTACTGTAGGGCAAACTGGGATAAACGAACATGGATAATAATAATTAAAACAAAAGGTAAATATGAGCAAGCTAATTAATAACTACGCACATCATAACATTTTTTGCAAAATTCGCGTTGGCGTTTGAGAGGTAGGTAGGGGAATATATAAGAAGCGACCGTACTAGCCTTATAATATTTTTACGGTAGATAAAAAGAGATGAGAGATAAAATCGATAAAGTCGGCTAGACAAGCAGTAGACGGGCATAAAAAGAACAAGGACAAGGCGAGGCACGTGCCGCGGCACAGACAGAGACCGCGATAGAGGAAGCCAATGTTAACTTATATATTCGCCGATTTTATTATACCTTCAGTTTTGATAGTAAAAATTTTAGTTTTATTATTTAAAAATAAAGCCAATATCTAACCTACGACATATAATTCTGAACTACCGCCTTTATATCGAGGCATATTAAAAACTTTAATGGCACATTTGAAAAGTTCTCGCAAAAATATTTATATCTTGTTTTTATATTCTACTAATTTAATTATTTTAACGTCACTCCAATAATTAATATTTATTTAACCTTTCGTCTAGTCTGTCCGTAAAAAGTCAGACACGCCGAGGTAGGCTGATGGATACGTAGTATAAATATTTAATTATTCCTACTAAATATTGATTTTTAATCTAATAACTATTTATATACTAATATTATAATTTGTAGGATATACTAGTGCAATAGAAAATAACCAGAACATCTATTTTAATTATGAACATAGCAAACAACTGCATGAAATATCATCATATATTTTGAGGGCATTTATCCATGCAATAACTAATAAACAAGAAAAGAAAAAGAATTTAATTAATTTAAAGAAACAAATTATAAAATGACTAAATTAGCTTTTATGTTAACTCATAATAATGATAAAAACTATAGTTTTACATACGAGTAGTATTTTTCAATTTAAAATTCAATATTGCTGGTCGCGCTTTGATGTGACGTAATTTTGGTAGAGCCATTGATGTAATTGAACGGAGCATTTACCGGGTCATGGGTGTTAAACATCAAATCAGTGTTTCTTTGCGTAAAAGAGGCCATTTATTTTAGACAAAAATGCTTTAAATAAATGTTGTAAATGTGGACAATTAAATTTGAATCTCAATCAATAATAATATTTCATAACCTATATAATGGAATTTTTAATTTTTGTACAAATTGCTTGTTTATAACAAAGAAATGTATGGCGTTCAATTTCAATTTCAGGGCAATGGGTTTTTTCTTTTTTGTTACACCCGATATACTGAGGTACGTCGAAACGCTGTGAAACTGCCGTATGTCAAATGTCAGGTATCATAAATAAAAAATATGTTATCTTTAATTTAATTCACCAAAACTACGTCATGTATCCTTTCGATTCATTTTTAATAATTAATTTCTCTAAATACAAAATGTATTGATTTTAAAAAATACGGGTATTTTTTTTTTATCTAATATTATTTATTCTTTTGTTTAACATCATATGTAAAATGTCTAATATATCCAACATATAACCTCCCGCCCAAATAACAATTAAACGGTAAACAATAGAAAAAAGTTTCAAGTAAAAAATGTTTTTCCGAAATCGATATTAAAGTACACGATATTGCTACCGGAAGTTAGCCAAAACAGTAGATGAAGTTAATATTTACAGACTCTTATGCCAAGATTTTACTCTACAGACTCTTATGTCAAATTTGAATTGTGGACATAAAATAATAAACAAATTATCTATAATACTTTAGGTGAATTTATTTATTATTTATCTTTCATAATAATTTAAGGGATTTAATTTAGATCACATGCAGAACACGTCTAAGAATATATAAAAATTAATGAAAATTATAACAAAATTTGACATTTTTTTTTCTGTTATAAAATTTTGGTTTACATGCAAAGCAATAAATTTTATTTATATCTAATATACAATCAAAAAGTTTAAAATTAAATTAAGGTATAAATAATACATTTGCTATGGAAAAAAACAACTGTTCTACATGTCAAACATGCTATGTATAAGAAAGTCTTGTGGTGTCCACACCATTTTTGTACAATAAAAATAAATATATTACGCCATTTACCCATTTTGAGTGTGGCACTCGGCTTTCGAAAATTTGGTTATTGATATATTTTGTGGGTAGAAGTGAAGCTGTAATATAATTTAAAAAATGATAGTTACTTTTAATTTGTCTAATTTTGTTCATTTTTAATATTATTAGAGCAGTATCCTTCACGACGGGAGAGAAAGTGCATAAATATCCCGTAGATATGAAATTCGCTGTTTCTATAATAATTTTGATAGCATAGAAACCTAGTTTCTCTCCTGGTTGTGAAAAATAGTTAATTGTCAGACTAGCTCTTCTTCCATTCTCGCTCGAATTGCCTCATTCGCTGCGCTCATGAGGCAAACTTCGAGCTCAAGTTGGAAAAAGAAGCGCTTTCTTGTCGCGTTAGAAACGACATTTTTTTTACGACATGTTTCTAAAAACGATTTGATCGGACCTTAAATACACTTTGACAACACAACTGACACGTTAAAAGTTAGGTTATCAGACGCAGTGTTGCCAATGAACCAATCTTAAATGCAAATTAAGCTTGTCAAATTGTGATTTAAACCAGAAAAAGAAGAAATATAAGACATTATTATAAGATAATTTCAAATTTGTATAATAAATAAGATAATATGGATTTACAATAAAATTAGGAATTTATTTAAAATTATTAAAATAGGTATATTTTTTATAATGGCAACACTTCAATATTTTCCTCTCTAGAGAGGAAAAACACATTTTCCTCACTATTTCGGGAGTAGGACGGTGGGGTTTCCTGGCATGTCGTGAAAAAATATATTTTCATGCGCCAGCCGTCAAATTGTTACCCCCACAAAGATATTGCCGGTTATGGAGGTTGAACTGAGGGCCTCAGGTTGGCAGATACCACGGAGCTGCTTATATAAGTGTGAAGTGCGGTTACCAGCCGTCAAATTATTACTTTTTAAGGATTTTAGTGAAAGAGAAGCCACAGATGAGTAAAGGTAAAAGTAGCGACTTGTGGTATTCGAACTGAGGATCTCATGACTCATAGTCCGATACAATATTTGTGTTCGCAATAAATATTTTATTCAGGTTCGAACCCAGGACCGTAGAGTAAACTTTACACAATGTACTCCGACGGCTGGAGTATTGATTAGGTATATAAACTTAAATAATCTACAATTTTTTATTAACTTTACAGAAAAAAATGCACATTGTTTGCATTTTTTGATTAATAATTTTATTACTAAAAAATTGAAAGCAGACGAGCAGCCTTAAAAATTTACCGAAACACAACCCCATACTAATATTTTGATAATTTCCAACACAGAAAAAATTGAAAAATGTTATTTTTACAAATAGAAAAACACGATTTTTTCGTACCGTAGTCGGCCAGCGCGTTAGCGAGCGCGAACCGGCGCGGCGGCCACAGCGGCGGGCGCGCAGTTTGCTTGGGCAGCTGGCGTGCTACCACCAATGTTATTCTTTCATTTTTTACCGTGTTTTCAAAGAAAACATTTTGGAATAAAACAGTGAGGTTGGCTAGAGCGACGCGGCGTTTGGAAAACACGGCCGGCTGAGCGAATGTCGCCGTTACGCACGTGCAAGTGGATTTTTAAATGTCGTTTATTAACTACTTGTATTTTAGTGGTATTCGTAAAGAGATAAAAGGACTTGCTCAGGAAGTATTACTACACTTACACAGCAGCGCGGTTTCGCAGGAGTTCAACGCTATTTGACCGAATTTTACACAAAATTTGCTATGTTTTTCAAAGTTAAACATTATCAGGTTGAGTCTGTTCTTGCTGAATAGTGAATTATATAACACAATTAAATACATTGGAATTTACGTCTAAAATATAAAGTGTTAAAGAAATGACTACATTTAATATTAAATCTAACCAATCATAGTACTCGTCAAAAGAATGTTATATTCTACAATAAGTAATGGAATGAAACTAAATTTTTGCTTGTGTGGGATATGCCATTCCGTTACATGTTGTATGTAGACTATACTTTCTATAACACTGTTTTGGAAACTACCATTCTACAACTAAAAACTGTATTGGAACAACTATCATATCATACGCGGCGTATGGAATAATTTCGACAAATTAGAGCCGCATATTAGCGCGATATATGAAGTATCTTGATTCAGTTACTATGGTTACGTCTCTTTGTTTTATTTTTATTTATTTAGTTTGATGTTTTCAACAGTTTTACATTTGTATTTTTTGTATAATTTCCAAAATCTTGTTATAGATTAGTATATTCTACAACAAATATTGGAATGGCACATATTCCACGCGAACAAAGTTTGAGAAAAAGTGGGTGTTCCCGTAACCAATTTGAAAGTTTCCCACCACCCAACTGGCCCGGGGGGGTGGGCGGGGGCGAAAATTTTGATGTCACTGAATTCCGTTTTTCACGTAGAATGCGAATCTGCAAAAAAAATTTGGGGTTCCCATTTAAGATTTCAAACTTACCCCCGCCCCACCCCACCAGGGTTGGGGCGGGGGGGTTGAATTTGGTGTCATGGGATGTCCCCCTCGAAAATATTTTAGTCGTGTTTTTTGGATTTTTCATCCGATGCTTCGTTTCCGAGATATTCCTGAACGCAACTTAAAATGGCCCACCCTGTATATCACGCTAATATGCGGCTCTGATTCGTCGAAATTATTCCATACGCGGCGTATGGAATGATAGTTGTTCCAAAGCAGTTATTAGTTGTAGTATGTATAGGGTGTTTCATTTAAAAATATAAAATTGCATATCATTACGAAAAAATGGAACACCCGGTAAGAAAACAATTACTGCAGATAGGTTGACATTTTAATGTAAAATAAACTTGGAAAATTTTTTCTTTTTTTCTTTTTTCTCACTGTTTCAATAAAATCGCGACGCTGTAGGTGGAGTGATCTTATTTATTAAACAGTTTTCGAGTCAAATTGCTTTTATCACTTGCAAAAAGTTACCTTCCTATTTATCCGCTGACAACACAATAAAATTGTTTTTTTTTTCTTTATGGCTTCTTATATTGGCTTTAAATTATCGGTAATATTTAAAATAATAGCATAAAATAAAAAATACAGACCGATGGACCTCCCAGTATACAGGACGTAATAGTATATTATACATTAAGATAGAGAAGTGGATGATTTTTTCCCGCGGAGTAAATTGAAACACCAGCCGTAGGCGAGGTCTACAATATGACAAGGAAAAAATTCACTTCTCTCATGCGGTGTATATACTATTTTTTCACGATCCCAATATTTATTTTGATTTTTACGTATTACAAAATTATTTGAATTGTAATATAATATATGATAGCTACCTTTGATTTGTTAATTTTGTTCATTTTTCACATTATTTGAGCACTTTCCCTCACGGGGGGAGAGAAAGTGCAAAAATCTCTTTTCACTCATGATTTTGGTAGAAACCGGGTTTCTTTCCAGGCCGTGAAAAAAAATATTTTATCCAACACCTCTCAATAAATGCTCTATAACTATGGCGATTTTAAACAAGCAAAGTAACAGATTATCCACTAGTGGGTATAATTTTGAGGAAAGCCACTAGTGAGTATTTTTTATTTATAACAATAGTAATAACACACAACACCTTGGTAACTACTTCGATTGACATTTTAATTTAAAAATTTTAAGCATATGTCACTGTCAAATAATATTTCTTTAATAAATTTTTCATTTATTAAGAAGTGTTGGATAAAACGTTATACTTCACACGTGGGCAAAGTGGAATTACCCACTCGATAAAATTATCTCACTCAGCCTTCGGCATCGTGAGCTAAGATTTCTCTCGTGGTAATTCCTTACTTTGCCCAATTGTAAAGTAAATAACTATTTTACATATTATGTATGATAATAACTTATTTTCAATTTGCATATTGCAATTGCACCTATGGTTCCTTCAACATTTTTGGAAACCACAACGTACCGACATTTAAGTAAGCTGAGTGCCACACTCATAATGCGAAAAGGCTTGGAGATAAATTTATTTATCCAACACCTCTCAATAAATGCTCTATAACTATGGCGATTTTAAACCAAGCAAAGTAAAAGATTACCCACTAGTGGATATAATTTTGAGGAAAGCCACTAGTGGGTATTTTTTTATTTATAACAATAATAATAACACACAACACCTTGGTAACTACTTTGATTGACATTTTAATTTAAAAATTTAAAGCATATGTCACTGTCAAATAATATTTCTTTAAATATTGAAAAAAGCTTTCAGAACTCATGGTAATATAAATAACAATAACTGGGTTATAGTTCTGTAAAATTTTTTTTTTTATTAATAACAACGTTTCGGCAGCAAAATGCTGCCTTCTTCAGGTGAAATATAAATTATAAACAAATAAATATGTAGTCAAGGATACAAGTTGACAAAATAAAATTTTATTATTATTACCCAGTTATTGTTATTTAAAATATTTCTTTAATTAATTTTGCATTTATTTTGAGGTGTTGGATAAAACGTTATACTTCACACGTGGCCAAAGTGGAATTACCCACTCGATAAAATTATCACACTCAGCCTTCGGCTTCGTGTGCTAAAATTTCTCTCGTGGGTAATTCCTTACTTTGCCCACTTGTAAAGTAAATAACTATTATTTTATTTAAAATTTGAGATGTTTAAATTAAGAAGCAATTCAATTTTGGTAGCAGTATATCAACCGGGAGTGCTAGTTTACTTGATGGCATCTCTCAGTAAATAATGGAGTTAGAGTGAATTTTGTAATATTAAAAGAAGATGTACCACAATATTTGGTACAATTGTTATTTGAAACTTTTTTCTTTTCACTGAAAAGTTTTTTAAGCGGAAGGTTATGTATTGTAAACATTATTATTTTTAATTATATAAGGAACTTATTGAGGACCTACGCGCAATATAAATATAAATTAAAGCAAGTAATTAGACAAACATGAAGTGAGTGAAGTAACGAGCATCACAAGCAGTGCTACCAACATGGTCATAGACCGCTAGGTTCAGGAAGAATTTAAAAACCGTCGGCGATGGCCCAAAACAACCACGACTGACTCCGCGATGCGATTTCGAGTTTTTCCCGCGTGCGTATAGATGTCAGGCCTGTAGCACCTACGTCATTTCCTGCCCTGCCAGCTCCCGACTTAATTGGAGCGTTTTAATAAAGATCTTGCAACTTAGTAATGAACTAAGCAATTATAATAACCCGCTAGCTGCTTGCAATTCGTGCTCATTAGAACAGAATATTTATCGAAGCTGGATTTTTTATCGCGATAAATTGTATCAATTAAACATAATTCTATCTATAATTATTAATTATATGTGGGGAAACTGAAGAAATATTGTGGACAGATGCGTTAGCATGTAGGGTCAGGTGTAAGGCCACTCTTTTTGCTTACTTCTGTTCTGGATGTTTTGTTAGAGTTATGTTTGTTTTAAATCGCAATTGAACTACCATTCAACAGGATTTCTAAATGTTTCACTTGTGTGTATGTATATTGCTTCTGAATACCAATTAGAAAATTACTATCTGTATTAAAAACCATTTACTTAAAATTTGACGAGGTTTGGTATTGCTGTATTTTTACCCTTGAAGTAAAACCTGACAAAATTTAGGATAATAGAGCGTAGTGGAAATACAAACCTTTGAACATGGAATTATGGTGAATATTTAAATAAAATCAAGTTTGGTATTAAGTGAAAGGTTAGGGAAAGGAAACCCGCAGAATGTAGCAGAAATAAGTACAGTAAATTTAACCTATGATAAAACCAGATGAACTTTTTCTTCAAAATCCAATCCAGAGCTGGGCAAGTACCAAGTTGAAAGTACTTAAGAATTAAGTACATGTACTGGCAGTGGAGTACTTGCAAACAAGTACTAAGTGCCAGAATTTTGAAAGTACTGATTCTTAAGTACTAGTACTTAAGTACTTTTCAAGTACTTTCATATTTTGGATCTTCAAACTTTGCAGGAACATATTTTAATTATATAAAATTAATTGTACATTGCTTTGAATGTAACCCAAACGAAAAATCACATTTGATTTATTCTTTTTACCTCCCGCCTACCTCTAGGGTAGTGAGTTTTCAATGAATAAGCACGTTTTAGGGTCCCTACAATACGATTTTACTATTTTCGCCATGATGTCTGTATGTATGTATGTATGTATGTATGTATGTATGTATGTATGTGTGTGTGTCTGTAGTCTATGACAATCTCGCCTAACTCAAATACTATAACACCAAAAAATACAATTTTTGGAATTATTGCTTCTTACATTTAAATGAAGAGCTGATTAGATTTTGGATAAAATTGGTCTACCGGAAGTAGCAGTTTACTTGAAGCTCTTAACAGTTTTTCGTGAAAAACACGGTTAAATTTCCTTTTTCAACAATTTGTTATGTTATTTTGAAAGTTGTAGAATATTCAATTTTACATGTGTTTTGATTACACTTTTATTAATTGTCATTACATTTAGAGAATAAAATATAAAGAAATTAGATTTCATAAATCTTGCGTTCCTTTTGGAAAAACTAAAAAATTAAATTTTAAATTTTTTATAAAATGTGACACGTCATTTTGATTGTGAAGCTGTTTTCTAGTGAAATATAGGACTAAAAATAAATATACGAAATAAAAAAAATTTCTCTAATATAAATAGAAAATAACAAATAAGAAAGTATGTTTCTGTATCATCAAATACTATATAGTACCGTTTAAGAGCAGTATTGGGCAGGAGGTTATGTGCTGGCCACATCAGAATTTTTTCTACATTTAATAATGGTTTAATAATACTTACTCATTATCAAACTTGCTCAAGAAGTTTGCAAATTACAATTTAATAATGAAAATATGCAATATCTGCCAATTACTAATATAATAGTACATTATGATACAAGTGTATAAGTAAGCTTTTAAAGCACGTACGACGAGTTTAAGAGCACGACGCGAAACGGAGTGGTTTTAACGTCGCTAGTGCTTTAAAAGCACTTATACACGTGTGTCATACGCTATTTTTTTTATTATACCTGCATCATACTCTAGAAAAAACTGGAAAGCAACATTTTGATTTTGATTGGCTAGCATTTATTGTTTACGTTTACAGTTTTGACAGATATTAATAGTAATTATTTTTGTTGTTGCTTAGCAACCTTTAAAGCACGGCGTGTTTTAACCTTGCGTTTGCGAACGCTGTAGCGTGTTTTAAATACCGAGTATAATGCAGGTATAATAAAAAAAGTGTATTAAATATGTGTATTTTTACATTTAAAAATTCATATTTATATTACTATTGACCCATATTAAGAAAAATTTAACGAAATATGTCGGAATCTCCCATAGATTTAAATATAGGTTGCAGTTTTTATTTTATACTTTTTTTAATTTGTGTCATTTAAAGATTATTTAGGTGACAGATTATGTAATTAATAGGCCTTCAAGTAAACTACCACTTTCGGTTGATGAATTTCAACCAAAATCTTCCAGAAACGAAATCAGTTTGCCGATCTGTCCATCTATCCATCGCCAGTTAGCGCACTGACGACGACGCCATCTCTTATCATTATTTAAAACCCTGAAACTGCGCAGTGAAGCTTCGTCGCTTCTTTGAGAAGCACTGAGCACTGACCACTGAGTTAGTGGGCATTCTAACGAGAGCACCGGAATCATTTTTTGTTCGCATTGCAGCGATGTCAAATATTCTGTGAAATGTATTATGTTACACGCTGTGGCTCTACGAGCGAATCTACATAGCCTGCAATAAGACAGGCGGCCATTTTTAAAACTACTAGCTTCACAGCGCTGCGCAGAGCAAAGGTAATGAGACAGAACCGTCAACATTTTTGGTCAAAGTAAATTTAATGGTTCATTTAATGTAATTCTTCCTGCTGTTGTATAACAAAATGGAGGCTTTATTCAATGTGTCCAAAGAAATTAATGTTTATCGGTATTATATGACCTTATGTGGACATGTATTAAACAGACAAAAAATACTTACATATACTTTTTGTTGCAATTATGATTGGGAAACTACGCCTACTCTGATGGCCACACTAACTTTTTAGATAGAATCATATTTTAATGCATTATAAATTATATTTTAATCAATTTGTTTTATTGTTTGTAGTTTTAGTAATTACCTGCATACTTATACAGTTCTCACAAGAACGCACAATTATTAATTTCCTGTAAAAGTGGCTAATAAATTTCAGATTAGTTGTCAACTTATGATATTCCTTGACAACTTGATATAAGTCCTCGGCAGGAATTCATATTAACGTCGTCCATGCAAGTGTATGACGAATGACTTTACCGTTAGTATTGGGCTTCCAAATTATCAAGAGGCCATGGCGTTGATAACAATTCCAAAAAGGTACATGTCAAATTCATTTTGTATGATATCTTATGATGGCGAATGCTTGCATTAGTATTGGTAGTTTGCTTTTATTGGTAGCACGTAGCAGAACTGTTGCTATACACACTGCAAATTTTCCTGTTTTTATAGGTTTTTTTGGAGAAAATTCAATCTTAACCTATAATCTACAAATACAATGAACCTTTTATTTTTACATATTATTTAAAAAATACGGCTTAAACAAATGTTATACTTACATTGAAATACTATTAAAATAACTACTAATAACAATTAATTTCAAAATACAATGGAATTTATGTACCTTATGGTTAGTTTAGCTTTCTACCACTAGTTAGCGTATTTTAATTTTGGAAGCCCAAAGGTTACTACGAGGTTGGTTAAATTAGCAAGCAATTTCTATTTTACGAGACTATTACAAGAGCTAATAGTACATTGTGCAACAAGTGCAGAAAGTTACCTATTTCACGCGAGTTGTGACAGTTTTTTCACGAGGCAAAATCGAGTGCTGAAATCGCACGTGTGAAATAAGTAATTCTGCACGAGTTGCACACTATACTTTTTCTACGATTGCACTTTTGTCAAAATTTAATAATAATAATTCTTATTCTTTACAAACAAGAAATGACATCTCAAACTCAAACTATTTGACGTTTATGATTACAGTGTTACGAAAATTCTGAATAACAGGGAGTTAATTTAATAATTACAGGTTATTTAACTATGTTTTAATTTGGTTACGTTATTTGTTCATATTTGTTGGTAAGATTTTGTAAAATTAGAATTATTGGTGGTTGAACGTTTGTAGGGAGCGGTTGTCTGAGAAATATATTGAGAGTGATAGATAATTTCTTGTTTTATTTAATTCATCCTTCCTTAAGCCCTTGTCACATGTATGATGACGTCATATCATTCAGTTTGATGCATGATGAAAAGATGGTGTGTCAGACGGTCATTCTTTTCACTAGAGTGAAGTTTGTCAAACAGAAACTTATATGCATAGAGGGCATCGCTGTCGGTCATGTGATGACAGAAATGACAGTTGTTTGTTGTGAAGTTGATTTTATTTTCATAATACCTAGCGGTGCCAATGAGAACACCAGTATTTGTTTTGTATTTTGTATCCTATAAAATTAATTTATTTTTCATTTCTCATTTCAATAACATTAAATTTTAACATTGCCAACCAGGTTAGATAAAAATATTTTTTGAAACCTATTTATTTAATATATATTCCAATCCAGAATAATTAAAGAATTATTAATATTTGTATAAGTAAAGTCTTATTAAAATACTTACTTTATTCATTACTACTATCAAATGTCACTCGATCTGTCAAAACTACAAAAGTCGAATCAAAATGTATGACAGAATAAGAAACGTTTCTATTTAGAGCATTTGACCAAACTGTATGACGTGACGTCACGTTTCTGTGTTTGTCATTCAAAAGTTTTGTCAAACTGTGGAAACACTGACAAGGGCTTTAGTGTTTAACAACAGCATGAAGGCGGCGCAAGCGCAGATGTACGCAGTGTTACTAACTATAAATCTATAGATTGTAATATAAAAACTAAAATATATTTGATTAAAAAATTGATATTCTATTTTCTTTGTATTCTCAATATTGAAAAAGAAAAAAGATTTATACAAGTGTGAAATTATTTTATGATATTCAAATGTAATTCTACTTGTCATATTAATATCGTCATATTAATATCATACAGTATTATATTATTAATAATTGCGTGTGAAATAATTGTGTACGCAATTTCACACGACTGTGTGAAATATACAATGATCAAGCATTGTTTATTGGAGAGAAAGTGTAATTTTCAGTACTGATCGTAGAAAAAATTAGTTATTTATGTATCAACACTATTTATCACGGGTATGGAATTTATAAAATAAATATATCATCAGGCCTTTTACTCGCCATTATGGGTGTGGCACTCTGCTTACGCAGATCTCGGTAAGTGATATATTTTTGCGTATGAAGTGCGGTTATCAGCCGTTAAATCATAGCTCCCAAAGATGTTAGAGCAGGGGGAACCACAGGGGTAAATATAAATTGGCAACTGTCACCTGTCAACATATAATTGAATAGTATATACTAATACAAGTGCCAGAATGCAACTAATTGAAAAAGCATTTACTATTTTCATTTCTAAATAATAATTTATTCTTAAAAGTTAAAGATACCAATGTAACAAATTAATTAAAGTACACGAATGGGATATTTATTTCTGAAATTCTGTGTGTTTCAAATAACCACCGTCTTTTTCAATGCACTTTTACAATCGGCAAACGAAATTCGACATAAATCTAAAAAGTAGTTCTTCGAGTACTTATAACTCTAATTTCTACTTCAATGTTTATATTTTTTGTTCATCAAATGTCCTGGGTTTTATAGCATGAAATTTATCCTTTAAGCACAGACAAACCATGGTTTGTCTGTGCTTTAAGTACCCCCAGAGAAAGAAATCTGAAGCATTAACATCTGGGGATCTTGATGGCCGTATCAGATCTACCGAAAACTCTTCCAACCAATTATCCATTTTAACATTTGAACTTGAACCAATTGTTTTACAAACATCTCTCAAGCCTACTCTTTAAAATAGTAGGCAACTTATAGGAATTGCTTTCATAGTTATGTTTTTATTTGGACATAAAAGTAGTTTTTGCTTTTGTTTCCGCATGTGCGTTCGTGTGGATGGATGGATGTTTGTGCAGAATTCACAGATTTTATCAAGTAAAACTGAACACAAAATTATAAAATTTTGAATTTTACATACTTAAGAAAGAACCCAAGAGTGAGCAAACAACATCAAAATTAAACGATTGTAAAAACCATAGAATTAATAAAATGTATGGAACGAGTATAGGCAAAGATAGTCTGTAACCAACACAGCCTGTTAGAGATAGAGAGTCCACCCGTCACGTGACTTTCATCTCTAGATGACAAGAAATTGGTTTGACGTTTGACGTGTGAGTAGAATACTGTTTTGATAGACTTTTGTGCGACTTTTGTTCGTAATTTACAATTGTGATTTATTTATGTAGGGCTACAAAAGACGGTGTTTCATTTTGACAGGTAAATATGTCACTTTAGGTTAGAACGCTGTATATATGCAAATTTATTACAGTTTTCCGAAAAATGTGGATTTAAGCAAGAAATAGATCTTAACTATAAAACGAGAAAAATTTTAAATCTGAATTTGTGGGAAACATTTTCTTGATTTTTACACACAACAGTTTAATGCCAGAACAGCACTTTGTACCACGTGACAGGTGGCATGAAAATGTGCTGTTCTTCTCCCATTACATAATTTTAGATATGACTAATTCTCTCTTATGTTGGTTACAGTTTACTGTATTAAAAGCATAGCCAACGCTCCATCCATATATATTATTAAATCTATGGTGAAAACATAAAATATGTAATAAGTACGTTTTAAAATAAAGCATCTGAAAGAATCAATAGCGAATTTGATTCGCCGGCGTCTCAAGTCTAATCCCAATGTATTTACGTAATCATTCGATTGTACAGTACACAGACAATAGCTGCTTGATTTGAGTAACATTATCCCATAAATCGTGGAACAAGTTCGAATGGCAACACACCGTCGTAAGTAGTAAGAGACATTGAATAGCTAAAGTTGAAGCATTGAGCAGTCGTCCCGTCATCAGTACACACTACACTCCTGCCTAATTTGGCTCGTGCCTACAAGGAATCGACAGTGGCCATGACTCTGGTACACTCACACACACAACTCACGACAGAGAGGCGAGATGTAGCGATAGTGGCGCCTCGGGCGGTGTTTCGGCGCGAAAGGAACAGGAAACTGTCCGAAGGACAACATGTTTATCGTATTACCTATGTGTTCAGCGGTGATCTTGTACTGCGCACCACAGGCTCCGCCAAGCGGCAAACGCGGGAATCACCGATTGCTGTGCTAGTGCACATACGTCACTTTGTTTTTATTGTTTGACGTAATTTATTATGATAATCACTTTGAATTATAATCGCTAACATAGATGCTACTGGGTTCTTGGGTAGACGACGAATTTTTGTCGAAACACGTAAATGAGTTAATTTTCTCCTATGACTCACCGTTAAGTACCATCATAGATTACGCTGGGAATCTTTTAGCATATCATACATATATTAAAAGTTAGCGACCATCGCCAAGATACATCAGGGCTACAATTTACAATAAATATTACGCATTAAGTTCTAAATTTGAATGTTTGATAATAACACTTGACACATGTTCAACATATACGCTACCAGTAATAGAAATCGTCAAGAGCACTGAAATGTAATAATACTGGAACGCAGACTAGCGGTGTAAATGCAAGCCGAGAGAGAAGGCGACCCTCAGGTATCTCTATCCTTATCGTACAGAACGATCAAATAGTTTGTATCCTAGCATTCAACTGAAATTCAAATGAGAGAAAGAAATAATGGCATTTTTTCTCATTATCAAACTTATGTATTTTTTATCGTTAAAATCAGAAAAAAATTCTCTATCTAATATTAATAAATAAATAAAATAAATATATCATCACTCCTTTTACCCATTATGGGTGTGGCACTCTGCTTACGCAGATCTCGGTAAGTGATATATTTTTACGTATGAAATACGGTTATCAGCCGTCAAGTCATAGCCCCCAAAGTTCTTAGTGGAGAGGGAACCACAGGGGTAAATTTAAATTGGCAACTGACAGTAATGAGTTTCGAACTGAGGATCTCACGATCCACAGTTCGATGCGTAACCACGGTGCTATTTACCCCCTCTATCTAATGGACTAAAGTTTATATAGGTTACTATTTTAAAAAAAAATGTCTACTATCGTTTGAGAACCACTGGTTTAATTATCTGTTTGTTATTTCTATTAAATAGGGCCCTCTTTCTTGGTCATTTTTTATATATAACATATTTCTCTAAAGTCATTAGTTCGCCCAAAAAAAGTGCTGGTTGTTTTAAAGGAAACATCCTATATACACTTTAATGATTATAATGTGAAATATACTATAATTTTACATTAAATGATATGATTGAGCAAATGTCAAAAGTTTTAGGTTAAAGTATTCATTACGTACCCAAAAAAGGATAATTATATATTTGCTTGCCATACAGCTTTGCTCTACAATGTCGCACCATTTTTTTTATTCAAAAAACATTTTTAATTTTCCCATTTATAGATCGCTTACCGAGATCTGTTAAAACAAAGTGTCACACCCATAATGGTTAAATGATGTGATGAAATATTCATTTATTACGATAATTCTTTGCCACAGGACGAAATTTCCCCAAAAATACATTTACCAGTTGTCAAGTCACACCCCTTTTTAATTTGTTTAACAAGTCATAAAAAATAACATGGTCGATATAACAAAAAAATATGCATTTTAATGCGAAATATTTTATTTTCAATTGATTTATAAAAAAATTTGTATATGTCGTGTATATGTCTCAGAAATGTACCCCAGAAAAAAACTTACCGACGCCACTGCTTAAACAACAAAAGTTGTAACTTTTTTATTTCAATCATTCTGCTGATATATGCAAAGCTTTAGGAATTAATTTGAAAAAACGCTCGAAATCAGATCACATAAAAATGCTTTATTTATAAAATTGTATCTATTTATTCTATTTAAGAAATTTTACTTGTTTCTGTAAAAATAATTCATAAACTCATCGACAGACGAATAAAAATTGGTATTCAATAATTTTCACGTAAAATGTTATTACAAGTTCACAAAATTATACATCATCGAAAAAAAAAACATTTTTATTATGCAATTTTTAATAAATAGTTGCATTTAAAAAAATTATTGTTTTGTGTCATATTTGGAATATCCAGGGGTTAGCGTTAGACAGTAAAATATGTACCTATTTATTTGAATTATTTTTCTAAATACGTGCTAGTTTACAAATTAATAAAAGTAAAATAGTATATTGTGTATCTAGTAGGAAAAGTGATATATTCCCGGACGATGGAGGAAATCGCGGGACGAGCAGTAGACGAGGCCTGCCACACCAGGAGTCCGGGAAGTTTACTTTTCCTACGTGGTACACATACTATTTTTTTTTTTCGATCGGTTTATATTCTATCAGTTATTTTATATTTCATTTATAAACGTCAGACAAACAACAAGACATAAAAAATATTGTGTTGTTTTGATAAAAATATCTGAGGATGGCTTATCCATGGTTTGTTTATTTTTTTTTTTTTCACAATCGTCATATTTATTTGAAAAGCTGAATCGTACGAGAATACTTTGCAAGTGTCCGGAATAGTATATTCTACAACAAGTAATGAAATGGCACATATTCCACACGTGCAAAAAGTTGGTACTACGGTTTGCGAGTGTGGGATATACCATTTCGTTACCTGTTGTGAAATATACTTTCTATAACAAGATTTTGGATGTTTTACAAAAAAATACAAATATAAAACTGTTGAAAACGTCAAACTCAAATAAATAAAATTAAAACAAACAGACGTAACCATAGCAACCGAACTAAGATACTTCATATATCGCGCTAATATGCGGCTCTGATTTGTCGAAATTATTCCATACACAGCGTATGGAATGATAGTTGTTCCAATACAGTTTTTAGTTGTAGAATGTATAGTTTCCAAAACAGTGTTATAGAAAAGATATTCCCGTACTGTTATTTATCGTAACTTAACGACACTAAAATACCCGATTAATGTTTTCATCCGGTCGAAAAAAAATTCTTGACCCTATCTAGGGGGTCTATTCATTTATTCGGGAAAACAAAAATATAATTAAAATGATCTACTAGTATGACAACTTTCATTTAATTTAATTAAAGTTTTAGCTCTTATCCCAATGGTGATCCTCGCAATTGAAACACACTGTATACCTGTAACCTCGCTAACAGCTGCGATCCGATTAATTCAATTAGTTTTGTATATTACACATTCTTCCATAAATATTCCAGAAATTTGATTTTCCAAACACACTCACAACAATCGAAGGCAGCGGCGGAATCTCCTGTCATGCATGGACGAGAATAATTGCACAAAACGAGTTATTGATAAAAATGAGCAGCAAAAAGACAACATAAACTAGTTATTGTTTTCGATTTATGATGGAGGTAGGCGTGGTAAGTCGTCAATATTTTTTTCCGTGGTTTTTCTTGCACATGGGCGGAGCCACGGTTTTTTCCCTGATTGTAAGAAATAACTCATCTATCATTACGGGTGTTTTACGTTTGTGGCCGCTAGATGGCTACTGTTTACGTTGAAATAACCATAACTGGTTTCATTGTTATATATTTTTGTTTTTTATCTCACAATGAAATTCTATGCTAGTTTTTATTTTTATTTATTTATTAATAGTATATTTTACAACAAGCATCGAATGGTATTTATTTCATACTAGTTTGAAATGGACATTCCAAGAATTATTTTTGTGACCACAATATTATTTTCAGTAATAATATAACAAGAGAGTGAGAATAAATTTGACATACTTTGACATACTTTGTATAAGAAAGTAAAAATCAAGATTACAGCGGAACAAGTTGATCAGTTCTTATAAGATGCACTAGAAGGTATTTTTAATGGTGCAAGTAATTAAATTTGTCAAAAACGTCTAAATATGCTCTGTAGTTATCAACTGTATAAAACTATTAGTAATAAATGTAATTTATATAAAATAATTTTAATAAATATTTTACTTGTTGCTGTGGTTACTTGTTTACTTGTCAATTTTATCCTTTGGGATTACATTTCGAAATTTAATCACTCCAAGATTAAAACTGATAATTCAGTCCACGAGAATGCAAGATTAAATTAGGCATTTAAACCCAGAAGTGCAATAAATAGATTTATGTATCAAGGCACTGAAGTTCAACTTTTTATCACGAATATGGAATTTAAGGCCGAGGAAAATAAACCATGTGAGTGATAAAAAGGAACTTCAGTGCCGAGGTACATATTAACTTTTATTTGAAATCTAAAATTAAAAAATACTATAAACAAATTACAATATAGGCTACGTTTATACATCTGTCAGTTGTCAATTGAAACTGACAGTCAGCGTTGCCAACCTCGAGAAGTGAAGTTTTAGTAAATGACACTCAAAATTATGTGTTTTATCCTCAATTTCGTCATCGGAATTAATTAGTTAATTCTTCTTGCAAATGTTGTTTCATGTTACGTCTAAATTTATTATAGTTTGTCAATATATCTTCCAAAATTATCCTAATTGTACAATAATTATTTAACGGTTGCCAACACTGGGTTGCTCAAAATCGTCGTATAATGGGTTACTTTAGTGACGATTTTTGAGCACTTCAGTGCCGATTTCAAATAAAATATAAGTACGTGTTTTTTTGTTTTTCAATTCGATGTGTATTTCTCGAGATATTTCACCGTCCCGCAACTTTTTGAACATCCAGTATAATATAGTATAAGACAGGTGAGCACACTAGATTTAACTCGTCTAATGCCGTCAAATACCAGCCTCCCTTAAACCTGTCATGTAGGCGGGATCAAAGGAGTTTAGTAAAAAAGTCTGGACAATATCTTTTGGTTTCTAATGAAATCACCTGTCGCTCTGTAAACTTCAGCAAAGTAAAATCTGAGTAAATGTTATTTATGTAAGATAGTAAGAGGCACGTACGTAAAAATAAATAAACAAATAATTGGTCCTTACACGTGTCGATTGAGAATGCCAAAATCAATAGTCATTATAATAAAATTAAAAATAAATTGAACAAATAATTAATTTTTTGTGAGTTCTCACTTTCTTTCCGTATACAGTTACGTGATAACATTCATTATTAATAAAATTACGCGACCTTCAATTTTTTCCGCTAAAGTCTTGACATTAACACTCAAATTATTTTAGCAAATCCAATTCTGAAATCGTAGCTCAACTGTTTTTATGGCACTGAAAAAAACAGGCCTTGAAACGCCAATGCGACAAGTGTGAAAATATAAAAGTTGAAAATTCGAAATAAATTAGTAATTAGAATATGTTAAATAGTTCTTTGTAATTAAGATTAAATGTTTTTGTTGATTTGGGCGAACTGTCGCTTCGAGTTTGTTTCATGCATACCAACTGTCAAAAACAACTGAATAACATTACCCACTCAAATATTAAATCGCTACAAATTTGCGCAATTAATAGTTTTTCGGAATTGCTGCTAACTTATCGTGTTGTGCAAAACAAATCATAAACTCATTGCTATGCAATTATATTGCTGAAATTATTTTCAAAAAATTAGTGAGGGCACCACATAACTTACTAGCTTGACATATAAATTAAATATTCAGTTAATTTTTCTGAAAGAAATTGTGACCGACATTGGAACAATTCCGGAGTCCTTAAAACATGTATGTACACAGGCTGGTTATAAAATTAAAGTCATAAATTTAAAGGTAGGTAGTATGATATGCGCCGATTACAAAACAAAAAGAATTTTTGAAAATTCGCATATTCTCGTATCTTATACAACTAATTTTGAATGTATTTTTGATAACCATATTTTAATGAAACATAAATTAAGACAGTAGTAAAAAAATCTGATGTGTTCAACACATAACCTCCCGCCCAATATTACTCTTAAACAAAACAAAATAATATTTGATGATACAGAAACATACCTTCTTATTTGTTTATTTTCTAATTATACTTGAGAAATTTTCAAATATTTCACTAAGAAAACAGCTTCACAATCAAAATGACATGTGTCACATTTCGTAAAAAATTGAAATTTTTTAAGTGTTTCCATTGTATACAAGGAATGCAAGATTTATGAAGTCTAATTTCTTTATATTTTATTATCTCTAAATCTAATGAAAATTAATAAAATTAGTTTAATTAAAACACATGAAAAATTATATATTCTTCAACTTTCAGAATAACATAAATTGTTAAAAAGGAAATTTAACCGTGTATTTCACGAAAAACTGTTAAGGGCTTCTTGTAAACTGCTACTTCCGGTTGACCAATTTTATCCAAAATCTAACCAGCTCTTCATTTAAATATAAGAAGCAAAAATTCACAAAATTGTATTTTTGATATTATAGTATTTGAGTTATGCGAGACGAAAAAATTGCCACTGACTACACACACACACACATCATTATATACATACATACATACATACAGACATCATATTAGAAAATAGTAAAATCGTATTGTAGGTACCCTAAAACGTACTTATTCATTGAAAACTCACTACCCAAAAACAATACCTCCCTTACCTAGAGGTAGGCGGGAAGTAAAAAGTTTCCTTAATAAAAGTAGAATTTTCTTTTTTTTGATTTTTTCTGTTTCGCAGTCTACACATGTCATACAACTTACCCTAAATTTATGACTTTGAAACCACCCTGTATACATACATTTTTACTTTTTACTTTCTCACCAATTAAATTAATAACAACACACAAATCCCGCTTAAACAACTTTTAAACGGTAAAAAATAGAAACAAGCTTTCAAATAAAAATAATAGCTAATATTATTTTACATCTCTTTAACTAAAACTCAATTATATACTGAGATATACCAAAAAAAATTGGTAGGCCGATTGATGGATTGCTACCAAAATATAATCATTTCAGAATTTAAACATTCAAGTTCTAATCTTCAAATTTGAATATGACGTCATTAGAATTTCATATGCTTACCACATAACATCCCGAAAATTTTAATTTTTATCTATACAAAATATAGAAAAAAGACTCAAATAAAAATTATAACCAATGTTATTCCATATATTTCTGAATATAACAAAATTTACTCTAAACTCATTTATTTACTGAGATATGTCCAGAAAACTTAAGACGCTTTCAAATAATCCACTTGATGGTCTGCTCTCAAAATATATCAGCTTGTAATATAAATATGTAAAAGTTAAATATGTAAAGTTATAATATAAATGACTTATTTGGCATTTTGTGATTATAGTAAAGACTTCATTACATATAAGTGCGAAAGGTAAAAATCGTTGTTTCTCATTTCTGTTCGAATCTAGTGACCTATGCAAGATTTTGCAAAATAAAACAAAATCGAGATGTTCTACTTCCACGGCAAGAAGTCGTACACTGTCCTTACATAAGAGAAAATAAATAAATATATCCTCACGCCATTTATCAATTTCTAGGTGTGACACTCTGCTCAACGCAGATCTCGATATTATGATATAATTTTACGTGTGAAGTGCGGTTACCAGCCGTCAAATCACGGCCTCTAAAGATGGTAGGGGTAATTTTATGTGGTCAAAATTTTCGAAAATTTGTCGGCTGTGGGGTTCAAACTGAGGAACTTATGATCCACAGTACGATGCGTTATTACACTCCTAGAAATAACCTCTTATTTAAAAAAAAATCAGTTTTCCTTTTGTATACATTTGTTGAGGAAAATTTTATTTCTTACAAAATGGTTAGGTTCGATTCAAAAAAATATTAGTTTTGAATATAAATTTTATTTATCTTCTTTTTTTCTGATTTGAAAGAAGATGAACATATTTTAAATTTTGTTTTTAAGAATAATGAAAAAAAAAATCTTTTTAATTTTAAACAAAACGTTTTTATTTAAAACGTTACCATTTTGAATTAAAACTACTCCTATTCAAACTACTTTATCCCCATAATTGGTCTCAGATATGTTCCTTCAAAACTAAATTAATTTTCATACAAGAATATTTATTAAACCTACAAAAGTGTTCAATGAAAATGAAATTGGATTGGCACTATTCAAATCAATTTTCTCTTCTCTTTTGTTTCAAGAAAACGTTTTTATCAGTGCACATAGCTATTTATTACATATGAGGGTAATCGATAAAATATTTTAAAATTAAAATTGTAAAATAAATAAAATTTCCTTGCGAAAAGTTAAAGATCAAACACCTGAGTCCCGGTAAAAATGTCTGTTTCGTTCAATAACCAGCCCCAACTAATTTTTATTTAAAACCTTCCATTAGGGGTCGTTAACCTCCAAAAAAATAGACGTAAAAAACTCGTCACCCGTTCACCCCTCAACATATCGACCAAAAATTTCCTAGAAAATCGAACTACAGTGTGCCTCTCCCCCGGGAGGGGAGGGGCGGCAGGGGCTACCCTTGAAAAGGCCACTACTTGTCGACAATGCGACAGACACATTTTTGTGTAGCCGAATATTCCGACATTGTTTTGTCCCGTCTCTATGGCTACAGACTGCGAAAAAATTCAATATT
This sequence comes from Poecilus cupreus, assembly GCA_963942605.1. Classification (NCBI taxonomy): domain Eukaryota; kingdom Metazoa; phylum Arthropoda; class Insecta; order Coleoptera; family Carabidae; genus Poecilus; species Poecilus cupreus. The sequence goes on along the minus strand of OZ012729.1, from coordinate 4,353,155 downwards.
GTCTATGGTAACCCACGTATATTAGACTGTCGAAATCGACCATATTACCATATTATTTATTTAGTGATATTAAGCGTATAAATGAAACGCTTCAGGTAATTCCCGTTGGTTAGGTCAAGGGTTTTTGGCCTAAAATTAGGTGCGTTTAGATAATCTATAAGTCTAGACTACGTTCTTCTAATTACATACTTTGTTGTTTTCGTCATTTTTGTGCTTGTCTCAAGTAATTGATTAATTTTCTGTTTCCAAATGAAATAATGGCTATATCGACTGACGTATTTTATGTTTCTTTTTTGTAGTTTAGCGCGACACAGCGATGGCTGCCGCTATAGATGACCTGGGTTTTAAATTACTTGCTACTTATGACTGGTTAATTCTGAATTTAATTTACAAATTTAGATTTTGTAATTTAATTTTAAAAACATAAATAGTTATTTGTCAAACTACAGATGAAAGCGCTTCTTTTTCCCAATTGTGCTCGAAGTTTGCATCATAAGCGCTGGGAATGAGGCAATTCGAGCGAGAGTGGAAGAAGGGCTTTCCTCTCGTGTTAGACACAACATTTTTTCACATGTTTCTAAAAAACGATTTGTTCGGACCTAAAATACACTTTGACAACACAACTGACACGTTAAAAGTTAGGTTATCAGATGCAAGGCGGTGTAGCAGTGTTGCCAATGAACCAATTTTAAATAACTTTAATAAGTTGTCAAATTTGTTAATAAATAAGGAAAAGAAAAATATAAGACATAATTGTAAGACAATTTAAAGTGTGTATCACTAAAATAAAGATTTTCAATAAAATTAGGTATTTATCTATAGTTTTTACAATATTTTTTGTAAATAACATTCATATTAGTAACACTTTTATATTTTCCTTATTACAGAAGAAAAATATATTTTCCTCACTATTTCGGGAGAAGAACGGTGGGGTTTTCTGGCATGTCGAGAAAAAATACATATATTTATGATGGATTTATAATTTTTTTATGTAGTAAATAGCTCCGTGGTAACGCATCGGTCTGTGGATCGTGAGATCCTCAGTTCGAATCCCACAACCGACAGTAACCAATTTAAATTTACCCCTACACACCTTCGGGGACTACGATTTGACGGCCGGTATCCGCATTTCATACAAAAAAATATATCACCTACAGAGATTTGCAGAGTGCCACACCCGTAATGGGCAAAAGGCGTGATGATATATTTATTTATAAATTTCAAGATTTAAAATGTAATAAATATTCTAAATCTAAATTTCTAAATCCAACCAATTATAGCTTGACTGCGGGAACAAAAAACAAAGATTACAATAGTAAAATGTGTATTGTTGTAAATGGATGCGGAGAATGTTAAATTTTTACCATGGCACTCTAAACATATCTAAAATTATAATATATAAATGTATCACATCAACAAATTTAGGCACATTTGGTGCAGTTAGCACTTCTGAACATTTTATCTATTTACACTTTTGTTCCAAAATTCATAGGAAAAAACTATCGCCTAATGAAAATTGTAACATTTTATTTTCTATGTCCTATAAAAATTAGACACCCGGTATATGATTCTAAAAAAAGAGTATTTTTAATTTAATGAATTTATAAGTTTAGGAGAAACTAATTATTAAAAATTGAGAGAAAGGTTACGTGACGTAGTTCTGGTAAGAGGAAGATGTACGTATTTGAAATGGAGATAGATACAAATGTTATATGTTGTAGTTTTACATATTATATATTTAGAGGTAGATACTAGAGGTGGGCGAGGGCCGTGAATTTAGTCGGGTCACGATGGGTCGCGGCGTGACCCGCGTGAGCGTGATCAAATTTTATATTTCGTACCATGATCGTGAGTAAAAAAAATAATATCGTTCGTGATCGGGCGTGAGTAATTTTTTATCGGGCGTGTACACTGTACAGTGAATCATCAAAAGTACGAAAAATAAAAATTTGTGTGAGAAAAGAAGCATTTTTCTATTTTATAATAACTAACGGGTACATATGTATGTTTTTCTCCTGAATTGTAATAAAATATGATCTATGCTGTTTCTAATTTAAGTTAGTTTGATGTTTGATGTAATTTTAAAATAAAATTTAAAATTCATGACCCGATCGTGACCCGTCGTTCGTGATCGGGCATGAGAAGAAATTTCAATTCGTGAGCGGGCGTGATCGTGAAATTAAAAAAATCTCATGTGTGAGTGAACGTGAGTACAAAATTTTAATCGTGAGCGGGCGTGATCGTGATTCAAAAGTCACTCACGCGCCCAGCTCTAGTAGATACCTAAATTTCTTTGCTTTTCTATTATTACATAAATAATTTTTAATACTGGAAACTATATATAGACTTGCAGTAAATATGAGTTCAAACTGAAAATACCATAAAGGTTATAATATCTAGTTTTTTATTTTATTATTATGAGAAAACAAAATAGTTATTTTACTTACTTATTTTATAATTTGTCCCTTTTTACATTCGACTATAGCCATTCATTTGTTTTTGTAATTACTATACCGCCATCACAAAACAATCGGATACGTGTTAAATTTTATTTAAATTGCCATACTTGTTACATGTGTTTTAATGACGTTGAAATCATGCTATTTGAAATTAAATTTATATATCTATACATGCAGTAAACAATTTGCAGGATATCAAGAGTAACTTTTAAAAGTAATTAACGTTCATTAAATAAGTAAAACACAATGCGCTGTTTGATATAAATGCTGAATATAATTATGTACGAATAAAACTATTAGGTATTAAAATTATTTCACAACTTTTTGATACATATAAATATAAAATAGATGTTTATTCTCTTAAAAACTATGATTATGGAAATATAAAGAGATGTTCAATTTAGAAAATTTATTTATTTGAAATCGGTACTTAAGTCCTCAAAAATCGTCATTAAAAGCACAGAAATCGTCATTAAAGTAACCTAGAGCTCTAGAAGAATGTAGGTATTCTCGTCCGCCATTTTGAGTCCAAATGTCATAAATAAAACAAGTTATTGGAATCCAGTTACTTAGAAGAAAACATTTAAAATTTGTAACTGTCAAATTTGGAAACATATTTCTTGAAATTCTGTAAAATACAACTACACAAATCATACGGTAATATATTATTAGAAAGTATTCTGTACACTTACTTGTTAGATATGGAATATAATAATTGAAGGAATGATATATCACAATTATTAATCAGTATCAACTTTAAATTTGACAGAAAAGAATTAAAGTAACTGGATTCCAATAATTTGTTTTATTTATGACACTTGGACCCAAAATGGCGGATGAGAATACTCATATATTCTAGTACCTTAAAGTAACCCATTATACGACGATTTTGAGCAACCCAGTGTTGGCAACCGTTAAATAATTATTATACAATTAGGATAATTTTGGCAGATATATTGACGTACTATAGTAAATTTGGACGTAACATGAAACAAAATTTACAAGAAGAATTAACTAATTAATTCCGATGACGAAATTGAGGACAAAACACACATTTTGAGTGTTATTTACGATAACGTCACGTCTCGAGGTGGGCAACACTGACTGTCAGTTTCAATTGACCACTGACAGATGTATAAACTTAACCTATATTGTAATTTTGTACAGTTTTTTCGAATTTTAGATTTCAAATAAAACTTAATATGTACCCCGGCACTGAAATTCATTTTTATCACTCACATGGTTTATTTTCCTCGGTCCTACGGGCCTCGGCAACTAAATTTCATATTCGTGATAAAAAATCGAATTTCAGTGCCTTGATACATAAATAACTATTATTTGTATTTGTCTCAAAAAATATAAATTTAAAATTGGTCAAATAATACAAGTTCTCCCTTTAAAAACCTTCAATGGGGTATTCCGGTATAAGTGAATTTATTCAAAATAATCCCTTTTTTGTATACTTTATATCATTATACAAAGGGAAACTACAATAAAACATGCTTAATAACAAGTTTTCATCCATAATTTTATATTAGAAAACTGCAATTTTTATGCTATTGTAAACTCTCTTGAAATTTTCGTGCAAATTTTTATTAATTCAAATATAATTTTTGAACATTTTGATATTCTGATTCCAGATATGTGTTGTAATGTCCAATTTTCTTCAAATACTTGATAATTATTAGACAAAAACTACAAACAAACCAGTGACACACTAACAGATTAACATTAACAACAAGGCAGATTCACAAAAGGAATTAACGCTAACCTCAATTTTTTTCAACATCTGTAACTTTGTTTTTAAATAAATTAAATTAACAAAATGTGTTAAATTTTATGCTATCGTATAAGCTTAGTTAAAATAAATATGTTCTGAGAATGGAAAATGAAGTTACGACTAATAATAAAAATTGAGTTAGCGCTAATCTCGTTTGTGAATCTACTTATAAGTTACTTGTAGGCATTGTGACGTCATGGCCTTATAATTAATAATATGATGAAATTAAAAAAAAAACATATCTCACTTATTTTTTTATTTTTTTTTTATTAAATGAAAAACAAGGAAACGAATGGAAAACTTATTTGTACCATGATAAATTGTATGATTTTTTATAGGGCAGGTGAAATAATATTTTTTTATTTTATTTCATTTGCAACTGGCAACTATTCAAATTTACCGCCGTATACTGCTACCGCCGAGATGGCCGCTCAGCTCAAGGTCAACGATTGTTACGACATAAAGAACAAAAGTTCCGACAGTGAGTGTCGCTACTGTGTAAATTCTTATACTGTGATACAAAACAATTATAAGACAATATTATGTATTCAGTATTATTAATACGAGACAACATTATAGTTAATTTACTTATTTTGTAATTTGTTTCATTAAAATCGACTATAGTTACAGACCCTATTAGCACTTAACATATTCTAATATTGGCGTGATCCGCCAGGCATATTTCAGCTACGAAATGTTTTATTCTTAATTCAGTGGTAATAAATTATTTATGTTGATATTTATCATTAGTAATATTTTCAGTTGTAGGGTAAACGAACTTTAGTTCAAATCATACGATATCTGTAATAATTATAAACGATATTTTTCCTTTGCATTATTCAATACAACGTGAAATAATTATTTGCTAAAATAATCAGACTTTTGGATATAATTATTTATGATATAAGCAGTGTTATAACAGATTATTTTAAAAATGATCTAGATCAAGATCATGATCATCACATTTAATATGATTTAGATCAGATCATAGATCAATTTTATGATCGGATCTATTTTTTTTATGTAGATCAGATCAGGAATAAAAGATCATATAAAAGATCAGTAATTTCTTGCACAAAATTTTTAATTCTTCTTAAGAAAATAGAATGGTGACAATTTTAATAACAACAAAGAAAATACCAAATACTTTTTACAAAATAAAATCTAAAAAGTACTTTATATTTTTTTTCAAAAGAAATATTAAATTTCTTATATAATATACATAATTAAATTAAATTAAATTAAATTTTAATAATTTTTTAGTACGGAGAGTCAAATTTTAGAGATTTAATATTTTTTGAAATAGATCAAGATCAAGATCAGAAAATATAAAACGATCTAGATCAGATCAAAGATCTTACGAGTTGATCTTGATCATTTGATCTAGATCAGTCACAACACTGGATATAAATGTTAAACTCATTTTATGAATAAGTGCGGAAGTTTGTGAAACGAGGCGAAACCGAGTGAAACAACCCCACGAACGAAATACATCACTTTTAACACGTGTATCATACAAAATTTTGTCTATGATCTTCCTAGTGTATTAGTAAATACTAAAAAATGTAGAATGATATTTTGACAGGTAGGGTTATATTTGTTATTTATTGATACAAATCGTTAGCAACGTGTTAAAAGTAACAATAAATTCACTTTTAACACGTTGCTATGTAACTTGTGACACTAATGTCAGAAAGTGAGACTTTTTTCTAAACAACCGTTAAAAGGGCCTCTTTTAACAACGGTATTAGAAATTGATTTAAATTCAACATTTCGAATTATTAAACATAATTCTTCGTCAGAAAATAAATGAATCAAGTTTTTTCAATAAATTATTGTTGTTTGCTGTTAAGAACTATTTAACTTTCTTCGTTTCTTAAACTCAATGCTTGTTCAGGTACAAGAATTAATATGCGACATGAAACATATATGCTGCTTTTCTAAAGAATTAATAAAAAAAAAGTTTACTTCCTTATGAATAGTATAAAAATCTAATGTGGTCAGAAGATGAATTGCCGCTTAACTCATTTTACTTATACCATGCTAATACTCACAAATAAATTTAATAGTTTTATGTAAACCTTACCTAAACATAGATGAAAACAATGAATGATGTCATCTTATTGTCACTGTCATAATAACTTAAATATTATGCGGTCAAACGATAATGGACAAGATGCCAGAGTTTCAATCACTAAATTATAAATTATACTACAGTTCTTCAATGGTACCAGATACGGAAAAATGTGTTAAACGTTTGTATTGTAGATAACCACAATTTCTTTCATTTATGTTATCAAAAATTGTCATAAATACTTGATTTATCGATATATTTAAGAAAAACCTTATGGTTCTTCCAGTATAGTCTTAGTTCCGATTGGCAAATTTTTACCATAACCATCTGGGCTCTTCCTTAAAGTGTACACATGTAAAATACAAAATTTTATAGTTTTCTGTTTAGTAGTACTTAAGTAAATGTAACTGAATTAAATTTTGTGCATACATCCATCCATCCACACGAATGCACATACGCACACAGTCACGTAGACATCCTCGTGAAAATAAAGAGTTTTAGGGTATTAAAACGTGCTTATTGATTAAAATCTCGACATTGACTTTTTCACGATCCCTATACCTCATTTTGGCGAGAGGTGATAAACCATAAGAATCATGACAAAATCTGTGTTCTCATGAATGAGAAATGATAGAATTAATCTTTAACTGTTTTATGAAAATGAGCAAAGCTGATTAGATTATATGGAAGTTTACTGGACACACTATAAACAATATTAAATTTATTTCAAATGTAGGAATAGCTACAAAAATATCTTCAGTGCTTGCAACCGAGTATAAAACTGAAATGTGGCATATAGAAATTTCTATGTTATTTATTTATATTGCAGAATTTCTACAGCAAAAGTGCAAAGTGGTTCAGATATTAAAAATGTATGCAATAAATCCAGTATAGTTACCTAAGGATTAGTATTGCACTATATAATAATTAAATTAAAATGGAACATTAAACAAAACATAAAATATTTCACTTTTTATAATTTCATTTTACTTGATATGTCGTGAAATATTACTATTTAGGTAACTAAATGAGTATTATTGGCCGCTTTCTTAAACTCTAAACAGCTCTGTATTTACATTTATGTTGTTATGTTATAAAGTGAATAGGCAAAAAGATACAGCAATATAAAAAATCTGATGTGGCCAGTACATAACCTCCCGCCCAATACTACTCTTACACGATACAAAATAGTATTTGATGATACAGAAACATACCTTCTTATTTGTTTATTTTCTATTTATATTTGAGAAATTTAATTATTTTTTCGTATTTTTATTTAATTCTTTGACATTTTTCACAAAAATAACAGCTTCACAATCAAAATGACGTGGCACATTTCGTAAAAAGTGTTTCCATGGTATACAAGGAGTGCAATATTTATGAAATCTAATTTCTTTATATTTTATTATCTCTAAATCTAATGCAAATGAATAAAATTAGTGTAATCAAAACACATGTAAAATTAAATATTCTACAACTTTCAAAATAACATAAATTGTGGAAAAAGGATATTTAACCGTGTTTTTCACGCAAACCTGTTAAGGACTTCAAGTAAACTGCTACTTCCGGTTGAACAATTTTATCCAAAATTTAATCAGCTCTTTATTTAAATATAAGAAGCAAAACTTCACAAAATTGTATTTTTTGGTATTATAGTATGTGAGTTATGCGAGACGAAAAATTTGCCACAGACTACACACATACATACATACATCATGACGCAAATAATAAAATCGTATTGTAAGGACGCTAAAACGTGCTTATTCATTGAAAACTTACTACCCAATTTTTTGACTAAAAACAATACCTCCCTTACCTAGAAGTAGGCGGGAGGTAAAAATCACATTGAAACCCTTATACGCCATATTCCAATTCTATACTTGGTGTTTATTAATATATTATACTTGCTATGCGAACAAACAAATAAAATCCCAAATAAATTAATAATGTGCATCAGTAAATACATAAAGTTAAATAGTTTAATATTTAATTAGAATTCATAACAATACTTGAGTTAATTAAGAACCAATTAAATACATTTAATGTTACTGTATACAGTATATTTCAATTTAGAAATTCGCCATTAGAATCTCGAGAATTATAAGAGCTGCGATTTTGGTTTAATTAGACAAAAGTTGTCATACTAATAAGCTAATTTATTAATAAGTAAATTATGTAGATGTTAAATTTGTTATATAGTACTAGGACTTCCAATTGAACTATTAATCATTTGTTTATTAAATTTTATTAGTTAATTCTGGAAGAATAATTTATAAATTCATATGTCAGGCGAAAAAAAATTGTGTTAATTTGCACGTAAAATATTGTTAGAAGAGTGTAAAGTTATAAAACATTAATAATACATAAACTTATATCACAAGCTTTTTACATTCTTATGCAAAGTATAAGGAAATACTGGAATTATGAAAAAATCACTGACAATTTTTGCGGAAATATACATTTTCAGATCCACTGAATCTGTTAAGTCCATTTTCTCAATGTTGTTATATGTGAGGGTGGATTGATGGATGGATGGATGTGTGTCCGTGTGCGCAATATCTCATGAACGAGATAACATATTTTAATGAAATTGAAAAACCGGAAGAGTAAGTTTACACACTAAACAATAAATTCCATTTTATACGAAAATAAAATTAAAGTGAAAAAAGTTTCATATGAAAAATGTTAGCAAAAATATTTGGAATAAAAATGTTATTTGCACTTTTCTTGTACATGCATCTAATTTTGAGAGAAACTAAATTATATATTTAATAATATATTTCAATAAAAATATGTACCTTACTTATTTGAAACATTTTTCTCAATATGCAATAGTTTAGAAATGAATTAAAAATGATAGAGTTAACGAATATAAATATTTTCTTTATCTCGCGACAAAAGAATTATTAAATTGGCGTATTAGTGTGACAACTTTTAGTTAATTTAACCGTAGTATAGTAGAGCTCTTATAAATCTTGAGGTCCCAATGGATCCTCAAAATTGAGACATACTGTATACAAGTAATAAAATGTATAAATAGTATGTTAAATTTTACTTCTATTACATAAATAGGAATTAGAAAACATATAATAATGTCACTTTTACTTCCTTGGTGGTAAAAATATTTACATAGCTGCTAAACAAACCCGTAGTAACCGTTTAAAAACGCATAACAACCGTTCAACAAATGCATAGCAACGGTGGTGACAACTTTCAAAATATGTATTAAAATAATCACAAAATTAATAATAATTACAAATCGGCAAAAATAATGTGTTCAACACTGCATATAGCTTCGAAAGCATTAATTTAAGAATATTTAAAAGAAAAATACACAATATTACGCCTGGTATTTTAACAAATAACTATTATGAACAAATAAAAAATATAGTATATTCTCGAAATTGAATCACACGGTATATTAAACATAATTATAATTTATTAATAGTTTCTATTCTGCGTCCATGAAAATATTGATATATTATCTGAGGAAAATTAAAATTAAAATTGAATGTTCTTCAACTATTGTCATTACATCATTCTTCGAAGGAGCTAATAACTATAATTTCTTTTCCACACACTTTTGTTTAAACGTTTAAAGCAGCAGAATATTAGTGTAGGAGGCATTAAACATAACTACTAGTCAATATAAATAATTATTACTTAGTAACTGTCAAGAATATATCAAGAAACTAATAATAATAAAAGTAAAATTTATTGTTGTTACTTCATATTTATGGTAGAATAAAGGATGCTGCACAAAAGCAGCCCTGTTGAGGCGGCCGTCACACTTTCCCAAACAAAAGAAACACCAGTATAAAAATAATGATTACAGCAACAAATGAATGTCGAGGGGAAAGAATAAAATCTGAAAGATCAAGTCACCTTGCTCGAGAGCCTAACTTTGCTTCTGTTCCAAGGTCAGCACAATCTCGCTAATTATATTCATAACTCTGTTCTGTCAGTGTTAGACAGGCAGCAACTGGCGTCGAAGCTGTTGCATTCTCATTCTACTGCGTTCAACTGTTTCAACACTTGTAGCTAGTACACGTGACACGCGTGCAGAAAATCATACTTACTACAAATCTTACGATAATGTATTTCTGTGTTTTGTATTTGAAGCATTTTTTTACATTTTTCTTAAAACAACCAAAAACAGAGCTTGTTACAAAACATTACATTACAAAAAATACATGTAAACATTATTACTTTTACAATGTAATGTAATCATCGATAGAATAAAGTTTGTATTCCAACACATCTCAATAAATGCTCTATAACTATGGCGATTTTAAACAAAGAAAGTAACAGATTACCCACTAGTGGGTATAATTTTGACAAAAGTCACTAGTGAGTATTTTTTTATTTATAACAATAATAACACACAACATCTTGGTAACCACTTCGATTGGCATTTTAATTTAAAAAAGCATATAAAAATAAATATATAAATATGTCATCACGCCTTTTACCCATTATGGATGTGGCACTCTGCTTACGCAGATCTCGGTAAGTGATATATTTTTTTGTATGAAGTGTGGTTACCAGCCGACAAATCATAGCCCCCAACGATGTGAATGAAGAGGGAAATTTAAATTGGTAACTGTCAGCAGTGAGATTCGAACTGATATGTGGACATATGTCACTGTCAAATATGTTTTTAATACAATTTGCATTTATTAAGAGGTGTTGGATAAAACGTTATACTTCACACGTGCGTAAAGTAAATAACTATTATTGTGTGGTATAATATTGTACAGATCGAAACCGATATTTTTTGTGTTTTGTTGCTGTTATGTCTGTTTTTGTAGTAAAAAAAAAAATGACAGAAGAGATAGAAGGGTGAAACTTACCCTGTTGTCATTGACAAGATCCCAGGGATGAATAAAGTTTTCCAGAAAAATGAATCAAATTCCAAATTGTCCACAGAATTAATCAAGTATCACAACACAACAAGTTTAGTGAACTGTAAAACTAATAAGTAACAAGACAATGTGCACAGTGTAAAGTTTGAGGTTAGAATTAAAAAAAGAATAAAAAGAAAGGATTTGATCGTGTGGCACTATCAGTTTGTTGTGGAGCGAACTGTCAACTGTCAAAACAAAAGCGCGTGAGGCATGGGCCAGCGCACACTGGGCCGTCTGCCGTCTGCGTGCGGAGCGTGCGTTGGTTTCACTTTTAGCGGCGACGCACTCACGCACTGTGCGTCGGGACGCCGGTGATGCGGGTGCGACAAGTTGTTGGAGCGCGCGAACTCTTGGAGTTTTTGTGGCGGACTGTGCGCGGGTCTGGGCAGTCGCGCGCGCTTAGTTCGCTGCTCGCCGCGCTGCTCGCCTGGCGCTGTGCGCAACGCCGCCGCCGAAAGGGAAACTTAGTTTTGATATTGTTTACACTGCAATTGTTTAAATAACTACAACTACAATCACAGGATTACTAAATCTTTACTTCATAAGCAGCTCATTTGGCTTTGATACTTTACTGAAGCGAATTTAGCTGGTAACCGCGAAAGCATTTAAGCAGACCCAAGATAGATCATATTATGATATACCGGGTGTAGAATTGAAATGTGGCGAAGAGGGATTTCAATGGTATTTTTACCTCTTGCACACATAGCGGTTAATTCATCTTAAGTCTTCTATTAAGTAATACAGAATGGTTCATTCCAGCACAACAATATATAACTTATACATATTTACACTACGCTGATGAGTTCCAATAAGCCGGTCTCTGTGACATATATATATATCATCACGCCTTTTACCCATTACGGGTGTGGCACTCTGCTTACGCAGATCTCGGTAAGTGATATATTTTTGCGTATGAAGTGCGGTTACCAGCCGTCAAATCATAGCCCCCAAGGATGTTAGTGGAGGGGGAACCACAGGGGTAAATTTAAATTTGTAACTGTCGGCAGTGGGATTCGAACTGAGGATCTCACGATCCATAGTCCGACACGTTACCACGGAGCTATTTACCCTCTTTTTTACATAGTTACTTAGTTATTATTCAGAGGCTGATTTTTATGAAACATTAACAATTTTATTGTCTATATTTTTATATATTATTTGCAGAGTTGTGACTGATCTAAATTAAATGATCTAGATCACTGATCTCTAGATCAACTCGTAAGATCTTTGATCTGATCTAGATCGTTTTATATTTTCTGACCTTGAACTTGATCTAGATTAAAATGACTATCAATATCAATTATCAATTAAATTAACATAATTTAATTATTTATATTAAAAAAGAAATTCAATACATTTTTTGGAAAATAAAATACCAAATAACTTTAGGTTTTATTTTGTAAAAATTAATTTGTATTTTCATTTCTGGTATTAAAATTGTCACCTTTCCATTTTCTTATTAAGAATTAAAAATTTTGTAAAAAAAAATTACTGATCTTTTTACGATCTATTAAAGAAGATCTTTTATTCCTGATCGGTTCTGAAAAAATAGATCCAATCATAAAAATTGAGTTACGATCTGATCTAAATCATATTAAATATGAAGATCGTTGATCATGACCTAGATCATTTATAAAATGATCTGTCACAACACTGATTATTTGTTTCATATATAGCAGATGGTGTTTAGTAAAAATAATACTTTTAACCTGAAGTTGCGCTCAAATGGAGCATCCTGTATACAAATGTGAAAGTAGATAGACAAAGATAGATAAAATAAATTATTATTAGAGTTGTGCCGATCTAGGTGGTGTAGTGGCTATGTCATTAGTCTAGCACGCCAGAGGTCGTGGGTTCGAATCCCACTGAAGAGCATGGCTGTTTGTGTTCTCATAAATTCACAATATCCACCTCGACAAATGACCAATGCAGTTAGTCTTCATCAAAAAAAAAAAAAAAAAAATAGAGCTGTACTCCATAATTTAAAATAAAAGACTAAAAAAGGAGTATACCGATACATCAACCTGTATGTAAGGGTATTTTGACTGGTGAAAATTTTCAATGTTTTTCAAGATTAGCATATCTTGGGGTCCCTAGACTTTTTTAATAATGGTGTTTTTATGTGTGCGCGTATGTTAGTATGTATTTATGAATGATTAGTTAGCTCCCACTACATCCTGTAAGGGAGGTATAGAAATTATGCTTAAACATCGGTAGTGAGTTTTCAGTGGACGAGCACGTTATAGGATCTAGGGTCTCTATAATACGATTTTATTATTATCACGATGATTTCTGTGTCTGTGTGTGTGGGTGTCTGTCTGTCTGTCAGTCTGTCTGTGTGTGTGTTTGTGTGGATCTCTGGTGTTGCGGTTTCTCAGAAACTACTATGCTGCATTTTGATATTTTGTACTCGTGTATATCAATTATTTCTTTTTGGGAAGAGCTGATTAGTTTTTGGTGATAATTCAATAAGAGGAAGAGATAGTTTACTTGACGCCCTATCAAGTTATTTTGAAACTATGGTTTAATGACACTTTTGCCTTTATTATAATGTTTTAAATAGTATTATCTACAATTGTTTGAAAATTTTTTCTATTACTATTATAATTTGTCATTTTCGTTTAAATCTGCTAACCTGTGTGTTTAGAAAAAAACAAAACAATGATTGAAAAATGTCTTTTTGTCACGTGTCAATGAAAACTAAATTTTTTGACAGGGTGAGCGTTTCTTGATAATGGTGGTCCGTGTTCCTGCATTATATATTTATTTGAAAATAAATCTTTGGTGGGAGGCATTGTGGTTTTTTTATTCAAGATATCTCAAAATTTAATGAAGTTATTAATATTTCAAATTTATAATTGGATGTTAATGTTACGAGCTGATTAGATTTTGAGAGCAATCCATTAACTGAAAGGGGTAGTTTACTTGAAGGCCTATAAATATTTTGAGCATATTTACTAAGATATAAATTTTGTCAAAAGACAAGAAATATACAATAATTTTACTATAACTTTTAATTGAAACTTTTTTCTATTTTGTACCGTTAAAAAATTGTTTAGGTGGGAAGTTATGTGTTGACGGTTGGTAACCGTATTTCATACCTAAAACCGAGATATACCCCCTAAGCTAAGTGCCACACAAAAATGGCTTAATGGAAAATTAACCCTAAATACCTGCAAATTAAGTAGAAAGAGGTTAAATATATTGAATAATATATAATTACTTCAACATTAGTGATAATGACCTCAGCAGTTCATCTGTTGAATTGCAGCTAAAAAATTGATGTTGCGCTCCTGACGTGACGTCAAATTGGTAGAGCATAAATTAGGGTAGGGTTTGAAACTGATGTTTGACAGATACCGGTTGGTATAAGTCATATTTTATAAGCATATTTACGTACAGTTGATATCACGTAAGAGTTCATATTTCTTAATAACTTTTTTTCTAATTCATTTACAAGCAGATTCATAAAAGGGATCAGCGATAACTCCATTTTTATTTTTAGTGGTAACATCATTTTCTATTCTCAAAACATAATTATTTTAACTAAGGTTGTAATCAAGAGTGGTTAGCATAAAATTTGACACATTTTGATAATATAATTCATTTAGAAACGAAGTTACAGATGATGAAAAAAATGGAGTTAACGCTAATCCCTTTTATGAATCTGCCTGTTAGTTATTGAGATAAAATTCTTGAAAGATTTGATCCAAATATAATTAGTCCCCAAGTTAAATTCATACAGTTTATCATGCCATTTGAATAAAACTATAGTTTCTAGGATTAAAAATATACCTACGTATAAATATACCGAGTGCTTTTTTTTAGGACATAATAGGAAATGTAATATTAAAATTTTCATTAAGCTATAGTTCGTTCCCTATGAATTTTATAACAAAAGTTTATATACAAAAATTAGAAAAAAAAATGCATAAAATGAGCCTAAATTTATTGATGTAAGACATTTCTGTCATGAGATAGACGTAAAATTAAATTTATAATTTTAGCTATTTCCAGAGTGCCATGGTAAACAAAACATACAAACAGTCGTATTGTTTGAATTTGACAGATGACATTTGACATAGTTTTAATGATTTTTGAGAAAAATAAAAATGTTAGTAATCATTAAAACTATTCCAAATGCCATCTGTAAAACTCAAACAATATGACTGTTTGTATGTTTTGTTTACCATGGCACTCTGGAAATAGCTAAAAATTATACATTTATATTATGTCTATCTCATGGCGTAAATGTACGATATTACATCAATAAATTTAGTTACATTTAATGCAGTTTTTGTATATACACTTTTGTTATAAAATTCATAGGGAACGAACTATCGCTTTATGAAAATTTTAACATTGTATTTCGGATGTCCTATAAAAAAAGTAAACACCCGGTATAAAATTACAAAAGATGACAATTGTATCTATCTTTTTCTCTTGGTATATCTATTTTCCTACCAAAACCAAGTCACATATCTCTTCTCCGAATTTTTAATAATTAATTTCTTCTAAAATAATATATAATAGTTATTTGTTTAACTAGGCATCAAAATACCAGATTTACAGCAGAGGCTGTCGTTTCATAGACGAGGCGAAGCCGAGGCAATGAATACTGCCGAAGCTATAAATCTGTGTTTGGTGCCGAGTTGAACATATAATTTTTGCCGATTTGGAATTAATGTTAATTTAGTGATTATTTTATATAAATATTTTGAAGGTTATTGCTGGCAAATTACGTTGCCATGCATGTGTTGAACGGTTACTATGTGTTTATTGATGGTTGCTATGCGTTTGTTGAGCGGTTGTTATGTAATAGTTATTTACTTTACAAGTGGGCAAAGGATGGAATTTCACTTTGCCCACGTGTGAAGTATAACGTTTTATCCAACACTTCTTAATAAATGAAAAATTTATTAAAGAAATATTATTTGACAGTGACATATGCTTTAAATATTTTAATTAAAATGTCAATCGAAGTAGTTACCAAGGTGTTGTGTGTTATTATTATTGTTATAAATAAAAAAATACTCACTAGTGGCTTTCCTCAAAATTATACCCACTAGTGGATAATCTTTTACTTTGCTTGTTTAAAATCGCCATAGTTATAGAGCATTTATTGAGAGGTGTTGGATAAAATATTTTTACAGCCTAGCCATGAAAATGACACTTTACAGACTGTTAGCAGTCCGTGAAATGTCATCTTTAATGTCAATCGGCAAAAAAAAAATTTAATTTGCTCATGATTCCATTGTGCTATAACTGCCTCTATATGTAAAAATTTTCTAAATTTACAGATTCTGATAGAGTGTGAGCTAATATAACATTTTTTATTTTTTTAATGTGTCGCCGCTACCAGCCGTAATTTGATGGCACCCACCTGCGCCGGTACCAAATATAACCCATAAAATATAAATTTTTAAACGCAGAATAGTTGTAAATTACAAATTAGCGGAAACAAGTTTTGATATAGTTTATTTATAATTTGTTTATTTCATCCTAAATGGAAAGAAGGTTTGATAGACAAGCGTTTGTCCTCTATAGTTTGTTTCTGAGCAGAAACTTTCATTTGCGATAGAAACTAGTTTTGATATATCGTGCATTCTTAAATGCCACATCTCATATCTAAAAATGTATACAAAAATACTATTTATTATTAATTTATTTAAAAACTGTTTATTGCTGCTTTGACATTAACGGTTTATTTAAAATAAATACAAAGGAACCAAAAAAGGATCAATTACGTATTACTTTAAAATGTTTTGTGTATTGTGTTGGTACCTTAATTAAATTTTAATGATATTAATTCTAATATTTAGCAAGTTCTGGTGTTAAATTGGTTTTACACATGAACTTTTTAAAGAGTTTTGATTTCATATCAATTTTCAAACATAAAAATATACTTTGCTTCCATTCAATTTAGATTTTAGAAAAACGACAAAAAATATTAATTTAAAACAAAATGTTAACTGATACGGTTTGTTAAATAAGCAAATACGGGGTGTAGAATTGAAATGTGGAATATAGGAATTACAATGCTATATTTTTGATATTGCAAAAGTGTAAATAAAAAAGTTGTTCAAAATTTAAAAGAGCATGCAATAAAGCCTATTTGGTTACATAATTGTTAGTATTTCACGGTTTATCAATCAAATTAAAATCAATATTTATAAGGAAATTAGTAACACGACATTGAAAAATAAAACAAAAATGAAAAATATTTGACATTTCAGAAAACAGATTTAGATTTATTTAGTACAATGTTGTATTATTTTTGTGGAAATTTCGTGGAAGATTGTAATGATATAGTGGCGAATTTGTGAATTTATATATTGAAATTATTTTTTATTAAATAAATTAATAAATTTTAACTCGCTTTTGAAATGTCAAATATTTTTGTCTAATTGCCCATATGTTATTTTATTTATAATAATATACTGAATATTTCTATTTGACATTATATATTTTACATATAGACCTAAGTGAAAATTTCAAAACAAATTTAAAACAGAAAAAAAAATAATATAATTTGTGTATAGACAATAACATTTAAAATATCTTTCTCTTGACATAAATTGTAATAAAACTATAGTATATAATAATAAAGATATTTTTAATTAATTAATTTCTACTTTTTTATACAAAGTATAAGAAAGTATTGGAATCATAAAAAAAAATACTGACGAGATTTTTACGGAAATCCATCTTTTGAAGTTCACTGAAAATGTAAACGAAACTTGGAATTTATAAGTTTCATGAAAATATAAAGAGATGAGTTGATTTTGAATGAAATTGAAAAAGCGGAAGAGGAAGTTTACTGGGCACACAAAACAATAAATTCCATTATTTATCAAAATTAGTATCAGCTCTGAAAAATATTAACAAAAATATTTGGAATATAAAATATTATTTGAACTTTTCTTGTACATGCTTCTAATTGTGAAAAAAAAAAAACTAAATTATAAATTAAGAATACTCGTATATTTCAATAATCTTAATTACAATGGGAACAAAAACTAAAATATTTTTAACATCTATATGTCAAATAATTGTAAAGTGTCAAGATTATGCGTTGTTTGAAATATTATAAATGAAAAAAAAATAAGTTTGCAACTCGGCACCAAATACAGATTTATAGCTTCGGCAGCATTCATTTCCTCGGCTTTGCCTCGCCAATGAAACGGCAGCCTCTGCTGAAAATCTGGTATTTTGGTACCTAAATAAACAAATAACTATTATTTGAAACTTTTTTTACAGCTGACATTGTATATAAAATAAATTAAATTTAGTATTTTGTGAATCAAATAAACATCCACTTTTGGTTTTACAAATGCAATCAAGTCATAATTATGAAGTTTCCTTACGCTATCTTTTCTCGTTCGTGAGTGGATATACATCCATCCAAACACACAGACCTCATTGAGAAAAAAAAAGTGCAAAACTGTCAAATAACAACCCCCACAGTATTTAGTGGAGGTGGAACCACAAGGCTAAAATAAAAACATTTGGAATCAAAGTAAGGATGTATTCACTTCATTATTGTAAAGAAATTTTGTAATAATAAGTATATATTTCAAGTAATATTATTGAGTTTAAGAACCGCATAAACTTTAAGGTACAACGCACCCAGTGTGATGAACGTAGCCACAATATCCAACGATACAATGATAATTAATTAGCGTAGCTGCAAGTTTCCCCTGAAAACAAAATACGATAATTTCAGGGATTTTTTCTTTGATATTTTTATACATTCACCTGGGAGTCACCTCTGTTCACCTACACCCCGAAACAAGTGTCTAGTCTTAAAGGGGATGGAGCGAAAAACTGATTAAAGTGGGCCATGCCGAAAAAAAGAAGGCGACGAAGACAAGTGCGCGTCGAATAAGAATTTATCGCGTTTCATGTGTTTTAGCGTTACGCCCTTGTTTGTGAGTGTACCAGTGATAATATTGTAATGAAGTGGTTTTATTCTTAATTAGCTGCTTATTATAATTAATTAAAGTAGCTTAGGTTAAAAAATGGCTGTTTTGTTTACACCTACAACTTGAATATTTAAATGCTGTTTTTATATTTACTTACTACGCGTTAAGTAATAAAATTGTTCTAATTTTATCTACTAATTATGAATGTTATTAATTTAATATTAGCTAGCCTTTATACTAAGCATATGGAAAGGAACTAGTATTATAGGTTGAAATAAATGATCCTATGTGATTTTAACATAATCAATACCACAAATATAAATTCTAGTCTCTAATTTATGTGATTCAATAATCGATTAATTAATATTGTGGTCAACACATAACCAGCTTGAGGTTATATTTAAAGCAGAGTGCCACACTAAAATGGGTAAATGACATTATGATATACCGGGTGCCCTATCAGTCTGTATTTTTACTTTCTTATACAAAGTATAAGGAAGCATTGGAATCATGAAAAAAATCAATGACGAGATTTTTACGGAACTACATATTTTGACGCCCACTGAATCCGTTAAGACCAATTTAACATTGATTTCTGTGTGTGAGGATGGATGGATGGATGTCCATGTGCGCAATATCTCATGAACGAAACAAGATATGTAAACGAAACTTGGAATTTATAAGTTTCATGGAGATATGAAGAGCTGAGTTGATTTATAATGAAATTGAAAAACCGGAAGAGGTAATTTACTGAACACACAGAACAATAAATTACATTTTTTTCAAAAATAGAATCAGCTGTGTAAAAAGTTTCAAATAAAAGATGTTAGCAAGAATATTTGGAATATAAAATGCTATTTGTACTTTTCTTGTATAAGCTTCTAATTATGAGAAAAACTAAATTATGTATTTAATAATATATTTCCGTAATCTTAGTTACACTGGGAACAAAAATTAAAATATTTTTAACATCTATGTGTCAAACGTGTCAAATAATTGTGAAGTGTCATAAATATGTATATTATAAAAGCAATATTTGTATTATTATTAGTTAGAAAGTTTAAAGACAAGATATTAATTAATATTTTAAATTAAAGTCATAGCTGAGAACACAAAATTCAATAGGTAAAATATTTATATGTCAAATAATTCTCACAATAGTTATACTAAGGCACTAGAATATATGAGTATTCTCATCCGCCATTTTGGGTCCAAGTGTCATAAATAAAACAAATTATTGGAATCCAGTTACTTTAATTCTTTTCTGTCAAATTTGAAGTTGATATTGATTAATAAATGTGATATATCATTCTCTTAATTATTATATTCCATATCTAACAGGTAAGTGTACAGAATACTTTCTAATATATTACCGCATGATTTGTGTAGTTGGATTTTACAGAATTTCAAGAAATATGTTTTCAAATTTGACAGATACAAATTTTAAATGTTTTTTTTTAAGTAACTGAATTCCAATAACTTGTTTTATTTATGACATCTGGACCCAAAATGGCGGACGAGAATACCTACATTCTTCTAGAGCTCTAGTTATACGCAAGGAACAAGTCATACATGTTCAGTTGGTTTAATTTGTATAAGAAAGTAGTGTGGTGCCCACACCACATTTTTATATTAGGTTTGTTCCAAGTGGTCATTTCGGACATGTTTGTGACATGTTTCTGACAAATTTCACTGCGCCTAAGATAAATGTAATCAAGTTAAGTTAGAAACATAGACTGGAATGGCGAATGGAGTGAATCGCAAGTGCATACTCTTTTTTTGTTTTGACACCTAACCTTAAATATACATTTACATAAAGAAATTCATACATTTTTCGCTACAAAAAAGAAAATGAAGCTTATGTTTCAAACTTAACTTGTTTACATTTTTCGCAGGCGCAATGAAATTTGTCACAAACATGTCACAAACATGTCAGAAATGACCACTTGGAACAAACCTAATATGCGATTACAATAAACTTTACCATTTTTTTTTCAATATAAAATGCCCACATCTTGCAGTATACGTATTTCTACCGAGTGTTCCATTTTACGTATTGGTATGCTAATTATTTTGTAATGGAATACAGTAAAAAATTTATAGTCAAAATTGACAAAATTTTAACAAAATTTTTAGTCCCAGACGGTCTACCGTTAATTTATGTTAATTTAACAAGTTTCAAATTTATCGGCAAGTAACAAATTATTTTTGAGTATTTCATAACAAATATATTTGTGAATATAGTATTTATTAACATTTATTTTTATGTGCTTTTGACTAAATATTTTAGTAATTACATTAAAGCAGAACCATAAATCATAGTTATTATAACAAATTAAGTCGTTACAAAGGATACAAACTTTCTTTAACAATTTCAAATTGATAAGTTAGCTAAATTTACTTGTTATTGTTGACTAGATTTTTATAAAATTTTATAAATGTAGCAAAAAAAATAAAAATCAACACTTTTTTTGTTAAAAGTTCAGAATTGACAAAATTTTAATTTAACAAATTGTCATATTTGTTCAAATTGTTAATTTAACGCAATATATTTGTCAATATTAACTAAAAATACTTAACAAACACAAAATTAACAAATCGCAAATCCAATTTTTTACTGTGTATTATTCAATTATTTGATAATTCTTTTAAATTCACATACATAATAGCGAGCATAATACTTAATTGAACTCTTCTATTTAAGAATTATTTACTTTTTATATTAAACATTTCATTTCAAAATTATTGAATATTCATTTTATGTTTTCTTATTAACTTTCTAAGCAAACTGTATAACAAAGACAATAACTAGTTGTCTCTCTCGGCTTGCATTTTAAACGTGAGTTAGCGTTCCAGTATTATTATATATCAGTGGTTATACATGTATAACTGGCATATATAATAATACTCTAGTAACAGAGAAGTAAATAAAGCATGTTAACTGAAACTCTTTGTATCTAACTTTAAAAGTTATCTGAACCCAAAACGACTGTTAGTGTCCGAATGAACAAATTCAAGTTAAATATTAATGATATGTTTTCACTTAACTTATAATAAAGGGAAGAGGGGCAATTATGTGTTCAGCTTTGGAAAGCAAATAAAATTAATCCGGATCTGATTGGACGTATCATAAACTAATTGCGTAAATATGACTTGCATATTTTACCTTTGAAAAACTGGAAATACGTAAATACTAACAGTTTATATTTAACGAACAATAAAAATAATTTGTTTAATAAGCATTGTTTAATAGATTGGTACTTCAATAAAAATGCTATCAAAAATAACATAAGAAGTGAAAATTAACTGTCTTATTCATTACGGGCTATTAACTTCAAATCAACTAACTTATTTAACTGCTATACAATATCGAACAAGCAATAAAAATACTATAAATCTGGTCTTTATAATCGACTCATTTACATTTTAAATGTCTACATTTTCGACGGCTACTATCCTGTTCAATGTGTTCGTGCGTTTACATCTCCGTCTTGCTAGGCCAAATTTCGCAGCAATTTTACACAAAATTACGTGTCTTTTAACCTTGGTTAACACGAAATTAACCACAAATTGTGATAATTATAATTTTATTGGCGTTATTGGTACACAGAAGAGGACATCATTTTGTACTCGTTTATAAAATTAGATTATAGGTTACTAGCAAATTAAAGGTAGTTAGACATTTATCTGCATTTATAGAAGTGCTGTATAAATATCCAATTACTTTCTCGAAACAATATACCGTTGATGTTTATAAATGAAATATAAATGATTATTTCACTCATTACAAATTTAAGATAAAATCCCTCGACCTGCGGTCTCGGTATTTTTTCAAATTATTATGTACTCAAACACTTTTTAAGCAAAATTTTATGCATAAGCTAGACATGTCAAATTTAATCGGTTAAATTCTTAGCACTCGTGATATAACTATTGACTAATTATTGAATATAAACCGATCGAAATAAAATAATGTGTGTACTATGTAGGAAAAGTAAACTTCCCAGACTCATAATGTTGCAAGCCTCGCCTACGGCTCGTTCTGTAATTTCCACCATCGTCCTGGAATATTTATTACTTTTACTACTAGGTACACAATATACTATTGTGATATAGTTTGTATTTTATTTTCCTCAAACCAATCTTCAAACTTGTCAAATTATTTTTCATAGGAGAAGAGACATGCTTGAAATTATATTCTTGACGATATTTTTAGCAATTTCACATATTTTAAGTGAGGTACAAAAAAATCGTCTACTTATTTTTACTTCAAGTAATTTGACAATTTAAAGTTCAAACAAATAAATTTTCAAATATCACAATTTGATCAACAACACAAAATTCCCTAAATATAAAACTACAAATATATTATATATAAAAGAAGTACATATTATTTGAAACATTTTTCGCTATTCAATATTAGGTTAAATATTTTCAAGGGTAATACCATTAGAGGAGTATATATATTTTTTATTTTTTGTGTTTTTGCAAATTATTACGTCAAAATTTCGCTCACCAAAATTATTTATTATTTTATTAATGGAACCACTTCCAAAACGTAAATTATCACACATTTTGCGGAAAAATATCACTGACCTTTAAGTTAAAAGAATTATTTGTTTAAAAAATTGCCATGGGAACAAGATATACAGCTGGGACCTGTATATTCCTTGATATACTGCTTTGTTTGATCAAAATAGATGACGTGTAAGCTTCTTATTGGGTTATTTACTATGGCGTTGAATATTCAAGGGTTATATCACAAGACCTTCTGATTTTATCGATAAATGTTTATTATTGCACGATTTTTTTTGGCTTAACAACATTCACGAAAGCAAACGGCATGGTAAATCCCGACTCCGAAGGAGGAGGGGTTTTACCTAATGTCAGTTTGCTTGAGGGGTTTTGCTTAAAAGCAACGAAAATAAGTGCTTAAAAATAAAAATTTAACTGAGAAAATCAGAGAGGTCGCGGGGTATTTGATAAGATAAATTCCAAAGACAAAGCAAAATGTAATTTGAAATATTAATTAACTGTCACACTGACAGTGATTGACAGTAACAATTATTTGTTTCCTTGGTAGCGGGAAATCGGTGTAACCCGAGCAACGGGGTTTTACCGCGGTAAAACTCCTGTTACCCGGGCAACGGGGTTTTATCAGTATAAAACTGTTCCTATTGGTTAAATTTTCAAGTGTTTTGCATTATGATTGGTTAAAAAGTAGTCGTGGAAATTTATCTGTATAATACTTTTCCCATGGGCTGAAGTGTTTTCATCATTAGTTAAAAACTAGTCGTAGGAATTTATCGTTGATATTTTGAGACGTATGCATTTTATTTAGGAAAACAAAAAAGTAATGAAATTAGTTCAATAATATGGTAATGAAAGTTGTAATATTCATTTATTACAGTTTTCATTATCTGGTTGGTAGTGTATTTATAAATAGGGTGGTAGGCAATAAATTAATGTGTGTAGACGAAAAAGTATAATAGGACATCAGAAAGCAGTGTTCGCCCAAAAATAATAAAATCGTATAATCTAGCAAGCATGAGACAACTGTCTATCATCAATAGCAAAAACATTGTCGCATCGGAGCCCGCAAAGAATTAAAAATAAAAACAAAACACTACAGTAGCTAGCGAACGAACAAACGTATAAAATAATAAACAGTTGAACGCACAAAAGAGCAAAAAAGGAACTAAAACAAAAGTCATTCGAAAAACAAAATCAAAACGTGCAGCACGCCGAACGACAAAAAAAAAACAGCAAAACGAAAAACGCAGCGACTGTGATCCGTTAGCTACCGCAGCAGCAGGGCCTGCTTTGAGTCAGCCGCTACTAAGTATTTCTAAAATTCGACAACGCACTCAAAATATAAATTGGCCGATTATAATGTTAGCAAAATGATCCCATATTCAGGTGCGGTCCGCGAAAATATTTCCCGCCAGCTCCCCGCCCCCTAAATGGGGGACGGCGCGGCAAAAAGAGGAGCCCGCTCGCAGGCGGCTGCGTTTCAAAGCCAACTTGACGAACTGTCCGACTGACGACCGATGGCAGCTCTCGAACAAATGAAAAAATAAAGTACGATCGCGACAGCACCCGGACTGCACTTGCTCGGCAGACGCCGGAAACACACGAAATCCCTGCACTAATTACTCATTTATTTCATTAGCCAACCTTTATTCCAGTTCACCAATTACAAAACAGTGGACAATGGTAGTTAAGGGTTGAGGGCTACATCGCACTAAAAATGAGTAGATTTTGAATTGCGCGCCAATGCAGATATTTGGTCTGTTCGATGACTTGCACTAGGTTGTTCCAATGCTTACTTTTTAACACTAAAGCGTTCGATAATAAATGCAATTAATGCAGCTTGTTCGATGAGATAAATTTCAGAACTAGTGCACGCTTTTCTGGATTGGCTCTAGAGGAGGTGTAGTTAGTGCAAGCTAAAGTGGGTGTTAAGAACTCCAACACATAAGAAATAAAACGATGTGTATTTTAGATGAAAACAACTAACAATCATTTATTACAAATAACTTGGTTTACTAATTAACATTTCAATCATTTAACAAAACTGTAACGCTGTAACTATTTTCATTTCAGTGATGCCAACTCTATACATTTATTTTTTATTGAAAAACAATATTACCAACGCAACAGTGGGGGTAATGCAAATGGGTAACAATATATTCCTCGAAAATACATTTCTCGAATATGCAAATATCGAAAATAACGATGAGGAATTGTACATTTACCGAAAATACAAAAGTCGAATGTTATAGTTATTTACATTACAAGTAAGGTAAAACAGTTTTTACTGCTGAATGGAGGAAATGAACGGTGAGCCGATCAGGCGAACCTGTCACCTCCTTGAAGCTTCCTTGAGTCTATTGTACAACATTTTACTTGTTACTTATTTGTAAATCAAATTGAAATTATAACCAAGTCTTGTCAGTTACACACAACTGTTCTGTCAAAAATTATTTGAATGATTTCGCATAAGCCTTGAAAGCATTACTGTGGCAACGTGCATTGTTTACTAACTTGTAAAATTTTTACAACGCAGCTGTCAATTAGTAACTTGTTAAGATTCATTTTCAAATGCAATAGAGAGCTTGGGTAAATGGTGTTTACAAGTGAGTAACAAGTAAAAAATTTTACTAATGCCGATTATTACAAAACTCGGAAATACATTTAACGAATAGCTTGGATATTACAAACCTTGAAAATACATTTCTCGATTATACAAATGTCGACAATTAAATTCTGAGTTTATATTTAATATTTCAAATGACGAATGTTACAAATCTCGAAAATGTATTTTCTGACGACCACTACAAAAACTACATAAATGCACAAGTTAAACTGATGCTGTAAGTTGGTCATTACATATCACTAGCAATGCTGTGTGATATGAAAGCTCTATAGCCAATCAGATGCGTCCGCAACTGTGTGATATGATTTTATCACACGCTACGATAACTGAGCGAACTAACCTAAAAATTTGTACTTAAAAATTTGACAGTTGCTGAAAATTTGCTATAATTTTTGTTTCTTCAAAATTTATTTAATGACATTACTAGCCACAGCAGATTGTCTGGTTGGGTAAGACAAATAGTCCATTTGTGTTCTGTAATTCTTGTAGTTATTGTTCTACTAATTTGTCCAATGTAACACTTTTCACATTCAAATAAAATTCTATTATAGTCTAGGACCCTTAAAACGTGCTCATGTGCCGAAACTCACTATCAATAATTTCTGCAAACAAAATACTGTGCCCATGTTACAAAGCTACTCGTAAATTATTGTTAAATTATAAATACACGTACAACAAAGCTACAACCCTTAAATTAGAAAATGGCGTGATGATATATGCTTAAATATTTATTTAAAAATGAAAGATGTCGTAAATAATTACAGAGCGGCGCTTGTGTCATGTTAATACATTTAATTAGTCCGTACAGTCCGCATTGTGCTCTGCATGTCATGAAATCACTATATGCGTTCACATTAAAAGAAGTATTTTTAAAATAGAGAGCGAGGGATATCCGCGCTCTATCAAAAATGGTGTTTTTTGCGCGCAATATTACCCCCGTGGCGCAAACATAGCGGGTGTCATGATTTGATTAACTGGTAACCGCGTATCATGTACGGAAATCTGTACACGAGTGGAGATGAAAGCATCGTGCACCCCCAAAAACAAACAGTTTCAGTGTAGTCATGGACAAATGTTTCACTAAACTTATACATCTTCATTAATTTTATACGATTACTTTCGAATTTCTTAAACTACCCAATTAGAATGGGCGCATAAATCATAAACGTAATATGACAAATTTATATCAAAATCGTGTAAACACTTATGGAATAATTAGTAATAAAGTATTTTTTTCTATTAAATATGTTTCAGTAAAGCGATAAAACGAATTGAACATATTTTGACGTCACAGGTACTTGCATTGTGCTATTGGCCAGAAATATGAAAATTGCAAATAGCGCGTCTACCGCTGCGCCCAACGCCTATTGTGGGCTAAAATAGAACTACGAAATGTCATTTTATATTTTTGTTTGTTGGTATTTAATATTATATTTGTTGGGCTTCTATTACTTGTTTCATAATTTTACTGTTTTATTGTGCTGTGTTGAAAATCTATTGATTAAAATTGTGTGTTGAGGTTAGGTTTCATCACTACTAGCGCCACTGTCCTCAAACTTTTGTTGTTATTTACTCGAATATCAAGTAAAATACTCTTCAAGTTGTCAAAGGAATTTTGCATTAATTATATTAAGTTTAGTTGTTGTAAATTAAGACTTATAATAAGAATATATTATTTTTATAATAAAAAATATATAATATCTACTATCATAGAAAATCGTTGTTTTAGTGCCACTGGAGTAGTACCTGTGACGTCACACAAACGTGAAACAAACTTTGAAAAATCATATCTCGGGTAACATATGAAATTTTCACTGATCGTCATATATTCTAATAAAGTTTCATAAAAAAAAATTTTTTTAATTGGTTTATGGGCCCATTAACAGTAGTTGTACGTTCATACCTACAAAATTAATTCGTTCATTTATAAATACAAAGTGACTTAACCCTGATTTATAGATTGCATAGAATAGAAATGGAATAATAGGTGTTATAGGAAAGATTTTGGAACAGAAATTTGTCAAATACATTTATAATTTGCACAGGAATGGAATAGAATGACGTCATTTTATTATTTATATTACCGTTGCGTCGCGATTCTTGGAGCAAATGTTTAAAAAGTGACAAAAATGAGGATAAAAGAGTAATTCTTCCGACGGACTAACACGAATTACGACGGACTAACTCGAAAGGAACCAGGAATGGAATAGAAAAAAAAGTTGGGTTAAATTCTGTGCTATTCTGTGCAATGTATTCCATTCTGTGCAAACTATAAATGGTTGTTTGCATTTACATTATTTTAAATTTCTATTTCTATGCTTTTCTATTCCATTTCTGTTCTATGCAATTTATTAATCAGGTTTTATAATTATTCAGTCTATAAACAGGCATCTCAAAACAAAAAATCTGTTGACACCACAATACCTCCCACCAAAGATTTCTTATCAAATACAAACAATGAAGAAACACAGACCACCACTATCAAGAAACGCTTATCCCTTCAAAAATTGAGTTTTCAAATATGACATGTCAAAAAAATACATTTTTTTCCATTTTTCTACCGTTGTTTTGTTTTTATCAAAAAGCAAAGGTTTGTAAATTTAAACGAAAATGTCAAAATATTTATAATTTTTCTTTTACGTTTTGTAATTCGTAAATGGTGACAGTAAGATAAAAAATGTTTCAAACAATAATTGTAGGTAACAAAATTTGAAATATTATTCCCAGTAATAATATAACAAGAGAGTGAGAATAAAATGAAAATAATTTGACAGATCTTTCAAAAACTTGTTGCCAGACAATAGCCACGAAAGCCCGTTAAGATAGGTACTGGAATAGTATATTTTATAATACAACAAGTAATGGAATGGCACATATTCCACACGAGCAAACAGTTTGTAATCCAAGCCGAAGGCATGGGCTATGGTTGCAAGATTTTGGAAATTATACAAAAAAAATGTTGCTTAATTAACGAATAACTATGTTAAAAACGTCAAACTCAAATAAGTAAAATTAAAACAAACAGACGTAACCATAGTAACCGAACCAAAATACTTCATATATCGCGCTAATATGCAGCTCTGCTTCGTCGAATTTATTCCATACGCGGTATATGGAATGAAAGTTATTCCAATACAATTTTTTGTTGTGGAATGAGTAGTTTCCAAAACAGTGTTATAAAAAATTATTATCGAATTTATCGAACTCTTGAGTTATATTTAATTAGATTATTTTTTGATTTCATCATCAGTTATGGCATTAAATCTACTTTTTTGCTGATTTTATATTTGTGTTGATAACTGACAACTGACATTTGTTAACAAAAAAAAGAAAAGCTACAGAGATTATTCCCGGGAATAATCACTAGAATTTTATTCTCATTATAATAATGACAGGATTGGTTAAAACACAGACACGTAACATGCAATGTAGCATTTCATTGGTTTTAAGAATCGCTAAAAAATAATCATAACAAAAATTGTCATTAAACCATAATATAATCAGATATTTCATAATAACTTGACAGAGCTTCAAGTAAACTACCACTTCCGGTTATTGGATTATCACCAAAAACTAATCAGTTCTTTCAAAAGGGATAGAATTGATATATACAAACTATAAAATTTTTTAGTTGAGTAGTTTTTGAGAAACCGTAACTCCAGAGATCCGCACAAAATGACAGACTGACACACAGACAGATAGACAAACAAACAGACAGACAGACAAACAGACAGACAAACAGACACGTACACACAGACATCATCACGAAATTATTAAAATCGTATTCTAGGGATCCTAAAACGTGCTCATCCACTGAAAACTCACTACCGAATTTATAGCATGATTCCTATACCTCTATAACAGGATAAGGCGGGAGGTAAAAATTAAAAAATCGTAAAAACGTGAATTTTAGCCGTTTTCGGAGTTCTATACGTTGAACAATCGCATCGGTATATGCAAATAAGCTTGATAGTCGATAAGAGTAACTCAAAACTCGTCTACACATGACATTAAATACATAATTTAAACATAACTACACTTTTTACAAGTGAAAATGTAAAAAAGTGCAAAAATGGTCATTTTTAAGGCCTCGGCGCTTGGCCATAACGCATCAAAATGGTGTGAAAGGTATCGAAATTTTATTATTTTATGAAAATATAAAGTTCTAAGGGCTGGGGTTCATTACCGATTTGGAAAAAGAACCTTTTTCGATCCACCCTATTGAATATATGTTATTCTAAGACTTCTAAACATGTATTGTATTCGAAATTTCTTTCATCACTGCATAGTATAATGATACAAGTTGTTGACCAAGGTTACGAAGATCAATGAAACTCGTTACCAAGTCAAAAGATCCACCGATAAAACCCTAATAAATACAAAACAAATCTCATAAGATCAATTATCAATCACCCCATACTTCCACCCCTATCAACCAACCCTTAACCGCTTCCAACCCTCAGTGCCTAACCAAATGTGACCGCACATCATCGTCCTTTGTTGCGCTGTTGTTAACTCTTTGTTCGCGTCCGCGCCGCGGGGGCGGGGCGGCGGGGGTTGTCGGGACGTCTGACAGCGTGTCTGGCATCGAGGGGTGGTGGGGGAGGAACCACCCCTGCGTGGAGGGAGAACAGCGCCGGTGGAGCGATCTCGCGGCGAGTAGCTGGACTAGGTTTTAGGAGGGTGTCTTTTTGGTGGTGCTGGCTGCGGCAAGGGATGGAACTACAGCGATTGGGGGTAGGTTTGTTTTGGTCTTTTTATGTGGAAGAGAAGGAGAAACAGTGACATTTGCGGACATCATGTAGACAAGCTAAACGAAAAGAAAAGAGAATGAGGTATTGGACAAGGATGAAGCATGCCATCGAAAGAAACAAAATTCAATGTAAATAATTTTTTCCGACGACCACTACGAAAAGTACATAAATTCACACGCTAAACTATTACTGAAAGTTGGTCATTGCATATCACTAGCAAAGCTGTGTGATATGAAAGCTCTTTAGCCAATCAATACGTTCGCAACTGTGTGATATGACTTTATCACACGCTGCGATAATTGAGTTAACTAACCTAAAAAAATATATTTAAAAGTTTGACAGTTTCAGATAAATTACTGAATTTACACGGATTAAGAAGGTTGGACCCTGATTTATCAGATTTTTAACATAATTTTTGGTGAATTCTGACAGCATTGATGGTATCATAATCTGTTTTAAAATTTTTATGTTAATTTTATATTGTTTTTTTTTTAATTGTGGCCCTCGGAAAAGTATTATGTACAACACATGCTGAAAGGGTATTTCACACTCGCAAAATTAAAACACGAGCTACTCGTGTGAAATATCCAATTTTCAGCACTAGTTATACAATATAATATTTCGTGCATCCGTCTAAAAGCACTAGTTTTGCACATCTTAAAATCGTCCAGAAATATGTTGGTTTCCGGTCTAATCAAGCAAAAAATAGGGACTTTTGTAATACTAGGGTTGACATCAACTGGCTGTCAATTTTGTGCTTTAATTTTGTACAGTATTTGAGTAGTTGGAATTGTAAGCTCAAATATAATTAAATTTCCATTTACACTGCTCAAGCAATACATAAATTTCACTGAATTTTTTATATTTATAAATCCATCGTATCCTTGTTTACGAATGATCTGATGTTACCAACATCAGAAATTCCTTGTATTTCATATTTGACAAATTAATGTGTTACACATGTTTTTGTTCTGACCTTACAAAGGGAATATTGTTGTACTCATTTTATTTGTATGTTAAATTGTATTTTTAAGAATATTTTATGGCAAAATTAACAAAAAATACTAACATAAAGATTTCACTTGACCCCTAAAGGTATTGGCTGGCACCAGGAACACTGTTTTTGAATCTGATGACAACAAAATATAGAAAAATGTATTAAATAAAAATTGTAGATAATATTATTCTACATCTTTTTGTTTGCAATAAAATTTACTCAATCTCATTTATTTACTATGATATGCCCAAAAACCCTGATAGGCCTTCATAGTCTACCACTTACTGTTGATGAATTGTTCCCAAAATCTAATAATTTTGTAATATAAACATAATACCTCCCTTACATATATGGTGCGCAAGGTAAAAATATTAGAATTTAAGATATAAATATGGCGAATTAAACAATTTTTTCTGCGACCACTTTGAAATCTCCTCATTGTATGTTTGTTGTTGCTAGAGATATGAGGTACATTGTAAGCATCGTGCGAAATGAATTTGTTTTGTGAGTATTTCAATACAGTTCAGTTTATTTCAGTACAGGTGCCAGGATACCTTATTTAGAATTGTCAAATATTGGAATAGTGAAAACGGGACAAAATTTATTATTAAAATTAAGTTAATTAAGAAATAATACCGTGGTCGTAGAAAAAGTATAGTGTACAGGTCGCATGGAATGTCCATTTCGTACTTGTAGGAAATGAGTACCATTCCATGCTCGTTGTACAATATACTATATATTAGTTCTAGCTTCCCAGTCAACTGAATTAAATGTATATACAGTTGATGCCAACCGTAATCTAACAAAAGTCCCTAGTTTTTGCCGGCCTAGGACGGAAACCAAGCAGTTTCTGGACGATTTTGAAATGTTTAAAACTAATGTTTTTGGACTGATATATGAAAAATAGTTTTTAGCCTTAGTTCTGGCTTCCCAGTCAACTGAACTAAATGGATATACTTCTCGATTAATTAATACTATTAAACATCAATACTTAATTTGGATAAATAGGTTAGTTGATATAAGTTATTTGCAATTCATATGCACTTTCCTTACGACAAGTATTCAGATTAAAGATTAATGATTCTAAAAACTGCATTTCTAGGAAAGATAAGAATTAAGTTAACAAAAACTTGACAGTGATCGATTCAACATAAAAATAAACGTAGTTATGTGGGTAAGGTCATGAACATATTACCTGGACGTATGTTTAAGTTAAGTTAAGAGAAGCGGTGAATCATGATAATTGTTTAAAATAATTACGTTCAGCGACAAAAAAGAAGGAAATGATATATTTGAAATTAACAGACAAGTTAATTAAGTATGTGTTAAATATTATAGGTACAGTACCGCCAACTGAAAGTACTTCCTGGGGAAATATGTAAATTAAACAATTACTATAACAATGGGAATTGTGACCAAATTTACATTTTTGTATATACAAGAATTTAAAATATTTGTATTTTTAAAAATTGATGAATAATTTATGGTTTACGAGAAATTAATTATTATAAATTAGAAGAAGCAATACGTGACGTAGTTTTGGTACGAGAGGAATGAGTATATTTTAACAGA
Organism: Poecilus cupreus; assembly: GCA_963942605.1. Lineage (NCBI taxonomy): Eukaryota > Metazoa > Arthropoda > Insecta > Coleoptera > Carabidae > Poecilus > Poecilus cupreus. The sequence goes on along the minus strand of OZ012729.1, from coordinate 4,319,528 downwards.
GATAGGTAGATATGTCATATGTCATTTATTGTAATTTTACGTATATTTGGAGGTAGGTAAGTTTGTATGCTCTTCTATTATAATATAAATAATTTTATCTACGATCGTTGCTAAAAGTGGCCCTCATAACGGTTACTTAGCAAGTTAAAAGTGTCACTTTCTGACACTAGTGTTAAAAGTAACGCAGCAACGAGATAAAAGTGATTTTATTGTTAGGTACTTTTAACACGTTGCTATTTGTATAAAAAATCAACAAATATAACCCTACCTTTTAAAATATAATTCAACATTTTATAATATTTACTAATACATTAGGACGATCTTATATAAAATTTTGTATGATTTATTTCGTTCGTGGAGTTGTTTCACTCGGCTAAGCCTCGTTTCACAAACTTCCCCATATACTCATAAAATGTCACTTTTAACACTTATATCCCAGATTATTTTTAAACTATTTAATCCTGGAACTACAGTTTTATTTGAATTTGAAACAGCATAAAATAATAGGATTAAATGTTATTTTCATTATTATTGCTTACAGAGATCTGCGTAAGCAGAGGGCCACACCCATAATGGGTAAAAGGCGTGATGATATTTTTATTTTATTTATTTCATAATTATTGTGAGATGATTTAACACTATGGCTATATGGCATTTTTCAGGATTATGGACTGTAAACGATCTTTCTAGCCAAGCATTTTTTACAATATTAACAGTATATGCATTAATATTTTTAATAAAAAAAAATAATAAACATGAACATAATATTAGCGCGAACTCCATTTTTATTATTACTTCAATTTCCTTTCTCAGAACATAATTATTTTAACTTCGGCTAGCATAAAATTTGACACATTTTGAAAATATATTTAATTTAGAAACGAAGTTACAGATGATGAAAAAATGGAGTTAACGCTAATCCCCCATAATATGAAACACTATAACAACAAAACCAACTGTGATTGTTAATATTTTTTTGCCGATTGATATTAAAGTTGAAACTTTATGGGGTGTTATTTTTATGCCAAGGCTGTAAAAATATTTTACATAGCAACCACTTAATAAACTCATAATTACCGGCAACAAATGCATTGCAACCGTACAACAAACGCATGGTAACGTAATTTGACAGCGAAAACCTTCAAAATATGTATTACAAATAATCACTATATTAATATTAATAATATAATATAATATAATATTAAATTGGCAAAAAAATATATGTTCAACTCGGCATCAAACACAGGTTTAAAGCTTCGGTAGCATTCATTAACGAGGCAACCTCTGCCGTAAATCTGGTTTTTTGGTGCCTAGTTAAACAAATAATTACTTGTATAGAAATATTTGTAATTATAGCTTTATATTAGCTTTGCTAAGGGCCGGTATTTCAAAACTCAGAAAGCTAGAGTACAAATTTATCAATAGATTAAACAAAAAATATCGCATCAAAATCATAGCTTACTTAAATGATACTTTAGCTGTCATAATTTAATGTGATACTTTTTTTTTTATTCCATTGATAAATTTATTCCATTAATTTGAGGTTTTGAAATACCGGCCCTAAAATAAATAAACTATTCTATTCACACACATTTTATTTTTTTATTGATTTTATTTGATAATATAATTTACGAATATTATGTAAGAAATTAACTCAAGAATTACATGAAAACGAAAAATATTTATTTAAAAAAGGTGTGTTAAATATATCCACTGACTTCTATATAACACTAGATTGGGCATAGCCCATATTCTGTCATCTGAGAGCGTTCCCAATTGAACGGGTGAAATTGATGTTTTGTGACACTTTTCTAAAGTGCACAATTTGAAGCCCTGCTTTCACTCTCTCTACACGATGCTCGCCACCACCTCTCTTTAGGTCATACCACGATGTATGGTCATACCCACAGACAAAAGAGATAGATTTTTAAATATTGATGTATCTCAAAACCACAATTTTGATCATTATGGTGGCGTTCAATTGGGAACGCACCGTAACGGCTTATGCCCAATCTAGTGTTATATAGAAATGAGTGGATATACCTCATTTAGGCACAGACGATAGTAAATTATTTTAGATAATGTAATTAAACTTGTCATGTAAAGTTTATTTTTTATTAATTCATATTTTGCGTATAACGTGTAACTATGAATCTATAGAACAGTAGCTGGTTTAAGAATCATTGTAAGAAATTCAAATAAATATATCATCACGTCATTTACCCATTTTGAAGATGAAATTCTAACATATTAATGAAACTAATAACAAACATTTAAAGCTGTAAGACTATTACATTATAATTCACAAGCTACTTTCCCAGAATTATCGAATTACAGTTGTACAGTCATTTCCATCAGGTACTCGCCCTAAAAAACCTGGCAAGCATCCACCACCCCTCCCCCACCACTCTCCAGCTAACAAGCAAACAAAACCACCACAAACAACAATCATAGCAAGCTGCCTCCACCCAGCTCGCAATCTCACGACAATCTCGCCCGGGGTGGTGGCGAGGTGGCGGGTGGGGCGCGCCGCAGCCCTCGGGCTCAGGTGACCGCGACGCGCAGTGATTTATGGGCGGAAGCCGCTGCGCGGTGGGCGGGGCTTCGGCGAGCCGGCGCGGGATTGGGCCGCGTGGGTGGCTTTAAAACAATGCCGGGCGGGGCCCGCCGCGAACCCGCCCTCGGGAGACTGGTGTGGGGGCACGGTATGCGAAAGGGTTTTTTGGGCGAATAGTTTTGTTTTTAGGAGTTTTTGTACAGTGTTTATTTTTAATACTTGATTCTGCATTCCGGAGGTTATCGGGAACTTATCGGCGCTGGAATTTTGAAGAAATTGAACGATTCCGTAAATATGAGGGCAATTAGGTGAAAAATAGAATGATATTTGGACGTAATACAGATATAACATGCCTTCAATATGACAACTTTAAAGAGCAGAAGATATCTTACTGACATGATATTTTTTTATAAATTATTCAATAACATGATTTGCGCTAAGTGTATTTATATTATTCTTTAATATTTTATGTTTCGATTAAATACAAAAATGAAATGATCTTTTTACATGACATGCCAGAAAAATCCACCGTTCTTTTCTCGAAATTTTGATGATGTTGATTATTTTATCGTAATAACAAAAAATTGTCTCAATCTGTTTCCGAGTAGCACACTGCTTCTGTGACTGATTATTTTTTGACGTTTTTTTAAACCAATGAAATACTTCATTGTATGTCACGTGTCTGCGTTTTAACCAATCCTGTCATTATTATACTGAGAATAATGCTCTTGTGATTATTCCCGGCAATATTCTCTGTAGCTTTTTTGTTTTTGTTGACAGATGTCAAGTATGAGATAGATATCATCAACCCAAGAAAAAATGAGCAAAAAAGATAAATTTAGTGACGTGCCTGATAATAATGAAATCAAAAAATAATATAACTCGAGAGTTCGATAAATTAGAAAATAATTCTCCAGTATCTTTCTCAAACTTGTCGCCATTTGGCAATAGCCACTCAAGCCCGTAGGGCTTTCGGCAACAAGTTTTCGAAAGATCTGTCAAATTATTTTCAATTTATTCTCACTCTCTTGTTATATTATTAGTATTACTGATAATTTTATCGTTTGCAAAGCCATCTATCAGAATAACAATTTTTTTTTTAGATAAAAGTAACTTTGTTTTTGACGCTCTAGACCAGGAATGGCGAACCTTTTTTGAGACATGGGTCAAATTTTGTTCATATTTTTTTAAGTATTAGCTCGTGGGTCACTAATGCCCATTTGCACCAGAGTTAAGTTGAAAATTTTTTAACTCAGTATTTTTAAAACTAAACATCTTTAAAATTCAATTGGCTTAACGTGTAAAAATGGGCGCGGTTTCACGATTTAAAATTTTTTAGTGGGGGTAAGTGTTTGATGCAAATGGTAATAAATGTTTGAATAAATGCAATCGTGGGTCAGTTAAAAAGCTTGCGTGGGTCAGTGTCTGACCCACGGGTCATAGGTTCGCCATCACTGCTCATGGCTTTATCCGAATCTGCAATTAAAAAAGGGGTTCTTATTAAAGAATTCTTTATTAATCAAGTGGATTCTGTATTTTTTTTACCTATGTAACTTGCGAATTTTAGTGAAGAGTTTTATACATTTTATTTGTGACGACTTTTCTATTTTTAAAGAAATAAATTTTATTAAATAAAAATATCTACTATAGCCTTGAAGAAGAAACGACGGCCTTGTAGAAAATAAAGATCTGTTGACTAATCAGCTTTTTTTATACCTAATACAGTTTCTTTCAGAATTGAAAAATAGCAAATACAGCTAACTTTATATAAATTAAGATTAGTGTGGCCATTAAATTACAGATTCGTACACACATCCCTCCATTCACACAGACGTCAGTAATTAAATGAGTCAAAATGGATTCAAGGGACCTATGAACATATATTTTCATCTCGCTATCGATTTTTTCAGAATATAACGTTTTCTTCTAGAACAGTGTTGTGTGCAACTGCATAGTGCTTTTTGCTTTGTATTAAATTGTCGTACAATTTAATTATGTACACACATACGAGTGTATTTCTAATGAGATGAGAAAACGATTTCTATATATAAAATAATTATGAGATAATTTATGAAGTGGCAGGTAATTATAAAATTACGCCGTCAACAAAAACAGATTTGAAAATTTGAAATTTGAACCCTGAACTTTCGGCGAGCATCAAGGCTAGCCATGGATAATTGTTTTATCCTATCTGCGCTGCTAAATTATCTAACTTAATTTATTTAAATAAATTCATTTTTAATCAGCATATTAGAACATTTAGCTTATTATGTTAAATAGGGCAATTAATAAAAATTATACCTGTTTGAAAAATAAATACAAGAGCATTATGCTAATGCTTTATTTGTTCTGTCACAGGAATTATAATTTAACTATCTATGTAATAGTTAATCTACCAACCAGCAAATTGCTTGTAATTTTTTGTGAAGTAAATTTGAATTAATTTTCGCAGTTTTGTCGTCATTTCTATGCTAATTATATTTGCTTAACACATTTTCAAGTTTCTTATTTGACCTTTTTGTTAATATTAGAATTAAAATAAGACAAAATTATAAACAAGTATTTTATAATTACATTCGACACACGTGAGTATCAGCTAAAATGCAATATTTACTAATCCGTCATTAACACTTGGGATACCTGATACATATACAGACTACAGAGTGTTTCTTTTGAAACAACCAGCGTTCTTTTGGGCGAACTAATGAGTTAAGAATAAAATGTTTTGTACAAAAATGACCTCATATAATAAGAATAACACACAGAAAATTCAACTATTGGCTCTCAAACGGTAGCATAAATTTAATTTTATTTAAATGGTAACCTATATACATTTTTAGTCCATTAACTAGAGAATTATTTTCTTATTTAAAAAATATAAATATAATATGTGGTTGTATAACAATTATTTCGAAAAAAATGATATTAAAAATTAGAAATAATTTTTAAATATTGAAGTAGGCTAAACAACTTTTATTAAAAATTGCAAGGTTTTTTTTTTTTAACTATATAATTTGAAAATTTTTTTGTTTTTGCAAAATTTCGCGTTTCAAAAATTTAATTAAAAACACCACAAGACCAAAGGTCAAGTAGTATTTGAGAAATTTTTGATGAGCGAAATTTGTAATAATTTGCAAGTTAACACAAAAAATTTTCTAAAAAAAATATTTACTATGAGTAGTATTTGGAAAGATTATTCAACAAGATATGTACTTACTTAGTAAAGTAACATTTTTATATACTATTGTTTACAAATTTTGACGTTTATTTGTAAAACAAAAACAACAAATAACAATTTGAAATAACACCACTCAATAAATTGTCATGGATTTTCACCATTTAAAAAAAATTGTGAAATTATATCTAAATTAAAGACTATCTACATTTAAAAAAATACTTATTGGTTATTCATTAAGCCACAATAATTTATTGAAAATATTTTGACGTCATTGTAGAGGTGCTGGTAGATCTAAAACAATAGAATTATAGTCACATAAATATTCTAATTTATTGTTCGGAAAATTATTTAAATGGAATTAAAATACCTTTTCATGGTAAATAATTAAAATATACATTAATTTCATTTATTTCTGGAAGAAACATGAATAAACTGTAAGATTATATTAGTCAAATGTTTGATTACCACTGGTAAATTTTGCTAACCTATGTCATTCAACAAGCCTTTAATTTCGTTGAATCGACCTAAAGTAATATTTTTTAGTTAGAAATATATTTTGTATGTATTTAAAATATACTTACGAATTCAAAGTGAAACAAAAAAACCTTGAAATTAGTTGCCAACTATTTTGACACTTCTACAATCTGACAGCTCGATAATAAGAGAAGTACAAATAATTTAGAATAGGATAGATATGTGCCACAATACTTTGACTTCATTGTAGAGGTCTTTAAACTCAAATATCTTAATAATTGATAATATTTTTTAAACTTTTGTTATATCTACTATGATATTTTTGGGTCTAGTCATAATATAAATGACTTATTTTCTATTTGTGACTCTAGTGAACGACCCCATTCGGCTGTGATTGGACAAAACCGATGACGTGTAAGCACCTTATTGGCTAATTCTACTGAGATGTAATATTATCCTGCTGTTATGATTTTCCTTAGGCAGTAATGAAGATTTAATATAAATCGAAACGTATATACAAATGAAAGGTTGAGTTTGTCTTATCCTATAACTATTTGTTGTGTTTGTATTTATTTTAAATATCAGATAGTACTTCCGCCTTCACCTGATGTTGAGAAAATTTTGGAATAAAAACCCTATATGAGGGCAAAAATTAATATTCAGATTAAATTTGTTATTATAAATGTATATTTTATTGTAAAAAATTAAATGAAATATTGTTGAAAGGTCCTTCAGAATTTACGCGTATACCAAAGTATAATTTATGAACATAACTTACAACCCACATATTTCAATAGTTATCACTTGAAATAGTGACTCATAAAAACAAATTTGTTCATAAGAATATGCAGTAAAATAGTGAATAAAAACAGCTCCATCTAATAGTGAAACACATCCATGAAATCGGCTGCACATCAGCGAGCAAATTCCCAAAATCATCGCAGCGATTAGCCACCGAATATGGATGAATCAAATTGATATATCGACGGATGTGACAGGGGTGGGTCGGGGGTGGGGTGACCGAAGAGCGAGCATGCTAACGATAATAGGGTGCACACCCCCGGGTCATTTATATATGTCGGGGGCACGCAGCAGACAGACAAAAACGCAGTTGACTGCGAAATGTCATTTGTACAAGCCTGCAAGTGTCCTGGGGTTCTGTCAGCGACCTGCCACCCACATGCGACGCACGCCACTGGCCACCGCCGCTTCTACTTTATTCATTGTTTGTAGTTGCTTATAATTTTGATTTTTTAACTATCCGAAAATAGCTATTTGTGTTCAATCTTGCTATTGAAAAATTGAAACTTGTATTTTTCTTAGATACAGACATAAAACAATTAAAATGTATGGAAGGAGTATAGACAAAGATAGTCTGTAACTAATATAGAGCGATAGAGATGAATCCACCCGTCACGTGACTTTGCTAACCTAGAACTTGATTTGACGTTTGACGTATGAGTAGAATACTGTTTTGATAGGCTTTTGTACGAGTTTTTGTCCCTAATTTATAATTATGTCGGTTATTTATGTCATAAAATATATCAAATATGGTTAAAGTTGTGCATATAATTTGCGGCAAAAATGTAATTGCAAAGCTGCAAAAAAACAGTGCCAAACAAAACAATGTGCCTGCTTCAAAGCAAGTATTTTATGAAATTCACGATGCCATTTATCGGCACCTTGTTGTAACAAATTGTGAAATTTGTTTATAAAATTGTTCACAATATTATGAATGATTCTTTCAAGTGCCTAAACCGCGCCCGGCAAGTGGAGAAATGCGCGATTTTTCGTCTAATTGCCTGATTCCGCCAGTCAAATAGAAGGATAAAGTAAAATTCATCTAATTGCCGGCATTTCGCTAAATGCCTAGACATTTAGCTAAATGCCTGATTATTCTAAATGCCTACGACATATACATTTATTTGTTTAATTTAATTTGTTCTTTTTTGTCATTGTTATATTTCACTTTATTTGTTAACCGGCTAGAACGTTACAGTCAATGGAGAACACTATAAATCCATGATTACAGACATTTTTGTTCATCAATTGAATAGCATTAATGTGGAAGAGCTGTGGTTTCAACAAGACAGCGCAACATGTCACACAGCGTACGCCTCAATCGATTTATTGAGGGAAACATTCTATGAGTGCATAATATCTATCAGTGAACCGGTGAATTGGCCTACAAAATCTTGTGATTTTGGATCATTTTCTGCGGGGATATTTAAAGACGCTAGTTTATACCGATAAATGCTGGACGACATGGAAGCTAACATTCATTACGGTATTGCCGATATACGGCCCCAGCCCACTTGCCTCAAAATCCATCTTTCGGCATACATCTTTCACTCCGGTATTAGAAAAAAATACCTTATCTACGGCTTTATTACGGTCCAAAATCGGAACGGTCAAAGCGGTGTTCAGGAAGTAAGTTTCGTAAGCAACACGCATTCTATGAACATCGTATAGTAAGCAGTAAGGTTATATCTTTATACATATCTATTAAAAACTTGCAAATTGCAAATTTTTATTTATTCCTCTCTTTCATTTTCAAATGGAGTACAGTAGCAACACACCTGTTGTGAAGGAATCCAATTTATCCATTAAGAAGTCAAATGAATTGAATTGTACCTGTACAAATAACCTTGAACAAAACATGCCATTTCTACTTAATTGAATTAGCTGTTCGTTTCAAAATTTTAGAACTGTAATCCTACAAATCTGTTTTCCGCTTTAACTTATCATTAAATATAAATGGCCAAGAAATTATATAGGGGTGACAAATGGAGATTCAAGTAATATATAGGTAATTATTGGAACAACGTCTCAATGACCATTTTAAACACATATCCCGAATAAACCATTTCTATTCGCAATTAGAGAAGTAAAAATGCAAAAATTGTACCCTTAGGTTCGGTTATAATACAAGATTATCTGGGTATAGCCTGGACTCTTCAATATAACTGCTAGTTTCCCTTATTGCTTTACAAATTGTAATTGCTTTTCAATTTGTAATCATTTGCATTTATTACACACACTACTATATTCCTAACAATCTGGACTTTCTTATATACAGCATATAAAATTGAATGTGTAATAATTATTACACTTGATATATGTTTGACATATCAAATAGATGTTTCAGTTGTTTGTTCTTGTAGCAAGGGTATTATTGACAAACAAATTAGTTTTCTACTGGTTGTAGAATTGAAATGTAGCGTATAGGGGTTTCAATGCTATATTGTGAACTTATAGCAATAGAAAATATGTTTTATTTATAAGCTCTTTCGGTTCATAATCGCTTACAAGACGATAAATAGAGAATTGACCTGGAAAATTTACAATTCGTACCGATGATTCTATTAGGTTTACTTACAAGAGCAGTGCTTGTTAATATTGCAATATTAATAACACAATATATAACGGACTTTGTAATGCTACTACGAGATTACTTAGTCCTAATGAAATAGAGTACAGTATTTCTTAGGTATAGCAGTGATAAAAACATCAATTTTAACAAAAATGAGGAAATGTACAGTTCAGGCCATAGTAAAATGAGGAAGTGTATCGAATAAAAGAACGAGAAAAGATACTGGCTCAAGTAAATTGAATCACTCTGGCAAACACTAAACAGAGACTTCATTACTAAGGTATTTCAAGACGATTGGGTTCACTTATAATAAAAGTATAATAAGAAGAGCCGCGAATTTTAAAAATCAAAATAGAACATTTATCAAAAGTTGTGGAGTCTCGAAGATCTGCTTTTAACAAAAAAAAATCTTTATTATATAATATTAAATACATGAAAATAATTTTATTACATGGAAAATTATCAGCAATTAGAGTACTACGGCCCACGAGTAACAGCATCCAGTGAAACAGTTTGTTGGTGGTCGTTCTTGCAACGCATTTTTGTTAAAAAATTTCCATAATGAATACTTCTCAAGTCTATTCTCTATATAGTCGTTGTGTAAGCTGTAAGCGATTGTGAACCGAAAGAGCTTGTAAGTAAAACTTATTTTCTATCGCTATAAGTTCACCATAAGCGGGTTTCGCTATTGTAGTCGAAATTGCGAGATTATAGAAGTCAAAGTAATGAATTTGGCGTATACTATACGTACCAGTTTTTAGGAAATATCGGTTAAAAATATATAAATAAAAAAATAAATATATCATCACGCCTTTTACCCATTAAGGGTGTGGCACTCTGCTTACGCAGATCTCGGTAGGTGATATATTTTTGCGTATGAAATGCGGTTACCAGCCGTCAAGTCATAGCCCCCAAAATTATTAGTGGAGGGGGAACCACAGGGGTAAATTTAAATTGGCAACTGTCGGTGGTGAGATTCGAACTGAGGATCTCACGATCCACAGTCCGACACGTTACCACGGAGCTATTTTTTTTTTAATAAAAAATAACGGTTAACCGGTTAAAAAACCCAAATTCTAGGGACCCATAACCATTAGGTAGTATCATATTATAAGTTTTCCATAAATGTATACAATCTAATCTAAGTGAATTTTGAAATAAGTTATTATAATCTCCTCAACGCAACAAATTTTCACCGCATAAAAATGAATATTTTGCTATTTTCTCAGCGGATCCCACCATAGATTAGACGCGTGTAGGAGTTAATTTAAATGCAAAAAGTGCTATCAAAACGATCATTGTACGTGTGCTAACAATCATAATAATAACAATATAATAAAGTGGGTTTCAATGCATGAAGATCCAACTGGCAGCTCCGCTGCTTCACACGAGCTGTGGCCACGACATCGCTCAATTATCTCTTTGAATACGGAATATAATTAGCGTCGGATAGTAGAGCGCTGCTGCCGGTAAACGGGAAATAGTGACGCACTAAATAATGCACTATTTATTATGTATTTACATTTTTTATGACATAGAACGTGCTGATTCAGGGCCGAGGAAACCAGTTTTGATAATCGAACGCTGATCTTATGTAATTATCCGTGATTTTGAAAGGTTATAGTAATTAATATGTGTAAAATTTTATATTTTGTTTTGCTCCTAGCAGGTGACAAACACGCGCACGTACTAATGCAAACGTACTAATTTACTTCTCAAATTTATTTATTGCTGCAAACTATGGTAATTATTATTGTTTATTTCCCCAAGCCAATATTATAAATCATTTCCTTTGTTTGATGATTACTTAACGGTTGCTAATTTAAATTTAAATTCGTTTTAATTGCGTGTTATTTGCTGTTGGACCTTGTAGGTTTCACTCAAAATTTTTAGACGTGATCAAGAGATCTTCAGTTAGATTAGCAATACTTCTAACTTTACCCCAGTGGTTTTCCCTTTACTTATATCTTTAGGAGATGTTACTTAACGGCACTGTCCCCTCAAGTATTATTTATCGAGGTCTGCGGAAGTAGAGTGCCACACCAGAATTAGATATATGACGTGATGTTGCATTTATTACTTCCCGTACTTAATAATAATAATAATAGTTTTATTGTCTTGAGACGAAAATACAAACAGTAAATCTGGCAGACAATGTCAAAATAATATACATATATATATATATATATATATATATTCAATTACATTAATTAAAATAATTATTTTACAGTGTTTTCAAAATACTCATTGATAGAGTAGTAGGCTTTAGATAACAAAAATGATTTAAACAAATTTTTAAATTTAGTTATAAGCAAGGTTTTTATTTCTATAGGAATGTTGTTGTATATTTCAATCATTGCATTTTGTACTCCTTGCTGAAGAACCGTTAAGTTACTTTGCTGAGTGACAAGATCATTTTTATTTCGTGTGTTATAGCTGTGTGTTTTCAAACATATATTCATATTTTTTAACAAATATTACACACTCTAAAATATATAAACTAGGTTTTGTAAGAATTATATACCTACGTATAAAGAATAATGCGATGTATAGGGGTTTCAGTGCTATTTTTTAATATTGCTATAAATTTTTACCTATTCACATTACAGCAAAAGTTTAAATACAAAAGTTGTTCTCATTTTAAAAATTGCATTTAATAAGGCCCATTTGGTTACCCAAATATTATCATTTTGCTTAATATTTATTAGGAAAATTGTACTACGACCATGGAAAAATAAATCTAAAACGAAAATATTTGATATTTCATAAAACAGTTTTAGATTTGATGGGAACGATGATCGACTGTGGTAAGTAATGAAATAAAAGAATTCTTCGGACTGCAGTCAAAATATACAGAGTGATCCATCGGTCTGTATTTTTACCTCCCGCCACATCCTGTAAGGGAGGTATAGGAATCATGCTAAAAATTGGGTAGTGAGTTTTCAGTGGTTGAGCACGTTTTAGGGTTCATAGAATACGATTTTAATAGTTTCGCGATGATGTTTGTTTGTGTGTCTGTCTGTCAGTCTGTCAGTCTGTGTGGGTCTCTGTAGTTACGGTTTCTCAAAAACTACTAAACTGAAAATTTTGATATTTTATATATATATATATATATATATATATATATATATATATATATATATATCAATTGTATCCCCTTTGGAAGAGCTGATTAGTTTTTGGTAATAATCCAATAACCGGAAGTGGTAGTTTACTTGAAGCCCTATCAAGTTATTTTAAAATATTTCAGTAAATTATTGATTAATGAAAATTTTGTTATTAGAATAATGTTTCAAATATTATTTTCTACAATTATTTAAAACATTTTCCTCTTACTGTCACCATTTACGAATTACAACACGTTAGAAAAATTATATTTTGATATTTTCGTTTAAATCTGGTAACCTGTTTTTTGAAAAAACAAAACAACGGTTGAAAAATGTCATTTTTGACATGTGCCATAATTTTTTGAAGGGATGAGTGTTTCTTGATTGTGGTGGCCGTGTTCCTGCATTGTTTGATAAGAAATCTATAGCGGGAGTTATTGTGGTGCCCACAACAGATTTTTTATTTTATGCTATTATTTTAAATATTACCGAAATAATTTTCAAAGTTTATTTTACATTAAAATACCAGCGTATCTATAGCATAAAATTTTCTACCGGATGCTCCATTTTTGCGCAATGATATGCAACTTCATATTTTCATACATCCTATATATTTTTGCAAAATTTTAAAGCTTCTTTATTTCTCTTTAAAATAGTCCCAATTAATTAAAGTCGTAAAATGATCAGTACATAAACTATTCACGTTCTTATCATTAAAGAATCGGACATAGAATGAATGCCATGAATGTGTTTAAACAATCAGATTAGATGCTGTCAAATCGTTAATAATAATTATTTACTTTTTCATCTAGTTTATCAGCTTTTTTGTTATATTTTATTTAGTTCAATTCGTACATTTTTTATAAATTTATTTATTGTTTTAATTTCATATGGCACACTTTCCGTGTGTGATTATTCATTAATAAAAACATGAATATTTCCTGTACTGTTCGTCTTAGGACTATAATGAATAAGAGCTGTTTTAAAGAGAAACAAATATTCTTTAAAATTTTGTAAAAATATATAGGCTGTTCCATTTAAAAATATAAAGTTGCATATCATTGCGTGAAAATGGAACACCCTGTAGGAAAACATATACTGCAAATACGTTGGCATTTGAATGTAAAATAAATTTTGTTTGAAATTTTTTAGGTAATATTTAAAATAATAGCATAAAATAAAAAATACAGACCGATGGGCAACCTTGCATATTAATATTTTAAATACTTTCATGACTCTAAATTTCCCTGAAGAAGGTCATAATATGATCGAAATTTTAGAAAAATAATACATATTTTGACTGTAGTCCGAAGAATACTATTATTTCAGTTTTAGATTTAATTATTTGACAGAATGAAATGTAAAGAAATTAACTCTCAAATTAGACATTACATCATTACAATTTTCTAGGAAGATTTAACTGAAATTAATACAATATTGTAATAAATAAAACTGAATCTGTTATCTGAAATATTAAATATTTTTCGTTTTGTTCCATTTTCCATGACCGTATTACAATTATTCTAATAAATATAATTTTTCAATGTATCGTGAACTTTTGTATTGGCACTTTTCCTATAAAGTAAAAATTTATGCGATATCAAAAAACAGCATTATCTGTATCTGTATCTTTTGACGGCTGGTAAGCAAAAATGTATCACCTATCAAAATATAATAAAGCAGAGTGCCAAAAACAAAACGGGCAAATGGCGTGAAGATATATTTATTTAAATACAAATCTATTTTCAAGCCATATTATTTTAATGCAACTTTTTTATCTGATAATTACAACAATTTAATTAATAATTCTAATTAATTATGTCCCAAGTTCCTGGTTGCAAAAAGCAGTCATTTATACTCGAACAAAAAATTCTAGAAAAAGTTTCCAGTAAAAAATACCAAACAACGAACAAAAAACCTTATCAGCCAAAAATTTCAAGTTCAAATTTAGTTATTAAAACAAGATCGCACTTAACTGTAGGACTATCATCTGATATACACGTCAGTGCATTGACCTAATAATGGTTTCATTTAGATAAAATTGACAAAAATCAATTGGCCCTTCGATAAATCATTGTTACTATCTGGTTTTGGAGGAGCCGTTGGGAATTTTGATTCGTACACGCTGTAAGAATGTGAGTTATCATTGTTTATCTTTGTTATCGGATTATATTTTGTCTGCACTCAGCACACATTCAAGTCGTTTCCTCAATCAAATGCGGAAAACACAGTTTTGAATTCTTGATTTGTTTTGCAGTTTTATAACTAAAATTACTTGTAAATTGAAGGAATAATGTTCAACGGTGTAAATTACTTTTTGTTAAGTTTTCAGACAAAGGGTCTTTCACCATTTTGTTTCATAAAACTATTCTAAATTGAAGACTATCTGCACTTTTATAAAGTCTAAATTGTTATTCATTAAGACACAATGATTTTTTTAAAATTATGGAGTATTTAGTAGAGGTGTTGGTGGATCTCAAACAGTAGAGATTGTAAATAATTGTAGTCACATGAATGTTCTAATTTATTCCTCGGAAAATTATTTACATGGAATTAAAATAACTTTTCATAGTAAATAATTAAAATATACATGAATTCCGTTTATATCTAGAAGAAACATATAAATTGTGCTAACCTATGTCATTCCACAAACCTTTAATTTCTTTGAGACGATCTAAAGTAATATTTAGTAGTTATAAGTAAATAATATATTTTATCCAACTCCTCTCAATAAATGCTCTTTAACTATGGCGATTTTAAACAAGCAAAGTAAAAGTTTATCCACTAGTGGGTATAATTTTGAGGAAAGTCACTAGTGAATATTTTTTTATTTATAACAATAATAATAACAAACAACACCTTGGTAACTACTTCGATTGACATTTTAATTTTAAAATTTAAAGCATATGTCAGTGTCAAATAATATTTCTTAAATACATTTTTCATGTATTAAGAGGTGTTGGATAAAACGTTATACTTCACACGTGAGCAAAGTGGAATTACCCACTCGATAAAATTATCTCACTCAGCCTTCGGCTTCGTGTGCTAAAATTTCTCTCGTGGGTAATTCCTTACTTTGCCCACTTGTAAAGTAAATAACTATTGTATGTGGACGAGGCGAAAGTGGTGTGCCAGGATAGGAGTATATGGAGGAGATTGATTGTTGGTTGATTGTGTTTTTGGGTTCGTGCTACCCCACTAAGTGGGATACAGCGTGATATTATGTATGTATGTATGTATCTATGTTTGTATGTATGTATGAATGTATGTTATAATATACTTACGAATTCAAAGTAAAACAAAAAACCTTCAAATTAGTTGCGAACTTACAATGTTTCCGAATTTAAGGAAATAGTTATTTACTTTACAAGTGGGCAAAGTAAGGAATTACCCACGAGAGAAATTTTAGCTCACGAAGCCGAAGGCTGATTGAGATAATTTTATCAAGTGGGTAATTCCACTTTGCCCACGTGTGAAATATAACGTTTTATCCAACACTTCTTAATAAATGAAAAATTTATTAAAGAAATATTATTTGACACTGACATATGCTTTAAATTTTTAAATTAAAATGTCAATCGAAGTAGTTACCAAGGTGTTGTGTGTTATTTTTATTGTTATAAATAAAAAAATACTCACTAGTGGCTTTCCTCAAAATTATACCCACTAGTGGGTAATCTGTCACTTTCCTTGTTTAAAATCGCCATAGTTATGGAGCATTTATTGAGAGGTGTTGGATAAACTAATTATATATTTAAGAATATATTTTGAAAACAGATATGTAATAAATACTGATTAAACAATATTGAGTATGATGTCAAGTTAAAGGTCTCAAGGAGAAGATTTGATGTCAAAATTAATTTTGGATGATCGTCAAATGTTTCTATACAAGTTAATGGGGTATGTGACCAATTTTTTTTTCTGACATTACATGATACTAGATACAAAAATAAAATACCCCTATTTTTTTTAAATCAATTAATTGTTTATTGTTAACGAGAAATTAATTTTTAAAGATTTGGAGAGGGGATGTGAGACGTCACTGTGTCTTCTGAATAGGTATGGTGCCAGAAAAAGACAGAGATACTGTAAAGGAAAGAAATAGATATAGATCAACGGGCCAAGCGTACAGCACAGTACAATATTTTCCTCGGCCACAGTGACGTCACATATCCCTTCTCCAAAACACAAAATTGCTAATAACATTATTATTACAAAATAATTTACAGTTTTTATTGTTGTAATAAGAAACTACAATGAAGAACATTCATATGCTATGGCGTATACATTGAAATTCGATTATGGTCACATACCCCATTAAACCCTCACTCTTTTGAGTGAACAAACAACGTTAAAATTAAACGATAGTGGAAAAAATTAATTATTTCTTTTCAAAATATAGTATTTTTTCAACTTCTTTGCATGCAATATATCAAAATTTTTATAGGTTAATAACAGTTTCATAATTTAATTGTAGCTATAATATTTATCAGGTGTATTTCAATTAACTGCAGATCTAAATCTGTTGTGTAAAATTAATTAAAATAATTTAATTGTATGATGACTGTGTTAGCAGCTACGTAATTATAACACTGAGGATGGAAAATTTATTGTAGAAAACAAACCATTATAGTAAATCACGACATAATTAACTTTACTTTCAAGATTTATACGCTGGCTGCTTCATTCCTGCAGATCATTATTAACCATTATTAACTGCTCAACTCAATTTATAGCTTTCAATGTTTATTGAAGATGAATTATTTACTACAATATGTATACAACTTTACCCAACAATTTAGATGTGTTGAAATGTCATATCTGGAATGTGACACTGTACTGTTGCAGATCTCGGTTTGATAGATTTCTGCGAATGCAGTTCCGTCAAATAATGACCCCCAAATATGCTAATGGTGGCTGTGTTATCAAGGAGCTATACAAGGTGGTGTCTTGGACGACGCAGCATAGGGATATTTCAATGATAAATTCTTAGGGTGCAAATATTTACTACCCTAATTATTTTAGAGCAAAAGATTATTTAGATTTAATCTAGAGAAAAAAATTCGGCATCTATTGATACCATTGTTCATAGATTTCCATTGTCCAGTAGAGGAAAAATCGAAGAAATTAAATTTAACATTTGTACAAAAATAAATGATGACATGGAACAATTAAAACAATAAAAAAAAATCTGTTGTGGACAGCACAATACCTCCCGCCATATATTTCTTATTGAACAATGCAGGAACACGTACCACCACTATCAAGAAACATTCATACCTTCAAAAAATTATGACACATGTCAAAAAATGATATTTTTCAACAGTTATTTTGTTTTTTCAAAAAACCAAGTTAGCAGATTTAAATGAAAATATCAAAATATAATTTTTCTTTAACGTGTTGTAATTCGTAAATGGTGACAGTAAGAGGAAAATGTTTCAAACAATAATTGTAGATAATAATATTTGAAACATTATTCTAATAAAAAAAAATTTTATTAAACCATAATTTACTGACATTTTAAAATAACTTGATAGGGCTTCAAGTAAACTACCACTTCCGGTTATTGGATTATCACCAAAAACTAATCAGCTCTTCCAAAGGGGGGTATGATTTGACGGCTGGTAATCGCACTTAAACTCAAAAATATATCACTTACCGAGATCTGCCATAAAAGGCGTGATGATATAATTATTTATTTTATTTTAGAAGTTTGAAGATGAAAATAAAATGCTAATAAGATAAATATTTATAAAATGTATGGCTTTAAAACTTTTCTTCTAACAAGGTAATGAACATTCTAGAAGCAAAAGACAATAATAAATTTATCTACGACCGTTGTTAAAATTAGCCCATTTAACGGTTGATTAGCAAGTTAAAAATGTCACTTTTTGACAATAGTGTTAAAAGTAACATAGCAACATGTTAAAAGTGATTTTATTGTTACTTTTAACACGTTGTTAACGATTTGTATCAATAAATCAATAAATACAACCCTACAAGTCAAAAATCTCATTCTACATTTTGTAGTATTTACTAATACGTTTCATAAACTTCCCCACTTACTCATAAAATGTCACTTATATCATAAATAACTATTGTTTTCTTCTCTGCTCTACCTCCAAAATGTTCCAGAAAAAATTGTAAAAATACTAACAACATCTTACTATATCTTGCTCACTTATTATATTGTAATATATGTTGACGAGTGCATGTACTTAAGTACAAGTACTTAAAACTTTGCTTACGTTTTTATTGTACTTGTATTAGTATTTAAGTACAATTTTGCAATCTGTAATTGTACATTGGTTTTGGAATTGTATTTGTGTACAAGTACATGATCAAGTACTTTTTAAACTGCAAATTTTAAATTTTACACTAGAATTTACTTGTTACATATGTGTATTAAATTATATTTGATGAGTGAATTAGGTGAAGAATTTAATTATCAACAAGATTTATTTAAAACTCTGCTCTAAAATCAATACTGAACGAAATATCGCTACTACATATTACGTTTTAATTTCTAAATGTAATGTTATAAATGTATAGTTTCTTGTTGAATATTGTCTAATATCAATAACAGTTTTGAAAATATTTGAGCGACAAGGTTAAGGTCGAACCGCCCACCGTAAAACGACGAAACATCTCAAGTAGATCCTGCCGATTCTAGAAAAGATATTTTTTTGTTTACAAGCAAAAAATAACGGCCGTACCTCAAAGTCAAAACACCAAAACAGAATTCGTTCTCAATCCTAATTGAATTCTGTGCAACCCTTTACGGTACATTTATATCTTTATGACGGAACGTCAGTTGCCGTTTACAAGAATACATGGAATTTGTACATTTTTTGCTCTCATTAACAGAACGAAAATGTTTTCAAAGTAGCTGTCACTAATTTGTACCGTTAAGAATACTTTTACGTAAATATTAGATACAAATAGCTTATTCGACAACCGTAATAAACCAGACGATCTTTTAGTTGACCAGAATTTTGGGGAATGTGAACAAATCTTAGGTATATTGATTTATATCGTTTGTGAACTCGAGGAAAAAAATCTGGTGTGTGCACCACACTACTTTTTTATACAAATAAAACCAACTGAACACGTATGACTTGTTCCTTGCCTATGACTTTATTTTGAAATAGAAATCAATTAATATCTAGTCTTCAAAACTTTCTAATAATACAAAAATATTACATTTATAATATTTCACAAGACACATATTTTTGACACTTCACAATTTTTTAGCAAATAAATGGAATTTATTGTTTTGTGTGTCCAGAAAACTTCCTGTTGCGGTTTTTAAATTACATTCAAAATCAACTCAGCTCTACATGAAACTTATAAATTCCAAGTTTCATTTACATATCTTGTCTCATTCATGAGATATTGCGCATACAGACATCCATCCATCCATCCATCCATCCTCACACACAGACATCATTGCGAAATTGGACTGAACGGAACATCAAAATATGTATCTCGTCAGCGATTTTTTTCGTGGTTCCAATACTTCCTTATACTTTGTATAAGAAAGTAAAAACGCAGCACTTGAAAATGCACCAAAAATAGCTAAATTTTAGAGTGCCATAACTCGGTTGTATTTAGTTGAAATTGGATTTTCCTTATAGTTTTATAAACTTTGAAATGTTCTCCTCAATGTGATGCTAGTCAATATGATATCAAATCCATTACACCCTCCCCCACCCCCAAATAAAAAAAATGATCCTGATGTCAAAAAATGTCCAAATTTTAACAGCTCGTACGCAGTGCCAAAAAAATTGTAGACACAATTGGCAAACAGGGCAATAAAGTTCAAACATTTTCCTTTCAATTTCTCTAGTTTCGAGTACCTACGACAATTTGGCGCGAAATTATGAATTTTTCAAAAAAAAATCGCTTTAGATTGTAACGACTATAAATAATAAATAAATAAATGATTCAATTTTAGTTTGATGTAACTATTTGGTTATTAAGTTTTCTCAGAAGGATATTAAGGAATAGTATATTCTACAACAAGTAATGGAATGGCACATATTCCACACGAGCAAAAAGTATGTAGTACGAGCCGAAGGCGAGGGCTACGGTTTGCGAGCGTGGGATATGTGCCATTCCATTACTTGTTGTAGACAAGATTTTGGAAATTATACAAAAAAATACAAATATAAAACTGTTGAAAACGTCAAACTCAAATAAATAAAATTAAAACAAACAGACGAAACCATAGTAACTGAATCAAGATACTTCATATATCGCACTAATATGCGGCTCTGCTTTGTCGAATTTATTCCATACGCGGCGAATGGAATGACAGTTATTTCAATACAATTTTAAGTTGTTGAATGCGTAGTTTCCAAAACAGTGTTATAGAAAATATATTATTTTATTTTCTATCACTACAGTACATAATAATAATAAATCGATTTATTTACGAAAGTGGCAATGTTCAGCATAAGCTTTTCTTTCACATAACCACTATGTACATACAACAGAAAAATATATAATATGATTCACACCGTGCTATTTTTTCCTGCTTTACATGAAACACTGTTCTCTAAAATAATTTAGAAAACTTTAAAAATAGAAAAATAGTCCACAAATAGTTAATCACCATTTAGTATACATATTACTAATACCAGTGTAAGCTTTGAGTTTATTAAATTACATGTTTTAAACTTTTGAAATACCTACAGTAAAAGTAGATAGAGTTAAGAATTAAAAATATAAAATTGAGTCATTTTCTAACGAATTCAGATCAGAAAATTCTATAAACAAACTACAAAAAAATAAGATAATTTTTATCAGAGAATGAACCATCCGTATGCATCGTTACTAGCGGTACCCAGATGTGCTTATCAAACAGCAGTCTCGCAAATGTTCCAAAACACATTTTACAATAATTTCATTTCACAAACCGACCTAAAAGAGTATAGAATATCAAACGGTTCATACTACAAGGCTTCGAGCTAGGTTACAAGTAATGTAACAGTTTGGTAGCCACTGATCCAGGGCGACACACATGGTTCTCTACACGTGGACTCAGATAAGAAGAAGGACACATGTGAGACCAGCTAATCGCATGTAAGTACAAAGGTCCCGCCGAAATATTCAGTTTTGTGATCATTTCAATCGTACATGATTTGAGCGTCGTCTTGTTCTTTGGCTATACCGTATGATCGGTAGAGTGTTGTAAGGACGTCAAAGAAGGAAGTTATCTCTTATCGCATACCCGGTATTGATAAGTGAAGCTATGGGAACTATTTTTAATTATGTTTAAAACATTCCTACATAATGTATTTAATTTTTGACAGGCGATTAGTAATTATTTATTATTTGGTGCGTATCGATTTGTTTTAATTTATTGTAACATGTTTCAAACTAAATTACTACCGCATCTGAGTTGTTAGTTATAGTAAACTGGAAAAAATTCTAAAATTCACAAACATTAAAATGAACAACAAATTATAGGGTGACTAACTATATTTTTTAATAATAAAACATTCCTATGACTTGACGGCAGGTAACCGCATTTTATACGTAGAAATATATCACATACCGAGATCTGCGTAAGCAGAGTGCCACACCCATAATGGGTAAAAGGTGTGATGATATATTTATTTATATTTTATTTAAACATTCGTAAATTATTTTAATTTCAAGACTTCTCTTTACTTCTTACCTTGTTTAAGTATAGCAATCATTAAAAAATCGATCTTAAGATTTTCACGAAACTCCATATTTCAAGATAGATGGATGGATGGATGGATGGTTGGATGGATGGATGGATGGATGGATGGATGGATGAATGGATGGATGTCAGTGTGCGTAATATCTCATGAAAGAAACAAGTTATGTTAACGAAATTTGGAATTTATAAGTTTCATGTAAATATGAAGAACTGAGTTGATGAATGAAATTGAAAACCGGAAGAGGAAGTTTACTGGGCACACAAAACAAAACAAAAATGCAATGTTTCAACAATAGAATGGGGTCGTTCAACATTTTTTTTATTTTTTTTTTATGAAACTATCTAAATTGAAGACTATCTGCACTTTAAAAAAGTCTTAATTGTTATTCATTAAGCCACAATGATTTTTTTTAAATGTTTTGACGTCATTGTAGAGGTGTTGGAGGATCTCAAACAGTAGATTTAAATTTTTTTTTCACATAATAGTTCTATTTTATTGTAATAATAATAATAATAAAATAAGTAAAAAAATATATGACTACAAATATTTACAATCTGTACTGTTTAGATCCAGCAACACCTCTACAATGACGTCACAACATTTAAAAAAAATCATTGTGGCTTAATGAATAACAATTAAGACTTTTTAAAAGTGTAGATAGTCTTAAATTTAGATAAAGTTTCATAAAAAAAATTTTTTTAAATGGTGAAAGACCCCATTGTCTGTGAAAAAAATTTTCAAATGAAAGCTGTTAGCAAAAATATTTGGAATATGAAATGTACTTTTCATGTACATGCTTCTAATTTTGAGATATACTAAATTATATATTTAATAATATATTTCAATAATCCTAGTTACAGTGGGAACAAAACTAAAACCTTTTTAATATCTATATGCCAAATAATTATTGTAAAGTGTCAAAAATATGTGTTGTGCATTATAAAAGTAATATTTTTATTATTAGTTAGAAAGTTTTAAACACAAGATATTAATTATACTAATAAAATCATATATGTAGTTACAATGAGAAAAAAAACTAACCATTTATAATTTCTATATGTCAATAATTATCAAAATAGTCATACACAACGAACAAGTCATACGTGTTCAGTTAGTTTCATATGTATAAGAAAGTAGTGTAACGACAACAGATATTTCTAAAATAATTTAGAAATAAATATATCTAGTAGATGTTGCTATACATATACTTAAGCGTATGAAGTGCAGATATCAAGGCACTAAAATATAATTATTTATAATGAATATGTTTCTTCCGAAATCGTTAAATTATTAATTGAGAACATAAATAACAGTTGTTTATGTATCAAGGCACTGAAGTTCAATTTTTTAACACGAATATGAAATTTAGTTGCTAAGGCCCGTAGGGCAGAGGAAAGTAAACCATGTGAGTGATAAAAAGGAACTTTAGTACCGAGGTACATATTAAGTTTTATTTGAAATGTAAAATTCGAAAAAACTAAAAAAATTACATTATAGGTTATCGTAAATAACACTCAAAATTATGTGTTTTGTCCTCAATTTCTTCATCGGAATTAATTAGTTAATTTTTCTTGCAAGTTTTGTTTCATGTTACATCCAAATTTACTATAGTACCTCAATATATCTGTCAAAATTATCCTAATTGTACAATAATTATGTAACGGTTGCCAACACTGGGTTGCTCAAAATCGTCGTATAATGGGTTACTTTAGTGACGATTTCTGTGCTTTTAATGACGATTTTTGAACACTTTAGTGCCGATTTCAAATAAAAAATATTATGTATTTGTAAAACCTCAACTAACTGTTGTTGATGGGGATTGGCTGTGATAACAATAAATAAATTTGGTTATAATTTTCTGCATGTGAGCTGATCAAATAATAAATAAATTCACCAATAGTATTATAGAATAATTTGTTAGTTATTTTAGGTTTGTAATTCAAGATTGATATTAGAGTCTGTGAAGTAAAATTTTGACGTAAGAATCTGTAAAGTTTAATTTTATCTACTATAGCTAACATCGCATAGTAATATAATATATACAATATAATTCAAAATTAGCCACTTAAAAACAAAAAAATTTCAATAAAAAGTAAGTATTTGTTAACCAGTAGTTCCGTTATAAAAACTTGAACTAATTGTGACTTTAATTCAATTAATAAATAATAGCGAGCACGCGCAATCGTCTACCGCCAATAAAAATATAATTGATCTTGTCAAATAATTAAAATGCAATAAAATTACTCAACAATTATAACCTAATCTCGTAATTAAAAGCAACTAATAGTTGCTCCATCTAGAGTTGCGCAGAAATCGAAAACGTGTCATATAAATATTAATGACATGATACAAATAAATAATTAATTATAAAAATATATTCTGCATCAATTATCTCAAGAGGATATCCCAAATGAACCATTGCATAACTAACTTGATTCTTTATGTTTAAAATTCAAGAATTGGCCTAATAAATAATTCGAAATGATCGAAGCGCTCTAATTAAACAAAATAAAAAATTGCTATAATTTTTCAATTTACAAAATGATAAACACCTATCTGCTTCATTCCTCTTATTTTATTTCATTTGTTTTGGTCGGTTTTTGTTTTTTGTGACACGAAAATGACAGCTGCGTAAAAAATTAATTAAAATCAATAGCATGAATAAAATTATACCCGCTTCATTTGCGTGTTTGAAAAATATGCTCCGTGCACATGCGGAATAAGTAATTTTTAATTTGTGTCGCATTTTACTTTCTTATACATTGTATAAGCTTACATACATGTTCTGAGGTCTTTTGAATTCCACGAATTATTATTATGTCTTATGAAAATGGACCGAGCTGATGGAATCAGCTATGTAAAATGTTTCAAATAAAAAATGTTAATAATACTAATAATAATAGTTATTTACTTCACAAGTGGGCAAAGTAAGGAATTACCCACGAGATAAATTTTAGCACACGAAGCCGAAGGCTGAGTGTGATAATTATTCGAGTGGGTAATTAAACTTTGCCCACGTGTTAAGTATAACGTTTCACCCAACACCTCTTAATAAATGAAAAATTTATTTTAAAAATATTATTTGACAGTGACATATGCTTTAAATTTTTAAATTAAAATGTCAATCGAAGTAGTTACCAAGGTGTTTTGTTATGATTATTGTTATAAATATAAAACTTTCCTTGTTTAAAATCGCCATAGTTATAGAGCATTTATTGAGAGGTGTTGGATAAAATAGTTATTTGTCAAACTAGAGAAGAAAGTGCTTCTTTTCCCCCCCACTCGAGCTCTAATGAGGCAATTTGAGCGAGAGTGTAAGAAGGGCTTTCCTCTCGTATTAGACACAATATTTTTTCACATGTTTCTATAAACAGTATAATCGATTTGCTCGGACCTTAAATACACTTTCACAATACAACACACAACTGACACGTCAAAAGTTAGGTTATCAGACGCAAAGCGTTGAAACAGTGTTGCCAGTGAACCAATTTAAAATCAAAATTAAAGTTATCAAATTGTGATTCAATCCAGAAACAGAAAAATATACGACATAATTGTAAGATAATTTAAATTATGGATATCATTAAAATAAGAATAATTTGTACAATTTTTCATTCATTCATATTAGAACACTTATATATTTTCCTCTCTAGAGAGGAAAAACACATTTTCCTCACTATTTTGGGAGAAGAAAGGTGGGGTTTCTTGGCATGTCGTGTAAAATAGTTATTTACTTAACAAGTGGGCAAAGTAAGGAATTACCCACGAGTGTAATTTTAGATAATTTTATCAAGTACCCACGTGTGAAGTATAACGTTTTATCCAACATCTCTTAATAAATGCAAAATTTATTAAAGAAATAATATTTGACAGTGACATATGCTTAAAATTTTCTAAATTAAAATGTCAATCGAAGTAGTTATCACTGTATTGTGTGTTATAATTATTGTTATAAATAAAAAATTACTAACTAGTGTTTTTTCTCAAAATTATACCCACTAGTGGGTAATCTGTTACTTTCTTGTTTAAAATCGCCACAGTTATAGAGCATTTATTGAGAGGTGTTGAATAATAGTTATTTACTTTACAAGTGGGCAAAGTAAGGAATTACTCACGAGAGAAATTTTAGCTCACGAAGCCGAAGGCTGAGTGTGATAATTTTATCGAGTGGGTAATTCCACTTTGCCCACGTGTGAAGTATAACGTTTTATCCAACACCTCTTGATAAATGAAAAATTTATTAAAGAAATATTTTTTGACAGTGACATATGCTTTAAATTTTAAAATTAAAATGTCAATCAAAGTAGTTACCAAGGTGCTATGTGTTATTATTATTGTTATAAATAAAAAAATACCCACTAGTGGCTTTCCTCAAAATTATACCCACTAGTGGATAATCTATTACTTTGCTTGTTTAAAATCGCCTTAGTTATAGAGCATTTATTGAGAGGTGTTGGATAAACCATATTATTTTACAAATTATTTGCAGAATTGTTATTCTATTAGATAATTATAAAAACATTTTTATACACTGTTTTTGTTAACATTAAAAAATGTAAATATTTGAATGAATCACATGTACGAGTAGTTGTAGTTTGTTTTTCTTCTCCTTTTTTTATTTTGTGGTTAAAAACACATGTGTGAATAAATCGTGGGAGGCTAAGAAAACTAGAATTTAAATTAATGACTACATTTAAACATAAAATTATTTTTTATCATAACCCACAAATTGTTATGCATGATATTTTTAAAAATGTCTATTACAGGTCAATTTTTATCAACGGTTTGTTAGGCAATCTTGACTAAACTAAACGATTATTCAACCAGCGGTACTAAAAATGTTGCAATGCTCTAATAATTGGAGCAAACGAGAATTATTTATTTATTTCTATGATTATTCAAAATGAAATAAATTTCAAATTAAATAAAATATATATATTATCACGCCATTTACCCACCACGTTTATGCAGTTTCTTTTTGTCTCCCAACGTCACAGATAAGTTTCACCTTAAGATTCAAGCCACAGAACAAATTACAAATTATTTATTATTTCAAATATTGAAAACAAATACCAAATTTACAGTCCGTAAAGTGTCACCTTTAATTTCAATCGGTAAAAAATAAATCAACATAAATATATTGGTGTGGCACTCTGCGATGTAGTAGACAAATAATTTTTATACCAGCCGTAGAATTACGGCCCCAAAAGATGTCATATATCCTTATTTGTTTAAAGAAAGAATTACCTATTAATTTCTTAGTTTTTGGATATAGGGAAATATAGAAATCATAAAAAAATTGATCATGAGATTTTCTCGGAATTATCAATAAAATCTGTGTGGATGAATGGATGTGTGTTCAGAAAAATAGAACAATGAAACTTCATAATTATAAGTTTCTTGGCAATATGAGAAACTAAGTTGATTTTGATCATATTTTCAAACAGGAAGAGGATGTTTACTTGACGCACAAAACAATAAATTTAATTTTATTCGAATATGAAATCGTATATAAAAATTATCTGCTATTACCAACATATAACCTGCAGTACATACTACTTTTAAATAGTACAAAATAGAGAAAAATAAAAATAAATTTAATAAATTTTTTTTAAATATCAACAAAATTTACTCAATATGTCCTAAAAATCTGATAGGCCTTCCGAGTAAACTAAACGATTGATCGATTACTACCAAAATATAATAGGCATATAAATATTAAATATGATATGTTCATTAGATTTTGAGTTATCGTAGACAAAATATCAACAAACTGATGTCTTCGTGAAAATAGTAAAATCTAGGGACCCCAAAACGTGCTTATCCATTAATAACTCACTACCGAATATTTTGACCCGTCATCACAATACCTCTCTTACATATATGTGTGGAAGGAACAAGTTTAAAAGAAAAGATGTTAATAATAATATTTTTCTACTTCTGTATAAATATATCCCCATTATTTCAATTTTATCGATTAATTATGAATTATAATTTACTCTTCTCGACCAATCAAAGAGCCAGAAATCCATAATTAAATTTGGATCACCTAGCAACGGTCGTCTGACAGTTGACATATAGTCAGTTGTCATTGACTATTTTTCAAGTGTTTTCAACGAATTTCAATCATTTTCAAAAGTGTTTTTCAAATTTACAGGTGTAGAAAAAGTATAGTATTCTATTTTGAATTATGGTTATTATTCACTCGGATGATTTAATAATCCCTCATATAATAATATACTATTAGTATGAAAATCATTATTTGCAATTTTCCTGTACTTGCTTACAGTACTGAGAAAACTGAAACATCTATTCTATATGTCAAACATGTGTCAAGTGTAACTATTAAGCAATCCTATATAGAATTAAAAGTAAGTAGAAAATTGTAGAAATAATAAAAAACTATTCACAACTGCACATTTTTTATTCCGTTTTTTCTAGCGATCAAAATTATGTTCCTCATCCTCATCGGAACTGATAAAAAAAATCAACAAAATATTTTTATCAATAGTTACACATTTACGATAGAAAAAAATATAAAGACAGATCTGTTCCTATCATATCTCCGTAGTTCTAGTCTCGTCTCAACTCTTTCTAATAAAAAAGGAAGCAATATTTTATATATAGAGCCTGTCCCCGACTACCGTTAAAGCTGTTAATTTGCTAAAAGTTGGTAGACTGTGATCTTTTATGTTATAATTATGTCGCGAAGGAGATATATAGCACCTAATTATGCTAAGCGAAATTCTGTCAAACAAAAAATAATGTAAATGCATCTGTGAAATAATAGATGAAGTAAACATTTTAATAGATTAACAAACACACCTTATCCCGAGTTTAGTAATTGCTTTATCTGCTTCTGTTGTACCATTTCTGTACTTGAAAAGGTCTTTGGTATTTATGAAGGGGATTTATATAAAGGCTGTACCATAAATAAGTACATTACATTTAACCAGTGATAGAACTCGTCGAGAACAACTTTTCTTAATAACTTTTTTTTCTAAATCCCATTTTTTTAGCATTTTTACCACCCCATAAATTGACGAGTCGTTCAGGTATATTCATAATTTGGTCCAGTCACAGTATTCATGACAATAGTAATGAAATTATTGATCTTGACAAATGCCACTTGTCATCTTTTTCAAATAAATTTTGACAGTATCAAATAAATCAACTAATAAATTATTATTATAAAAGTAATAATATGTAAAAGTGATTTCCGAACAGCCAGTTCACAAACATTCTGTTGAAGGTCAAGGTAACGCTGCTCCATCCTGTCAAATTTATTTGGGGCGTTTTCCAAATCATCATCTTGCGAATGTTCGCACTGTTACACATGTTGTTTAGCTTATTCGAGATCATGAATCTTTTAAGTCAGTTCAAGATCGAGGTAAAATACAATCTGATCACAGCGAATATTGAACAGAATGATTTGGACTGTGCCGAGGGTTAGCCAGAGTCTAGTAAGTACTCAAAGAATAGTGCTGCTAGTATATTTTTATGAACTATAAAAAATTGTGCAAGCTATCATTTGGGTGAAATTCGATGTTGAAGGGAATGTTGGTGGTTAGATATAATACTGATATAAGCAAGTTCCCGAAATTAATTACTTTCTTTAAAAGAAGAAATGGTGGCTACTAACCTAAAAAGTCAAAATTACAGCAGAACAAGTTGACCAATTCTTAAACGATGCACTAGATAAGATATTTTGAATGGTCAAAGTAATTAACTTTATCAAAAACGTTTAAATATACTCTGTAATTTTCAACTGTATAAAACTATTAATAATAAATGTAATTTATATAAAATAATTGTAATAAATATTTTATCCACCACCTCCCAATAAATGCTCTAAAACTATGGCGATTTTAAACAAAGTAACAGATTATCCACTAGTGGGTATAATTTTGAGGAAAGCCACTAGTGAATATTTTTTTATTTATAACAATAATAATAACACACTACACCTTGGTAACTACTTCGATTGACATTTCAATTCTAAAATTTAAAATATATGTCACTGTCAAATAATATTTCTTTAATAAATTTTTCAATTATTAAGAGGTGTTGGATAAAACGTTATACTTCACACGTGGACAAAGTGGAATTACCCACTCGATAAAATTATCTCACTCAGCCTTCGGCTTCGTGAGCTAAAATTTCTCTCGTGGGTAATTCCTTACTTTGCCCACTTGTAAAGTAAATAACTATTATTTGTTGCTGTGGTTACTTGTTTAGTTGTCAATTTAATTCCTTGGGATTAAATTTCGAAATTTAATCCCGCCGAGATTAAAACTGACACTTCAGTCCACGACAAGGAAGATCAAATTAGGGGATTTAAACCTAAAAGTGCAAAAAAATATTTTTATTACTCTCGGTATATAATGAAGCACACTAAGTAATGAATTGATAAGAATGAAGTTAACATTATTTATCGGTTGCATATAATAGTTATTTATGTATCAAGGCACTGAAGTTCAATTTTTTATCACGAATATGGAATTTAGTTACCGAGGCTCGTAGGGCTGAAAAAAATAAAACATATGAGTGATAAAAGGGAACTTCAGTGCCGAGATATATATTAAGTTTTATATGAAATCTAAAATTCGAAAAAACTGTAAAAAAAAATTACATATAGGTTTAGTTTATATATCTGTCAGTTGTCAATTGAAACTGACAATCAGTGTTGCTAACCTCGAGAAGTGAAGTTATCGTAAATAACACTCAAAATTATGTGTTTTGTCCTCAGTTTCGTCATCGGAATTAATTAGTTAATTCTTCTTGCAAATTTTGTTTCATGTTACGTCCAAATTTACTATAGTACGTCAATAAATCTGCCAAAATTATCCTAACTGTACAATAATTATTTAACGGTTGCCAACACTGGGTTGCTCCAAATCGTTGTATAATAGGTTACTTTATTGACGATTTCTGAACTTTTAATGACGATTTTTGAGCACTTTAGTGCCGATTTAAAATAGAATAATTTTAATAAATATTTTACTTGTTGCTGGGGTTACTTGTTTACTTGTCAATTTAATCCCTTGGGATTAAATTTCGAGATTAAAACTGACACTTCAGTCCACGAGAAGGAAGAACAAATTTGGGGATTTAAACCCAGAAGTGCAAAAAATATTTGTATTTCTCTCGGAATATAATGAAGCACACTAAGTAATGATTTTTATAATAATGAAGTTAACATTATTTATCGGTTGCATATAAATAAATTAACATTTTTGTTATAAACTTCATGGGGAACGAACTAATGCCTAATGAAAATTTTAACATTGTATTTCTTAAGTAGACACATGTATTATTTCAATTGGTTGATTCTGTTGAGTAGTAGATGAGAGGAAATACGGGTGAAGCAAATAGAAGTAGAGAAATTATGGTGTATAATGAGTATTCAATAAACAATCACGGTTGCTACACGCAGCAAAGATTGCAGAATTTTAGAAAGTCTCGCTGATTGTTTCAATTTTGTAAGTATAGTGAGTAAATAGCGACAAAACGGTAGAAGACATTGGGTAATTAATGTGCAAGTTAATGAATCTTTATGTCTTGTGGTAGCGGCTTCATTAGACCTTTGAAATGAATCATTATGAACACAAATTAATTATTTTTATGTTAATTAGAGAACGTAAACCGATGAAAAATATACAAAACGAAATTTCCTATAGCGGATGCTGTTGATAATTGAACTGGTCTAATAAATTATCATCTCGGTTTTAACTTGTTACTAAATAACTACATAGCGTGCCACTAAATACTAAATTAAACCAAAAATAGACCAAATCGAGCGCTATCACTCTGAATATGGAATTCTCTGATTGCCAGACTACAACTATTAACTATTTCATTTGGTTTTCATTTTGTATTGTGTTGCTGTACTTCAAGGATGTTATATGTTCTTCTGGGGCTTCGGCTCAACACGTTTAACACAATCTAACGTGTAATTAAGGAACATCTTACATGAGATTGTAAATAATTACCACTTCTTCTTTTTACTTATTTTCAAGGGGATGCAGTGCTCTTCAACTTTTATGCAGATTCAGATAGCTTTAGCAACATATGATGCTAGATAGATTATGTCCAACTCTAGGGAGTTTTTATTAAAGTACTCAATAAAAAAAAATATTATCGTATAATTTACCGAATAATTCGGGAAGCAAAGGACATAAGCACAATATAAGAATGGGGTCATACACTTAAAAAAAAGTTGTGTTTTTCTACAAATTATAAAAATTTCGATCATTTCAGTCCCATATTATTGAATATTTATTATATTTTTTTAACTTTTCATTCATAATTTCCTTTATGAAGTTTCGCGGTTGCAAAATCGTGACGTCATCTTGTAATAGAATATACAGCATGGCAAAGCAAAAGAGGTGTTAATAACAAATAATAATTTGCTTGTCAGGGTTGTACTAATTACTTATTATTATTAAAATAAACGCTCCGATAAATTAAATTAGGTATTCGTTAATTATAACGTTTTTAGACAAAAAGTTTAGGACGTGTTAAAATAAAAGTGCTTTTATGTACTATATCTTGTCGCTTGTCGGTAATGTCGGTAGTCTCATTATCACACCTGTCATCTCAAGTCATATGTTGCAGTTAACAACGATTTTCAAATTAAATTTATGTTTAATATATTTGTTATATTATTTTGTCCAGGTAATGTGAATAAATTATATTTGTAAAAACATCTCAGTAAATAACAATAACTGATAACAGTCAATTTGACAGTTGGTGTAGTTCCTCGCTCTCCGCAAGAGCGTGTTTCGCAGAATTACAAGATGACGTCACAAGCGAAAAATTTGAAATGGGATACCAATTTCAAAAAATCGTATCTTAATAACTAAATGCCTTTTAATATTAAAATTAGTATCTATATTTATAATTTTACTCAAACTTACACAAAAAAAAAATGAAAAAAGGTGTATGACTCCATTGTTATTCTATTAATAATTAAATTTCTGGACATTATTTTTATCTGTTACCTACATTTTGTCAAAATGATTTCCATAATTTTTGCACGGTGTATTTTCACCAATCAGAAGTGAGAATTTTTGACATATTTAATCAAATTTTGATTATACTGGGAATTATGCAGCGTGCATGACCAATCAAATTTCCAGTATAATATTAAAAATACGATTTTCCTTTGTATTATTTTAACTGGATGAAATGAAATTATTCTGGGCTCGTATATGTTTATTTATCAAGAAATGAGCGAAGAAAAATTTCATACGCCTACTTAATAAATTCTATATATTTTATATTTCAACAAACATGTTAACACAGTGAAATGTATTTGTATGGAAATAAAACTAGCATATCAGCTTACATTTCTTTTATTCTTTTGTTGTTATGTTTAACACAATTTATGACTACATGAAATTGCATTAATTTTATTTGAATTATGTGAGACCCTAACTTGAATCCACCATTTTTACTGGTACAAGCATACACTTGTAACATGCAAATGCATGTAGGAAAACTACATTTTTCCCCGAAATAGAAGTGCACACCACGAGTGAAGAACAACAAAGCCATTGCGCGCTATCAAACACTTTCATAATACAATGCAAATAATATTTAATAAATTGTAAATTCACTCTATCTATTCGACATATCAAGCTGATATTCCGTGTTACACATATCACACACACAGCGCGTGTGTCTGTGTGTGTGTGGAAGTCTATACACACAGTAATTATAATTAAAACCGTACGCAACGCTCTCTGTTTCCGTCTGAACCTGTTTGCACTGGCAGTCCACTATACGCAGTAGGCTGTGGTGACGGTGATGTTATCACTGGAAAAATATACCAACAGTGCATTTACACTTTATATAGCGTGGAATAGACACACGGACGACGCGACTGGACAGTTGAATGCTCATGGTGTTTGCTACACCTACTGTGATATGACGCATGCGGGAAATGGAAAATGGTGTTGTTTTCATAATTGATTAGTATATTCATTTAATTTATACATTTGATGTTATGTATAACAGGAAACAGTAGCGAATTTTGACTTTTTACCTCCCGCAACATCGAGTCATGCTAAAAATTCGGTAGAAGTTTTCAGTGGATGAGCACGTTGTTGACATGTATTAACAATATAAAAAAAAACAATTATGTCTAAGGTTGCAGTGTAAAAACAATTGGTAATAATAAACGAAGTGTAAAACCTGACAGTTAAATAAGATTAAATAAATATCCAGTTTTTATACGGAAACTAATATAATTTATATACTAAATAATAAATTTCAACACACGTTTAGGGTACCGAGAATACGATTTTAATAGATTCGCGATGACGTCTGTGTGTGTGCCTGTATGTCTGTCTGTCTGTCAGTATGTGTGGATCTATGGAGTTACGGTTTCTCAAAAACTGCTAACCTGAAAATTTTGATATTTTGTATATATCAATTGTATAACCTTTTGAAAGAGCTGATTAATTTTTGGTGATAATCCAATAACCGGAAGTGATAGTTTACTTGAAGCTCTATCAAGTTATTTTAAAATATTTCAGTAAATTATTGTTTAATGAAAATTTTGTTATTAGAGCAATGTTTCAAATATTATTTTCTACAATTATTGTTTGAAACATTTTCCTCTTACTGTCACCATTTACGAATTACAACACGTTTAAGAAGAATTATATTTTCGTTTAAATCTGCTAACCTGTTTTTTGCAAAATCAAACCAACGGTTAAAAAATGTCATTTTTTGATATGTGTTATAATTCGTTGAAGGGATGAGCGTTTCTTGATAGTGGTGGTCCGTGTTCCTGCATTGTTAGATAAGAAATCTTATTGGGCTTCCAAATTATCAAGAGATGGCGTTGATCACAATTCCCAAAAGGTATATGTCAAATTTATTTTGTATGATATCTTATGATGGTGAATGCTAGCATTAGTATTGGTAGTTTGTATTTATTGACAGCAGAATTGTTGCCATACACACTGCAAATTTTCCTGTTTTTATAGGTTTTTTAGGAGAAAATTCAATCTTAGCCTATAATCTACAAATACAATGAACCTTTCATTTTTATATCTTATTGAAATAATACGGCTTAAATAAATGTTATACTTACATCGAAATACTCTTAAACTAACTACTATTGTTATTAATTTTTTAAAAATAACAATTAATTATAAAATACAATGAAATTTATGTACCTTATGGTTAGTTTTGTTTTCTACCACTAGTTAGCGTATTTCAATTTTGGAAGCCCAATAGCGGGAGGTACTGTGGTGCCCACAATGAAACGTTTATAGTTTATAGATTAAATATTAAAAGTCTAGTGTTAGCATAACTCAACATTCTTATAGATACATATAAATCAAAATTTGATAATGCTTGTACAGAAAAATATATTCCCAAACTAGGTAGAGTTCTAATATCTATTATAAAAACAATTTATGATCACTCTAATTTAATACCAAATTTGTTTTTTTTTTCTTTTTTAACTACCCAGCCCCCCTTCCCCTGGATACCTTAAATTTGATACCAAACTCGATATTTTATTAACTCTTATAAAAAACAATTAAGGTTTATTGAATGACATTTTATGAAACATATAATTTAATTTAATTTTCCTGAAAACCGGGAACAGATACGAGAAAATTGCCAATTGACATTAAACGTGCTATTTTTTGAATGCTAGTAGTCTGTAAAATGTCACTTTAACTGGCTAAACTGCGAATATATTTTACAAAGCGACCACTCAAAAAAAAAATCATTTGTTCAACACGACGCGCACAAAACACAGATTTACAGCTTCGGCAATATTCATTGCTGCAAATCTGGTAATTTTGTGCCTAGTTAAATAAATAACTATTTCTCTAAATATACTAACAACATTTATTTGAAACTTTTTCGAAATAGGTAAATTGAATATATTATTTTGTGTGTCAAGTAAACTTCGACTTCCGGTTTAGTGATTTTGGTCAAATTAAATGTGCCTTGTCATGGAACATAATAATTATGAAGCTTTGTTACTCGCTGTTGAGTTCTTGCAGATACGGAGCTATTTCATTCATCCATCCATCCATCTATTTACATAGACATCAATGTGCAAAACGTAATCATGAAGCATTAGATTTTGAGTTATCGTGAAAATATTGAAATCGTATTCAAGCATGTGCTTATTTGTTAAATACTCACTACCGTACATAATACATCTTACACTAACCAAAGTTTATATACCGAATCATTTTAAAATATTTGAAACAGTTGCCAGTTTCACTTCACTCTATCACAATATATCTCTGGAGGCCCTGATTTTACGGTTGGTAACCGCTATTCATATACAAAAATCATGTTGTGCCAAGCTGAGTGCCACACCCAAAATGAATAAATGGCGTGATGATATATTTATTTTATTTTAGTTTAAATTTCTTTGCACTCATAGGTATGTAATTAATTACAATTTAATTATTAGTCTATTCATATGAAATATCAATTAAATATTCATTTTGGTGTCACTTTATTAATTTAAAATAGGCCGCCGCTCGTAAACAATAATTAAAATTTCATTTCAGTCAAAACGATTTCGACAGCGGAACAACGAACTGTCATTTCGGTAAATTGAATAAATTAATCATTAATATTTCATGCACAATTTTATTTTTAATATAATAAATTTTTATGTCCGATTAAATTTCTTTTAGTCTTGTAAAAGTTTATCATTAAAAGTAATGTGGTAATGTGCATAAATACATGACATCGCTATTTTTATACTGAACGTATCTTTGATCTTATCAAAAATCAGCTAATTTCCATTAATGTAATATCTATGAACGAATATCTTAAGATAAACTAGTTTTATAATAAATAATTTTTATGCAAAGATGCTTTGTATACAGTGTGTTTCAATTTAGTGGCACACCATTGGGATCTCGGGAACTGTAAGAATTACAGTCAATTTAACTGTTTTTGTTTAAAAAAAAAGCATAGCTCACTATTTTCTTCGTTTTTTACTTTCTTATAAGGTATATAAAGTATAAGGAAGTATTGGAATCAGGCAAAAATCGCTAATGAAATTTTTGCGGAAATACATACTTTGATGTCCCTTATATCCGTTAAGACCAATTTTTCAATGATGTGTGTGTGTGTGTGTGTGTGTGTGTGTGTGTGTGTGTGTGTGTGTGTGTGTGTGTGTGTGTGTGTGTGTGTGTGTGAGGATGGATGGATGCATGTCCGTGTGCGCAATATCTTATGAACGAGACAAAGTATAGAAACAAAACTTTGAATTTATAAGTTTCATGAAAATATGATGAGCTGAGTTGATTTTGAATGAAATTGAAAAACCGGAAGACTAAATTTACTAGACACACAAAACAATAAATTCCATTTTCTTTAAAAATAGAATCAGCTGTGAAAAAAGTTTCAAATGATAGATACTTGGAATATAAAATGTTATTTGTACTTTTCTTGTACATGCTTTTAATTTTGAGAAAAACTAAATTATAGGTATATTTAATTACATATTTCAATAGTTTTAGTTAACAAAAAAAAAAACTAAAACATTTTTAACTGAGTTTCATAAGCAGGCTCAGCCATTATAGCTCACTACAAAAAAAAAAACATAGAAATTTAGAACTAATTAATTGCTATTTAATTACGCTAATTTTAATTAATGTCAAATAACTGTAAAATATAAAAAATATGTATCGTTTGTAATATTATAAAAGCAATATTTGTATTATTAGTTAGAAAGTTTTAAGGACTAGATATTAATTAATATCTATTTTATTAAAATAAAATGATATTTACAATGGGAACAAAAAATTAAACAGGTTTAATATCTACATGTTATACGTGTTCAGTTGGTTTTATAAGTATAAGAAAGTACTGTGGTGCCACACCAGATAATTTTTACGTCTGGCGATGAGTCTAGGAATGATTCTTCCAAAAATAAATCAAGTTACATTTGAATTAACTAATTTTATAAACACAAGATTAATAATTCACTTCGTAGTCCTAGTAGACGTTTAATTCATTAATTTATTAAAATCTACACCAAAAGTTTGAAGTTTGCAAACTTTAGTTTTAACTGTACCCCGCAATTGGGTATGTGAACGCACTTGTTTGGTAAACATGGACACAATATTTCGTAAACGTAAACGTGCAATCCTAAAAACTAATTGTTTATATGTGAATGGAGCTTTACCGTTTCTATTTTCTTGTTCATATTTCCTCATTTGTTTTCCTGATAACGAATTATGTACAACAATTCGAAAGGACGCATTTATGTAAATAAAATATGTACACTTCTTAATCTAAGAGTGTTGTATAATTTTTTCAAGTGAAGTTTGCAGACATTTCAATAAATCATGTATGTAGTAACTCGAGGAGGTACTGCATTTGATTTTCCTTCGTCACGTTAAAATCGCTAAGATTCTTGCGGGTAAAAAGCAGCAGTCCGCGACTGGCCGTGGCCATCTTCGAGCACTCGCACTATTAAATCAATTAAACAG
Organism: Poecilus cupreus; assembly: GCA_963942605.1. NCBI lineage: Eukaryota > Metazoa > Arthropoda > Insecta > Coleoptera > Carabidae > Poecilus > Poecilus cupreus. The sequence goes on along the minus strand of OZ012729.1, from coordinate 4,280,651 downwards.
CTTTAATAAACAGTAATAACTTCATTTTGAAGTCGCGGGTATGTGGCGTTCCGTGTAAAAATCTCGCGGGCCTTTTTTCTCCACGATGTTTTTTCGCGTCGGGTTTGTTTATTTTGCGTGCGCGGTGAGGAAACGAGTCCTGTTGGCTTAATTACTGGACGCTGCCAGTTACCCGAGATTAAATATAATTAGAGTTTACATTATAGACGCTCGAGCCACGGATAACTTGATGCGAGGCACAGTTAATTCAATAGTATTTTTCTTGTCGGCCGGTGTAATGCAGGCACCAGTACAACGTGTTATTTCATACGGAATAAATTTACTAAACTTTTTTTGCTCTCTTCCAAGAGGATTTTCAAAGAAAACTGTAAATTCTTGTGCAGCATTTCTCTAATTGCACAATCTGTAAAATGCCATCGTGCCTTTCAAGACTCTCATAACTCATAATTGGAAAGAAATTTGAATTATGATCGGCAGTGTTGTTGTAATAGATCATTTTAAAAATGATCTGTTCAAGATCATAGATCAATTTTTATGATCGGATCTATTTTTTAGATCAGATCATGGAAAAAAGATATTTAATTTGATCGTAAAAAAATCAGTAATTTTTTTTTTCACAAAATTTTTAATTCTTGTTAAGTAAATAGGACACAAAATTAGAAGTTTAAGTTACGTATATAAAAAAAGGTAGGTATAGTTCAATGACAATTTTAATAACAAAAATCTGGTGTGGGCAACACACTACTTTCTTATACACCTAGTATCAATTGAACACTGTTGTGAACACGTATGGCTTGTTCCTTGCGTATGACTTGATTTTGACCTCTTTAATTTTTTGTTCTCATTCTATGATTTTATTTTAAAACAGGTATTAATTAATAACATAGTCCTTAAAACTTTCTAACTAATAATACAAATATTATTTTTATAATATTAAACGACACTTCACAATTATTTCACATATAGATGTTAAAAATGTTTTACTTTTTGTTCACATTGTAACTAAGATTGTTGAAATATATTATTAAATATGTAATATAGTTTTTCTCAAAATTAGAAGCAATTACAAGAAAAATGCAAATAACATTTATATTCTAAATAGTTTTGCTAACATCTTTCATTTGAAACTTTTTTTACAGCTAATTTTATTTTTGATAAAATGGAATTTATTGTTTTTGTGTGTCCAGTAAACTTCCTCTTCCGATTTTTCAATCTCATTCGTTTATTCATCTTATATCGTTCATGAGATATTGCGCACACGGGCATCCATCCGTCCATCCATCAATCCATTCATCCATGCATCAATCCATTCATTCATCCATCCATCCATCCATCCTCACACGCATACATAATTGAGAAATTGGTCTCAACGGATTCAGTAGTGGACATCAAAATATATATTTCCGCAAAAATCTCAACAGTGATTTTCTTCATGATTCCCATACTTCCTTATATACTTTGTATAAGAAAGTAAAAAAGAAAATAAAATCAAAAAGTTATTATATATTTTTTTTCCAAAGGTGTTGCCATAGGTAGCGTAACTTTAGTCAAATCTTATAATTTAGCAAGAAAAAGATTGGAGCGGAATTTCAAGGTACATATTTGTGGTGAAATTTGACAAATATATCCTGGCAACAATGGTTGATAACTTGCAGTATGCAGAAAAATATCTGATCTTTTTTAAATTCATAGATCTTATTCTTTTTGATCCAGAAGAAGAATAAGAACAGAAAATATAAAACGATCTAGATCAGATCAAAGATCTTATGAGTTGATCTAGATCAGTCACAATACTGATGGTCGGTAATAGATATTTATGTAATAGTCAATTAATAATTATTTGTTAAACTAGGCACCAAAATATAAGATTTACAGCAGAGACTGTCGAGGCAATGGACATATTTATCGAATATTTAATTTTATGATGAAACAAGGAAAAAGTAAAGATGGGTTTAGTTCACAAAATAAATTTTGATGTTTCTGAGTAATACTATATATTAATAACATCAGAGACTGCAAATTTTATTTTGTAAACTAAAACTATCTTTACTTTTTCCTTGATTCATCATAATTAGATATTCGATAAATATGTCCATGAGCGTATTTTGAAAATAATCGCAATCAAATTACGTTTCTTAAATGGTTACAATACGTTTCTTGAACAGTTATTATGTACTTGCTGATTGGTATATAAACTATGTTTTCTATCTAGGGTCTAGGCAGTGAGAGTGATATTTTATAGACTGCAGTCAAAAATAGTACTTTAAGGGACGTTTTCACCAACTTCTGTTAAATGAACAGTTATCTAACAGTGAGTTATATTTATTCTACAGGTTATATTAGTTTGACATTTCACCAATGTCTTCTGCGTCTCGGTTTGTTAACCGTCGATTAGTCATGTTTTTTAAATTATCTATTTGTCACCAGATGGCTACCAAGCCTGTATGACTGTTTAGTGCCCTGTTTTATCGATATTTTGACTTTGAGGAACAACTGACAATTGAAAATCAAACACATTTTGCAATTCGAATTTTAAAACAAGGTGTTTTCTTTTTAAATTAAATCAAAATTAATATCGTAAAGACAAGAAGAAAGAGAGGAAGAAATTAAGAGAAGGAAGAATTATTCAATATTATTGAGAAATATATTCATATAGTGGAGATTAAAAAGATGAATTCCTTTCTGATTTGTTTGGTTAAATTCGAGGTCCTTATAATTCCAATATTTCTTTAGAAAATCCAAATGGCATCTTAAAATCAATCATCAAACATTACAATCACATTGTTTTTATCTCTGATGATTCGTGGTCTCGAGTATATAACAATTTCTTCATCACTCGCTGATAAACTCATCAGATGAGATATTTTATTCATTACTGCTCAATAAACTTGAGTTGATGACATTTTCGTAAAATAGGAGAGCATGTTTGTAACTTTTAAATATTTCACATTTATAACGTCTATTTACAACTTTTGTGTTTATAACCTGCTCTCTTAGATTTATATCAACAAAATGTTATTTAAATTCGTATAAATTCAATATTCTATAAAAATGTAAGAATTACTTACCAAATAAAGTAATTGTACAAAAAAATGTAATAAATTTTGATATATAAGCACGACATAACAGTAGAATAAATAATTATCCCATCAAAATAAGCTAGGTTATTTTAACTGTCGATTTAAACGTCGGTTAGCGCTAACCGAGGTTGGTGATATGGAAATGTCAAATATATCCTCCGGTTAAATTAAACCTACAGAATAAAATACTTAACCGTGGTTGGTGAAAACGGCCCTTAATGTTTAATAGGCAAAAAACTAGGCTTGCAACGAATATTCGGCAATTATTTAGTATTCAAGCTATTCGGTAACATTTTTAATATTCGGCCGAATAGTTTAAAAAATATTTATTTTTTTTCTTTTACAGAGCTTAAAACAATTTTTTTTATTTATCGAATTCTTATGTTTTGAGGCCCTCTAAATCCTCAATTACGTCTGCGTGTTCGTACAATGACTCATGAACGAGAAAAAATAATTATAAGTATCATTATAATGCATAGAGTTGTTTATATTTTCATGGAAGTTTTCTGGACACAAAATATTATTATTATTTTTTCAAATATAAAATTAGGTGCAAATAGTTTCACATAAAGATGTAAGCAATATCTTAGGAACATTAAGAAGTGCAGAAATATGATTTAAATGGAAAAAACATTTTATAGGAAGAAAGAGATTTCCGTGAATACCTAATAATTGCTGGACAAATAATAATTACCTAAACATACCATTAACTATAATGTTGATGTTCAATTATTTTTTCTCGGTAATTTGATTTCCTTGCAAATAATGCATATTTTTCCTGTTACACATCATATGTATACGATGCGACTAATTATACAATAATACATACAGTAAACCAGCGGTGACCAACCTTTTTGAAAGCGCGTTACAATAATATAATGAAATGATTATAATACATGGTACATTATAGGGTAACAAAAAAATTTCACACATATAATAGTATATTATTATATGAGGGATTCATACCACGTGACTGGTGGCATGAAAATGTGCTGTTCTTCTTCCACTGCGTCAATTTAGATATGACTATCTCTCTCTTATGTTGGTTACAGATACTTTATTAAAGCATAGCCAACTACTATTATCTCCAACAGTAAAAAACTATTAGTAGAAATATAAATACTTATTTGAATTATGTCTCAAATATTAATCGAATCTGCAGAAGACAGAGAAGTGAAACAATAAAGGAATATAATAATAAATGAATCCAAAGTGGAATCGAAATATGTATTGTTCCCTCGATTACAGAACCTCTCGTCCAGGGTCGTACTAGGGGGTGTGTCGGGGGCGGTGGGCGGCATACAGGAATTGACTTGACGTCGTCGGACTGATAGTGTCTTTCCGGATGTGACGTCATGACAAATGAAGCAACGCCAGGACGTCTTTGTCGCGGTCCCCCAGTGGCGCTGTTTTTCCTGTCGCGGCCCTTGCCCCTCGCGCTAACGGACGCCACTGAGGGGAGCATCGCTGATAGATAGAGCTGGTGATTGACGGAAAAATGTAATGATTCTATGTGGTCGTATCGCGAAGGAATCAGTACACGTAATCTTATGAGTAGACTCGCGCTTTTTTGTGCTTTTTTATTATAATGACCAGTGGTCTTCAAACTATGGGTCTAGGACTGCTCGTAACTGATTAGTATATAAAAGAATAAAGTTCATAATTGTCACTTTATTTTATGAGAAAGCAATTTCCCATAAAATTATCGGGTAATATGAAATGAGTTCTTCGCATATTTTTTTCATTTAACTTTTATAAAAAATATAAAGGGATTTTAAATATAAATTATATTGCACTATTACAACACTCCAATGAACAATTAACGAACACTTTTGGGTGCTATAATAGGTTTGTTATTGACCCAAAATAAAAATACTATTTAACTATTGTAAAAAAAAAACAATTGTCTTTCAGTCAAAATTAATTTTTCAAGTTTAGTTTAACTCTCCTCTTTGAGACTTTCAATTTGATACCAAACTAGGTAGGATTTAATTTTTTTGTGCAACACCTCTCAATAAATGCTCTATAACTATGGCGATTTTAAACAAGGAATGTAACAGTTTACCAATTAGTGGTTCTAATTTTGAGAAAAGTCACTAGTGAGTAATTTTTTATTTATAACAATAATAATAACACACAACACCTTGGTAACTACTTCGATTTATTAGCATACGTCACTGTCAAATACTATTTGTTTAATAAATTTTACATTTATGAAGAGATGTTGGATAAAAAGTTATATTTCACACGTGGGCAAAGTGGAATTACCCACTTGTAAAGTAAATAACTATTGTATAAAACAATTGACGATCGTCAAGAGTATTGTGTGTGTGTCTTCTCTATGATATTAGTTTGATATCATTTCAATAGGGTTTAATCAATATTATTAGCAAATAATTATTTTTCAAAATCGACAGTATATGCAAAAAAATTGCGAGTAATATTTTATTTTTAACTTATTTTCGCAACTAATTACATATTCGCAAATAATTAAGTTTATTGTTTTGTGTGCAGTTATTACCAAAATCACATCAGTTCTTCACATTGTTCGTAAGTTATTAAACATATGTACACATATCCATCCACTCATCCACACAGACGTCATTGAGAAAGGAATCAAAGCGGAATCTAGGAACCTTAAACATTCAGTGAAAATAATTTTTTTTTATTATTTGTCTATTTATTATATTACGTAGATACAAGAAAGTATAAAATCAACCTATTGATTCATATTAAGGTAAAATCTAGATGCTTTACAATTGCAGATCTTGACAAACATTGTATGTCTTTACTTTATCAAGAACGAGTACCTTTTATTTATTACCTATTGTATTGAATTGGAGAAGATTGGTTTCAATGAAACGACTTTAGACTGATAAACCATTTTATTAGAATGTAACAATGTAAGAATGTATGATAATATAAGGGAATACACGCTTATATAGACTTAAGGGATTGTTAAGTTGAATAGGGGTGAAATCCTCACTATTTCTGTATAATGTGGAGCAGAATAGGGGTGGTAAAATTTGTAAACACCTACGCTGTTTATAGTGTAGGCTATGTAATTTGAGAAAATCTAGTAATAATTAAATTTCACGGTTGTATTGTGTAATAATCAAAACATCAAAAATAAATTTAGCTGAAAACTCATGTCATAACTTAATTACTCTATCAGAGTTATTGTGTCGAACCTCGTCTAGTAAATCCATGAAGTTAGACCCAATCAAAACATATTTAATTCCATGCTTTTTTACGTCCGATAAATTAAAAATAAATTATCTAGTAGCGATTAAAATCACATAAAAATATAATACATTATGTTGAGCATAACATGTTAAACACCATAGAAAATGCGAGGCGGCCTTTTATGCAAGTATTCCGCATTTTTTAGCGCAATTATTCTGTGAATGCCGCACTTTTTTACTTTTCATTCAATAAATTTCATTCACAACGAAATGATTATTATTATATAACGATGAATACGCAGTCATGTCCAACAATAAGTAAATCACATTTAATTGTTGCGAGCAGGATGTGAAAAAATTGTGTTTATCATTTTTTCCGCTGGATTATTGTTTGTAATTTTAAATTGGGTCAGGAGAACATTTTATATTAGCTTCGTTTTCCAACGAATGATTAGGGATAAAAATCTGAGCGTAGTAACCGTGCTTACATCTACCGGACAATGTCTGAACTACCGAAATTGTACCTCGTTCCACGTCGCTTGGCCTTGGCGCGCAGCGAAATTATTTGAGAATAATATAAATTTGTCTTAAACCATTTCCTGACAATATACATAATAAAGCTGTTGAAAGGTACAGCAATACAAGTATTTTAAGTTTAAAATATGTTTAATGGTCATCGTAAAACAGCAAGTTATTTCCAAGGTGGAAGGAAAAAGAAAGTTGCGTCTTCAATATAATAAATCCAATAAATGTCATCATATGTGGTCAAATTCTTTGTGATATTAATTGTACTTTAATGAAACAAAAGAGGGGCGATAAATAAAAGAATTGCACCCTTTATTCTTTGTTTTTCTAAGATTAATGTGACGGTAAATCGATTTTTATAGCACAAGAATTTATTAACGAAATAATAGAATCTTGGGTAAAAGACACATTCACACATGAACAAGGAATGCTGGTGAACCATAATGAGTGTTATTTGTGGTTTCTGTGGTTTGAAAGAATACAAAAAGTTTATAACCTTTCTGGAAACTTGTTTGAGGACATATTTTACCTGTTTTCTGCAGAAAATTTAATTATTTCTTAAAACTAGAGTGTTTGTAAATAGATAAATTATCACCAACGTCATTTACTCTTTTTGCTTTCACAACTATATATGTAATTCACAGTCCGATACTCGTTTTTAATATAAAACAAAACTGATATGGTTAGCACACAACTTCCTCATACATTTAAATTTTAATTTGACTGTTGAATAATATATACTTAACACGTGATTGCTATATAAAAAATCTGTTGTGGACACCACAGTACCTCCTGCCATAGATTTCTTATAATAAATAATTTTTTGACACTTGAGTTTAAATCTTCTCCACGAGACCTTTAATTTAATACCAAATATAGTGGATTTAAAAACATTTATAAAAAAAATAATTGACAATCGTTTAAAATAACGTTAGACAATTTCGTCCATGAGACTTTTATATGATACTAAACATGGTAGGATTTGTACAAAGATTATAAAATAACTTGATGACTATTACCACTTCCGGTTATTGGATTATCACCAAAAACTAATCAGCTCTTCCAAAGGGGTTGCAAAAATATCAAAATTTTCAGTACACAGTAAAAAGTCAAAATTGACAAAATATTTAGTCCCAGACGATCCACCGTTAATTGTTGTTAATTTAACAAGTTTCAAATTTGTTATCAAGTAACAGATTATTTATGTGCATTTCGAAACTAAATATGTTTTGTGAATAGAGTAATTATTAAAATTTAATTTTATGTGCTTTTAACTAAATATTTTAGTAATTATATATAAGCAGATCAATAAATCAAAGTTATTATAACAAATTAAGTTAACAATTTAAAATTGATAAGTTAGCTAAATTTACTTGTTATTATTGACGAGTCTATTTGTTAAATTTTATGTAGCAAATTAATAAAAACAACATTTATTTTGTTAAAAATTCAGAATGACAAAATTTTAATTTAACAAATTGTCATATTTGTTTAAATTGTTAATTTAACATAATATATTTGTCAATATTATCTAAAAATATTTAACAACCACAAAATCAACAAATCGCAAATGAAATTTTTTACTTTGTAGTTTTTGAGAAACCGTATCTCCAGATATCCACTAGGACTGACAGACAGACTTACACACACACAGATATCGTCGCAAAATTATTAAAATCATATTCTAAGGACCCTAAAACGTACGTATTCACTGAAAACTCACTACCGAATTTTTAGCATGATTCTTGTACCTCCCTTACAGGATGTGGCGGTAAATAAAAAACCTAATGTGGCCAGCTCATAACCTCCCGCCCAATACTACTCTTAAACGGTACAAAATAGTATTTGATGATATAGAAACATACCTTCTTATTTGTTTATTTTCTATTTATATTTGAGAAATTTAATTTTATTTTGTATTTTTATTTAATTTTTTGACATATATTTCACTAAGAAAACAGCTTCACAATCAAAATGACATGTGTCACATTTCGTAAAAAATTGAAATTTTTGTGTGTTTCCATGGTGTACAAGGAATGCAAGATTTATGATATCTAATTTCTTGATATTTTATTATTTCTAAATCCAATGAAAATAATTAAAATAAGTGTAATCAAAACACACGTAAAATTAAATATTCTACAACTTTCAAAATACCATAAATTATTGAAACATACATACATACATACAGACATCATGGCGAAAATAGTAAAATCGTATTGTAGGGACCCTAAAACGTGCTTATTCATTGAAAACTCATTACCCAATTTTTTGACCAAAAACAATACCTCCCTTACCTAGAGGTAGGCGGGAGGTAAAAATACTACTGAAATTCCTATACGCTACATTTAAATTCTACGCCTGGTAGGTAAATTCGCGGGGAGATTAAGTAAGTGTGTCCTTCTTTGCTCGATTTAAAGGTATAATGAGAACAATTGAAAGTAAAACGTGAAAAGAGTAAGTTGAAAATTGAATCCTGCGTGGAAGACGTTAATTTTCATTTTCATTGTGGCATCCCGAACTCAAAACAAGTTTTTCTTTGCAGAAATCGCAGAAGGCATTGCAAAAACCCGTTCGGCGTCCGCGATGCTCTGGTGCTGGCACATTGTATGCAGCCAGTTCACTCCCCTGCGGCCGGACGAGTCCAAGTCTGCCGCGCGCATTTTAAACGCCGATAAGTCTCCGCAGTTCGTCAACTGTCAAACCGATCGGCCAATCAGGCGGCCGGTCGCGCGCAGCCACGCCCTTGTCCACAAATGTCACATGTTGCAATTGTCCAGCGAAACAAAAGTGAACTTGACTTGTGCATTTGTTTTTTTACGGGCGCGTTGTCTGTCTTTTGTTCATTTGTTTTTACGTTGTTTTTGTATCGCGCGGCCACCGCCTACTTGCTACTTGACGACTGTCCCGGCTGTCACTGCACTTCGTTTGTTTTCTCGGCCTTCTACTTCATCGCTCTTTTGTTTTTTACCCTCTCCTTTATTCTCATATGCTCGCGCCTCTAATGTTCGCGTGTAAGCTTCATTGCACAATCTCGGACACTTCTCCGGCAAACTTCCAAATATATATCAACAAAATCAAACCACAGACAACGCAGAACAATTCGAGTCACGCGCTTTTTGTCCGATGCGCTATGTCAGCCCTCAACGGAAAAACCTTCGCAAAATGCTTCAATTATTTACTTACTGAAATATCATACCGAGTGTAAAATTGAAATGTAGCGTATTGTTGAATGTAAAATATTTCATTAGCTGTCAAAAACCAATTAATTTTTGATAAGGTCTGCTTTTTGGCTGGATGATAGATATAAATAAAATTAATATAGACATTTCCAAAACATGTTAAAATTGTAATTTTTTTCCGTTGGGTGGAAAAGTAACGTTTTTATTTTCATCTGACTATATTTTATTTATTATTATGTATTTATTGTTTTAAAATCCATGTTGTGTTGTTCATATTTATTTATTTATTCATATTTTAACATTTTATTACGATCGTTGTTAAAAGAGGCTCTTTTAACGGTTGCTTAGCAAGCTAAAAGTGTCACTTTCTGCCACTAGTATTAAAAGTAACATAGCAACGTGTTAAAATTGATTTTATTGTTACTTTTAACACGTTGCTAACGATTTGAATAAAAAAATCAACAAATGTAACCCTACCTATCAAAATATCATTCTACATCTTTTAGTATTTACTAACACACTAGGAAGATCGTAGATAAAATTTTGTATGATGTATGTGTTAAAAGTGTTTTATTTCGTTCGTGGAGTTGTTTCGCTCGGCTTCACCTCGTTTCACAAACTTTCCCACTTACTGATGAAATGACACTTTTAACACTTATATCATAAATAACTATTTCTTTTAATATGATACTGGGTATTGGAGATATTCTGAGAAAATAAAGCAATTTGCGGTACAAACGTTCAAAGGTTCGTTTCGTACTTTCAATAAGCTTAATCGTTTATTACAATTTTTAGAATTTTTGTGGTTTATCAAATATACATATCTAGTGTAAATTTGAAATGTGGTGTATGAGAATTCATTGTTAGTTTTTTTTTTTAAATATATTGCTGTATCTTTGTACGTATACACTTAACAGCAAAAGTTTACGATATACCCATATATCAATCAAATTATAATTAATATTTATTAGGAAAATTAAACATAAAGAAAAAAATATTTGGCATTTCAGAAAACATAGAAATTAAAAACAATAATAAAATTTATTTTGTAGATTAAGTTTATACATGTCAGTTATTATCAAACATTGGAACTCGCACCTCGCTTGCACTCAGTGTTGCCAACCACGGACGTTGAAGCTAATAACACTTAAAATTATGTGTTTTGTTCCCAATTTCTTCATCGAAATTAATTAGTTCGTTCTTCTTGCACATATTGTTTTATTTTACGTACAAATTTACTATCGTACATCAAACATCTGCCGAAATTTTCCTACTTGTACCATAATTATCGTATGGTTTGCTCAAAATCTTAGTATAATGGTTACTTTAGTGGTGATTTAAAAGCTTTTAATGATAATTATGACGTTCTTTAGCGCCGATTTCAAATAAATAAATTTATAAAAGACATGCGAATGTCTGCCTTTCAACATTAATACAACAAACTAAATAATACACAACAACAAAAAATTGATAAAATAACTGAAAGAAGCAAATAATAATTATTGAAGACTTGACAGCAACTAATCTAATTATTTAATATTTACACAATATTCATGGTATACTTTCTGTGTCTGATAAAAACATGAATAGTTTCCGTACTGATAATTTTTGGATTACGATAAATGAGAACTGTTTGAGAAAGAAAGATTTTGTAAAAATATATAGCTAGTGTTTTATTAAAAAATATAAAATTACATACCATTGCGCGAAAATCGAACACCCTGTAGAAAAACGTATATCATGGATATGTAGGTAGTTTAATTTAAAATTGGTTTTGAACAATTTTCGGTAATATTTAAAATAATTGCATAAAACAAAAAATATTGACCACCCGGTATAAAATAGTTGTTTTAATGTGTAACCAGGCAGTTACATACCAAATAACGCCCTAGGGCGTTATAATTTTAACGTTGTTGCTATTGGATACAGAATATACAAACACTGACTTCTATTGGCAGATAGAAATACTGAAATAAACAAATCGGTATTGTAAACAAATAAAAATATCGCGTTACCCAATTACAGTGTTTTCAAGCAAATAGATCTTTGTAATAAAACACAATGATAGGACAAAAATCGATAAAATTTTTTTATAAAATAATATGTCGGTCGGGCATTAAACGTTGAACGCACCACGGGCGTTAAACGGCCAATAATGCCTTCGTTCAACGTATACATCTCGGCAGCACACTGTTGACCTCACGCAATAATGTCCTTATAACACTCTTGATACGTTAATTACTATAACGAATTGTTTGTTCTTATAACAATTAATATTAACGTCTCACATTCGAACATTCGAAGTCGCAGATAATTTTACCATTGAAATAAATATAAATTCAGCTCTGCACAATATTATAAAACTTGTAATTATGAAGTTACTCTATTTTTTCAGGTTAATAAAAATTAAGGCTGACACATCAATTTTTATTCTGGAGTCAAATGATTATATTAGTGTTATTCACAGAAACAAAATTTACCATCAATTGTTGTTGTATATTTTGCAGAGGATATGACAAATAATTCTGTACATACTTTTTCCGAATAGCACTTAATGACTGTGACTTATGTACTTAACCATGGAACAAAATGCGAACAAATGTGCAACTTTTTATCTGTCAAATAAATTTCTTTATTATTATTTATTATTATTACATATAATATTCTGTTCTGTACAATATTGAACACAATTTTGTGCATTGTCATAAAACTTATAATTATGAAATTTCCTAATTATCTATCTCGATCACACATTACTATAGAATACTTGAAGTTCATTACTTTGATTTCTATAATCTATAATAATTTCGACTACAATAGCGAAAACCGCTTATGGTGAACTTATAGCAATAGAAAATAGGTTTTACTTACACGCTTTTTCGGTTCACAATCGCTTACACGGCTATATAGAGAATTGACCTGAGAAGTACTCATTGTGGAAATTTTCTTAAGTAAAAATGCCTTGCAAGAATGACCACTAACAAACTGTTTCACTGGATGCTGTTACTCGTGGGCCGTATTACTGTATTTGCCATGTGATAAAATTATTTTTCATATATTTAATATTAAGTATAATAGAGAATATTTTTTTGTTAAAAGCAGGTCTTCGATACCCCACAACTTTTGACAAATTTTCTGTTCTCGTTTTTGAAGTCTCACTGTACGGGAATTCAATTTCATTGTTTAATGTTTGCTAGAGTAATTCTATTCTATGAACGAACGATATTTTTCGGTTGTCCAACTTGAGCCAGTATCTTTTTTTGTTCTTTTATTCGATACACTTCCTCTTTTTGCTATGGCTTTAACTGTAGATTTCAGTCTTGCCACCTATCAAGAATCAAATTTCCCCTTTTGCTTGTTAAAAAAAAAAATTGGTTATAGAAGTCAAATTTATGAACTTGGCGTATATTATTTTTCTAAACTGCTCATAGATGGCACTAGTCACTAAAACTATTTAAAATGTTATATGTGAACGCTCATGTTGTGTTAATCTAAATCGTAAAACTAATATTTATGTTTATATCGCAATCAATCTTTTTCATGATTTCTATTCTTCTTCCTTATACTTATATTATTATGTACTATAAGAAAGTAAAAATGTTGTGAATTTTTCTAGAATTAAACGGTACATTATCTGCAATTATCTAGTACTTCTAATAACAATTTTAATAGAAGTTATTATTAAGAAATTAACTATGTTAAATTGTTCGTAAGTGGAAGCTATTAATATGTCACCGAGATTTATGATATGATATATTAATATTTTAAACTGTACGCTGTCTAGTATGACGGCCAGGTAGGCACCTGTAAGGCATAAAGTTTTATTTTACTTGTTAAATAATCACGGCCGCTCATTTCATATTGGTATACAATTAATACGAGATATAATGACGTGAGTTTAAATTATGAATTTAATTATATAATCAGATATTTAAATATCTACACTTCTCGTCTTTTACCAAATTTGAAGTAGGATCTAAAAGCTGATATTAGGTTTGTTCCAAGTGGTCATTTCGGACATGTTTGTGACATGTTTGTGATAAATTTCACTGCGCCTATGATAAATGTAAACAAGTTAAGTTTGAAACATAGACTGGAACGGCGAATGGAGTGAATCGCATGTGCATACTCATTTTTTGTTTTGATAGCTAACCTTAAATATACATATACATAAAGAAATTCATACATTTTTCGCTACAAAAAAGAAAATGAAGCTAATGTTTCAAACTTAACTTGTTTACATTTTTCGCAGGCGCAGTGAAATTTGTCACAAACATGTCACAAACATATCCGAAATGACCACTTGGAACAAACCTACTACCTTCAAGAGCGGTCATACCTGCTTTTAAATAGTCTTATGTAAAGATGAGTTACTTTCAAGACTAAAATTGTTTTTCTACGACCACAACAGAAAATTGCACTTTTCCAATGCTTTACAAGACCCGAAAGTTATCCATTTCCCACAGTAGTGGGTTAAAGTGTGAAAAATTATTTCTCACACAAGTTGACAACTAAAGTAAGGAACAAATAGAAGGAAATATGTAAGAGAAAGTTTAAAGAATAACCTAACAAGAATATTTGCAGAGTGTGTGATGACAACATCAATCGACCGCATATTTTATGCTCATGAAATAAGGTTAGCTAAAATTTTCACAGTTTATTTGATAATTTAAATGTGTAAATCAACATATACTTTGCACCCTGTCAATAACAACTAGTAGTAGAGTAGATAGGCTTTAGGATTAATTAATGATTAAGTAAGGGAACGGATGCTACAAGCTGACCACTTGTTCACCTTAAAAATGTAGTTCTGGGAGAATAATAATATCTCTGATGTCGCTTTAGTTATACACTAGTAACTAAAGACAGTTTGAGACTCTGACTGCATTAGAACGAATTGGTCGCAAAGTACTTGACGCTCTGGTCCAGGGGCGTCGGGTGTCGGGATCGTACTGAAACTGTATTTTATATTAATCGAATAATAGGTTTAGAATAGTCAAAGTGCATGATTTTATGGTACTTTTTGCATTCTATTTTTTCACTAGATTTTTCTGCAGTGTTTTTTTCCACTGACAACTTTTTCCTGTAGTTCTTTTTACCACTAATTTCATTTTCCATTTCAAAAGTTTTCTTTTTATTGAAGTTGGACATTCGTTCGCACAAATTCGAAAATATTAATCTTCAACTGATAAAGGCATATTTGTAAGTAAAATTATTTCGCTCGTACTTTTAACAAACAAATGCTAAGCCTACACAACTCACGTTCGACAATCTCGAATCGCAGTACTCATTTTAATGGAAATTATTTGCAGGTGAGCACGTTTAACAAACAAACCCTAAGCCCACACAACTCACTCTCGACAAACTTGAATAACAGTATCTACTCATTTTTAATGAAAAATGTTTAGGTATATACTTAGGGTATCTCCGTGCCATTGGCCATAAAATTCAATTTTAAATGTCTTGTGATTTATTATTAAATTAAACTGAATAGGAAAAAAATTAATGGAAAAAATGGTCAGTGGAGAACATAGTCAGTGAAAAAAATGGAGTGGAAATTGTGAAATGGAAAAAATAGAACGAAAACAGTGTCTCACTACCAAAGTATATTATTTTGTGTAAATACAGTACCCAAAAAATTTGTATTTTTCAAATTTTTACATTACCTATTTTATCAAATGGGGTAAATAGCTCCGTGTTAACGCGTCGGATTGTGGATTGTGAGATCCTCAGTTCGAATCCCACAGGTGACAGTTGCCAATTTAAATTTACCACTGTGGTTCCCCCTCCACTAACATCTTTGGGGGCTATGATTTGACGGCTGGTAACCGCACTTCATACGCAAAAATATATCACTTACCGAGATCTGCATAAGCAGAGTGCCAGATGATATATTTATTTATTTTTATATTTATTTATAATATCTTTTCTACAGGGTGTCCCAGATTTAAACGGCCTAACTTAAAATTAAGATTAAACACCTAAAAATAGGGTGACAAGTTCATTTGAGCAAATGTCCGTAAATGCTTTATTCCAGAGATATTCATGTTTTTCTTATTGAGTAGCGCTACTTTAAAAAATCAACTTCATGACAAAATATCCAGTATTATCTTATTGAGGTGAGACATAATAATTAAATTAAATTAATAATACATTGGTTATTACCTAATTTTAATTCAATATTTTAGTTTGCTTGCACTATTGTCAAGGAAAAAATGAGAAACTATCAATGAATATAAGAAATTTTTATGGTGCCATAAACCGATAAATAATTTAGACTCACTACGTAGAAAAATTATTCAACTTTGCGAAACCATATCTCCCGAGCAATGTCACGCAGTAACCAATGCAGTGGCAGATCTTTGTTGTGCCCGTTTACGTGCTGCAGGAGAACATTTTGAACAAATATTATTTAAAAAAATAGTTTATGAAGTTATGTTATTACTTTATTGTTTTAAACAATAAATTTCTTTAAATTCATTGATAGTTTCTCATTTTTTCCCAGACATCAGTGCAAGCAAATTAAATTTTGTACAGAAATTAGGTAATAAACAAATTATTTTTAATTTAATATGTAACATCTCAATACGATAATATTAGATATTTCATTATGAAGTTGATTTTTTTAAGTAGCGCTACTCAATAAGAAAATTTTGAATATCTCTGGAATAAAGCATTTACGGACATTTGCTCAAATGAACTTGTCACCTTATTTTTAGGTGTTTAATCTATAGATTAAGTTACGCCGTTTAAATCTGGGACACCCTGTATAACACTGTTTTGGAAACTACATATTCTACAACTAAAAATTGTATTGGAACAACTATCATTCCATAAATAAATTCGACGAATCAGAGCCGCATATTAGCGCAATATATGAAGTATCTTGATTTAGTTACTATAATTAAGTCTGTTTGTTTTAATTTGATTTATATGGGTAAAAGGCGTGATGATATATTTATTTTTATTTTTTTATCAAAGAAATTTCTTCCAAGTTCGCCGCCCCCCTATCAAAAATTACTTCCTAGGACTGTTGTGCCATAGGATGAAAAGAAGCAAACAAGTAAGTACCAAAACAGAAAGTACTGTAACCTTATTTCGCAGGAGATTTCCAGAAAGTGTCGCGTTTAAAACAAACCCTTGCCTACTAATGATCATTGCGCATCCAATACCCTTCTTTTTACCCGGAGGAATCCCGGCGCATTAGCCCCGGTGGCCACGTCGCGTTCTCGGAAACGAATTCGCAATCGGCGGTGTTTTTTGCCAGTTACGGAAAACTTCGCGGACGGGCGACCGGTTCTGCGATCTGGCTGGGGACTGAGCACTGCAACTGCGACTTGAACGTGAACCAGCAGCATTGAACTTGGCAGCGATGACGGCTGACTGACTGGGAGCAAGTGTCTCATGGTATGTGATATTGATATTGGAACGGGCAGGCGAAAGGAGTTGTACTTATTGGAGGCGGCCAACAACGGTATTTGCGTTTATTACGATTAAAGATTGGACATGATATTAAGAGATTTCAAACTAAGTAAATAGTTCATTTAAAATTTGTATAGTAGGCTTAAGGAATCCAAAAGGTTATGAAATTATTTCATATATTTCTTATTGGACGTTTCGGGAGAGTTCCTCCCATCTTCTGCGTTGAGAATACATGGTAGAATAGATAATTTACAAAAAAATACATGGTTTCCTGGCATGTCGTGAATAAATATATTTTATTTCATTTTCTATGGCCGTGTTACAATTTTTCTAGTATATATTAATTTTAATTTAATAACCTTGAAATAAAGGTATTCAAATGGATCTTATTGCATGAATTTATAAATTTTGATCACATTTCATATTTACACTTTTGTTAATATAAAAAAAAAGACACAGCAATTTAAAAAATCTTGTGTTCAGCACATAACCTCCTAATATAACTCTTAAACGATACAAATAGTATATTACGTACCGTGAACTGTAAGTGATAGTTTTTAGGTCGAGAATGTAGTTTGGGATGTCGAGACCCGTAAAAAATCACTTACAGTTCGAGGTTAGTAAGATATTTTTTGCAATGCCTGCGTAAATATAAGAAAAGGAAAAATAGGTATCAAAATTAACAGCTGACAGATTGAGGTTAGAAATAAAATTTGAATGTATATATATTTACTTACCGTCCACCTTGCACGGTAAGTTTCACTTACCATCCACCGTGAACGGTAAGTAAATGATGTAACCATGGAAACCAATTGTGCAATAAAAGTTCCACTTACTGTGTTTAAATTTTGTTATTAATGGGTAACTTACAGTACAGGTATTGCAAAAATAGTATTTGATGATATAGAAAAATACTTTCTTCCTTATTTATTTTCTAATTATACGAGTACATATAGGTATAAAAATTTAAGTTTCTTTCGTATATTTATTTAATTCTTTCACATAATATATTTCACTAAGAATACAGCTTCACAATCACAATGACAAAATTTTTAAGTGCTTCCATGGTGTAAATGGAATTAAAGATTTATGAAATTTAATTTCTTCATATTTTATTATCTCTAAATATAATGAGTAATGAAAATCATAAAATTAGAGTAATCAAAACAGATGTAAATTTAAATATTCCACAATTTTCAATATAACATAAATTATTGAAAAATTAAATTTAACAGTGTTTTTTCACGGAAAACTGTTAAGGGCTTCTAGTGAACTGCTACTTCCGGTTGGACAATTTTATCCAAAATTTAATCAGCTCTTCATATAAATATAAGAAGCAAAGATACACGAAATTGAATTTTTTGTCATAATAGTATTGAGTAGTATTGAAAACCCACTACCCAATTTTTTGATCAAAAACAATACCGCCCTTACCTATAGGTAAGCGAGAGGTAAAAAAATGAAATCCTAATACTCCGCATTTCAATTCTACACTTTGTATAAGTAAGAAAATCGTCTAACCAGCCAAGATTTCAATAATTAACAACGTGATTGATTAGTGAACATCGCTTAATTCCACCGGATACAATTGCCAAAATTTTGGCGCCTTGTCTAATCAGACCCGCAACCCACTTAACATACATGCATAGTACACAGCCTAATTCTCCCATAGACCTCACTCTGCTGGACAACTCATCTTATTTTCATCTCACTGTAACATAATTTCAGATTTTTTCCTTGAAAATAAATGAATAAAACTGAAAAAAATCCACAGTAGCGTGCTTAAATACTGGAAAAAATACCTCGCGTGATCAGCGGCTCCAGTATGAGTGTATGTATTTATTTTGTATTTGTTTTATTCGGTTCAATACATTTAACTTCTGTGACGGCCGGCGTGGTGGTGCGACAAGGACAGAGACACTCATTGCGTGAGTTTGTTGTGAGTTGGCTATGGAATACTCATCCGAATGAAATGTTTTTAATTTTTAATTTTTTACTCGGTGGCGTCGTTATTTATTTACTGTTTTTGTTGGGATAATTTAATAGAGACTCTTGTACAATTGTAGTTTTAATAGTATTAATAGATTCTGGTTTTTATAAGTGAAATTATCGTTGCTTTTCTACTATTATACAGAAGCATACGGATATGATGTTCGACAAAATTTAATAACTAGTTATTAAGAAATATTGGATTCAACCATTATTATTACGAACCCGGTTATAATGACACTCGATTGTAACGAACCAATTTGGAAAGTACTAACTAGGTGCATAAGTAGTATGCTATTTTATTTCACTTATAACGAACCCGTTTATAACGAAGTTGCGGATAATACGAACATGATTTTGTACAATTAAAAATAAAATGTTTTCGGATATGAACTTATAGCTTGAAACAAGTATTTCCATGGTGTACATGGAATGCAAGATTTATGAATTTTATTTTTTTTTAAATTTTATTATCTGTAAATCTAATGAAATTTATTTCAATTGCTTTATTACTTAATACATTGAATTAAATTGGTTTGAATTATGAGTTTTATTATTTAAATTATTGTAAATTATTCCTATGTTTATTTATAAAATAAACGCTTTAATACATTGCTGTCAATCACTTTAACTGTAACTATGATAATGACACATTCATATTTCTACCGATAAATAAAAATTCTCGGTAGATTCAATGTCATGTGCTAAATTAGTTTTTAAATGCAGTTAAGATGCAATATTTATATTTCTGTGGATACCAGATACTATTACAGATAAAATGTTATATAGGATATCAATGTTACAATAACTTGTCATCATACTTTAAATATGTTTTTTGCCAATTGACATTAAAGATGATACTTCACGGACTGCTAACAGTCTGTAAAGTTTTTTACTTTTATGCTTAGGTTGTAAAAATATTTTACATAACAACCGCTCCACAAATGCATAGCAACCGTTCAACACATTCATGACAACGAAATTTGACAGCGATAATCTTCAAAATATCTATATAAAATAATCACTAAATTAATATTAATTTCAAATCGGCAAAAAAATTATTTGTTCAACTCGGCATCAAACACAGATTTTTAGCTTTCGGCTTCGCCTCTTCAATGAAACGGCAGCCTCTGCTGTAAATCTGGTATTTTGATGCCTAATTAAACAAATAACTATTAATTCCATTTAAATAATTTTCCGATCAATAAATTAGAACAATTATTTACAATCTCTACTGTTTGAGATCCACTAACACCTCTACAATGAAGTAACAACATTTTTAAAAAAATCATTGTGGCTTAATGAATAACAATTAAGACTTTTTAAAAGTGCAGATAGTCTTCAATTTAGATATAGTTTCATATTTTTTAAATGGTGAAATACCCCATTGTTTACTACTTAGAGATAGTTGAACAGACTTCATAGATAGAGTTCTACCTCTAAATTACTTAAACATAAATATGTTCATTATATTATTAACGATATCAATTCACTTTGAATTTAACATGAAGAAACTTCGTTGTTTAATAAAAATACGAGCTCAGAATCATATTATTTCGCCCTATTAAGACTTTCAGAATAACTTATAAAAAATCGTATTGTAGGGACCCTAAAACGTATTCATTGAAAACCCACTACCCAATTTTTTTATTCAAAATAATAGCTCCCTTACTCACTGGTAAGCAGGAGGTAAAAAATTGAATTGGCTCTATATCTCATTTACATATATGTGCAGGATGTAAGAAACGTGATATTTATATAAAAATGTACGTTTTTATTTATAGGCGTGTCGTTAACAAATAAATTTACTATTTAATTAATATTATTGTTTAAAACGAATGCCTGTTTCTTGTTTATTTATTGTTAGAGTTTTGTGAGAGTCACACAGCGTTGTTGGGAAACAAGATGTGTACATTTTAGGTAAATTTGTAGGTGAGTAGGAAAAAGTGCTGAGAGAATTTTAGCCAACAAAAACAGCCTTCTGTTTTGAAGATTGCAAGTCTAAATTGCTGCAAGATTTTTTGAGTTGACGGTAACGAAGTTTTTCAAGGAATTCATTAAAGTTACTCACAGCAACACAGACAGGTACATTGTTAATTGAATAAATTCTTTCTAAAGCACTGTTTACGCTAGCACTACCCAACAAACGTCAGAGACAATAGTTTTATTCATTAGCGAAACTGTTATTTTATAATGCTGAAATTATAACTTACCTTATGCGGTAAATACACTTTATCCGCGATGTAGTGACCGGTACGTCATTAGTTTCCCAACTAATAATAATTAACAGTTATTTGTATAGTCTGTCTTTGTCACATACACGTTTGTTCAATACATACATAACATCACGCTATATCCCACTCAGTGGAGTAGCACGAACCCAGAAACACACTCAACCAACAATCAAACTCCCGCAAACATTCCTATTCTGACACACCACTTTCGCCTCGTCCACATTCACAGTGCGATTCATACATGCTCGTCTATTCTTCACACTCGGAATCATTCGTTCACACAACAAACCATCAATCATACCCAACCACGCCTACGCAATCGTTCACCTTGAATCTCACACACATATATTAGTTTCTCCAACTTTTCATTCGACATTCGTTCAACATGCCCAAACTACCTCAACTGACTCACTCCCACTTTCTTAACAACATTCTTCTCAATCTCACACTCACCATACACCAATGTATTCTGGATACGATCATGTCTCGTATACTCACACATTCGTCTCGAATAATTTTTTTTTACAGCAGTTATACGTCGTTCATGCTTGTTCAATCGTAGGTTTATTGAACGTATATCTAATATGTCCATTTCTTTTCCACTACTTGAAAAGAAATAGAATACAATAGATGATAAATTTACGGACGGAAATATCAATCTTCAATCTTTCATTTCAGTATTAATTTTAGATTATATTTTTAACGAAACTACAGTTCCACATTAAATATTAATAATAATAAGTATTAATAATAATACAAGGTTCAAAATGAAATCATAAGATACCTACAGTATCGTAAACCACAGAAATAATAACAGACGTCACTGTAAAAAAAATTGAAAATTTTATTTCGTACAAATTTTTCACAGGCCAGTAAAATTAACAGGTATGTTACAGAATAGACCCTATTCCAGATAAACTGCAACATAGATTTTCAATGTTTAAAAATAGTCTAGGACGTTCAGGAAATAATTTGGCAAATATATCACAGATATTTTTCAAATTATAACCAGAATTGTATCAATTCTTTTCATTAGTAATAGTTATTTGTTTAACTAGAAATCAAATCAATCAGAGGCTGCCGTTTCATTGGCGAGGCGAAGCCGAGGCAATGAATGCTGCCGAAGCTATAAATCTGTGTTTGGTGCCGAGTTTTGCCGATTTGGAATTAATATTTATTTAGTGATTATTTTATATAGATATTTTAAAGGTTATTGCTGTCAAATTACATTGTCATGCATGTGTGGAACGGTTGCTATGCGTTTGTTATGTAAAATTTTTTACAGCCTTGGCATAAAAGTGACACTTTACAGACTATTAACAGTCCGTGAAGTGTCATCTTTAAAGTCAATCGGCAAAAAATAACTTAAACTGTAAGATTATTTTAGTCAAATATTTGATTACCACTGATAAATTTTGCTAACCTTTGCAAATTAACAACTCTGTAATTTCGTTGAGTCGATCTAAAGTAAAATTTATTATTTAGAAATAAATAATATATTTTGTATGTATTTAAAATATACTTACGAATTCAAAGTGAAACAAAAAACCTTCAAATTAGTTGACAATTATTTTGACACTTTGACAATCTGACAGCTCAATAATAAGAGAAGTACAAATAATTTAGAATAGGATAGATATGCACCATAATACTTTGACGTCATTGTAGAGATCTTTAAAAATCAAATATCTTAATATTTAATAATATTTTTTAAACTTCTGTTGTATCTAGTACGATGTTTTTGGGTCTAGGCATAATATAAATGACTTATTTTCTATTTTGTGACTAGTGAACGACCCCTTTATTGGAATGTCTTTGACAGAATGATTTATTGCTCTCTCTCTCTCATTCTCAAATGAAATAGGTAATTGAACTCTTTCTATTAACGTATTATTTTATTTTATCTAAAATCATTAAGTGTTAATTTCATTATATTTCCTTATCAACCTTCTACAACAAAGCCAAGCCCAACGACTCTCTGTCTCTTTTGTATCGAATTTTCAATGGTATTTGCTTGGTGTTCCAGTATCATTATATTTCAGTGACTTTCGAGATTTTCAAAATATGCAATTAGAATTCTGAGTACGTCGTCTGACGAACTTGTGCAAATAATTCGTTTGTTGAAAGTAACATCCCTTAAATAAACAGGGTAAGGGCAAGTGAGCAAGGGTTACCCGCCGTTACGTGCTCCACGTATGCTAATTCTTACGTTGCGTCGGACGTGGCCGATGCATGCATGCTTAATTCTTCCGCATCTCAGTAGCCGCTGGAAAATTCGTGGGTAAACAATTGCCTGCTGACTGACGACCCTTTCAACGTTTCACTGCAGTCGATTTCACTCAAAAGATTCGCGAAGGGGCATAATTTAATAAAAATACAGTTGATAGCTAAAATAAACGATTGAGAAGGCGAATATTATGTAATATCGCTGGTCTGCGAACCAAATTTGTGCTGTCGTTAAGCGTTCGTTTTCACGCCATAGCAGGAAACCCTACCGTTCTTCTCCTGAAATAGTGAGGAAAATGTGTTGTTCCTCTTTAGAGAGGAAAATATAGAAGTGTTACCAATATGAATGTTATTTACAAAAAATATATTCTAAAAATTATAAATAAATTCCTAATTTTATTGAAAATCCTTATTTTAGTGGTATACATACTTTAAATTATCTTACAATTATGTCTTATATATTTCTTTTTCTTATTAAATCACAATTTGACAATTTATTAAAGATATTTAAGATTGGTTCATTGGCAACACTGCTACACTGCCCTGTGTCTGATAACCTAACTTTTAACGTGTCAGTCTCTCAGTTGTTTTCTCAAAGTGTATTTTAGGTCCGAGCAAATCGTTTTTAGAAACATGTCGTGAAAAAAATTTTGTGTCTAACACGAGAGGAAATCTCTTCTTCCACTCTCGTTCGAAATGCCTCACTCGTTGCGTTCATGAGGCAAACTTCAAACTCGAGGGGGAAAAAGAAGCGCTTTCCTCTCTAGTTTGACAAATAACTATTGTTTCACTAAAACAGCCGAATTCACCATTCCCTGGTCAAGGTTTGATTCACTGATCAACGCTGATCCGTGAATCAATGCAATTCACGATTGAAAGTCAAACTAATCATGTGATCAAATTCAGTAACCAACTGATTCATCAGCTTCTATGAATCAAACGCTGATCACTCATTTTAATCACTATTTTGACATTTGTGATTTTGACAAATGTATCTAATTTACATAAAAAAAACTGTTGCGGGCACCGAAATATATTCCGCCATAAATTTCTTATCAAGCAATGCAGGAAAACGGATCATCACTATCAAGAAACGATCATCCCTATATAGCTATTAACCACTGATTTCTATATAACACTAGATTGGACATAAGCCGCTACGGTGCGTTCCCAATTGAACGCCGTCATAATGATCAAAATTGAAGTTTTGTGATACTTTAATGTTTTAAAATCTATCCATCTATAGATGGTGGCGAGCGCGGTGTAGAGAGAGTGAAGGCAGAGGTTCAGATTGCGCATTTTACTTTAGAAAAGTGTCACAAAACATCAATTTCGCCCGTTCAATTGGGAACGCTCTCAGATGGCAGAATATGGCTTATGCCCAATCTAGTGTTATATAGAAATCAGTGGTATTAACATTTCTAGTGATGTTATGAATATGAACAGCTGCAGATGTCAGTTTGAAATTCGGGCTCGTAGAGCGAGGATTTTAAGACATCTAAGGCCTGTTATGACTCATAACATTCGTGGTTTGTTCAATAGTTTACCGGTTTCAGAATATGAACACGTTAATGTCATAAATATATATATATATATATATATATTATTTTTTGAAATTCTTTTATGAATAACGTCTGTCATAATTTTAGAAGGTGATCAAGTAAGTCTGTTTGTTTATTTAACACCATGGTTATACTTGTTTTGTATCATATTTATAAATTTTTTTTTTTTTACTTAAACATCAAATGTGTTCATAATGGCTAGATAAAAAGTGGATTTAGGTGATGCTGAATTTCCTGGAAATATTAGGAACGCAGCAGGTGAAGCTCTGAACAGCTTAATTGTGTTTTATTTTCATTTTCTTGACAGTTTTAATAGGTCAGTATGGTAATATTACCGTACAGCATAGAAACTAGAAAGCGGATTATATGCAAAGTGCATATATTTTAATTTTTGCATATCTTTAAATAAAATCAATTTTCTGGACGAATTACATTAATTCGAGTTAATTAAAGCTTATTACTAATTGCACATATTACATATTTGGGCATTCTTATGCATATTTTTACAAAAGTGGCATATAATTGCATATTTCAATATTTTTAAGTTTAAGTGATAAACAATTTGAAATTTCTGGTAATGCACATTGATAATTCCCAAATATTGGAGGAGGCCGCAATAAATAGATGAATGCAACGGAAAAAGCAATAAACAATACATTAAACAAATACATAAACCAATAAACTCTAGGGAAATCCCTGTAACGGTAACGGTAGGTATTCATGCATATACGATTTTTTTTTTTAGAAAATTTTGAATAATTTGTTATTGTAAATATGTAAATATGTCATAATCTTATATCAAATTTCTAGACTTAGTTTATATGAATATTAGTGGTATATTTGTTAATTGAAAATCAGGATTAAGATTGTATTGTGCAATAAATTTCATAATGCATTCATTTCTACTGTTTATCTAGCAATTTAAGATTTTTGCATATTTTGCTACATACCGGGTGGAACATCATACCTGTGTACATAGGCGATTAACATGAAAAAACAGTTTTTCCGTGCGCATTGCTCCCCAAATTATTTTAGGCAAAAATGCTTCAAATATATGTTGTAGAGCATAAAATTCTGCATCTAAATCAATAACAGAATTACTTTTATTTGCTTTGTAACGATGGAAATTAAATATGAAAACATGGAAAATTACAATGAAAATATCAAATAGCCATGGAATTGAAACAAAAATAAATAAGTGCGTGACATTTGACAGATGAATGATTAATTTGACGGGCAAAATATCAAATAGACATAAAAACGACAAGCATTTATTTATTTTTGTTTCAATTCCATGGCTATTTGATATTTTCATCGTATTATTCCACGTTTTCATATTTAATTTCTGTCGTTACAAAGCAAGTAAAAATAATTCTGTTTATTGATTTAGATGCAGAATTTTATGCTCTACAACATGTATTTGAAGCATTTTTGCCTAAAATAATTTGGGGAGCAATGCGCACGGAAAAACTGTTTTTTCATGTTAATCGCCTATGGACACAGGTATGATGTTCCACCCGACTATTGTCATATTTGTGCATATATGTATAGTGCATATTTCACAGAAATTCAGTGCATATATTTCAGTTTTTCCGTGCATATTATCCGTTCTCTAGTTATGACATACTTACCCTGCCTACTTTTCTGAATGTAAATATAGGTTTAAACTCCTGGAACCAGTAAAATTTATTTATTATATTTGTCACTATATGTCGCACCTAACTAAATTCAACAACTACTAAAACATCATTTATGAATACCACATGTAAATTAAATAAAAATAATTTCGATTTTTGAATAATAAGGCTTTACATCTTTCTATATATTTCACACAGTTTCAAAATATTTTCTTTCAGATTTGTAGAGTCAGCAATGGACTAGCCCATCTCCCCATCTCCAATATTTTCCATTCTCACATTTAAACAAAAACGAATCAACCAAAAATTATTCATAGGCCACAGCCCATCCATCTCCCTATCGCAGATCTCCACTCCAGTTTCCAGGTCCGTCTTGAATACAAATCTCCCGCGTCGTACATCACAAAATTGTCTCAATTCGTCGGGCCGCTCGCCGCACACAGATCCCAATCGCTGCACACGCGCGCTATCTAGCGGCGGAATCAGCAAACACAACAGCCGGGATTTATATCTCCAGCCCGCTTTGATCGGCCGAACTGTGGCTGCCTGTGATTACTTTATCGGGGATCTACAGGCCGATGTTATTGTCGATATATCGAGGCTTGTACAAGCCTCTTAATTAGAAGGCTTTTTGTATTGTTTTGTCACTGTACGATGTAATTATTTTGTTGGTTATTGCGGTTTTTTGAAAGCGCGGGATAACTGCATACTATGAAGATCTAATCGGTTGAAATCGGTGGATTTTAATTGATCTAAATTTGATTGGAGGTATTGATGTTATACGTAATTGGTTATGCAATTAGTATTGCTGTAATAATTACAACGGTACATCTGGTGTGGACAACACGTAACTTTTCAGTTTCAATAAATGATTAACTTTTCAGATACAGGTGCTCAAAAAGTTAAATATCTCCAGAAATACACATCGAATCAAAAAACAAAAAAAATACGTGTTTAATATTTTTCAAAGACCTATCTTATGTCACCAAGCACGATGGCCTACCGCCACCCCCTGGGGGTGGGGCGGGGGCCACTTTGAAATCTTTAATAGGAACTCCTATTTTTTATTGTACATTCGGATAGTACGGCTAAAACTAAGTAGGTTTTCTATGAAACTTTTTTCCAATTATTTTTATGGTTCACCTCAGAGGGGGTGGCGGTGGGGGAAGTGTTTTTTTTTTCGAGATTTTTCATCTCATAATAACATGTATTTTTCTGAAAATCTCGATCGAATTTTTCTTG
Organism: Poecilus cupreus; assembly: GCA_963942605.1. Classification (NCBI taxonomy): domain Eukaryota; kingdom Metazoa; phylum Arthropoda; class Insecta; order Coleoptera; family Carabidae; genus Poecilus; species Poecilus cupreus. Next base: position 4,252,367 of record OZ012729.1, on the reverse strand, counting down.
ATTGCTATATCTTTTGCTATTTTTACCTTCCGCCACATCGTGTAAGGGAGGTATAGGAATCATGCTAAAAATTAGGAGTTACGTTTTCTCAAAAACTACTAAACTGAAAATGTTGATATTTTGTATATATTAATTGTATCTCCTTTGGAAGAGCTGATTAGTTTTTGGTGGTAATCCAATAACCAGAAGTGGTAGTCTACTTGAAGCCCTATCAAGTTATTTTCAAATATCTCAGTAAATTGTGGTTTAATGAAAATTTTGTTATTAGAATAATGTTTCAAATATTATTATCTATAATTATTGATTGAAACATTTTCCTCTTACTGTCAATATTTACGAAATACAACACGTTAAAGAAAAATTATATTTTAATATTTTCGTTTAAATCTGCTAACCTGTTTTTTGACAAAAACAAAAAAACGGTTGCAAAATGTCATTTTTTGACATGTGTCATAATTTTTTAAAGGGATGAGCGTTTCTTGATAGTGGTGGTCCGTATTCCTGCATTGTTCGATAAGAAATCTATGACGGGAGGTATTGTACTGCCCACAAAAGATTTTTAATACCTACTAGTGAACAAAATATTGCATTAAACATTAAATCATGAATCCAGAAGTTGAAGTTGGGTGCCTGAGCTGTAGATAACGGCCCCAATTGAATGAGTAATTAAATGCATGTTTTCTCACGAGTGTAAAATCTTTTTTTTTACATAATCAAAATACAAAACAACAAACACAAAATATTTATTTATTTTTCAGTATTATTAAACTCAATAGAACAATAATTTGTAGCAAATTAGCACAACAAGAGCAAATCAACACGGAACAACAGTTTTAAGCGAAGCCGGAGAGATTAAGTAACAAGATTGATATTAAAGAAAGACATATTGTGATATATTCGGTACCAACACAACACATATTCGATAATAGCATAAATTTCACCAATAGTTTCTATCTTGTCAACGAACAATTTTATTTTTTTCGTGGATTATTTACATTACAAGTTATATATTTTATAAAGTCGTAAATTCAACAACACAATAATTTTAGTATTGCAAAGTAGTATAAATTCAAATTAATTAAAAACAATTTTAGACGCCCTCTATTGACAATTTTTAAAACAAGAGTGATCAAAAAAACTTTTTCTCACTTGTGATTCAATAGTTATGTAGCACGGCGGGCTTTTACTGAACTTAAGGTTTACCAATAATACACAAACACTTTTAAAATGATAAAAAATTATATTTAATTGAAATGGTGAAACGGTGAATTTAACAATTTTAGAAACAAATACAAATATTACAACGACGACAACGTATGAATATGTTTATTAGTTGCAATTACCAAAACATATTTATTAACGAATTTACTTTAATTCTACATCTTGTAGAGTACAGCAGACTTCAGAAGACGTCTGCTCTGTTCAAAATCTAACAACTAACTCCTCATTTGTGCTGGCCAAACACACGTATCTACCCCATAAGCGGGACCGCGGGGGTAGGAAATCTCTTGAGGACCAACACAAAGATTACATAAAAACTAGAACACTTAAAAACTAAAACCATATCTAGGGTTCGACCAGGATCTGTAAATCTGTCAACAGCAGATGGCATCTCAAGCCGATATTTCAGAATATTTGCCGCGATAATCTCATATGACTATTTATGATAACAAAATTCGAACTCACATGTGTGGTAATAAATTAACTCAAGAAAGCACTACTGTCAAGGCGATTTTCGATGCGTTCAAGTCCCAAACGCAGTTTGAAACTTGATATTTTAAAATCGTTTTGACAGTAAAAACAATAAATCGTATTCTGAATGTTCGCCTTGTTACAGTTATTTGCCAAACTAGAGAGGAAAGCACTTCTTTTTCTCACTCGAGCTTTTATCTCATGAATGCAGCGAATGAGGCAATTCGTGCGAGAGTGGAAAAAGGGCTTTCTCTTGTGTTAGACACAACATTTTTTTCACGACGTGATTCTAAAAACGATTTGCTCGGACCTAAAATACACTTTGACAACACAAAAGTTAAGTTATCAGATGCAAGGCCGGGTAGCAGTGTTGCCAATGAACCAATCTTAAATATAAATTAAAGTTGTCCAATTGAGATTTAATCTAGAAATCGAAATATATAAGACATAATTGTAAGACAATTTAAACTATGTATATCCCGAAAAAAAAAGGATTTTCAATAAAATTAAGGATTTATTTATAATTTTTACAATACATTTTTTGTAAATAACTTTCATATTGGTACCTAACACTTTTATATATTCCTCAATAGAGAGGAAAAACACGTTTTCCTCACTATTTCGGGAGAAGAACGGTGGGGTTTTCTGGCATGTTGTGAAAAAACATCTTTCTCTCACTAGTGATTAAATAAGTTACTTTGCTCACTCTTTTGGGTAAATAGTCGGACTGTGGATCGTGAGATCCTCAGTTCGAATCCCACTGCTGAGAGTTGCCAATTTAAATTTACTACTGTGGTTCCCCCTCCATTGACATCTTTGGGGGTTATGATCACTTACCGAGATCTGCGTGCCACACCCACAATGGGTAAAAGGCGTGATGATATATTTATTTATTTTATTTGAATGAGCAAACAATATCAAAATTAAATGATTGTGGAAAAACAAATATTTTGTTTTACATTATTCTAAAGACTTCCTGTTTTGTACATTCTAAAATAAATAAATTACAACATTCTAAACGTGTACAATTCTTTTGTTACGGTTATGTAGATAGGTGTAGCTATTTTAAAACTAGAATTACTAATATAACAATATCCACAACACTAAAAATACACGGCGTGACGACTTTCCGAACGTACAACAATAAATATCAACTTGGTTTATAAATTAACAGTCCGCCCACTACACCTGATTGCTGATACTGGAACAAACTGCGTATTTTTTACACGGCTGCAGATACTCGTACACGTATCACGCAAACGTTTTGTGCATTTATCAAAGAAGACGACACGATATATTACTACAGAACCTACTTATAAATTCATTCAATTATTACAATTACTGCTAATTTGAAGGCAGGTATTTGTAATATATTGCTAAATGCTATTTTAAAATTTCCGTGAACATGCAAACTTTTTATTTATTATTATTATTGTTTCCTTTAAAACACCCAGCGCTCTTCTGGGCGAACGAATGACTTTATAGAAATATGTTTTATACCAAAAAAGACCAGGATAAGGGGCCTCATTTAATACGAATAGCAAACATAAACTTCAACCAGTGGTTCTCAAACGGTAGCAGAAATTTATTATTTTTAAATGGTGAGATATACAGGCTGTTCATTTTAAGTGGTACACTATTGCTATTTCGAGAACTATAAGAGCTATGAGGTCGGTTAAATTAGCAAACATATATATTATTATTCTATATTATAAGACAAATAAAATGAGCAAAACAAGAATGTTTTTAGACCAGTGGTTCTCAAAATGCGGGATGCAACTTTCTTATTTTAAATGGCAACCTACATTTTTTATTTGCTTATTGGATTCAGTATTTTTTTCTGAATTCAATGATATTCATATGTAATGACCAAATAATACAAAATAATTGAGAAAAATGAAAAATTAAAAATATATCTGTTTATTTAAATTTGCATATACAAAGTTTGCCATGGAAGAAAACAAATAAATCAAACAATTTTTAATAATAGTTTTCGCGCCGCCGTCCGACATTGATACAATTACATATCTCTTAAGCGGTCGGAAATCATGTTTTTGTTGTACTAGTTCGACAAAAATTGCTAACTTTTTATGGTTATATGTTGGCATCACTTCACTAATTTTAGTTAACTTCTGACGCTAGAAATGTCAAAGTATTACATTGACATAAAAATATTATGGCAATATATCTACAATTGTGTATTTGCAATACAAGAAAACAGAATATTTATGGATTTTAAACATATTTGTAAGTAATTATAATTGAATTTGCAGTATAAAATCCAAAGAAAAATATGTAGATATTTTTGGTTATGATATTGGAAAATAAATACAATTGACATTCAAATATTGTGAAGTTAACAACATAAAAAAATTCCCTGTCATTAAGAAAATGAATAATAAATTAAATTTATTTATTAAATTTACATAAATGTTGGCGCGAAAAATCTTGTGTATCCCTCGGTTGGAAACTATTTTGCGAGTGCTCGTACTTGTAGGACTCGCCTACGGCTCGTCCTATCAAAATAAACTCGCACTCTCAAAATAGCAGTTTCCAACCTTGTGATACAAATAACTATTTTTTAAGTGTACCTCTGTATTTCTGTATTGTAACAACTAAATTAATAATTATTCTCATAATTACAGTTTTTTCAACTATTTCTGCATTTGGTTTATTTGTTTTCTTCCATGGCAAACTTTATATATGCATATTTAAATAAAAATGATACATTTTTAATTTTGCATTTTTCTCAAATATTTTGTTATATTTGGTCATTACATGTGGATATCATTGAATTTAAAAAAAAATACTGAATCGAATAGGCAAATAAAAAAAATAGGTTGCCATTTAAAATAAGAAAGCTGGACCGCGCATTTTGAGAACCACTGATCAAAAAAAATTCTTGTTTCGCTCATTTTAATTGTCTTATAATATAGAAATTGTTTGCTAATTTAACCGACGTCGTAGCTCTTATAGTTCTCGAAATAGCAATAGTGTACCACTTAAAATGAACACCCTGTATATTTTTTATTTCAATGATATAAATGTGATTAGGTTGTATAACAATGATTTCTAGAAAAATGATATTAAAAATTAGAAATAATTTTACAATATTAAAATTACATCAAACAAATACAACAAATGATAATTTCTTAGTAATAGTTATTTATGTATCAAGGCACTGAAGTTTAATTTATTATCACGAATATGGAATTTATTTGTCGAGGCCCGTACATATTTATTTGAAATCTAAAATTAAATAAAACTATCAAAAATATTATATAGGTTAAGTTTATACATCTGTCAGTAGTCATTTGGAAGTGACACTGTGTTGCCAACCTCGAATATTGAAGTTAACGTAAATAACACTCAAAGCTATGTGTTTTGTCCTCAATTTCTTCATCGGAATTAATTTGTTAATTAATCTTTCAAATATTGTTTCATTTTACATATAAATTTAATACAAAAAGTCATATATCTTTCAAAATTATCCTACTTGTACAATAATTATTTTACGGTTGTCAACACTCCGTTGCTTAAAATCGTCGTATAATAGGTTACTTTAGTGACGATTTTTGAGTTTCTAATGACAATTTTTGAGCATTTTAGTGCCGATTTCAATAAAAATAATAGTTATTTACTTTACAAGTGGGTAATTCCACTTTGCCCACGTGTGAAGTATAACGTTTTATCCAACAATTCTTAAAAAATGAAAAATTTATTAAAGAAATATTATTTGACAGTGACATATGCTTTAAATTTTTAAATTAAAATGTCAATCGAAGTAGTTACCAAGGTGTTGTGTGTTATTACTATTGTTATAAATTAACAAATACTCACTAGTGGCTTTCCTCAAAATTATACCCACTAGTGGATAATCTGTTACTTTGCTTGTTTAAAATCGCCATAGTTATAGAGCATTTATTGAGAGGTGTTGGATAAAACATGTTATTATATACTTTCTATCTAAAGTTGTTTTTTTTTTGTGCAAACTTTACTGGTTTTTAACTTATACCGGGTGAGATTTTTAAAACGAGCAATCATTTTTCATTGAAGGAAATATAAATACGCAGGATTATACAGCAATCATGATAGTATGGTTGGTAAAAAAAAAAAATATTAGACTGATGTGGAGGGGGGAATAATAGTTATATTTTCATAAATGAAAAGTGGTACTTTTTTATTGGAATGGATAGCCCAAAGTATGCTTTTTTAACGATAGAGCATATTCCTATACCTTAACTTAAAATTAAGGTTACAAAGTTAAGAAAACATTAACAACTGGAAAATAGCATATCAGGTAGGCGGTTGAAAAATAGTTATTTTTGTATCAAGGCACTGAAGTTTACCTTTTTAATACAATTATGGAATTTATTTACCGAGGCCCGCAGGGCCGAGCAAAGTAAACCATGTGGGTGATAAAAAGGAATTTTAGTGCCGGAAAACATATTAAATTTTAAATCTAAAATTAGAAAAAAACTGTTATTATATCAGTTAAGTTTATACATCTGTCAGTTGTTATTTGGGACACTCAGTGTTGCCAACCTCGAACATTGAAGAAGGAATTAATTCTTGCACATTGTATCTTTTTACGTATATATTTACTATCATACGCCGTACATCTGACAAAATGATCTTATTAATACATTAATTAATTTACGGTTACCAACACTGCATTGCTCAATATCGTAGTATAATGGATTATTTTAGTGTCGATTTCAGAGCTTTTAATGCCGATTTTTGTGTACTTTAGTGCCGATTTCAAATAAAACAAGGAATTGTTTTTTTTTTATTGATACTCCTGTTAACAATGGTTTTGCATCGACAACAACTGTTGACAAACTGATGACAATAGTATAAATTAAAAAAAAAAAATAGTTATTAGTTAGGCAGCAAACCTGATTGGTTGCTTGAAAAAACTTACCCATCTGTTAGATTAAACTTTTCTTAAATTTTGAAATCCCACGACTGTACGGAAAATTGCTATAATTTATTTAAACCATCAATTATAAAGTTCATATTTAAATGCACCCCCCAACACCGGGTACATCAGCTAGTTGTAATCATCTTTACTAGTTTTCATTTGGGTCTTAGAGCTTGCGATGGTCTACATACAAGACAAACCAATTCTTTGTCTAACACTATTCCATACTTCTCCGCGATATCCAAAACTAAGACAGTATATATTTAATATGTTGCTTTTAGTAAGGAATAATTAAAATAAAGGTGAGTTACAGACCTTGCTCTGGGTGGCGTAGTCGAGGGCCAGCATGCAGTCATTGTAGCCACTCTCCGTCTTGATGGTGGTGGCCATGGGTGCACACAGCTGCCCCAGCTGTCCGCCGACCCCGTCGCGGTACCACGGGTACATCGTCGCACTGCAACAAACACATCAAGTCAATGGAACACATACATCATGGCGACATTTAATCATTTTAGATTTAGCATACTGTTTTCAGTAATAATATAACAAGAGAGTGAGAATAAATTGAAAATAATTTGACAGATCTTTCGAAAACTTGTTGCCATGCAATAGCCACGAAAGCCCATAGGGCTTGAGTGGTTATTGCCAAATGTTGACAAGTTTGAGAAACATACTGGAGAATTATTTTATCGAACTCGCGAGTTTTATTATTATATCACTAAATCTATTTTTTTTGCTTATTTTTACTTGTGTTGATGATAAATATCTGACATCTGACATCTGACATCTGTCAACAAAAACAAAAAAGCTACAGAGAATATTGCCGGAAATAATCACAAGAGCATTATTCTCAGTATAATAATGACAGGATTGGTTAAAAGGCAGACACGTGACATACAATAAAGCATTTCATTGGTTTTAAGAAACGTCAAAAAATAATCACAGTAATAGTTATTTGTAGTGTCCGACCGAAACGTGATTTTCAGCCAAAACCGTAGCCGAATATTCGGCTCCTCTTCTAGTTTCAGCAGAAACCGAAACTTATATACAGGGTGTTTCATAACTTCGAGTACATACGATAATGGTATATGTTGTTTGATATGCTGAATACGAATCTAAAAGAATTTTTTAAAATTCGAAAAATTAAGGGTTGTTTCCTAAAACATTTTTTGTAGTACTACACTGGATTCGCTTTCCTATTAAACACAAACAATGAAGTAGGTAATCAACAATTTAAATTACATAATACTAGTAAAATCTTTTTGATTCGTAATCAGCATATCAAATAACATATACCATTAACGTATGTACCTGAAGTTATGAAACAGCCTGTATAATGCGTTTATATACAGTTTTGAAACCGTTTTCAAACCTTATTTAGTTTTTAAAGCTCCGTGTATACAGTGTCATCTGATATGCTTTTCTTGTTTTGTTCTATTACTAATTATATAAACGAACTATGTATTAGAATTTAAAATTAAATAATTTATTCCTTATACGGATAAAATGAAATTATAGGTTAACTTTGAAAAGTTGACAATTGCACAATTATGCATTTCATTTACATACGACTAATTATAATACTAAGCTACTTGTACTTAATCATTAATTTTTTTTCCATCATTTCATTTAAATATAGTATTAATCGTATCGCCTACTTAATCACGTTTTAAAATTAAAATTAAACTCGCTTTAGCATATAACAAAATGTAAAATTTTAATTTCCTGAATACATACAGGATGTTCAATTTGAATATTCTTATATTTCGAGAACTAGAAGAACTACGAGGTTGGATATTTTAGCAAATAATTTCTATTTTACAAGACAATTACAATGCGCCAAATCAAAATTATATATTTTTTTTACCTGCGGTTCTTGAAATATAAGACACAACTTTCATATTTTAAATGGAAACCCATTTTAACTTTCTTAGATAAAAGTATTATATAGAATTATAGCAATAATGAAAAAAAAAAATCTAATGTGGCAACACATAACATGCCGCCCAATACAAATCTTAAACGATACAAAATGGTATGTGATGATACAGAAACATACCTTTTTATTTATTTATTTTATATTTATATTTAAGAAATTTAATTTTCTTTCGTATATTTAATTAATTTTTTGACATATATTTCACTAAGAAAACTTCTTCACAATCACAATACATGTGTTTCCATGGTGTACATAGGGAATGCAAGATATACGAAATTTCATTTCTTTATATTTTATTATCTCCAAATCTAATGCAAATTAATAATATTAGTGTAATCAAAAAACATGTAAATCGGTACAGACCACACATACACATACACATACATACATACACACACAGACATCATGGCGAAAATAATAAAATCGTATTGTAGGAAACCTTATTCGTTGAAAACTCACTACCCAATTTTTTGACCAAAAACAATACCTCCCTTACCTAGAGATTGGCGGGAGGTAAACTACAAATGCGATATTTTCTCAGAAAATAAATACATATTTTGATGTCCCCTGGTTTTGTTTTGACTATTTGCAATGATGTCTGCGTGAATGGATAGATGGATGTGTATCCGTATGTTCTATATCTCAGGAATGAATGAACGAAAAAAATAGAGTAACAAAACTTCATAATTATAAGTTTCACGATAATGCGAAGAACCGAGTAGATTTACTAATAATAATAATTATTAAATTTAACTTATTTTGAACATAAAAATCTGTAAAAAAAAATCAGGTATGTGTACCACATGACTTTCTTATACAAATTAATATAATAAATATAAAAGAAATGTTCCACTCACTGCCTTTCGTAACAACACATCCATATACAAATTAAACAACCAAGGAGACATTCCACAACCCTGTGCAACACCAACATCTATACGAAACCAATCACTCAATCTACCATCAACTCAATTCTATATCATATCGGATTAAATCAGTTGTTATTACAGTCAGTAGAAATGTGGTAATTGTAAATAACATTTTGTATTCCAAATAAAATTACTAACATCTTAAGTCCATATGACACGTTCAGGTACATTGTTATGTCTCTTATACTATTAAGGGCCATTTTCACCAACTTCTGTTAAATCAACAGTTAACTAACAGTGAGTTATATTTATTCTACAGGTTATATTAGTTTGACATTTCACCAACGTCTTTTGCATCTCGGTTTGTTAACCGGCTGTTAGTCAAGTTTTTTAAATTATCTGTTCGTCACCAGATGGCTACCAAGCCAGTATGACTGTTTAGTGCCCTGTTTTATCGATATTTTGGCTTTGAGGAACAACTGACAATTGAAAATCAATCACATTTTGCAATTCGAATTTTAAAACACGGTGTTTTCTTTTTAAATGAAATCGAAATAAAAATCGTAAAAACAAGAAGAAACAGAGGAAGAAATAAAAAGAGGGAAGAATTATTCAATATTATCGAGAAATATATGCAAATAGTGAATAATAAAAAGATAAATTCCTTTCAGATTTGTTTGGTTAAATTCGAGGGCCTAATAATTCCAATATTTCTTTAGAAAATCCAAAGGGCATCTTAAAATCAATCATCAAACATTACAATCACATTGTTTCATGGTCTCGAGTATATAACTATTTCTTCATCACTGGCTGATGAACTCAGCAGATGAGAAATTTTATTCATTACTGCTCAATAAAATTGAGTTCGATGACATTTTCGTAAAATAGGAGAGCATCACAACTTTTGTGTTAATAACCTGTACTCTTGGATTTATGTCAACATAAAATGTTATTAAAATTAATATAAATTCAATATTTTATAAAAATGTAAGAATTACTTACCAAACAAAGTAATTTTACAAAATAATAAAATAAATTTTGATATTTAAGCGCGACATAACAGTAGAATAAACAATTATCCCATCAAAATAAGCTAGGTTATTTTAACTGTCGATTTAAACGTCGGTTAGCGCTAACCAAGGTTGGTGAAATGGAAATGTCGAATATATCCTCCGGTTAAATTAAACCTACAGAATAAAATACTTAACCGTGGTTGGTGAAAACGGCCCTTAGAGTAGTAATTTCTTTTACTGATTATTGAAGTAAAAATACTTGTTAAAACAAAACAAACATGTAGTATTATCAACAGATTATTCCACATTATTGAATGAGAATTAAAAATTATTATAATACGAGTACATTTAAATTTCAATGCAATTTAGTTATCTATTTTTTCAATAATTTACATATTCAAACAGTTAAATTTTAAATGTCCCTGTCACTCAATGTGCATAAATAAATACGATTTGCCTTAACACTCAAACAGTAATTATTGTATAATAATTATAATTATCAACAAGATACTTTTGTACACATACCAATAATTAGATAAAATTATTTTAAAGTAAACTACTACATAGTTTGACACGATCGCAAAAAATACGTTTTGATATTTAGATTCATTAGTTTATAGTTATTTATGTATCAAGGCACTGAAATTCAATTTTTTATCACGAATATGGAATTTAGTTGCCGAGGCCCGTAGAGCCGAGGAAAATAAACCATGTGAGTGATTAAAAAGGAACTTCAGTGCCGAGGTACATATTAAGTTTTTTTTAAATCTAAAATTCAAAAAAAAACTGTAAAAAAATTACAATATAGGTTAAGTTTATACATCTGTCAGTTGTCAATTGAAACTGACAGTCAGTGTTGCCAACATCGAGAAATGAAGTTATCGTAAATAACACTCAAAATTTTGTGTTTTGTCCTCAATTTCGTCATCGGAATTAATTAGTTAATTCTTCTTGCAAATTTTGTTTCATGTTACGTCCAAACTTACTATAGTACGTCAATATATCTACCAAAATTATGCAAATTGTACAATAATTATTTAATAGTTGCCAACACTGGGTTGCTTAAAATCGTCGTATTATGGGTTACTTTAGTGACGATTTCTGAGCTTTTTAATGACGATTTTTGAACACCTTAGTGCCGATTTCAAATAAAGGTAGACACATTTTTGCCGGTCAAAATTTGGAATAACACAGGGCCGGATCAAGGGTAAGATCTTTTATCAAGGTCAAAATTGTAAGGGTCGTCTAGACCTTGAAAGAGTATTTAAATAAAATAAATAAATAAATATATCATCACGCCTTTTACCCATTACGGGTGTGGCACTCTGCTTACGCAAATCTCGGTAGGTGATATATTTTTGCGTATGAAATGCGGTTACCAGCCGTCAAGTCATAGCCCCCAAAGTTGTTAGTGGAGGGGGAACCACAGGGGTAATTTTAAATTTGTAACTGTCGGCAGTGGGATTCGAACTGAGGATCTCACGATCCACAGTCCGACACGTTACCACGGAGCTATTTATCCCAAGAGTATTTATATAAATTTTTAAAGGTGCTCAGATAAAATAATATATTTGAGTTAAAATAAAAACAATTTCTGGATTTCAGTCAATGATATAAAATAGTTAATTGTTAAACTAGAGAGGAAAGCGATTCTTTTTCCAGTTGAGCTCGAAGTTTGTTTCAAGCGCGCAGCGAATGAGGCAATTCGAGCGAGAGGGAAGAAGGGCTTTCTTTTCATGTTGACACAACATTTTTTTCACAGCATGTTTCTAAAAACGATTTACTCGGACCTAAAATTCACTTTGACAACACAACACACAACTGATACGCAAGGCAATGTAAGAGTGTCGCCAATGAAGTAATTTTAAACTGGACAAATGAAACACTGTGTTCTATTATATGTAAATACAACAGGATTTTACCTTATTTGATATATTTAAATATGACATATAATTGATAAAATAATAAATTAGAAACAAAAGCTCGCACATAAGTCTATCAAAACAGTATTCTACTCACACATTAAACCAAGTTCTTGTCATCTTGCCACCCATCAGGTGACTTTCATCTCTTTATCTCTATCACGCTTGTTGGCTACAGACTATCTTTGTCTGTACTCCTTCAATACATTATATTAGTTTTATGAGTGAAATCGTATTCTATAAACATTAAAATGTACTTATCTGTTGAAAACTCACTGCTGAAAATTTTGGTTGATCACAATACCGCCCACCACATATGTGCAAGCGGTAAAAAAAAAAATTATAATTACATAAACAGAATAGGATATGCTACAATCTCACAAATAAATGATTTGGAAAAAAAATGTTTGATGAAATTGGAGTAATCTATTCTCTATTATAATGGTTTATCCTCTTTCATTTTAATGGTAGAATGGGCTTCATCGTTAAACGATTTTCAGTGCTACCTACCTAACGACGCTGCTAAAAATCCCTCAATGGAAATTGTCAAGAATTTTGAGCAAGAAACGAAAAAATAAAATATAAAAAACACGTAAAATATTATTAGAAGAGTACAAAGTTATGCATCATTAAAATCAGAAAAAAACGATACTTATTTTGTTTGATATTTATTACCATTGGTTCCATGAAAAAATTATAATAATATCATAGCTCAAATGTGAATCACAGAAAAAAATCAATAATTTTTTCCGAAATCGCTACTAAAAACACGATATTACTAAGTGAAGTTAACCAAAATAGTAGCTAAAGTTAAACTTTACAGACTCTTATATGAAACTTGAATTACAAACCTAAAATAACAAAAAAATTATTCTATAATACTATTGGTAAATTTATTTATTATATACCTTTGACAATAATTTAGCGGATTTAATGCAGATCACATGCGGAATACGTCTAAGAATATATAAAAAATACAAACAAAACATCATTAAATTGGCCTACTACTGTAGCAACTTTTTAGCAAATTTTTAAATTAACCGAAGTTAGCTCTTACATATAGTCCTCGAGATAAAAGGGAAGTCTCGAAATTGAAACACTATACAGGGTTTTTTAATGTATCTGAAGACACTGAAATATAAAACAACACATCGGATCAAAAAAAGTTGAAATTAAAATTTGTTCTTCATGGGGGGACATCCAATGATGCCAAATTCGATTCCCTGCCGCCCTTCTCCTAGGGGGTGGAGGATAAAATATTTAAATAGGAACTCCCATTTTTGTGCAGATTTAAACTCTCAAAAAAAAATGTACGCTACAAAACAAAAATTAAATAAATATCAGGTTTTTTGATTCCATTCAGTAATTTTTTCTGTCAAGTGCCATCTATTTTTGTGATAGAGTTTTCGGTGAAGGGATTGGCTATGATAACATTAATTATAGATGAAGAGAGGAACAACAGCAAAAGAGAAAAGGAAATTTGTTACAGATGGAGAGTTTATCACGTTATATAAAGAACTAATCGATTATTTACTGTCTAAAATATATGTATTTTTTCCATGAGAATCCAAAACTGCACTAAAAATGGGGAGATAAGAATTAAGTATTATTGAATGTATCTCCCAGTTACGATCAAATTTTAATTTTAATTTTTTTTTATCCGATGTGTAGTTTTCGAGTTTTTTTCAATGTCTTCCGATAAATTGAACACCCTGTATATCATCATGCAATTTACACGTTTTACATGTGGAACTCTACTTTCGTAGATCACGGTTTAATACATTTTTGCATATGCAGTTTCGTCAAATAATTATAAAATATTAGTGGAAGAGAATACCGAAAATAATTTGCAACTTTGGTAGCTGAATCTATGTATTATAAGTTATAATAACATAAGAACATGTTTTCATATAAGTTTGCATCAAATTTGTATAAATTTATACGAGTATATTTAAAAAATAATAACTACCTAACAAATTATAGGTTGTAATTTGTTTGAACACAGAAAGTGCAAACTCGAACAAGTATTATAAATATACAATTTCAATAACTGTAATTTTCTAAATACAAATCAGCAACTTTTAATAAACAAACTAAGGTAAACAAAACAGCAACAGTTGAAAAACTTCACAAAAATAAAGGTTGGTATTACATAAGATACATTTATTAAAAAAACTGGTGTGGTTACCACATGACTATCTTAGGCCCGCTTGCATAAAAATCAACATTTTACCTGTAACCAAGGAAATGGATTTATAAGATTATTTTTGATTGGTTAATCACCTTGTTACATTAACAACGCTTTATGCAACTGACCCTTAATAGTAATTTACGATACAAGTACGTAAAGCTAGTCTTTAGTCACGAATGGGGTTTTAATGACTAAAGATGCTTTACGTATGTATATCGCTGCACTAATAAGGTAATTCGAGCGATAATGGAAGAAGCGCTTTCTTCTCCTGTTAGACACAACATTTTTTTCACATGTTTAAACGATTAGCTTGCCTGGACCTTATATAAACTTTGACAATACAATTAACACGTCAAAAGTTAGGTTATAAAACGCAAAGTCGTAGGTGGTGTAACAGTGTTGCCAATGAACCAATCTTAAATCTAACTTAAAGCTAACAAATTGTGATTTAAAGTAGAAAAAGAAAAATATAAGACATAATTGTAAGGTTATTTGTATGAAAAATTCACAATTTCGCGCCAAATTAACGTAGGTACTCGAAACTTGAGAAACTTAAAGGACAATGTTTGAACTTTATTGTTCTGTTTGCCAATTGAGTCTACGATTTTTTGGCACTGCGTACGAGCTGTCAAAGTTGGACATTTTTGACATCAGGAACATTTTGTATAATGGATTTGATATCGTATTGACTAGCATCACATAGAAGAGAACATTTCAAAGATTCTAAAACTCAAAGAATCATCCAATTGCATCTAAATGCAACCGAGTTATGGCACTCTGAAATTCAGCCATTATTGGTGCATTTTCAAGTGCTGCTTTTTTTTCCTCGAGTGTATTTCTTTTCTTTGTTTATGTAGATGTTCCTAAATTTGTTATAAATTGAATTTACAGTTCTATGTGTTGATTTTGCAACTATGACTAAATCCCACGCCTTATTATGAAACTTATAATAATGATTCGTTACTCTATTTGTTCTCGTTATTGTATAGTTGTTCTATATTATTATCATTAATAAATTCGTTAAAACGGATTCATGGGACCTAAAACCTGTATTTCCGCCAAAATTTTATCAATGTTGGTTTCGTGGTTCCTTGACAAGTTTCGCATACAAAATATAGTAATATTTGATATATGTGTTAAAAGTGGTATTTTATGAGTAAATGGGGAAGTTTGTGAAATGAGGCGAAGCCGAGTGAAACAACCTCATGAACGAAATAAATAACTTTTAACACGTAAATAATACAACATTTTATCTACTATCTTTCTAGTGTATTAGTAAATACTACAAAATGTAGACGATATTTTTGACAAGTAGGGTTAGATTTGATGATTTGTTGATACAAATCTTTAGCAACGTGTTAACAGTAACAATAAAATCACTTTTAACACGTTAGTATGATATTTTTAACACGTTGCTATGTTACTTTTAACACCAGCGTCAGAAAGAGACACTTTTAACTTGCTAAGCAACCGTTTTATTTGAAATCGGCACTAAAGTGCTCAAAAATCGTCATTAAAAGGTCAGAAATCGTCACTAAAGTAACCCATTATACGACGATTTTGAGCAACCCAGGGTTGGCAATCGTTAAATAATTATTGTACAATTAGGATAATTTTGGTATATATATTGACGTACTATAGTAAATTTGGACGTAACAAGAAACAAAATTTGCAAGAAGAATTAACTAATTAATTCCGATGACGAAATTGAGGACAAAACACATAATTTTGAGTGTTATTTACGATAACTTCACTTCTCGAGGTTGGCAACACTGACTGTAAGTTTCAATTGACAACTGACAGATGTATAAATTTAACCTATATAATAATTTTTTACAGTTTTTTTCTAATTTTCGATTTCAAATAAAACTTAATATGTACCTCGGCACTGAAGTTCCTTTTTATCACTCACATGGTTTATTTTCGTCGGTCCTACGGACCTCGGCAACTAAATTCCATATTCTTGATAAAACATTGAACTTCAGTGCCTTGATACACAAATAACTATTATATATCAAAGCACTGAAGTATAATTTTTTATTACGGATATGGAATTTATTATCCGAGGCAATAGTCGAGAAGAATAAACCATATGAGTAATACAAAATACTTTACTGGCGAAGTATACATTATATTTTTACCGAAATCATTAGATTATTAATTAAAAACAGAAATAAATAGCATTATGTGTTTGTAAAACGTCGGCTAGCAGTTGCGACGGGGATGGCTGTGATAACAAACAAAACTACTGTCAAAGTGTCAAATTTGCTTATAATTTTCATGTTTTTTTTAATATTCTTAGACGTGTTCTGCATTTGATTTGCATTAAATCTGATAAATTATCAAAGGTAAATAATAAATAAATTCACCAATAGTATTATAGAATAATTTGTTTGTTATTTTAGGTGACATAAGAGACTGTAAAATTTAACTTTAGCACAACATATTAAAAATGCTTTTTTTGTATTTTCTCATAAATCTCGCTACCAATATTTTTTTTTTTTTTAGTAAGTTTTAAATATAAAACATAAATATTTAATATACTCAAAAAACTAGTACCATTGTTTCCTAATAGGTCCAAATTACAAAATAGATATTTTGAAATATTTCTACAGACGTGTTAAATGGAATTTCTAAAGTTATCAAAAACATGACAAGAAGCTACGCATAAAAAACAAGAAATGCAACGAACGTCGCTAAGAAATTTATGATAAAGTCACTCGCTAACTTACCGTCCACAATAACTCACAAAATGGATAAGGGTGACACTAAATATTATACAAGGCTTATTTAATAACTACAAGGACAGTCGTACAATAAATAACATAGAACATGCTAGTAATCTACGACTATTCTGATTACATTAATCGCGAATATTTATTCTTTGAACTTTCAGTTTATTGTGAAAGTCGGCAATATTTTGATCGATTTTATCGATCGAGAATTATTTATGGTGACATGAACATCGGTTTTGAATTGCATTCCTATGCATTTTAATTACACTACTTTTTTGGCAGGTGCAAAACAAGATGAAGGCATTCGCGATAATGAGGAATATTTTTACTTGCGGTTTTTGCCAGTTTTGCTCATTTATTTTTCTTGGGCAAAAAAAATAAATTTTAAGTGCCACTATCGAACATTCAAATATAGATCTTTATGGCTACTTTATGATATATTTAATTTATAACTACTTTCTTATACTAAGTATAAGGAAGTATTGGAATCATGAAAAATATCGCTGACGAGATTTTTGCGGAAATATATATTTTGACGTCCACTGAATCCGTTAAGACCATTTTCTCAATGATGTCTGTGTGTGAGGATGCATGGATGGATGAATGGATGTCCGTGTGCGCAATATCTCTTGAACGAGACAAGATATGTAAACGAAACTTGGAATTTATAAGTTTCATGAAAATATGAAGAGCTGAGTTGATTTTGAATGAAATTGAAAAACCGGAAGAGGAAGTTGACTGAACACGCAAAACAAATAAATTCCATTGTTTTCAAAAATGGAATCAGCTGTGAAAAAAGTTTCAAATGAAAGATGTTAGCAAGAATATTTGGAATATAAAATGTTATTTGCAGTTTTCTTGTACATGCTTCAAATTTTGAGAAAAACTAAATTATATATTTAATAATATATTTCAGTAATCTTAGTTACACTGCGAACAAAAATTAAAATATTTTTAACGTCATGTGTCAAACGTGTCAAAATTGTGAAGTGTCAAAAATATATGTCGTTTTTAATATTATAAAAGCTATCTTTGTATTATTAGTAACAATGTTTTAAAAACTAGATATTAATTAATATTTTAAATTAAAATAATAGCTAAGAACACAAAATAAAACAGGTATAATATCTATGTCAAATAATTGTCAAAAAAGTGATACGCAAGGAACAAGTCATACATGTTCAGTTGGTTGTATTTGTATAAGAAAGTAATGTGGTGCCCACACCAGATTTTTTTTATTTGAAATTATAGATCCACCTTCTTGGTAATAAATAAAAATAAATATATCATTACGCCTTTTATCCATTGTAGGTGTGGCACTCTTCTTACGCAGATCTCGGTAAGAAATATATATTTTTGCGTATGAAGTGCGATTACCAACCACAGGGGTGAATTTTAAATTGGCAACTGTCAGCTGTGGGATTCGAACTGAGGATCTCACGATCCACAATCCGACGCGTTACCACGGAGCTATTTACCCCTTTATTTATCAAATATAATTTTTGACATACCGGGTGTTGAAATGAAATGTGGTATATGGAAGTTTTAAAGTTAAATTAAATTATTTTGATGTTGCTATAAATTTTTCCTATTCATTTTACAGCAAAAGAGAAAATACAAAATTTGTTCATTTTTTAAAAATAGATGCAATAAGGCTCATTTAAAATCTTAGTATTTCATGCTATTTAAATATAATTAAAATAAAGATTTATTAGTAAAATAAGGTCATGGAAAATTATCCAAAACGAATAGTATATTGTGTATCTAGTAAGAAAAGTGATATATTCCCGGACTGCTGGTCCTGCAATACCAGAATTCCAGAAATTTTATTTTTCCTACTATTTTTTTTTCGATCGGTTTATATTCAATAATTAGTTATTTTTGTTTCATTTATAAACGTTAGACAACCAACAAGATATAAAAATATCCATGGTGTTTATTTTCACGAGCGACAAATTTATTTGAAAATCTAAATCGTACGGGAATACTTTGCTAGTGTCCGGAAAAGATATTCCCGTACTGCTATTTATCGTAAACTAGCAACGACACTAAAATACCGGATTAATGCACTTTGCGATTCGAAAACACACCGGAAAAGACATTTGTTATTTCAGAAAACAAATTTTATGTATTTATTACAGTGTTCTATTATTTTATGCAGAAATTTTGTATCAGATTATAAAGATATAATAGTGAACTCGACAGTTCATTTCTTTCCATTTCTTTCTGTTAAATAAATAAATAATCCTAAAATTATTTTCTAAAATGTTAAATATTTTTTCGTTTTTGTTTAATTTTCTATGGCCGTGTTACACTTTTTCTAATAACAATTGATTTTAATTTGATTGGTATATCGTAAAATACTAATATTTAGGTAAACAGATGGGCCTTATTACAGGAATTTTTAAATTCTGAATAACGTTAGTTTTCAAATTTTTACTGTAAAGTGAATATGCAATTTAGTTGCCAAGGCCCGTAGTTTATACATCTGTCAGTTGTCAATTGAAACTGACAGTCAGTGTTGCCAATCTCGAGAAGTGAAGTTATCGTAAATAACACTCCAAATTATGTGTTTTGTCCTCAAATTCGTCATCGGAATTAATTAGTTAATTTTTCTTGCAAATTTTGTTTCATGTTACATCCAAATTTTCTATAGTACGTCAATATATCCTAATTGTACAATAATTATTTAACGGTTGCCAACACTGGGTTCCTCAAAATCGACGTATAATGGGCTACTTTAGTGACGATTTCTGAGCTTTTAATGACGATTTTTGAGCACTTTAGTGCCGATTTCAAATAAAATACATTAATTTGATATCATATTTAACACTGTTCGCATCCACGGTCAACAATATTTTATTATAATCGCAAATAAATTTAACTAAAGCCTCATTCACAAATCAATTAGTTTTAAGTAGGCTTGCAACGAATATTCGGCAACTATTCGGTATTCGGCCTATTCGGCCACATTTTTACTATTCGGCCGAATACCGAATAGTTAAGCATTATTCGGCCGAATACCGAATAGTTTAAAATATAGAGAAAAGTGGAAATTTAGGGTATTTCATTCGGTAATTTTTGCTTGAAATAAAATAATAAATGTAAAACACATAAGGGTGTCTATTCTGTAATTTACCTGTTAATTTTTAACGGCCTGTTAAAAATTTTAACCAATGATAACAGACGGTACTGAATAAAAGCTGAAAATTTCATTTGCCGCATTTCTATTAGTTAAAATATTTATTTAATTTAAATAGGCCCCATACATAGAGGACATAGGTAATAAATAAATAAATAAAAAATTTATAGCCGATCTCGGTGGCGTAGTGGCTATGTCACTAGCCTAGCACGCCAGAGGTCGTGGGTTTGAATCCCACTGAAGAGCATGGTCGTTTGTGATGTTTACACAAATCATCCAATTATGAGGCGGCATATGACCATAGTAGTTTGTCCGCTTCCCATCTTCATAAAAAAAAAAATTTATAGTCAAAATTGACAAAATTTTAAATTTTATGAAAATATTTAGTCCCAGACGATCCACCGTTAATTTATGTTAATTTAACAAGTTTCAAATTTGTTAGCAGGTAACAAATTATTTTTGTGTATTTCTTAACACAATATATTTGTGAATATAGTAATTATTAACATTTATTTTTATGTACTTTTGACAAAATATTTTAGTAATTACATAGAAGCTGAACAATAAGTCATAGTTATTATAACAAATTAAGTTGTTACGAACAACAATTTCAATTTGATAAATTAGCTAAATTTACTTTTTATTATTGACGTGACTATTTATTAAATTTTAAAAATGAAGCAAATAAATAAAAACAAAAATTTTTGTTGTTAATAATTCAGAAATGACAAAATTTTAATTTAACAAATTGTCATATTTGTTTAAATTGTTAATTTAACACAACATATTTGTCAATAATAACTAAAAATACTGAGTAATAAACAGAAAAAACCAGCCGAATACTATTCGCCGAATATTCGGCTATTCGGCCAAGGAATCCGCATACTTCAAACTTTTGGTTTAGGTTTACGTTTATGTTTAGGAGTGAACCAATAGTTGCACGCATAGAATGAATTAAAACTATCTAGTTATCTGTCTGTATGAAATGTCAACAATATTCATAACCTTCAAATTTTATGTATTATTATAAAATTGAATATTTTTGACAAGTTAATTTTGAATATATTTAAAAAATATATATATAGAAAACACGGACGATGGGTTCGGCTTGTATTGCAGAAACGTTATTCGCAGGAAAATTTACACAATTTTTCTAAACTGCTCATAGGTGGCACTAGTCACTAAAACTATTTAAATCATACATATATGTGACGCTCATGTTGTGTTATTCTAAAACGGAAAACGAAAGCGTGAAAATAATATTTATGTGAATGGACCTTTAATATCTTGGCACATCATCTTGATTTACAATTATTTTTATTATTATTTAAGCGGTCTCAATTGCTGACCGCGAGCAGTGCTGCTTAACTTGCGTTATTGAGTGATTTAGAATTTTAAATGTGGTGATATTTTAAATCTTAATTTGTAAATTCAGCATAAACCTATTAAGGTATTTATCTACGATCGTTGTTAAAATTGGCCCTTTTAACGGTTGCTTATCAAGTTAAAAGTGTCACTTTCTGACAAAAGTGTTAAAAGCAACATAGGTACGTGTTAAAAGAGATTTTATTGTTACTTTTAACACGTTGTTAACGATTTGTATCAATAACTCAACAAATAATATAACCCTACCTGTCAAAATAATATTCTACATTTTTTAATATTTACTAATAAACCAGCAAGACCGTAGATAAAATTTTGTATGATATACAATATTAAACGTGATTTGTTTCGTTCGTGCAGTTGTTTCACTCGGCGTCGTATCGTTTCACCAACTTCTCCACTTACTCCTAAAACGTCACATTTAACACATATCATAAATAACTATTATGAAATGTTAAACATTTTTCGTTTATGTATATTTTCCATGGCTGTGTTACCATTTTTCTAATATACATTGATATTAATTTGATTCATACATCGTGAAATGCTTATATTTGGGTAACCAGATGGGCTTTATTATATACATTTTTAATTCTGAACAATTAATATTTTTACATTTATGTTGTAAAGTGAATAGGTAAAAATTTACAACAATATCAAAGAAATAACATTGAAATCCCTATATTCCATTTCAATTCTATACGCTTCAACAAAAATAATATTAACTTGTAAACTTTCTTTTATATGATGTCATGATTTTCAATCAAAGATATTAAACAAATATCAAATTTAACACTGTCCCCATCATATTACAACAACATATTATTATAAACACATACAAATTAGTTTAACTATTATTCTTGACAAATCTTACTGTTGTCAGAGTTGTGTTTTTGCTTTTTACTTTATACTTATTTTGACGTCCACTGAATCCGTTAAACCAATTTCTCAATAATGTCTGTGTGTGAGGATGGATGGATGGATATCCGTATGCGCAATATCTCATGAACGAGACAAGATATGTAAACGAAACTTAGAATTTATTAGTTTCATGAAAAAATAAAGAGCTGAGTTGATTTTGAATGAAATTGAGAAACCGAAAGAGGAAGTTTACTGGACACACAAAACAACAAATTTCAATTTTTTCAAAAATAGAATCAGCTGTGAGAAAAAGTTTCAAATTAAAGATGTGAGCAAAACTATTTGGAATATAAAGAGTTATTTGCACTTTTCTTGTACATGGTTCTAATAATGAGAAAAACTAAATTATATATTTAAGAATATTTTTCAATAATCTTAGTTATAATGGAAACAAAAACTAAAACATTTTTAATATCTATGTGTCAAACGTGTCAAATAATTGTGAAGTGTCAAAAATATGTGTCTTGTGAAATATTCTAAAAGTAATATTTGTATTATTAGAGTGAAAGATTTGAAGACTAGATATTAATTGCTTTCTATTCATAATTACAATGAGAACAATAATTTAAACAAGTTTAACATCTATATATCAAATAATTGTCAAAAAAACTTGTTCAGTTGGTTTTATTTGTATAAGAAAGTAGTGTGGTGCCACACCAGATTTTTTGTTTCTGAATCTAATTGTGATTGGTTGGATTTAGAAATTGAGATTTATAATACGAAATATGCTTACATATTAAATGTAAATATGTATTCTATATATTTAAAATTAAATCTCTGAATATAAATATATAAATTAAATCTATTATTACAAACCAGCCATTATTTTGCAGTATACACAAAACAATAAATTGAAGCAATAATATTGTGAATGAAAATTATCAACTGCAATTTTCTTGTATTTTCATTTAAATTATATGTTTAATAACAAATTTAAATAAACATAGTTGCTAAAAAATAAACAACATAAACATTTTAATGAGATACTATGTCGAATAACTAATAAAATATAGAATTAGGAAACTTCAAAATATAAGTTTTGTAACAATGTACAGAACTATAACATTTGATGTAAGTTTACTGGACAATATTTAATTTACATCAATTATTGTAACAGCACAAAATAATTATTTGAACACAAAATGCGGGAAGACATTATTTCCGCATTCGCGCATATTTTCATTTCATTTATTTAGTTTCATTTGTGCGAATGCATGGATAAAGTTTTCTCGCAAGAAGTTTTTGCAATACTTTTTAAAAAGGAACAAAATTATTCTTAACGGAATTAAAATTTAATCAAAAACTTGTAAGTTTATAAATTCTCAAACAACAAAGTCATTTCTAACGATTTTTTTTATTAAGATGGGACGCGAATTAACTTCTACACTACATGTGAATTTATGTAAATATCGCAAACGACCATGCTTTTCAGTGGGAGTCGAACCCACGACGTCTGGCATGCTAGCTAGTGACAAACCACTGCTCCACTGAGAATGGCATACGCAAATTTAATTTCGATTTCGTTAATAAATTCCGGTAGATAAAAGCTTTTTGCAAATGACATTTAAGATTGAAAATTGCAATCCAAATTCTTTACATTTGAATAATTATAATTTGGTAGTAGATGAATATAATTTGTATACCTAACATTTGTTTAATCTATATTTATTAGTCTGAATAATATAACAGTATTAAATTGTAAAAACAAGAATTATTTTTCTCTAATCCGATACTGGGCATTGGAAATATTCTGATTGTATTTGCCATGCACGAAGGATATATTGGAAGAATATTTCTCGAGAGAAATTTTCGTCAATATTTTAAATTATTGATCATTTAATATTTATTTTAAACTATCACATAAACGTCAGACTTACGACTTTGACAAATGTCATTTGTCAAATTAAATTAAAAATAAGTCATCAGCGTTTTGAAAGTAATACGTTTGAAGAAATTGATAAAAAATATTATCCCTTTTGTCCTTTTAAAACGAAGAAATTAAACTATTCCTCATTATGTTTACAATAATTATTATAAATATTTGGTTATCATACTTGTGCAAATACCCAAGTATTTATATTCGATGTTATTCGATCATCATTGGTCGAATTTCAGAAAATACTGTAACGTGATTGGTTGATATTTTCTGAGTGAAATATACTGTAATCTGTAGTATATGCGTTAAAAAATGATTTATTTCGTTTGTGGGGTTGTTTCACTCGGTTTCACCTCGTTTCACAAACTACCCCACTTACTCATAAAGTGTCACATTTAACAAGAATATCATACAAAATTTTATCTACGATCTTCCTAGTGTATTAGTAAATACTACAAAATACAATAATTTTTGACAGGTTAGGTTATATTTGTTGATTTATTGATACGTATTGTTAGCAACGTGTTTAAAATAACAATAAATTTATTTTAACACGTTGCTAAGTTACTACTACGTAAAGGTGTTAGAAAGTGACAATTTTGACTTGCTAAGCAACCGTTAAAAGGGCTAATTTTAACAACGGTCGTAGATAAAGTTTTTTTGCACTTGTAATATGAGGGATGCTTAATCTTTTATTACGATCCTTCGAGTTTTAGTGGACTACAGTATACACACATACCGCCGTAAAATTAAAACGTAACATAAATATAAGGCCCAATATACAGAAAATAATATACAACACTGTAACTAATTAAAATAAATCTGTTTTATGAAACATCAAACATTTCTTTATCATGTCCGTTTTACAATTTTTCCAATAAATATTTTAACTTAGTTGATACATCGTCAAACACTCATATTTAGGTAAGCAAGTAGGTCGTATTGCATGCATTTTTAAATTCTGAATAACTTTTGTATTAACATTTTAGTTGTAAAGCGAATAGGTGAAAATATGCAGCATTGAAATCTCTCTCTATACGCTTTATATCAATTCTATACCCTGTATATTTGTTTCAAATAAAATATGTTGAATAATTTTATTTGCTATGAGAATAAACTAATAATTGAAACATCTAGTCTATATGTCAAACATACGTCAAGATTATGAAACATTAAATAGGTAGAAATTATCGCTCCATTTTTTTCAACATCTGTAACTTTTTTTTAAAATTAATTAAATAAACAAAATGTGTCAAATTTAATGCTAACCAATCTTAACTACAACCTTAGTTAAAATAAATATGTTCTAAGAATGGAAAATGACGTTACAATAATAAAAGTGGGATTAGCGCTAATCCCTTTAGTGAATTAACTTGAAAATTATTATTTATACCAGGTACAAAATTGAAATGTGGAATGCTATTTTTTGACATTACTGTAAGTTTTTACCTATTCACTTTACAGACAAGATAAAACACAAAAGTTGTTAAAAATTTTAAAAAACATGCAATAAGGACCAATTAGTTAACTAAATGTTAGTATAGTTCACGATATATCAACCAAAATAATAATGATATTTATTAGAAAAATTATAATACGGCCATTGGAAATTAAACAAAAACGAAAATATTTGACAGTTCAGAAAACAGATTTATTTGTTACAGTGTTGTATTTATTTCTGTAGAAATTTCGAAGAAGATTGTAATAATGTAAAGGCGAATTACTTTCTGGTAAATAAATAGCCCTGAAAATGTTTTATGAAATGTCAAACATATTTCGTTTTTATTCCAAGCCCGTGTTACAATTTTCCTTATTCATATTGATTTTCATTTGATTGGTTTATCGTGAAATACTTTATTCAGATAACCAAATAGTTTTTATTGTATTTACACCTTTTCTGTAAAGTGAATAGGTAAAAATTTACAGCAATATTTAAAAAAATAGCATTGAAATTCCCTAAATTTCACATTTTAATTCTACATACGGTACGTAGGTACCAATAAGATACGTTGTGACTATTTTACAATATTGTTCATGAGATAATATCACAAAATTTGTTTTTGGGTGTTTTAAGAAAAGTGTTGAGGTTTGGTTTCAGCGCTGTACAATATTCGAAAATTATTTTATAAAATATGCTTCGAATATAATATTATGTACAACTTTTATTTAAAATATTTTTTTATTAAATTAATTTAGAATATTGTACAGAGCTAAAAGACAGGTTGAAACAACCAAAAACATAGCTCGTGGTATCAACTAATGTCTCTAGAACCTAAGTTATAAATAACAAAAGGTAGAGCAACAAAACTTCATAATTATAAGTTTTATAACAATGCGCAGAAATAAGATTTAATTTGTTGTAGCAGTTTACAACAAAGTAAATAATAATACTTGGAATTTCAAAAACATACTTTATTTACTGTATGCTTGCTTATTACATCAATACATTTATAATTAACCGATAAAAAGTGTTTAATAGGACATTTGCTTGGTCATGTTCCCCGATTTCCCCTACAATATGAATCCTATTGGAGTCGAATAGGCGTAAAATATCACCCCTATGTTGCGGAAACATAGGCAAACAATTTCGGTCTTGACTGTTGTTTGGTCTTGTCTAATCTCGTCGTTGATTTTGTTGTTGTAATGAGATTGTAGGTAATTTGATCTGTGGCTTTCGTTTCGCCAATAAAAGTGAGGGACAGTTGGAAACTTTCGATATTTTCTGGGCAATTGAACAAAGTATTGGCATTTTACTTACATTTTGCTGCGTTACAAGTTGCGGTCAGCACAGAACTAGAGCACTATAGAATTGCAGTTCTTACTTGCATTTTCTTTCAAGAAATATTTGCAAATGAAAATTTCTCACTGTCACTAAAAACTTTGCTTAGAACACGCAAAATGCGGCACATTGTACCATGGAAGTCACAAAAAATGTTCACAAAGCAACAATGTTCACTTATTATTATAACAATTCACACATTGTATAAGCAATTTTCTTATTAAAAACTAGCGTTTAATTAAGTCTAAATTAGTTTTAAGTACAGTTTTATTCGTTAATTGTCGTGTTTGAGTTAATTATGATTTATAACCTAATTCTATCGACGGGACAAATTAAAAAACACTGTCTATAAACAAACGATCGTCGCACGAACACAGAAAAAGCCACAATCGATGGCTGTTTACGAATAACAAAAAAATACCGACATAAAAAGCATCGTTACTTTTTTTGTTTTGGGGTAACGCGCGCTTTTTTTGTTACGAGTAATACGGCCGGCAAACAGACCTAGCCACCTCTGAATCAGAGCAACGACTACTGGATGTCGTAAGGGACATGCTGTTTGGTGGCTTCGGGTGCGATCGGCAGGCTTCGGGCCGAGGGCACGCCCACACTCTTTGAAACAATGCCTGGAGAGAGACAGCGCAGTGCACCTGACAGAGACGCCAACACACAATGTTTAAAATGAGCAACAAGGACGGCGGGATGCGCTTTTAGCGTCTACGACAGAGCGCGGTGTATGCGTTGTAAATAATGGAATAAATGACTTATTTAATTGTTAATTTATTGTTTTTACCGGCATTTTTTGAAACGTTATGGAACACATTGCCATTTCATAGATTGTTATGAATGAACTGACACCTATGTTGGTATTTTTATTCTGATATTAAATCCTTTTTGCCTGCCCGTTAATTTAATGTCGGCATCATTATATGACACGTCTTTTTCCTCAAAATTAAAAAGTTTTATATACATGAGAATCTCGTTTGTTATGGTTACGAGTTTATCACTTTTTCAGATTTAAAAACTCTTCAACACGACTTAAACTGTAATTCGCAAGTTTTTCCGTTTATGTTAAAACTGTATTTTATATTTTTCTTGTTAATTAATTTGTCATAAATTACTTTCAATTTCTTTAATTATTGCTACATAAACATAAGTACGCAATTGTATATGAATCACATTGAACTAAAATAACAGGAATGCTATCATATATGTAAGTTTATTATTACAATTATAATGGATAGTTTTTCATTTCATTTCGCAGCTTCTCTGCATGTTATATTATTTCTTCTTCTCTTCTGCATATGATCCACATCTTCTTTAATCTTCCAGTAACCAATATTTATTGTTTCTTCTATGTTAGGACCTTTGATAGCCTTTGTGTATTAATTTGTTACTTAGATTCTAGTTTGATTCGTCTATTTTATTTTGCTATTCTTGTGACATCTTTTGTTTCAAAATTTAAATGACTGTTTGCCATTCCCGCGTAAATTTTTTATGTTTTGCAGAATATCTATTTCTTTCATAGATTTTCTTATTTATCCCCATTTGATCAAATTATTTTTATCTTGTACGAATCATCCTATAAATTCAATAGTAAATTTTCAATGGATAAGCACGTTTTAGTGTCCCTAGAATACAAATATATATTTTGTGTGTGTGTGTGTGTGTGTGTGTGTGTGTGTGTGTGTGTGTGTGTGTGTGTGTGTGTGTGTGTGTGTGTGTGTGTGTGTAGTTTCTGATGAACTGAAAATTTTATATTATCTATTGAATATTTGCATCGCCTTTAAGAAGAGCTCATTAGCAAGATTAGAAAGTGGTAGTTTACTTGAAGCACTATCGTGTTATTTGAAATGTTTCATTGAATTATGATTATGGCAATTTTTGTTTTTAGAATAATATTTCAAATGATACTATTTACAATTTCTATTTGGCATATTTTTGTCTTAATAGCATCATTTAGGAAATACAATACGTTTTTACTTATGTTTTTAATAAAGTACATTTTAAGTAGTAAGTGCATTTTAAAAAGAGAGTTTATTACAATAGTTACTTGTATATCAAGGCACTAAAGTATAATTTTTTATTACGAACATGGAATTTATTCTCCGAGGCGACAGCTGAGGAGAATAAACCATATGAGTAATAAAAAATACTTAATTGCCAAGGTATACATTATATTTTTTCAGAAATCATTAATTTCTTAATTAAAAACGTAAATAAATAGCATTATGTATTTGTAAAACGTCAGCTAGCTGTTGCGACGGGGATGGCTGTGATAACAAAACTACTGTCAAAGTGTCATATTTTGTTATAATTTTAATTATTTTTTACCTCCCGCCTCATCCTGTAAGGGAGGTATATGAATCATGCTAAAAATTTGCTAGTGAGTTTTCAGTAGGTGAGCACGTTTTAGGGTCCCTAGAATACGATTTTAGTAGTTTCACGATGATGTCTGTATGTGTTTGTGTCTGTCTGTCTATTTGTCTGTTTGTCTGTCTGTCAGTATGCCAGTCTGTGTGGATCTATGGAGTTACGGTTTCTCAAAAACTACTAAACTAAAAATTTTGATATTTTGTATATATCAATTGTATCTCCTTTGGAAGAGCTGATTAGTTTTTGGTGATAATCCAATAACCGGAAGTTAAAGTTTACTTGAAGCCTTATCAAGTTATTTTGAAAGATTTCAGTAAATTATGGTTAAATGACAATTTTTGTTATTAGAATAATATTTTAAATATTATTATCTACAATTATTGTTTGAAACATTTTTCTTTTACTGTCTTCATTAACGAATTACAACACGTTACAGAAAAAATATATTTTCACATTTTCGTTTAAATCTGCTAATGTTCTTTTTGAAAAAATCAAAACAACGCTTGGAGAATATCATTTTTTGACATGTGTCATAAATGAACAGTCATTTTTTTAAAGGGATGAGCGTTTCTTGACAATAGTGGTCCAGGTCCGTGTCCTTGGATTGTTTGATATGAAATTTATGACGGGAGGTAATGTGTTGACCACAACATATATTTTTATATATTCTTAGACGTGTTCTGCATGTGATCTGTAGTAAATCCAATCAATTATTTTCTAGTTTTACTTCTTCATTCCATGTTTTGGTAGGTCTGCCTCTTAGCTTTTGTCTGTTGGTTTAGCTTCACATATTTGTTTCACAATTCTTTTTTTTTTTTCATTCTTTTAACAAAATACCTAATCATCTTAATTGTCTTTCTTGTATTGTCTGTAAAACCGACTTTATGTTGAGTTGGCGATTTTCACTTTATCTAGTCTCATATTTTCTTTTATTTTCCTTAGAAATGGTTTATCTGCGCTCTATACGTAAATTATGTTTTTTGAAAATGTTTACCTAAAAAATGTTCTGGAATGTTTGTTTTGCCTCGGATTGTACAAATGGACGTTGACGCTTTTTGTTGTATAATTGAGTGGGCGGAGTTAAAGCACATTCCAGCTATAAGACTGCATTTTGGTTTGTCGACTTGTAACAAGAGTAGTAGAACAAATAATTTCCTTTTTGAACAATTAAATTTATTAAAAACTGATTAATATTATAGAGAAACTTAAATCTATTAGTGTAGAAATCCTATTAAAAAAAAATAATGTCTGACTGTTACGTTATTGTTATCATAACAGCCCAGCTATCTGGGCAGTTATATACCATATAACGCTCTCGGGCGTTATAAATTTGACGTTGTTGCTATTGGACACCGAATACACAAACACTGACTTCTATTGGCAGACAGAAACAAACACTGATTTATATTGACAGTTAGAAATTGTAAACAAATTAGAATATTGCGCTACTAAGCTACAATGTTTGCAAGCAAATTGATTAATCTCTTTAACAACAATGACAGGATAAAAAGCGATAAAAAATCTTGTATAAAATAAGATTTCGGTCGGGCATTAAACGTTGAACTCACTACGGGCGTTAACTGGACAATAATGCCTACGGTCAACGTATACGCCTCGGGCCTGGGGCCCTCGGCAGCACACGGTTGACCTCATGCATTATTGTCTTATCGTCTTTAATACGTTAATTACTTATCTCATTTTGTTTTGTTTTAATATTTGTGAAATTTAGTGTGAGTGAATTGTGTAGTATGGTTATAATTATAAATCTAACAGTAATATATGTAAATAAATTAATATTATTTATATTTTAAGTAAATGAAAACTTACAAACTTAGGAATTACATCTACGAATTGACTTGCAGCTACTATTAACAATAATAAACAAATAAATAATTTATCCAACACCTCTCAATAAAAGTTCTAAAACTATGGCGATTTTAAACAAGCAAAGTAACAGATTATCCACTAGTGGGTATAATTTTGAGAAAATCCACTAGTGAGTATTTTTTTATTTATAACAATAATAATAACACACAACACCTTGGTAACTACTTCGATTGACATTTTAATTTAAAAATTTAAAGCATATGTCACTGTCAAATAATATTTCTTTAATAAATTTTTCATTTATTAAGAAGTGTTGGATAAAACGTTATACTTCACACTTGTAAAGTAAATAACTATTAATCAGATTTTATTATTTAGTGTGGGCTATTCCTGAAAGCTCTAATTAAATATTGGTAGTGACTGATAAGTCAACTTTTGAGTATAATGTACAGAAACGTCATCATAACGGATCTGATTCAGGTTCCTAATTATTTCATTGTCATTAGTGGGGATGAGCAACGTTTTTGTATAGAATTTGAAAGCGATCTTTTTAATGTAGTCTTGTGTAAGTAAATAATTTCAACATGTCCTGCATTTAATTTTTACTGTATGAACAAGACTTTATTTTGACAGTTAAGTGATCACATATTTCAATAAGAAAACAGCTCTACAATCACAATGACATGTGTCACATTTTGTAACAAATTGAAAATTTTTATATGTTTCCATGGTGTATATGGAATGCAATAATTATGAAATTTATTTTTTTTTATATTTTATTATCTTAATTAATTAATAAAATTAAAACATATGTAAAATTAAATATTCTACAGTTTTCAAAATACCATAAATTGTTGAAAAATTAAATTTAACAGTTATTTTTCACGGAGGGCTTCAAGTAAACTGTTACTTCCGGTAGACCAATTTCATCCAAAATCTAATCACCTCTTTATACAAATATAAGAAGCAAAATTGTATTTTTTAGTATTATATTATTTGAGTTTGTGAGACTAAAAAATCTCCACACACTACAAACACACATACATACATACATAAATACATAAAGATATCATCGTGAAAATAGTAAAATCGTATTGTAGGGACCCTAAAACGTGCTTATACATTAAAAACTCACTACCCAATTTTTTGACCAAAAACAATACCTCCCTTACCTAGAGGTAGGCGAGAAGTGAAAATAAATCATTGTAACCCTTATACACCACATTTCAATTATAAACCCAGTATATGTACAGGAGATAATAATACAAATAAATAAATAAAATAAATAAATAAATATATCATCACGCCTTTTACCCATTATGGGTGTGGCACTCTGCTTACGCAGATCTCGGTAAGTGATATATTTTTTTCGTATGAAGCGCGGTTACCAGCCGTCAAATCATAGCCCCCAAAGATGTTAGAGGAGGGGGAACCACAGGGGTAAATTTTTAAATTTTTAACTGTCGGAAGTGGGATTCGAACTGAGGATCTCACGATCCACAGTCCGACATGTTACCACGGAGCTATTTACCCCTATAATAATACAAGGAGGGGAAAAAACCTTAACTTTTGCAAAATCCTTGAGATCTAGTTATGAACCCCTGTTTAAGAATCACGGCTCTATTGTATACCTAACATCCTGTAAATTGAATTGGATAACAAGGTGTTAAACGTTTTCTTGTAACCACAAAAGAAGTTAAATTTGTCCTAAAAACGCGGTGCAATGAAATGTGCCCCCAATAATCCGCAAGTAGAAAAACCAGTAGAAAAACCATAAACACCACACCATTGAAAGCATCGCGCTCCGTCCCTCATCGCGCCATCCTCGTCGGATTCCCAAAAAAACGCCGCGCACAATTCATACACCACAGCCAACCGCGATCATAAAAACCGTGAAAAAATCACACACATATAAATATGAGGCGCATCCACAGGTGTCCGGTGACGTCACAGGCGCACCCCGCAAAAAGGGCACTATTTTTGTGGCCGGGTAAACGGCAGTGTACTAAAAATATATAGGCTTAGAAAAAAGCCAACAAGAAAGATCTTAGTGTGCGTAGCAAAAAAGTACATATTTTACTTCGAGTCGACGGGGTTTTTGTAGAAATGTTGTGGTAGGTTAGCGCGCTGCAAAAACGCCTTTCGCCCCCGAAATAGGGGAGGGGGATAGTTTAAATGTTTGGCCGGCGTATGAGATCGCGGGCGCGATGATAATGATCCTTGCTGCTTGCCAGGCGACAGCGCGGGATTTGTGGACATTACCACCTGGAAAAACGGGAGCGTTCTCCATTCGTTTTATGGATGGAATTATACTTGTTGCTTTCGATATCACTGCACTTAACATCATTATCCCACTTGCGCGCTTTTTACTTACACATACTGTAAGATACTAATGGAATCGGTAATAATTCGATGCCGAGATCCTTCACAGATCTATGTGTTTCCATACAATCTTATAAGTTTTTTGTACTAGTTAATCTCCATTTCAAAAAGGAATAGAAATAATACATTTTTATACAATTGTGCTATAACTCAAGAATGAAAAGAGCAGCAACTAACTTTTATAATTATAATTGTAAGAATTGAATAGATTAGCTGTAAATAGTTATTTATCAAGGCACTGAAGTTCAATCACGAATTATGAAATTTAGTTGCCGCTGCCCGTTAGGGCCGAGGAAAATAAACCATATGGGTGGTAAAAAGGAACTTCAGTGCCGAAGTACATATTAATTTTTATTTGAATTCTAAAATTCGAAAAAAACTTTTAAAAAATTACAATAAATATTTTTATACATCTGTCAGTTGTCAATTGAAACTGACAATTAGTGTTGCTAACCTTGAACAGTGAAGTTATCGTACATAACACTCAAAATTATGTGTTTTGCCCTCAATTTCGTCATCGGAATTAATTAGTTAATTCTTCTTGCAAATTTTGTTTCATGTTAGGTCCAAATTTACTATAGTAGTGTGAATATATTTGTCAAAATTATCCTATTTGTACAATAATTATTTAACGGTTGCTCAAAATCGTGGTATAATGGGTCACTTTAGTGACGGTTTCCGAGCTTTTAATGCCGATTTCTGAGTACTTTAGTGCCGATTTCAAATAAAACTATATAAATAAAATTTGAATTTTTACTTGTTACTCATTTGTAAGCACCATCTACCCAAGCCCTCTATTGCTTTAGAAAATGAATCTTTACAAGTTACTAATTGAGAGCTATATTGTAAATTTTGTACAAGTTTGTTAACAAAGTGTAGTAGATAAGCTGTGGGGCTTCGGAAACATTGTTTTCAGTTGGTACCTCTGGCAACTAATATATGGCGCGAAAATTTAAATTGTTTCATTATAAATGTAGATAAGTTGTGGGACTTGCCACAGTAAAGCTTACAAGGCTTATTCGAAAACATTTAAAATAATTTTTGACAGAACAGTTGTGTGTAACTGACAGGACTTGGTTATAATTTTAATTTGATTTACAAATGAGTAACAAGTAAAATGTTGTACATTAGACGTAAAGTAATTGTTTTACTGTTTCAAGGAGGTGACAGGGTCGCCGGTCATTTCCTTCATTCAGTAGTAAAAACTGTTTTACCTTGCTTGTAATGTAAATAACTATAGCCAATGATAACAGACGTCACTGAATAAAAATTGAAAATTTCATTTGACACATAGATATTTATTGGTTATAATTTTTAACGGAGCGTCAAAAATTAAAAAATAAGTTAAACAGGCTTTTAAGATTGTTATTTTTAACATGTTCTTGCTCGTAACATATTAAACATAATACCTATTTACATATATGTATGTACATGAAGTAAAAACGATAATAAATATGGTGAATCCTTTCTGGGCTCGTATATAAAATGAAATTAATAGTTTTAAATTAGTAATTAAATATAAGACATATTAAGATTTATTTTTGATGGGGTTATTCCAGGCCGCAAAATAACAAGTAAATATAAATTACTGATTATTTTTTGTTTTCCGATAATAAACACCACTAAACGAAATTCGACAATTAATAAACCATATACATGTTTAAATAATTATTCTAAACACGCCATTAAATAAATGTCTGTTGTCAAAGTCAGTTAAATATTAAACTTGAATCGTGAACTGAAAATAGTCATTACAGTAAATTTTGTTATGTTTCTTAGACGTAGAATAAATATTGGCAATAATTTTTGCACATTTCTTTATAGGTGCAAGTTTATATGTCACTCACATCATTTTACTCATTGTAAAATTAAAATAAATTGTACATTTACCCACATTTAAGCTATAACTAATCATTTTTTTTACAACAAACTACTCAATTTGAATTTTTTTATTTTCTTTAATCAGTTATAGTTGTTAGAAAACGGTTTTGTTACTATGAGACCTAGATTCTTTGGCAACAAAATTATGTATAATACATAGTCCGATTCATTTTGTTATAAAATGATATTTAGTTTCAAATAAATTATAGTCGTAAGGTTTCAACCTTATAAATATAAGGTTCACATTTATATTAAGAAGTCAAGACAATTTATCGAGAGCCAGTTATTGGATATCTTAGTAAAAGTGTGAAGCATGTCGTAAACAATTCAAAACAATTTTGTAACGGCACAAAAAACCTTTCGCATTGTTTCAATTTCATGAAATCTGCGTAATATACACCAACAAATAAAGCAAAGCTTAATCAAACAACGTGTCCTTAAAACTTACTCAAGCAGTTAAAATAATTTATTCGGAATCGGAGTCTAATTCTATTTACTCTAATATAATTTGTAAATAGAAAGCGTGAACATAAGATTTGATATTGCAACGTATCATGGGTGTTGAGAGTACTGAGTCATTGAGTTATGTCGGCGACGGTGGCCACTGGAGGCTTAATCAGTTTCAGAGTGATATAACCACGCACTGTGGTAGCGAGTGGCGGGGTAAGGGAAGGGGGAGTGGGGAAGGGGGAAGGTAGCCGATCAACTGGAAACACAGGAAATTGTAATTGTGATATTAATTCAAACATTCAAAGGAAATAACTGTTTGCGAGGAAAAAAGAGAAAGATTGTTCAGAATTTAAGGGTCATACAAATCGTTAGATATAGTTTAGAGTAATTAATGCAATGATTCTGAAACAAAAACGATATCCGTTTTACTAACCGAAGAGACTATAGGTAAAATTGTGAATAGTTGTTGTGTAAAAACCATTAAAATATATCACGGGCTGATCTAGAAAATGTTCAAAGTGGGGGTAATTTTACATTGTTTTTAGGATAACAGTAAATAATCACGAAGAAGTTTTTTACAATTCACGCAACAATAAACAATATTATTGCTATTAATTACAGAAATAAGCCCCCCCCCCCCCACCCCGGATCCGCCCTTGAAATATAGTAATTCTGGAACGCGCACTTGTAGACTTATATGACAGAAAAAAACGAGCCTGGGACAGATATACAGGGTGTTCATTTTAAGTGGTACACTATTGCTATTTCGAGAACTATAAGAGCTACGACGTCGGTTAAATTAGCAAACAATTTCTATATTATAAAACATTTAAAATGAGCGAAACAAGAAATTTTTTAGACCAGTGGTTCTCAAAATGCGGGGTGCAACTTTCTTATTTTAAATGGCAACCTATTTTTTTTATTTGCTTATTCGATTCAGTATTTTTTTCTGAATTCAATGATATTCACATGTAATGATCAAATATTACAAAATATTTGAGAAAAATGCAAAATTAAAAATGTATCATTTTTATTTAAATATGCATATACAAAGTTTGCTATGGAAAAAAAACAAATAAACCAAATGCAGAAATAGTTGAAAAAACTGTAATTATGAGAAAAATTATTAATTTATTTGTTACAATACAGAAATACAGAGGTACACTCGAAAAAACTAATATTAAAAATTGTTTGATTTATTTGTTTTCTTCCATGGCAAACTTTGTATATGCAAATTTAAATAAAAAGATATATTTTTAATTTTGCATTTTTCTCAAATATTTTGTAATATTTGGTCATTATATGTGAATATCATTGAATTCAGAAAAAAATACTGAATCGAATAAGCAAATAAAAAAAGTAGGTTGCCATTTAAAATAAGAAAGTTGCACCCCGCATTTTGAGAACCACTGGTGTAAAAAAATTCTTGTTTCGCTCATTTTAATTGTCTTATAATATAGAAATTGTTTGCTAATTTAACCGACGTCGTAGCTCTTATAGTTCTCGAAATAGCAATAGTGTACCACTTAAAATGAACACCCTGTATATCGTGAGTTATCCGTCTTCTTCTAACACTTATTTATAGAGCGGTTATTATAGGTTGGTTCAGCGGTTACTATGTGAAAATATGTTGCACAGTCTTATCAAAAAGTGATAAATAATATTTTACTTGTTACTCACTCGTAAACACCATTTACCTATGCCCTCTATTGCTTTTGAAAATGAATCTTTACAAGTTACTAATTGACAGCTACATTGTAAATATTTTACATAAGTTAGTAAACAAGGCAAACAATGCACGTTGCCACAATAATGCTTACAAGGCTTATGCAAAATCATTTCAAATAATTTTTGACAGAACATTTGTGTGTAACTGACAGGACTTGGTTATAATTTTAATTTGATTTACAAAAGAGTAACAAGTAAAATGTTATACAATACACGCAAGTTAACTGTTTTACTGCTTCAAGGAGGTGAGAGACTAGCCTGGTCGGCTCGTTGGTCATTTCCTGTATTGAGCAGTAAAAACTATTTTACCTTGCTTATAATGTAAATATCTATAACAAGGTATTAATTATTTGAAAATTCGTTTTAATTCAAATACATAATTGTGAGTTATACTTATATATTTCAGTGGTAGAAACGGACATCTGAGTGTCAAAACTGGCATAATATAAATTTGGTACGAAATACATCTATGTTCTTCTTACCTGTGTTGTTTTGTGATAATTATCTGATTTATTTAATATTTATTAGAATCTCCTAACATTTGACATAATTGTACTTTAAAATTTGTATAGTAGATACATTAACACAAGACGACAAAGGAATACTATATACAATGCAAACTAAAAGCAAAAGCTACTAACTTTTTTATAAATTCTAATGTTGTTTGTAGTTAATGAGAATTCGTTACTACAGGTTAGAAAATACGTATGCAAAAACAAGAATTCTTCTACATACTCGTAAAATTGTTTTGAAAAGGAATTTTGTAGTAAAAATAATTGTAAGTACAAATTGTAATCAACAATTTTTTCTTCGGTTCTTTTATAAATAAGTTTTTAAGAGTTTATAGTAAATAAATTTAAATTTCTAACATATATTTTCATTGATGTCTTTACATAAAAGTTTCATGAAAATGAGTAGGACTGCTTAGATTTTAGTGGAAGTTTATTGCACACATAAAACAATATTCAATTTATTTCTAATGTGGAATCGACTGTGAAAAATATATCAAGTAAAGGATGTTATCAATAATATGAAGAATATTATTTGGAATAAACTCTGGTGTTCTACATTTCGCCGAAGCAACTTTTAAACGGTAAAGTTTCAAATAAAAATTGTAGCCTTACTATATGTTATTCGACTATCAGTTCTGAAATATTTTTTCTACTTCTTTTAATTAATAATAAAATATATAAAATCAATGAATATACTCATTTAATGGCGATAATTAGAGGGTTCAAATGAAAAGGGTGCTAAATCTTCAAACCTAATGACATTGAATACAATTGTTTTTTTACTTTTTGAGGTATGGAACTCCATACCTAGACTTTTCTGAGGTATGGAGTGCTCCATATCATCCAGACAATGTTCGCCGGCCATGCTAGAGATCTAAAACAGAATTTAAAAACCCAGAAGAATATTTAACTTAACATTGGAATGCTCATAAGGTCTGTACCTAAGAACATTTTAAATTGTATAAATGGTCATTTTGACCTGCCATTCTAATGTTAACGAAATTTCATTTTCTAACGCTGAACATAATCTAGTAAGTTTAATACAAACTGTCAAGAAGATTTGTTTATTGTTTGTGACATTTCAAATGTTCAGGAAATTCATTAATTTATCGAGAAGGATTACTAAGTAAGTTAATAAAGTAATAATATTATTTAGTGATTATAGGAATCACAAAAATAAGATTCTAGTATTCTAGTATTTTTTGTTAAATGAAATCGTTTAAAAAATTATCCATCCGACAAATTATGAAAATAATCAGCTCGTTCATATATTATTCTTTTCCATATCGTCCATGTCGTCATCGTCGTAATCAATATCATAATAATTTAACATTCTTCCTAATCACAAATACAAATATTTGACAGTCCCTTTGTTAAGTAGACGTTAAGTGGCCAATGTCGGACACTTAATTTAAGGATTCCTTAAGTCAGTTTAAGTGCTGAAATTTGGCTGGTGCAACGAAATTTTTATATTTAAGGATTACTTTGAATTTTAAGGAATTCTTAACGTTTAAGTGAGAGTGATACAACTGGGCATTAGTTTTTCTTATTTTTGTGACAATGCCTGGCAGTTTATCTGCTTGTATTTTTTATAAAATGCATTATGTTGAAGAAGCAACCAATTTAATAAAATTCAATTAAACACCAACGTTTCGGCTACAAATCAATCTTCATCAGAGTGATAATTGGTTATTAAAACTTAAAGAATATTATGCAAAAAATTATTTTACAGAAATCTATCGTCAAAAATTGGTAAAATACACACACACACAAACATACATGTTACTTAATAGTCGTCAACTGTGTTAATGTGTGTATTTTACCTAATTTTGACGACAGATTTGTGTAAAATAATTTTTTACATGATATTCTGTAAGTTTAAATATCCAATTATGTAAGACTGCTTACGATACTATGTGTACATTTTATTTATTGATTGTTTATTTTGTTTGAACACTTGAATTTCAGTCGAAACATTGGTATTTTATTGGATTTTACTAAATTGACTGTTTCTCCAACATCTCTCATTTTAAAGAAAAAGCGATGATCGACTATGATGATAAATAAGATTTAAAAAATTCTTCGGAATGCAGTCAATATTAATTTAAGCTAAAAATCCATCGTTTCGGTCATACTGTGACCTTCATCAGGAAAAATTTAGCGTTTGAAAATTTTTTCGGGATCGCCCAGAAAATGAGCTGTTTCTGATAGCTTTTTAGACCGGAAATACCTTCTTTACCGAGCTAGCTCGGAAAATTGACTATATGGTATTGGAAAGCAATGTTTCCATAGTGATCAGTTCCATATTTATTTATTTTTCATTTATGTATCAAATATTGCAATAAGGTGTAAGAATTATTATTACTTCTTTTCAGGATCGCGAAAAAATCTTGTACCCATGACCTGAAAGTGTCTTCACTGGGCTCGCAAGCTTCCAAAGCTCGACTACGGCTCACGCAGTAAAATATCACTTTTAGGTGTTGTTACGTAAATTACTATTACAGCTAACATGGAAATTAAAAATTCAATTTTCGTCAATAATAATAATAATACACAATTACACAACAGATTAAAATAAATCAATAAATAATTAAAACGTAACATATACTTAAAAAAAAAACTACTGAACTGTTCAATTGGATTTTTAGATTAAATAAATATTGACTGCATTCCGAAGAATTTTTTAATCTTTATCTTTCTTTTTATTTAACATCCAGTCTAAAAACAACTCTTCTATTATGTATTTTTATATTATACCTACTAGATTATTTTAAATATTATCAAAATTGTTTTTACTGGGTGTTCCATTTTCGCGAAAGGATATGCAACTTTATATTTTTAATAAAACAGCCTGTAAATTTTTGCAAAATTTTAAACATCAGTTGTTTCTTTTTAAAAGAGTTTTTATTCATTATAGTCCTGAAAAGGTCTGTACAGAAACTTTTCATGTTTTTATTAATAGAGGATATCAGACAGACAGTATGTTGTGAAATTAAGAGCAATTAATAAATTTTTAACTAACGAAAAAAAAAAAAAAACAACGAAAAATTGATAAACTACACGTATAGCAAATAAGCAAATAATAATTATTAAAGATCTGACATCAACTAATTTAATTGTTTAAACATTTACACACAATTCGTAGCATATACTTTCTGGTGGGGTAAAGAGCTCAGACTGTGGATCGAGAGATCCTTAGTTCGATTCCCATATAGCCGACAGTTGCTATTTACCTCTGTTATTCCCCTTCCAGTAATATCTTTGGTGGCTATGATTTGACGGCTAGTATCCGCACTTTATAAACAAACATATATCACTTACCATCTGAGTATGTAGAGTGTCACATCCATAATAGATAAAAGACGTAATGATTTATTTCTTTATTTACTTTCTGTGTGGGATTCACATTTTTTTCAGCATTGTACTCCATTTTTACCTCCCGCCACATCCTGTAAGGGAGGTATAGGAATCATGCTAAAAATTGTGTAGTGAGCTTTCAGTGAATGAGCACGTTTTAGGGTCCCTAGAATACGTAATTAATAGTTTCGCGACGATGTCTGTGTATGTGTGTCTGTCTGTCTGTCAGTCTGTCAGTCTGTGTAGATCTTTGGAGTTATGGTTTAATTTTATATTTTGTATATATCAATTGTATCCCCTATGGAAGAGTTGATTAGTTTTTTGTGATAATCCAATAACCAGAAGTGGTAGTTTACTTGAAACCCTATCAAGTTATTTTAAAATATCTCAGTAAATTATGGTTTAATGAAAATTTTGCTCATATGTGAAGTATAACATATTATCCAACACCTCTTAATAAATGCAAAATTTATCAGAGAAACATTATTTGATAGTGATATATATATATATATATATATATATATATATATATATATATATATATATATATATATATTCTAAATTTTCTAAATTAAAATTACAATCGAAGTAGTTAACAAAGTGTTATGTGTTATTATTCTTGTTATAAATAAAAAATTACTCAAGAGTTTTCTCAAAATTATACCCATCATTTGTGGGAAATTTGTTACTTTCCTTGTTTAAAATCGCCATAGTTATAGAGCATTTATTGAGAGGTGTTGGATAAAATATATTGAAATATTTTCGTTTAAATCTGCTAACCATGTTTTTTGAAACAACAAATCAACGGTTGAAGAATGTAATTTTTTCACATGTGTCATAATTTTTTGAAGGGATGAGCGTTTCTTGATAGTAGTGGTCCGTGTTCCTGCATTGTTCGATAAGAAATCTATAGCAGGAGGTATTGTGCTGCCCACAACAGATTTTTTTTATTCAAAATTAAAATATTTCACGAATATGTTCACCTGATATTAGTAAGTATAATGTATTCTTCTATTTTATTTTTGCAGTTACGTATTTAAGGTTGTCAAATATTTATTATAAAACGCTAGGAATGTATAGATTTAATTTAACAGTAAATAAAAATTCCAAGAAAAACCAATATAAGTTTCAGTATTTAAATATATTTAAGTTCCGAATTTTTTCCGCGGTATTTCCGGCCGGGGGAACAAAAACCAACTATTCCTGACTTGCGCATAAAATATAAATAATTTTAATGATGTATTACACCATTTTAAGGGTTTTTCTCGGAAATGCGCTAGAAAAAGACGTTAAAAACCCGCGTTTCGTTTCACGGGCGAGACATATAAATAACGCTGTACGATAAGCGGCAAAATTCGAGACATAAACGTGTATAGCATCAAAGCATGTGATCAGAAACAAAAGTCATAACAAATGCATTGAAGTGAACATATAGAGTGGGCGTGGTCAGCGCGGTTTTTTTCCGTGGCCAAGGTAGATACTCGCACTGACAGCTGACGCGCGGCCAATGGCAGCAGAGGCCGGCGAGCCGCGCGACGCTCATTGGTCGAGACGGGAAGATAGTGTTACCTGTGGAGT
The DNA here is from genome assembly GCA_963942605.1 of Poecilus cupreus. Classification (NCBI taxonomy): domain Eukaryota; kingdom Metazoa; phylum Arthropoda; class Insecta; order Coleoptera; family Carabidae; genus Poecilus; species Poecilus cupreus. The sequence goes on along the minus strand of OZ012729.1, from coordinate 4,208,890 downwards.
TAGAATACCCGGACGTCTGAGATATCGATTTTCGGGTTCTAATGAACGGTTGACGGGCGTCATAGGCGGTGTTACACTTGCAAATATACGTTGCTTTCTAAATTTTATCAGACAGCAATGAAGGTATAATTATTAGGTGCTATTCTTCCAATAATTACTTTTCATTGTGTACGATTATTGCTAACTCTGTACTTATTAGGTACGAATAAAGTAATGAAAATTTTTTTAGCATATTTAACCACTTAGCTTGGCTTGCTAAATTGATTACAATTGTTAATTTTTTGGGTTACAGAACTTCAATAATATAATAATTAATAAATAATTTTAATAATTGCGAATTGTTATTTTTGCGGTTGTTAAGCATATTTAGTTAATATTGACAAATATATTGCCTTAAATTAACGATTTGAACAAATATGACAATTTGTTAAATAAAAATTTTGTCAATTCTGAATTTTTAACAAGAAAAACTGTTGTTTTTATTTATTTGCTACATTTATAAAATTTAATAAATATACTCGTCAATAATAACAAATAAAAGCTAACTTATCAATTTTAAATTGTTAAAGAAAGTTTATATCCTTTTTAACAACTTAATTTGTTACAATCATAAAAATAACTTCTTGTTTCAAGAAAATTTTCGTTTTGTATGCATTCGTTGAAGAATGTTTTATTTCTTACAAAATTATTAGGTTCAATTCAAAAAAATATTAATTTTGAAATCGGATTGGCACTATTCATATCAACTTTTTCTTAATTTAAGAGGAATCTGTTTGTTCCAAGAAAATATTTTTATCAGTGTATAATAACTATGATTTATTGTTCTGCTTCGATATAATTATTAAAATATTAAGTCAAAAGAACATAAAAATAAATGTTAATAATTACTATATTCACAGTTATATTTAGTTACGAAATACTCAAAAATAAGTTATTTGCTAACAAATTTGAAACTTGTTAAGTTAACAAAAATTAGCGGTGGATCGTCTGGGATTAAAAATTTTGTTAAAATTTTGTCAATTTTGACTATAAATTTTTTACTGTATATTTTTTTTGAAACAGGTTTTTAATTTTTAAATAATCTGATTTCTGCGATCAAAATATCTAATCTTTAGATTAGAATCTAATGTCAATAATTTAAGTCGAAACATTTTGCTCTTCGTGTCTCTCTTCCAAGTCTAATACTTTATCATCGACAACAGACATTAAACAAAGAGATTATTGGCAAAATCATTGTTCAATTTCATTAATCAATGCATATATTACCGGATAAAACGTATTTATTTTCTTATCTTCATATAATGTTGATGGCATATATTTATTACCTCCCGCCTACCTCTAGGTAAGGGAGGTATTGTTTTTGGGCATAAAATTGGGTAGTGAGTTTTCAATAAATAAGCACGTTTTAGGGTCCCTACAATACGATTTTACTATTTTCGCGATGATGTCTGTATGTATGTGTGTGTGTGTGTGTGTGTGTGTGTAGTCTGTGGCAATTTTTTCGTCTCGCATAACTCAAATACTATAATACCAAAAAATACAATTTTGCGAATTATTGCTTCTTATATTTAAATGAAGAGCTGATTAGATTTTGGATAAAATTGGTTAACCGGGAGTAGCAGTTTACTTGAAGCCCTTAACAGTTTTTCGTGAAAAACACGGTTAAATTTCCTTTTTCAACAATTTATATTATTTTGAAAGTTGAAGAATATTTAATTACACATGTGTATAGATTACACTAATTTTAATAATTTTCATTAGATTTAGAGATAATAAAATATAAAGAAATTAGATTTCACAAATCTTGCATTTCTAGTACACCATGGAAGCTATTTTCTTAGTGAAATATATGTCAGAAAATTAAATAAATATACGAAAGAAAATTAAAATTCTCAAATATAAATAGAAAATATACAAATAAGGAAGGTATGTTTCTGTATCATCAAATACTATTTTGTATCGTTTAAGAGTAGTATTGGGCGGGAGGTTAGGTATGTGCTGGCAATGTATGTCAATATTAACTAAAAATACTTAACAATCGCAAAATTAATAAATCGCAAATATATTTTTTTATTTATGCCATTAAAATTATTATTAAAAAAAAACGGGTTGCATTTGTTAAATTAATTAATTAAATTTGCTACAGAAGTAATTTTGACAGGATTTTTATAAAACCGGCAGTTAATAAAATTATATGTGCCCGAAACATTAGGGGGTGCACCTCCGGCACCCCCGTAGCTTCGTCTATGGTCATTTAATATAGAAGTGTTGTCGGTTATGGTCCAATTATGCTTTCTTGCTTTCAATGTTTAATTTATTAATGTTTGTTCTTTGGTTAGTGCTAAACACACTGCCGTAACTTGAGAGAAAGTTTTTAAAAGGTTTATGATTATGTACAAAAAATAACAATATATATTTTGATTAATTTTAATATAAATAAACAATCATAATTACAATATTGTTAAACTTAAACAGAAAACAAGATACTAATATTAAATTATAAAACATATATTTAAAAATAAAATTTAAGTCAGAGAAAAATGATTTAATCTGTCCTGACTCCTCTTTCATAGTCTTTTATTTTATTCAACATCGGTTAGAAATATTTCAATGGGTTCATTTCACGTTTTCAGTTTCATTTTTTTATGAAAGAATTCATAAAACTGAGTATGTTAGATCATATTTTGCGCCTTACAATTGTTTAGTTTTCAAGATATAATTTTTTTAAAATCAATATTAAATTTCAAATTTTCCTCGATATTTGTTGTTTTTTGTTTTGTCAGCTGTTTTCTCACTTCTTGACAGCAATAGATAACTATTAAATATTAAATAGAAAACACGGAAATATTTAACGACTATGTTACATTATGTATGTATGTATTTATTTTTATGTACATCAATATTTTTAAATTGGCGTTTGACGTGAATATGTGTATGAAAAGTAACGTTAAATGTAAAGGAATAAATTACGTCACGAATTCGCACTTACGAAATTATATTACCAAAATTACGAACGAACTCTTTGAGCGGTATATGACCAAAATTGGGTAGTCCGCTCAGGGGCGTCGGAAGTTGTGATATTTCAATTTTGTACTGAAATTGTATTTTTTTTAAATCGAATATTAGGTTAAGAATAGTAAAAGTGCATGATTTTACGATACTTTTTGTATTCTACTTTTTTACTGGAATTTTCTGCAGTTTTTTTTCCACTGACAACTTTTTCCAGTAGTTCTTTTTTCCACTAATTTTGTTTTCCATTCCAAAAGTTTTCTTTTTACTGAAATTGGACAATCGTTCCAACAAATTCGAAAATATGTATATTAAACTGACAAAGGCAAGGTAAGATTATTTCGCTCGCCCTTTTAACAAACAAACCCTAAGCCAACACAACTCACTCTCGACAAAATCGAATCACAGTATACGCACTCATTTTTTATGAAAAATTTTTAGAAAAGAGTAGGGCCAAATTACTTGGATTGTCTCCGTGCCATTGGCCACAATATTCAATTGTAAACGTATTGTGATTTATTATAAAAAAAATCTGAATAGAAAAAAATTAGTGAAACAATGGCTAGTGGAAAAAATGGAGTGGAAATTATGAAATGGAAAAAATAGAATAACTTTCCTTGGTCCGCTTATCATCTTCATAATATTAATAATAAAATGAGTAATATTTTGTGTTCATGCTAAAATGATGCAATATTTTTAGTAGTCGGTAAATGATATACAAGGTGTTTCCTTTGAAACAACCAACGCTTTTTTGGGCAATCTAATGACTTTGAGAAAAATGTCATATACAAAAAATGACCAGGAAAAAGAGCCCTATTTAATTGAATAAACAACTATTAATGTTTATTGCATAGCCTATTTCAATATTGTAATATTATTTCTGATTTGTAATACCTTTTTTCTCAAAATAATTGTTATATAACCTCATATCATATTTATATCGTTGAAATAAGATCGTTGAATATAGATTTTTTTGATGCTTTTCAACGACATAAAGATTATTGTAACTGGTTTACAAACCAATTTGCAAATAATACAGAATTTAAATTCAATCAATCTCATAGCACATTAGAGGCCGTGGGTTCGATTCCCACTGATGAACATAATCGTTTGTGTGAATAGATAAATTCACAATCATTCACTCATTAGGCGACATATGACGAAAGTAGTTAGTCCGTTTACCATCTCTGTAAAGAAAAGAAAAAAAATCAAAATTTTACTTAATAAACACAACAGCTATAACTTCTTCAATGACAGAAAATTTCAGTTTACCCCCCTCACCCATTTAAACCATAAAATAACACTTATATATACATAATTATTGTAATGTATTATTTGCACGCTGGCGCCGGTAATTTCTTTCAAAAAGATGTCAAAGATCTGCTATGAAACTGACGTATGTCTATTTTCATCTTGTTCTATGCCTAAGGTCTTAACAATAACTTTATTTATGGGGTGTTCTTTGGTTCTTGTTTAAAGAAACAAATTACGAAATACGTATGTTGTTTCATAATAGTAGTAAAAACTACATGAAATCTCATAATTTTATGGTATTTAAAATTAAATTTATTGCAGGTTGCGCCATGGACGTGACGTCAAATTGGTGGAGCATAAGTTAAGGTATGTGTATAAGACGTTTTTTACGTATATCATGTGATATAAACTATGTTTTACAAGTACATGATGAGAGTTGTTGGTAGTGTAACAGTGCTGGGGCCGAGCTGATAATGTGTAAACTACTAAAACACATTTTTTTAGCGAGAAAAAGGTTACTTTAATATAATACTGAAATGATTAAACTAAACAAGAAATACAAATATTAAAATTGACGCAAACGTGTCAATTTGTTACAGAGTTACAGTTACCAAAATATTGAACGATATTACTTTATAGCTACATCTTGTAGCGGTGTAGAACTCTTTCGACTTTACTCTCTTGGACTCTCAAAACATTACTCCCTTGAACTGCCGAAAACTGTCCTTTTAAACAGCTAAAAGTATGTCATCAAGTTGATCGTGTCATCATCAGCTGTGTCTGCAAATATCAAAGGAATTTCTTTGCACACGCAATAGAAACCTACTTGTGCACTAATTCCAATTGATATTCGTACAAGCGCGGTTATAGAACTACAAAATGCTGAATAAACAATTTGGAAAAACGCGCTTTTACAGTAGATTGAGTGATTGGTTTCGTATAGATATTGATGTTGCACAGGGTTGTGGAATGTCTCCTTGTTTGTTTAATTTGTATATGGATGTGTTGTTAAGAAAGGCATTGAATGGAACGGATGGTGAACGTATTGGTGGACGAATAGTGCCTGCGTTAGCTTATGCGGATGTTGTTGTTGTGTTGGGTGAAACTGAGGAGCAATTGAGAAGAATGATTGTGAGCATAAATGAAGTAGGGAAAGGTTTAAATCTGCTATTGAATGTCGATAAATGTAAAGTGTTAGTGTTTGAGAAGAATGATTTGGTGACTGATTGTAATGTTTCAGTGAATGATGTAAGACTTGAACAAGTGAGTGAATTTGTATGTTTGGGTAGTATGTTCTCGAAGGATGGACGTATTAACCGGGAGATTGAAGGCGAGTGTCTGCAGTGTGCAAGGTATTGGGTGCTCTGGGTACATTTGCTCGAAACGTGAATGCATCTAGAGATGCTCGATTGAGTGTTTATAATGGTGTGTTAGTACCGACATTGATGTATGGTTCTGAATGTTAGGTGTGGATGAAAGCATGAACGAAGTATAACTGCTGTAGAAATAAGATATTGAGAGAGAGAGAGGGTATACGAGACCTGATCTTATACGGAATACATTGGTGTTTGATGAGTGTGAGATTGAGAAGAATGTTATTAAGAAAGTGGGAGTGAGTCAGTTGAGGTGGTTTGGACATGTTGAGCGAATGTCGAATGAAAGGTTGGTGAAACTAATATATGTGGGTGAGATTGAAGGTGAACGATTGCGTGGGCGTCCGAGGAATACCTGGTTGGGTATGATTGATGGTTTATTGCGTGAACGAATGATTCCGAGTGTGAAGAATAAACGAGCATGTATAAATCGCACTATGAATGTGGACGAGGCCAAAGTGGTGTGTCAGGATAGGAGTGTTTGGAGGAGATTGATTGTTGGTTGACTGTGTTTCTGGGTTCGTGCTACCCCACTAAGTGGGAAATAGCGTGATGTTATGTATGTATGTATACGTCATTCATGCTTCTTCACCCACACCCAATATTCAGAACCATACATCAATGTAGGTACTAACATACCACTATACATACACAATTGAACATCGATACATTTACGTTTCGAGCAGAGAAATACGTCCATCCCTCGAAAACATACTACCCAAATATAAAAATTCATTAACTTGTTCCAATCTCACACCATTCACTGAAACATTACAATCAGTCACTAAATCATTCTTCTCAAACACCAACACATTACATTTATCGACATTCAATAGCAGATTTAAACCTTTCCCTACTTCATTTATGCTCACAATCATTCTTCTCAATTGCTCCTCAGTTTCACCCAACACAACAGCATCACTCGCATAAGCTAACGCAGGCGCTATACGTCCACCAATACGTACACCATCAGTTCCATTCAATGCCTTTCGTAACAACACATCCATATACAAATTAAACAACCAAGGAGACATTCCACAACCCTGTTTCACACCAACATCTATACGAAACCAATCACTCAATCTACCATCAACTCTCACCGCAGCCTCACTTCCTTCATACAACGCTCGAATCGCTCCCAACAAATTACCATCCACACCGTACTCTACAAGTACATCCCACATAGTCTCTCGAAGAACATTGTCATACGCTTTCTTTAAATCGGGAAAACCACAGAACACTTTTTGTTCTTATCAAGTGACTTCTCAACAATCATTCGAAGAGAAAATAATTGATTTACACAACCTCTCTCAGGCAGAAAACCTCCTTGCATATCACAAATACGAGAAAGAGTATATTACAATACGAGTGTAGAAACTAAGAATTTCGTTCATGCCATGTGCCAGACACATAAGTGAGAGAATTCGTTTCTTCACTCGTGTTGTATAACGTTTTGTTCAATCCTGTTATTGTAAGTACGCGCCCCTATCCTTGTGGTCCACACACTAAATGTTACGAATCAGTCAATTTGGTAATGTCAGGTGAGTGGGCGAAAGTAGTGAGCGAAACAAATTTCGCCCAGTCACCTGTCATTACCCATCCCGGTACCATAGAAATGAGTTGAGTGGACAAAACAAAAGGTTTCGATCTCTGTATCCAAGTAAGAAACAATAAGTTTTTATCCAACACCTCTCCATTAATGCTCTAGAACTATGGCGATTTTAAACAAGGAAAGTAACAGATTACCAACTAGTGAGTATAATTTTGAGAAAAGTCACTAGTGGGTATTTTTTAATTTATAACAATAATAATAACACACAACACCTTGGTAACTATTTCGATTGACATTTTAATTTTGGAAATTTATAACAAATGTCACTGTCCAATAATATTTCTTTAATTAATATTTCTTACTTAAGAGATGTTGTATAAAACATTATACTTCACACGTGGGCAAAGTGGAATTACCCACTCGATAAAATTATCACACTCAGCCTTCGGCTTCGTGTGCTAAAATGTCTTTCGTGGGTAATTCCTCACTTGGCCCACTTGTAAAGTAAATAACTATTATGCTGACTACTATTTAATGCAAGGTTCATACACATCTTAGCAGTATTATTTGAAATACTTTCTTTAGCATTAACACCATGTTCGAGTATCTCTTCCATCGTGACATCATCTCGCTATAATATCCATCAATATCTCACGGCAGCAGCCAATAAAAATCGCACACATCACTAACTCCGGCGACAATCAAATAAATAACAACACAATAGTTATTAACGGCTGCAAGTCATCCCCGTAATTAGCCAATTAATTAATAAAGAATTAATTAAATCCACTTTACTGTACAATCATACAATTAATCTATTGATGGAGACATTTAAGGGAATTCCCGGCATTTTACAAGGCAGTTTTTATATGTTCTCCGCCTGGGCAGCGGTATATGGTTGTGTGATATTATATGATGGCATTTTTGAAATATTTTCCGCAACAAGGCTTTTTGTGAATTCAAGAACATTGAAGGAGATTTTCAATTGTTGGTTGTTTGTTTTTGATTACGGATTAGGCTTATAAAAAAACCGGTTTTTTTAATAATAAGAAAAAAAAAACTGATGTAGCCAGCACATAACCTCCCGCCCAATACAACTCTTAAACAGTACAAAATATTATTTGATGATACAGAAACATACCTTCTTATTTGTTTATTTTCTATTTATATTTGAGAAATTTAATTTTCTTGCGTATATTTATTTAATTTTTGACATATATTTCACTAAAACAGCTTCACAGTCACAATGACATGTGTCACATTTCGTAAAAATTAAAATTTTTAAGTGTTTCTATGGTGTACATGGAATACAAAATTTAAGAACTTTAATTTCTTTATATTGTATTATCTCTAAATGTAATGAAAATTAATAAAATTAGTGTAATTAAAACAGATGTAAAATTAAATATTCTACAATTTTCAAAATAACAAATTGTTGAAAAATGAAATTGAATCCTGTTATTTCATGAAATACTGTTCAGAGCTTCTAGTGAACTCTTATTTTCGGTTGACCAATTTTATCCAAAATCTAATCAGCTCTTCATATATAAGACTCAAAGATACACAAAATTGTATTTTTTGGATTTATAGTATTTAAGTTATGCGAGACGAAAAAATTACCACAGACTACACACACACTCACGGTTTCATAATTCAAATATCGGTGCGATTTTCGGTTACGGTTTCGTTACGTTTCCGGTCCCAGATTGTGTCCGCAGAAAAAGTATAGTTTTATGTAACTTAATTCAGATAAATATTGATATTTTGTTGTTTCTCTTACATTTCTAGGTTTATTTTCATAATTGATTTGACTTCATCTTGAAGATGTAACATTTGGCTACGAAATGTCGATGAAAAAAAAATCACTATCAATACTGCATTTCTGCATATTTTTTTTACCATTATTTCAACCAGTCGCTTAGAACTTCTTTTCTAATAAATAGTTATTTATGTATCAAGTCACTGAAGTTTAACTTTTTAACACGAAAATAAATCATGTAAATGATGAAAAAGAACTTCAGTGCCGCGGTACATATAAAATTTTATTTGAAAATTAAAATTAGAAAAAACTAAAAAAATTTATTATAGGTTAAGTTTATACATCTGTCAGTTGTCAATTGCAACTGACACTCAGTACGGCCAACCTCGAACATTGAAGTTACCGTAAATAACATTCAAAATTATGTGCTTTGTCCTCAATTTCTTTATCTCAATTAATTAGTTCATTCTTCTTGCACATATTGTTTCATTATACATATAAATTTATTACAATAAATCATATATCTGTCAAAATTGTCCTACTTGTACAATAATTATTTTAGGGTTGCCAGTACTGCGTTGCTTAAAATCGTCGTATAATGGGTTACTTTAGTGACGATTTCTGAGCTTTTATTGACGATTTTTGAGCACTTTAGTGCCGATTTCAAATAAAGATATTTTGTTGTGTGTTTATATGTTCTAATTTCATAGCGTATTTTTTTACATAGATACTGTACGCGATTTAAATGTAAAAACAAGTAAATTCGGACAGTTCTGATTATGTTTAAAATACGGCAAGTGCTACCGGAGATGGAATAATGGGCGTAAGGGGGATACAGACGGCAGGTACATCCAGGGCCGTACGCGAACATTTCCAATGATTTATTTTTCACCTTGCTGCTATTCACTACTAATTTGTATGCACTCCTAAATGAGTATAATAAACTTAAAGGGCCTTATAACGAGTTACACGCATGGAAGATACGCTATTAAGCCACTGAGGCACTTAAAACACTTTACGACGAAGTTTGAAGAAATCGAGTGGAGCCGGCCGCGAGCCAGACGAAGACGGCCAGCGTCTGCGGGAGAGAGCGCGCAAATGGTTTTTTAAGCCGCGAAAAAAGACTGCGCTGGTATTTTATGGTTATATTTTAAGTCTAATTGCTTTTGCAAATTAATCAATTGTTTTGACTTTTAAGGCCGTTCAGTCAAGACGAGTGAAGTAGCTAATTTGTTTCGCTAGATTTTAATTTTAAGGTTTTCCAAGAAAATGCTGTTTATGAATATGTCCGTTAAAATGGCGTTATTATTCAACTAATGAACAACGTGTTCAAGGCGAAACTCCAGCAAGCATTATACACGTAGGTATAGGTTGGCAAACCGATATGCGCACTAATTCCGTCCATACAACTACCAATTGCGATCACATCTACTCTTATAATAATTACTTCTTTTTTTTAAAAAATATTTCACAAATTTTATTTATCTTTCCGCATTGAAATAAAATGAATATATTTCAAATTTTGTTTTAAAAAATGATGGAAAAGCAGTCGTTTTTATTTAAGGTCAAACATACGCGTCGAAAGAACGAACCCTTTATTTAAAAAAAAACAGCAAATTCTGTATTCTTTATTTATTTTCATGTTCTTTATGTTCCAACAACCTCCATTCGTCAAAATATCATGGATTTTTTACAGTGACTTGTACATTGCAATGTCAGATGAAGAACATATTTTCGTTGGGTTCGTTCACTCCCATGAATTATGTTTTGCAAATTCAAATTTCAATAAATTATTTCTTACAATACTTCTTATTGAAAAACAAAACAATTATTACTGTGAAGTCTTTGAACATTCTAGTATTTATATATGTGGATAAAAAGGATAACTGAAACATTCAACTATAAAAAAATATTCGTTGAAGTCTAGTTGGTCAAAAATTCAGAATTTTGATACTGAATTTCTAATTCCCATGAACGACGACAGTAATGAAAATAATTCGTATATTTATAAATATAATCGTCTATAACATACTAAAATTATTTTACATTTGAATTTACAGTTTTTGAGAAACAAATAAAAATATACCAAAAAGTGTGTTTTTTGGTATATTCTTATATAATTCAAATGTAAAATAATTTTAGTATGTTATAGACGATCATATTTATAAATATACACATTATTTGTATTACTGTAGTCGTTCATGGGAATGTGTGACATATATTTGACTACTTTGAAAATTATGTTCATGTATAATATGTAAACAAAATTGGCATTTTAAAATTTATTACAAAACTTTGGACTTTTATCTACAAACGTAGGTATAAAACATTATATGTTTCATTTATTATAATAATGATATATTGTTTCAAAAAAGTCATGTTCATCTAGCGCTATCTTCAGCCCGTATGGTTCACCTTAAAACGGTATCATTTTGAATTAAAACTACTCCTATTCAAACTACTTCGTCTCCATAATGAGTCTCAGTTGAATACTTGGATATGTTCCTTCAAAACTAAACTAATTTTCATACAAGAATATTTATGGAACATACAAAAGTTTTCAATGAAAACGAAATCGGATTGGCACTATTCAAATCAATTTTTTTTCTTCATTTAAGAGGAATCTGTTTGTTCCAAGAAAACATTTTTATTAGTGTATCTGTACAAGTGAAAATGAACATACCGCTACAAGAATACATAATTGGGAGCCTCTTTGACTTTGTAAATAATTCTGAAGATAAAATGCTACATTAGACAGACTGACAGAACGCTTACAACAAAAATTACAAAACAAAAACGGGTTATTCGTCTTAACCAACCATTAACGTACTATTTATTATAAATGTTGATACTACAATCTTTAAAATTCTTTAAATTAATTAATATTTAATTAATTAATAATTTTTGAAGTTTGTTCTACTATATCCGACGAAATACTTTCTAAATCACTCATTTTCTCAAAATGCTTCAAATTTTGTGAAAAACATCTACATAATTGTTTAATGTCAAATTGTGGTCGTCCTCGTCATGGATTAAAAATATTTTTTTCTTCAAACGTCATAAAAGTACGTTGTTATGTATTTGTATTCAACAAGCAGAAGTTCAATATTGTCGCCGCCGGCGTAAAAGTGTATCTTGGCAACACATTTACGCCGGCGGCGGACAAAGTAAAATATTATGAAAAATAGTTAGGTTGTAATTCAATAATTTGACAGTTAAAAATGAAACAAATAAACAAAAATAACAAAACAGCATATTTTACGGCAACTTGAAATGCTAGATAAGACAGAATATTTTTTGAAGTTTTGAGCATTATGTAATATTTATAATTTTATTTTCTATGTTTGAAGAAAAAATAGCATGTGTTATTCGGAGTAAATGTGTCTTTGGGTGCTTCGCATGTAATTGTTCGACTCGCTTCGCTCGTCGTTCAAACGTACATGCTCAGCACCCAAAGTATCACATTTACTCCTAATGACACAATATACTATAGTGCCGAGGTATACATTATTTTTTTCCGAAATCGTTAAATTATTAATTATAAACATACATAAATAGCATTATGTATTTGTAAAACGTCATCTAGCTGTTGAGACGGGGATGGCTGTGATAAAAAAAGTACTGTCAAAGTTGGTTATAATTTTCATAATTTTTTATATATTCTTACACGTGTTTTGCATGTGATCTGCATCACAACCGATAAATTATTATCAAACGTAAATAATAAATAAATAGTATTATAGAACAAATTTAGATATGTAACTCAAGATTGACATAAGAGTGTGTAAAGTTTAATTTTGCTACTATTATGGCTAACTTCACGTTGTAATATCGTGTACTTTAGTATCGATTTCGGAAAAAATAATTTTGTTTATTCAACACCTCTCAATAAATGCTCTATGGCGATTTTAAACAAGGAAAGTAACAGATTATCCATTAGTGGGCATAATTTTGAGAAAAATCACTAGTGAGTAATTTTCTATTTATAACAATAATAATAACACACAAAACCTGGCAACTACTTCGATCGAAATTTTAATTTAGAAAATTTAAAGCAAAGTGAAATTATCCACTCGATAAAATTATGCTCAAGTTTCTCGCGTAGGTAATTCCTTACTTTGCCCATTTGTAAAGTGAATAACTATTATTACAAATAGTTATTTACATTACAAGCAAGGTAAAGCAGTTTTTTCTGATGAATGGAGGAAATGACCGGCGAGCCTGTCACTTCAATTAAGCAGTAAAAACAGTTACCTTGCATGTATTGTACATTTTACTTGTTACTCATTTATAGATAAAAATTAAAAAATTATAACCAAGTCCTGTCAGTTACACACAACTGTTCTGTCAAGAATTATTTGTAATGATTTCGTATAAGCCTTGTAAGCATTACTGTGTCAACGTGCATTGTTCACCTTGTTTACTAACTTGTAAAATTTTTACAGTGCAGCTGTCAATTAGTAACTTGTAAATATATATTTTCAAAAGCAATAGAGGGCTTGGTAAAATGGCGTTTACAAGTGAATAACAAGTAAATGCATTTTACAAATCTCTTGAGGGAAGACATCAATTTATTCGCACAGATAAGTCCTCAGGACTATCATCTTCTTGTACTTGGTGGTAAATAGTTATTTTTTTCTGCGACCATTTAGAAATCTGCTCATTGTATGTTTGTTGCTGCTAGGGATATGAGGTACATTGCAAGCATCATGGGAAATTAATTTATTTTGTGATTATTTCAATACAGGTCACTTCATTTACGTACAGGTGCCATTGCTAGGATACTTATTTGAAATTGTCAAATATTGGAATGGTGAAAGCAGGACAAATTTGTTATTAAACTTAAATGAATTACGAAATAACATCGTTGTCATAGAAAAAGTATAATGAACAACTCGCATGGATTGTCCATTTCATACTCGTATGATTTGTTGCATTCGCCTACTTTCATACTCGTAGGAAATGGGTACCATTGCATGCTCGTTGTACAATATACTATTATAATACCTCTATGGATTATTGTATTTGACTACTTATAACCAAATTTAAAAACAAAACACTGTTGACTAAATCAACAAGATATTTTTATATTTTGTAATAAATTAGATACCCTTCTAAAGCGTTTTATATTTAAGTATACTACTTATATTTACTACAACCTTACATTATGTTTATCATTTGTCTTCACATTACTTGCAAATTTATTGTCATGTTTACTAATACCTTATCAATTTATTGAACAAAGCTACTTTTACAATTTTTCTAAGACGTTTCAAAATTGTGAAATTGCGATTTATGTTGTTCTGAACCATTGACCAGAGACAAAACTAACCAAAAAGAAAATTTTCGCTTTAATTCTTTATAAAATATGAAGAATTCTTAAACAAATTAGACAGTTTAGGTAAAAAATTTTAGTAATATACCGACGTTCGACTTCAATTAAATATACATCATAGTAATAATTTATGAAAAATTAATACAATACGAAAGCATGTTCTCAGACATACTACAATGAATTCTTGGATTTATTATTAATTTTTATCTTCTTTTGCAATGCATAGGTAATGTAAAGTTTTTTTTAGGATTCAAGTAGTTTATTTAAATTTTTTTGGTTAGGTTTGAATTCTCAAAGATGATGAAATTATTTTATATATTTTATTATTACAGGTTTCGGGAGAGTTCCTCCCATCTTCAGCGTAGAGAAATACAAGTGTTAAGATCACATGGTATTATGATCAATCAATTAATCATTTGATTTTATTGATCATAATACCATACTTGTATTTCTCTACGCTGAAGATGGGAGGAACTCACCCGAAACGTCCAACAATAAAATATATAAAATAATTTCATCATCTTTAGATTTCTTAAGCCTAATTACAAAAAAATTTAATATAAAAAAAATCCGTTAAGACCAATTTCTCAATGATGTGTGTGTGTGAGGATGGATGGACGTCCATGTGCGCAATATCTCATGAACGAGATTAGATATGTAAACGAAACTGGAATTTATAAGTTTCATGAAAATATGAAAAACTGAAAAACCGGAAGAGGAAGTTTACTTGAAACACAAAACAATAAATTTAATTTTATTTTAGAAATAGAATAAACTATCTGAAAAAAGTTTCAAATGAAAAATATTTGGAATATAAAATGTTATTTGCACTTTTCTTATAAATGCTTCTAATTTTGAGAAAATCTAAATTATAGGAGTATATTTAATAATATATTTAAATAAACTTAGTGACAATGTGAACAAAAACTAAAGTATTTTAAACATCTATGTGTTAAACGTGTCAAATAATTGTGGAGTATTAAAAATGTATCGTTTGAGTAGCGGTAGCGTTTCTTGAGCTTCGTTAGAACCCTAGAACATTCCAGAACCCGCCATATAGGAGTATATAAGGGGCTGCCGGGCTAACGGCGGATAGTCTTCTTTTAAACTGTCAGTTTGTGATAAACCGTGAGTCTTTTATAAACCATGTGGCTGTGATAAACCGTCTGTCAATAAGTCTGTGATAAACCTTGTATTTGTGATAAATCGTAAGACTATTATAAACCATCAGTGAGTGTAGATAAATATATAACGTGTGAAAAATATATATATATATATATATATATATATATGTATTTGAAATATACTTAGAGATTTAAAGTAAAACAAAAATCTACAAATTAGTTGCCAACCATTTTGACAGTTCGACAATATGACAGCTCAATAATAAGAGAAGTACAAAGAATTTAGAATAGGATAGATATGCGCCATAATACTTTGACATTATTATAAAGATGTTAAAAACTCAAATATCTTAATAATTAATAATATTTTTAAACTTCTTTTATATCTAGTACGATGTTATGGAGTCTAATCATAACATAAATGACTTATTTGCCATTTTGCGTCTCAAGTAAAGGACCCCATTGAAATTGAGTATTACTTCCTCTAGTACTGATTATCAAATAAATATAGGTACTTCACTAACAACACTCCTCTTCAACCTTCATCCAACAACAAAATCTGCACGTCCACATCCAACATTCATCCTCAACAGTAGCAGCTAGTAGTCAGCACCAGCAGCCAGCAGCCAGCAGCATCCACCGAGCGCAGGCTGCCGTGCGTACACATGCGGCTGCGTGCGCACGCGCGTGCACCGCGGAGCGTGCAGTCATAAATACGAGTCGGAAAAAACGTCAGCTACTGGAATTCACTGCGGTCGCTCAGTGGACTCGTCCACGACGAGGTAAGAGGAAAGTTTGGTTGGAGGGCTGCTATGGGAGGCTGATGCGATGTGTTTTGTTTTCGAGTAATTGTTGAGACATCACGGAGATGTACCAAGTTTATTTAGACAAGTCTACGTACGAGCTTGACCACTGGGTTGGTTATACAATTATTAGAATATTGAGGTACATATATCTACTGTTTTTATTTTGCCGGATAAATTTCTGTTTGTTACGAACCCTTGTTATACTTAAAATGATTTTGGAGAATACGCACGTCATCAACTTGAAAAAAAAACTTAATAAAGTGAAAAATAACTTGTAAAGTTTATTGATGTATGCTAATGTTTTAAAAAAAATGACGTAAAAAATACTAGCATTAAGAAAAGTATATATTAGTGCAATTTCCAGTGATTTTATAGTGAATTTTATTCTTTTAATGGAATTTTAAATTATTAAAAATAATTCTAGTTCATTTTTTGTTCGCTATGTTGTTGCTATTGGTAAATGATCACGTTTACATACAAAATTCATATCGTACTGTCACTTTACTGTCAGACTTTACTGTGTTGTTAAAATTTGTCCTCGTGATTCAGTGTTTTTTAATATGTATTGTGTTTATTGCAACAAATCACGTCTAAAAATGGCGGCACGTGTGATGTAACATGCATTGTAACAAAAATTAGTATCCCATATAAACGTTGTTGCATAGTGACGTCATTATCTAGTAATATTTTTGATGACGTGCGTGTTCTCCAATATCATTTTGAGTATACCTATCAATTTGACAAGAAAACTGTTTTCATAAAATCACGACACCGTAGATGGAGTGATTTTATTTTTTAAACAGGTTTCGATTCTAATTGCTGTCAGGTTACCTATTCTGTAATTTTTAAAGCTAGCTCTATATCAACACTGTTTCGATTAGAGCTCTAGAAGAATAGGTATTCTCATCCTCCATTTTGGGTCCAGCTGTCATAAATAAAACAAGTTATTGGAATCCAGTTACTTAAAAAAAAAACATTTAAAATTTGTATCTGTCAAATTTGAAAACATATTTCTTGAAATTCTGTAAAATCCAACTACACAAATCATACGGTAATATATTAGAAAGTATTCTGTACACTTACCTGTTAGATATGGAATATAATAATTAAGAGAATGATATATCACAATTATTAATCAATATCAACTTCAAATTTGACAGAAAAGAATTAAAGTAACTGGATTCTAATAATTTGTTTTATTTATGACACTTGGACCCAAAATGGCGGATGACAATACTCATATATTCTAGTGCCTTAGTTTCGATATGTACCACTGGCATCTATCGGATATTCACCTAAACTACCTATATGACGTCATGTCAGTTTCTATCTCTTTGGCGGTTTAGAGCTGCCATAATTGGTGTACATATTTCATAGAGCTAGCATTTGGTGATTGATGGCTCATGTCACTTTG
Source organism: Poecilus cupreus (assembly GCA_963942605.1). Lineage (NCBI taxonomy): Eukaryota > Metazoa > Arthropoda > Insecta > Coleoptera > Carabidae > Poecilus > Poecilus cupreus. The sequence goes on along the minus strand of OZ012729.1, from coordinate 4,191,264 downwards.
AATTTTTTGGTTTTATTTCTTCTGTTCAAATAAATTTTACCAACTTAAAAATTATAAAAACATTGACGTACCAAAATCACTAGGATAGAAACACCGTCCTTATTCTTAACATAGAGACAGCCACTGTTGCTTGACGTCATAATTTTGGACATTAGGTGACAAGATTGAGTTGTCAAACTGAAATTTATTCGAAGAAAATAAAATGCTCGAGTGTAATTCGGTGAAATAATTTAACGACATTATTTTTGAAATAGTTATTTATGTATTAAGGCACTGAAGTTCAATTTTTTATCACGAATATGGAATTTAGTTGCCGAGGCCCGTAGGAAAATAAATCATGTGAGTGATAAAAAGGAACTTCAGTGCCGAGGTACATATTAAGTTTGATTTAAAATCTAAAATTCGAAAAAAACTGTAAAAATTACAATATAGGTTAAGTTTATGCATCTGTCAGTTGTCAATTGAAACTGACAGTCAGTATTACCAACCTCGAGAAGTGAAGTTATCGTAAATAACAATGAAAATTATGTGTTTTGCCCTCAATTTTGTCATCGGAATTAATTAGTTAATTCTTCTTGCAAATTTTCTTTCATGTTACGTCCAAATTTACTGTAGGACGTCAAAATATCTCCAAAATTATCCTAATTGTACAATAATTATTTAACGGTTACCAACACTGGGATGCTCAAAATCGTCGAAAAATGGGTTACTTTAGTGACGATTTCTGAGCTTTTAATGACGATATTTGAGCACTTTAGTGCCGATTTCAAATAAAAGGTTTATTTAAAAACGCAATTGGTGAAAATACAATTATTATACATCATATTTTTGACATATAATGCAAGTGACATTAATAAAGTTAGTATTTTGATCTGGGTGCTAGGAGAAAGGTAAATCATTTACACTTACAAGAAGTTAGGTACCTTCCTATTTATTCGCTGTCAAAACGATAAAATTGTTTTTTCATTATGGCTTACTTTATATTGTAGTTAAATTATCCGTGGTAAGGCATCGGATTGTGCATTATGAGGTTCACAGTTTGAATCCCACTGTCGACAGTTATCATTTTAAATTTACCTCTCTGGTCCCTCCTTTACTAACACATTTGGGGACCGCTATTTGACGACTGGTAAAGGCAATTTAGGCGCAAAACTATATTACCAAGATCTGTAATAGCAGAGTGCCACACCCATAATTAGTAAAATTAATACCTATTTAATTACATTCACGAAAATAAATATTAGAAGTACAAAAAGTTATATCATTACAATCCGAAAATATAGTTATTTGTTTAACTAGGCATCAAAATACCAGATTTGCAGCAGAGGCTGCCGTTTCATTGACGAGGCGAAGCCGAGGCAATAAATGCTGCCCAAGCTATAAATCTGTGTTTGATGCCGAGTTGAACACATAATTTTTTTGCTGACTTAATTAATATTTATTTAGTGATTATTTTATATACATATTTTGAAGGTTATCCCTGTCAAATAACGTTGTTATACGTTTGCTGAACGGTTGCTATGCGTTTGTTCAGCGGTTGTTATGTAAATTATTTTTACCGGTTTCAGGAGATTAAACCTATGTTTACATGCACAAAAGTAGGCAGGGTAAGTATGTCATAACTCTATGCTGTAGGGTAATATTACCTTACTGACCTGTCAAAATAGTCAAGAAAATGAAAATAAAACACAATGATAATATAACGCTATTTATTAATACACACGGAATTAAGGTTTTCAGAGCTTTACCTGCTGCGTTTCAAATATTTTCAGGCAATTAGCATCGCCAAAATCCACTTTTTATTTAGCCATTATGAACACATTGACGTTTAAGTAAAAATATTATTTATAAATATGATAGAAAACAAGTGTAACCATGGTGTGAAATAAAAACAATCAGGCTTACTTGATCACTTTCTAAAATTATGACAGACGTTATTCATACAAGAATTTCATAAAATAATATTTATTAATGACACTAACGTCGTCGTATTCTGAAACCGGTAAACTATTGAACAAACCACGGATGTTATGAGTCATAACAGGCCTTAGATGTCTTAAAATCCTCGCTCTACGAGCTCGGATTTCAAACTGACATCTGCGGCAGTTATGATACTCATAACATCACTAGGAATGTTAATAGCTATTACAGCCTAGGCTTAAAAGTGACACTTTACATACTGTTAGCAGTCTGTGAAGAGACACCTTTAATGTCAATCGGCAATAAATAAGATTGTTTACTATGATACCTACTATTGTCTCAATTTAAAATAGTGATGCAACGATTCTTACTTTTACGATTACGATTCCAATTACAATTACGATTGAATAATTCAGTACAAATAAGTTAACTTAAAAGTATCACAATAAAAATTAATAATTTATAGTAAAATACTTTCAATATTTATAAGTTTAGGGTATAGAATTTAAAAAGTCATGTTTTGAAAAGTGAATGAAAATTTTGTATCTAAGTGTGCCAGTTTCGTCTTTCTTTTTGCGTTTCTGGAAATCATAAATTTTATTTTTTGTATATTTCATGATAGAAATGTAGTACATCAATGAATTTAGGCTCATTTGATGCAGTTTTTGTTTCTGAACATTTTTTGCATTTACACTTTAATTCTAAAATTCATAGGGCACGAAATATCGCCTAACGAAAATTTCAACATTGTGTTTTCTATGTCCTATAAAAAAAGTACACACCCAGTATGTATTTATAATAAAATAAAGCAAAAAATGATGAATAACATTTACATTTAATAGTTATACCAACAAATACCGTAACTTAATAACTACTATAATAAATAAATATTTAAGAACATGGTCCAGGTGAAAACTAATAAATCTTCAGCAACAGAGATTCTCTTGCTGTGTTTTGGTTGTAATCAAGCGTGTGTAGTTTCCCACAGTCCAGTCCCGGAGGTAAATTTGATTTAATAATTTCACACTTTTACTGATCAGACCGCTTAATTCGGATTGGTCACACTTGCACCCCCGACCCGAGGGATGAACCAACACATGCGATGCGCAGCGGCCCAGGGCGAACGACCTCATTCACGTGACCTTGACTTCGTTTTCTCACCCAAATATTAACGAAATTGGACCACACTTTATATATCGTAATCATTCTTGGATTTATACTGGGTGTCTCATTTTAATTTACCACCTGAAATATCTGTAGACCTACGTTTCAAATCGAAAAATGTCCCCCTTCCCCCAGGGGTGGCTGGAGTGGGGGTAACTATGAAAAATTATTTTTTCTTGTAGATTCGGACAAACGTAAAAAATAAGTAAGTTTTATCTAAAAAAGTTTTTTATTACTATGACAGATGACGCTGCAATCAATAAAATTCGTTTTATTATGTATTTCAACTATTTCATTTGGCGGGTAATCATCCATTTTTAAGGAACTGTTTTATGATGCACTTCGTTCTAGGATAACTTACAAACACTGGTTCAAAACAATAAATACTTCTATCAGACACATTGTTTTGAATTCAAAATAATATGTTTCATTTTCAATAAAACAAATTTTATTGAATGCAGCGCCATCTATCACAGTAATAAAATTTTTTTTAGATAAAACTTACTTATTTTTTATGCTTCGTCCGAATCTATAATAAAAAATAAGGATTCCTATTTAATTTTTGAAAGTTACCCCCACCCCAGCCACCAATGGGGGTAGGGGGGCCGAATTTTTTACATAATTACCTGTCCCCCTCCAAATCATTAAACTTTTACCTGGGACATTTTTCGATTCGAAGCGTAGGTCTACAGATATTTCAGGTGGTAAATTAAAATGAGACACCCAGTATATGGATTGGTTTATAATAATTAGGTGCAAAATTTGTACACAAAATTCGAAAAATTAGTTTAACATTAAATAATAGAATAAGTTGAAAATACTTATTAAATAAATAAGGAAGAATATTTTTCCGGTTCATTAAAAAATTTCATGTGATTGTGTAGAGCGATTACTACCAAAAATGTCATCTTAATTATCCATAGAAACTTATTGTGGCTATTCAAGCCTTTGAAATAAATTTTGAAGAAACCAAAATTATAGCAAAATAAAAATGTGCCAATAGCAAACAAAAAGAAGACAAGCTTCAGAAGTCCAAAGTGAATCAGAATGAAGACTACGAGTTGAATGCATTTTGGTACCGTAATGATTTTATTATTGTACGCAAAATATAAAAAGTAAGACTAGAGAAATGTGGCTAATAGTATATTATGATACAAGTGTATAAGTAAGCTTTTAAAGCACGTACGGCGAGTTTAAGAGCACGACGCGAAGCGGAGTGCTTTTAATGTCGTTAGTGCATTGAAAGCACTTATACACGTGTGTAATACGCTATTTTTTATTATACCTGCATCATACTCTGGAAAAAAACTGACAGGCAACATTTTGATTTTGATAATTTTACGCGTGTGACGTTTGACGTATATCGTTTACATGGAGTTTGGTTAATATTTATTGTTTACGTTTACACTTTTGACAGATATTAACAGTAATTATTTGTGTTGTTGCTTAGCAAACTTTAAAGCACGGCGTGTTTTAATCTTGCGTTTGTGAACGCTGTAGCGTGTTTTAAACACGGATTATGATGCAGTTGTAATAAAAAAATCATTTAATTTAATTCGCGTCACCTAAAATTTAACTTGATCTTTCAGTTTAGTAGAAACATTCAAAGAAAATTTAATAGATCACTCTACAATTTGAATTACCAATGTACTGAATCGTCTACATACTTGATATTCTTGTTAACAAAACAAGAACTTTTAAGGTAATATATATTTTGATGTTCCTTGACTCCGTTTTAACCATTTACTCAACGGAGTTTGTGTGAATGGACGGATAGATGGATGTGTGTCGGTATTTTCTATAACTCATAAATGTGAAAAGAAAGAGTAATAAAAAAATACCGTGTTTGGTTGGTATCACATTGAAGGTCTTAGGGAGAACAAATACATTAAAATTTATAATCAAATTTAATAGGTTTTCACGCTGCTATTGTCGCTATAGGAGTTTAAATTATTACATCATCTATATGTATATATTATACTCTTATGTAAATGATAATTATTCGAAAGATATTTATAAAATTTTCTTTCATAATAGGATTACAATACTTTTTCGTATTATGTGCACTTAATGCTCTTCCACGGAAAAATTTTTATCCCTTTTTTCTCAGTCACATTAACATATAATTAAAAAGTCTGTTGTGGGTACCACAGCACCTCCTGCCATAAATTTCTTATCAAAAAATTCATAAACACGGACCACCACTATCCACCCTTCAAAAAATTTAGTTATCAATTATGATACATGTCAAAAAATATGAACATGACAAACTGAAGTTGAAATTTCATTTGTGAAATAGTAAAAATTACTAAGAATGTAACGGTTCGTTAAAACTTAACAATTTCGTTTATGAATTTACTGTCAAAATTTAACGAATCGTTTTCTAAACGGATCTTTTAGAACCGATTCGTTTGTATACAGTTTTATGAATATGGGCATTAGATCGTTAATTGTTTTTATAACAGTTATTAGACTTCTTTTTAATTTACTATCAAGTTGAAGCTTTTTGAAATGGATATACTAGTATGTATTATCAATATTTAATATGTTAAGCACGATTGTTGCTTGGTAATATTTCGAGACAAATGATATGATTTAAAATCACGAGCCGAAAGCGAAGGATTTTAACATTTTATTTGTCTTGGGTACAATTTTATGAATATTTCTCAATTAACTTATCACCAAATATAATAACAATTTTGGACAAACTGTAAACAAAAATACAATAAACAATTTACATTTTATCACACATGGTACTGAAGTCATGGTTATGTAACGGACATTTTTCTAAATTTTGTCGCTATAATACGCATGTGATTGGTCAGAAGTGACGAAATTCAATCAAGTGATTGGTTTATATTTATATTTGGGAAATAACCGGGATATTTACCCATTTTAAATATCAAAGTATGATATCTTTTTAAGACATGTTAAATATTTCGAGTTTTTTTTTTTTGTACGAGTATTTACCTGTATGCAAAAGTTTACACTTTTATTCTAAAATTCATAGAGAACAAATAGTCGCATAATCAAAATTTTAACATAGTATTTTCTATGTCCTATAAAAAAATCTGATGTGGCCAGCACATAACCTCGCGCCCAATACTACTCTAAAAACGATACAAAATAGTATTTGATGATACATACATACCTTCTTATTTGTTTATTTTATATTTATATTTGAGAAATTTAATTTTATTTCGTATATTTATTTAATTTTTTGACATTTATTTCACTAAGAAAACAGCTTCACAATCAAAATGACATGTCACATTTAGTAACAAAAAATTAAAATTTTAAGTGTTTCCATGGTGTACAAGGAAAGCAAGGTTTATGAAACCTAATTTCTTTATATTTAATTATCTCTAAATCTAATGAAAATTAATAAAATTAGTGTAATCAAAACACATGTAACATTAAATATTCTACAACTTTCAAAATAACATAAATTGTTGGAAAAGGAAATTTAACCAAAACTGTTAAGGGCTTCAAGTAAACTGCTACTTCCGGTTGACCAAGTTTATCCAAAATCTAATCAGCTCTTCATTTAAATATAAGAAGCAAAAATTCACAAAATTGTATTTTTTGGTGTTATAGTATTTGAGTAAAAATTGCCACTGACTACACACACACACACACTTACATACATATAGACATCATGGCGAAAATAGTAAAATCGTATTGTAGGGACCCTAAAACGTGCTTATTCATTGAAAACTCATTACCCAATTTTTTGACCAAAAACAATACCTCCCTTACCTAGAGGTAGGCGGGAGGTAAAAAGTATAACACCTGGTATACGTAAATCAATCTAAATATTATATTTTAAAATACGAGAAGATATCAGAATATCTGGTTTACTATAAATTGATGGTTCGCTTCTCGCTTGAATTAAAGAGAAATTTTTCAAATTTGTCGGGTTTTGAATCAGAGATTTTTAAGGATGTAAACCTCACACGCTTCTAAATGCACCACAAAATCCTTCTTTTGTTCTCACTCCTTCTGGTGAAACATATAAATAAGAAAAGAGGTATACTTCCTATGAAACTGCCATTCATATTTTACAAATAACTAAATTTAGATGCATTGAAATGATGTCATGTATTCGTTCTCTAAAATTCGACAGAAAGATAAAACTGGCAAATATTAGCGACGCGAATAAGTGCAGATATCTTAAAAACAGTTAGTTACAAGACCATTACATGATTTTATGAGTTAGAGTTGACTGGAATCACGCTATAAAATTTTTTATTATCAATAAAACTTATTTAAATGTAATCGTTATTAGAATTTATGGCATTAGATTCTACCTGTTTGAATGTGTAATGTGTTTCGGATATTAACTACAATAATCTTACGTTTTATGTGTACTATAACTTAAGTTTGGAATTTTCATTTGAAATGAAGTATAGGCAGAATTTTTTATTACTGCTTCTGTGATAATACTCAGTTAATTTTCTAATTTATTCTTACATTTACGCTTATTTAATATTGCATTGACTATGCTTTCACAAATTACAGGCACTGTAGATGTCAGAATATATACTACACGGGTAAAGTTAAAAGTGTGGAATTCGAACTGGGGATACTACAAATAGTCCAGTCAAAGTAGATAATTAACTTCGGAAAAAATTGCATAGATCTAAAAATTGATACAGACCATTACAACAAATGAAATATCAAAAGTCCCCATCGATCCTATCTCTGCTAAAAATTTTATACAAGCTCCAATATCAAGATTATCAGTGTTATCGTAAACTTAGGTCCTACAAAGTTTGTAGGCCATGAATTTGTCTACAAAAATCGCCCAGATTATTTTTTCCTATGATTCACAAATTACAAATTTGACCAATCAGAATGTCTCATTTTCCATTTTTGTGCATTTTAGATAAGTGAATAAGCAGCACCATGCTGTTTATTCGAGGTTAAATTGAAGCTACCTTTTATATGCAAATTTTGAACATTTTGAAGGCATATTTAGCCGGATAATTAGTTGCAGAAGCAATATACTTACATGTTTTTTACCTATACTGGTATTCTATTATATCTTTAAACATGCTGAATTATTCAATTCAAGTTATTTTTATTTACAAATTTTTGACATTTATTTGACAAGTAAAAAGAAAAACAATCAATTGCTATACTTACAATATAACAACATAATTTTATGGTGTTTTTTGTTTATGTGTGTACCGATTTAATTATGTGAAAATGTGTCAAAATCAACGCTTTAGTACAATTTCTTTGGCCAATATTAAAGTTTATGCTATGAATTCATGAAATAATCTGGACATATACCCCTCGAGGTAAAGAATTGAATCGATTAAATTTGATGTCTAACTTATTTACAAAACAAATTTTTTTGAATAAGCTAGACATGTTAAATTTAATCGATTATTTTTTGACGTTTCTCTAAACCAATGAAATGCTTTATTGTATATCACGTGTCTGCGTTTTAACCAATCCTGTCATTATTATACTGAGAATAATGCTCTTGTGATTATTCCCGGCAATTTTCTCTGCAGCTTTTTTGTTTTTGTTGACAGATGTCAGATAAGTATCATCAATACAAGTAAAAATGAGCAAAGAAGATAGATTTAGTGATGTGCCTGATGATGAAATCAAAAAATAATGTAATTAAATATAACTCGAGAGTTCGATAAATTAGAAAATAATTCTCCAGTATCTTTCTCAAACTTGTCGCCATTTGGCAATAGCCACTCAAGCCCTACGGGCTTTCGTGGCTATTGCCTGGCAACAAGTTTTCGAAAGATCTGTCAAATTATTTTCAATTTATTCTCACCCTCTTGTTATATTATTACTGATTAAATTCTTAGCACTCGTGATATAACTATTGAATAATCATTCATGAAATATCCCGATTTCAAATATTAGAAAAGAAATGTACCCATTTCCGCACCACCTATGAGGTAGTGTATTTGATGCAATTTTTTTAACGTGATTTCCCCAGTAGGCATAATCCACGGTCTATTAACTGATCAGACAGTTTCCTATTGTTTAAAAAATGGTACGGTTGGAAATAAATATCAAAAGGAACGAATTATTGATGAGTTTTTGAAAATTGTAATATGATTAATAATCTTTAAATTCTACTTCAACACTCATGTCTTCTTCTTCGCTTTCTTCTTCCTCTTATTGCTAGATTTCTCTAGATTTTCCTAAGAAAAAAATAGTTTGGAACCAATTCAAACTCTATTTCCTCCTGCTCCAAAATAACTTCGTAGTATTATTTTTTGTAATTTCAAGAAGGTTTGTAGTTACAAATGTAGCTGTAAAAAATGTCGGATTATTTTATTCACCAGTATGTATCAATTGCCAAGGCCAGTTTTGTTCTAATGTTGGCTCAAATACAACAAATAATAAATAATTTGATAAAAAAAAACAACAGTTGAAAAATGCAAAAAATTTTATTTTTTGACATGTGTTAAAATTCAAAAACTAAATTTTTTGAAGAGATGAGTGTTTCTTGATGTTAGTTCGTGTTTCTGTATTGTTCGATAAGAAATCTATAGCGGGAGGTACTGTGGTGCCCACAACAGATTTTTTTCAGTAGTTATTTGAATCGTTTGAAGGTTAATGACAAATTCTTCATTTCACAGAGGAGAGCTGCCCTAAAATATCGATTGTCAATTATTTTAATAATAATTATTATAATTCTTTGGAGTTTTTATTCAACGCTTCCAATTTGGAGAACAATTTAATTATATTAGTTAGTAACATATTTTAGAAAATGAGATTTAATAAATATTGATTAAACCACATTAAATTGGGTTTCAATACTCTTTAACGGAAATATAAACATATAATTTTGAATGAGTGTTTTTTTTTTAATAGAAAATTAAATCTTGTATTTGATGTCAAATTAACAGTTTCACAGTTGAGAGCTGTTATATTAATTATCGTCATAGAAATATTTTTGTGCCAAATTGAAGGTCTTACAGAACAGAGCTGTACTAAAATATAAAATTTTTGAGCGATCAGTTATTGTTTTTATGATAGTTATTTGAATGCTACTTAGTTTGGTATCAAAATAAAGGTCAGGAGAATTAGATTAAAATGCCAAAAATTCATTTTAACAATAGTCATTTGTTTTTCTACAATAGTTAACAAGTTTTATTTGTTAAATTGAAGCGTTTTGAAAGGAAATTTGTATTATCAGACAATTTACCTATTTTAGACTTTAGACTATTTTTTTAGGTATCGTACTGTTTCTGTAATTATTTTTACTTTCTTATACAAAGTAGAAGCAAGTATTGGAATTACGAAAAAAATCGTTGTGTGCAATATCTCATGAACGAGACAAGATATGTAAACGAAATTTAGAATTTATTAGTTTAATGAAAAAAATGAAGAGCTGAGTTGATTTTGAATGAAATTGAACAACCGGAAGAAGAAGTTTAGTGGACATACAAAACAATAAATTCCATTTATTTCAAAAATAGAAACAGCTGTGAGAAAAAGTTTCAAATGAAAGATGTTAGCAAAAGTATTTGGAAAATAAAATGTTATTTGCATTTTTCTTGTACATGCTTCTAACTTCGAGAAAAACTAAATTAAATATTTAAGAATATATTTCTATAATCTTAGTTACAATGTGAACAAAAACTAAAACATTTTTAATATCTATCTATATGTCAAACGTGTCAAATATTATTAGTTAGAAAGTTTTGAAGACTATATTGATAACAAAATTAAACAGGTTTAACATCTACATATCAAATAAATGACAAAATAGTCATACGCAAGGAACAAGTCATACGAGTTCAGTTGGTTTTATTTGTATAAGAAAGTAGTGTGGTGCCCACACCAGATTTTTTATTTCAGTAATCATAGTTGCTATAACAATTATACTCGCAACTGAAACATTAATTTTATGTTGTTTATATTTACATGAATAAGAAAGTCTTGTGATATTTAAAAAATATTATATTTCCTTGTACTAGAAATATTTGAGAATTATAATTAAAATCAAAGTGGTTCTAAAAATAAATAATCTGTAAATATTTTAAAATAAAAGGTCCAAAATAATTACATACACACACGTAATTATTATTACGCGTAATTGTAACAATTAGCTTATACAAAAGGACGCCTTTAAAGAAAAGCAAAGTATCTTAAAATTACAGTTTAATTTTCCAGTAGCTCGCATCTCACATATGAATGAAACACTTCCAAAATCTTAACCACAACGTCCATTCACAGGCCCGAAGACAAAGACACCCACAAGAGCGAGCGAGAGGCCGCGAGGGAGTTAAAAATAAACGACAGAGAAGGAGAGAACATTACAGTAAGCCGCAGCAAGCAGCTTCTTCAAGCACAACGCAACAAACACAAGAAAATAATTTACTTTTTCACTTTTATTTTACTCTTTTCCAAAACTGAGAGCGGCTTCTGTAAGACGCACGATCACTGCACTCATGTGAAGCAAGCGGCAAACCATCTACCCACTACACTGCTGCCAACCTAGCGCAGTGCTGCTCTCTGTGAACCATGCCACCGAACTACTGGGATAATGACGATGAGGATAGTAAAATTGAACTGCTAAGGTACGTTAGCGATGCAGTGTATGTCGTAGTGTGCCATGTTCTGATGCTCGCTTGTCTACCGAGGTAATTATTGCTGGGAAGCCGCTTTTGTGGAGAATTTTTAAAAAGGGTTGGAACCCTTCACCGCAAATATGTACTGGGAAAGAATCTGACATCATCTCGACGTGATTACCAGCTGAATGTGGAACAGCAACGGCAACGGATGGCCCGATGTGATTATTTTCAAATTGTGGGAGATGTGAGAAATAGGCGAGTGGGCGTGACGTCAAACAATTGACGATCGTAGTGAACTTTATTTTGTTTCGACAACAAACAATTTAGATTCCAGCGAGGACAAGAGAGATAGGTGTCAATTAATTTGTAACATTAATATGTTTGCAAAATCTTTCATAACAGAAAAACAAAGTGATATTTTCATTTGTATAATATAATCGCTGTGGTACACATGTAACTAAGGAGATTCTCAATGTTGATTGGCTGAAAATATATCACGTGACGTTTGAATTGTATTCTCACAGGTAATATAAGCTTATGATATGATTATTATCGATGATATTTTCGAGTGAAACCGACGTTGCAGCTTCGGTTTCACGAGCAATTTCTTCGATTATTAATCATATCACGAGCTTATATTTAATCGGAAAATATATTAAATAATTATTTGTTGTAAAGCGGATTGAGAACGAGATCGTACCCTACATGTACTGAACACAACACATTGAGTGTACTAACCTAAGTTTTGCTCTATAAAAATTGTCACTTTTAACCACAAACACGTTTTGAAGCACAATTTTATTTTATAAAACGAAGTTTGAGTTTATTATAGTTAGCTGTGATTATAACACATTTTTATACTTTAAATTACGAAATTACATGTAGATGTCAAAAATTTTCCTTAGCAATGGACCAAAACAAGGTGATATTTTCATTTGTATTATATTATCACTGTGATACACATGTAACTAAGGAAATTTTCAATATTGATTGGCTGAAAATTTGTAATGTGACATATGAATTATATTCTCAGTAATAATATAACAAGAGAGTGAGAATAAATTGAAAATAATTTGACAGATCTTTCGAAAACTTGTTGCCAGGCAATAACCACGAAAGCCCGGTATACGGTATAAAAAACAACCATACGGTCGTAATAAAATCCAACAAATTCATATTACTACTAAAAAAAAAATTAACACACTTATATACGATTTATTGCACTTATTTTTGTAGTCATAAAATATAATTGGATATCAATTACTATATGTACGTCGCACTGTTCCAGATAAAATGCGACATAGGATATCGATGTTAAAAAAACTTGTTATTGATTACTCGGTGCAATTCTGCATATAATTTATAAAATATTTGCTAATCTATTTATGATGATAAGTTCATTTAGGGGAGACTGGGTATGGTTGAAACAACGTTGAAACAACGTTGATAACCAACACAAGTAACTATTTGGATCGAAGTTTGTATTTTTTGCTTGTAAATTGAACCTTAAAGTTTAAGAAACAGTGATCTATATTGCCGTATAAAAAATATAAAGACAATAAAAATTGTCAACTGTTTCATAAAATACAGTCTCAAAATAATAACAAAGTTATTAATTCACAGAGACCGGCCAAGCCAATCAATCGGTAACTACAGACGCGTTTCGCTCTTATTGGAGCTCATCAGAGTAGTGTAACCCGTCAACTGCTGTGAGGCAGTGACACCGAATGACTAGCTCAGCGAGATCTAAGATCCCAACAGACTTCGTCTTGTGCTAAGACTTTCACAAGTCGTATGAAATAGATAACTTTCTGCTCTTGTTGCACAATATACTATTTTAGTGAAATTCAAGAAGGTATACTTTCGAAAAATCTGATTTTTGTTTTATTTTAAGAGAATTTTTGTATGTTACCTATAGTATATATAATTTTTTTTTTTCATTTTTTGTATGTTTCAATCAACACCAACTTCTGTTTGAACCGATCCTTGTACTGAGGTCAGTTGAAATAAGAACAGCCTTTTGTTTGGATTGCTTTAGCGGGGTAACTATTATACTTGGAAAAATAATTATTATATCTAATTAAACGTCGATAAACATCCTTTATTCTATGTGTTTCTTTCAAAAATTCGTCATATAGTTAAGACACCATGGTTGATAAAAGCAAAACTGTTTCAACCGTACCCAGTCTCCCTTTACTTAAACGTGCATTACACGATGAAATTTTCTTTTCATGTAACTTTAAGTTGTCTTTATAATTGAACATATCAGTCTATTTACATGATCCAGTTTTTTGTATATTTAAACAACCAAGTGTCAAAATATACAATTATACCAACACAGAAAACGCTGTTTTTAACTATTAAACTGTCATATTCATTTTTCTGTCGTATATAATAGCGGATTTTTGTGAAATCAAGTTAAAATTACTGATTTAGCTTGCAAAAACATAGAAAAGGCTGTAATCATTAATTTTGTACCATATTTAATTTTTAAGTTTTCAACTTCTTCCCTATTCCACTGTGCTATTGTAAGTTTATTATTAAATTTAACATTTGAACATAAACGCAATTGACATTTGTCACTTCGCTTAATTGGTATTGCTGTAAAAGCTGTAATCTTTTACAGGCAGATTCATAAAAGGTAACTCCAATTTTTCATAATCTGTAACTTCGTTTCTAAATTAAATTTTATGCTAATCAATTTTAATTCCAACTTTAGTTAAAATAATTATGTACTAAGAATGGAAAATGAAGATACGAGTATTAATAAAAATGGAGTAAGCGCTAATCCTTTTATGAATCTGCCTGTTAGGTAAAGTACCCCATATAACAGTTTTTCGTTGTAAGTTTTACGTGATAGTCGACTCATCTACCTCTCTTACACTTAAGCCTCGTTCACAATACGAAATTAGTGGTTATCGTTAGTAGTTATGGTTACTGGTTATGGTTAGTAGGTAGCTTCTTAAAAACAGCGTTCAAAATGCACAAAATTAAGAAGTACCTATTTCTGCTTAATTTTTGTTGGTAATATAGAGATCTCTACTGATGTTTTGGAATATTGCAAAGTGTATGGACAGATGTCGCAATAATCGTTAAATATTTATGACAGATATTTGGCATTTAGCGAGATTTTGATCCTTTTGATCATTGTTTTGGCTAAGTTACATGGCGTGTTAGATTTTGCTGCTGTGTATATTAATGGCAAAAGAAGCATTTATAAGTGGCTCCACAAGTTGTAATAAATGATTAAATTTCTTGAACTAAATTTTCTCAATATTCTAGACTTCTCCTGTTTTGATTTATCCATCATCTTCTATTAATGCACTAATTTTTCTTTCGCGAATGTAAAAATAGTGCCATAATTAATTATTATTATTATTATTTACATTTGATTAAATTTCGAAACAATTAATCATTTTCAGGTTAACTAAGAAATGTCAAATTCAAAGTATTTGCTATTTCTTTTCAACGTTCTCTGATTGGCTGTTGTCCACGCCAACACTAACCACTAAAGTATAGACTATAGAGTATGCAAACTCTTGCGCTAACTGAAATTAGCGCAACCGAACGCTGGGCTAATTTCGTTGTTGTGAACGCCCAAGCACAAACGCTAATGCCATATTTCTGACGTTAACCATAATTTCTGACGATAACCACTAATTTCGTATTGTAAACGAGGCTTTATGTTATTGTGCAAGAGAGAATAAGATATTCTACAACAAGTAAAGGAATGGCACATATTCCACGCGAGCAAAAAGTTTGTAGTCCGAGCCGAAGGCGAGGGCTGCGGTTTGCGAGTGTGGGATATGCTATTCCGTTACATGTTGTAGACTATACTTTCTATAACACTGTTTTGGAAATTACGCATTCCACAACTAAAAATTGTTATGGAATCACTAACATTCCATACGCCGCGTATGGAATATTTTCGACGAATCAGAACCGCTTATTAGCGCGACATATGAAGTATCTTGATTCAGTTACTATGGTTACGTCTGTTTGTTTTAATTTGATTTGTTATAGAAAGTATAGTCTACAACGTGTAACGGAATGGCATATCCCACACTCGCAAGCCGTAGCCCTCGCCTTCGGCTTGGACTATAAACTTTTTGCTCGCGTGGAATATGTACCATTCCATTACTTGTTGTACAATATACTATTCTATGACAAGATTTTGGAAATTATACAAAAAATACAAATATAAAACTGTTGAAAACGTCAAACTCAAATAAATCAAATTAAACAAACAGACGTAATCATAGTAACTGAATTAAGAAACTTCATATATCGCGCTAATATGCGGTTCTGATTCGTCGAAAATATTGCATACGCCGCGTATGGAATGTTAGTGATTCCATAACAATTTTTAGTTGTGGAATGCCTAGTTTCCAAAATAGTGTTATAGAAAAAGAAAAACTTCATCGTCTAACGTACACAGGTGGTGTAAATTGAGAGTCAGTTCAGAAAATTGTGCACTAGTTCTTAAATTTTTCTCATCGAACAAGATGCACTAATTGCACTTTTGTCATCGAACGCTTCAGTGTTAAAAAGTTAGCACTAGAACTACCTAGTGCAAGTTATTGAACAGACCATTAATAACTAATAACAAGAGATGAGTGAATATAGCTTGCGTCTTATCTGAAACTCACGGAATAGCATAGATTAATTGAAAATATAGCAAGAAACTACAATCTTCAACACCGTCAGAAATGACAAAATCCAAACATAATTAGTTATAGATAAACTATAATTATTATGCAATAATTTCTTCTTAACAAATTCAAATTTCCATTATCTGTTCACTTCACACTCAATTAAATTAGAAACAGCTCCAAATTATCTACATCTCTTATTCCAAATTTAATAAAAACTCTTCGACAAATTAGTTTCTTTGGTGTGCAAATCCAGCAAGGTTGAAGAGACTAGTGCAAAAATCTTTCCCATTGTGCAAGCTTCGCAAGAAGTGTCATTCATTCTCGTGAAGTAGCGGACACGAATTTTGAAATCGTAGAAATGATTAGAGTGAATGTACGAGGAATTTCGAAATATAGATTTACACTTATCATTCGCGGCCATTATAAATACATCAAACAATTTTTTCAGCGAAAAAGTGAAAAAATATGACTAATGGCGTATCAAGTAACAAGTAATATAGTTATTACTTGTTCAGTCAAGGCTGCAATTGTGGGTAGATGGATTGTTTGCGGTATTCTTCTTGTTATTCACAAGCGTATTGTAGCTAATAGCGTGAGCAGAAAGTGGAATATTTGCAGTGAGTTAACGTGAATCACACGTTATGAAGATAACCAGTTAACCTTAAGACCAACACTATTTCAAACAAAATATTGTTATTATTGCACACATAGTTTGTTTTTTTTTTTTTGTCACATTTGGGATCTCGAGAACTACAAGTGGAATTCGGGTTAATTCGACGTACTTACTGCGCCAATTTAATATTTTAGTTTTAACCTGTTGTAATTCAAAATATAATTTTTCTTTAACGTGTTGTAATTCGTAAATGGTGGCAGTAAGAGGAAAATGTTTCAAATAATAATATTTTCCTATTTCACGTACACAAAGTCAATTTTGTGACACTGTTTTTTTTCAAGAAAAATGCTACAAAATTGAATTTTGTGCAACTGTTTTTGGGGAATTTATTATTTGTAAAATTTACAGTCTATCTAACTTGGGGCTGTCATAGCTCACATAAAATTATTGAATCGGATCCCCTGCGTCGGAGTTGCGGTCTGGGACCCGATAGGCCTCGCTAGCAAAGGCTCTTGGTGACCAGAGGTATATTAAACATGCTGAACAATGTTATTTTATTTTTATTTTTATTGAATTTATGAACGTGAAATAGGAGAAGTAGTATGAACAACTAGTGTTACAATGCCTAATTGTAACACTAGTTGTTCCATATACTATTGAAACATTATTTTAATAACATAATTTTCATTAAGCCATAATTTACTGAGATAATTAAAAATAACTTGATAGGGCTTCAAGTAAACTACCACTTCCGATTATTAGACTATCACCAAAAACTAATCAGCTCTTCCCAAGGAGATATCATTGATATACAGTATGTTCTATTTAAGGTACGAATGCTTTGGGATCTCGAAAACCGTAAATTTGCTTCTTTATTAGGGTAGTTTGAACATGTATTTGTTTTTCCAATTCAATGCATAAGTCACCATATATTGTCTAAAAAGAAAATTTAGCGATTTTCTTTTTTTGTTGATTACTTTGTTAAATGACATAATACAAGAATCTAGTTTGCACTTTCTTAAGACATTTTTTAATGATAAATTTGCAGAAGTATTCAAAAAAATTATATATCTTAACATTTACGAGTTACTGGTATCAACTTTTATTTTTCATATGGTCTTAGTAAGCTATGAAATTTTTGAATATAAATTTTTTTATTGCTTTATAATGATATAAAACAGTAACAATACATTTTTATAATAAAATATCATCAAATATAAATATATCATCACGCCTTTTACCCATTACGGGTGTGGTACTCTGCTTCCGCAAATCTCGGTAAGTGATATATTTTTACGTATGAAGTGCGGTTACCAGCCGTAAAATTATAGCCCCCAAAGATGGTAGTGGAGAGAGAACCACAGGGGTAAATTTAAATTGGCAACTGTCACCTGTGGGTTTTGAACTGAGGATTTTACGACACGTTACCACGAAGCTATTTAAAATTGAAATAAAAAAAAATTTGATGTGGCAGCACATAACCTCCCACCCAATACTACTCTTAAACGGTACAAAATAGTTTTGATGATACAGAAACATACCTTCTTATTTGTTTATTTTGTATTTATATTTGAGAATTTTAATTTCCTTTCGTATATTTATTAAATTTTTTGACATATATTTCACTAAGAAAACAGCTTCACAATCACAATGACATGTGTCACATTTCGTAAAAAATTGAAAATTTTTCCATGGTGTACTAGGAATGCAAGATTTGTGAAATCTAATTTCTTTATATTTTATTATCTCTAAATCCAATGAAAATTAATAAAATTAGTGTAATCCAAACACATGTAAAATTAAATATTCTTCAACTTTCAAAATAACATAAATTGTTGAAAAAGGAAATTTAACCGTGTTTTTCACGAAAAACTGTTAAGGGCTTCAAGCAAACTGCTACTTCCGGTTGACCAATTGTATCCAAAATCTAATCAGCTCTTCATTTAAATATAAGAAGCAATAATTCATAAAATTGTATTTTTTGGTATTATAGTATTTGAGTTATGCGAGACGAAAAAATTGCCACAGACTACACACACACACACACACACACATACATACATACATACATACATACATACATACATACAGACATCATCGCGAAAATAGTAAAATCGTATTGTAGGGACCCTAAAACGTGCTTATTCATTGAAAACTCACTACCCAATTTTTTGACCAATAACAATACCTCCCTTACCTAGAGGTAGGCGGGAGGTAAAAAAGAAAATCACTAAATTTACATTTTAACCATTATCTAGTGATCTATGCATTCAATTGGAAAAACAAATACATGTTCAAACTACCCTAGTAAAGAGGCAACTTTCTTCTCAGTAATAATATAACAAGAGGGTTAGAATAAATTGAAAATAATTTGACAGATCTTTCTCAAACTTGTTGCCAGGCAATAGCCACGAAAGCCCGTAGGGCTTGAGTGGATTTTGCCAAATGGCAACAAGTTTGAGAAAGATAATGGAGAATAATTTTCTAATTTATCGAACTCTCGAGTTATATTTAATTAAATTATTTTTTGATTTCATCATCAGGCACGTCACTAAATCCATCTTTTTTGCTAATTTTTACTTGTGTTGATGATACCTATCTGACATCTGACATCTCTCAACAAAAACAAAAAGCTACAGAGAAAATTGCCGGGAATAATCACAAGAGCATTATTCTCAGTATAATAATGACAGGATTGGTTAAAACGCAGACACGTGACATACAATAAAGCATTTGATTGGTTTAAATAAACGTCAAAAAATAATCATTTAACTAACCTCGTATAATACATATAATATAATAAATTTTATTGTTCAAAAAGACAGTACAGATGACTGTATAGATTATAGAACATGTATTGTATCTCTTACGGTTCTCGAGATCTCAACAAATCCTTTTCTTTCTTACGTTGCACTGTCTATCTTTTTCACCTTATCCTAAGCGTTCCTTCGAATAAGTATAAGCAGCTCCTTACATCTAGTTCTCTTAATATACCGGTAGTAGTACGTAAATTAACCACACACAGGTGAAATTAATTTAATATCTTTATATTTCAGTTAATGATAACGATAATATAAGCATAGTATATGTATATACTAACGACTAGTTGTCAAAGTTAAAATCTACAAAGACGAATATCGATGGACAAGTGATAATCAAACGTATCGTAATGTTACAACTGCAAACTATGTGGGTTTATATTTTAATTTTAAATACGGGCATCGGTTAACACGGTGTTTAGTGCATTGTATCTTTTTGCTAACCTTTACTCATGTTTTGAATAGTATTTAGTAGGTACAAAAAACCTAATGAGTACTTGAGAAAAAAAAAAAAAATATAAGACTAATGGGGTCTTCCACCATTTAAAAAAAAAAATTTTATGAAACTTTATTTACATTGAAGACTATCTACACTTTTAAAAATTCTTAATTGATATTCATTAAACCACAATGATTTTTTTAAAATGTTGTGACGTCATTGTAGAGGTGATGCTGGATCTAAAGCAGTACAGATTGTTCGCTCGTGATGCAAACTTCATTCCCATGAGTATTACATGCTCATTGAATAATATACTATTATTGTATCTTTAATAACATAGAGATAGCTTGTTTGGCTGTTAGACCCCGTGTAGGTATAACAAGTACTACATTATTTATCATTGTATAATTAAATTATTAAAATTGTTTCTGATTTGGTACTTCAATAATATTTCAATAGAGGTCACAAATACAACTTATATTTTAAGTCGACAGTTTTAAAATACTCCAATCGATTACCTACTAAGTGGTGAGCTCAAATTTCTAATTCTTCTATACAATCAACTGTATCCCATTTGAGAGATCGGTGGAATTTGAACCTGTGCAATTTATTACCAACTCAAACATGATTAAAAAATATAAAGACAATAAAAATTGTCAACTGTTTCATAAAAAAACAGCCTCAGAATAATAACTAAGTTATTAATCAATCGGGAATTACAGACGCGTTTCGCTCTTATTGGAGCTCATCAGTGTAGTGAACCCACCAGCTGCTGTGAGGCAGTGGTACCGAATGACTGGCTCAGCGAGATCTAAGATCCCAACAGATTGGTAAATGAACCTGAGAAGTAATTAAATACTCCCAGAGCCATCTACCGCTCTTAAACTTCAACAGAAGTAAATGTTTTCAAAAGTTGAAACCTATCTATGAAACAGGGTGGTACTGTACTTTTTGTTTTATTCGATTATTATAAATATTACCGAAATTTTTTCAGACAAAATTTATTTTACATTAAAATGCCCACGTATTTGCAGTATAAGTTTTTCTACCGGGTGTTTCATTTCCTCACAATGATATGCAACTTTATAATTTTAAATGGAACAGCCTATATATTTTTGCAAAATTAGAAAGATCTTTTGTTTCTCTTTAAAATAGTTCTTATTCATTATAGCCCTAAAATGATCAGTACAGAAACTATTCTCGTTTTTATTTATGAAGAATCACACAGAAAGTATGCCATGAAATTAAAAACAATCAATAAATTTATCAAAAATATTCGAACTAAATAAAAAGTTATTAAACTAAGTGAAAATAGTAAATAGTAATGATTTAAGATCTGACAGCAACTAATCTGATTGTTTAAACATTCACACACAATAATATGGCATATTTTCTGTGTGATTATTGAATCATATAAACGGGAATAGTTCCTGTACTAATCATTTTAGTACCATAGTGAATAAGAACTTATTTAAAGAGAAACATAAGATCTTTAAAATTTTGTAAAAATATATAGGTTGTTCCATTTAAAAATACAAAGTTGCATACTATTGCGCGAAAATGGAGCACCCGGTAGAAAAACTTATACTGCAAATACATGGATATTTTATGTAAAATAAACTTTGTCTGAATAAAATTTCGGTAATATTTATAATAATCGCATAAAATAAAAAATACAGACCGAGGGACCACCCTGTATATTAAAAAATATAAAGATAAAAAAATTGTCAACTGTTTCATAAAAAACAGCCGGTCTCAATGAATTAATAACTTAGTTATTATTCTGAGGCTGTATTTTATGAAACAGTTGACAATTTTTATTGTCTTTATGTTTTTTAATATATATGTTTCATAGACAGTGTTATCAACTTTTATCAAACATGATTGTTTAAAATAGTGACAAAAATGAAACACAACAAGGTCGCCATAGCCTTCATTGCGCCCCCACCCTCGCTGATCATTTGTAACGTCGAGATTAGCAGGCCATGACGTCTCTCCCCGGAGCCAGCATCTCCCGGATTACTCCGGCACTCAGGCCACGCTGACTCTGGCGGGAGCTGCAGCGCTATCTACATGAGTGATCGATTCTCCGACGGATTAGCGTTTCCTCGGGCTGTTAGCAGGGGAGCGCGGCTGGGCGGACCCAGACACTGTCCCCAAAGGTGATTGATTAATCGTAGATCTGACTATGATGAGATTGAGATACGTTTGCGATTTGAGCTCTTGAGGTGGGACTGGGACTGAACTAACATTAGCTAAGGAATTTTCAATGCTTGTAGTAATGCTACTAGAAACTAATTCATTACAATTACTATCATTCAAATATTTGTAGTTCCTTGGTTTTACTCAATGACGTTATATAAACTAGACGTCGCATATGCTGCCTATTTAGATAATAGCTGTATTCTTTTTGGTTAAAATCTCAGTTAGTCTCAGCTCACTTCAGATAAACTCAGTAAAGTGTTGTTCTTTTTGTTGCTGAACTGAGACAAACTGAGAGAACTCACTTCCCCCCTTACCGATACTGCACCGCCCGCGAAATAAACTCAAAATGATCTACGCAACTCAGTTCGGTGGAAGGGGTAATGTTTGGTTTGTGTTGTCTGGAGAACTGTCATATTTATTAGGTTATGTGCATCAAATTGCTACAATAACAAAATATGTCGATCTATTTCATTGATTTATTAAATGTGTAACTTATAGTAAAATATTTTCAGTGTCATCAATTTTAATAACATAAGTATATATATTCTTGTTCAAACCAACCTTTCAATTCATAAAATGCTGTTCTTTTTGGATGCCTTTCAGCTCAACTCAGCTCAATTCATCTCAACTCACTTGTCAACTGAGTTGAGCTAAAACTTTCCAAAAAGAATACAGCTATTGTTTTGAAGCAGGTACTCTGTAGAGTACAGACGAGATGGAAAACGGATCATCCAGCCTGCTTACAATGCGTGTTGTTTACTTTATTTGGCTTATCCACGTGTATGTACATTGGTATGAAGTTGTTACATGATATGAAATTTAATTAAAAATATCTTTTAGATCCTTCAGAACTATTAATTGAAGTTAGAGTTGTAGGTCTCAGGTTTAATAAAATAAAAAGGTATATAATGTATAATATATTTTGATTCGAACGTTTCGACTTCATATATCATCAGCTAAAAAATAAATAAATATGAATCATTATTTATCAAACATGCATACATAACGTCACGCTATGTCCCACTTAGTGGGGTAGCACGATCCCAGAAACACAGTCAACCAACAATCAATCTCCTCCAAACATTCCTATCCTGGCACACCACTTTCGCCTCGTCCACATTCATAGTGCGATTCACACATGCTCGTCTATTCTTCACACTCGGAATCCTTCGTTCACGCAATAAACCATCAATCATATCCAATCAGTTATTCCTCGGACGCCCACGCAATCGTTCACCTGCAATCTCACCCACATATATTAGTTTCACCATCCTTTCATTCGACATTCGCTCAACATGTCCAAACCACCTCAACTGACTCACTCCCACTTTCTTAACAACATTCTTCTCAATCTCACACTCACCATACACCAATGTATTCCGTATATGAACAATATAAATTAATTAACAAAAAAACCTTACCAAGAAGTAAAATTAAAATTAAAAATTATAAAATATAAAGTAAAGAATTTAAATTATAAAAAATATTTATTACAGAAAATATTTAAAAAAAAAAATAATCGTGAAAATACAAAAAAGGAAAAAATCTGATGGGCCCAACACATAACCCCCCGCCCAATACTACTCTTAAACGATACAAAATAGTATTTGATGATACTGAAACATACCTTCTTATTTATTTATTTTCTATTTATATTTCAGAAATTTAATGTTATTCGAATTTTTATTTATTTTTTTTTTACATATATTTCACTAAGAAAACAGCTTTACAATCACAATGACATATCACATTTCATAAAAAATTTAATTTTTTAAAATGTTTCCATAGTGTACAAGGAGTGCAATGTTTGTGAAATCTAATTTCTTTATATTTTATTATCTCTAAATTTAATGAAAATTAATAAAATTAGTGTAATCAAAACAAATGTTAAATTAAATACTCTACTACTTTCACGATAACATAAATTGTTGAAAAAGGAAATTTAACCATGTTTTTCACGAAAAACTGTTAAGGCCTTCAAGTAAACTGCTACTTCCGGTTGACCAATTTTATCCAATATCTAATCAGCTCTTCATTTAACTATAAGAAGCAAAAATTCACAAAATTGTATTTTTTGGTATTATAGTATTTGAGTTAGCGAGACGATAAATATGCCACAGACTACACACGCAATTATTCTAATTATTGATGGAAACTTGAACAAAAATGAAAAATAATTGACATTTCAGAAATTTAGATTTATATATTATGTGTTGTATTATTTTATGTGGAAATTTCGTAGAAGATTATAATGATCTAAAAACAAATTTTATGGTTCATATCTTTTCACTTCTTTCTGTTAAATAAATAAACAATTTTTAACCTGCTTTTGAAATGTCAAATAATTTTCGGTTTTGTCTAATTTTCCATGACCGTGTTAAAATTTTTCTAATAAATATTGATTTTAATTTGATTGATATATACTGAAACAATAACAATTAAGTAACCAAATGGGCCTTATTGGATTAATTTTTAAATTTTGAACAACTTTTGTATTAACATTTTGGCAATAAATTGAATAGCTAAAAATTTACAGAAATATAAAAAATGGCATTGATGTCCCTGTATTCCAAATTGCAATTATACACTCTGTATAATATAAACCGCAATACTCAATACAGAATATAGTAAGATTATTTTTAAAAGTGTGACATAAATGATGTCCATTTTAAGAACAATGACGATACACCTACAAGAAACTGAGATTAAACTCTGCCATGTGAAGAATTCACCTAACAATTCTCTTCTTTTATTCGCAGCGGTACAAATGTCCATCTGCGTGCTATCAACAATATTAATTTTTAATAGCCACCTGAAAAAGCCTAGAATGACCATCACCGAGTACTACTTCCTAATTTTTTGCATGGAGAACTTAAAAAAAATCTCTTCTTCTTATAATGTACCTGCTTATGATAGCTATGTGTAAGCATCCGAACACTGTATTATATGGTAGCGTAATCTTCAAGAAAAAACCAAGAAAAAAATTGTACGTTGTCTGTATGTCATACCGTTTGTTTGTGGCTTGTCAGTAGATGACTCTGTGCAGTGGCGTGCGTGGGAAATTCCAGGGGGCCCTTACACATGTTTCATTTATTGTACTTTTAATAAAATATTTTTTTCTTAAAGCAGATCTAGATTTGGAATATAATTGAGCATCCAGTGCCGTCAAAATACGACCCCCAAAGATGTTAGAGGTCTGATCTCGTGATCCACAGTTCAAGGACCTATTTTTATTTTAAATTTTTGAAGAAAATATTGTTATCTATTCCTAACAAACGATATTTTGACAAAGTGTTGTGGTTATTTCTAAGTCAAATTATAATTGACGATTGATGAATTTATAACCGTAAATTTCAATTAGAGGTGTACCAAAAAACCTAATACCAAATTAGGCATTTTGTTTTTGCAAACTGCCACGAATTGTAAAATAGTACTTTAAAATATATTATAAATAAGAAAAGGACTAAAAATTATATTTAACAATTATGAAAAAAAAAAAATGGTGATCAGATTATCGGGTAAATACATGTTATAAGGTACCTTGAATCTGTTTTAACCATTTTCACAATGACGTCTGTGTGTATGGATTAGTGATGTCATGATTCTTACTTTTACGATTACGATTCCGATTAACAATTTTGATAATCGCCGATTACCATTATGATTATTTAGTACAAATAGGTTATTTTAATAGTATTACAATAAAAAGTTACAATTTACAGAAAAATAAATTTATTGTTTATTAGTGTAAGATATAAAACTAAAAAGTCATATTCAAATTCAAAGTCAAATGGTTATAATAATTGAATTAAATGTATATTTAAAAATTAAAGAATATAAAATCTGTATTTTATGTATGCCCAAACATCTTTTGTTTTACTTTTTTTCGACATTTTAAAGATTTATTTCCACAGTGCGGACGAAAAAATCAGTCTTGCAAAACAGTCACAATTTCAACACATCTGTATCTACAAAATTTATATTATTTGTATCCGTTTTGTATATACAAGCCCAGAATCATTTGGCCAAATAAAGACTTTTAAAATTCTGATCTTACAAAGGAAAAATAATTGTATTTAATTTATTTGTATCTAAAATTCTATTATTTTATAAGAATATTTTAAGAAAATTAACAACTGAAATAATAACAAATTAACGAACATCGCTAATATAAAGATTTCATTCGACCCAAAGATATTATTGGCTAGCACCAAGAATACTGTTTTTTTAAATCTGATGACAACAAAATATAGAAAGAAATTCAAATAAAAATTGTAGGTAACATTATTGCATATCTTAATTCCAATGGAATTTACTCTATTTCATTTATTTACAAAAATATGATCAAAAACCCTGATAGGCCTTCAAATAATCTACAACTTACTGTTGATGAATTATTCCCAAAATTTAATCAATTCAAATCCTTCAATACCTCTCCGTTATGTGTATGTGCGGTAGGTAAAAAATATACATATGGTCAATTATACAATTTTCCTTTGTATGATTTTAAATGTGCCAAATTATATGATTCTGGTCTCGTAATGCTAGTTATATGTATTTAAAGTAAAACAAATTACAGAACCAAATGAGTGCAGACACAAGACAGAAAAAGTACATTTTATACCATACATACATACATAACATCACGCGTGGGGTAGCACGAACTCATAAACACAGTCAACCAACAATCAATCTCCTCCAAACATTCCTATCCTGACACACCACTTTCGTCTCGGGCACATTCATAGTGCGAATCATACATGCTCGTTTATTCTTCACATTCGGAATCATTCGTTCACGCAACAAACCATCAATCATACCCAACCAGTTATTCCTCGGACGCCCACGCAATTGTTCACCTTCAATCTCACCCACATATATTAGTTTCACCAACCTTTCATTCGACATTCGTTCAACATGTTCAAACCACCTTAACTGACTCACTCCCACTTTCTTAACAACATTCTTCTCAATCTCACACTCATCATACACCAAGTTATTCCGTATGCGATCACGTCTCGTATGCCCACATACTCACTCCTCTCAAATATCTCATTTCTACAGCAGTTATACGTCGTTCATGCTTCTTCATCCACATCCAACATTGAGAACCATACATCAATGTAGGCACTAACACACCATTATAAACACTCAATCGACCATCTCTAGATACATTCACGTTTCGAACAAATGTACCCAGAGCACCCAAAACTTGTACCCTGCAGACACTCGCTTTTCAATCTCCCGGTCAATACGTCCATCCCTCGAGAACATGCTACCCAAATATACAAATTCATTCCCTTGTTCCAGTCTCACACCATTCACTGAAACATTACAATCAGTCACCAAATCATTCTTCTCAAACACCAACACTTTACATTTATCGACATTCAATAGCAGATTTAAACCTTTCTTTCCCTACTTCATTTATGCTCACAATCATTCTTCACAATTGCTCCTCAGTTTCACCCAAAACAACAACATCATCCGCATAAGCTAACGCAGGCACTATACGTCCACCAATACGTACACCATCCGTTCCATTCAATACCTTTTGTAACAACACATCCATATACAAATTAAACAACCAAGGAGACATTCCACAACCCTGTTTCACGCCATAAACTTATTCGTTGCATCACTAATTTGTAATTTGTAAAAAATATAATTTTATTTTTAATATTTGAAGAAAAAATATATGCTGAGCACACAAAGTATCACATTTACTCTTAATAACACAATATACTATTAATGTAAGTTTTTTCGTAGCAACTTTCTAGTTGTGAAAAAATCGCATCGAAACTTCAAGTAGAATATTTCATTTGCTATCAAAAAATGATTAATTTTTATCACAATTAACTAGTTGTTACGGTAGTATCTTTATAGAAAATAAGCCCGATTAGGTACATGTTATTCCGTATCAAGTTAAAGAATTCGTCTTGATGTGAAATTTCCGGGGCAAGTGCCCCTGCCACCATCCCATGTGCGCCGCTATGGCCAGAGTCGAGTTACCGGGTTAACGACTGTCTCTAGTATAATTTTAAAGTCGTTAAGTTAGTGTCATTTTCACACTGAGTACTGATTATAATGCGACATTTCCGTTTTTTATTAAATAATCATTAAACGCCAAACACCGCTTGTGTTGTGTCTCTTCGCATACGAAGTGTCGGCATGCACAACTGTTGTGCGCTGTGACCCCGCCTCCAGGTCCGTAACGCACAAATCACGGGGACTGGCCCGCATCAATATGTTTACGTTCTATTGTTTACAGTGAAAACAAAATAAACACCCTCCCGTTTAAGCTACTTGTACTTATATGTGCGGGAGGGATTTAAGGGTGGATAATACATAGCAAAACAAAGAATTCATGAAAACATATGTCCGGAAATACCTAATTTCAGAACTGTAGCGATTTTAATATTTTATCCAACACCTCTCAATAAATGCTCTATAACTATTGCGATTTTAAACAAGCAAAGTAACAGATTATCCACTAGTGGGTATAATTTTGAGGAAAGCCACTAGTGGGTATTTTTTATTTATAACAATAATAATAACACACAACACCTTGGTAACTACTTTGATTGACATTTTAATTTAAAAATTTAAAGCATATGTCACTGTCAAATAATATTTCTTTAATAAATTTTTCATTTGTTAAGAGGTGTTGGATAAAACGTTATACTTCACACGTGGGCAAAGTGGAATTACCCACTCGATAAAATTATCACACTCAGCCTTCGGCTTCGTGTGCTAAAATTTCTCTCGTGGTTAATTCCTTGCTTTGCCCACTTGTAAAGTAAATAACTATTATTTTTGTAATATACAACACATACTTTTTAATTAAAGAATAGTATATTGTACAACGAGCATGGAATGGTACTCATTTCCTACGAGTATGAAAGTATGTAGTGAGCCGAAGGCGAATGCTGCAAATCATACGAGTATGTAATGGACATTCCATGCAAGTTGTACACTATACTATTCTTTAATTTTCTACGGCCACGATATTATTTCAAAATTAATTTAATTTTAATAATAAATTTGTCCCGCTTCGATCATTCCAATATTTGACATTTCTAAATAAGTATCCTAGCCATGGCACCTGTACTTAAATGAACTGATCTGTATTGAAATACTCACAAAACAAATTCATTTCGCACGATGCTTGCAATGTACCTCATATCCCTAACAACAACAAACATACAATGAGCAAATTTTTCAGTGGTCGTAGAAAAAGTCTTTTATCCAACACCTCTCAATAAATGCTATATTACTATAGCGATTTTAAACAAGCAAAGTAACAGATTATCCACTAGTGGGTATAATTTTGAGGAAAGCCACTAGTGAGTATTTTTTTATTTATAACAATAGTAATAACACACAACACCTTGGTAACTACTTCGATTGACATTTTAATTTAGACAATTTGAAGCATATGTCACTGTCAAATAATATTTCTTTAATAAATTTTTCATTTATGAAGAAGTGTTGGATAAAACGTTATACTTCACAAGTGGGCAAAGTGGAATTACCCACTCGATAAAATTATCTCACTCAGCCTTCGGCTTCGTGAGCTAAGATTTCTCTCGTGGGTAATTCCTTACTTTGCCCACTTGTAAAGTAAATAACTATTATCCAACACCTCTCAATAAATGCTCTATAACTATGGCGATTTTAAACAAGCAAAGTAACAGATTATCCACTAGTGGGTATAATTTTGAGGAAAGCCACTAGTGGGTATTTTTTTATTTATAACAATAATAATAACACATAACACCTTGGTAACTACTTTGATTGACATTTTAATACAAAATTTAAAGCATATGTCACTGTCAAATAATATTTCTTTAATAAATTTTTCATTTATTAAGAGGGGTTGGATAAAACGTTATACTTCACACGTGGGCAAAGTGGAATTACCCACTCGATAAAATTATCTCACTCAGCCTTCGGCTTCGTGAGCTAAAATTTCTCTCGTGGGTAATTCCTTACTTTGCCCACTTGTAAAGTAAATAACTATTATCCAACACCTCTCAATAAATGCTCTATAACTATGGCGATTTTAAACAAGGAAAGTAACAGATTGCCCACTAGTGGGTATAATTTTGTGAAAAGTCACTAGTGGGAATTTTTTTATTTATAACAATAATAACACACAATATTTTGGTAACTACTTCGATTGACATTTTAATTTTGAAAATTTATAGCAAATGCCACTATCAAATAATATTTCTTTTATAAAGAGATGTT
The DNA here is from genome assembly GCA_963942605.1 of Poecilus cupreus. Lineage (NCBI taxonomy): Eukaryota > Metazoa > Arthropoda > Insecta > Coleoptera > Carabidae > Poecilus > Poecilus cupreus. The sequence continues at coordinate 4,160,635 of OZ012729.1, read as the reverse complement.
GGATAAAACATTATACTTCACACGTGGGTAATTCCTCACTTTGCCCACTTGTAAAGTAAATAACTATTGATATTCCTTATTTGACATTATTATCATTATTTTGAACATTTTTTATAAAGCAAAAGCGGGCTGCAAAAAACCGGGCCGATCGAGTAACAGAATAAAATGTTTTTAAACTGTTAGTACTCACTGCGATCATAACAAAAATCTCTGTGTGTCTGGGCAGAAGTTGTTACAAACATTTATATGGGTGTAGAATTGAAATGTGGAACATAGGGATTTTAGTGCTATTTTTTGATATTGGTGTAAATTTGTACCTATTCACTTTACAGCAAAAGTATCAATACAAAAGTAGTTCAGAATTTAAAAATGCTTGTAATAAGACCTAAATATTAGTATTTCACGATATATTAGATTAAATTAAAATCAATATTTATTAGAAAAATTGTAACACGATCATGGAAAAATCAAACAAAAACTAAAAATGTATGACATTTATGAAAACAGATTTAGATTTATTTATTACATTGTTGCATTATTTCCTGAGGAAATTTTGTAGAAGATTGTAATGATATAATGGCGTATTTGAGAGGGCACTTCATTCCATATATTTCTGTTAAAAAAATAAATAAATCTTAAGGTGAACCATACGGGCTGAAGATAGCGCAAGATGAACATGACTTTTTTGAAACAATATATCATTATTATAATAAATGAAACATATAATGTTTTATACCTACGTTTGTAGATAAAAGCCCAAAGTTTTGTAATAAATTTTAATAAGCAAATTTTGTTTACATATTATAAATGAACACAATTTTCAAAGTAGTCAAATATAAGCCACACATTCCCATGAACGACTGCAGTAATGCAAATAATGTGTATATTTATAAATATAATCGTCTATAACATACTAAAATTAATTTACATTTGAATTTACAGTTTTTGAGAAACAAATAAAAATATACCAAAAAGTGTGTTTTTTGGTATATTTTTATTTGTTTCTCAAAATCTGTAAATTCAAATTGAAAATAAACTTAGTATGTTATAAATGATCATATTTACAAATATACGAATTATTTTCATTACTGTAGTCGTTCATGGGAATGAGAGACACAGTATCAAAGTTCTGAATTTTTGACCAACTAGACTTCAACGAATATTTTTTTATAGTTCAATGTTTTAGCTATCCTTTTCATCCACATATATAAATACTAGAATGTTCAAAGACCTTACTGTAATAATTGTTTTGTTTTTCGATAAGAATAATTGTAAGAAAATATTTATTTAAATTTGAATTTGCAAAACAAAATTCATGGGAATGAACGAACCCACAAAAATTTGTACTTCATCTGTGTACAAGTCACTGTAAAAAATCCATGAAATTTTGACGGATGGAGGGTGTTGGACCATAAAGAACATGAAAATAAATTAAGAATAGAGATTTTGCTGTTTTTTTAAAAATAAAGGATGCGTTCTTTCGACGCGTATGTTTGACCTTAACTTAATCTGATAACGTCAAATATCTTTCTTAACAGTTTTTCATAGAAAACACAGTTAAATTTAATTTTTCAACAATTTGAGTTATTTTGTTAATTGTAAAATATTTAGTTTTATGTGTTTTGCTCACACTCATTTTAATAATTTTCATTAGACTTAGAAATAATAAAATATTTATGCTCGATATATCAATCGACTGTTAATCAAATGTTAACTAACAGCAACCTAAATAAAACATATTTCTCTATATTTAACAGGAGGATTACCATAACAGTCGATTGATAAACCGGCCCTTAGAAATATTGTAAACACAATAATATTTTTTATAAATTTTAACAGACACTTAAATACAGTCTTTATTTTTTACTTTTTGCCTAATAACTTCAGAATCTTTATAGCGTATGTTTGAAATTTAATAATAATTAAGGTGACTCATAGAATATTAACATTCGGTCAGAATATCAGAATTTTCTCTTCTTATTTCCTTAGAAATGTGCTTCAAAGAATTAAGTTATTATCGCATTTTGTTTAGAAGTAACGGAGAAATATAATCAGTACTATTAATCTAGGCATCAGGCGTATCCAAGTCTAGTTTCAAGTTTCATACACTTTATGCCTATTTAATTATTATGATAAATTACAACTTAGAGAGAAGAGAAGATGATTTCAGTAGATTTTCTACAGTATCAGTACCATTGACTATACGTACTCGTATATTAGAAGTTTTCTAAAATATTAATTTGTATTTTGATTATAGGAGCGCAGAATCATATCATTTGGCCTCAAAGACTTTTATAATAATTTTTAATAAATTTGTTCGTTTATTTTTTAATTTAGTTATTTTTAAATATATTTTGAGGAAAACTAACAACTGAAACAATCACAAATTAACAAACATCACTAACACAAAGATATCATTTATTTCAAATAAAAATTATAGGTAATATTATTCTACATCTTTTCTATTCCAATGAAATTTATTCTGTCTCATTTATTTACTAAGATATGCCCACTCACTGCTGATGAATTGTTCCCAAAATTTAATCAATTCGTATTATGAACATAATACCTCCCTTAGATATACGTATGTACAGGAGGTAAAAATGATAGAATTTAAGACATAAATATAGTGAATTAAACAGTTTTTCTTGTATTGGGATCTGACATGTAGCGATATGCCATCTAGCAGATTATTTTCGAACACAAAGTAGGGTGAAGATTCCGTTAGAAATACAATACGTTAAACTGAAATAACGGGCTTTCGTGGCTATTGCCTGGCAACAAGTTTTCGATAGATCTGTCAAATTATTTTCAATTTAATCTTACTCTCTTGTTATATTATTACTGAAAATCACTCCACCAAGGTTGTCCTGATTCTTTAAAACAGTTTTCTTGTCAAATTGCTAGGTAACAAGGTTTCGTGACGAACAGAAAATGCGGCAAAATAAATAGTTATTTGTATCACAAGGTTGGAAACTGCTATTTTGAGAGTGCGAGTTTATTTTGATAGGACGAGCCGTAGGCGAGTCCTACAAATACGAGCACTAGCAAAATAGTTTCCAACCGAGAAATACACAAGATTTTTCGCGCCAACATTTATGTAAATTTAATAAATAAATTTAATTTATTACTCATTTTCTTAATAACAGGGAACTTTTTTATGTTGCTAACTTCACGATATTTTAATGTCAATTATGTTTATTTTCCAGTATCATAACCAAAAATATCTACATATTTTTATTTGGATTTTACACTGCAAATTCAATTATAATTACTTACAAATATGTTTAAAATCCATAAATATTCTGTTTTCTTGTATTGTAAATACTCAATTGTAGATATATTGCCATAATATTTTTATGCCAATGTAATACTTTGACATTTCTAGCGTCAGAAGCTAAAATTAGTAAAGTGATGCCAACATATAACCATAAAAAGTTAGCAATTTTTGTCGAACTAGTACGACAAAAACATAATTTCCGACCGATTTAGAGATATGTAATTGTATCAATGTCGGACGGCGGCGCGAAAAAGCTCTTGTGTAATTACAGTTGACAATATCTATATTATTTTTAATTTTATATTTAAAATTTGATTGTTTAAGTTACGAGCTTTTTGTACGAATCTATCAACTAGAAGTGATAGTTTACTATTTGGATTTTTGGGATATTGCAGTAAATAATTGAGCAAATATTGTCATATTCGAAAAGACGTAGAATAGTATTGGCTACAATTTTTATTTGAATATATTTCACTATTTTGAATCGTTTAAAAGTTGCATAGGCGGAAGGTTATGTGCTCGTCACAGCAGATTATTTTACCTCTCCCGCACTTATATGCATGTGTGTAAAGGTCACATTGTGATGAATCAAAAATTTATATACTGGGTTTTCAACAGACAACCATGTTTAAGAATTTTTAGAATACGATTTCACTATTTTCACAATAACATTTGTATGTGCATTTGTGTGTGTCAAGTCAAAATTTAATAACAATGTCATTTTTAAATTTCATATTTGAAATTTGAAGGGGAATGTCATAAGGTGATTAGATTTTGATAGCAATTCATCAACCGAAAGTGGTTGATTACTTAAAGGCCTATCAAGTTTTTTGGCTTATCTTAGCAAATAATTCAGTTAAAGCAAATTATATTTAAGGAGGTTGAGGCAGAACAGTCCCAACCAAAAGTATATCGAATTTCCAGTAGGAACTGTCACAAACGATCGTAACGTTTGCAATATTTACTACTAAAAAAATAATTTTAGACTTATTTCATTATTACCGTCTAACGCCCCAACTTCTTTAAAAGATGTATAATAAATATTGGCTACAATTTTTAATTGAAACTATAGTCTCTATTTAGTACCGTGTAAGACAGTAGGTTATGTATTTTATTTTATGTATGTATGTGTTTTTCAAAGAACAAATAAAATGTATGGAAGGAGTATAGACTGTAACCAGCACAGCGCGATAAAGATAGAGAGATGAAAGTCCACCCGTCATGTGACTTTCATCTCAAGATAACAAGAACATGGTTTGACGTGTGAGTTGAATACTGTTTTGGAAGACTTTTGTGCGAGCTTTCGTCCCTATTTTATAACTTTGTCAATTATTTCTGTCATATTTGAATATAACAAATATGATAAAATCCTGTTGTACATATAATTTTACGAAAACGGACAGTTTTATTTGACAGGTAAATGTCACTTTTAGGTTAGAACGCTGTATATATACATATTTATTAGTTTTCCAAAAAAATGTGGATTTAAGCAAGAAATGGATATTATAGCTATAAAACGAGAAAATTTTCAGTAATAATATAACAAGAGGGTGAGAATAAATTGAAAATAATTTGACAGAATTATTTTCTAATTTATCGAACTGTCGAGTTATATTTAATTAGATTATTTTTTAATTTCATCATCAGGCACGCCACTAAATCTATTTTTTTTGCTCATTTTTACTTGTGTTGATGATAACTATCTGACATCTGACATTTGTCAACTAAAACAAAAAAGCTACAGAGAATATTGCCGGGAATAATCACAAGAGCATTATTCTCAGTATAATAATGACAGGATTGGTTAAAACGCAGACACGTGACATACAATAAAGCATTTCATTGGTTTAAAGAAACGTCAAAAAATAATCAACCTAATGAAACTACATGATTTTGTGGGAAACATTTTCTTGAATTTGGCATACAGCAGTTTAAGCCAAATCTGCCAAATCCCAAATGCCATATCTAAAATTACGCAGTGGGAGAAGAACAGCACATTCATACCACGTGACGGTTGGCATGAAAATGTGCTGTTCTTCTCCCACTGCGTCATTTTAGATATGACTATCTCTCTCTTATGTTGGTTACAGATTACTGTATTAAAAGCATAGCATGCTATGTATATATTAAATCTTTGGTATTTTTTTGTTGAAATTTATGCGAGTTCGGCCCTGTGCAGCCGAATTTTCGGTTCAGGTCCGACTGAAAGCACCGTGTAAAATGGTTCGTGTGAAAATATGACTTGTAATTTGTGGCGGTCGCTCTTGTCGTTAATGCGAAATTGATAAGGCACATAAAAACGCCGCTGCCACGCTACTATTTTAAAAACGCCCCCGTTCCGCCCCAGATTCGCCACCCCCGGCCGGATGTGGGGTTTTTTCCAGCGCGCCGCGAGCTAGGTAATGATGCCACTTTGACTTCTGGTAATCGTAAGCGCCTGTTCGACGGTTGTGTTTAGCTGTTTTTTGTGCCAATTAATTTGTATGTTATAGGAGTGTAGATGGCATTTTTAGGGGGTTCGGCGGTGGGTTGCCAGTGCTGGTTGGGTTAACTAGGGCGGATGGGAAGTTGTGATGGCTTGTGGAAGTGCTACTAGAAATTAAGATGTAATTTAGCGTTCGAGCGACTTAAGATTTGTGGGAAGTATCGTTAAAAATACGTTATTTAATGAAACAGGTTTACCTACGAGGCTACGAGGTTCATTTACTTTCTCGTATCATAAATTTGGTAACGCTTTGGACTGTGGATCGTGAGATCCTCAGTTCGAATCCCACAGCCGACAGTTGACATTTTAAATTTATCCCTACGGTTTCCATTTCACTAACACTTTTAGGGCCCATGACTTGATAAACCGCACTTCATGTGAAAAAATATATCAGTAACGTTAGTAGAGTACATAGTACAGCGCCCAACGATTATGTTAGAAAAAAAAAATTGGAAGTGTATGAAATTTGGTATTGGGATAGTATTTTATTAGGAGAAAAGTTTAAAAATGAGTCCCCTCAAGAAAGTAGTGAAAATTCCTAAAAAAAATAACACAAACAAATTTTCAAGTCTCTTTCGGCTATATCTTGATAAATAAGAAAAATTTCGGAGCCAAAAAAAAAAAAACAAAAAAAGATCTCTACAGACTTTTCCATAAATGTTGAACTTTTAGCGTAAATCGGTGTTCTAAATTACTTCATTTTTTTTTTCGATTGACATTAAAGATAACACTTCACGGACTGCTAACAGTCTAGGCTGTAAAAATATTTTACGTAACAACCGCTCAACAAAAACATAGCAACCGTTCAACACATGCATTGCAACGTAATTTGACGGCGATAACCTTCAAAATATCTACATAAAATAATCACTAAATTAATATTGATTCCAAATCGGAAAATAATCGTGTTCAACTCGGCATCAAACACAGATTTATAGCTTCGGCAGCATTCATAGCCTCGGCTTCGCCTCGCCAATGAAACGGCAGCCTCTGCTGTAAATCTGGTATTTTAATGCCTAGTTAAACAAATAACTATTTATTTAGATCTAGAGTAGTTTCAATCGTCAGAAATTACAAATATTGGAGCATCTTTTTCAGGTTTGCAGTGAGATTTCTCGGGATGTACTGATTTTGGATTAAAAAAAAAAAACAAATTTGGTTTTGAAGGGAAATACTTAGGTAGGTAAGTTTTAAATCTCTTGTATCAGAATATCGATAAATGTAGGCAGGCAAATGTCATGGTTTGTATAATTTTCTCAGCACAGGGAGTCGGTCCATTTAGTGCAAATTGATGATATTATGGATCTCTTCGTATATCGAGATATCTTACAGAACAATATGTTATCATATGCGGTAGAATATATGCCTGGAAACTTCTAGCATCAGGGTACCTATTCAGTAACTTTTAAAGCTAGCTCTATGTCGACACTGTTGCTACACACATCGCTGGTGTTTAGCGGAAATTTACACGAACTACCCACATGACGTCATGACAGTTTCTATCTCTTGGGCGATTTAGAGCTACCACCATTTCATAGAGCTAGTTCCATTGACATTTGTGGCGCGTTATTCTATGAAAACATTTGGTCATTGATGGTTGATTTTATTGATTTTATTTCTTCTGCTCAAATAAGTTTTGCCAACTTAAAAATTATGAAAACATTGACGTACCAAAATTACTAGGATAGAAACACTGTCCTTATTCTGAACATAGAGACAGCCACTGTTGCTTGACGTCATCGTTTTAGAGCTCGCTCTTATCTCTATTTTATAGAATAGCTATCCTGACAATAACTTACGTTTAATACTGTTGACCACACTCTTGATTGTTTTACGCGGCCTGACACTTTGATGATTTTAAACCATAACCAGCACGAAGATTAGTAAGTAAATCGGGCACCGTAGATTTTCCAATTGATAAATAAGCAAGCAATTTGAAGTGAAAATTTTCCTTCATTTGATAATTCAATTACTTTTTCGCGCAATTTAAAAAGCATAGGAGGGTCAATGTTAATGAATCATTAGAGTCTACTCTACTGATCTAAATCAAGATCAAGATCTTCACATTTAATATGTTCTAGATCAATCATAGATCAATTTTTATTATCGGATCTATTTTTTTTAAGATTAAATCAGAAATAAAAGATCGTTTTTTGAGATCATAAAAAAGATCAGTAATTTTTTTTCAAAATTTTTTAGATTTAGAAAATAGAATACAAAATTAGAAGTTCAAGTTACGTGTATTAAAAAAGGTACGTAAGGAACAAGTGATAACCAGTGTTGCTAAAGGTAGCGTAACTCCACTAAAATCTTATAATTTAGCAAAAAAAATTTGTAGCGACAGGTAGCGGACTTTCATTTAGCGGAATTTGACAAATCTGCAGTATGCAGAAAAATATCTGATATTTTTCTGATCATAGATCTTATTATTTTTTATCTAGACCAAGATCAAGATCAGAAAACAAAAGCGATCTAAATCAGATCAAAGATCTTACGAGTTGATCTAGACCAGTTTACAACATTGCTCCTTGGTAACACTTTTACTTCGGCGGCGAAAAAATTTAATTTCTGTTTGTTGAATACAAATAAATAACAACATAAAATTATGGCGGTTTAAGAAAAACCTAATTGTCTTAGTAACAATTCAAGCTACTCTGATTTTGAGTATTCAAATTAAAATTATTTTAAAAATACTTCACGTATAGATAAAGCAGTACATCACACGTGAGTTAAAGGCATAACCCGTTTGAGTGAATAAATACTCATGGACTAATATAGCCTTTATTTCACTAATAATATAACTATTTATTTATGAGTTTTCTAAAGATCTTACGTTTCGATCATACTAAGAACTTCTTCAGGGAAATTTAGAGTCATGGAAAAATTAAAATTAACATATTATAGTTGTTTACATTATATGTGTTCAAAGTAAGGAATTACCCGAGTGTGAAGTAAAACGTTTTATTTAACTAAATAAATGCAAAATTTATTAAAGAAATATTATTTGACAGTGACATATGTTTAAAATTTTCTAAATTAAAATGCCTATCGAAGTATTTACCAAGGTGTTTTCTGTTATCATTATTGTTACAAATAGAAAATTACTCACTCAGTTACTATTCTCAAAATTATACCCACTAGTGGGTAATCTGTTACTTTCCTTGTTAAAAATCGCCATAGTTATAGAGCATTTATTGAAAGATGTTGGATAAAATCTATTGGTTTTGGGATCCACTCCACAGTGATCCATCGAAACTATAAAAATTTTATTTTATTTGAAATCGGCACTAAAGTGCTCAAAAATCGTCATTAAAAGCTCAGAAATCGTCACTAAAGTAACCCATTATACGACGATTTTGAGCAACCCAGAATTGGCAACCGTTAAATAATTATTGTACAATTGTGATAATTTTGGCAGATATATTGACGTACTATAGTAAATTTTGACGAGACAAAATTTGTAAGAAGAATTAAATAATTAATTTCGATGACGAAATTGAGGACAAAACACATAATTGTGAGTGTTATTTACTTTTATGTTTGAGGTTGGCAACACTGATTGTCAGTTTCAATTGACAGATGTTATAAATTTTACCTTTATTGTATTTTTTTTTAGTTATTTCGAATTTTAGATTTCAAATAAAACTTAATATGTACCTTGGCACTAAAGTTCCTTTTTATCACTCTCATGGTTTATTTTCCTGGGTTCTACGGGCTCCGGTAACTAAATTCCATATTCGTGATAAAAAATTGAACTTCAGTGCCTTGTTACATAAATAACTATTATTTCAATTTGATACTTATAAAGTAATGTTATTAAACACTCATAGACTAATGATGCTTTTATCTCACTAGTAGTATAACTAGCTATTACGCCTACTACTCAAATATACAAATTCATTATAATTTTGCATAAAATTTTAACCATCAATCGATTCATATATCATTGAAACTTTCCGAGTTATGTTTATGTCTGAAAAGCCAGGACAAACAAAGAAGAATAAATCTATCAATTAGACGGGTACAAGAAAATCCCTAACACATCAAAATATTCATCCCTAATCAAATCAGCCCGTCAGGCCAACGCACACAACAGCGGACCCAAAGAATCATCTTTAATAAATCGTATTAGCGCAACTCACAACAAACAGCGTTAGAGACAAAGATACCCTGGGCACCCTCCGCTCTCGCTGCTCCAAGGGGATGAAGTGACGTCACAGCGGCGGAGCGGGGGCGGCGCGGGGGGCGCCAGGCAATGACAAACTAGCTAACTGTGGCTCCGACACATCTATGAAACAGAGCGCGGAGCAAAAACTCGCCGCTCCTTTCTGAGCTGCAAAAACGACGGCGCTCCGGAGAAGACGCGGCAAAAACGCTGCGCTCGTCGCAGCCCGGAGGCGAGCGCCCGGAGCCCCGGACCCCGGACCTACCCTCGCGCCCCCTCGCCCCCAACCACCGCCAGCAGTGCCGGATGAAAGCGCGCCTAGTTGAGCGAACGTGAACAGAACAAACATTTTTACTGTGGCTGCGAATTTTCACCCGAATTCTCCATGTTTTCTCAGTGGTTCTACATAATTGCTATGTTTACTATTATTACACTTTATGTACATACATCCATGATAGCATAAATTAGAATTCATTGTTAAAATAGTACGGATTTACTTCGCTTGCCCATCTGAATGAAGTACCGAAGTGCCAGTTAGTGAAGAAATAAATATTTGATTTGCAGAATTCATCCAAGTGAATAATGATCATAATGCCGAATATAAAAATCACTTTTGAAAATGACAATTGACTACATGTCAACTGTCAGACGGCCGTTGCCAGGTGATCCACATCAAGTTTTTAAAATAACAGTGAATTATGGATTTTTGGCTCTGTGATTGGCCGAGAAGAGTAAATTATGAAATCATAATTCACTGTCGTGAAATATGAGTACTATAATTTATCGAACAAATTAAAATAATGGGGATATGTTTATACAGGAGTAGAAAAATAGTATGTACACCGCAGGAAAGAAGTGTATTTTTCCCTTGTCGCATTGTAGTCCACGTTTACGGCTCGTGCTTCAATTTACTTTGCGTGAAAAAATCATACACTTTTCTCCCTTAATGTATAATATACTATTATCACTTTTGGACAAGGCTACCATACGTTTTTTATACTCGTACATATAAATCTGAATTGTTGTTGTTGTTTATTTAGCGGGCATTTGATATATTTGATTATGAATCATTAACCTGCACTTTTACAACAATTGAATGTGCTATTATGTTCTATTTTTAGGTGCTTTAATAGCTTTGATGTAGACGCAAAATAAAAAAATCTGGTATGGGCACCACACTACTTTCTTATACATATAAAACCAACTGAATACGTATGACTTGTTCATTGTGTATGACTTTATTTTGATAATCATTATAGATGATAAACCTGCTTAATTTTTTCTTCTCGTAACTATAATTTTATTTGAAAATAGGTATTAATTAATATCTAGTCTTTAAAACTTTCTAACTGATAATGCAAGCATTGTAGCCAATTTAAATTTAACCCTGTGGTTCCCCCTCCACTAACATCTTTAGGGGTTATGATTTGACGGCTGGTAACCACACTTCAGAAGCAAAAATATCACTTACCGAGATCTGCGTAAGCAGAGTGCCATACCTAAAATGGGTAAAAGGCGTGATGATATATTTATTTACTTTTTTTGTTTTTACAGGACACATATTTTTGAAACTTCACTAGATGTTTAAAATGTTTTAGATTTGTTCCCATTGTAACTAAGATTATTGAAATATATTATGAAATATGTAATTTAGTTGTTCTCAAAATTAGAAGCATGTACAAGAAAAGTGCAAATAACATTTTGTATTCCAACTTTTTTTCACAGTTGATTCTGTTTTTGAAAAAAATGGAATGTATTGTTTTGTGTGTCCAGTAAACTTCCTCTTCCGGTTTTTCAATTTCATTCAAAGTCAACTCAGCTCTTCACATGTTCATGAAACTTATAAATTTCAAGTTTCGTTTATATATATTGTCTCGTTAATGAGATATTGCGCACACAGACATCCATCCATCCATCCTCACACACAGACATTATTGAGAAATTTGTCTTAACGGATTCAATGGAAGTCAAAATATGTATTTCCGCAAAAATCTCGTCAAGGATTTTTTTCATGATTCCAATAAATCCTTATACTTTGTATAAGTAAAAATTAAATTATTATATGAACAATAAACCTTAATATATGTACAATTAACACATTAATTGTTACATTAAAGAATTTCAATAAATATATTTTCAGCAATTTAACGTATTTCAGGCGGGAGCGAGATACAAGAAAAATTGTCTATATTTATTTTTACTTCAATTTCAACAACTGAATTTTCAAACGTCATTTCAGTATCACCAACACGAATTTACCTAAATACCAAAATTATTATTTTTATATTTAAAAGCCTCAAAAAGCGCAAAATAGAAAATAGAAATAATTTGCTGTGGCACTATACAGGGTGGTGCCTCGGATCACGCAGCATAGGGATTTCAAAGGTAAATTCTTAGCATGCAATTATTTGTTCCGCTAATTATTTTAGAGCAAAAGTTTATTCAGATTTTATCTAGAAAAAATTTTGCATATATTGATACCATTATTCATAAATTTCCATTGTCCGGAAGAGAAATCGTTTACACTATTATTAAATATATCTTTCATATGAAAATTTTTTAAAGCTGATTCCATATTTGAAATATATTGTATTTTGTGTCCAGTAAACATCCACTAAAATCTAATCGTTTCTGTACAAAATCATGAAAATAATTAAGAAGTTTTATTACTCTATATTTGCTCGTTCATAAATTAATTCACGTACACAAAGACGTTAATGAGGATTCGAAGGACCTCAAATCATTTGAGTTATCACAGACTTTCTACATTGCGTATCTTTTTCATCTGTTTTGCAGTTCCAGTATCATATAACAACCCTCCTCACAAACCACCACCGATCGCAAACCGTTAATCCACCACACACACATACAGGGGTTGCATCCACGGCGTCCCGACGCCCAGACGTCCCTGCGTCCTGTAGGAACAGAACAGCAGGACTTGAAGTACATTACCGACTGGCCGCGGGCATTGTGCAACGGAAGTGACGTCATCACTCAACATGGCCGAGTGTGAAGAGTTGTCATTTGTTGGCTGAATGCGCCCATCGAGAACTGTCCGCCGTGGTAATGACCGGCATCGAACACACGGCACACACAGCGCCGAGAAGTTACTGGGGCTAAAGGCAGCGAGACAATGCGGATAAAGAGGGCGATAATGACGACAAATGAAAAAGATGCTTTTATAATTGTGCAATTGTTTTAATACTCATGCTTGATTTTGTTTGGCTTGCCCTTTTAAATTTAATTTATTTATTTGTTGCTTACATACAGACAATAATATTATTTAAAGCAAGTTTTGTAATAATTTTTTATCAAAATATATAAATCATATTTGCGCATATTTTCAAAATACTTTAGAAATGATTTGGTTGCAAATTTTTGGCATAAATATCTAATCTTTTGAGTACATATTTGCAAATAGTCTTAAGTTTTCACAATATTATAAAATCTTAACCTCAAATGTTTTCATACCATCTGATTAATTTTGTTATAATGCAATAATAGTTAGCACTGAAGTTCAATTTTTTATCACGAATATGGAATTTAAACCATGTGAGTGATAAAAAGGAACTTCAGTGCCGAGGTACATATAAAGTTTTATTTGAAATCTAAAATTCGAAAAAACTGTAAAAAAAAAATGACAATATAGGTTAAGTTTATACATCTGTCAGTTATGAATTGAAACTGACAGTCAGTGTTGCGAACCCCGAGAATTGAAGTTATCGTAAATAACACTCAAAATTATGTGTTTTGTCCACAATTTCGTCATCGGAATAAATTAGTTAATTCTTCTTGCAAATTTTGTTTCATGTTACGTCCAAATTTACTATAGTACGTCAATACATCTGCCAAAATTATCCTAATTGTACAATAATTATTTAATGGTTGCCAACACTGGGTTGCTCAAAATCGTCGTATAACGGGTTACTTTAGTGAAGATTTCTGAGCTTTTAATGACGATTTTCGAGCACTTTAGTGCCGATTTCAAATAAATTAGTGTATCTATATTCATCTAAATGATTGCATACGCTATGTTTAGAGTATACCGACTAAATCTAAATATTTTATTTATTAAAAATGTAACAAGATGACTTTCATCGGTTACGCTCTGAGCTATCGCTATCTGGAGCTATTTTTAGAAACGATAGTTCAGATTCGACGACACCCTCTTGCAGACGACCCCCTGGAATTTTGGGCGTCTGAAAATCAGTGAGACGTTGGTCGTGAACAGATGCAGTTCAAAATGTAGTCTCGCTGCGTAAAAAAATGTATTTTTAGGTTAAGGTTTAGGTTAATTAAGTAGTTTCATTTATTAGATAAGTTAGTGTAACGTTTAAGTTAGTTATAAGAAGTTCTACATTTTAATAAGGTACAATTTTACAAGTTTTCCATAATTTAAATAAGTGTTCGAGTGTCATGATTTACCAGCTCCCAATTCATCCGCTCCCAATTTAACCACGACTGGTTTGTCCCCTTCCCTTCAATAAAGTTTCCCTCCTTTTTATTATCCCCATCCTATAGCGAAAACTGCCCCATTTGCTACAAAAAAATTCTCATCATAACTATATTTTATGCGCGGTTCAGAAATATTTAACCTGCGTCAAATAAACAAATATATTCGTCTTTACTTTAAAACAGATTTAAACCTAAAAATCTACTCACTATAGTCTATTCCACGAGACCTTTCATTAAAGGGACAGACAAATATAGTTATGTACCTAATTGAATTAAAAATACATTGTACCATTACAAGCATTTGACGGTAATGCTCGGAATTTTGAACTAATTTATATGCACAACTGTAATTCCACCACCAGTTTGTACACAGTTATTATGAAAGAAAAGAATAAATTGCTCGGCTGTTTTGGTTTATTGTACATCCTTTTAAAAATGAACAGATTTATAAATATTAGCATAAATGTTTCTAATATACACAATGTAGATGCAACAAGACAAAATAAAAATGCTAGGGCAATGTTATACCTAAATATAACTCAAAACAGTAAAGTGTAGTTTGACATTTTAATAGTGTATAATACATCTTTGTATTTAACAAGGTATTTAGCACGTGTTCGAGGACCAATCACAGCACAGGAAATCACGTGGATTTGTATGACTATAGTTAACTGATACATCTTTTAAATTATTATACATTCAATAATATAAATAAAATCGTTAATAGTTATTTTTTGTTTAAGTGCCCGAAATTGAGATTTTTAGTGCGTAAGATTGTCAATTGAACGCACTAAAAACATTTCGCGCAAAAAATAGAAACAATATTTTTTCTACGATTGTACTTTATCCGCCTGAATTTTTTATTAAATTCATTGAAAATGATGAGAAAAACCAAACCTAATTAGTACACCGTAACTTGTCATATTTTGATAACTACGAAAGAGTGACAGCAGTTGTTAACAAGTTTGTTTTCCGAGCAAAAATTCATCAAAAAAGTTCAGATTTTTTAAAAATTGCTGAAAAAAAATTTTCATTACGATCCATGGAAGAGCGTTAGGTGCAGATTTACGAAACAGTGTAGTGATCCCATAAAGATGGTAAATCTTATACATATCTTTCGAAGAATTATCATTTACCTAAGAATACAGACCAATATTTTTTTCTTACAAGTGATCTGCATTAAATCCGATAAATTATTGTAGTAAATTGTTAGACAGACAGACACACAAACAGACATCATCGCGAAACTATTAAAATCATATTCTAGGGACCCCAAAACGTGCTCATTCACTGAAAACTCCCTACCCAATTTTTAGCATGATTCCTATACCTCCCTTTCACGATGTGGCGGGAGGTAAAACAGCATCCGTTACAAAGTAAACACAAATCTTTAATTACTACATAGTGCAACATCTTCCACTGATATCCGACTTGTCAAGCCGGATAGAAGTCCTCAACACATCTTAGCTGCAGTGCAAGTCTCTCCTCTCGTCAGCGACGTCGCTAAGTGTATTGCAGCGTGCCGCCGCCGCAGCCGCCGCCCCCGCCGTCGCGCCCCCAAACCTATTTATCATCCCGGAGTCTTGTTTAGCTGCGGTGCCTCTGTTTATGACACACTCCGCGACTATTATTAAGTTCCCGTTCTTGAATAAGGGTTAGTTTAACTCTCCTGTTATTAGTTGCTGAATGGTTTATGGTTTTACTGAGTGGCGCCACTCACCGCGTTGGTTTCTGCCTCTTGACAAGCGGGCCAACCAATTTTTGGAGATGGAATACTAGATTTTTTTAAACATACCGAGATATGTCTTTGTTTTGTCCAATTGTGTTCACATGTCCTTTGATTTGCTATATTTGCAACCACTGGCAGATAGTGTTTTACAAGAAACAAGATATACTCTTGATCCTGTGTTGAAATCAAGACAAGATAAAAAAAGAAGTATTTTCCATTTCCCAAGACAAGGCAAGAAAGTATCACCTTGATAATAAATTTTGCATTCCGCATTTATGATTAAAATATAAAAATTTGAATCTCTCACTAGGATTTACAAATCAAATATTTTACGCAGCTATTTGTTCCATTAAGGGCCCTTTTCACCAACCACGGTTAAGTATTTTATTCTATAGGTTTAATTTAACCGGAGGATATATTCGACATTTCCATTTCCTAGCTTATTTTGATTGGATATTTATTTATTCTACTATTATGCCGCGCTTATACCGGGTGGAACATCATACCTGTGTACATAGGCGATTAACATGAAAAAACAGTTTTTCCGTACGCATTGCTCCCCAAATTATTTTAGGCAAAAATGCTTTAAATACATGTTGTAGAGCATAAAATTCTACATCTAAATCAATAAACAGAATTACTTGTACATGCTTTGTAAAGACAGACATTAAATATGAAAACATTGAAAATTACATTGAAAATATCAAATAGCCATGGAATTGAAACAAAAATTAATAAATGCTTGTCGTTTTTCTGTCTATTTGATATTTTACCCGTCAAATTAATCATTAAAATGTCAAATGTCAAACATTTATTTATTTTTGTTCCAATTCCATGGTTATTTGATATTTTCAACGTAATTTTCAATGTTTTCATATTTGATTTCTGTCGTTACAAAGCAAGTAAAATAATTCTCTTTATTGATTTAGATGCAGAATTTTATGCTCTACAATATGTATTTGAAGCATTTTTGTCTAAAATAATTTGGGGAGCAATGCGCACGGAAAAACTATTTTTTCATGTTAATCGCCTATGAACACAGGTAGGATGTTCCACCCGGTATATCAAAATTTATTACATTATTTTGAAAAATTACTTTATTTGGTAAGTAATTCTTAAATTTTTATAGAATATTGAATTTATATTTATTTAAATAGCATAATGTTGACATAAATCCAAGAGTACAGATTATAAGCACTAAAGTTGTAAACACAGTTTAAAAATGTGAAATATTTGAAAGTTTTAAACATGCTCTCCTATTTTACGAAAATGTTATCCAACACAAGTTTATTCAGCAGTAATGAATAAAATTTCTTATCTGATGAGTTTATCAGCCATTGATGAAGAAATGGGGTCTTTCACCATTTAAAAAAAAATTTTAGAGTATCTGCACTTTTAAAAAGTCTTAATTGTTATTCATTAAGTCACAATGATTTTTTTTAAATGTTGTGACGTCATAGTAGACGTGTTGCTGGATCTAAAACAGTACATATTGTAAATAATTGTAGTCATATATTGTTTTACTTATGTATGACGTCACAGCATTTAAAAAAAATCATTGTGGCTTAATGAATAACAATTAAGACTTTTTTAAAGTGTAGAGTGTTCAATATAGATAAAGTTTCATAAAAAAAATTTTAAAAAAATGATGAAAGACCCCATTGTTATATAGTCGAGACCACAAATCATCAGAGATAATAACAAGGTGATTATAATGCTTGATGATTGATTTTAAGATGCCCTTTGAATTTTTTAAAAGAAATACTGGAATTATTGGGACCTCGAATTTAACCAATCAAATCCGAAAGGAATTTATCTTTTTATTCTCCACTATATGCATATATTCCTCGATAATATCGAATTCGTAATTTTATTTTATAAAAAATGTTCAGTAATCCTAGTTACAATGGGAACAAAAACTAAAACATTTTTAAATGTATCAAGCGTGTCAAATAATTGTGATATGTCAAAAATATGTGTCACGTGAAATATTATAAAAGTAATATTTGTGTTATTAATTAGAAAACTAGATATTAATATCTATTTTAAAATAAATTTTATTTGTATAAGAAAGTAGTGTGGTGCCCACACCAGAATTTTTCTTTGTGGGGGTTACTTTATATTGGAGTCAATTTGACAATAATAAATAATTAAATACCATAGTTGGTATAAGAACGAACCAATACGGAAACATCTGAACATTGAAGTTCAAATTTATAAGTATAAGAAAGTGGTGTAATAATCACACCAGTTTTTTTACAACAAGTCAAGTTTCCATTACGATCTGTTTACATTCATATAATTTTATAACCGTAAATACTCAAACTAAAACACTTTTTCAATTGATATTTATATTCTAATAGCGCAATTGCAATATATCGCGCCTTATTAAGCGTCTAACTCCAAGTTTTTCTAACACATTCTTATAATTTGCAACTCGATGCTCGTTAAAAGTTCTTACATCTAAAAACCAAATTCCAACACATCTTTTTCCGATTATCAATCTAGTTTATCGAGTATTACCTATTAATTAGATAATTAATGAAACCATTTTAATACTCGCAATACTACTCCGATTTCATCTCCAAATGAGATTAGCAATTACGATGGAATTCCTCTGAGACCAACCGTTCATATATCTCACCCAATCGAGGATGACTTACAGATAGTAGATGCAATTGCAGCAGTCCAGCGGCGCCTAGGAAGCGATCGTCGTCGTGGAGGTTCTCGTACGTAGTTAGCAGTGGACAATGGTTACCAGGCAGAGGGTACGGGTATCACCCAAGATCTCTATTAATTTTAACTGTTAGTTAATTGATTGCACCCGCCCTAACCTTACCCACATCGTGATGAGAAAGCGAATCGAGGGATCGATGCAAGCACAACAGAGTTATAGAATTTGAAATAGTCCTTAAAGTAAACCACAAGCTATGTGGCTTTATATCGAAATTACTTGGTAAGAAATAATGGAAGGAAATTGTTATGTATTGTATATGAATAATCACAAGAGCATTATTCTCAGTATAATAATGACAGGATTGGTTAAAACGCAGACACGTGACATACAATAAAGCATTTCATTGGTTTAAAGAAACGTCAAAAAATAATCAACTGTAATCACACAAGAGCTTTTTATTTTGCGGGATAAATTTCTGTTTGTTACCTAGCATTTGACAAGAAAGCTGTTTTAATAAAATCACGACACCGTAGGTGGAGTGATTATATTTTAAAAACGGTTTTCGAGTAAAAGTTTCTGTAAGGTGACAAGGTTGAGTTGTCAAACTGAAAATAAAATGCTCGAGTGTAATTCGGCGAGATCATTTAACGACATTATTTATGAAATGGTTTATTTTACAGTGCAATTGGTGAAAATACAATTTATTATATATTATATTTTTTATATATAATGCAAATGACATTAATTTAGTATTTTGATCTGGCTGCTAGGAGAAAGGTAAATAACGTTTTTTCACGACATGCTAGGAAACCCCACCGTTCTTCTCCCGAAATAGTGAGGAAAATGTGTTGTTCCTCTCTAGAGAGGAAAGTATAAAAGTATTACCAATATGAATGTTATTTACAAAAAATATATTACAAAAATTATAAATAAATTCCTAATTTGATTGAAAATCCTTATTTTAGTGATATACATAATTTAAATTGTCTTACAATTATGTCTTATATTTTTCTTTTTCTTATTAAATCACAATTTGACAACTTATTAAAGATATTTAAGATTGGTCCATTGGCAACACTGCTACACCGCCTTGTGTCCGATAACCTAACTTTTAACGTGTCAGTTTGTGAGTTGTGTTCTCAAAGTGTATTTTAGGTCCGAGTAAATCGTTTTTAGAAACATGTCGTGAAAAAAATGTTGTGTCTAACACGAGAGGAAAGCTCTTCTTCCACTCTCGTTCGATATGCTTCGAACTTCGAACTCGAGCGGGAAAAAGAAGCGCTTTCCTCTCTAGTTTGACAAATAACTATTTATCATTTTCAAAAAGTTACATTCCTATTTATCCGCTGTCAAAACGATAAAATTGTTTTTTTCTTTTTGACTTTACATTTAAGTTAAATTATCTACATGTATTGTATATTGGTCCATCGATATGTATTTTTATTTTATACGATTATTTTAAATATTACCCACAATTTTTGTCGTGAAAAAAATACAATTAACATTACTAACATAATTTATTTGATTTTCTTTATTTCTTTTTATTTTACCACAGTTGATTCCATATTTTCAATAGTAATATATTAAGGAAACATTATTTTGCCGGTAAAATTTGCTTTTCGAAAGATTGTTGCTTGGTAGCATTTCGAGACAAATGACATGATCAAAATCACGAGCCGGAGGCGAGGGATTTTGTCATTACATTTGTCGAGAAATGTTACCTAAAAGCAACAATCTTGAGAACAAATTTTACCAGCAAAATAATGGACCCGAAATATATTTTTTCTTCAAACGTCATAAAAGTACGTTGTTATGTAATTGTATTCAACAAGCAGAAGTTCAATATTGTCGCCGCCGGCGTAAAAGTGTATCCTTGGCAACACATTTACGCCGGCGGCGGACAAAGTAAAATATTATGAAAAATAGTTAGGTTGTAATTCAATAATTTGACAGTTAAAAATTAAACAAATAAACAAAAATAACAAAACAGCATATTCTACGGCAACTTGAAATGCTAGATAAGACAGAATATTTTTTGAAGTTTTGAGCATTTTATAATATTTATAATTTTTTTTTCTATGTTTGAAGAAAAATATCATGTGTTATTCGGAGTAAATGTGTCTTTGGGTGCTTCGCATGTAATTGTTCGACTCGCTTCGCTCGTCGTTCAAACTTATATGCTCAGCACCCAAAGTATCACATTTACTCCTAATGACACAATATACTATTATTAGACTATTTCCCAAATAAGGTAACACAAAAAATAATTATAATTAGATTTTCTTATGTTGTATGCATAATCCATTATAATATATTAGCAAGTTTACTAACCTCTGTGTCAGCATTTAAATAATAATTTTTTTCTTTGCAGAATTTCTTGAATTGTTTCCAAATCGAATTTTTTGATGTTACTGTATTTTTTGGAGTTATCATCAAAATATTTTTTTCTACTCCCGTAACTAAAGTACCTTATAATACATTGTTTCGTCGTTTGCTAAGTAACGTTTTAAACACTAGTGTTTAAAGAATTCTTTAGTCACGGCTTGTTAAATATTTTAAATACGAACTGAAGTTAAATTTCGGCAATGTTCGTATTCGTGGTACCTATATGAGCAAAATAAAAATATTTAATAAATTTTCCTGTTTCATTTAAATAAATAAATACTATAAATCAATATTTAAAACCTATTTTCATTATCATAACATTCTTATTTGACATCTGTCAAAATAAAATCTGTATTATCATTGTGCATAATACCTGCATTACCGACATAGTTTTGTTTGGTTATGTAAAACGCTAAAACGTTTAATGCAATTTGACATAAGTTTGAGATCGGTGTTCTGTGTTAAAGAAAAACGAATCCCAATAGTGAAAATGATGAAGACATTTTAGGAACTCCAGAAGAAATTAGAGAAGCCTCAGCATCAGCTACCGCTATATATAATAAATATTAATATGAAATAATTTATAAATTTGTGATTTAATAAAATATTTTATTTTTAAACGTTGGTACTTCCGCTCCTAGAAAAAGTATAGTATACAACACGTTTTAAAAACTTATCTAGGCACTCGTTATGTTAAACACTCGCTTCGCTCGTGCCTAATAAAACTCGTGACTAAAGTGGAGTTTTTAAAACTTGTTTCATAATATACTATTATGAATTTCATTAATACATGCAGTCCCAAAACGACTCATGTTGACGTTTGAAAATAATTGTAAATAAAAATACAAAAAGCAATCACACATGGTAGTCAACGGTAAAATTGTCAGTAATAATATAACAAGAGGGTGAGAATAAATTGAAAATAATTTGACAGATCTTTCGAAAACTTGTTGCCAGGCAATAGCCACAAAAGCCCGTAGGGCTTGAGTGGCTATTTCCAAATGGCGACAAGTTTGAGAAAGATACTGGAGAATTATTTTCTAATTTATCGAACTCTCGAGTTATATTTAATTAGATTATTTTTTGATTTCATCATCAGGCACGTCACTAAATCCATCTTTTTTGCTCATTTTTACTTGTGTTGATGATACCTATCTGACATCTGACATCTGTCAACAAAAACAAAAAAGCTACAGAGAAAATTGCCGGGAATAATCACAAGAGCATTATTCTCAGTATAATAATGACAGGATTGGTTAAAACACAGACACGTGACATACAATAAAGCATTTGATTGGTTTAAATAAACGTCAAAAAATAATCAGTTTAATTTTGTCATTTTAATTTTGCCGCTGTAATAAGTACGTGATTGGTCAACAGTGACGAAATGGAAGCAAATGACTGTTTTATTTTATATGTGGGAAATAGTCTAATAAATTGAATTTGTTGTTTTTTAATTAAAGGACCTCAAAACATGTATTTTTGTGAAAATCTTGCAATCGATTTTGTTTTAGAATTCCAATTTCATTTCCTTGTATATTTAAGTTAGTTATCTTATAAATTAAATTAAATGAAAACGAGAACTAAATTAAATGATTGCCTGGATGCTTACATTTGATAATACGTATAATTTTTTTAAATTAAATGTAAATGAAAATGGCTGCATGAATTCGGCATAACAAAGTAACAACAGATTAATGCTACAAACTATTCAAAATATCATCTTGCAGCTTACCTTCCAGACTGCATTCTCTGCGGATGGCATCGCTTCCCCCGGTCGTGTACAATGTGCTATGAGGATGTTTCTATTTTTTCCCGACAAATGACTAGTCGTAAAAAGCTCGCTGATAAATCGGTCTCATTTAGGGACATTTTAACCGGAGTAATCCGGGCTTGTTGACACAGTCCGGAGCTGGAGCCGGAGCCGGGGCGAGGACTACTCTGACTCTGGACTAATCCTGACGGATCGCCACCGTTTGTAAAAATTAATGACCAATCCTACTCGCGAGCCAAGGGCGCTCCTGCCGACGCCACGCGGCTGGTTTCACTCTCGTTGCTGCCTGTCAACATATTCATTAGTATTGCTTATTTATTTAATACCCTGCACAACAACAACGAATTCTTAATTTTAGTTTTTAAGAGCTACATAATTTCTTTTTATGCACTAATCACTCCGTCGCATAAGTGCTACAAAAATCGTAGTGAAGTTAGTTTTAATCTACGAATTGTAGATTGTTGCTTATTGTGGCAAAAAAATTAAATTGTTGAATTACGGTCACGGAAATTGTTTTTAATAACAAATACATTCATTGTTTTACATAAAATTAGAGTCTGAGAATCTTTGGGCCAGTAGGTATTATAAAACAAAATAATATTTCATTAAATTTTATTTAGCGCCGGTAATTACTGAGATTAACTAGATAATAAAATTATTGAAGATCACAAGGTCTCATCATTTTATCAAGGGTAATGTCATAGTACAATCGCTGGTGAATTAAATGCAATAAAAGTTCATGAAAAGTTGAATCCAATAGATATTTTACACCAATATAGTTAAAACCTAGTATAATCATATAAAAAAAAGTTTACACAAAGACAATCGCGGATTTATAAACAAAAGGGGGGAATAAAGAGCATAAAATTATCAACAGTAATTACACAAGAGCTTTTTATTTTAGCGGATAAATTTCTGTATGTCACGAAATCTTGTTACCTAGCAATTTGACAAGAAAACTGTTTTAATAAAATCACGACACCGTAGGTGTTTTCGAGTCAAATTGCTGTGAGGTGACAAGGTTAAGTTGTCAAACTGAAATTTATCTGAAGAAAATAAAATGTTCGAGTGTAATTCGGCGAGATAATTTAACGACATTATTTATGAAAAGGTTTATTTAAAGGTGCAATTGGTGAAAATACAATTTATTATATATCATATTTTTGACATATAATGCAAAAGACATTAATGTAGTTAGCACGAGGGTAAAACTCGTGTTCATTTTCAGTTGATTAGCAGCAGTGCCGCCACAACTGCCTGGAAAACTAAAACTACATTGTTTTGTATGTTTACATTCTAGTAATAGGTAGTAAACAAAACGCATTTTGTTTATAGTGTCGATTCAAGCTTCAATCTATCATTTAAAAAAATGCAATCTGTGTGTTACTATAAAATTAAACAAGCTGATGAGCAACTTAAAGTCAAAACCGTGGAAATCCTTTAAATATACTGAAATTAAACATGAAAGTAAGTTTTTCAGACTTTCTAAATATTAATTATTTTATATTATAATGGATTTCAGGAACTATTAAGCCAATTTAAAATCAAACAAAACCGTATTTTTTCAAACTACACATCAAGCTTGATACCAAATCTGCGAAGTTATTACGTCATGCACATGTAGGCATCTTATTTAAAAAATCGTCACCCGGAACCACCTATATATGAGCAGCAAATAGCATTCATTCATATTGTCCAATTTATTTTTGTTTATGTACATAATAAATATATATTTATTATGTAAAATATATGTTAAATAAAATATACATATCTCTTCTTAAACTTGTATTTCAATGAATGTTTTTAATTTTGAATGTACAAAATACCAATGAAATCGCTAGCTGTCATTATAGTTCGTCCACCTAGTAGTGGTGCGCTGCTGTCAACACTTCGATTTTAATACATTGAGTTTTGTCTCTTCTAGAGCTCTAGAAGAATGTAGGTATTCTCGTCCGCCATTTTGGGTCCAGATGTCATAAATAAAACAAATTATTGGAATCCAGTTACTTAAAAAAAAAACATTTAAAATTTGTATCTTTCAAATTTGAAAACATATTTCTTGAAATTCTATAAAATCCAACTACACAAATCATACGGTAATATATTAGAAAGTATTCTGTACACTTACCTGTTAGATATGAAATATAATAATTAAGAGAATGATATATCACAATTTTGACGGCTGGTAACCGCACTTCATACGAAAAAATATATCACTTACCGAGATCTGCGTAAGCAGAGTGCCACACCCGTAATGGGTAAAAGGCGTGATGATATATTTATTTTATTTATTTATATATATCACAATTATTAATCAATATCAACTTCAAATTTGACAGAAAAGAATTAAAGTAACTGGATTCCAATAATTTGTTTTATTTATGACACTTGGACCCAAAATGGCGGATGAGAATACTCATATATTCTAGTGCCTTATCTCTTCCTATGTTATTACTTTGTGGTAGTTAGTATTTTGGGTTGCTAGGAGAAAGGTAAATAACGTTTTATCACTTTCAAAAAGTTACCCTAGGCGATTTCGACTGGCACCGGTTAGTACTTTCTCACAAGAATGGTTAGTAACTACAGTAACCAATTGATTTCGACTGACACTTTTATGACGTCCTATGTAAACGGTGTCAGTTTTGGTATGTCAAATCAGTAACATGCTCGAAAGCTCGGTTCGTCCAACGGTTAGTATTTCTGATTGGTTGAATTTCACTTGCTATGATTTATAACTAGTACGCTGACATATTTTTCATGTTTTCTGTCAAAACTGATTATTGTAACCGGTAAGTAACCAATGCCAGTCGAAATCGCCTAATTGGTTACTTTATTTACTAACCATTCTTGTGACCAAGTACTAACCGGTGCCAGTCGAAATCGCCTTTTCCTATTTATCCGCTTTCAAAACGACAAAATTGTTTTTTCTTTTTGTCTTACTTTTCATTGGAGTTAAATTATATACAAAAGAGATATTAATTTTTTTTTCGGTAATATGAGAGTTTTCTAGGAAAATGCATTTAACAAAAAGCCCTTTACTTTCTTGCACGAAATAAAGGAAGGAATTATGAAAAATTTCGGTTTTCATATTTCAATGCAATATCAATTTTTAACATCCTTAACTAGTTTCGATGTGAATTCTGTATGTATGTACGTATGTATTTATAGGCGTACGTATGTATGCATTATATGTTATTGTGATTGTGAAGCTGTTTTCTTAGTGAAATATATGTGAAAAAATTAAATAAATATACGAAATAATATTAAATTTCTCAAATATAAATAGAAAATAAATAAATAAGAAGCTATGTTTCTCTATCATCAAATACTATTTTGTATCTTTTAAGAGCAGTATTGTGCGGGAGGTTATGTGCCGGACACATCAGCTTTTAATTTAATGTTTTAATTGTTCCTTGGCATCATTAATATTATATTTAATTTCTTCGATTTCTCCTCTTCCAGACAACGAACATTTATGAAAAATGGTATCAATAGATTACCTAGCAATTTGACAAGAAAACTCACATTGTTTATTTTCCTGCGGGCCTCGGCAAATAAATTCCATATTCGTGATAAAAAATTACATTTCAATGCGTTGATACATACATAACTATTATAAGAAAAGGTTGCCTTCTGTATTTTGTACTTCAATGTACTATTAAGTTTCATTTAAATTAAAATGAAACCTTGTTTGATAGATGTCAACGATCACCACCACCATAATATTAAATTTAATTAACAATTAACTCTTTTAATTTTCTCGCAATTCGGCAAAAATGCTCCACATGCTCCACTAAGTAAACACAAGTAGCAAAAGATACAATTAAGATTAAAAGCAATTTTCAATTTCTGCCGCAAACTTTATACATTTTTTAATCGCTACCATTACAGCTAACGATTATTGCTTATATAACATGCAGGTAATTATTAACGTTATCGATTAAAATAATAAGATTAATACGAGTTATTAACATGGAAGTGAAGACACTGGTGTTAATCCAGGTCATTCACTACTCGCTGCTCGCTAGACAGGGTTGTAGGCGCGACAGAGTAGCCAACATAAAAAACTGAAAAGCTTGCACATGTCGCGCAGTGACAAAAACTCAATACCATATGCCGCCAGTACTGCTAAGCCGGTAATATTGAAAACAGACACCATACACTTAGCATTGTGAATACTGGATAGTGCACACGGCCAGCCGCAGATAGGCGTGATGACCAAAGCAGAGCGTTTTTGTGGTAAACACTTCTTGACTTCTTGGTTCTCGAGTGCTGAATCTCACTCAACGGTCGGGAGATAATCGCGAGAGAGGGTTTTATGCTAATATAAACACTAATTATTATTAAACACAGACTTATGGTTTTTATACTTTTAATTACCAGGCCAGGAATCTTACAAAGACATTGAAAAACAAAAATAAATACATTACGAGTACGAGTTCTAGTATTACTTTTAAGATTGCACAGAACTTATAGCCCTTGTCACATGGTCAATCATTACTTCATTTTTGTTTGTCAAACTATGTATGATGACGTCATATCATTCAGTTTGATGCATGATGAAAAGAAGGTGTGTCAGACGGTCATTCTTTTCACTAGAGTGAAGTTTGTCAAACAGAAACTTATATGCATAGAGGGCATCGCTGTCGGTCATGTGAGGACAGAAATGACAGTTGTTTGTTGATGAAGTTGATTTTATTTTCATAATACCTAGCGGTGCCAATGAGAACACCAGTATTTGTTTTGTATCCTACAAAATTAATTTAATTTTCATTTCTCATTTCAATAACATTAAATTTTAACATTACCAACCAGGTTAGATAAAAATATTTTTTGAAACCTATTTATTTAATATATATTCCAATTCAGAATAATTGAAGAATTATTAATATTTGTATAAATAAAGTCTTATTAAAATACTTACTTTATTCATTACTAATATCAAATGTCACTCGATCTGTCAAAACTACAAAAGTCGAATCAAAATGTATGACAGAATAAGAAACGTTTCTATTTAGAGCATTTGACCAAACTGTATGACGTGACGCCACGTTTCTGTGTTTGTCATTCAAAAGTTTTGTCAAACGGTGGAAACACTGACCGTGTGACAAGGGCTTAAGAGGAACGTCTGGCCACTTCGCAGAGTGTTCAAATACCTACGCTATTCGTATTTTACATTTTAAAGAAATATATGAAAATATTTTAATTATATTTTTCAGTAGTAGTTAGAAGAATGTGTAATCTACTCACGTTGATATATATATTTTTTGCAATACCTGTACTGTAAGTTACCCATTAATAACAAAATTTAAACACAGTAAGTGGAACTTTTATTGCACAATTGGTTTCCATGGTTACATCATTTACTTACCGTCCACGGTGGATGGTAAGTGAAACTTACCGTGGAAGGTGGACGGTAAGTAAATATATATCATTCAAATTTTATTTCTAACCTCAATCTGACAGCTGTTAATTTTGATACCTATTTTTCCTTTTCTTATATTTACGCAGGTATTGCAAAAAATATCTTACTAACCTCGAACTGTAAGTGATTTATTAGGTCTCGAATGTTTAGGAAATCTCGACCCTACGGGTCTCGACATCCCAAACTACATTCTCGACCTAAAAACTATCACTTACAGTTCACGGTACGTAATATACTATTATAAAATATTTCATTCTTTTATTATACAAGGTGTTTCCCTTAAAACAACCAGCGATTTTTTGGGCGAACTAATGACTTTAGAGAAAAATGTTACATACAAAAAATGATCAGGAAAAGGAGCCCTATGTAATAGAAATAACAAACTGAAAATTAAACCAGTGGTTCTCAAACAATAAAATACAATTATATATTTTTAAAGTAACCTACATAAATTTTTAATCCATTAGATATAGAATTTTTTTCTGATTTCAACGATGTAAATAAAATATGAGGTTGTATAACAATTATTTTGAGAAAAATGGTATTAAATATCAGAAATAATTTTACAATATTGAAATAGGCTATGCAATAAACAATTATTAGGATTATTGTCTAAGATAACATGTTTTATTACATAACGAAGAAATCCCAGAAAATAATAGTAATAACATAAAAAGAAAAACAATATGATGGAAATTATTTACGAATTTTGCATTTTTTCACTTTAACGTATTAATTTTTTTATAATTTGTGTTCAAAAACACCTCCTTGATTTTGAAGACAAAGTTCAATTTTTCTTCTCAATTCGGAAAATGTAGCACATCTAATGTAGTAATGTAAGTGTCTAATTTCTTTGCGAATGTATTACATTCATTCTCAGTTGTTGGACGAACATTAAACACTTTGTTTTTAAGATAGCCCCAGAAAAAAAAGTCTAATGGAGTTAAATCAGGCGATCTAGCAGGCGAAAGTATTGGACCATTTTTACCTATTCATCTATCATCAAAAAGTTGATAAAGTACATGTTGTGTATTGTATGCTGGAGCTCCATCCTGTTGGAAATAAGATTCTCTATACATATTTAACGGCAGATTGTCAACGAATAGGGTTAAGTTCGTCTCAATAATATTTAAATATAAATCACTATTAAGATTTTGTCCTTAAAATACAGGCCCAAACTCACAAAACTGTATTCTTCTTATGTTATCATCTTGGTGCAAATTTTGAGTCAAAATATATTTATAAGGACGATATTTATACTTTTTTTAAATTTTACATATTGACTTGTTTCCAATTGGGCTGCTTCTCTAGTAGATGCATTGGGATTAGCAGCAAAAAATGCTAGCACAGCAATTCTAATATCTAATTATTCTGGGTTGACGTTCCCTTTTTACCCTATGAAATGACCCAATAGTTTGGGCTTTTCTAAAAATTGTTCTCAATAATTCACGAGTGGGTTGCACTTTTTGGGGATAAATCCGTGAAACTCTTTGTATTGTTGAATTTAAATTTCTTCCACACTCTCCATACGTAACTGTAAGATTAAAATAGTCTAAATTTGTTAATGCTTGCAACTGCAAAACCATTATCTATTAATAAGTAATTAAGCAACTAGGAAAACAAGCACTTATTAACGTAAGTAACAAAACTATCTGTCTCCTGTATCATTTGTTTATTGCATAGCCTACTTCAATATTGTAAAATTATGTCTGATTTTTATACAATTTTTCTCAAAATAATTGTTTTACAACCTCATGTTATATTTATATCGTTGAATTCAGAAAAAAATTCTCTATCTAATGGATAAAAAATTTATATAGGTTATTATTTAAAAAATATAATTTTATTCAAGCGTTTGAGAACTACTGGTTTAATTTTCTGTTTGTTATTTCTATTAAATAGGGCTCTCTCTCCTGGTCATTTTTAGTACATAACATTTTTCTCTATAGTCATTAGTCCGCCCAAAAAAAGCGCCGGTTGTTTTAGAGGAAACACCCTGTATACTTTGCTTCAAAAACTGCTTATTCGTAACATAGATGAAAAACATAATTTCCAACCAAATAAAGTAAATAGTTGAGATGTGAAATAGGAAGCAGAAAAACACTTAAAGTATTGTTAACGTTTCGAAAATTTTATTTGCATCATCAGAGATCAAAGCGTTTAGATCTTCAGAAAACATTGTTGTATAAATAGATTGTTGTTAATTACAATCCAAGTAAATATAATTATAAATTATACCAAAGAAAAAGGTAACAATGTAATGATGTTTTTCTTATCCCGAGTAAATGCATAGATCACTAGATACGGATACGACCAAAAAAACTATTTTCATCAATTTTCAGTAATAATATAACAAGAGAGTGAGAATAAATTGAAAATAATTTGACAGATCTTTCGAAAACTTGTTGCTAGGCAATAGCCACGAAACCCGTAGGGCTTGTGTGGCTATTGCCAAATGGCGACAAGTTTGAGAAAGATACTGGAGAATTATTTTCTAATTTATCGAACTCTCGAGTTATATTTAATTAGATTATTTTTCGATTTCATCATCAGGCACGCCACTAAATCTATCTTTTTTGCTCGTTTTTACTTGTGTTGATGATACCTATCTAACATTTGACATCTGTCAATAAAAACAAAAAAGCTACAGAGAAAATTGCCGGGAATAATCACAAGAGCATTATTCTCAGTATAATAATGACAGGATTGGTTAAAACGCAGACACGTGACATACAATAAAGCATTTAATTGGTTTAAAGAAACGTCAAAAAATAATCATTTTAAAATATTTAATTTATCACATATTCAGAAAACATGTTTTAGATGAAAAAAGTACATATTTTTTTTGTGTCTAACCGGTGGTATAGAAAAAATATTTCTTTCTGTGCTTCACATTCAAGATATGAAACGAACTTATATTTTTTTAACCGACGAAAAAAGGTGGATTTATGTATGACCACTATGGTGAATCAAAACAGGCTATTTTTCCAAATCATCCTTGGTCCACATCAGAACTTTAGATTTTCATAAAATAAGAAGATTTCGGTACCTACCACACCATTTTATACATTGTCTACAGAAAATAAATTATTATTATTATTATTATTTTGATGAGTTGTGGTCCATTTTTGCATTTTTTACATTTTCATTTGTAAAAAGTGTAGTTATACATATATCATATTTTTAATGACATGTGAAGACGTGTTTTGAGTTACTCTTATGGAATATCAAGCTTATTTGCATATACCATTGCGCTTGATTTTTACATTTAAAGAAAATGAATATATTTTAAATTTTGTTTTTAAAATTAATTAAAGGGAGGCCTTTTAATTTTAAACAAAACGTTTCTATTTAAAATGTGATCATTTTGAATAAAACTACTCCTATTCGTCTCCATAATGAGTCTCAGTTAAATACTTGGATATGTTCCTTCAAAACTAAACTAATTTTCATACAAGAATATTTATTAAACCTACAAAAGTTTTCAATGAAAACGAAATCGGATTGGTATTATTCAAATCAATTTTTCTCTTCATTTAAGAGGAATCTGTTTAATCCAATAGAACATTTTATCAGTGTAGTTTATCGGTTATCAGACTCAAGTCAGTGTAACAGTATTACCTATGAAGCAATCTCAAATTTAAATTAAAGTTATCAAATTGTGATTTAATTTAGAAAAAGACAAATATAAGACATAATTGTAAGAAAATTTAAAGTATGTATATCGCATAATTAATATAAGTAACTAATTTTGAATCGGGGCTAAACAAACAATAAAGTTTGTTAATGTTAAAAATTTGTTTTATATTTTTTATTTCCTTGCCTAAATTTTTAGGTTAAATTCTGATTAATGTTTTAAAGTACCTCCCTAAAGCACTATAATAGAAAATTATTTGTGAAACCTTAAAATTTACTGTAGTAACATGTTCCAACTACAGTTAATAACTATAGTAAAAACTACAAGTTTTGTGAAACAAGCTACAGGATGTTAATATTTCGTCCGGGTGTCTGTGAGACTGAGACGCAGTGGTATTTAATCGAATCGAATCGAATCTGGTGGAATTCAGGGTTCGGTGTTGATGTAACATTCGTTAACCACCGTTAGACAAAATCCGTGTGTTCGCCATGGACAACTCCAGCCCACTCGCGATTCTGTCGGCGCGAGACAAAAGACAAAAGCGGGCGCGGCGAATGACAAAAGAACGTCGTTTTTGCCCCGAACTCGCCGACTGCGGCCCGGACAAAATATGTACATTAAATGCACAGCCGTCCGCGATTTGACGAACCTGGCGACGTTTGATCCGCCGCCGCCGCCCCCCACTAATGACGTCTTGACGGCAGCAGCCCGGCATTCTTACGCGCGGAACTGCGGAATTGATCAGCGACTTAGACGGGAAATCGCTCGGATTGCTGCAGGATTTTTGAGCTAGGAATTTTTTGAAATTAGTGACAAGCCGCTTCATATCGACGGGAATTCTATTGTAGTGGAATCAGCTTCGGCAAAACTGAATGGGGACGTAGAAAAACACTGGAATCATTCTATCAAAGCAAAGGGTATGGTTTGTTCGAAGAAAGTAGCCTATGTATTTTATATTCACAAAACAAATCTATTAGTGGGTTTCTTCACTAGCGACACAAAATGGCTAATAAATCATTTGTATTATAACCAGATCTAAAGTCATCGTACTAGATATATTAGAACTTTAATACATAGTATATTCTACAAGTAATGGAATGACACATATTCCACAAAAGCAAAAAGTTTGTAGTCCGTTACATGTTGTGGACTATACTGTCTATAATTCTATAACAAGATTTTGGAAATTATACAAAATATACAAATACAAAACTATTGAAAACGTCAAGCTCAAATAAATAAAATTAAAACAAATGGACGTAACCATGGGCGCGTTCAGCCTAACCTAGCGGCTAGCTAGCGTTTGCTAGTGCTAGATTCTAGCAGATGAAAAGTAGTATGAAACATGAACGGAATTTTGCTGGTACTTTCATCTTGTGTCAGTCAAGTTAAGTAGAATTAACCTCAAATTATAAATACAGCTAAATGTAACAGCAATCCGATAGTTTATGGTTACCATCCATGGTATTGATCTACGAGTATATTACTCTAAAGCAATGTTCCATATCCGGCTCGAAGGACCAAAAAATGTTTGTGAAAGCTCGAAGAACCACCGCAAAATACGGAATAATGATTCAAATTAACTGGATTTATCTTTGATTTATTTATGTGAAAATATATGTGACATTTATATCAACAACTCCAAACTTATTGATAAACAAAATTATTGATTGAGACTAAGCGCGCGTTCAGTCAAACCTAGCGGCTAGCTAGCGTTTGCTAGTGATAGATTCTAGCAGATGAAAAGTAGTATGAAACATGAACGGAATTTTGCTGGTACTTTCATCTTGTGTCAGTCAAGTTAAGTAGAATTAACCTCAAATTCTGATAATAGACAAATCCAAAACAGTATTTTAAAATTGGTAAGTACCTAATAGGTGTCAAATACTTCATACATTTCACTACATTTTACTTATTTTTATAGTTTTTTTTGCATACATGGTTAATATTGATGACATTACAAATGATGTTTTATACATTTAACAGTTTGAAGGTTCGCTAACTCATCTAGCGTAAATTCATTTCGCTAGGTCGTAAATCTAGCTGCTGAAATCTAGCGGTTACCTAGCAATACGTTCAGCTGTCACCGCTAGGTTAGCAATCTAGCTGCTAGGTTCGGCTGAACGCATCCCATAATAACCGAACCAAGATACTTCATATTTCGCGCTAATATCGCGGCTCTATTTCGTCGAATTTATTCCATAAGCCGGCGTATGGAATGATAGTTGTCCCAATACAATTATAGTTGTGAAATTCTTGGTTTCCAAAACAGTGTTATAGAATAGTATATTCTAAAACAAGTAATAAAATGGCAAAAGTTACAGTTTGCGAGTGTGGAATATGCCATTCTGGTACCTGTTGTAGACTATACTTTCTATAACAAGATTTTGGAATTATACAAATATAAAACTGTTGAAATGTCAAACTCAAATAAATAAAATTAAAACAAACAGACGTCACCATAGTAACCGAACGAAGATATTTCATATAGTTATCGTGCTAATATACGGCTCTGATTCGTCGAATTTATTCCATACGCGGCGTATGGAATGATAGTTGTTCCAATAAAATTTTTATTTGTGAAATGCTTGGTTTCCACATCAGTGTTATAGAATAGTATATTCTACAACAAGTAATGGAATGGCACATATTCCACGTGAATTATTAAGATATTTGAGTTTTAAAGAAAGAAATTCTAGCGTCAAAGTATTTTGTGTCTCTGTTTAAGTTTTTCTCTCACATATCTATTCTAATCATAGGTTAGCAAAAATTATCAGTAGTAACCAAACATTTCACAAAAATTATCGTACAGTTTATTTATATTTCTTCCTGGAATAAATAATACTTCAGTAGTTATATCCCAAGTGCCATGGCAAATACCTGAAAATATACTTATTCTATTTGCCATGCATGAAGAATATATTAGAACTAGAAGAATATTTCTGGAGAAAAAATTTCTGTCATATTTTAAATTTTTAACATTTAATATTTATTTTAATTTGTCGCATGAACGTCAAACCTATGACTTTGATAAATGTTATTTGTCAAAGTACGTTAAAAATAAGTCATCAGCGTTTTAAAAGTACTTCTTTTGAAGAAATTGATGGAAAATTGAAGATATTGTCCCTTTTGTCCTTTTAAAACGAAGAAATTTAACTATTCCTTATTGTGTTTACAATTATTATAAATATTCAGGTATCTCATTTGTACAAATATTGTCATCACACGATAAAATCAACTGACGATCATCCAAAATAAATTTTTCTCGCCCTTAAGGCCTTAAATTTGATACCAAACTCGACAAGCCAGTCAGATACTAAAAAATTGAAAATAATATTTTTTTAAATTATGAAATCATAATTCACTATGGTGAATTATGGGTACTATAATTCATCGAAAAAATTTAAGTAATGGGGATATATTTATATAGGAGTAGAAAAATTTTGTAATTACATATTTATCTGAGAAAATCAGAGAGGTCTTGTGGTATTGATAAGATAAATTCCAAGAACAACGCAAAATGAAACTTGAAATATTAATTGTCACACTGACAGTTATTGACAGTAACAACTGATGTTTGTTTACTTGGTAGCGGGATTTTATCAGCTATAATATCCCTAGGTCATTGATACTTACGAAATAATTTTGTCACAGATACCGAAAGAACGTTGTTTGGTAACCGCCCGACGCCGCAGGCGGAGAGCTGTTACCTTCAAGCAACGTTCTTGAGGTAGTTGTGATCAAATTATAAGTACTTATCAATGGTCGAGGGATATTCGGTGAGAAAATTTTTGGGATAATTTTTATTATTTTCATTTACATACCGTGAAAATGATATTTTGAAATAAACAAAACAAATATTGAATTAACTGTCAACTGACTGTCAACAACTGTTACTCAGGAACATGTGATAATTTCCCGGGGAAATTATCAGTAATAATATAACAAGGGAGTGAGAATAAATTGAAAATAATTTGACAGATCTTTCGAAAACTTGTTGCCAGGTTAGGCTTTCGTGGCTATTGCCAAATGGCGACATGTTTTTTGCTCATTTTTACTTGTGTTTATAACTATCTGACATCTGACATCTGTCAACAAAAACAAAAAAGCTACGGAGAAAATTGCCGGGAATAATCACAAGAGCATTATTCTCAGTATAATAATGACAGGATTGGTTAAAACGCAGACACGTGATATACAATAAAGCATTTCATTGGTTTAGAGAAACGTCAAAAAATAATCAGGGAAACAGGATTTTATCAGTAATAATATAACAAGAGGGTGAGAATAAATTGAAAATAATTTGACAGATCTTTCGAAAACTTGTTGCCAGGCAATAGCCACGAAAGCCCGTAGGGCTTGAGTGGCTATTGCCAAATGGCGACAAGTTTGAGAAAGATACTGGAGAATTATTTTCTAATTTATCGAACTCTCGAGTTATATTTAATTAGATTATTTTTTGATTTCTTCATCAGGCAAGCCACTAAATCAATCTTTTTTGCTCATTTTTACTTGTATTGATGATAACTATCTGACATCTGACATCTGTCAACAAAAACAAAAAAGCTACAGAGAAAATTGCCGGGAATTATCACAAGAGCATTATTCTCAGTATAATAATGACAGCATTGGTTAAAACGCAGACACGTGGCATACAATAAAGCATTTGATTGGTTTAAATAAACGTCAAAAAATAATCAATATAATACTATTCCCATTGGTTGAATTTCCAAGTATTTTGCATCATGATTAGTTAAAAACTGGTCTTAGGAATTTATCAGTGTAATTATAACCTGATTGGTTACTTTTGAAATACACTAAATATAGGTATACTGGAACGTCAATTGCCGATGAAAATTTGACCCGTGAGAGACGCCAGTTGTTTTTGTAGATACCGCTTAGAAAGTTTATAAGAAAATTTAAAGAAATTAACCTTTAATGATATTTAAATAAAATGTTTAGTATTAAAAATAAATAACACATTACACGGTCTCGGTGGTGTAATGGTTATCTCACTAGCAACGCACACCAGAAGCCGTGGGCACCACCATCCATTCATGAGGCGGCATATGATCAAAGAAGTTCGCTTCCCATCTTCGTACTAAACACTAAACAAAAAAATTTAAAAATAATACATTAATAGAAATGAGTTCATTTAACTATTATATGTATTGCTATTATATGTGGATTTAAAGGAATTTTCAAATAATTTAACAATATACTGTTAAATATTATTGTTACGTTTGGTCTTTTTTTATTCAATTACCATGTCTGTTTCCAAGGCGGTATGTTGTTTTTATTCACAATCACTAAAGTAATATGCCAATTCCTAACCTTTTAGAGGTTGGGAAATACGTCATTCCTTAACAATATGACAAACTTTTAGGTGGAAATGCCAGATTTATCCCATGGGTGGGAAATGTTTATATAAAATTGCCTAGTAATCTCTGAATAGTATATTAGGATACAAGTGTATAAGTAAGCTTTTAAAGCACGTAAGACGAGTTTAAAAGCACGACGCGAAGCGGAGTGCATTTAACGTCGCTAGTGCTTCAAAAGCACTTATACACGTGTTTCATACGCTATTTTTTATTATATCTGCATCATACTCTGGAAAAACTGGAAAGCAACATTTTGATTTTTATTCATTTCATAATTTTGCATGTGTGGCGTTTGACGTATATCGTTTACATGGAGACTGGTTAGCATTTGTTGTTTACGTTTACAGTTTTGACAGATATTAATAGTAAATATTTTGGTTGTTGTTTAGTAACCTTTAAAGCACGGCGTGTTTTAATCTTACGTTTATGAACGCTGTAGCGTGCTTTAAACACGGATTATGATGCAGGTATAATAAAAAATAAGTTGAACAGTGCTGTCAAACCAATGATTTCTATATATATATATATATATATATATATATATATATATATATATATATATATATATATATATATATATATATAGATTGCTCATAACCAGATATGGTGCATTCCTAATTGAACGCCGTCAAAATGGTCAAAATTGAGATTTTGTGATATTTAAAAATATATCTCTTGTTAATGGGTATGACCATACTTCGTGGTATGACCTAAAGACAGGTGGTGGCGAGCGCAGTGTAGAGAGAATGAAGGCAGTGCTTCAGATTGCGCACTTTACTTTACAGAAGTGTCACAAAACCTCAATTTCACCCGTTCAATTGGGTACGCTCTTAGATGGCTGAATATGGCCTATGCCCAATCCAGTGTTATATAGAAATCAGTGTCTCAAACATATTGACGAAACCTTATAATTACAATAAAACATCAATAATTACAATATTAATATTGAACAGAAGCATGTTTATTATAAAGTAATATAAAATTCTAATGTAATGCTGTTTTATTATGATTTGAGTTTCTTGAACTATTGACTCATGTCAAATTAATGAAATAAATTTAAATATTTGCTTTCATAGACTACTAGCATACATCACTTTTGTGTGTTGGATATACGAGTAGAATGAGAAGTGAATTTGTATAATTAAGGATGATTGTGAATAATATTTTATACATAGTTCGGTGGGAGTGTCATTACAGCCTTGCGCTATATCTGAGCCTCTAGGTCATATAATAAGCCCTTGGCTGGAATGATATTTTTCCCACTTCACATGTAATACACTATAACGATGTCAGACAAAATTGGTGCCTTCGTTTCGATCAGTCTCCAATCATTATCTTCCATCGGTTAATTGTTCTTACCATTCTTGATACTGAATATACTTTTTCCTATTTCACGTACACAAAGTCAATTTGTGACACTGTTTTTCTCAAAAACAATGCTACAAAATTGAATTTTGTCCAAGTGTTTTTGGGGAATTTGTTATTTGTAAAATTAACAGTCTGTCAAACTTGGGGCTGTCATTGCTCACGTAAAATTATTGAATCGGAGCTCCTGCGTCGGGGTTGCGGCCTGGGACCCGATAGGCCCCGCGGGCAAAGCCCCTTGGTGACCAATGGTATATTAAACATGCCGTACAATTTTATTTTATTTTTATTTTTATTGAATTTATGAACATGAAATAGGAAAAGTAGTATGAACAACTCGTATTACAATGCCTAATTGTAACACTAGTTGTTCAATATACTGTATCACTTTTGGTAAAGGGTGTATGTGCTCAACAAACTTATAGTAACCGTTCTATAAACAAGTATTGGACAAAGAAGGGTGGCCTACAATATCTATCAGTTTCCGGATCGTTTTTCGCTATTTTGAAGCCTACAAGTATTTCAGTGCTTGTCATACAAAATTTTATTTTCCGACAACTGTTACAGATAGCTGTCTTTTGAATAGTTGATGTTTTTCTGATGAATTTTACTTTGTTACTCATCTCCAATAGCAACAAGCTGTAACATTTTTAAAGAAATAAATGATTATTTACATAAGAGTCAGGAAAGTAGTGCATTACTATAGAAGAGCTATATTTATGGCTCAGACATTTTTTTAACGAGTAATGTATTAATTTTTTCTGAAATCTTTAATAATATTAAAAACTAATTTTATATTTAAAAATTAAATCTGATTTTCTATATGTATCTGGTAGCGCGTTTGCCTCGTTTCTAAGGCAACAGAACGTTTAAACACGTTTTAGTGACTACGTTTCTAAGATAACAGAACGTTTAAACGTTTTCCTACCTAGGCAGAGAAATTCTACTTTCACTCCGCATTTATGTATGAGTGGAGTACTTTCTGTTTCAGAAAAGGTTTGTTTTTATGAAAATTGAATACGAAGTAAAAGAACAGCCAAAACAATCTATAATAAGAATGTAATAAATGCGTTTATTTTAATGAAATTAGAACAATGTTTTTTCTTTTATAATCTTTCTTCGGAAATATGTTATGTATAATGGGCTCCTTTACTATAGTCAAAAAATCTGTTGTGGGCACCACAGTACGTCCCGCCACAGATTTCTTATCAAACAATGCAGAAATACGAACTACCACTATCAAGAAATGCCCATCCCTTCAAAAAAATGAGTATTACAATTAGGCATTGGAACACGAGTTGTTATACTACTTTTCCTATTTCACGTTCATAAATTCAATAAAAATAAAATAAAATTGTACGGCATGTTTAATATACCACTGGTCACCAAGGGGCTTTGCCAGCGGGGCCTATCGGGTCCCAGGCCGCAACCCCGACGCAGGGGCTCCGATTTAATAATTTTACTTGAGCAATGACAGCCCCAAGTTTGACAGACTGTTAATTTTACAAATAATAAATTCCCCAAAACCAGTTGCACACAATTCAATTTTGTAGCATTGTTTTTGAAAAAACAGTGTCACAAAATTGACCTTGTGTGCGTGAAACAGGAAATAGTTTCCAACCGAGGGATACACAAGATTTTCCACATTAACATTTATGTAAATTTAGTAAATAAATTTAATTTATTACTCACATTCTTAACAACGGGGAATTTTTTTATGTTGGTAACATCACAATATTTGAATGTCAATTCAGTCTATATTTTCCAATATCATAACCAAAAAAATCAACATATTTTTATTTAGATTTTACACTGCTGATTCAATTATAATTATTTACAAATATGTTTAAAATCCATAAATATTATGTTTTCTTGTATTGCGAATACTCAATTGTAGATATATTGCCGTAATATTTTTAAGTCAAAGTAATACTTTGACATTTCTTGCCTCAGAAGTTAGCTAAAACTAGTAAAGTGATGCCAACATATAACCATAAAAACCTAGTTCGGCAAAAACATGGTTTCCGACCGCTTTTCACATATGTAATTGTGTCAATGTCGGACGGCGGCGCGAAAATTATATTTTCGCTCCGCATTTTAGGCGCGAACGGAGTACTTTCGCTCCGGTTTCAGAAAAAAATGCATTTTAGGCAATGTCAAAATAGGCATAAATTACTTTAAAAAACTTTGAATTAAATTTTAGTAATTGTCCCAGTAACAGGCCTAGAAAACTGATAAACTAGCATTTTGTATTGAATCCGATTCCTATACATTATAACTACAGTTTAAGGGTTGTTCAGTGTATTTTCTTCATTTATGATATCAGTGTTATATTATTCATATTTATTTCGCCGTGCAGTAATTCTTGTACATTGCACCGTATTCCATTCACCATAAATGCCCTTGTTTTTCTTCCACTTGGCTACAAAGACATAAGTCTAAGCTCTAAGACTATAAGCCATGCACATAATAATAATATTCCATGTATACAATAACTCAAAAATTACAAAGTTTAGATTAACAACCACTACAGGACCTGCTCGTAAACAATTCCCTGCTGTACTCACACACACACTACAAACAATTAATTCTGCATTTCCGTGCGCATGCGCCCTCGCCAGCCCGAAGCGCGCGCTCGCAAAAACACTTGCCGTCGCAGCATTCTCGTAAATCATAGTGGCCCTGCAAGCCTGGCTCACACCCGGCAAAAACGCTCCAATATTCGAAATGTATTGAAATTAAATTAGGAGCAGTCGTGGCCGAGGCCGCTCTCCTTCCAGCCGAGAGAGAGACGGACAGTGTTTACGTTTTCAAGAGGCCGAACTCTGAATGCAGATGGAGATTTGATGAAAATTGATTCGGTCTTTGAACTGAAAGTAATGCAGAGATTTCACTGGAAAATTTTTAATAATCGTAAAAACTTTCT
This sequence comes from Poecilus cupreus, assembly GCA_963942605.1. NCBI lineage: Eukaryota > Metazoa > Arthropoda > Insecta > Coleoptera > Carabidae > Poecilus > Poecilus cupreus. The sequence goes on along the minus strand of OZ012729.1, from coordinate 4,118,951 downwards.
TGTTGTTTTGTTTCGATTTTCATCTGTTTCACTTCCTTCGAGTTTTTCTGTTTCCTTTTATAGATAGATGTCTTTTTTTACGATTCATTTTTTTGTGCTATTATTACAATTGCTCAAGTGCTTATAAGTATTTATTTAATGCGTACAAAAAACAAAAACATTTTAATAGATTTCTTTATAAATGTTATATGCAAGTAATAAAGTAATTAGATTCAATGCTAATTAAACATCTGTTATAAAATGTAGGAATGTACAATTAATGAGCTAATACTTTAACTATAATTTTTAAATAGTTATTTACATACGAAGTATGGGAAGACATTCTTCCCACATGAGTGCTTATTTGCGCATCATTTGCACGAATGCGGTAAAGCCGTTTTTCCGCATGCTTTTTGTTTATTTTTTTTAATCTACGATCGTTGTTAAAAGTGGTCCCTTTTAACGGTTGCTTATCAAGTTTAAAATGTCATTTTTTAACACTAGTGTTAAATGTAACATACCAACGTGTTAAAAGTGATTTTATTGTTACTTTTAACACGTTGCTAACGATTTGTATCAATGAATCAACAAATATAACCCTACCTGTCAAAATATCATTCTACATTTTTTAGTATTTACTAATACACTACTAGACAGATCTTAGACAAAATTTTGTATGATATACGTGTTAAAAGTGATTTATTTCGTTCGTGGGGTTGTTTCACTCGGCTTCGCCTCATTTCACAAATTTGCCCACTTACTCATAAAATGTCACTTTTAACACTTATATCATAACTATTATCTACGACCGTTGTTAAAAGTTGCCTTTTTAACGGTTGTTTAGCAAATTAAAAGTATCACTTTCTGACACTAGTGGTAAAAGTAGCAACGTGTTAATAGTGATTTTATTGTTACTTTAAATACGTTGATTTGTATCAATAAATAAACAATATAACACTGCCTGTCAAAATGTCATTTTACATTTTTTGGTATTTATCAGAGATGGAAAATTTACTGAAAAAATGTAATGAATTACATGTTTATAGTTACTGAATCCATGTTATTAAAATTACAATCGTCAATTTACATTACATTTACGATCAAAATATACATAATTAATTTATTAACTCAATTACATGCAAAAAATATAATTAAAATACATTAAATAATTACAAATTTCAATTAGTTTTTATTTTTTATGGGAATTAATAAAAATCATGTTTATTTTTTTTACCTCCCGCCTACCTCTAAGTAAGGTATTGTTTTTGGTCAAAAAAGTGGGTAGTGAGTTTTCAATGAATAAGCACGTTTTAGGGTCCCTACAATACGATTTTACTATTTTCGCGATGATGTCTATATGTATGTATGTATGTATGTGTGTTTGCGTGTGCGTGCGTGCGTGCGCGTGCGTGCGTGCGTGCGTGCGTGTGTGTGTGTGTGTGTGTGTGTGTGTGTGTGTGTGTGTGTGTGTGTGTGTGGCAATTTTTTCGTCTCGCATAACTCAAATACTATAATACCAAAAAATACAATTTTGTGAATTGTTGCTTCTTATATTTAAATGAAGAGCTGATTAGATTTTGGATAAAATTGGTCAACCGGAAGTAGCAGTTTACTTGAAGCCCTTAACAGTTTATCCTGAAAAACACAATTAAATTTAATTTTTCAACAATTTATGTTATTTTGAAAGTTGAAGAATATTTAATTTTACTTACTTAATCCCGAGCCTTTCTACCTTTGCAGGTGTAATATTTAATTTTACATGTGTTTTAATTACACTAATTTTATTAATTTTCTTCAGATTTAGAGATAATAAAATATAAAGAAATTAGATTTCACAAAAATCTTGCATACCTAGTACACCATGGAAACATTTTAAAATTTTAAATTTTTTACGAAGTGTGACACATGTCATTGTGAAATATATGTCAAATAATTAAATAAATATACGAAAGAAAATTAAATTTCTCAAATATAAATAAAATAAACAAATAAGAAGGTATGTTTCTATATCAAATACTATTTTGTACCGTTTAAGAGTAGTATTGGGCGGGAGGTTATGTGCTGGCCACATCAGATTTTTATACTATAAAAAAAGTAAAATTTAAATTAAATGCATAATGTAGAAACATACAATTAGGTACACAACGTACTGCCAAATATTGTGGATTATAGTTATTAGAACTGGTGTATATAAATTAGTAATTTCTCAAATAGAAAATCTGCTAATCTTCTGCGTCTTGGATTTAAAATAAGGCCTAGGAATGAAAATAATCTTTCAATAGTAGCTGAGGAAGGCAAAATGTCGTTAAATTCGTTTTATATTCAGATAATTGCTAAAAACAAACAAATTTTAATCTGTTGAAATTGAAACGGAATTTTCAATTTCATCTCATTTATAAAAAAAGTTATAAAATTGGACATATTGCTCATGAAAAAAAATTACAATGAAAAAGTGCTAGAATTACTAATTACTTGCATAAATAATATAATTAATTACTGAACTTTCCATTACAGAGCGAATGTAACTGAAAATTTAAATTACCAATACATTTCTGAAAAATGTAATTAATTACGTAATTTTATTAACTGTTTTGCTGTCCATCTCCAGTATTTACAAATACGAGTATTGACTCATTCGTGACTGAAGATTAGCTTTAATAATTTATATTAATAACAGTACAACTAATTCAGATTGATTCACGACCAATTACTATTGTAACCAAAGCGGCATTAGAGAAATTCTTGTACGGCCAGAATTACTATCAGGAATTGTAATTTCTAATTGCCAAAGATGCGCTATAAATATATCGAAAACAGTTTATTTATCTAACATATAAAATTCACTTTTAAGTTCGATGAATATGTTTAAATTCAAATTTCGTTGTTAAAAAACATTTGTTGGTTTTGTCTTTCACTGCTACCGTAAGATTCCGCCCTGGGCAGAAAAACTATAGCCATCATGTGAACCAAATGTCCTAAATTTATTGTTAATAAATTACATTTTAAACAATGTTTACCATATTTACTTATGCAAAGTATTGGAATCATGAAAAAATCGCAGACGAGATTTTTGCAGAAATACATATTTTGACGTCCACTGAATCCGTTAAGACTAATTTGGAGGATGGATGGATGGATGGATAGATGTCCATATGCGTAATATCTCATGAACGGGACAAGATATGTAAACGTAACTTGGAATATATAGGTTTCATGAAAATATGATTTTGAATGAATTTAAAAAACTGCATGAGAAACTTTACTGGACACACAAAACAATAAATTCAATTATTTTCAAAAATAGAATCAGCTACGAAGAAAGTTATAAATTTTAAATTTGTCAAGCTTCAGATATTATTTATCCTTCATCAGGTAGCTGCGTAACAAAAATTATAAAAATATAAATATTTTTTACAAAATTTGTAAACTTACATTTAGTTGAGACAATATATATAAATTTCTCCAATGGATATTTAATTGATTTAAATACCTAGAAAGAAAGATTAAAAAAACTATACTTATTCATTATAAATACTGTTTTCTAATAAATGCTTTATAAATAGGAGTGGTGTGTCAGGAATTTCTCGCATGCTCTTTTGGTGGAGAATTGGGAAACAAATATTTTGGACATTGCTCCTGCGATGCGATTCTCTTTTTAATGTACGACTACAAAAGAATATTTAAATATTTATTTGTATTTATAAGATTACGGAAATTAGTTATAAATACAGCTAAATGTAACAGCAATCCGATAGTTTATGGTTACCATCCCTGGTATTGATCTACGAGTATATTACTCTAAAGCAATGTTCCATATCCGGCTCGAAGGACCAAAAAATGTTTGTGAATGCTCGAAGAACCACCACAAAATACGGAATAATGATTCAAATTAACTGGATTTATCTTTTATTTATTTTATGTGAAAATATATGTGACATTTATATCAACAACTCAAAACTTATTGATAAACAAAATTATTGATTGAGACTAAGCGCGCGTTTCAGTTACATTCGCTCTGTTCGAACCTAGCGGCTAGCTAGCGTTTGCTAGTGATAGATTCTAGAAGATGAAAAGTAGTATGAACATGAACGGAATTTTGCTGGTACAGTCATCTTGTGTTAGTCAAGTTAGGTGGAATTAACCTCAAATTCTGATAATAGACAAATCTAAAACAGTCTTTTAAAATTGGTGAGTACCTAATAGGTGTCAAATATTTCACTACATTTTGTTATTTTTATTGTTTTTTGCGGACAAGGTTAATATTGATGACATTGCAAATGAATTTTTATACAGTTGACAGTTCTAGAAGGTTCACTATCTCATCTAGCGCAAATTTATTTCGCTAGGCCGCTAGTCTAGCTACTGAAATCTAGCGGTTACTTAGCAATACGTTCAGCTGTGACCGCTAGGTTAGCGATCTAGCTGCTAAATTTATATACGTAATATTATAATGTTGCACAGCAATTCCCAAGAAAGTACTTTTATCGAAATCTGCAACCTGAAACAGGAAGACTAAACCCAACCAAAAACCGAGTAAAATACATTCACCAGCAGCTTTAATAAACAATTTCCATCTTCTTCGTAATATTGTCCAGCGAGTACGAGTTGCGGGCATGTAAGCGGTCAGGTTCCCGGGGGCGGGCGCTGTCACGTAATATCACCCCGCGGACGCTGCTGCCGCCGTGCACAGACCGACGCTTTTTACATCAGCGCAGAATAGTTTTTGATCGGTCATATATTCTGGTCGCGGCGGGCGCCTTGCCGGCTTCGCAGATGTTGCAGCCTGGACCCGCGGTCACGGGCCGGGGGTGGAGTGGGACACTCTGTATCAACGCCTCGCGGACGTATATCACCCCAGGGAGGGATTCTCAAACGGTGGTGGACGACTGACAAACAACAATAGTTTTGTTAGTTTATGCTATATATCGTGTGTCTATCTTAAAGGTGTACATAGGAGATTAACATGGGAAATCAGTTTTTTGCGTGCTGTTGTTCGGTGTTCTACCGGACAATAAAGATTGTGGTATCAATCAAAAGATATCATTTTTTTGAATCAAACGATGTAATAGTTATTTACTTTACAAGTGGCCAAAGATAGGAAATACCCACGAAAGAAATTTTAGCACACGAAACCGAAGGCTGAGTGTGATAATCTTATCGAGTGGGTAATTCCACTTTGCGCACGTGTAAAGTATAACGTTTTATCCAACATCTCTTAATAATAAGAAAATTATTAAAGAAATATTATTTGACAGTGACATATGCTTTAAATTTTCTAAATTAAAATGTCTATCGAAGTAGTTACCAAGGTGTTGTGTGTTATTATTATTGTTCTAAATAAAAATTACTTACTAGTGACTTGTCTCAAAATTATACCCACTAGTGAGTAATCTGTTACTCTCCTTGTTTAAAATCACCATAGTTATGGAGCATTTATTGAGAGATGTTGGATAAAATACATTACAATTTAGTTGTAATTTGGTTCCATAAATTATTTTTTAACCTCAAATAAATAGCTTTAAAGAAATCAAAACATAACAGTCATAGAAAATTATTTATGTTTTCTCGGGGAATATGTATATATTACAGGTGAACCAGAGTCCACAAAAGTGTAAAAATAATGATACTAATAAAAATATGTCCGGGAAATCGAATGCTGATATTTGAGTCCGTTAAAAATGACAGCCGTTTTTGTCTAATGACACATATTTATGGTTTGATTTAAATGGACTGAAAATTATAATTTTGTATTTACACAATTCTCGAAATCTATAACACTTACATGAACCTTTTTTTTTTAGAGAATTTTATGATCTATATTTTCGTATATAACAGTTTTTTACTTAATATTAACCATTTAAAAGATAATCGACGAAAAACATCAAATGGACGTAATTTTATCAGAAAAGGGGACGGCACGTCTAACGCACAAGGGTTAGGAGGTCAAAACTTAAATTCTTAACGAAGGGACCGACCTATATTACATATTAAAATATTAGAATTACTTGACCTTTTGCAAGCAATATTTATCTATTCCCTGCACTAGTAATTGCAATAAAAAATAATCGAAATGCAGTCAAAATATAAAAACATTATTCTCTCCCCCTGTCCCTGATGAAGACTCAAGTGCGGGCCGCGAGTGAATATTTTTATTACAAGTAATATTTAATTACTACATTTTTTTTACTCCCACACATACGAGTATATAGACGTAAAGAATATATTGCGATGTTTCAAAATATACGATAGTAACGGGTGGTTTTTTTTTTCTAGAGGTTTTTTTTTTCGAAGTGGCAACACTTTTTCCAGCGATAACCAAATTGACAGCTCCAAGCTATTTTGTGCTCAGTTTGGTTTGCCGTTTTATAATAAATAGACTTAGTCAGAACCGAAAGGAACATTGACCAATACTACGCTTGTAAATTGTGCAAATATTTTGCAAATTTTATTCAGCGATAGGGCAAATTTTTTGTTTAATAGCTAAGTCAACATGCAAAATAGTCGCCTATGGGGTGAAGAAAGTACACAAGCCATTATTGAGACAAGAAGTCACTGGTTGGGTGTGCTTTACAACTGTTGGAATTATTGGTCCATATTTCTTGAAAAATAATACCGGCCAAAACGTTACAGTCAGTGGAGACCACTAAGAGCCATGATTACTGACTTCCTCGTTTCGCAATTCAATGGCATTAATGTGGAAGAGCGGTGGTTTCAACAAGACGGAGCAACATGTCATACAGTGCGCGCCTCAATAGATTTATTGGGTAACATTGCAACACTCGAAAATTCTAAGGCTACCTTACCATTGTTTCGTGCATACGTTGCTTTCTTCAATCACTGCTTTGTCCAAACACAGCTTCATTCATACACCGATTTCTTCTAACACCGCTTTATTCACCGTACGAAAATCAATCGACCTAATGCTGCGCTGAAACAAACCTAAATCTGTAATGCTGACAAGATGGTGCGTAGTCTTTGTATTCATAGGTGTCGTATTAATTTATTTGAAATAACTTTTATGCGCTATCAATGCTAAAAACGTTAAGAGACAGGAAAATGACATGAACTTTTTTTATTATTTACTATACAACATCATCTAAATATGTAATACTAATAAAATATTGAAATAGCAGATTTCATTGAATACAGAGGTTTAGGTTTGTTTCTGCGCTGCATTAGGACGACGGACTTTCGTTCGGTGAATAAAGCGGTGTTGAAGAAATTGATGTATGAATAATGAAGATGTGTTTGAACAAAGCAGTGTTTGAAGAAAGCAACGTACGCATGAAGCAATGCATGAATAAGACAGCGTTAGAATTTTCGAATGTTGCAAACGTTCCCGTTTTATTGAGGGACACATTCGATGAATGCATAACATCGCGCAGTGTTGTGATTTAACACCTTTGGATCATTTTCTTGGATATTTGAAGTCGCTAGTATACGCCGATAAACTCGAAACAATGGACGACATGGAAGCTAACATTAGTTACGTTATTGCCGATATACGGCCCCAGCTGCCTCGAAAAGTAATCGAAAATTAGTTTTCCAGATTGCGTTTAATTTGAGCCTGCCACGCCGTCCATCTTTTCGAAATCATTTTCAAACACAAATGGCATAAAATTATCTTGCCAAAGAAGCCAATATCATGACCATGACCACGATTATTCTATTTCATTTCATTCTAAATAAAAACATCCGTTACAATACGATTTGACTATTTTCACAATGACATTAATATCTAATGATGTTATCATTTTCATATTTAGTATTTGGATGATTTTGGGTGCAAACCATCTACTGGAAGTATTTTTGAATATTTATTAAGTTTCTAGGGGATATTGCTTTAAATAATTAATTTATGCGTATTATATTTTGTTATATACAAAAAGATGTAATAAATATTAGTTAGAATTTTCATTTGAAACTTTTTCCTGTATTTTGTACCGTTTAAAATTATTTAGGTGGGAGGATATGAGTCACGTCAGGCATCAAGTTAGTAATATCAATTTAAGCGGACTTTATACAAAAAGAAAAATTCAATTACATCGCCTTGCCATCAGTTTAGTCACTGATTATTACACTGTAGAAAAACTTGTGATTAAAAAGTATTTCTGTGCCTGTAATCTATTTTCTTTGAAGTTCACCGCTCCTAAATGAAATTTAGTGACAAAAACAACACTTCTTGTTAGGTTGGTACTGCAGCTGACACTGATACCTAGCATAGAAATGCAGTTTAAAATTGCTTCTGTAAAAAAACAAAATTTAGTTTTTAAACAGGTTTAGAATAATTAAAATATTTACAAAGAATTAATATTTGTTCCTTCGTCTTCTTCTGTGTAACTCAAGAATGTCAAAAAATTTGTAAATTTAATTAAAACATGAATAAGTAACACTTTTTTGCGCTGTTTATTTTTGTGCTTGTGCGCCGTTTTCTTAAAAATCTGATGGGAGAAAGCAGTGAACAAATTCGTACGGAATAATTAATTTTTTAACGTCTTTCTAACGGTACTAAATCTTTTTTTACGAGGAAGAAAGGACAATTTATTAATTATTTGCTTTCATTGTAAAAATTTGTTTTGAATTCATAAACAACAATTTAGTTTTTAGTGGGAATAATAATAAGTTTTTTACTTCTGACAAATAATTAATTCCTAATGAACTTTCTTTTGTATGCTTTACTATCTATTAGAAGACAGTAAGCATGAATCATGAAATGTTAATATTTGAGTTGAAAATGCGGATACGGACTTATTATTTATTTTTACTTAATTACATAATTACATATAATAAGTAAACTATTTTAAAAACTAATAAGGTTGTAATTGAATAATTTAACAGTTAAAATTGAAACAATTAAATAAAAATAACAAAACAACATATTCCAGGGCTAGAACTAGAAATGCAGGATTAGATTAAAAAAAAATCTGATGTGGGCAGCACATAACCTCCCGGCCAATACTACTCTTAAACGATACAAAACATACCTTCTTATTTGTTAATTTTCTATTTATATTTGAGAATTTTAATTTTCTTTCGTATATTTATTTAATTTTTTGACATATATTTCACTAAGAAAACAGCTTCACAAACACAATGACATGTGTCACATTTCGTAAAAAATGGAAAATTTTTAAATGTTTCATGGTGTACTAGGAATGCAAGATTTGTAAAATCTAATTTCTTTATATTTTATTATCTCTAGATCTAATGAAAATTAATAAAATTAGTGTAATCAAAACACATGTAAAATTAAATATTCTTCAACTTTCAAAATAACATAAATAGTTGAAAAATGAAATTTAACCGTGTTTTTCACGAAAAACTGTTAAGGACTTCAAGTAAACTGCTACTTCCGGTTGACCAATTTTATCCAAAATCTAATCAGCTCTTCATTTAAATATAAGAAGCAATAATTCACAAAATTGTATTTTTTGGTATTATAGTATTTGAGTTATGCGAGACGAAAAATTGCCACAGACTACACACACACACACACATACATACATACATACATACATACATACATACATACATACAGACATCATCGCGAAAATAGTAAAATCGTATTGTAGGGACCCTAAAACGTGCTTATTCATTGAAAACTCACTACCCAATTTTTTGACCAAAAACAATACCTCCCTTACCTAGAGGTAGGCGGGAGGTAAAAATAACAAAAAAACATATTCCAGGGCTAGAACTAGAAATGCAGGATTAGATTTTTTTTTAAATGGGCTTCTTTCTAATAATTTATATTTCTTTTAAATTCGTGTACAAAAAAAATCTGATGTGTCCGACACATAACCTCAGCCCAATACTACTCTACGGTACAAAATAGTATTTGATGGTACACACAAAAAAATATTCCATACAATACCATCAAGTCCACACTATTTTAGTGTTAAATTTAACACTATAAATAGTGTTTACTTTTAGTATTAATATACACTACATATAGTGTTTATATTTCACTAGTGTGTAGTGTTACATTAAGTGTTATTCTAAAGTGTTATAATTAGTGTTAATATAGTGTCGTATTATAGTGTCAGAATGATATTAATGCAGTGTAAATTAATAGTTAAATAGTGTTACATTTTAGTGTAAAAATGTTTTGGCTCGTGTTAATGCAGTGTGAGTGAATACTTTATTTAGTGTTAGTGTTAGTGTTAGTGCTAAATTAGTGTTTAATTCACATAACGTGCAGTGTTAAAATTTAATGTGCTATATTGCTGTACCCACGGGTACATAGGATTCTGAAAATAAAAACTTTATATAAAATATATTTAAATTAATTTTATTTAAACAAAAAGAAAAACATTCTTGATTACAAGGGGTGCATTTGTTCACGTATATAAAATACTGATATATTGAAGATACTCTTGGCCCTTCTGCTATTGGGCTTCCAATATTAAAATACGCTAACTAGCGGCAGAATTCTGAACTACGTCTCGCGGTACATTGTGTTTTTGACGTTTATTCTGAGTTTTTATTTATTTAAAGAATTTAAACTTATTTGTTATTTTTTCTAAATTTATATCAACAGTAGTGACTATAGAAGAATTACAATGGAAGTATTACATTTATCTATGACGTATTATTTACATAAGTTCTACATTTAATTTGTAGATTAGAGGTTAAGATGGAGTTTTCTCTAAAAAAACCTGTTAAAAACAGAAAAATTTGCATTGTTTATGGCTGCAGTTCTTCTGCTAATAAAAGTCGAACAGTTCGATTTCATTCATTCTCAAAAAAGGTGAAATACTAGTTTGTGTGAAGAATAAATGGAGTGTCACAATGATGTGTGACAGTGTGCCAAATTAAAGGCATGGAAAAGAGCATTGAAAATTTCGATGATATTATTGATGTACATCCACATAATATTAATATAATATTTATTATTTGCTGGCCTTCTACCATGCTTCTAGATAAAGAGCAACGTGCGAACTTACATATACTATCTAAATAAATGAATCCATACTACTATTTAAACTAAAAGTAAAATAAAACTACTGAAAACAACAACAAATAACTACAAAAATATTAATATTAAATACTACTAGAAAATATATACAACTACAAACTAATATCAACAAAGAAAAATGATAACCTATCTTAAACAAAATAATGCTACGGTTAATAACTACTTACCTACAATAAAAAACTACCAAACAACTAATGGCTAATGTAAATATAACTATAGTCAATAATGAATAATAATAAAATCCAAACAAATCAGCGCCATCTCTTGATAGTGTGGAAGCCCAATTAGGAATGGTTGGTTCGTTGATTTTCCAATTACAATTTCACCGTTTGAAATATTTGTCTGAAAATAATAATTATATCATGATTTTGTTTTTAATTTGTATATTATATTTACCACTTTGAACACAAATAATGTTTTCTTTTTTGTTGCAAGTTCGACCTTTAGCAGGCGATGGCAACATTTGCACCAATGCAAATAAACATCTTTAGTAAGTATTTTATACCAAGCTTCATCTATTGTAACCCGATCTCCAGTAATAAAAGAATCTTTTTCTACAATCGTTGCACAATATCGACATTGTTATTCCATTTTTAGTTAGGAAATGTTCAAAATTGTCGCTCTAGGGCGACAAAGTGACATATTGTCGCACTAGTGCGTTAAAACTAAAACAAAAATAAATTAGATAAAAGAAGTAAATGATGCATTGGATTTTTCTGGTAATAACCTTGCTATTGCAAATACAGTTGGCATATACGTACATACACTTCAACTTAATCACCATAAACGTATTCACTCTGTAGACTTTATGTCAAATGTACTCCATATGTCAAATGTACTCCATGTGTCAAATTATGATTTCTTAGAAAATTTTTATTTTGTTCATAAACGTTGTCATGATTACGGTGACATGGGTAACTACAATTTTACTGAATTGTTATAGGCGGGACCAAAGATAATTTTGAAAATTAATTATTTTTTTCTACAGCTTGACATTGTTCAAAGATTGTAGAAAAAATATTGTGTGTATCTCGTCGGATAGAGCTTGTTCGGTGCACTTGTCGAGTTGTTGATCTCGGCTTCGCCTCGATCAACAATTTCTCGCCGCGTGCAACAAACAATGCTCTATCCGCACTTGATACACAAATAACTATTTTATTGCTTCGATTGTATTGTAAATGATTAATATTTGTTTCCTTTTCTCTTGTAATTTATTCTCAATACTTTGTAATTTCGGGAACATTAACCGAAAATTTTTTTTAATCTAAAAATAAAAATTTGCAGTATAAAATTAAACAGCAAATATAATAAATATTATAAAATTACTAACCAAACCAGGTGTATATATATTTCCAGGCCAAGAATTCTACCATACTCGAGTGTTTCTTAATTTTATCAAAAACTTTATTCCAAGTCCGAATCTTGTTTTAGTAAATTTATAGTTTTTTCTATATTTTCTTAAATTTTTAGGTTCTTTCTCAACCTAACTTCTTGTGTTTTCGTAAATATTTTGGGCTTCTGCCGAAATAGCCACAGAATTAATCATATATTTAATAAAACTAATATTGAGTTTAATACCAAGAGCACACAACAGAACAAAATGAATACTTTGCCGAAGTGTAAGTCTGAACATGTAAATATCAACACTAGCTTAGTGTCGCAGGCAACGCTAATGTAACACTGTGGTAGTTTTAAGTTTGACCACGTGACACATGTTAACACTAAATAAACACTAAAGTAGTGTTACATTTGATTACTTCATATTTATTACACTAAATTAACACTTTCTTAGTGTTATGATTAAATTTAACACTATTTTCTCTAACACTTCAGAATGAGACGTCATATTTGTTACTCTAATTTCTGTAGTGTTGCTTTCATATTTACTGGGTTAAATTAGAGTAAAAATCATTTTTTGTTAGAGTTAAATTTAACACTAAAAATTTTAACACGGGCCGATTTTTTTCTGTGTTTAGAAACATACCTTCTTATTTGTTTCAGCTTCACAATCACAATGACATGTGTCACATTTCGTAAAAAATTGAAAGTTTTTAAATGTTTTCATGGTGTACAAGGAATGCAAGATCTATGAAATCTAATTTCTTTATATTTCTTTATCTCTAAATCTAATGAAACTTAATAAAATTAGTGTAATCAAAACAAATGTAATATTAAATATTCTACAACTTTCAAAATAACACAAATTGTAGAAAAAGGAAATTTAACCGTGTTTTTCACGAAAAACTGTTAAGGGCTTCAAGTGAACTGCTACTTAGAGTTGACCAATTTTATCCAAAATCCAATCAGCTCTTCATTTAAATATAAAAAGCAAAAATTCACAAAATAGCATTTTTAGATATTATAGTATTTGAGTTATGCGAGACGAAAAAATTGCCACAGACTACACACACACGCGTACATACATATACATACATACATACAGACATCATGGCGAAAATAACAAAATTGAATTGTAGGGGCCCTAAAACGTGCTTATTCATTAAAAACTCACTACCCAATTTTTTGACCAAAAACAATACCTACCTCCCTTACCTAGAGGTAGGCGGGAGGTAAAAATAGCATGTGTTATTCGGAGTAAATGTGACTGGGTGCTTCGCCTGTAATTTGTGCCCGACTCGCTTCGCTCGTAGTTAGCTGCGAATAAAGTTCCAAATGAAAGATGTCAATAGTAATATTTTTTTACCTGTACTAATTTAGAGGAACACTAAATTAGTGTCCAAATGCATATAGCTTTGTTAGCTAATTACATCGTTAACTACGGAAAAAGTTTAATTTGAATAAAATGCAAAGCATGTAATAAACGACAAAACTTTTATTTTTTAACATAATAGTTATTTACTTTACAAGTGGGCAAAGAACCTAATTACCCACGAGAGAAATTTTAGCACACGAAGCCGAAGGCTGAGTGTGATAATTTTATCGAGTGGATAATTCCACTTTGCCCACGTGTGAAGTAAACGTTTTATCCAACACCTCTAAATAAATGAAAAATTTATTAAAGAAATATTATTTGACTGACATATGCCTTAAATTTTTAAATTAAAATGTCAATCGAAATAGTTACCAAGGTGTTGTGTGTTAATATTATTGTTATAAATTAAAAAATACTCACTAGTGACTTTCCTCAAAATTATACCCACTAGTGGGTAATCTGTTACTTTCCTTGTTTAAAATCGCTGTAGTTATAGAGCATTTATTGAGAGGTGTTGGATAATAGTTATTTATGTTTCAAGGCACTGAAGTTCAATTTTTTATCACAAATATGGAATTGCACAAGCCCGTAGGGCTGAGGAAAATAAACCATGTGAGTGATAAAAAGGAACTTCAGTGCCGAGGTACATATTAAGTTTTATTTGAAATCTAAATTCGAAAAAACTTAAAAAATTACAATATAGGTTAAGTTTATAAATTTGTCAGTTGTCAATTGAAACTGACAGTCATTGTTGCCAACCTCGAGAAGTAAAGTTATCGTAAATAACACTTAAAATTATGTTTTGTCCTCAATTTCGTCATCGAAAGTAATTAGTTAATTCTTGCAAATTTTGTTTCATGTTATGTCCAAATTTACTATAGTACGTCAATATATCTGCCAAAATTATCCTACTTGTACAATACTTATTTAACGGTTGCCAACACTGGGTTGCTCAAAATCGTCGTATAATGGGTTACTTTAGTGACGATTTCTTAGCTTTTAATGACGATTTTTGAGCACTTTAGTGCCGATTTTAAATAGAATTATTTAAATAAATAACCATATAACATCACGCTTTTACCCATTTTGGTTGTGGCTCTCTGAATTCGCTAATTTTAGTTAGATTTTCCTTATACAAATAAATATTTATAAAAGATAATATAGAATAAATTGTGCAGTTATATGTTTATAGATTATTTAAATACAAAAAAAAAAAAAATAGATACGCTAATGAGAAACTTCAGGGCACTTAATAGTATACTCGTATTACGATACAAGTATATAAGTAAGCTTTTAAAGCACGTACGAGTTTAGGAGCACGACGCGAGACGGAGTGTTTTTAACGTCATTATTGCTTAGGTTTTTTGTTTAATTGTTGCCAGGCAATAATTATGAAAGCACATCATGGGGAAAAATCTGTCACTTTACTTTCGAAATATTCTCAATCCATTGTTACTTTATTACTGAAAATTTCGCCATACAATGTATAAGAAAGAAAAAATGATTTGGTAGTTGAGTGACTAGTAAAAGGAATGTGTACACGGCATTGTTTGAGAAGCGCTGATCTCATATTCACATACTCGAGTAGAATCACTAACCACTGGTCAATATTGGGCGAAGTTCTTTTTCATTTCTTTACTCTTGGGCAAACCGGGGGTAAATTTACCCCACAAAAGGAGCAAAATGTAGCTTTGAATATTCCATAAATGTGTAAGGACCCCTCGCATCTTCACGCTGTTAATAATTTAGCGAAATCGTGTTTGAAATCACAACCAATTCTGCAGTGATTGCTCTGCAACACTTGCACCCAAGATTTTACCGAGATGTCATTTGTAAGGATTTATTGAATCTTTTCTTTGTTGTATCCTTATTTAGTTAGTCAATTCACAAAATTGTACTCGTATAAGCATCACGAACGGTAAGGATTGGGATCATACACCTTTTTTCGTTTTATTTTTTTCTGTAAGTTTGAGTAAAATTATAAATATAGATACTAATTTTAATATTAAAATGCATTTAGTTTTTAAGATACGATTTTTAGAAATTGGCACCCCATTTCAAATTTTTCGCTTCTTGACGTCATCTTGTAATTCTACGAAACACGCTCTTGCGGAGAGCGAAGAACTACACCAACTGTCAAATTGACTGTTATCTGTCAATGTTATTTACTGGGATGTTTTTACAAATATAGTTTATTCACATTACCTGGGCTTAATAATATAACAGATATAATAAACATAAGTTTAATTTGAAAATCGTTGTTAACTGCAACATATGACTTGAGATGACAGGTGTGATATTGAGACTACCGACATTACCGACAAGCAATAAAATATAGTACATCAAGTAAGTAATTTTAACACGTCCTAAACTCTTTGTCTAAAAACCTTATAATTAACGAATACCTAATTTTATTTATCGGAGTATTCATTTTAATAATAATAAGTAATTATTACAACCCTGAAAAGCAAATTATTATTTGTTATCAACACCTCTTTTGCCTTGCCATGCTGTATATTCTATTACAAGATGACGTCACGATTTTGCAACCGCGAAATTCATAAGGGAAATTATGAATGAAAAGTTAAAAAATTATAAGATATATTGAATAATATGTGACTTAAAATATCTAAATTTTTATAATTTGAAAAAAAAACACAACTTCTTTTTAAAAGTGTATGATCCCATTATTGATATCAAACAAAATTTGTACCTATATGTGTAACCAAGGTAATATTAATAATTTTATGTGAATTTTGTACAATTCTAAGCGTAAAATAGCATCTTATTTACATATTTTATAAAATTAAATTTTATTATTTGTCATAAATATAACAGAAAATACCTTGAAACTTTGATAACAAGATTTATGACATCTGACATCAACGAACATAATCTTTCTAAGACGAAATCTGTTCATTGTCATCCCATTCACTTAAATGATCCGGCCTCTCTCTAATAGTATTAGTTTTCTAGTTTTTTCATAATGAATTAACTCTTCGTCATCATCTTCATATATATTTTCAATTTCATCTAAATTCATTTTTCAATAATATAAACAGCAAATTATGAAATACGAGGGTTGCCTTTTATATTTCAGGATTCAGCAATCCTAGTGCTGCTATCTGGCAACTGACGTTCCTATAGTAAAGTTTGGCATTTTTGACAATATATTTACTAAGAACGTATAGACGTACGAACACTTTTTGTGTAGTTAACAGTAATTTGAAAAATTCACGTCGGCCAAAAAATGGATTTAAATCGTGAACATTTTCGTGCGATTATTTTTTGCTACTTTAGACGTGGATTAAGTCAACAACAGTGCATCGATGAACTTAATTCGATTTTTGTCGATGAAGCACCATCAGTGACCAGTTTTTATTGATGATTTACTGAATTCAATCGCGGCCGTAGTTCGCTCAACGTCGAGTTTCGTGAAGGTGGTCCAAAATCGGTTGTTGTTCCGAAAAACATTGTTTATGTGCGCGAACAGATATTGCACGGTCGTCATGTAACATATCGTGAGATTGAAGCAACCTTGGACATTAGTGGGACCAGCATACATACAATATTGCATAAACATTTGGCTGTAAAAAAATTTTTTTCACGTTGGATCCCACATAATTTGACAATCGCTCAAAAAAGGGCTCGGGTCAATAGGTCGCAAGAAATGCTCAAAAAATACGATCGCGGTGCTTCAAAACATGTATATGACATCGAGACAGGTGACGAATCGTGGATCTATGCGTATGAGCCCGAAAGTAAACAGCAGTCGACTGTAGGGATCTTCTAAAGCGAGCCAAACCCAACAAAAGTCGTTCGGGCACGAAGCACTTCGAAGCAAATGGTCGCCTGTTTTTTCGGAAAAACTGGACCTGTCTTAATCGTACCATTGGGGTAACGTAGAACGGTCAATTCTGAATGGTACACAACCATTTGTTTGCCAGAAGTCTTCGGAGAAATAAGAAAAACCAACCGCTGAAAACGGATCATTCTCCACCTCGACAACGCGAGCTCGCAAACATCGGCTGAGACAAGGAAATTTTTGAGCACTCAAAACGTCGATTTGATGAGTCATCCGCCGTATAGTCCATACTTGGCACCCAATGACTTCTTTTTATTCCCAAATATTAAAAATAAATTGCGAGGTCCACGTTTTTCGACATCTGATGAAGCGGTCGATGCGCTCAAAATGCATGTTTTGGAGGTACCTCAATCGGAATGGAAAAAGTGCTTCGAAAATTGGTTCACACGTTGCAAAAGTGTATTGATCTACATGGTGAATATTTTGAAAAGCAATAAGGCCATTTTTGATGATATATATTCATTTGTTTTCTTTAATCCCGAAATATAAAAGGCAACCCTCGTACCTATATCAGCTGTTTAATTCTAATTAAATGAGTTAACCACTACTATTTGATTCGGTTAAATTTGATAGGGAGAATCATAGAACTAATAAAATATATGGAAGGAGAATAGACAAAGATAGTTTGTAACCAATACAGCGTGATAGAGATAAATGGATGAAAGTCCACCCGTCACGTGACTTTCATCTAAATATGAGAAGAACTTGATTTGATATTTGACGTGCGAGTAGAATACTGTTTTGATAGAATTTTGTGCGAGCTTTTGTGCCTAATTTATAATTTTGTCAATTATTTATGCAATATTTAAATATATTGTAACGGATGCGGCAACGACAAGTTGAAGCTTGTCGGCTTGCGCCGCCGAGTAAATGACGCAACGCCAGCTTGTTCGAACCAGTCCGCTCGCGCCACAACAGAGAATATTCCAGGCACTTCTAGAAACAAGGAGTGTGAAATATAAAAGAGCGCATCACCGGGAGCAGTCAGTCAGTTAGTTGACTCGGACTCAATCAGTTAGTTAGTTGAGTTGACTAAGTTAGTCAGTTGACTCAGTTAACTTCGAAGCAACTTGTGAACATAAATACATTGCTCGGTCTGAATATAAATATATCGTCATAAATAAATATCACTCGGCTAGTTTATATAAATAATAGTGTTTATTTGTAGTAGTGATAAGCGTTAGTGTATAAATTTTTGTATTCGTTATTTTAGTCTTTAAATATAGTGTTAATTAACTTGTACTCTATATTATAATAATTATTTATTATTTGATGTTAATAATATATCTTTTTGTTTAAATAAAAAAACGTTTAAAACCCACAAACATTACAATATTAAATATGGTAAAATCCTGTAGAGGGCTACAAAAAAATTAATTAATTAATTAGTCAACAAATTTAGCAGGTGCAAAAGATAAAAAAGCTAAATTTTATGAACAGAATATTGAAAATAAATCGATAAATTTAGTTAATGAAGAAAGTAAGATAAATATAACTCTAATATAAATTAATAAAAATATATTATAGCAAGGTTTACTTTTATTTTTAGGTTATTGGATAGGAAAAGTTGGAAAATGAACAAATAGGAACACCGGACTTTATTGGAACGTAATGGCTAGTTAATACTAGATTTAATTTACAAATTTAGATTTAGAAATTTAATTTTAAAAATATAAAATACATAGAAATACCATTATTGGTTTGTGCTGGATTTACAAATTTATAGATTTATAATTTGTATTTAAAATATCACCATATTTTATATTCTAAATCTATATTTCCAAATCCAACCAATCAACTTGACTGGGAAACAAAAAATAATTTTGACAACAGTAAAATGTGTCAAGATTGTTAATCAAACTGATTTATTTGTAATCATCATAAAATATTGTTGTAAAATGGTTACGGAGAGTGTTAAATATGATATTATTTTAATATTTTTGATTAAAGAAGATCACATATGACAAGTTAAGGTTATTTTGTTGTTGTTTAAAACATATGTCAAAAATCTGAAGCCTAATCTTGATTGGCAGATTTCAAATTTAATAAATTCAGTAAAAACCAGAAGGTAAATCGCAAATTTTCAATCTGAAATTGTAAATCTAAATATGTAAATTAAATCCAGAATAAACCAGCCATAACACTTTGTCGATATTTTATTTCAAAAAGATTATTATTATCTCAAATAAAAGAATCTACGTGAATAAAGGTCGTTCATAAGCTTGCAGTTCCCCTCCACTGCTGCCGCTTCTCTTTCCCCTCCCGCGCGTCCCAAGCACGAACGTCAGAAAACCGCAACGAAATTAGCTAAAGAAGGGACAATTTTCTCCGCGTCGCTCGACTTCACGTAGCTATAATTCATCGCAACTATATATCACAAATGTTTCTTTAATAACAGCCCCGCGCCAGCGACCTGCATGTAGGATGGCAGGCGCAAGCAGTAATAAGACTGCATGTATATTACGGTGCGGTTACGGCGGTTTCTGGGGAAACTCCAGCACGGATACGCCGCGACGTGAACTGGGATATTAAAACTATGACGGGAAACGGAGTTTTCTTCGTGGCTTCAAACGCTGCTTCAAGTGGAGTAAATAGATAAAATTTCTATTTGTTTGTGTAACAGCTTCCGATGGATATGTTTTGTGGATTGTATTAAATTTATTTTGTTTTAAAGTAAAGGATAATTTGAAATTCAATCGAGCTAAAATGTATGCTAATATTAAAATGTATTATTATAGATGTTAGTGGAGAAGATATTAAAAGGTACAGTTAAAATGGCAACTGTTAGCTGTGGGATTCGAACTAAGGATTTCATGATTCACAATTCGTTGGTTTACCACGGGACTATTTATTTTATTCATTGAAATGTATTATTAAATATACAGGGTGTTTAAAATTTAGAGGTGACGGATTCAAAAGTGGATAATACATCTCAAAACAATAACAAATGTTCTTATAAACATACAGGGTTTAGAATTGAAATATGGAATATAGGGATTTCAATGTTTTTACCTCCTGCCTACCTCTACGTAAGAGAGGTATTGTTTTTGGTCAAAAAATTGGGTAGTGAGTTTTCAATGAATAAGCCCGTTTTAGGATCCCTACAATAAGATTTTACTATTTTCGCCATGATGTCTGTATGTATGTATGTATGTACGTATGTGTGTGTAGTCTGTGGCAATTTTTTTCGTCTCACATAACTCAAATACTATAATACGAAAAAATACTATTTTGTGAATTTTTGCTTGTTACATTTAAATGAAGAGCTGATTAGATTTTGGATAAAATTGGTCAATCGGAAGTAGTAGTTTACTTGAAGCCCTTAACAGTTTTTCGTGAAAAACACGGTTAAATTTCCTTTTTCAACAATTGTAGAATATTTAATATTACTTCTGTTTTTATTATATTATTTTTATTAATTTTCATTGAATTTAGAGATAATAAAATATAAAAAAATTAGATTTCATAAGTCATGCACTCCTTGTACACCATGGAAACACTCAAAAAATTTCAATTTTTTACGAAATGTGACACATGTCATTTTAATTGCGAAGCTGTTTTCTTATTGAAATATATGTCAAAAGATTAAATAAAAATACGAAAATTTCGGAAATATAAATAAAAAATAAATAAATAAGAAGGTATGTATCTGTATCAAGTACTATTTTGTATCGTTTCAGAATAGTATTGGGCAGGAGGTTATGTGCTGGACACATCAGATTTTTTCTTTTTGTGATGCAGTAAATTTTTACCTATTCACTTTACAGCAAAAGTGTAAATACAAAAGTTGTTCATAATTTAAAAATTCGTGCAATAAGTTTCATTTGGTTACTTAAATATTAGTATTTCACGATATATCAATCAAATTAAAGTCAATATTTATTAAGAAAATTGTAACACAGCCATGGAAAATTAAACAAAAAAGAGTAATATTTGACATTTTAGAAAACCCATACCCATAATTCAACCGTTGTTTATCAATTAATGACCTTTGTTACTGTTGCTAATGAAATAATATTGACAGTTCGACGAATAGTTATTTATGTATCAACTATCAAGGCACTGAAGTTTAACTTTTTATCATGAATATGGAATTTAGTAAAACCATGTGAGTGATAAAAAGGAACTTATTATAAACTGTTTTTATTGTTTTCAGATGTATTATTTACCCATAAACCAGCGACATCTATTTTTTGAATAACCTGTATAAATTTAATTCAAAATAATATTTGTTTTCTTCAAGCATATTTTAATATTTATATTTTACTACTACATATACAATATAGAAATTAATCATTTTGTTACTAATACAATAATATGTTAGTTGTTTAATTTTCCACTGATGGCAGCACAAAAAATGCAGCTCTGACGAGTAATAGATGTATTACATGGTTCTGTCATATTTCATATTTTTTTGTTTAAAATGGCAAAAAATAGACACTATTTTATATACCTCATATTTACTTCGGAATGTTTGAAAAATAAATCTAAGGTGGCCAGCACATAACCTCCCGCCCAATACAATTCTTAAACGGTACAAAATAATATTTTCCTATTTCACGTACACAAAGACAATTTTGTGACACTGTTTTTCTCAAAAACAATGCCACAAAATTGAATTTTGCGCAACTGTTTTTGGGGAATTTATTATTTGTAAAATGAACAGTCTGTCAAACTTGGGGCTGTCATTGCTCACATAAAATTATTGAATCGGAGCCTCTGCGTCGGGGTTGCGGCCTGGGTCCCGATAGGCCCCGCGGGCAAAGCCCCTTGGTGACCAGTGGTATAATTAAACATGCCGTACAATTTTATTTTATTTGTATTTTTATTGAATTTATGAACGTGAAATAGTAAAAGTAGTATGAACAACTCGTGTTACAATGCCTAATTGTAACACTAATTGTTCAATATACTATTGATGAAACAGAAAAATACTTTGTTATTTGTGTATTTTCTATACAGAGTGTTTCCTCTAAAACATCCAGCGCTTTTTTAGGCGAACTAATGACTTTAGAAAATAATTTTATATTTAAAAAATGATCAGGAGAAAGGATCCTGTATAATAGAAATAAGAAACAGAAATTTAAACGAGTGATTCTCAAACGATAAAATAAAATTATATTTATTTAAATTATAAGCTATATAAATTTTTAGGCCATTAAATTGAGATTTTTTTTTATTTCAACAATATAAATATGATATAAGGGTTGTATATTAATTATTTTGAGAAAAATGTTATTAAGAATAAAAAATGTGTTTCGCAAGACGAAATAAACGCAATATGAAATGTACGAGAACGGAACAAGAACAATATCAAAACTACAACAAAAATAGAAACCATTAGAATATCATCCAGATTGTCTGAAATCTGCTGTCCATATTCGTTTAATATAAGATTTAGAATTAATTGGATGCATCTCTAGTATATCGCGCAGCGTGCTCTGTTCTCACGACGCGTCGTCGACAAGTGACGATCGGGGGCCGTCGGACCAAACACAACGCACATGTGGCGCGAGGTTCGACACAGCGGACCATGTGTTGCTAACATATCATACTTGCAGGCGTACTACATCTGCATCACACTTACGACTACTTACATGCAGCCAGTGTGTGTGAATCCTACAGCTTTGAGACAAGTGTTATTTAACATCCGGCCCACAATGGAATGTTGACAAATATATACTTGAAACCATCTAGCCAAACTGTCTCAACTATCACTGGAATTATGACGTTAAAACTTTAAAAAAATCTGATGTGGCCAGCACTTAACCTCCCACCCAATACTACTCTTAAACGAAACAAAATACTATTTGATGATATTGAAACATACCTTCTTATTTATTTATTTTCTATTTATATTTGAGAAATTTCATTTTATTCCGTATTTGTATTTAATTTTTTGACATATATTTCACTAAAGCACCAACGTTAGTAAAAAACCATACCTCCCTTACCTAGAGGTAGGCGGGAGGTAAAAATATGGTTAATCGACTGGTAGTATAAATAGAAAAAATATAAATCAGGCATTCCAGTCAAATTAAAATTTATCATATTTGGAACAAATTTACATTAATATGCTTGAAAACAATGTGAAAATATAAATTATGTGAGCGCCTCACCCCATTTTGCGTAATAATATTAGAAATTAAATCATCTTAAATTCACATAATTAGCATTTTATAGTGTCGAGTAAAAAGGCACGTTTCTAAGATAATCTTTGGTATAAATATGTTAGCACGTAGAATTAGAAGTATTCCTGTTGTATTCCTGTAGTATTCATCTTATACTCTTGTTACATTTACTGTTGTAACCAGCGTTCTAACCAGAACCATTTTATTTCGTTTTTAATAAAATAAACTTTTTAAAAACGATATTTCAAGTTCCTAAAATATAATTTATATAACACTTTATATTAAAAATAAATATTGTTATTTATTATATTTTTCAATGAGCATGTAATGTGTGTTATTACTCATGAGAATGAAGTTTGCATCACGAGCAAAAGCGAGTGAAATAAATCATTCTTATGAGTTATAGCCATTACATGCGAGTAGAATTCACAACATTTCGTCAAATATTTGTTTTGAAATTATTAAGATAAGCGGAATATTTACTTTGACAAATACAAAAAACTGAAAACGTCAACATAAAAATACAAAATGACAACTGACTTAATTGTCAGACGGCTGTTGCTTGGTGATCCACATCACGTCCTTAAAATAACAGTGAATTATGAATTTCTGCTCTATGATTGGTCGATTATGAATCCTAATTCACTATCTTGAATTATGGGTACTATAATACATACATAACATCACGCTATATTCCACTTAGTTGGGTAGCACGAACCCAGAAACACAGTCAACCAACAATCAATCTCTTCTAAATATTCCTATCCTGACACACCATTTTCCTTTCGTCCCGATTCATTGTGCGATTCATACATGCTCGTTACTATAATTCATCGAAAAATTTGAAATAATGGGGAAATAATTATACACGAGTAACAAAAAATATTATTTCACCTGTACTATAAAAGTTCCTCCAATTTTGCATGTTATAAATAAGTTTATTCACAACTGTCAAATAATATACCCATAATTCAACCGTTGTCTATCAATTAATGACCTTTGTTACTGTTGCTAATGAAATAATATTGACAGTTCGATGAAATAATATTATTCATTCGTTATGTCAAATTCAAATCTTACCTGTCAAAAGAGTAAATCAAAATAATTTTTAAGTAATTTTTTCCACATAAAAAGCTAAAAACACTAGTTTTCTCATTTTTCATACATTTATTTTCTTTTTAAGTTTAAACTGTGGCTGAATAATTGATTATAAGATTTTCTGCTAAATATCAAATCACTTCAAAATTTTCTTAGAACAGTACGTAGCCTAGTGATGGTTGCTACAATTTGTCTATGTTGATAAACAAACAATTTTTGTGTTTGTCAGACTCCAGTATTTTATTCGCATGTAATGGCTATTACTCATTTGAATAATTTAGATCACTCGCGTTCGCTCGTGATGCAAACTTCATGCTCATGAGTAATAGCATACATTACATGCTCGTTAAATAATATACATTATTCATTTATGAACTTGATATTTGACACATACAACTGACATTGACACTAACATACTATTATACTCTCTTTTCTATGGTTACTAATGTATCAGTCTATCA
Source organism: Poecilus cupreus (assembly GCA_963942605.1). Classification (NCBI taxonomy): domain Eukaryota; kingdom Metazoa; phylum Arthropoda; class Insecta; order Coleoptera; family Carabidae; genus Poecilus; species Poecilus cupreus. The sequence continues at coordinate 4,093,726 of OZ012729.1, read as the reverse complement.
GCGGATACTGAGCGGCCATCTTCCCGGTAGGCTATCACTAAAATATTCCTTATATTGTGACAAAATTAACGCACAAAATTGACAGCTAGTTGATGTCAACCCTAACCTTACACAAGGCTCTAGTTTTTGCCGGCCTAATACGGAATAGAAGCATTTATTGTGGGATTTTGAGATGTGTAAAACTAGTGTTTTTGATGGGGAAGACTGACAACTACATGTTTGAAACTATCAACAATTGAAATCGACATAGAAATTCAGCTCTATTTATCTCTTTCAATAATGCTGGGAACAATGTTCAATTCTGTCGCTCCGTCCATCTGTCAGTCTATTATGCCAATTCTAATTTTACAAAAATCCCTAATCGGTCTAGGCCTGAAATTAAGCAGTTTCTAGTATGTATAAGTAAACACTGTACTGTGAAACTGTGAAATATACTTTGTTGGTGATTAAATGATAAATTTATTTTGTTAAAACATAATTAGTTGGATATTGATACAGGCCAACGATGTTTAACACGCAAAGATGTTGTGATCATGGAGGTCTGTTGTGGTGGTTTGCAATTTCCATGAATACGGGTATCTGCTGCATCCAGTGACATTCTATTTGTTTTGAGTGCAAGTGCAAACTACAAGTTAGATGGTGTCATGTTCGTCGATTTTCTTCTGTTTGGTGCAGCGAGGCATGGCCAGCCACGATCGCACACGTTCTGCGCGTGCGCAGCGCCTGCCGCGATAAAACTATAAAACCGTTTTTCGTTTGCTTTTTGTTTCCTCGGCCGTGCGCGATCGTCACTGGACTTGAAAGATATTCAAAACAAATTTGTGTTTTTTCATCGAGCGCTACAGTAGCAGTTTTCTAATCATTAGTCTGCGAGATATTTCCAATTTAAGGCTTGAATAACGCTGAAAACTTTATGTTAACATTATTTTAAATATACCGTTTGCTGACGGTAAAAAATCCCCGACTAGGAATGCGCAAGCCGGTGAAAAACGCACCGGTCGCTCTGGTCCATTCACAGCCTCAAATTCATTTAGCTGTGCATTGTCATTAATTGCAAAATGAATCCAATCATTGCGATACACCTCATTTATCAACTATTCTACTGTCCGTCAACTAGATATTGTACTCCGTGTAATGCTATTTAATTCTGAGAATCTCTTTCATCATACCTATTATTTAAATATGTTGTTACTGAATTGACCTACACAAAAAAAAATATATATATAGTCAAAATTGACAAAATTTTTACTCACAGACGATACACCGTTTAAAATTTTTTAGCAAGTAACAAATTATAAATAAAATAAATGTATCATCATGCATTTTACCCATATGGGTGTGGCACTCTACTTACGCAGATCTCGGTAAGTAATATATTTTTTCGTATGAAGTGCGGTTACCAACAGTCAAATCATAGCCCCTAAAGATGTTAGTGGAGGGGGAACCACAGAGGTAAATTTAAATTGGTAACTGTTGTTAGTGGGATTCGAACTGAGGATCTCATGATCCACGGAGCTATTTACCCCCTAAAACAAATTATTTTTGTGAATCTCATAATTAAATATATTTGTGAATATATTAATTATTAACATTTATTTCTATATGATTTTGACTAAATATTTTAGTAATTACATTAAAGCATAACAATAAATCATAATTATTATAACAAATTAAGTTGTTGCAAAGGATACAAACTTTCTTTAACAATTTTAAATTGATAAGATAGCTTAATTTATTTGTTATTATTGACGAGTCTATTTGATAAATTTTATATTTTGCTGTGGAGTAACTCAAAAAATATACGAGATGATATAATAAAAATAGTGAAAGAATTAGCACGTAAATAAATAAAAGTGATATCTTTTTACGTATGAAAGATGTTAGTGGACGGGGAACCACAGTTGTAAATTTAAATTGGCCACTGTCAGCTGTGGGATTCGAACTAAGGTTCTCACGATCCACACTCCGACGCGTTACCCTGGAGCTATTTACCCCATTATAAATTAAATAATTTAACTTTTTTAAAAAATAAAATTTAAGGTAAGTTAAATATGCAAATTAAATATATAGTATATAAGTAAATATTTACCCTTTCAATTTTTTTTGTCTAGTTCTCTTATGTTTACATATAAAATATATATTAATTAAAAATATACAGTATATTATTATAAATTTAAATAAAACTTCAATATATGCATTACTTTAATATAAATAAAATCAATTTACGAAAGAATAATAATGTGTAAAAAATAATATGAATCAGTTAATTATAATAAATTGATTTAAAAATAGAGTTGGTGATTTAGAGAAAATGTTGATCTAAAATCAGTTGATCAATGATCAATGGAATGTTGATGAATTCGGCTGAATTTTTTTCAAAATGTATTATGAGATTTTTAACTAACTTTTCTCAAAACCTCATACTACTAGCTCTGTTTTTGGGTGTTTTAAGAGAAGTGTTTTTGCCCCCGCACTGTACAATGTTTTAAAGTTATTTAATAAAAAAAATACTTCAAATAAATAATATATTTCTCTATAACTTTTATTCGAAGCTTTATATAAAATAAGGAAAAAGAAAAATTTTTTAACATCCGAGCTCGTGGTACCAGCCTATACTACTATCAGTTCTTATGTGAAACTTCTACCGTGGCTAATTTTACATTCGAAATGTTATAAATTGAATTTATTGTTTCGTATGTCAAGTAAATTTTAACTTCCGGTTTTGCAATTGGTACCAAAATCAAGTCTCAAGTTCTTTTTAATATCATGATACTTATAACTATGAAGTTTCATTACTTTATCCATTTTAGTTCGCGGGTTATAAAATATACGAACACACATCTATCCATTCGTCCACACAGTTGAATAAATGTAAAATGACACCATTGTCTTATTAGAAATTTTACTTCTGATGTATGCCTACTTAAGTCCAAGTTACTTCCAATAACAAAATCGTCTATTACTATATATAACCACTATAATAGCGCTCTTTTTTATTGTGTGCCTTTTGGATAGTCGCCTTTTTCAATGCAACAACCTGGAAAATCAGTAATCATATTAAGCATCTGAAAATCCTAGAATTCTTTTCCCATCAACCCATGAACATGCAGATTTCCAAAAGTAATGAATAATGTACGAAATTATGTGCATAAGACGAAATCTCAATACCAATGAATTAGTAATACACTGAACCTAAGTAAATTTGGGTCCATCAACACCTAGTTTATTCATAGTAATCTCCCGTAAGTTCCAGTGAATATTTTAGAAGGCGCTGACGTCACTATAATGCGTCCGCGTTAGTTTTCTAATGTTTTGACAGTTATAAAGTCATTAGTCGCAAATAAAATAAAATAAAGCAAATTCTATTTTAAACATAATCATTACACCGTCAATTATCTACATTACGTATTGTTTTTGTTGGAAATATTTTGTTCTTACATGCGACAATACCCAAGCAGCTGTGGACGAAGATGCCACCAGAGGTCACTGGTATAACTACCCCAAAAGCAACTAGACATCTTTTGCAGTAAGATGAAATACTGAATACAATTTGACCGCAACAATAAACAAATAATCTCCCAAAAATGGTACAAATCTAGTGAGGCAACTTTTGTCTAATTTAATCGAAGTTGTTGCTCTAATAGTTGGTGAACCTCGAAATTTAAACACACACAAACCATAGTAATTCATTACTGACTAATGGTACATATGCAGGAGGTAATAGTATATTATTCAATGAGCATGTAATGTAAGCTATTACTCATGAGAATGAAGTTTGCTTCACGAGCGAATGCGACATTTAGCAGAAAATCTTAAAACCAGTTATTTAATTAAAGTTTCAGTTTAAAAAGAAAATAATAGTTAAAAATAAATTAGAAAACTAGTATCTTTTGGTTTTTATGTAAAATATATAAAAGCAATTTTATTATTTGACAGCGGATAAATAGGAAGGTAACTTTTTGTAAGTGATAAAATCTGACGTTTAGTTTTTAACCAATCATAATCTAAAACACTTGAAAATTCAACCAATAGGATCAGTATTATACTGATAAAATTCCGTTACCTTTACTCGGTAAAACCCCGTTACCCCGGTTACCCCGATAAAACTCCCGCTACCAAGAAAATAAATATTTGTTACTGCCAATCACTGTCAGTGTGAAAATTAATATTTCAAGTTACATTTTGCTTTGTCTTTGGAATTTATCTTATCAAATACCACGCGACCTCTCTGATTTTCTCAGATAAATTTTTATTTTTAATCACTCATTTTTTTGCTTTTAAGGAAAACCACTCAAGCAAACTGACATTAGGTAAAACCCCTCCTCCTTCGGAGTCGGGATTTACCATGCAGTTTGTTTTCGTGATTGTTGCTAAGCAAAAAAAATTCGTGCAAAAATAAACATTTATCGATAAAATCAGAAGGTCTTGTGATATTACCCTTGATTTCACTCATTACAAATTTGACCAATCAGAATGTCTCATTTTCCATTGTTGTGCATTTTAGATAAGTGAATAAACAGCACCATGCTGTTTATTCGCGAGTAAATTGAAGCTAGTTTTTATATGCAAATTCTGAACATTTTGAAGGCATATTTTGCCGGATAATTAGTTGCAGAAGCAAGATACTTACATGTTCTTTACCTTTACTGGTATTCTATATCTTTAAAGATGCTGAATTATTCAATTCAAGCTATTTTTATTTACAAATTTTTGACTTTTATTTGACAAGTAAAAAGAAAAACAATCAATTTGCTATAGTTACACTATAACAACAAAATTTGATGGTCCTTTTTGTTTATGAGTGTACCGATTTATTTATGTAAAAATGTGTCAAAATCAACGTTTTAGTATAATTTCTTCGGCAAGTATTAAAGTTTATGCTATAAATTCATGAAATAATCTTGACATATACCCCTCGTGCTAAAAAATTTAATCGATTAAATTTGATGTCTAGCTTATTTATACAATTTTGCTTTTAAAAAAGTGTTATCGTACATAATAATTTAAGATAAAACCCCTCGACCTGCGGTCTCGGGATTTTTTCAAATTATTATGTACTCAAACACTTTTTAAGCAAAATTTTATGCATAAGCTAGACATGTCAAATTTAATCGATTAAATTCTTAGCACTCGTGATATAACTATTGATAAAACATTATTTACCTTTCTCCTAGCAACCAGATCAAAATACTAACTACAGTAATGTCATTTCTAATTATATGTCAAAATTATGATATTTAATAATTGTATTTTTACCAACTCCACTTTTAAATAGACATTTTCTCCACCCACGGTGTCGTGATTTTCTTAAAACAGTTTTCTTGTCAAATTGCTAGATAACAAGGTTTCGTTAGAACAGAAATTTATCCGGCAAAAAAAGCTCTTGTGTAATTACAGTTGACAAAAATACTTAAAAGTCATTTTGATTTTACTCTTTTCACAGGTTAGATTTGAATTTGACATAACGAATGAATATAATTAATTCATCGAACTGTCAATATTATTTCATTAGCAACAGTAACAAAGGTCATTAATTGATAAACAACGGTTGAATTATAGGTATATTATTTGACAGATGTGGATAAAAATATATATATTTTTTGTTTGTTTATTGTAATTGTTTTGTAGAAATTGTTTGTTAATTTAACCAATCTCGTTGCTTTCACGTTTCTCTAAACAGCAATTCTGGCACACTATTGAACAGCCTGTTGTATAAGAAATACAGAAGCATTTACAATTATTTTGAAGTTAAGGTAAGTACCTCGCTCGCCTCGCCCCCAGTCCGTCCCTGCATCCAATAATCAAATTGGAAAGCGATGCGCAGACAATATTGGTAATTAGTAACAGTGGAATGTTGTTTAAGTTATTTCATGACTTCTTCGTCGCGTTCACTGGTTGAAATTTCTGTCACATGTCTCCGCGTTGCACTTCGCACGTTAATCAATTCTAAGCATTATCATTTCACGCGCTCGGCCGGGCTCCGCGTCTTCACTTCCATCCAAGTAGGCGTGCATCTTGCAATGTGCAACGTGCGCGATCGGTTTTTGTCTCCCCCGCCAGCCCCGCGGACCGCAGCTCGCGGCCTCGTCGTCGACAAGTCGTGATGCTCCGGTCGAGACGACAGACGAGGCGAGAATTTCTCGGGGTTTTTGTTCGTGTAATTTGCAACGTTGGCGTCTTGAGAGCGAGGAGTGTAGTTCGATGGTGTTGGGAACAAATGTTGTAGGTTATCGATAATTTCAACAGTTTCTTGTGGAGAATTGATTTCAGTGAATTTAAATTGACGTGGTATTATTCTTAGATAGATGTGGGAATGAATTAGTTATATTGTTCGAATTGACCATTAGTTTATTGTTACAACAAAGTTACAAACAATTTATGTGTATACGGTTTTTATGCTGATTATATTCTTTCATATACGAATTACAACATACATAAATTAGAATAGAAGCAGATATTTTTGTAATTAAAAAAAAAACATCTATACAGGCATAACATAAGCGAGTAGGTACATTAAATTTTTAGGCGACCATCACAGAAAATTGTTCATTTCCATTTGACACACCATCTGTCAAAATTAACAATTGCCCACGATATATAGAGAGGCGACGGAAATATTATTTCCGTCTAATCTGAAAACCAATCATATTTAATCAAAATTATTTCCATTCAGTTGCTAACCAATCACCAGGCCAGATAAGCCGATGCGCTCTCTTCTCTTAATTGTTACTATGGTTACCATGATGAATTGTTGGTTGACAAACCGATTCTTTTTGTTTGTGTGAAAATTATTTATCCAGTACTGTCAAATATATTGATATTTTGTACTAAAATTATTGCACGAAGTGTAAGAATATTAATTTTTATTGAATATGAGTGACAGTGATAGTACTGATATTGATTGCACGCCGCCAGACATTGTCGAAGCAGCTAATAATACAGCTCTTAATTTATTACCCAAAATTTCAAGAAAGAAGTATGAAATTAAATTTTTAATAATTGTACCAATATTACTGTAAATTGTAATGAAAATAAAATAAACTCAGTGTAAATAATCATTAAAGAAAGAATTGTAAGTATATTAAGTTTCTTATTTTTGCAATTTATTGTGGTCGCCTAAAAAGTATTGTGTGCAACTCGTTTAAAAAGCTCATTTCCATGCTAGTATAAAATTGCGGCCCTCGGCTACGTCTCGTGCCGCAAAAATTATACTCGCATGGAAATGAAAGCTTTTCTGCACTCGTTACACAATATACTATTAACCACCAAGAGAACTACGGTGTCATTGTATTTCCTAGGCAACATATATCGTCCTCTCAACTATATATTCGATTATTTTCTAACCTCTTGTTATATAACTACTGATTATACAACTCATAACTAATTCAGCCAATGGCATTTGAGAATTTCACTTAGTTACCATGTATTGATAAGCGTATATATCCGTGACGATGTGATATTTTCACAGGTAATATAATAAGTGATATGATTATTATCGATATTTTCTAGTGAAACCGACGCTGCAGATTTCACTAGTCCGTAGGTTTCACAAGCAATATCTTCGATAATTAATCATATCACGAGCTTATATTTAATGGCAAAATATAATGAATAATTATTTGTTGTAAAGCGGATTGAGAACGAGAACATACCCTAAATGTACTGAACGCAACATATCGGGTGTACTAACCTAAGTTTTGTTGTACTAAAATTCGTAGTTATAACCACAGACACGATTTGAAGCACAATTTTATTTAATAAAACGAAGTTTGAGTTTATTATAGTTACCTGTGTACGATTAAAACACATTTTTATACTTTAAATTACAAAACTATTTGTAGGTGGCAAAAATTTTCCTTAGCAACGGACCAAAACAAGGTGATATTTTCAGTAATAACATAACAAGAGAGTGAGAATATATTGAAAATAATTTGACAATTCTTTCGAAAATTTGCTGCCAGGCTATTGTCAAATGGCGACAAGTTTGAGAAAAATACTGGAGAATTATTTTCTAATTTATCGAACTCTCGAGTTATATTTAATTAGATTACTTTTTGATTTCATCATCATGCACAGCACTAAATCTATCTTTTTTGCTTATTATTACTTGTGTTGATAACTATCTGACATCTGACATCTGCCAACAAAAACAAAAAAACTGCAAAGAATATTGCCGAGAATAATCACAAGAGCATTATTCTCAGTATAATCACAGTATAAGAATTCACACAGTAGCGACACTCACTGTCGGCCCCTTTGATCTGTATGTCGCATCGACCGATGACCTTGAGCCGAGCGGCCATTTTGGCAGCTGCGGCATACGGCGGTAAATTTGAATAACTGTCAGTTGCAAAAGGGATAAAATCTAAAAATATTATTTCAGCTGCACTATAAAAGTTCCTACAATTTTTCATGGTAGAAATATGTTTATCTCTCCGTTTGGCACTCATTTTATGAACTTAACATGACTGAAATACTGCAGCTTGATATTTGACAGATACAATTGACACTGACATATTATATTTTCTTTTCTATGGTTACTAAGATAGCCTATCAGCGAACACTAAGCGGCCATCTTCCCGGTTGCGCACCACTGAAATACTGGGATCATGAAATTATTGGAAGTATCGCTACTGTGTGAATTCTTATACTGTGGTATAATAATGACAGGATTGGTTAAAATGCAGGCACGTGACATACAATAAAGCATTTCATTGGTTTAAAGAAACGTCAAAAAATAATCACTTTGATGTTTCACTGGGTCTCATGGGCACAATAACCACTAGTAAAACGTTGTTTTATTTATCACAAATGTCAAATTTTTCATATCTGTTGTCATTAATTTGATTCATAGTATAATCATAACGAATACCACTTGTATGTTCAGTATTATTAGAATATTTTTGTTGATATTATACATAAAAATTTAATGAACTGTGGATCATTTTAACTTTACCCTATGGTTCCCCATTTACTAACATCTCTGAGGAGCGTCACTTGACGGCTGGTAAGCGCATTCCAAGCGCAAAAATTTCTTAAGAAGATTTGCGAAAGTAGAGTGCCACACTCATACACTGATATATTTATTTTTTCCAGCATTTTATTTTTAAATTTAATTGTTAAATATTTAGCATTTTTCCTCAATTTGCTACGGATGTATTAAAATATTAGCCAGGATATCAATCGAGCGTTTTATTCTGTCGAATCATAGTTTTTTCTATTTAAATATTTTTATATTTTTGTTATGGTTTCTGGTTTATCTTGTTATATTTATAATGATGTAGTTTGAAATTAAATCTTAAAAAATATGAAATAGTGCGGTCAAAGATTTTTAACCGAAAACCAAACAAAAAACAACAACAACAAAAAAGACTATCAAAATACCTTGAAGTAAGCTGAGCGAAACACTAGAAAAAACACCAAAAAAAATCTGAAGCGTCTCAAAATTAATTTTCAGTATGGAAGCAACGGAGGTACAGTGTATGGTAAGTGACGCTTTGATTCATGCGATGTATTCTAATCGTGGTACACGAATTAAATATGGCTGATAATTTGCTTTGGATCACGTGATTGAATCTGGTTCATTCATAAGTTTTCATTCTTGGCGAGTTTAATTCGTTTTTCGTGCAAGAACTAACTTAGATATTTTGAAAATAGTTTCTATTATGATTTCAATTAATTATAGACCATTTATAGATATATACTTAATAATATTACAAAAAAATTATGCTAGGCAATTCCATGAAGAGGTGTAAATTGGTATAAATTTGACATAAAAATTTGTTGTAACCAACAAAATAATTTTTAAAAATACCTTTCTGAATGTTTAATCATTATTTGCAGGGTACGTGATGACATCTATTGACCGCATTTTTTATGAATATGAAATAATTTTAGATTTATTTTATTTATTTATTTATAGCATTATTTTAAATGTATAAATCATCAATTTTTATACGAATGTCAGAATAATGTTTATTATAAAAGTTTCTTAACATTTTTCAGTAAAAATATGAACATAATTATTCAAACTGGATTTGAAGCAATAGCTCACAATATAATTTTTCAACCTCAAACAATACTCAAAGGAAGGCAACTGGTGATGACGTCAAAGATATAAAAGAATTTCCAAAATCGGGACAATAGTATATTAAACAACTAGCGTTACAATTAGGCATTGTAACACGAGTTGTTCATACTACTTTTCCATGAACATAATTATTCAAACTGGATTTGAAGCAATAGCTCACAATATAATTTTTCAACATCAAACAATACTCAAAGGAAGGCAACTGGTGATGACGTCAAAGATATAAAAGAATTTCCAAAATCGGGACAATAGTATATTGAACAACTAGCGTTACAATTAGGCATTGTAACACGAGTTGTTCATACTACTTTTCCAATTTCACGTTCATAAATTCAATAAAAATTAAATAAAATTGTACGGCATGTTTAATATACCACTGGTCACCAAGGGGCTTTGCCCGCGGGGCCTATCGGGTCGCAGGCCGCAACCCCGACGCAGGGGCTCCGATTCAATAATTTTACTTGAGCAATGTCAGCCCCAAATTTGACAGACTGTTAATTTTACAAATAATAAATTCTCCAGAAACAGTTGCATTGTTTTTGAGAAAAACAGTGTCACAAAATTGACTTTGTGTACGTGAAATAGGAAAAGTTATTTGATAACAGCGAAAGTGATAAAAAACGTCAGTAACTTAAACACTTTACGAAACTTCGTTATATATAATTTATAGTTGTTAATCATTGTCGAAATTCTTCTTTTTTTTATTACTATTCTTCGGTAAAAAAATTACAAATAAAATCTATTGGTTTTAGGAGTAACGGTGACCCATCAAGACTATAAAAATATTATCTGTTTTGATTACACTAATTTTAATAATTTTCATTACATTTTGAGATAATAAAATATAATAGCTATTAACATTCCTAGCGATGTTACGAGTATCAAATTCGAGCTCGCAGAGCGAGGATTTTAAGACATCTAAGGCCTGTTATGACTCATAACATCCGTGGTTTGTGCAACAGTTTACCGGTTTCAGAAAATTAAATTCTTTTTTGAAAAACGTCTGTCATAATTTTAGGAAATAATCAAGTAAGTCTGTTTGTGTTTAATTTAACACCATGGTTACACATCTTTTGTATCATATTTATAAATAATTTTTTTACTTAAACTTCAAATGTGTTCTTCATGGCTAGATAAAATGTGGATTTTGGCGATGCTGAATTGCCGGAAAATATTTGAAACGCAGCAGGCGAATCTCTTAATAGCTTAATTCCGTGTGTATTAATAAATAGCGTTATAATATCATTATGTTTTATTTTAATTTTCTTGGCTATTTTGACAGGTCAGTAAGGTAATATTACCCTACAGCATAGAGTTATGACATACTTACCCTGCCTACTTTTGTGCATGTAAACATAGGTTTAATCTCCTGAAACCGGTAAAGAAATTAAATTTATAAAATTTGCATTTCATGTACACCATGGATATTGAAAACACTTGAAATTTTTAAATTTCACATATCATTGTGATTGTGAAACAGTTTTTTAGTGAAATATATGTAAAAAAATACATAAATATACAAAAGAAAATTATATTTCTCAAATATAAATAGAAAATAAACATATAAGAAGGGCATTTATTATTATATTACTCGTATTATTATTTTTCTGTATCATTAAATACTATTTTGTTTAGTATAAGAGTTGTATTGGGCGGGAGGTTATGTGCTGGCCACATAAGATTTTTTTAACGTATGAACCACGCAAATCCCCACTCCAACCATTATATTCCCCTTGTCATAATTTAAGCTTATACAAAAAAAAAATAAATATACCATAACGCCTTTTACCCATTATGGGTGTGGCATTCTGCTTACGCAGATCTCGATAAGTGATATATTTTAGCGTATGAAATGCGGTTACCAGCCGTCAAATCATAGCCCCCAAATATGTTAGTGTAGGAGGAACCACAGGGGTAAATTTAAATTGGCAACTGTCAGTAGTGGGATTCGAACTGAGGATCTCACGATCCATAGTCCGATACGTTACCACGGAGCTTATGCTCTATCCTTTATCTTCTTTCCTCCATGTTTGAAACTTGAAATATTATAAAAGCAATATTTGTACGAGTATTATTAGTTAAAGACTAGATAATAAATAATAAATACCTATTTTAAAATAAAATTCTATAGTTACAATGAAAAAACACCTTCAACATCTATATGTCAAATAATTGTGAAAATAAAGTAATACGCGAGGAATAAGTTGCACGTGTTCAGTTGGTTTTATATGTTTCAAATGTATAAGAAAGTAGTGTAGTGCCCACACCAGATTTTTTCGTTCATGACTTATTTCATGGACACACAAACATCATAGAGAATTCTGGGGCTCTCAAAATAAGTATAAGAAAGTAAAAGTGTAGTTGCTTATATTTATTACATAAAAACCTGTACAACAGCGCAATGCAAGAAATAAGCAGCAGTCAATAATGTAAATAGTACGTGATGTTTCACTTATGTTTTACTAGTTTTACGCTAATATCTAGTATTATTCCGTAACCAGCGATTAATTATACAATTTGAGTATTTCATAAAAATTTCTTGTAATTATAAACGATAAATTATCCAGACGGTCTATTAGATATCTAAAAAACCATCTACTTCTTGTTTTTGAATCCCGCATTAAACATCTCTAACACGTGTCTAATAATTACACATTCAAATTTATGTGTCACTTTAATTTCTTTCCAATTTCCTGGAACTAGTTTCCATACTCACGCACACGCACAGCTACGTCGCTGCCAACATGAATATGTATAGGTGGACGGAGCAATAAGTTAATAGGAGTGTGTCGTAGACTAGTAGCGAATTAAATGCACTTTTACCGGGGAATGATGAATGTGAACAACATTTTCTACCAAATATGCAGGGTGGCCGTGTAAACTACTAAATTACCACCATTTTACATTCATTTCATAACGGTTTTTAATTATAAATTGATATAAAGAGAGCACCGGGGATTCTCAAACTATTTGCACCATGACATGTGTTTTAATAGGTAAAAAATAAACGTTGTTAACTTCTTGTTGAACTTAATAATTATGGATACATTTAGGCTGTGATTTCAGCTTTTAGCGTATATGTATACAAAATGTAAAGTTGATTTATGAAGTACAGGGTGGTGAATTGATTTGTGCAATTTAGGAAATACAATGTTCATTTTTTCATATAGCGATGTCTCGTTCCCTATAGATTTTAGAGCAAAATACTTCAAACAAATCTTATAGATAATTGAATTTTGCATCTAAATCTTTCATCATGTTTTATTTTATACTTTTGGTAACATATAAAATCAAGTATAAATATTTATAAAAATGCTCATTTGTAGTGATAGCTATGGAATTTAAACATATGCATATGCGCGAACTGTCAAATCATTGAAAATTATTGTGCATGTCATTCTGGAAATACTTAAAAATTATACATATTATTTGAAATCGACAGTAAAGTGGTCAAAAATCGTCATTAAAAGCTTAGAAATCGTCACTAAAGTAACCCATTATACGACAATTTTGAACAATGCAGTGTTGACAACTGTAAAATAATTATTGTACAAGTAGGATAATTTGGTAGTTATATGACGTATTGTAGTAAATTTAAACGTAAAATAAAACAATATATGCAAGAAGAATTAACTAATTAATTCAGATGATGGAATTGAGGACAAAACACACCATTTTGAGTGTTATTTACGATAATTTCAGTATTCTAGGTTGGCCACACTGAGTGTCAGTTTCAATTGGCAACTGACGGAGGTATAAATTTAACCTATATAATTGTTTTTTACAGTTTTTTCTGATTTTAGATTTCAAATAAAATTTAAGATGTACTTCGGCACTGAAATTCCTTTTTATCACTCACATGGTTTATTTTCCTCGGCCCTACGGGCCTCAGCAATTAAATTCCATATTCGTGATAAAAAGTAAAACTTTAGTGCCTTGATACCTAAATAACTATTATTTTACGTCTATTTACTGACAGAAATGTATTGCATCATTAAACTTAGGCTCATTTGGTGCAGTTTTAGTTTTTGTTGCTCAACATTTTTTTATTTACACTTTTGTTCTACAATTGATGAGAAATGAATTATCATTTAATGAAAATTTTAACATTATATTTCCTATGTCCTATAAATAAAGTAGACACCCGGTATTTGTGATCTCTGGAAATAATAGTTATTTATGTATCAGGGCACTGAAGCTTAATTTTTATCACGAATATGGAATTTAATTGCCGAGGCCCATAGGGCCGGGGAAAATAAACCATGTAAGTGATAAAAAGGAACTTCAGTGCCGAGGTACATATTAAGTTTTATTTGAAATTTAAAATTAGAAAAAACTGTAAAAAAATATTATATAGGTTAAGTTTATAGATCTGTCAGTTGTCAATTAGAAGTGACAGTCAGTGTTGTCAACCTTGAACATTGAAGTTATCTTAAATAACACTCAAATTTATGTGTTTTGTCCTCAATTTCGTCATCGGAATTAATTAGTTAATTCTTCTTGCAAATTTTGTTTCATGTTACGTCCAAATTTACTATAGTACGTCAATATATCTGCCAATATTATCTTAATTGTACAATAATTATTTTTCTACAATCGTTGCACAATATCGACATTGTTATTCCATTTTTGGTTAGGAAATGTTCAAAATTGTCGCTCTAGGGCGACAAAGTGACATATTGTCGCACTAGCGCGACAAAAACAAAACAAAAATTAATTAGGTAAAAGAAGTAAACGATGCTTTGGATTTTTCTGGTAATAACCTTGCTATTGCAAATGCAGTTGGCATATACGTACATACACTTCAACTTAATCACCATAAACGTATTCACTCTGTAGACTTTATGTCAAATGTACTCCATATGTCAAATGTACTCCATGTGTCAAATTATGATTTCTTTGAAAATTTTTATTTTGTTCATAAACGTTGTCATGATTACGGTGACATGGGTAACTACAATTTTACTGAATTGTTATAGGCGTGACCAAAGATAATTTTGAAAATTAAATTTTTTCTACAGCTTGAAATTGTTCAACGATTGTAGAAAAAATATTGTGTGTATCTCGTCGGATAGAGCATTGTTTGTTGCTTCGCCTCGATCAACAACTCGACAAGTATATAACTATTAACGGTTGCCAACACTAGAATGATCAAAATCGTCGTATAATGGGTTACTTTAGTGACGATTTCTGAGCTTTTAATGACGATTTTTGAGCACTTTAGTGCCGATTTCAAATAAACGTATATTATTATTATTATTTAACATTTTCACTATTTTTAAATAGACGATAAGTCTGCAATAACGGACACAGTAGCAATTAATTGTAGTTCATTAATAATTCATAAGAATATTTTGTTAATTCATTTTTGTTCATTCAGTTTCAGGTGCCAGATCTTCGAGCTCTTGGGTTGGGTCTTATTTCCTGGCTACTCCTATGATTCGTCGGACTATTCTTACATGCCGAGGAGCGCTGCTTTCTGCATAGCTAAATATAGGGTTCAAGCATCAGGACACAATTTCAATTTCGATGGTGTGAAAATATTCTAGACATAGAACATTAGTTGCAAAAAAGATTAACATTGAAAATGTTACATATAAATAATGACAAAAATAATATTAAATAAATTAATTTAAAATCAGCGGTAAATGTTGCGGGCGCCTGATGAATAGATATATTGTTAATTTTGTTTTACGTTATTATCGCAACGTTGCAGTGTCAGCGTTGATATCTGAAACAGTTCAGCTGTGGAGTTGAGTCTAGGAGTCTGTGTTAGACCCATTGGGTGCTATCCTAAGGGCTACTAACTAGGGCATTTTAAGATTTTGACACTGTTGCTGTGTAAAAATTGTTGATCTCCAAGGTAATCAACAACTTTTGCAAACAGTGCCAAATTTTAAAATGCCCTAGTTAGTAGCCCTTAGTATAGACCTGTGAATAGCACCCATCATTTTGAGTGTTATTTACGATAACTTCACTTCTCGAGGTTGGCAACACTGACTGTCAGAATCAATTGACAAATGACAGATGTATAAACTTAACCTATATTGTAATTTTTTACAGTTTTTTAGAATTTTAGATTTCAAATAAAACTTAATATGTACCTCGGCACTGAAGTTCCTTTTTATCACTCACATGGTTTATTTATAAATTCCATATTCGTGATAAAAAATTGAGCTTCAGTGCCTTATTACATAAATAACTATTATTTATTTATTTTCATTACTTTTGTAATTTTAAATATATAATTTATAAACATTGTTAGTAGTTGTTGTAAAGTTGTAGTTGTTGTGCGAAATAGATTACATATATACGCTCTTGTAGCTCCTGAAAAAGGCAAATGTGTTGCCGAAACCGGTAGAGGCAGATTTTAAATAAAATTGCTATACAATAGTTTAATTCATAACCCATCCAGTCAAGAAGCTCCAGATTCATGATAATACCAAATATATAAAATAAAATTAATTGTTAATTTAACAATGTTACAATAATATTTCTAAAATATTTTTGAGTTGTCAATGTTAAATGAATATGGTAATAAAATTCGTAAACAGTTCCAGTTTTGTTTTTAAATTGAATTATATGCCCATTAAATAGTATAATGTTTTTCTTCTCAAGTAAATGGATAAATTAAAATAGTATTTAGTACGATAAAAAATTTAGCGAATGAAGTTGTAGTTATTTCACAATTTCTTCGGGAAAAAGGCGTAAAGATCTGATTGAGATAACCAGGAAAAATTACTGTAATTATAACCATTAGCCACACCGTGAAATTGTGTAGCAGAGTAGAAAAAAATATGGTTTTTGCGCTGGAATTTTCTAGCTAGTTACGTGCACTAACATTCATCTCGCTCAACAATGCGTTTATCATAACAGCAACAAGATAACGGAGTTTATTTTGTGAATATTGGTTGACGTTAGTGCTAACAAACTTTGAAGTATAACATACACTGAAGTTTAAAGGTAAAATTCAAAGAAACGCAACTAAATTGTAAAATGTGTAAGTGCAAGGTTTTATTTTCATTTGTAATTATGTGTATCTATTAGCTACTGCGCTAAATAAATTATAGGCCGATTCTGAGCAATTCTGTAAAGTCTGTAAGAGAATCTGTAAGATCTGTAAATGCTTACAGGTCAAATGGCAATTTTGATAGCACCTGTTCCTTACAGAAAATCATAAATATGTTACAGAAATCTGTAAAAGTTACGGTGAAGTTTGAGGTGCCTGTAAACTCTTACGGTCACTGTAGAATGCGAAAATTCATCATTATTTTATGAATAATATTATCACTACTATTATTGATTCCCTCTAGAGACTTCTAAGTATTAAATCAGTTAAAAATTAATAATCAAGGTAATATTATTTATTGGATTACTTAGCGAAGTTTAACAATAATTATTCAACAACGCGTATTCCTTTTTAGGTATTTGATACGGACATTTTTCCTTACCAATTTATATAAAAAATAACAATTTTACTTTAAGGGTTTTCGTAACTTTATATTTTGTGTGTCGTATTTCTTATGAAAATCCAGTTGGTTCAAACTGTTGGATATGTTTAAGTCAGTCGTCTGTGAGTAAAGTATTCAAAAATATTAGTAGTATTTTAGTGCCTCTAGATCTGACAATGATCATTCGTTTTCGTTTTTTAATATATGTTTTCAGTACCAAATTTGTAATTCCATATATTCAAACAATAAATAATTTAATTTAGACTAAGTTAATAAATTATTTAAGTATTTTCAGTACTTATTTCATTTTAAATGGATGTATAAGTATAAATAATTAAATATTATATTTTGTCTGTCACATATGGCTTACAGATAACCAAAATATTATTGTGAAGTTAAACGAATGTCGTAAAATAATCGTAAAGTTGATCTGTAAGTTGTCTTCTTGCAGGTACCTGTCGAGAATTGTAAAAACTGTAAATCTGTAAAGTTGTTAGTTACGGGCGTATCGTAGATAACAGATTTACGAATTTACGATCTTACAGATAAAATATTCAAAATTGACCCATTATTATTATTAAAATACCAAGGCGAGAATCAGACAGTGAATTTCCCGAAAATACAAAGCACGAAAATACATTTCTCGAATTTACAAATATCGAAATTTACGATGAGAAAATGTGGAATATTACACATCGCGAAAATACATTTGGATATTACAAACCTCGAAATAGTTATTTACGTACCAAATGCGGGAACGCTTGGTTCCCGGATGAGTGTTTGGAGCGCGAGCTTGCGAGCGCTGCCATAGAACGAAACCGGGAACCGAGTTCACGCAAAAGGTTTGTACAATATTTTTTGAACGAAAAGTATAAAACTAGTAACAGTCCATACAAAAAGAATTGAAGTTCTTCAAGGAGTTATGTTGATAATTGTCAAAGTTGCACTATAAATATAAACACACAATAGTATATTGAACAACTAGTGTTACAATGACCTTTTTTGTAATACGAGTATAGTTTGCGTAAACGAGCCGCAGGCGAGTTACGCAAAATACAAGTATTACAATTAGGCATTGTAGCACGAGTTGTTCATACTACTTTTCCTATTTCACGTTCATAAATTCAAAAAAAAAAATAAATAAATAAAATAAAATTGTACGGCACGTTAATATAGCACTGGTCACCAAGGGACATTGCCCGCGGGGCCTATCGGGTTCCAGGCCGTAACCCCGAGGCAAAGGCTCTGATTCAATAATTTTATGTGAGCAATGACAGCCACAAGTTTGAGAAACTGTTAATTTTACAAATAATAAATTCCCCAAAAACAGTTGCACAAAATTCAATTTTGTAGCATTGTTTTTGAGAAAAACAGTGTCACAAAATTGACTTTGTGCACGTGAAATAGGAAAAATAATTTGTCTAATATATTAGAAAACAATTAAAATATTTATAATATTTACCCTATTCACTTGTAAATTTATTATATTTCTTATTTATATTGAGATAACAAACATTACATTTGTAGGTTATGTATTTTACAGCTGTCATATCGGGCAGATTTTATTGCCAACATTGGTAACCAAATGCACTAAATTTGTTATTTTTAAATTCAATTTCATTCTTATTCCATCATTGTTTAGATTAATATTATGTAAAGGAATGTTTGAAATACTATATTATTTTATTATAAATATAATTTATTAATAAACGCTTTAGAAATAGGAATGTTTTCGTCGAAATTTCCCGGTTGTCTATCTGGTGGAGACCTGGGAAATGGACATTTTGGACGTTGCTTACGCAACGCTAAACAACACATTTCAATGTATGAGTACAAAATAGTTATTTACGTACCAAATGCGGGAACGCTTGGTTCCCAGAGGAGTGTTTAGGACGAATCCTGGAACCGAGATCACGCAAGAGGTTTATACAATATTTTTTGTACGAAATTATATACAACTAATAACAGTCCATACAAAGAAACGAAGTTGTTGAAGGAGTTATTTTGATAATAGTGAAAGTTGCACTATAAATATAAACATATCACATAATTTGTCTAATATATCAGAAAACTATTAAAATATTGGTAAAACTGTAGATTATGGCCACAACTGAAGTTAGCTACGGAACGTCAATGATGTTTGGTAAATATGACAGTTTGTGGTGGTCCAAGTCAAACAAAAACTTAACGAATTTGTATTCTAAAAATGCCGTTGAACAAATTCATGTTTATTCAACCTCAAAACTAAAATAAATCTTACATTCTTGCTATGACCGGCTAAAGAAACTAGGACCTCCAGCTAACTTCACTTTTGGCCGTAAACTACGGTTTAGCCAAAATATTTATAATATTTACCGTATTCACATGTAAATTTATCATTTTTCTTATTCATATTGAGATAACTAACATTATGTTTGTAGGTTATGTATTTTACATCTGTAATATTATTTTATACTTATTCCATCATTGTTTATGTTAATATTACGTAAAGGGATGTTTTAAATACTATACTTTTTTATTAAAATATTTTGTCGAAATTTCCCGGCTATACCTCTAAAAAAAAAAAAAACTCGCGTTATTTTTCGTCCGATTTTGTCCAAAATTCCTATACTTATATGTGCTATATATAGGACAATATTAGAAAGAATAATAAATAATTGGATAGTTTACAGATATTTCATTTTAACTCTGTAAGACGAGCGTGTAAGCATTTCAAATTACAGATATAATTAGTTTAATATCTTGTCTTCATTTCTGTCAAAGTGTTTCAAGTCAAGCAGTCTCAGTTTTAAGATTTAGATTATTTAGTTGAAGTGTACATGAGATAGTGAATCAATCGAACTTCAACTTACTCTAATTAACGTCCTTATCAATATATTAAAATATTTGTTAACGGTTTTTTAAACTGCAAGTGTATGTAGTAAATACGATGGAAACTTAACAGTTCCTAAATTTACCATTTTTACCGTCAAACACATTTTTGAATTTTATGCAATTCGAGACAAAATCCCTACCGACATCCAAAGAACATCAACCAAAAACGAACAATAAACAAAAAACACGATAGATACTCTTTATAAAAGATACACAACTTTACAAGTATATTTATAAACTATATAGTATCTAGGTATTATTTTAACAATTATAAAATTATTTAATTCAAACCAATTATATTCATTTGTTCAATCCTGCTATTGAAACTTGTTGTTTCTTACTTGGATACAGAGCTCGAAACCTTCTGTTTTGTTCACTCAACTCTTTCCTATAGCAACGGGATGGGTAATGACAGGTGAGTGGGCGAAAGTTCTTTCGCTCACTACTTTCACCCACTGACCTGCCATTATCAAATTGACTAATTCATAACATAGAGTATGTGGACCACAAGGATGGGGGCGCGTACTTACAATAGCAGGATTGAATAAAACGCTATGCAACACGAGTGAAGAAACGAATTCGCTCACTTATGTGTCTGACACTTTTCCGAACATTATTATCCACAATAAGTTAGCAATCAAATATGCTCCAATTTCACAGATTGCAAGCTAGCAACTTTCCGACTGGTTGGAAAGTGAAAAGTAGGAATTATTTTAAAAGTCCGAAATTGACATATTACTAATCGCTTGTGAATAATAGTTATTTGTCAAACAAGAGTGGAAGGAGGGCTTTCCTCTCGTGTTAGACACATCATTTTTTTCACGATATGTTTTTAAAAATGATTTGTTCGGATCTAAAATACATTTTGACAACACAACTGACACGTTAAATTAGAGCTCTAGAAGAATGTAGGTATTCTCGTCCGCCATTTTGGGTCCAGATGTCATAAACACAAATTAGAAACATAATCAGATCGCCCTCTCTATGGTTACGAGTCTTGAGCATAAGTGCTGCACCCGCAGGGGGGTGTAGTGACACTAAAATTAGACAAGGATGACAATAGAAGGATAGAAGATTGTTTTTTTAGCCTCCTTGATACTTTTTATTTTATATTTGTTGTACTTGTACAAAATTATAAGAGTAAATATTAGAAATATATTTATTCAATTAAATTCTGTTTACACATATTTAATTATTTAGACAAAAATGTTATAGATTTCTAATAACATTTAATTTATTAATTTTTAATATTTATATTTATTATGAAAAGCTCTATTTAAAATATTGAAAATGAGAATTTAATATAATTATTAGAAACCTTATAACTTTACTACAAAATAAGGGTTAAGAATACATATTAACACTTTCAATATGATTTTCCTCGTTAAGTGCAAATTTTGACAAATTGTAAATTTGTTCTTATAAACATATTTTTAGTCTTACACAATCTTTTACATTCAAATAAAATCTGTAGCTTTTAGCGACAAATTTCTAAATATTTGTAGTTAAAGATATTATAATCATTTATAAGTTAGTTTAAACACAAAAATTCTTGTATTTAAAAAATATATTACATTGAATTTTAAATTCAAATAACATTTTGTTTCTTTAAATACAGCATGTTATTTTTGAGTTCCAAAAACTCTTAAAACATGCAAATTTTACTGCTGCAAACTGTAATGAATTTGGATGCGGGTGTGAGATTTGTAAAAGTAGAAATATAAAATCCACGTCAGCTTATTAAAAGCCGAACGACTGATTAGTGATGATTATTATTATTATGTGATTATTTGATTCAATTTGTTATTATCTAAAGTGCCACTAATAATATATTTAATTGTAAAAGTAAATTTATAAGAGAAACGAGAAATTGTGCTCAAGAATAATCAAAATGTAATTAAAACAGTGCTTATACTCGCAAAAAAAAAATCCTCTTGTGAATAAGTTAAATTAAAAATTCCATTTAATAACCAGCACGAATTACTATTCTTTTATGATTAACCGACGCCGTGTGGGTGTGACATCCAAATGCTTGTTGTATTATATGAATACTTCTCAACCTGGTGGAGATATCCAAATACTGTTGTACAGCCTAAAACAAATATATTTAGTAAAAATGAAATTTATTACTTCTAGAATTAGCATACCGTAGATTCGCATCATCGATATTCGTCTTCACAAATCGATTAACTTCGGAGTCTATTAATCTATGAATTCATTATAAAATTTTCTTTATTTTTCGTTCTTCGTAATCCCTTTCCTTCAATTACAGTTATATGTGTTGTCTTGTGCCGTAAAACGTCTAACTTTTGATTTTTTTTATTTGAGCCAATTGTATTGGTGAAGAAGAAAATGTTTTGTTAAACAATTAGTTATTAAGTTTGTCCACTTGGTCTCTTCTTGTAACACTGCTAAGCCAGGTCCTTAGTTGTCAAATGGTATTGTTCCCTGTCACAATCTTTAGTCGGTTCTTTACAGTTTCTTCGTAGAATGTTCATTCCCGGTCACTCAACTGAGACACTGGTAATTGCATTTTTTTCAAAAACCTACAAGGGTTTAAATTATTAATAATGTTTATATTAAACAAACCTTTATTACTACACCATGTTCGGATGTCTCACATTTTCTCTTAAAAAGTCTTTCACTGTTAGTTTGTAGATGGTCATGTCCGTTTGTTGATCGTTAGGAATTTATCTGACGTTACCTACGTCTAACCCAAGTATATCCATCCGAAATTGTTTGCATCCTTACATTTAGGGAAACGAAATAGCCTTTTGTCTTTAATTAAGCATCCCTATATTCAACATAAATTAAGCATTGTTCTAAAATAGAAAGAAGAGGAAACGGATAAAAAAAGGAATTGGAAGAAATATACATAGTATATATTTGTTATATGGAAAATGCATGAGTGCAATACAACTTTTAACATTGATTTATAATATATTTGTGTACATAAAATAATTAATGAAAAAATATACAGTGATTTATTTTTAATGTATTGAAATTATATTTTAAGTGTGTATGTGATGTATAAAATAGAATATTAAATTTAACACTTACCTGTTGCAATATTTATACACAATAATAAACGACAATAACGAGAACGAATTATCAACATCAATTTTGACACTAAAATTGACAGTGATTTCTTCTTCTTTTTCCAAAGTAACTCGATTCCAATAGCTTATTTTATTATAAAGTGGCGCCTCCACATTTTAAGGAGTGGAGTGACACTAATCATATCATTGTACTGACATTTGTCATCAAAGTTGCCTCCCCCTGGTCATAAATAAAACAAGTTATTGGAATCCAGTTACTTAAAAAAAAAAACATTTAAAATTTGTATCTGTCAAATTTGAAAACATATTTCTTGATATTCTGTAAAATCCAACTACACAAATCATACGGTAATATATTAGAAAGTATTCTGTACACTTTACCTGTTAGATATGAAATATAATAATTAAGAGAATGATATATCACAATTATTAATCAATATCAACTTCAAATTTGACAGAAAAGAATTAAAGTAACTGGATTCCAATACTTTGTTTTATTTATGACACTTGGACCCAAAATGGCGGATGAGAATACTCATATATTCTAGTGCCTTAGTTAAATGTTAGGTTAGACGTAAGGCGGTGTAGCAGTGTTACCAACGAACCAATCTTAAATCTAAATTAAAGCTGTCAAATTGTGATTTAATCTAGAAAAAGAAAAATATATTACGTATCTGTAAGATAAGTTAAAGTATGTATATTACTGTAATAAGGTTTTTAATAAAATTAAGAATTTATTTATTATTTTTACAATATATTTTTTGAAAATAACATTCATATTGGTAACACATTTTCCTCACTATTTCGGGAGAAGAACGGTGGGGTTTCCTGGCATGTCGTGAAAAAAAAAAGTATTTTAGCTGCTATAATTTTAAAAATACATCTAATTGGGCTTCCAAATTATCAAGAGATGGCGTTGATCACAATTCCCAAAAGGTACATGTCAAATTCATCTTGTATGATATATGTATTGGTAGTTTGCTTTTATTAGCAGCAGAATTGTTGCCATACACACTGCAAATTTTTCTGTTTTTATAGGTTTTTTTGGAAAAAATTCATACTTAACCTGTAATCTACAAATACAATGAACCTTTCATTTTTACATATTATTTAAATAATACAGCTTAAACAAATATTACACTTACATTGGAATACTCTTAAAATAACCACTATTGTTATTAATTTTTAAAAAATAACAATTTCAAAATACAATGAAATTTATGTAGCTTATGGTTGGTTTAGCTTTCTACCACTAGTTAGCGTATTTTAATTTTGGAAGTCCAATAACTTCCACGTTAAGCAGGTACTTGGGAAAATAAATTCGTTACATGTAGAAACACTTTTTTTCTAGTAATTGTTTGAGTGCCACTGACGAGCTGCCACCCACGGCCCGAGGTAAGGAAGGCAGCTGTGTTACCGACCCGTATACGTAGTTTCCGTTTCCTTGCAAAACTTGATTTTCGACAATAAAATGACAGAACTACTACACGCAAAACGCAAAATAAAAGAGCATCGAAAACAGAAAAAACAAGTGATGCACGGCGGTCGAAGCCCACTCGATGGGCGCTTGATCGTCCGTGCACACATTAGCATGCGAGTTTACGCGCACAATTAGCGCTGCGTAGACGCAACGTTGACATAAGGGTATTGCGAATTATTTCTAATTAACGGAATTTTGCGTTTTTGCTCTTTTTGAAAATTTTCTAACCTTAGGAACGAAGATCTAATTGTAGACTCTTAATTGATACCTGCGGGCTCAAATGGGTAAATTGTGGTAATCACATTCATTTTTGATATCTGAAAAGTTCTATAGACATTCTTTTTAAAACGATGGGAGTACTTCAGCTGTTTAGAGAAAAACATGCCAATGGAAAAGGTCAAAAAATAATGCAGTTTATATTTGAATACATCTTAATAGTAGTAGTAAATATTCATTTGTTATCTTGCGGTATTCAAATTTCTACATTACCTATATTTGTTCAATTATGCTATTGAAACTTGTTGTTTCTTACTTGGATACAAAGCTCGAAACCTTCTGTTTTGTCCGCTCATCTCATTCAACGGGTTGGGTAATGGCAGGTTAGTGGGCGAAAGTTCTTTTGCTCACTATTTTCACCCACTCACTTGTCATTATCAAATGACTGATTCCTATTTTATTTTATGTTAGCGTTCCCAATTGAACGGATGAAATTGAGGTTTTGTGACACTTTTATAAAGTAAAATACGCAACCTGAAGCTCTGCCTTCATTCTCTCTACACCGCGCTCGCCACAACCTCTCTTTAGGTCGTACCATGAAGAATGGTCATACCCATAGACAAGAGAGATAGATTTTTAAATATAGAAGTTTAACAAAACCTCAATTTTGACTATCATGGTGGCGTTCAATTGGGAACGCATCATGGCGGCTTATGCCCAATCTAGTGTTATATAGAAATCAGTGTATTGTCCACATAAAATTATTTTAATATTTTCCGTAAAAATATTTAGATTTGCTTTTTTAAATAGGATAGCGCTATACCGTGTGTGTCGTAAATGTTGGCATAGGCAGTTAATATGTAAAATCGGTTTTTTGTAAATAAAAAGTGTCCGGCAAAAAATTGTGCATCCAAATTTTATATCACAATACTGTCAATATCCCTACATCTTATTTAATACAGATTACTTTATTTTGATACCGCAATTTAATGAAATTAATAATAATAATTCCTAATTTTCGCCTACTTTTTTCATTGCTACTGACGTATAGTGCCTGCTGTTTGTTTTAAATATTTTAATCTGTCACTGTCAATTTCTGGCGATGGAAATTATTCAGCATTCATTTATGTGGTGTATTCAGATATTTGTCTTGCACTGCGCCCCCATAATACATTCTAATAATATTTACACGGTTCTCGACATTTAATGTATTTTTGATGACAGTGACAAATTAAAATATTTAAAACAAGTAGCAATAAAAAGAATAGGCGGAACATTGGGAATTATTATTATTAATTTCATTAAATTGTGGTATCAAAATAAAGTAATCTGTATTAAATAAGATGTAGAGATATTGGCAGTATTGTGATATAAAATTTGGATGCATCATTTTTTGCCGGACACTTTTATTTTCAAAAAACTGATTTTACATGTTATTTGCCTATGCCAACCTTTACGACACACGGTATATATTACCTGTATGAAAACTTTTGTCTAATTTAAACGAAGTCGTAGCTTTTAGGTATATTTCTCGAAATACCAGTGATAAACCTCGAAATTAAAACATTGCACATAAAATAATATAAATATATCATCACGCCATTTACCCATTTCTGGGCGTGGCACCCTGCTCAATGCATATTATTATTATGATTATTCTTGCGCATGAAGTACGGTTACTAGCAGTCAAATAAGGGTAATTTTGTGTGCTGCAAAATTTCGAAAATTTGTCTGTTGTGAGGCTCGGGCCGAGGATCTTATGATCCTCAGTCCGATGCGTAACCACAGAGCTATTTACTCCATTGCAACACATTGTATATCGTCAACAAATTAGTAGAATTATTTCCGCTTTACTATTTTGGCACGAATTTTTTTAAGAACGTATGTTACACCTTGACTTTAAAATTTTAATATTCTTAAAAAGAAATCTGGTGTGGGAACCACACTACTTTCTTATACGAATAAAACCAACTGAACACGTATGACCTGTTCCTTGCGGTATGACTATTTTGACATTTATTTGATGTAGAGATGTTAAACCTGTTTAATTTTGTTCTCAATATAGTCTTCAAAACATTGTAACTAATAATACAAAAAATACTTTTATAATATTTCACATGACACATATTTTTTACACTTCACAATTATGTGATACGTTTAACTAAGGTACTATAATAATATATGAGTATTCTCATCCGCCATTTTGGATCCAAGTGTCATAAATAAAACAAATTATTGGAATCCAATTACTGTAATTCTTTTCTGTCATATTTGAAGTTGACATTGATTAATAATTGTGATATATCATTCCTTTAATTATTATATTTCCATATCTAACAGGTAAGTGTACAGAATATGTTTTAATAATATATTACCGTATGATTTGTATAGTTTTACAGAATTTCAAGATATATATTTTCTGGCTGAATATAAAGACGTACAAAATAAAAATTTGAGCACATTTTAAACACTAATTGAATAGTAAGAAATATAGATGCAACAGAATAAGATGCATTACATGGAAAAGAAATATTCTATGGGTTCTCAGGTAATCCTTTCGACTAAGATAATGCGAATATCAGTGATGTGAATTTGCGGTATGCCAATTATGACAGTAATTAATTTAGTTTTTGCTAAATATAGTATTTGTTGCTGGCTCAAGAAAAAAACTTGATAACAATAACCGCCATGTCGAGGTGTTTATAATAAGACAAACATTCAACTACATAACACTGATTTATAAAAATTAGACTTAATCCTGTATATCGCTGTTATAGATGTATTATTTAACGCTTCTAAAGTAAACTTTTGTAGAAGACTTCGAATGGTTCTTTTAAATTCTCAGTTTTTAAATTTAAAATAGATGTTTTAATAATAAATTTACAATATCAACTTCAAATTTGACAGATACAAATTAATTTTTTTTTTCTTTTTCAAAGTAACTGGATTCCAATAACTTGTTTCATTTATGACATCTGGACCAAAAATGGCAGACGAGAATACCTACATTCTTCTAGAGCTCTAGTTTAACACTAAGATATTAAAAATGTTTTAGTTTTTGTTCTCATTGCAACTAAGATTATAGAAATATATTCTTAAATATTAATTTAGTTTTTCTCAAAACTAGAAGCATGTTCTAGAAAAATGCAAATAACATTTTATATTCCAAATACTTTTCATCTTTCATTTGAAACAGCTGTTTCTATTTTTGAAATAAATGGAATTTATTGTTTTGTATGTCCAGTAAATTTCCTCTTCCGGTTTTTCAATTTCATTCAAAATCAATTCAGCTCTTCATTTTTTCATGAAACTTATAAATTCCAAGTTTCGTTTACATATCTTGTCTCGTTCATGAGATACTGCGCATACGGACATCCATCCATCCATCCATCCTCACACACAGACATCATTGAGAAATTGGTCTTAACGGATTCAGTAGACGCCAAAATATGTATTTCCGCAAAATTCTCGTCAGTGATTTTTTTCGGGATTCCAATACTTCCTTATACTTTGTATAAGAAAATAAAAATGTATGTGGAGTTGAGCAGGGTAAAAATATCCGAATGGGGTACATAGGTCACAAGAGAGTTTTTAGTGAAATTTAAGAACGTGTACTCTTGAAATATCAGATTTTTTTTTAATTTTTAGAGGACTTGTGTTTGTTACCTATTGTTTATATAATTTATGACTGATCCTATGATATTTACGTTATAAAACTGTAAAATTGATTTTTTTTTTCATTTTTTGTATGTTTCAATCAATCGCAACATCTGTTTCCACCGACCCTTGTACTGGAGTGAGTTGGAACAAGAACAGACTTTTGTTTGGATCGCTTTAGCAGGGTAACTATTGTACCTGGAAGGATAATTATTATATCTAATTAAGGATTGATAAACACCCTTTGATTCGAAGGTCTTCTTTCAAAAATCCGTCATATAGTAAAGACCCTCTGGTCGATAAAAGCAAAACTGTTTCAACCGTATCCAGTCTTATTGGCTTGAAAAGAATGTAATCACAAAATCATCATGGTACCCAATAATATTTTAAAAGCCCATTGCTGGCATAAGTATTCATACGACCTTCACCTTGTTCAGAAGAACATAGTATATAAAGTGAATCAAGTACAACAGTTGTTCGATGTAAACTCGCATGATATTACAATGCACACTTGACGAGCCCAGCGTAAAACAAAAGCAAGTGTAGCCTGGTGTGATGATTACACCGATCATAATCACCCAAACATCATCTTCGGTTGTCAGTGAAGCATATCGAGCACAGCCGCGACCCCTGATGTCTCGATGCAAAACTCGACAGAACGGCTGACGATCGCGCGATGCCCGCTTGTTTTTATCTGGCTATCTGGCGTAAGTAGCTGCAGTGACGCGTAGCCCTGACCGCAGCTACCAACAAAATGACGAAAAAGGAACTAGATTGCGTCTTTGATGAGCTCTGGGCTTGCTGGTACATCTGGTGGGACGGTGATAGGTGCTATATAGAAAGCGGACGGTTTTAAAATTGAATAGGTTACGTTTACAAGATACAACATTGTGTTGGGATTCTTGGACGGGAAGCTAGTCACATCTGAACTCATTTAGAATCGCATGAATAGCTATGTAACTCAAGTATCCAATCAAAATTAACGGCATATACGTAGGCAGACAAATATTATTCGATATTTCTTCTATTCGAGCAAAAAAAAAAAAAGCAAAGGAAGGGAGGAAGAAATAAAAAAACAAATTATCTGTCGTAGATGTATCCATAGGTTGTTCCAAGAAAAACTTTTAATTAACTGAAATGATACGATATTATAATTTTTGTTTTTGAGTATATTTAACAACTTAAAGTTAAATTTTCTATTGTGTACTTTTTGTGATGATAAAATCACAGTTTTCAAATATATTTTCGTTGAATATTAAATAGCTCCGTGGTAACGTGTCGGACTGTGGATCGTGAGATCCTCAGTTCGAATCCCACTGCCGACAGTTACAAATTTAAATTTACCCCTGTGGTTCCCCCTCCACTAACAACTTTGGGGGCTATGACTTGACGGCCGGTAACCGCATTTCATACGCAAAAATATATCACCTACCGAGATCTGCGTAAGCAGAGTGCCACACCCTTAATGGGTAAAAGGCGTGATGATATATTTTTTTTTTAATATTATCGAAATGAAATCAATTTATGAATTCACGTAAAAATAAATGCAAATAAATAGTGATTGGAACATACAGATATGTATTATTCTCTTTCCAATTCAAAGAACAATTGTCCTTTTTACTTTCTTATGCAAAGTGAA
Organism: Poecilus cupreus; assembly: GCA_963942605.1. Lineage (NCBI taxonomy): Eukaryota > Metazoa > Arthropoda > Insecta > Coleoptera > Carabidae > Poecilus > Poecilus cupreus. The sequence goes on along the minus strand of OZ012729.1, from coordinate 4,063,260 downwards.
GAAACTAAAAATTTCGCTCACGTATGTGTCAGTTTTTAACACGAGGCGCTAGACACATAATTGAGCGAATTCGTTTCTTCAGGAATGTTGAACAGCGTTTTGTTCAATCCTGCTATTGTAAGTACACACACCCACCTTGTGGTCCACATGTTAGGTTAGTGAGCGAAAGAATTTTCGCCCACTTACCTGTCATTACACATCCCTTTGTCATAAAAATAAGTTTAATGGACAAAACAAAAGGTTTCGAGCTCTGCAAGATTATAATTATACTTTTAAATTACTTTTAATTCATACTGGTTACTTATGTGACATTTTTCGGACTATTTATCGAACGAAAAGTGAAACTTTAAACTTCTATGACTTAAAGTAAAATTCGACTTTTAATTTGTTCAATACTTGTTATTTGGCCAACTTATATCAATTAATATTTCTATCAATTTTTGATAATTTATGTTAATAAATACTACAATTGAACAACTTTAGTAACCAGTATGAAATAAAATTTTGTACGTACCTCGAACGAAAAGTGACTTTAAGGTCCTCACAAGTAATTTTGTACTCGGTCGTAAACAACTTGCTAGTACCTTAAAGTTTCACTTTTCGTTCTAGATATATAAATAACTATTATCTTATATATTTACATTATACAAATTCATAGTACTTACACCTACAAATTTATTATTTTATACTGAAATTGTTATTAGATCATTTCTGTTATGTTGGAAAAACTTCGACTTTTGAAAATGACAAACGCCTTGTACATAACTTCATGCAATATGACAACAAGAATCTATACGTAACAATTTTTTCGCGCCGCCGTCCGACATTGAAACAATTACATATCTCTAAATCGGTCGGAAATCATGATTTTGTCGAACTAGTTCGACAAAAATTCCTAACTTTTTATGGTTATATGTTGGCATCACTTCACTAATTTTAGCTAACTTCTGACGCTAGAAATGTCAAAGTATTACATTGATTTAAAAATATTATGGCAATATGTCTACAATTGAGTATTTGCAATACAAGAAAACAGAATATTTATGGATTTTAAACATATTTGTAAGTAATTATAATTGAATTTGCAGTGTAAAATCCAAATAAAAATATGTAGATAGATTTGGTTATGATATTGGAAAATAAACATAATTGACGTTCAAATATTGTGAAGTTATCAACATAAAAAAATCCCCTGTCATTAAGAAAATGAGTAATAAATTAAATTTATTTATTAAATTTACATAAATGTTGGCGCGAAAAATCTTGTGTATCTCTCGGTTGGAAACTATTTTGCGAGTGCTCGTATTTGTAGGACTCGCCTACGGCTCGTCCTATCAAAATAAACTCGCACTCTCAAAATAGCAGTTTCCAACCTTGTGATACAAATAACTATTTCCTACAACTGTCAAAAAAACTTGACATTTTTTCATTGTTTTCAATACGCAAAATATGCTATTTCTTGGTTATATATAAACAACACTTGTGTTTCCCAGGCAACGTGAAAAAAAGTATTTTGCGCACATGGGCTACAAACTCTGTTCCGCACTGTAAGAAGATTGAATAAAAATATGTATATTTGAAATGTATCCAATATTTTTTTTGTAAATTAAACATGCGCAACCGCACAGCTCTTGCATCTTTGCAACTGACTGAACGCGCCCTACGTGCTAAATGAATCAGTTACTTGTAAATTTTTAAATTTTTTTTATTTATTGAACACAAACTTGCAACTAATTAAGAACAGAAACGATATAATAGAATTTAAAGGATGATTGACAAATTCGATAAATAAAAGATTGAATTAAATTAATAATTTATGATATTAACCTAACCTAACCTAATCTAACCTAAGAAATATTATGCAATTGGTAATAAAACAACTTATTTAAGGTAACTTTAAGTATAATTATTTATTAATATTTAAGGTAATGCTGCAGTTTTTATACGAGTAATGGTTAATATTTATTAATGCCCGATAATTTATTGGTTGAAGCCCAGAATTCGGTTTTCTATGTTGATGTTGACAGGTACGTGTTGAGTGTTTTTGTTGCTTAGTAACATCAAAATGTATTAATAAATTAGTATGAAATATATAATAATTTTACATATTTATTTAATTCATTTCTTTTATTTGAATATTAAGAAAGTTGTAGGAAAAATATTGTGTGTATTACGGGTGCAAAATGACATTGCTGCTCTCGCATAATTGTAGCTCTCAGCTGCGCTTCGAGCTTCAAATTTTATGCTCGTGCTACAATGCAGCATTTTGCACCCTTAATACACAAATAATTATTGTTACAGTTCAATAACAATTTGACAGTTGAATACAAAATATGAAGATTGTTATTGAATATTGTTACTTAACAATTTCTTGTTTAGTAACAATTGACACGTGAATAATCCTGAATATTTTCCTCTAAAAATTTCAACCAATCACGTTGCAGTATTTTCTGAATTTCAACCACTGACAATCGAATACATTGAATATTTTGCATATCGAGTATTTACACAAGTGCGATATCCGAATATTTATAATCATTGTAAACACAATGAGGAATAGTTTAATTTGTTCGTTTTAAGGACAAAAGTGGTAATTGCTTCAATTTTTCATTCAATTTCTTCAAAAGAATTACTTTCAAAACACTTATGACTCAGTATTAACGTAATTTGACAAATGACATTTATCAAAGTTTGACGTTTATGTGACATTAAAATAAATATATGTTCAATAATTTAAAATAATGACCGAATTCTTTCTCGAGAAATGTTCGTCTAATATATCCCTCGTGCATCGCAAATACTATCAGAATATTTTCTGTCGTGCACGTTCGTGCACTCGAAAAAATATTCAGGTATTTGCCATGCACTTGGGATATAACTACTGATTATTTTAATACCTTGGCCGTAAATGAGTTAACCCTACATATAAGGGTGTCCCTTATTTTGCAAAACTACGATTTTTTCAGGTCGCTCCCTGTAAAAGTTTTAAGTTTGACGAAAACAAAATTGTGGAATTTTTTTCAGATTTTTTCAGTTGAACTAATCCGTGCCACCAAAGGGTCCAAGTTTAAATGACATTTAACATGGGATTTAGTGGTGTTCATGATCAAAATTGTATAACTTGTCCAAATTTGAATAAAAAAATCTGAAACTTTGGAATAATATGTTTTTGAAATCGCTGAATTCAAATTTAATGTAAAAATTGACATTTGAATAAATGACAGCTGTCAAAATCGCTGACAAATTTTCATTTTCGGCAGAAAATGCTCATTTTCTCAATATAAGTAATTACTTAAATATGTCAATTTTGACATTAAATTTGAATTCATCGATGTCAAAAACATATTATTCCAAAGTTTCAGATTTTTTTATTGAAATTTGGCTAAGTTGTACAATTTTGATCATGAACACTACCAAATCCCATGTTAAATGTCATTTGAACTTGGACTCCTTGGTGGCACGGGTTATTTCAACTGAAAAAATTTGAAAAAATTTCACAATTTTTTTCTCCTCAAACTTAAATCTTTTAAGGGGAGCGACCTGAAAAATTCGTTGTTTTGCAAAATAAGGGACACCCTACTACATATAGTAAAACATAGTCAACAATTCAACTTTCCCATTTAAACCACACAACTAAAAGTAACCTCCCCAGGAACAATTCGTTCTACGCCAACATAGATCGCATTCAGATTCCCAGCCATAAATCTCCCGCTAATTTGTGTAGTCCAGCAGCAGGAACCAGCAGCATCCAGCCAGCCCAGTCCACAGCACACGCGACGCGATATATAACCACGTCACTGCGTCCTGATAACATCTGCGGCAAATCCTGACTTAACAACAATAAGACAGGTGTTAAATACTGGCTCTTATCGCCCCTAGACGAGGGATTAAGGACAACAGGCTTTTGTCTTAGTTCACAAAGTAGTAGCCTCTCTCTAGGGTGCTGCGCTGCCGTCTTAGCGGAGCGGTAGACCGGGAAACTTATGTTGGAGGTGCTAAGGAAATATATTATTTATGGTGATAGTTTTCTTTCAGAGATTTCCAAGGTAGATGTAGAAGATTAAGTATTGGTACACAGTTGGTCAACGAAGATATCTATTAATACTTCGTCACCCGAATAAATATGTAATAAATGGTATTTGCGTTTATTACGATTAAAGATTGCAAACGATACAAAGAGATTTCAAACTAAGTAAATGGTTCATTGTTAGTTGTTCGTGGAAAATTCAATTTCTTTAGTATTTCAGTTCAGTTCCCGCCTAATCAGCGGATGTCAATATGTTGTAGGAAATATTTAACCAGAGTCTTAAGCGAGAATAGTGCCCAGTTAAAGTTATGTTGAGTGCCACTGTCCCATCCCTTAATTAATTAATAATTTGTGAACCTTGGCAGTGAGCAAACACTTGCATTTTGGCTTTTCTTGTGAAATGTTGAAAGAATTACTACACAGTTTAAGGGCTCCTCTCGATTGTATGCATAGTTTTTTTGAAGTTTATTTCGTGAGTTCATGTAAGTTGATTTGAGTTTTATGTATGAGTATTGTTAATAGTTATCTCAGTTTCGATCTTTGAAAGTTATTGTAAAAGTTAGTGAGTAAGGGTTATTTTGGATTATATAACGTCGAATTATTCAGCTCGTAAAAGTATTTGATTTATATAATTTATTTTGCTGGCTTTGCGTATTATTAAATATTATATAATTTTGTTATTGTTGAATACGTGTTTGATTCCCGCCTGCGCACATATTTCCGGCCATTTGATCAGAAGTCTTTTTCTAAATACTCTTCGGAATCGAATTTGCATATTCCGTGGTGGCCAGCGACTACGCTACCCTTGATTATTCATTTAATCAAGTAAAACCCTTTCGTATGTCTGTTACCTCTTGGTACCAAGTGCGAGGTACCTGTTACAAATATTACTAAAGATAGACAAAAATTGTACACTCATAAAAATAACTTCTTATTTCAAGAAATTTTTTGTATGCATTCGTCGAAGAAAATTTTATTTTTTACAAAATGGAAAAGTTCTATTAAAAAAAAATATTAACTTTGAATATAAATTTTATTCATCTTCTCTTTTCTACATTAAAAGAAAATGATTATATTTAAAAAAAAAATTTTCAAAACTAATGAAAAAGAAGACATTTTAATTTAAAACAAAACCTTTTTATTTAAAAGAATATCATTTTGAATTAAAACTATTCCTAGTTAGTCCCCATAATGTGTCCACATCACCCAAACAATTTTATTTTACCAACCGTACAATTATGTCCCCCTCCTTGTTGTAGAAACCTGTGTATTTATTTTTTCTCTAAAGTTATTAGCCAGCAAAACTGATTGGTTGCTTTAAAAAACTCAGTAGTGAGTTTTCAGTGGATGAGTACATTTTAGGGTCTCTAGATTACGATTTTAATAATTTCGCGATAATGTCTGTGTGTGTCTGTCTATCTGTCTGTCAGTTTGTCTGCCTGTCGGTCTGTGTAGATCTCTGGAGTTACGATTCCTCAAAAACTACTAGACTAAAAATTTTGATATTTTGTATATATCAATTGTATCCATTGTATCGCCTTTGGAACAGATGATTAGTTTTTGGTGATAATCCAATAGCGGGAAGTGGTAATTTTCTAAAAGCCTTATCAAATTATTTTGAAATATTTCAGTATATTATGGTTAACTGACATTTTTTGTTATTAGAATAATATTTCAAATATTATCTACAATTATTGTTTGGAACATTTTTCTCTTACTGAATCTATTTACAAATTACAGCACGTAAAAGAAAAATTAAATTTTGACTTTTCGTTTAAATGTGATTTTAGAAAAAAAAATCACAAAAACGGTTGAAAAATGTTATTTTTGAAGTGTTATAATGAAAACTAATTTTTTCTTCAAACGTCATAAATATACGTTGTTATGTATTTGTATTCAACAAGCAGAAGTTCAATATTGTCGCCGCCGGCGTAAAAGTGTATCTTGGCAACACATTTACGCCGGCGGCGGACAAAGTAAAATATTATGAAAAATAGTTAGGTTGTAATTCAATAATTTGACAGTTAAAAATGAAACAAATAAACAAAAATAACAAAACAGCATATTTTACGGCAACTTGAAATGCTAGATAAGACAGAATATTTTTTTAAGTTTTGAGCATTTCATAATATTTATAATTTTATTTTCTATGTTTGAAGAAAAAATAGCATGTGTTATTCGGAGTAAATGTGTCTTTGGGTGCTTCGCATGTAATTGTTCGACTCGCTTCGCTCGTCGTTCAAACTTACATGCTCAGCACCCAAAGTATCACATTTACTCCTAATGACACAATATACTATTTTTTTAAGATTATTTCTTGACGTTTCTTTTAACCAATGAAATGCATTATTGTATATCACGTGTCTGCATTTAAACCAATTCTGTCATTATGATGCTGAGAATAATGCTCTTGTGATTATTTCCGGCAATATTCTCTGTAGTTTTTTTGTTTTTGTTGACAGATGTCAAATGTCACATAGTTATCATCAACACCAGTAAAAATGAGCAAAAAAGATAGATTTAGTGGCGTGCCTGATGATGAAATCAAAAATTAATCTAATTAAATATAACTCGAGAGTTCGATAAATTAGAAAATAATTCTCCAGTACGTTTCTCAAACTTGTTGCCATTTGGCAATAGCCACTCAAGCCCTACGGGCTATTGCCTGGCAAAAAGTTTTCGAAAGATCTGTCAAATTATTTTCAATTTATTCTCACTCTTAGTTATATTATTACTGAGATGAGCGTTTCTTGTTCTTGCATTGTTTGTTTAGAAATATATTGTGACAGGTATTATGGCGACAAAACAGATTTTTTAAACAGTTAAAATATCTATCACTATAAAAATACAATTCTTATAAAACGTGCAAACCAATATTATTTACAAATCGTCGAATTGAAAAGTGATTACTGACGATGCGGAATTTGATTTATTAGTAGTATTTTTTGACTAAAATTAATTCACCAGTTTTGAGCAAGAAAAATTGATTTCCCAAGTTAAACCCCAGATTTTCATGTTACACTCTGAATATAAAGTTGGCAAAAACAGTCAATTTTAAAAGATAAAATAGAAATATTCAACTATATAATAATAGGTATCGCTTTTAATAACTAGTGGTCGAACAAATTGGGTTCGGTGTGTGTAGCAAAATTAAAATGGCACATGCTACGAATTAGTTTTTTCTTGCAATAGAATCCCGCGTTAGAATAGTGATTAGTTGTTACGGTATTCGAGTTGTTGTGGAATTTCTCCGAACCGTTTTTAATCCATATTTAATTATTGGAATGAGATGGTACTTCTATTTTAGCTGTGTAGTGCAAGTGTATATAATCTATAAATTTATCGTATTAAAGCATCATTTGTTCATTCCCGGAAACAAGTGAACAAGTGCGCGCGATCTCCGTAACAAAAAACTGTCAACAAAAAGTAGCAAATAAAAAATCTGAATAAAAAACAAATGCATGTCCATTGACCTTCTGTGGAGTGAGTGTTGAGCGTTCGTCACATGTTCCAGGGCGGATATCAGCATCGAGTGTGCTGCAGGCCTAACCACCCGGCTAAAAAACAAATGCCGCGCTACTGGATTATTAAATGAAATTAAAAACTCATCACTAAGATGAATGCACGCCTAAACTTACTGCTGCTCCCCGGCTCCGGTCCGTTTTTACTGCCTTGGCTTTTTTCCCGCACTGTTTGCTTAGTAATGAGTTAATTTGATGGGCCTACATTTGATATTTGATAGGTAGCAACTTATGTCGTTATAGGAAACCAGGAGGGCCTTGTTAAAGTGTAATGACAGGGGTCAGGTTGGTATGATGGTATTTAAAAACGAATAATAATAGAGAACATTGCTTAAAAAATCTACGCACGAATTACTTACATGTATAAATATGAATTTAATGCACTTAACACATGTGTGAATGGAATGTGGAATATAAATATTTCAATGCTATTTTTACTTTCTTATACAAATTATAAAGCTGTATTGGAATCGTGAAAAAAATCGCTGACGAAATTTTTGCGGAAATATATATTTTGACGTCCACTGAATCCGTTAAGACCAATTACTCAGTGATGTCTGTGTGTGAGGATGAATGAATGGATGGATGGATGGATGGATGGATGAATGTATGGATGAATGAATGGATGGATGAATGTATGGATGGATGGATGGATGTATGGATGTATGGATGTATGGATGTATGGATGTATGGATGTATGGATGTATGGATGTATGGATGTATGGATGTATGGATGTATGGATGTATGGATGTATGGCTGTATGGATGTATGGATGTATGGATGTATGGATGTATGGATGTATGGATGTATGGATGTATGGATGTATGGATGTATGGATGTATGGATGTATGGATGTATGGATGTATGGATGTATGGATGTATGGATGTATGGATGTATGGATGTATGGATGTATGGATGTATGGATGTATGGATGTATGGATGTATGGATGTATGGATGTATGGATGTATGGATGTATGGATGTATGGATGTATGGATGTATGGATGTATGGATGTATGGATGTATGGATGTATGGATGTATGGATGTATGGATGTATGGATGTATGGATGAATGGATGAATGGATGTATGGATGTATGGATGTATGGATGAATGAATGAATGGATGGATGGACGGATGGATGAATGGACGAATGAATGTGTAAGCAATATTTCATAATGGAGACAAGGTATGTAAACGAAACTAAAAATTTATAAGTTTCACGAAAATATGAAGAGCTGAGTTAATTTTGAATGAAATTGAGAAACCGGAAGAGGAAGTTTACTGGGCACACAAAACAATAAATTCCATTTTTTTCAAAATTAGCTGCAAAAAAGAGTTTCAAATGAAAGATGTTATAGCAAAAACATTTGGAAAATAAAATGGTATTTGCACTTTGCTTGTACATGCTTCTAATTTTGAGAAAAATTCAATTATAAATTTAATAATAATTAATCTTAGTTGCAAAGCGAACAAAAACTAAAATATTATTATTATAACATCTATTTGTCAAAAAATTGTGAAGTGTCATAAATATGTGTCGTTTGAAATAATATAAAAGCAATATTTGTATTATTAGTTAGATGGTTTTAAAGACTTTATCAGTGATGGCAAACCTATGACCCGTGGGCCAGACACTGACCCACGCAAACTTTTTAACTGACCCACGATTGCTTTCATTCAAACAAACACTTATTGCCATTTGCACCAAATCGTCAAACCGCGCCCATTTTTACCCGTTTAGCCAATTGAATTTTAAAGATATTTAGTTTTAAGAATAATCAGTTAAAAATTATTCAACTTAAATGAAAGTGACCCACGAGCTAGTACTAAAAAAAATATGAACATAATTTGACCCACGTCTTAAAAAGCTTCGCCATCCCTGGACAAGATATTAATTAATACCTATTTTAAAATAAAATCAGAGTTATAATCAAAGGAAAAAATTAAACAGGCTTAACATTCATATGTCAAATAATTGTCAAAATGAAGTTATATACAAGGAACAAGTCATACGTGCTCAGTTGGTTTTATATGTATAAGAAACTAGTGTGGTGACAATGATTTTTTTTATATTTTTTTAATTTTTTACCTATCCACTTTACATCAAAAGTGTAAATAGTAAAGTTGTTCCGAATTTAAAAATTCATTTTGTTTCAAAATATATCAATCAATTTATAATCATTATTTGGTAGGAAAATTATAATATGCAATCCATAAACCGGTGTACTGTACTTGAAAACCTATAATGTTTTCTGGGCATATCTAATTAAATAATTGAGTTATATTCTAAAAAAAGGTAGATTATGAACTACAATATTAGTTTGAAACTTCTTTAGGTTAGGGAGGTTATGTATTGAAACATCATTTTTAGGTTTGTAATTATTTTGTAAAATTATTTATATCAAAACTAGCACATACCGTGTGTCCCACGTAAAGGTTGGCATAGGCAGTTAACATGTAAAATCAGTTTTTTGTAAATAAAAAGTGTCCGGCAAAAAATTATGCATCCAAATTTTATATCACAATACTGCCAATATCACTGCATCTTATTTAATACAGATTACTTTATTTTGATACCGCAATTTAATGAAATTAATAATAATAATTCTTAATTTTCCGCCTACTCTTTTTATTGCTACTGACGTATAGTACCTGCAATTTGTTTTAAATATTTTAATCTGTCACTGTCAATTTCTGGCGATGGAAATTATTCAGCGTTCATTCCTGTGGTGTATTCAGATATTTTTCTTGCACTGCGCCCCCATAATACATTCTAATAATATTTACACGGTTCTCGACATTTAATGTATTCTTGATGAAAGTGACAGATTAAAATATTTAAAACAAATTGCAAACAGTACACGTCAGTAGCAATAAAAAGAGTAGGCGGAAAATTAGGAATTATTATTATTAATTTCATTAAATTGCGGTATCAAAATAAAGTAATCTGTATTAAATAAGATGTAGGGATATTGGCATTATTGTGATATAAAATTTGGATGCATAATTTTTTGCCGGACACTTTTTATTTACAAAAAACTGATTTTACATGTTATTTGCCTATGCCAACCTTTACGTGGGACACACGGTATATCATATTGCGTTCTAGATTTTCATTTTATTTATTTTATATATATTAATATTTAATGTACATGATTAATATTATTATTGATATATTTGTGACAAGGCAAAATTAATCACAGCAAATAAATAATATATTATACGTTGCTATGGCAATTATATTTGTTTTAACAATGTAAACCATATGTTTTTGATTGAACTATATTTTTTATCCTGTACACATAATTTCATTAATGATCAATTATATTTATAATATATATTTCAACTTTGGCTTAAATAGCTAAATTTTATATTAGTATATAAGTAAACTGAATACATAAAACGTATCATTTAATAAATTATACGAAGGTATTGTTAAGATCTTCGACTCAAAATATTTTATATTTACATACTACAATGTATGAATGGAAACTGAAATACAAGTTTATAATAGAGTTATAAACCACATTAGACCCTACTTAATTTTAATTAAGTTATTAATTATACTGAGTTTACAAAAGGTAATCATTCGACCACATCATTTTGAAAACATATATGTATGTTTATTATAACTAGGGCTGTTCGATATCTTGTTTTGAATATCGATATTCGATATTAGAAAAATATCGATAATATCGATGTATCGATATATCGATGTATCGATATATCGATATATCGATATAATGATGTATCGATATATTGATGTATCGATATATTGATATATTGATATATCGAGATATTGATGTAACGATGTATCGATCTAATATAGTTAGATTTTATTGGTAATTAAACAATGATTCAGGATGTCGATCTGTATTATATAAATAGTAAACAATCTAATGCAGATAGATTTTATGGAAGGATTACAATGGTTCAGAAAGTCGGCAATTCTATTGTGAAGAGAAGTAACGGGTGTTTCAAAGGCGAAAAATTTTAACATCTGGGGTGTTTGTGTACTTGCTTTATGGTGCTGGGCGCCAGCATTATAAAACAAACGGGAATCTACTTAAAATAATTGAAATTGTACTATGCCATGACTGGAAGGTAGTTTTATGAGAACTTCTGCTGGAAATTGTACCTATACGTCGTCCCAATTATTAGTTCTCCCCTTAATCCCGACTCCAGAATGAAAGTAAAAATAAATATCAGTATACAATGCTATCATTAAATCGAGCAAAACCCCTTTCGTTAGATGGCATTATAGCTAAATTTTAGTTCTTTTTCACAAAATACATCGATACATACATCGATATATTGATACATCGATATATTGATACATCGATATATCGATATATCGATATATCGATATATTGATATATCGATATATTGATATATCGATATATCGATATATTGATATATCGATATATTGATATATCGATATATCGATATATCGATATATTGATATATTGTTATATCGATATATCGATGTATCGATATATTGATATATCGATATATCGATGTATCGATATATCGATATTTTTTCTACTGAATATCGTTATTCTATATATCGATATATCGATATAATATCGATATATCGATGTAAACGCACAGCCCTAATTATAACATATATAGCTTATTTTGTATTGCATATAATTTTGTAGCTAGAGAATAAAAGATTCATAATAATAAACCTGTCATCATTAAATATAAATTACTTTGGATTAAATAATTTGGAACACTAATATTTTTTCAATGATTTTATCAAAATTAAACCATTTCTCTGTACTGAAAAATATATGAATATTTAAAATGGTGCACGGTGCTTGATAAAAATTTCTGCTAATTTTAAATTTTAACTTTATAATATTAACCAATAAGAGAAATCTGTTGCTGCTGGTCATGTAATTTAAATAAATTTATTAAAATAGAAATATATAGCTAGCATTAAAAAAATATAGCAAAATTGAAATGTGTCAACGGTAGATTCCTAAGAAAAGCCCTAGAAATCTATATGCATCAGAGTACAATAGTCCTTTGATGGTCACAACCCAAGATGTAGCCCAAATTAATATGTAATATTCATTAAAAGTCGTAGAATATGGTTACAAAATAAAAATAATAGGTAACCGTTGAAATAAGGAAGATACTTGCATTCAAAGATGATACTGAAATGTATTGCGTATATGGAGGTTAGCTGTAGTTTCAATAAACAATTCGATACTATTATATCAACTCAATGCATCTCTGAAAAACAAATATTGTTAATCTTTGATGTTTGAGGTATTTACTAAAAAATAAAAACTATGGGTCACCGTACTCATTGCTGAGTAATTGCACTTTCAAAGTTAAAGTGTCAAGAAAAATATTTGCAATCAATTGTTCGGCTTAAGATTTAATTCACGAACGATAAGAAAATAAATTTCTAATTTTTTTAATCCGAAATATGGTAGATGATATAAAAATGTACATTTTTAAAGAAAATCGAAGTGTTTAATATTACAATTTAATTCAATTCATAGGGATGAGATTATGACGTTCACATTATTTTGACATATACAAAACCTATGTTGCTATATCGCTTAGCTTGTTTTTCTGGTTCTATAGAATTCATACATAGAACTTATAATAAAAAATAATTAAAAAAGAAACGGTAAACCATATATTTGGTTTTGATCAATTAATACAAAATTATTTCCGCGTGTTTTAAAGTAACAATTTAATTTTTCAATGAGTTTAAATATAATGATTCGCCTGATTAGGAAATAGGGATGTCACTGATGAACTACCTTAAGTTGAACAAGTTATAGATTTCTTTATTTTATAAATCATAATTTAGGTACTGTTTCTATTTTCTTGTTTATATTGTTCAGTTGTTTTTCTGATGAAGAATGGGGTAGGTTGTCTGTCAATCTGACACTGACAGTGTCTCCGTGATTAGAAATTAATTTTTGAGTTAGTCTCTTACTGGTTTTTTATAGTTTTTTAAATAAATAAAGTATTTGAAAAAAATTATGCAAAAATAATATGTATTTTATCCAACACTTTTCAATAAATGCTCCATAACTACCTATAGTGATTTTAAACAAGGACAGTAACAGTTTACCCACTAGTGGGTATAATTTTGAGAAAAGTTACTAGTGAGTAATTTATTATTTATAACAATTATAACACACAACACCTTGGTAACCACTTCGGTTGACATTTTAATTTATAAAATTTAAAGCATGTCACTGTCAAATAATATTTTTTAAATAAATTTTGCATTTATTAAGAGATACCTCTACACCCTATGGGTAGATGAGGACTTGACTATATATATATATATATATATATATATATATATATATATATATATATATATATATATATATAGATATATATAGATGTTGGATAAAACGTTATACTTCACACGTGGGCAAAGTGGAATTACCCACTCGATAAAATTATCATTTTCTCTCGTGGGTAGTTCCTTACTCTGCCCACTTAAAGTAAATAACAATTATCACGCCCTTGAGTTAAATATCGCTCAACCCACCTATTTTGCGTGAGTTAAGAGCTTCATTACCGCACTCGTTTTCATTAACGTACTATTTATTATTAATGTTGATAATACAATCTTTACAATTCTTTAAATTAATTAATTAATAATATTTGAAGCTTGTTCTTCTCTATCCGACGAAATACATTCTAAATCACTCATTTTCATGAAATGCTTTAAAAAATTATGAAAAACAACAATATAATTGCTTAACACGTTAACTGCGTTACATATCGCCGGCGATATGTAATCAGATGGATGTAATGCGCAGGAACATATTTTAGCTCTTCTTTCTTCAGGTGCGATGAACCTTAAATCTTTATTTATGAACGGATTTTAATGTTTCTTGTACCATTTCAAATGTCTTTATCTACAGGATTATTATTTTAATATATTAAGGTACATATCTCCGGCGGTATGTAACGCGCCCAGTTAATCCAACATTACTACTGTGCGATACATATCCCCGGGGGCATGTTAAAACAAGTGTAATCTCGTTACACGTTTTTTCGTGCGTCTTATTTCTTGTCGTTATTACTTTAATGATCGTACAATATGCGCTATATATGTTTGAAAATATATCAGATCAATCAAAACAAAATTCTAGACTTATCAGGAAAAGAGTTCAATGAATATATAGTGAAAAAATTTGTTGTAAAAGAGTATTTTGATGGTAGTATGTGAATTGGAGGGCCTTATAATGGTGATGATACTCGTTACATTACCGTTTTTTACATTTATTCCAATTTCGCTAAATATATGCGATTCTAGATCTAGGTGGCATATACAGTTTGAGTCTTAGGTAGTCCAGAGATCAATCTTTGAGATAGGTATTTAAAAATGAACAAAAACTTACTTATGTTTACAAGAGATGGAGTTGAAGATTTCAATTGATACGTATCCCCGGGGATATGTATCGCACCACAGTAATATCAAATTACATACCTCCGGCGATATGTATTGGAGCAACGTAATAACATCATAATTTCGTTCCGCAGTTAACGTGTTAATATCAAATTTTGGTCGTCATTAAAAACATTTTTACAACAACTGCTTGGATTCATTTTCTATTTGTCACAAAAATAAAGTCAAATTATTTAAGTTTTTTAACTATGGGCGGGCATAAATAAAATATTGTACAATACACGTGTGATAATGCATTATTAATATCTATACTTATCGCCTTGTTGTGTAAATTTCACATGCGTATCTTAATAATTAATAAAAATACGCACAAAAACTATTCGGATTTTTAAATCAAATATATTAACATGACGTAAGCAGTGTAACATAAGATTGTGAATGAAAATTTGTTATTAAGAATGCTTCAATGTATTTTTCCTATTTCACGTACACAAAGTTAATTTTGTGACACTGTTTTTCTCAAAAACAATGCTACAAAATTGAATTTTGTGCAACTGTTTTTGGGGAATTTATTATTTGTAAAATGAACAGTCTGTCAAACTTGGGGCTGTCATTACTCACGTAAAATTATTGAATCGGAGCCTCTGCGTCGGGGTTGCGGCCTGGGACCCGATAGGCCCCGCGGGCAAAGCCCCTTGGTGACCAGTGGTATATTAAACATGCCGTACAATTTTATTTAATTTTTATTTTTATTGAATTTATGAACGTGAAATAGGAAAAGTAGTATGAACAACTCGTGTTACAATGCCTAATTGTAATACTCGTATTTTGCGTAACTCGCCTACGGCTCGTTTACGCAAACTATACTCGTATTACAAAAAAGGTCATTGTAACACTAGTTGTTCAATATACTATTCCCATTGTATTATGATAAAAATTACATATAAAAGTGATTACTTTGGACAAATTAATTTACGACGGAATACTCCATTATTTGGTACACATTACACTTTTTGATGATCGCTCTTTTAAATTTGCCTGTACCAAAAGATACATTAACATGGATTACCTCTATTTTTTTAAATTATATTTATCTTAGCAATATCTTGAAACATTGTTAAACTGCAGTAATTCAGTTCAACAACAAACCCTTCAATTCATCCATTTCCTCGCAATCAATCAATATCAATGCCCCAAGCCTTGCAGAGTGAACGCTCGCACCTCGGCGATGGTAGACGCGTTGGCGGCGGTGGCAGCGGCGGCGGCGGCGGCAGCAGCTAATGATCCTATACGAAATTAGTGTCGACAATTTATCCCGGGATGAATCAGACGGAGATGGAGACGGAAACAAAGACAAAGAGAGCGGAGATAATGACAACTGAGATGTGAGCAGCGCAGTGTCGCACTCGCTGCACTTTAGATTTCAACTAAGATTCCCCAAGAATTTTCACTTGTAACATACGAGCAAAAATTCACATGAATGGGGTCTTTCACCATTTTTTTTATATTATTTTATGAAACTTTATGTATATTGAAGACTATCTACACTTTTAAAAAGTCTTAATTGTTATTCATTAAGCCACAATGATTTTTTTTTAAATGTTGTGACGTCATAGTAGAGGTGTTGCTGGATCTAAAACAGTACAGATTGTAAATAATTGTAGTCATATATTTTTTTACTTATTTTATTATTATTATTACAATAAAATAGAACATTTATGTAACAAAAATTATTTAATTTCTTCTGTTTTAGATCCAGCAACACCTCTACTATGACGTCACAACATTTTTTAAAAAATCATTGTGGCTTAATGAATAACAATTAAGACTTTTTAAAAGTGTAGATAGTCTTCAATATAGATAAAGTTTCATAAAAAAATATAAAAAAAATGGTGAAAGACCCCATTCTCCCGTTTAAAATTTTTCGTATACTTTTTTACAGAAATGTATGCAGGGTATTCTATATTTACTAAACTGTAAAATTAATGTCTAATATTTTCACGTTCATTTAATATTTATGTTTAACATGATAAATAAAGATCGACATGATCATTTGTTACTTTTCTTACATATAATTCTTATTGAAGTTTTTTGTAGTTTGAAAATTCGTTCTGAATGATATCTTCACTTTTTGAAACTGCGCAGTATCTAAAAGTATGATAGTTTTCTCTAGAGAAAGAATCCCAAATGTCCTGCAATTTGTATCGCAATTCTTCGATTGCAGTATTATTTCACAATATTTTATCGAGGGTAATATCACAAGACCTTCTGATTTTATCGATAAATGTTTATTTTTGCAGGAATTGTTTTGGCTTAGCAACAATCACGAAAGCAAACTGCATGGTAAATCCCGACTCCGAAGGTGGAGGGGTTTTACCTAATGTCAGTTTGCTTGAGTGGTTTTACTTAAAAGCAAAGAAAATGAGTGCTTAAAAATAAAAATTTATCTGAGAAAATCAGAGAGGCCGCGTGGTATTTGATAAGATAAATTCCAAAGACAAAGCAAAATGTAACTTGAAATATTAATTAACTGTCACACTGACAGTGATTGACAGTAACAATTATTTGTTTCCTTGGTAGCGGGAGTTTTATCGCTGTAACCCAGGCAACGGGGTTTTATCAGTATAAAACTGTTCTTATTGGTAGAATTTTCAAGTGTTTTGCATTATGATTGGTTAAAAACTAGTCGTGGGAATTTATCAGCAATAATATAACAAGAGAGTGAGAATAAATTGAAAATAATTTGACAGCTCTTTCGAAAACTTGTTGCCAGGCTATTGCCAAATGGCGACAAATTTGGGAAAGATCCTGGAGAATTATTTTCTAATTTATCGAACTCTCGAGTTATATTTAATTAGATTATTTTTTTATTTCATCATCAGGCACAGCACTAAATCTATCTTTTTTGCGCATTTTTACTTGTGTTGATTATAACTATCTCACATCTGACATCTGTCAACAAAAATAAAAAGGCTACTGAGAATATTGCCGGGAATAATCACAAGAGCATTATTCTCAGTATAATAATGACAGGATTGGTTAAAACGCAGACACGTGACATACAATAAAGCATTTCATTGGTTTAAAGAAACGTCAAAAACAAATCATTTAAATTTATAAAAACAGTAAAGAACAGCCAATGGGCAGTTAATTTTCCATGTCATATGCCTTTAATAACTAAAATTTACTTAATAGAAAGATTATAAAATATGAATGGGATCACAAAAAAAAATTCTATAAAGTCTTGTTTGGGAATAAATCGTGGTTGTTTGCTAGACGGCCATTCCAGCAACGGATTATTATTATTATTATAATGCTGCTTTGAATGATGCTCTAATAAATATAAGAGAAAATGCATTCGCCCAGTGTTTTGATTTTTATATAATCATTTCGTTAATAAAAAAATTGATACGGGAAGCTCATGTGAATTAGGCTCGTATATACTGAATTCATTCGCAAAATTGTATGTGAGAAAACTTTGCTTTTTGTATGTATAGTGCTAAACAAGAAAATAAAATTCATGTATTGGGCTTCCAAATTATCAAGAGATGGCATTGATCACAATTCACATAAGGTACATGACAATTTCATCTTGTATGATATTTAATAATGGCTAATGCATGCTTTAGTATTGATAGTTTTATTGGCAGCAGAACTGTTGCCATACACACTGCAAATTTTCCTATTTTTTTATACGTTTTTTTGGAGAAAATTCAATCTTAACATATAATCTACAAATACAATGAACCTTTTTACATCTTATTTAAATAATACGGCTTAAGCAAATGCAATACACTGGAATACTCTTAAAATAACTATGATTGTTGTTAATTTTAAAAAATAACAATTAATTTCAAAATACAATGAAATTTATATACATTATTGTTAGTTCAGCTGTCTACCACTAGTTTAATTTTGGAATCCCTATTCTTTTAAATTGGTGATTTTATTATTTATATTTTATTAGTAATTAGTTGTTAGTTACGTAGTTTTGGCAGGAAAGAAAGAAATATAAACAAATGCAATCTTTAGTAGGTACTTGTGTATATTTTATATTTAGACATAGATTTTTATTCTTGTTATGATACAAATAATTTATAATCCTGAAAACTGCAGTTTTTTTTAAATTATTGCCGAGGTGGTCCCTCACTCGCCTCCAAAGTGTACAAAGATTGGAAATCATTAATGATTATTAAGATTCTTACAGATTTATGTGGATTGCTCATAGATTCTAAAGATTGTATGGATTTGGTAAAGATTTTACAGATTTTTCGTGTTCTGTTAAAGATTATACATATTGTGTTATGGATTTCTGGATTTTTAACTTAAAACTTTGTTTTTCATTATGTATAATGTATAATTTAAACAAAATAGATACATAAAATTTCTTATAATATTCATTTTAATTTGGTATTGAAAAAACCTTTATATATATATATATATATATATATATATATATATATATATATATATATATATATATATATATACAATAACTTGGTATAGTTCTGTATAATTTTTTATTAAATAAGAACGTTTCGGCAACAAAATGCTGCCTTCTTCAGGTTAAATTCAAAACACAGATACAAAATCAATATATAATAAATATGTAGTGAAGACTACGTATTTATAAAAAAGGGTAACAAAGATCTAAATAATATAAAAAGAAAACCTTAAGGAAGAACAACAGTTAACCATGACTTATTAAGCTCAAAGCCTGAATTTAATTTATGATTATTAGAAGAATTCTTGTTTCCAATAGCCTCTCTTAATTTGTCTTCACATCCAATTATTTTCTCTTGCTAGAATCTTCGTGATTTTAAAATTAAGTATATGTAATTCTTTTTTTAGCCAATGTAAACTTTGCCACACTGGCATGGAATCTCATAAATTCCAGAATAATATAGCGAAACTAGATCTTTAAAATTGCCGAGAACGTCATGGATTTTTAAACTTGACTTATATGACGTTTGTATGTCAAATTTATTAAGAATCCCGCCAATTTTGCCTGTAACATTATCAATGCAAGGTCTAGCAAATAATTTCTTCTGAGTAACAACTTGAGGAACTTGTACAGGTTTATTTTTCGACTTCAGTTCTCTTCTAATTTGCGCTTTGCTGTAACCATTTTTCAAGAAAACATCATCTAAAAACTTAATTTCTGAATTTGAAGTTCACTGGGATAACACAAAGTAGAAGCTCTCTGGTACTCGTATATTGCAAATCAATTGTGTGTAAATGTACTTTTAATATATGGGTTATATAATTTTAAACTTCAAAATCAACTCTGAACATAGATTCAATTTCAAAGCTGATTGAAGATCTCTGTAGGTACGAAACAGAGATACTATTTCCTCTATTTTAGTTTTCATTTATTCGTGCGTAATTTCTTCTTTATTTTTGTTACAATATTAAGAATGATTTCATCCTTAACCTTTATTTATTAAATACACATAACAATCCGTGCTAACAATGCAACCAAAAATCATTTAAGAACAAAAGTTAATTTCTACCAAAGTGTCAGTATAACTTTAGGTTTATTAAAATCACAGCTTATCGTTGTTAAAAATACAATTTACTATAAAACTGTAGATTATATTATTAATTCTATAAATATATCATCACGCCTTTATCATTTTGAGGGCTCTATTCTGCTTTCGCGGATCTCGATAAGTAAGTGATTTATTCGAATATGAAATCTGTTGCGAAAAAAGTTACAAACGAAAGATATTAGCAATAATGTTTGTAATCAAATAGTTATTTGTTTAACTAGGTCAGAATTACAGCACAGACTGCCGAGGCAATTAATGCACCGAAGCTGTAAATCTGTTTTCAAAAATCGAAAACAGTCTATGAAACATTTATATTAAAAATATAAAGACAATAAAAATTGTCAACTGTTTCATAAAATACAGTCTCAGAATAATAACAGTTATATAACAGGCCAACCCAATCAATCGGTAACTACAGACGCGTGTCGCTCTTATTGGAGCTCATCAGTGTAGTGTAACCCGTCAACTGCGGTGAGGCAGTGGCACCGATTGACTGGCTCAGCGAGATCTAAGATTCCAACAAATCTCGCTGAGCCTTCGTGTGCTAAAATTTCTTACTTTGCCTACTTGTAAATTAAATAACTATTATTTATCATTTATAATAAATTATATTGTTTTACGATGACCCCTCTCAATAAAACCTCCTCGCACGCCGCTGGAGGTACCCCAACACAGTACAGCATCCAAGGCCTGGAGAAAATACATCAGAAAAATTGCTTCTGCCGTCGCGTGTCAGAGAGAGACGGACAGCGAGTTAACGATCATTTAGAGCGAGAGGGCTGCCAGCTAGGGTTCATGTCCGAGCCGAGGGGAGGGGAGCCGACACGGTTTTAATCAGCAAAATAAGTTTCCAAAAGCTAATTGTGGAAAACATTAAGACATCATTGAGACAACGCATCACTTGCAAGACGCTTGTATTAATAAATGTCGGTAGGGGCGGGGGTGGGGGAGACACCGACGAGTTTATTGGTCAGTGTGATTTTCAAGCTTGATGATTGTCTTCATGTTGATAATTATTTTTATTTGTTAAGCCATTAGAATGGCATATTCTTGCACATTTACTAATGGTGGAATGAGGTATGTTTTCCTAGGGGATTGTATTTGTATGGAAAAACTTAATACGTACAATTAGTGCTATTGGAATACAGTTATTATTCAACCAATTACAGTAGTATCACATTGTACAGTATTATTCAGAAGTTATGCCCCATAACGCTGTAACCCCTCCACAGGTACCAGTTCTGCATGAAAAACCGAAATACGTACTCGCTTGTCGAATGAGAAAGATAAACGATACGAAATAAAAGACAGATATACCTAACCTATTGTTTAACGGAGACAGGTAAACACATCGTAGAGGTTTTAAAATTTCTTACTTGTGATATTACATTTTGCCAAATGCAAATGAATGTTAAATGCTATAAACAAGTTCGATGACGCATCCAAAATTCTTGAACTCTACGACCCCTGTTATATCATTTTCATCAGAAATAAAACAAACATTCTACTACATAATAATAAATAATATTAGTGGATGAAATATGAAACAATTAACAATAAAAATATTGTTTGTAACTGTGTCGCCAATATACCGGGTGTAGTATAGAAATGTGGAATATATGGGTTTCAATGCTATTTTTTAAAATATTGTTCACTTTGCAGTAAAAGTATAAATATTAAAGAATTAAAAGATGTATGAAATAAGATGCTTTTGGTTTCCTAAATATTAGTTGGTATACAGTATGTTCTTTAGGTTCACTTTTAATTATGATATGAAATGGGACAATCTTTAGAAGTATTAGTGATGTGTTTTGTGTACATAGTTTAATTAGTGTATATGAATTTGATGTGATGGCCAAAGACAAGCAATAGCTAATAGTTATTTGTATACCAAGGCCGCGAAATAACTCTTTAGGGTAACGAGATAAAAATTGTCGCAGAGGCCGAGGAAGCAGGACAATCTTGAGTGCGATAAGGATTTCGCGGACAAATATTAATAAATATAAATAAAGATTAATAATATTTAGTAATATATATTTACCTTATTCTAAAACACAGATTATAAATATATGCAATGGGGTAAATAGCACCGAGGTAACGTGTCGGACTCTGGATCGTGAGATCCTCAGTTCGAATCCCACTGCCGACAGTTACAAATTTAAATTTACCTCTGTGGTTCCTCCTCCACTAACATCCTTGGGGGCTATGATTTGACGGCTGGTAACCGCACTTCATACGAAAAAATATATCACTTACCGAGATCTGCGCAAGCAGAGTGCCACACCCGTAATGGGTAAAAGGCGTGATGATATATTTATTTATTTTTATTTATTTATAAATATATGCTATAGATGGGAGACTATAAAAATGTAGTCCAGTACATGTAATAATCACTCACATTACCTGAATGTCCAACAAGCTTTGTTTTTTTTTTTATAAAAATAAACGGCAATTGAGCGTAGGGATACATGATAAAAGATAGTTATCTCTACATATTTTAGTGAAATATTTATTGGCGTTATAATTTATATAACCCAACAAAATATGAATTTAGTTATAAAATTTTGTCAGGTACCTAAATTTGAAATCATAACATTTAAATCTAAAATTTGATGTATCAAATTTTAATAATTTTGATAGTGTGCTAGTCAGTAGTGCCAACATAAATTTCATCTTTATTACGTAACAGTGTTACGTAATGAAAATTCATTAGATACATAACAACTATTCGTAACAACGCACTTACATTGATTGTAGTTTGTAATGAAATACTTACGGTAGTGGTCGTAGAAAATTTAGTTTACACATTACCCTAGAGAACAATTTTAATCAAAAAAAATTAAGTATTGTCTTCTGAATAGAAAAGTCTATCTAAAATAGAATACATATCTACTTTTTCAGCCACTTTCTGGTTACTGATTTAGCTTAACTTGGTATAAAGTCATTAATTTTACATTAATTGATTTCAGTTCGCCAATAATCAACGAAGAAATATTTAAAGGCTGGGGTTGTACCATCACAAAAATTCCACAATAGAAATAACTTAATTTTCTCCAGAATTTCACAAAAAATGTTACTAAATATCTTTACTGGTTTCAGGAGATTTAACCTATGTTCACATGCACTAAAGTAGGCAAGATAAGTATGTCATAACTCTATACTGTACGCTAATATTACCATACTGACCTGTCAAAACAGTCATGAAAATGAAAATAAAACACAATGATATTATAACGCGATTTATTAATACACACGGAATTAAGCTGTTCAGAGATTCACCTGCTGCCTTCCAAATATTTTCAGGCAATTCAGCATCGACAGAATCTACTTTTTATCTAGCCATGAAGAACACATTTGACGTTTAAGTAAAAAAAAGACGTTATTCATAAAAGAATTTCAAAAAATAATAATTATTAATGACATTAACGTGTTCATATGCTGAAACTGGTAAACTATTGAACAAACCACGGATGTTACGAGTCATAAAAGGCCTTAGATGTCTTAAAATCCTCGTTCTACGAGCTCGGATTTCAAACTGACATCTGCGGCTGTTGTGATATTCATAACATCGCTAAGAATGTTAGAAGCTATTAATTACATTCGAACTTAAAAATGCTCTAACTCAACAACATCAACAATACTATTGAATCATTACGGTTAATTAAAAGATGTTTATTGGAACAATCTGTACACACAAATTATTTAGCATATACTATTAAGTCTTAATGGTTGTCTTCTGGTAGATATTATTTTCTCTTTTTCAACCTTAATATCGTTATCGTATCATCTACCATACACCTGTTAAAGTTTGTATCAAGCTCGTAAATAAATATATATAATAAACGAGCACATAATCATAATAACAAAATAATCGAGCATGTTTCTAGAAGTTACCAAACCCATTCAAATTCTTAGCGAACCTCTTGAAATACTTAAACACCCAGTATAATCTCCAGTTATGACTTAATGATACACCACTTCATAAACAACTCACAAACTTGTCGTATTTATCAGCAGCAATTAAACGACTTTCATCAAATTTAAGTTCGCATCTTCACAAGCTGCTCGCAGATAGAGGGGTGCATCCCCTTTAAGATTTCTCCAGTCGCACGCTCCAGTACACCCTGTATACATAACAGTCACCGCATGCTGCGATGTGAAAATATAGCCGGTAGTCGGCAGTAAATTCTACGAAAGGATCTTTAATTTCTACAAATATTAACATTATCTGTTGGGTGAAGACGCTATTTGGAATATTTGTTTGATTTTTCACTCATTTAATGTAGCTTTAGCTTTAAGTAAGTGCAGTATAATAATTGTAATAAATATAATATTTGTTTATGATCTGTAATTGTTTTTATTAAAATTCAACACTTTAAATTAATGGAGTTTTGAAAGTTTTTCTACTTATTTAACATAAGTAATGATTCTCTACAAATTATTTAATTTCCTTACATATATATTTTTTTTCATCTTTGTCATGGGGTAAATAACCCATTATGTCCCATCGAAGTGTGGCAAGCACCTGTCTATGACGTGAGGGCCTTCAATTTACTCTCCGGGAATAAATCTTAAACTTCTCTCCCAAATTATTACGAGGAAAAAAAATGCTAATTAAATGTCATGATACTGATTTAAAATGAGATTGTTAATTTCACAGCCTACTTAACATTGCTTCAAGATGTATTATTAACTGTAAATGAAATTGGTAAGTGATTTTTCGCTTTATTTCAAAGCTGTGAATGACCCATAATTATTAAACATTAAAATTCTGATATTTTGTATACTATATTATACCGTGTGTCCGTCTTAAAGGTGTTCATAGGAGATTAATATGGGAAATCAGTATTTGGCGTGATGTTACTCGGTGTTCTACCGGACAACAATGATTGTAGTATCAACCAAAAATTATCATTTTTCTAAATCAAACTATGTATTATTCTACGAGCGTATTATGATAGTGATTACGGCCCTCGCCTATAGCTTGTGCCGTAAACTTCATCCGAATTAATAATAACCATAATACGCGAGTTGAATACTATACTTTATCCACGACCATTAAACCGGAACAGCAAATTGCACTAATAATTGTACTATAATTTGGCAGTTTCTAAAATGTCCGGCGGTGTACAAACTTCATCATTTTCATCACTAGTACTCATATTTCACACAAAAACGATTGTAAACTGTTCCACTACTTACAAAACGTTTGACAAGTTGAAAAGGCAACAAGCATGAAGTTGTCTCTTTTATCGAAGGCATGAAGTGAGAGTCACTTGACCAAGATTTTTGTCAAAATCCTCTGTTTTTATAATTCTATATTATAAATGAATGAAAATTGATAAGTTCACGTGTTTTTCTTTGATTGTACAGATATATAAATTATAAATAATATAATGTATTGTGTCAAACGTCAAACTTCATTCAGTAGTTGTTTTAAATTTCGCTAGATGGCAATCTGCAATGTTTCATTATTCAACATTTAGCGATGCGTGTGTTGTTATAGCAACTGCGATCTGATTGGCTAACAGCAATTGAATAATGGAATCATTATTCAATAGTCTTTACATTATTCAACACATTTAAATAATGAACCATATTATGTAACTAGAAGTGCATTTATAATGAATATGTTATTTAATGGTCGTGGATAAAATACATTACAATTTAGTAGTAATTTGGTTTCGTAAATTAATTTTTAAACGCCAAATAAATAGCTCGAAAGAAATCAAAACAAAATAGTCATAGGTGACTATAATTTTCGATAAAAATTGATTAAATCGGATAATTTTCAAAATTTTAATATTAATTTACTGATCTAAATTACTACTTAATTGTAATGTATGTTACATCGTTTAATTAAGAAAAATAATATCTTCCGGTTTGCACTACAATCTTTTTTGTCTGGTAGAACACCGAGCAACAGCACGCAAAAAACTGATTTCCCATATTAATCTCCTATGTACACTTTTAAGACAGACACACGGTATAAGATAAGACGTTTAATGACAACACCAGATTTTGAAATATACTTCAATATATTATGTTGCTCTGCAATAAGTTGAACAAACAAATAATTAAGCATCTGCAGTCATCTAGCATCTAGCAGCTCGAGCTCGGTCGTGTGGGCATCTCGGCTCATTTCCCCCGCGCAATTTCGCCACATCGTATGATTGTCATCGTGACGGTGGCCGGAGCCCGGAGCCGCGCCGAGACGCATTTGTAGCGTTCGGCTCCGGTAGGCCGGAGGAAGCGCCGGCGGCACCGAGTCGCCGCCAGCGACGGTGACAAATGCCGCTCGACGCCCTCACCCACACTCCGACAGCGCGCAATTCTTATAGTGCGGATACTTGCCGCTCTGCTCTTTCAAATCTATACAATCATTATTACTCACAAAGTCATAATAGGCTTTATTACTGAAGAGAATGAAGACAAACCAACTCTAAATGCAGCGAATTATTTATTTATGTAAGAAGAAAATTATTTTCAATTGGAATCTGACATGTAGCGATATGCCATCTAGCGGATTATTTTTGAACACAAAGTAGGGTGAAAATTTCGTTAGAAATACATTACGTCAAATGGGAATAACGATTTTTGAGATAAAAAATGACCGAAATTGTAGTTAAACACCGCGAAAAATCGATAAATAAAGTGTATTGTGCAGTTAAGGGTGTAATAATAAGCCCCGTAAAAATCTGGACGTTACATTCCATTATTTTCCGAAGCTGGACAAACGTTTTATTTAAAAAGTAAACCAATTTGGAGTGCGAAAAAACCTTGGAAAAAACTAACAAAAGTAAACAACATGAATGCGTTTACAATAAATAATAAGCTTTGTATATTTTGTATAGCGTGTTCGAATTTGCCTGGCGATTGAATGACTTGCTAATGGGATAAGCCAGCCCTAGCCAGCGGGGTGCAAGTTTGTCTGATGTTCAGGAGTGGATTATTATAATTTTTGGCTTAGATGCTTCAAACCTCCGAAATTTTTAATACGATTATCTTTTCAATTGTTTCCCCGAAAACAGTTAAGTAAGATAATTTTATACATATATACCTTCAGAAAAGGACATTTAAAATTCATTTTATTAAAATTTTTCATATTTTGATATTACTTGTGTCTGTTTGTGTAAAACTCATTTGAAAATATTATCCAGTACAACCCTGTAAAGTAGTCCCTCATAAATTTCTTTAATCCTCTTACAGAATACGTGCTGAGAAACACTAATGGAATCAATCGCCACGCAAATTTGTACAAGCTATACCAGACAGTTATGTACATTTAAGTAAGTAAAATTTTAGGTTATGATACGAATTTGCTCCGAAATCTTTTCCCTTTGTATTTAACTAAATTCATAAATTAAGTTAAATCTTTATTAAAAGTTAATGTTCTTTATATTTGTTCATTTTTAGTTATTTGTTTATATAGTTGATTTAGATCAAGAAACGTACAACTAACCTATAACAGTAAAACAACGTAGCAATGCAGTTTTTGCTTTTTTCAACCAAAACCATAGGAACAAACAACACTCATCACTTGTTCATCTCTTGCAATTTTCCTATTAATTTGATGGGGATCACCTCGTAAATTCGACGTTGACATACAGAAAGCCACTACACCCACAGCCACTGTTACTTTCAATTTTTTCCTCGCATTTAATAAATTGTCAAGTATATGAAATGCGTTCAGCTTCTTTAGAATTTAGTTTGCAGGATCTGTTGACGCGCATTCGCAAATATTATTAATTGTGAGACTCATTTTTTATATTTTATACGCGAACAGTAGGTACTAATGTCACATTCGAATCTTCACTCTAATTGACGCCATCTTGAACAGGCCACGCCACCATGTCAGATCCCAACAGAGACTCACAAAAGTTACAAACTAAGTTTTAATAATAGTAATTTATTTTACTAGTGTGGAATGTGACAAAGAAAAAGTTCTTGAGTGATTATTATGCATTCCACACGAGTGCAATACAACCTTTTATCCAACACCACTCTTAAAACGTCTTAAATCGTTTGCATATTTTCGTTTTTCGTTTGACACTGACAAGACATTTATAGAAATTACAAAGTAGCCATGGAATGGTTGTTTCTGATCTGTCATTGTAAATTGGAAACACGAAAAAAGATTAAAAATAGATGAAAATGTGGAAATACTTCTAAATATCTGATAAGAAGCGCAAGAAGCATATCTGAATTTAATTCCGAACAAGTGCAGAGACATTTATAACAAAAAAATTTAGTGAACTTAATCAGTAATTTTTTCTATAACACCGTTTTGGAAACTACGCATTCCACAACTAAAAATTATATTGGAATAACTATCATTCCATACGCCGCATATGGAATAAATTCAACGAATCAGAGCTGCATGTTAGCGCGATATATGAATTATCTTGATTCAGTTACTAAGGTTACGTCTATTTCAACAGTTTTAAATTTGTATTTTTTGTATAATTTCCAAAATCTTGTTATAGAATAGTATATTCTACAACACAAAGCCACAATGGATAATATATTTCTGTTGAACCAGACTATTGAAAAATGTTGGGAACATAACATACCTCTATACTGCATCTTTATTGATTTTAAGACGGCCTATGATAGTGTTAATAGAAATAAACTCTGGAAAGCTTTGGAAGAATTAGGAATACCAGCTAAAATAATTAGTCTGATTATAATGTCAACTAATAATCAAAACAACATGGTACGAATTCAAGGCACTCGATCCCAATCCTTCTCGACAAACTCTGGTTTGAAGCAAGGGGACTCCTTAGCCCCCACTTTATTTAATTTAGCCCTAGAGAAAGTAGTAAGAGAAGCCAACATGAACACAGCGGGTACTGTGTTTTTTAAATCACATCTGATACTAGCATATGCAGATGACGTAGTAATTATGAGCAGAAGTATAAAGGATCTTAAGGAAGCCGCACTAATGTTTAAGAAAGCGGCAGAGAACATGGGACTCATAATAAACGCTGAAAAAACAAAAGCAATGGAGATAACTCGACAGGGTGGGCGACTAGGGCAAAGCCTTAATCTAGATGACCTAAATATTCAAGTGGTAGATCAATTTGAATACCTTGGGGTAATCATAAGTGCACAAAATGATCAAAGTATGGAAATTAAGAGAAGGATATATATGGGAAATAAAAGTTATTTTGCACTACAACACCTAATCAAATCACGCTCTCTCTCCAAATCTATAAAAATCAACATCTACAAGACCCTCATCAGACCAGTGGTACTATATGGAGCGGAAGCCTGGGTGATTAAGAAAGAAGATGAAAACATTTTGCTCAGGTTTGAAAGAAAAGTACTCAGAAGGATATATGGACCTGTGAAGGAAGAAGATGCATGGAGAAAGAGAATGAACCATGAACTGCAACAGTTATACAATGAGAACAATTTAGTAGCAGTTGCGAAAACCCATAGACTAAGATGGCTAGGACATATGGAGCGAATGGATGCGGGTAGACTAACGAAGAGAACCTATGAATCGCAACCAACAAGGAAAAGACCACCAGGTCGACCGAAGAGCCGGTGGAAGGACGGCGCGACTAAGGATATACAAACAGCTGGAATTCAGGCATGGAGAACTGTAGCAAGAAACAGGGATGAATGGAAGCGAACTATTGCGGAAGCCAGTATCCTCCTAGGATAGTAGCGCTGAATATATATATTCTACAACAAGTAATGGAATGGCACATATTCCAAGCGAGTTTGTAGTCCGAGCCATATAGTAACTGAATCAAGATACTTCAAATATCGCGCTAATATGCGGCACTGATTCGTCGAAAATCTTCCATACGCGGCGTATGGAATGATAGTTGTTCCAATACAGTTTTTAGTTGTGGAAAGTGTAGTTTCCAAAACAGTGTTATAGAAATTAATTTATTTTCTTGATGATGAATTAGGTAGAACAAAAATTATTGTTTTACGTTAAGGTACATTCAAATTCACCTCGTATCTTGACCAATCAACACGAGGTAAAAAAAATATTGTGTTTATGAAAATATTATTACGACATTTTCACGGAAATACAAGTTTTAAGGTAAACCGATTCCGTTTTTTACAAGTTTCTCAATGACGTCTATGTGGTTAGATGGATGGATGTGTGTCCGTATCTTTTACAAATCACGAATGAGCAAAAAATAACGAAACCTTCATAATTATAAGATCATGACAATGCGGAGAACTAAATAATTTTGTATTTTGAAACAATTTTATTTGGATTTTCCTCGCAATCCCTTCCAATTCAATGAGAAACTAAATGTATGTTCAATAATAATAACACATTTTGAAAAATGATATTTAAAAAATATTGATTCAACCCTTTTGAGTTTAACAATAAATTAAAGGTTTTAGGGAGACTGTGGAACGTGAGATCCTCAGTTCGAATCCCAATAGCGACAGTTGCCAATTTAAATTTACCCCCGTGGTTCCCGCTCCACTAACAACTTTTGAGACTATGTACAACATTAAATAGAAATTGTTGTCTAATTTAACCAATTCTGTATTTCTTATTGTTCCCGACATATCAATGGTAGCACAGTTAAATGAAAAACCCTGTATAGCTAACAAATTCAGTAATCAAATACCAGAATTTAAACTGTAGGCTGTAGAAATGGTACAGTCAAACTACGTGTTGTTTTTCTTGTTACATCTCTTTGTAAAAGTTGGACAATGACACAAAGAAATGTATAAGTAAAAATTGAAGAGCTCTTCTTGAAATAACGAATGTAAAAAATGCACGAATTATAGAATCAGCGGTCGGTGGTTGTTCAATGTCTCCACTTTTCAAACTAATTAGAGTTGAAAAACCAAAAACTAATTACTTAAAAAGTCATCAGTGCAAATTGCGCTGCTAGAAAAACCCCAACGAGTAACAGAGTCTTCCAGCAACTTTCAAATCGTCAAAAATAAACTCGAGGCAAACGTACCTACTCGTACTCGCAGTGCAGGAACGGGAACTGCGCGGCAAACGAAAGCCTACACAGGCTGACCACAACACAGGGCGGAAAATCCCTGCGCGCATTTTAAGTCGGTTATAAACGGCTTAGATGTCGCCACCGTCGCTCCCGGCTTCATTAAACCGATCTTAAATAAGCGGGTTAACTTAAAATATACGCAAAATAATATACTGACATCTGCCGCACCGACGGTTTATTTTCAAATGTTTGTTTAATTAACCGACTTCGGTGAAATGAAAATATACTTGTTTCTGCACAACGTGTTTCAGTGGGAATAAAATTATTAAGTTGAGTAGAGAACAATGCTTGTACATACGTAATCACCGACGTACAAATGTCGCAGTTAATTTGTTTGCAGGTTGACACATTATTCTTTGATTGTTTCAATAAATTTGTTTTATTAAAAGCATATTGTTCTAAGCACATTTCTATTTATTCTTACATTTTTTGATATTTACTGTTTTCTTACAGGTTCTTTTTCAACTTTGATAGTGATAACTTTAGTTTGGACGGTAATTATTAAGGGCCAATTTCTCCCTCTACAAATAAACTATTTAATGGGGTAAATAGCTTCGTGGTAACGCGTTGGACTATGGATCGTGAGATCCTCAGTTCGAATCCCACAGCTGACAGTTGCCAATTTAAATTCTCCCTCCACTAACATCTATGGTGGCTATGATTTGACGGCTGGTAACCGCACTTCATACGCTAAAATATATCACGTACCGAAATCTGCGTAAACAGAGTGCCACACCTATAAGGGTAAAAGGCGTTATGATTTAAAGATATGACAGTTAGAACAAATAATTTCATTTGAGCTATGATTTCGATTCGATATATTTTATTAGTTTATTTAGAGTATATTCGTAGATGAAGAAACCGGCCCAACCCTAAGAGAGCAAAGACTATTTTACAGGGTCAGTGCTGGGCAGTAATAAAGTACTTTTGTACTTACTTACCAATGTAAGTACTTTTTTAATAGTTAGTACTTTCACTTCAGTATTTTTTAAATTTTATCCAAAGTACTTCATATTCAAGTACCACAGGTAAAATACTTGTACTTAAGGATTAAAATGGTACTTAAATAGTAAAAAAGTACTTAAATACTTCTTGGATACTCAAGTACTCTAAGGGCCAGTTGCACAGTTACCACTTAAGTATAAGTTTAGTTAAACCTTAAACTGCAG
Organism: Poecilus cupreus; assembly: GCA_963942605.1. Classification (NCBI taxonomy): domain Eukaryota; kingdom Metazoa; phylum Arthropoda; class Insecta; order Coleoptera; family Carabidae; genus Poecilus; species Poecilus cupreus. Next base: position 4,030,586 of record OZ012729.1, on the reverse strand, counting down.
ATTAAACCAAATACTGTATATGTTGCACAGTTCTTAATAAAAAAATATTTACCTAAACTAAAAAATATCAGTGTTGGCAAACATGAATGTCAATTATTACTGTTTTATCTTGCATTTTGACATATACAAAATAGTGTTTTGTACAATAAATATGGAATATTTGGAAATAAGTTTTCAGCTGTAACTGTATTAAAAAGCATATATCGTTCAAAAATCGATGTGCAGCGAGAAAAGAGAGTGGCAATGTCAAACTATATTCCGCGATTTGTATAAATGTGTCACATTAATTTGTTGAAGTTTTTCACCATTTATTTTATATTTTTTTCGTATTTTCATATTTTTAGTTTGATTTATTTAATTTTAATAAATGTTAGGTTTATCTTGAGTTATTTTTATTCGTATGTCTGATTTATGTCATTGTACACATATTTTGACAAGGGAGTCGGGACAAAATACTAAACCTGTAAGTGCGCCGAAAACTGATAAAGTTTGGGAAGACCTGTTTTATAAAATTCTTCAACGTTCCTTTCATTGAAATTATTGTACCTATAGTCTACAGACCTACGACGAGATCTCATGAAAATATCAATATACCAATATGCACTTTGCGTATAATCCGCTCTCTAGTGATGACATAGGACCTGTGCGCGTCTGTTTGAGCAAATGGGATTTAAGTATTAGCTCTTTTTTTATTCTTATGAACTTATATTTGTATGTACGACAAGAAAAAAAATCGTGGAACAACCAATTAAGTCAGAGTAAATTTAGTTATAATTAAAAGGATATTTTATCCTCTGTGAAGTTTTGTACGCGGGAGGTTATGTGTTTACCACATCAATTTGTTTGATAAAGGAATAATGTAATAAAAAAGAAAGCTGAAACCGAGAAAATAGCGTAAAACAAACATATACAAACGAAATTATTAAATATTTAATTTCAAATGTACGATAAATGTAAGATAGTCATGTGATGACCGAACTAGACTAATTTTGGAAACTGTTTTTTGTTGTACGTGTCGAGTAAAATCCACATAAGAAGTACAAATAAGATGTTACAGTACAATACAAGCGACGAGTTGTGCCAGACCGTTGACAGCAATTCTTCCAAGTTCTCCATTATAAAGCAGCCATGCTCTTCGCTTGTCTCCTTCCACGTCTACTTGTACATAATCTTTCTACAATGGCTGAAAGTTGTGTTGGTCTGTGACTTTGGATTGTCTCAGGCCGGTGTGTGTATAAAAACTACATCTAAGTTTGATTCTAGTTTGAGGGCCCTTTAACATCGGTCATAAAGGCTCCCCGGGGAGCTGTAGCCGGGCTATTCATGCGATGAGCTTTTATACAACGACGAACGACAACCTCGCGAATACACTGAATGCAGTTAGCGTTATGTTTATGGAGAGGATACTTTTCTACATGTGAGACTTCTGTAAACTTGTGTTTGGTGTTTAATTTAAAGGTTTCCACATTTGTAAATACCGTGAGTTTTTGATATCCATGATTATGTATTTGACATTAATTTACTAAAGCTTGGAATTTCAAGATTGTAAGAAAGTTACCATATAACAAACAAATAAACAAAATAACGGGTATATAAACAATAGTTATACTTTTAATTCACGGCAACATAAAAACCCAATTGGTTAAAAAACTCATGGAGTCTTCATATCAACTTTAGAAACCTGTAACTTAATTGTTATAAGGTACAACAATTTTTTAAATATTCTTTATTTATTCTTAATTATTATAATATGTAAAGGTGTAAATTTTTAAACCCGTATGAATTTAAAATAATTGATAAAAAAAAACTTACTGTCTAAATAGAAGAATAAAGTAATAATAAAAAATATAGTATATTATACATTCAGGGAAAAAAGTGTATGATTGAAGCACGAGCCGTAGGCGAGGGTTATAATACGACGACGAGGAAAAAATACACTTCTCTCCTGCGGTGTACCTATATACTCTTTTATTCACGACCATAATATTTATTACGGTTTTTATGTATTTAAAAATTATTTGAATTGTAAAAGAATTTGATTTTTTTAATTTTTCACATTATTTGAGTACTTTTCTCTGGGACGGGAGAGAAAGTGCGCAAATCTCCCGTAGATATGAAATAGGCTGTTTTTGTCATGATTTTGTTATCATAGAAACCGAGTTTCTCTCCAGGTCGTGAAAATTTTTTTTATTATTTCACGAATGAAAGTATTTTTTTTATTTCACATAAGTATCGAAAAATACATTAAGGTTGTTTTTCAATTTCAAGTATAGAATTCTTAAGCGCAATATGAAATTAGAAAATAACGTGCAATGAAATCAGAACAAAAATAATCATATAATATAATTTGCCCAAATAGGTAGATATATGGAATCTTATTTCTAAATAATTAAATTATCTGTTATTTTCTTCTGAATGCCCAAAATTTAGGGGAAGCAACTGCCTACACTTGCCACTCCCAAATCCCGCCACTGATCACGCTCATAAAAATAACTTTTTGTTTCAAGAAAATTTTCAGTTTTGTTTGGTAAATAGCTCCGTGGTAACGTGTCGAATCCCACAGCTGACAGTTGCCCCTAACATCTTTGGGGGCTATGATTTGACGGCTGGTAACCGCACTTCATACGCAAAATATATCACTTACCGAGATCTGCGTAAGCAGAGTGCCACACCCATAATGGGTACAAGGCGTGATGATATATATATTCAATTTTTTTGTTTTACTTTTCTTTTTGTTGAAGACAATTTTATTTCTTACAAAATGATTAGGTTCAATTTAAAAAATATTTTAATTTTGAATATAAATTTTATTTATCTTCTTTTTAAATAATTTGTAAAATCTAAAGTGCAACATTAAAATATAAATGTTAACGAAAGCAAATAAAAATGATGTTTTCGTTGTGGAATATGGCTAATGACGATGGAAGGAAAGTGTTGATTTGAAGGGTAGTTGAGAGTAAAGTATCGCGTGTGCAAGAGTTAAGGGATGAGAGGCAGGGCTGTAATTAACGCTACAAGGGTGCGAAGAGGGCGCAGAAACCACCAGTCATCGTTTGTAATAATCTACTAATTCAAGAACACGAACAATGTAAGAATGTGTCATTGCGTTGGTGTGTGCATACCTGCTCGCTTAATTAATTTAGATTCGTTTAAATATTCCAGACTTTCAGATTCTTGGCGAAAACATTTCGCGTAGAATTAAATCTCTTCATTTATATATTTTGTCTTTTGTCTGACGATACCAGATCTTTTCAGAAAATAACAGAACTTTATTATTAATTTTACAGCTTATTGGACCTTGTCCCCTTCAAAGTATTCCCCTCTCTTATTCACACACTTTTCCCAGCGGTGTTTCTATTTTACGAAGCTTCATGTGAAATGGCCTTTAAGGTCTGTGACTCTTTTGCTTTGATGTATTGTTTGAAAACGGTGTCCTTATTGTACCGAATTTATGGTGCAATTCTAAGCATAATCGTAAGGCTCGTAAGGTGTTCTCGTAAGACTCGTAACAGTTTACGAATCAAAGAGCAATTCTGTGCAAAACTATTGCTTACGATCACTCGTAAATATCTTACGATTTCTCGAAAATTTTACGTTGAGAGGGTAACTGGACGTAACATTACGGTTTTGATTTTTCTCTCTAATTATTGCTCAATTTTGTCAATAAAATGAATGAAAATATAAATATTTGGAATATTGCTCTCCTTCTTGTTGAATATAACAGGTAATGCATAACAAAAATATGTTAATTACACGTCAAGAAAAATTACCTTATTACATATTTTAGAAATTACTTGCGTCTCTTGCGCAGGTACAGATATAAAAGATTTGGTAAACCCATTTGACATTATTATTGCAAATTTCAAACAAATATTTAACATTGGATCAGTAATGGACAATCAATTTTATTTGTAATATAGAACCATTTTATAATCCATCAAATTCAAGAATTCCATTGCATATTATAGTATTCCATTTATATTTAAATATATCGGGTGATTAAATAAAAATGGCATCAAATACTGCCAAGACAAATTTTTCGTATGTCATAATTGACAATGACACATGTCACCGATTGTTCATGGATGATTGCAGACGATGGGGATGTAAATGAAGATCTTGTTTCATAATTCGCAGACAAGACTATTTTTCTTAAAATTTGTAATGAAAACTCATCACATGGTTGTATTTGATAAGTAAATAAATAAAAAAAAACAACTGTCATATTCAATATTCAGACACTGTATTAGCAATGAAGTTAGACACTGACCGTAAAATATGACGTCAACCGTAAAGCTAAATCTGTAACGTTCGTCGATACAGTTTTCTGCATAGAATTGCATTTATCGTAAATCTGTAACTTGACTTGTTACGATTGTCTCGTACACTACGGTTTTACGGTTTTACGATTAAATATAAAAATTGCTTAGAATTGCACCATTAATTTCGGAAATAAGAAAAAATCGCAAGGAACCAAGTCAGACGAATAAGGAAACTTAGGAAGGACAGTAATTTGAATTTTGGTACAAAACTGACGAATGGACAAAGCTGAATTTGCGGGAACATTATCGTGGTACAAGAACCATGAGTTGTGTATGGTCTATTTTTGCGTTTCTTTGAAAGTTTTTCTCAGTTTCTCACAATGTTTTATGTTGCGTGGTTGGTCCAGAAAATCGTACATTTAAAAAATCGCTACTAACCCGGAAACATGTTGCACATAGTTTTAGTGATATTGTTACAGATAAAATGCAATATATAGATTTTACTCATTTAGCAATTTCAACAAATGTCATTTGTATCTGCACGTACAGAGGACGTAATATGGTAATCATGATAAAAATTATCGTTTTATTGAAATTTAAAAAATCGTCAAAAGCGCTACTTACATAATCGTTACGAAATATATGTAATAGAGGATATAAAGTGTTCTTCATGAGCTATAATTGACCATAAACTGATGTTTTAATCCATAAATATAAGCGAAATTACATGCAGTAAATTATAAATGTGCTTTTTTTGATAAATTTTGATAAATTATTTCAAGTAAAATTGTTTATAAAATTATGAAATCACAAAACCATGCGTAAACGTTTTTTAGTCTAGAAGTAGATTAAATTCCCTATATTTGTCAAAAAATTAAAATCAAAGATTTTTTAATTTTAAAGATGTAACCATCATTTTCGCATTAGGGCTATAACGATCTATATCGATCTATATGTTACAGGAATGATAAGAATGTCCTTTAAGGCAATACTTTATCACAAAAAAGTTTTTTTAACGCTATTTTTGTATCTACTCTCTAGAAAACACCAATTTTCATAATAATCAAGATATACGATTTTACATGTCACATTCAGAAAAAGAATTAAACCAAAGTTTTCTCGTGTGGTTTTAGGTAGAAAGTAAACAACGTATGGATGACATTTTGCTCAATTTGAAAAGGGTAAATTTTTTTTTGCCGATTTGACCTATGTCTATTTTTCTATTATCAATATTAATTATGTTTTAATAATTAATTAATAAATTCTATTTTTTCACGACATGCCAGGAAACACCACCGTTCTTCTCCCGAAATAGTGAAGAATATGTATTTTTCCTCTCTAGTGAGGAAAATATAGAATTGTTACCAATATGAATGTTATTTACAAAAAAAATATATTTTAAAAATTATAAATAAATGCCTAATTTTATTGAAAATCTTTATTTTAGATATATACATACTTTACAATTGTTTGACAATTTTAATTTATTTTTAAGATTGGTTTATTGGTAACACTGCTACATACCTCGCCTTGCATCTGAT